>JALAZF010000390.1:4800000-6120833 GCA_022829125.1 Lathyrus tuberosus
TCACACAAAAGGTATGATCCGTAAGGAAAAGTCAAACAACTTTGTCCATACCCTTCGCCGAACTTGTAGTACCTGTGATGTAAGCAACAACATGGAGTGAGATACATCAAATCTCAGTGAGTCGCTATCTTATAGTCCTCTCGGCTTTACAAGGTTCTAACAAACCTAACTCAAGTCAAAAGGGAAGGGAAGTGACTTTCAGTACTCACACACACTATATGGATCCATGTTCGTGAGTCTCGTTAACTCACAACATCACTAATCGATAACCTTACCAAGGCATCCCCTTTTCCCGTCCGCTTCTACGTCTAGAAGTTGACCCGCGTCATGGATCCTTGTAGTTATTTGGCATACAAATTGGATTCGGGATCACCGGCCTGTTAACCGTGAACCATCACTTCTCATGGCCTGTTAACCATCACAAGTCTCTTTACCATATAGGTTCCATTCGTACTACACGCGGGAATCAAACCTGCCAAGTAATTGTGCCATGTTTCAGAGGAGCTCGAGATCCATGAAACGCACTCACATGAAACGGTTATGATTACGTGATCATACATACAAATGTGATTGTATTCGACAATCACAAGGCCACATTCGCCTTAAGACCTCTTTGTCTTTTCACAATATAAACACAATAAAACATGATCCATACTAGTGTAATTATTTCTATACCATTCGGTAATAGACGAACGCCTCGGCCTCTCATGTATGAGCATCGTCGTTATGTTATTCCACGATTTCCTAGCAGGTACTAGGTTCTACACAGTTCATGGTAATATTCCTCACTCTACCTATTTCATATTTTAACATGCATACACTCACAATCAAATTAAACAACAAGAGAAGTAGGAAATAACAAGTCACTAATATAATAGAACACATAAAGCAACATATCACAATTCACACAGATTTTGGTTCCCTCCGGTTTATTTAATCGGCCATCAAAACTAATATTTTTCACTTCCAACAGGTAGAATATTTCCCTAGTTCTCCATTGGTACCAAGAACACTTAAATCGGATAAGCGGATCATAAGTTATAGAATTTACAAGAAAAAGGGACATTTGGAAAAGTCCCAGGAGCGCCCGACGAAGCAGGGGCATAAACACTTCTTAAAAACTTGAAAGTTATAGGGGCGTTACATGCTGCGTCTCTTGGGCATCGCCCGACACTCTGCACCAGAACAACCATGCTCAGCTACGTTTTCTCTTGTTCCCATGGTTAGAAATCCATCTTTCTCAACTCAAATCCTCCCCAAACAGCACCAACAAGCATCATAATTATTCATATACATATTATGATCATACTACACCATTTATGTCGAATTTCAACCGTTAAATCCATTGATTCCACATTTCCTAACCTAAATCAAACATTTTCCAAAAACTCTAAAACTAAAGTTCTAACTAGAACCCACCTTGAATAGAAGATGGTGATGATGAAGATGAGATGATTTGATGAAGACTAGAGGTTGATCCAAGCTTTTCTTTTAAATTCCAAGTTTTCTATTCTTTTTCTTTCCTTTGCTCTTCCTTCTCTCTATTTTCTCTCTCTCAAAAGTTACCAACTTTGGCCAAATGAGGGAAAAGGAAAAGATATAGAAAATGTCATCAATTTAGTAATACTACTAAATGTCCAAATTATCTCAAATGCACTAATTAATAAAACCTCAGAGTTAAATAATATTAATTTGGTAAGTTCTGAGTTCGCCAGATTACTCTAATTATTTTATCCAATAAATTCTCAGAGTAACCCGGAGCCCAGTTGACCGTAATAATATTATCCCGAGTGGAATAATTTCACGGGGTATTACATCCTCCCCCCCCCCCCCCTTAAATAGAAATTCGCCCACGAATTTAAAACAATTACCTGAAAAGATGAGGATAAATTTCTCGCATCTCGGATTCCAATTCCCATGTTGCATCATCCGGATACGTTTCATCCCACTGAACCTTAACAAGAGGAATCTCTTTATTCCTTAACACCTTAGTTTCTCTTCCTGTGATACGACTCGGTTGAGGCTCAAATGTTAAATCTGCTTCTATCTCGATAGTATCTGGTAGAATTGGCTGAAGAGGATCTGGAACAAACTTCCGAAGCTGAGATACATGAAAAACATCGTGCATCTCTGACAGAGAAGGCGGTAAGGCTAATCTATAAGCTACTTCACCAATCCTTTCTAAAATTTGATACGGTCCCACGTATCTCGGACTTAACTTCCGCGACTTAAACGGTCCTTTCAACCTCAATCTCAAAGTAACTTTCAAAAACACGTGATCACCCTCATCAAACTCCAAAGGTCTTCTACGGTTATCCGCATAACTCTTCTGACGATCTTGTGCTTGTTTAACTTTACCACGGATCATCCTAATCTTTTTCGAAGTTTCGTAAATAATCTCGGGTCCTTAAAGTCTATCTTCACCAACCTCCGCCCAACATAATGGTGTCCTACACTTCCTTCCATACAATGCCTCATAAGGTGCCATACCAATACTTGCATGATAACTATTGTTATAAGAGAACTCAATCAACGGTAAAAGTTCTTCCCAATTTCCTCCACTTTCAAGCACACAAGCCCTCAACATATCCTCCATTGTTTGTATTGTCCGTTCCGTCTGACCATCCGTTTGCGGATGATTCGACGTGCTCAAACACAACTTCGTTCCCATAGCTTGTTGAAAAGTTCTCCAAAATCTCGAAGTAAACTTTGGATCTCTATCCGAAATGATATTAGTGGGAATACCATGCAACCTTACAATTTCCGAAATGAACAGTCTTGCGAGATGGCTCGCCTTGTAGGTAGTTTTTACGGCTAAGAAATGCGCAGATTTTGTCAACCGATCTACAATTACCCAAATCGAATCATAACCACCTTGGGTACGGGGTAATCAAACTGCCAAGTCCATAGAGATACTATCCCACTTCCACACCGGAATTTCTAACGGTTGTAGTAAGCCACCCGGTCTTTGGTGTTCAATCTTCACTTGTTGGCACACTGCACATTCCGACACATACACCGCAATATCCTTTTTTGTTAGTGATACACATTCAGTTGGTTTAATAGTTGGTGTATTTGTATAAAGTAGGGTGTTATTAGTCCTTGTAACTATATTCAGTTAGGATTGCCAGCTAAGCATATCTAACTGAATATATATATCCTACTATGTGTATCATTTGTGATAAGTGAAAATTAATATCAACCACACGTTTTCATATCTTCTCTTTCCATTCTCTTCATTTTCATTGATTGTCTTCACTGAGTGAAGACTCACTTCATCTTCATAGAATCCATCACAGAGTGATGAGAGTTACATTGCAGAACTCTAACATGGTATCATTCGTGTGACGATCCGTTCATGCTTTCCGCTACGATCACAGATCTGTTCTTGTTATCTTCAACGGTGTCGTGTGGTTTTTTGGTGTGTTTCAGTTGCTGAGATTCAAGGATCGGTTCAACGCAACAATGGCTTCTCATGATGATTCTCTCTCTAATTCTTCACAAGAACTTGTCAATGGCATTGCGACTTCCAAATCTGCGAAGGCATTTGGACCAAAGCTCTCCATCAAATTACAGGAGAATAATTATCTCTTTTGGAATCAACAGGTTGAAGGAGTAATTCTGTCTCAGAAAATGCATCATTTGGTGGTGAATCCCAAGATTCCGCAGAAATTCAATTCTGATCAAGATATGATTACAGGTACAATTTCGGATGAATATGAATCATGGCTAGTGCAAGATCAACCTCTCTTTATCTGGTTGCTATCTACAATTTCTGAAAGTGTGTTGCCTCGCGTTCTTGCGTGCAAGCATTCATTCGAAGTCTGGGATAAGATTCATCAGTTCTTTCATGCTCAAATGAAAGCGAGAGTACGACAGTTACGAGTTGAGCTCAAATCGACCAAGAAAGGAACAAAATCCATCACTGAATATGTGTTGAGAATCAAAGCTATTGGAAACTCACTGTTAGCCGTTGGTGATACAATTTCTGAACAAGATCAGGTAGATTCAATTCTGCAAGGATTACCTGAAGAGTATAATTCATTTGTGATGCAGATGTATGGGTGTGTTGTACCTCCTACGTTATGTGATGTTGAAGCTCTGCTTTATGTGCAAGAAGCACAATTCGAGAAATTCAGGGAGGAATTAGCTGCTACAAACATTGCTGCCAATGTAGCTCATACAAACAAAGAAGAAACTGGCTCCAGAGGAGCTTATTATGATAATCGAGGTAGAGGAAGATACACTCGAGGACGAAGTCGTGGCAGAGGCAGGTCTACAACTAGAAATCACCCAACCTGTCAATTGTGTGGCAAATATGGCCATGAAGTATCGACCTGTTGGCATAGGTTTGATGAAAATTTTATGCCAATCAACTCACAACAGGCTTCAGCTGGTTCGGGTAATAATCAAAACAATACTAAACAAGAAAATTCACCATCTGAAGCTACCCCAAAAACTCAGGATGCAGCCATGATGGCAACAACAGGAAGGTCTGCAACATATACACAGGAATATCATCTACCGTATGAACTTGAATCTCAGGCTTGGTTTGCCAACTCAGGTGCCTCACATCACCTAACTTCTAATGCTTTATTGTTATAAAGTAGTAAACCATATGTAGGACACAACAAAGTTTATGTTGGTAATGGCCAAAAACTCGCTATACAAGCCATAGGATCCTCTAAATTTGTCTCTAAGAGTAATCCCACTTGTGTTTTGTCTCTCACCAATATACTTCATGTTCCTCATATCACTAGAAATCTGCTATCTGTTTCAAAGTTTTCTAGTGATAATGCTGTTGTCTTTGAGTTCCTACCTGACAGGTGTTTTGTTAAATCACAGGGTTCTAATCAAATTCTTATGGAGGGTGTCCTAGATGATAGTGGTCTGTATTGTTTTCCACAGGTGCATATCAACTCCAAAACTGATTAGAGTCAAAGCAACAAGTCTAGTGCTTCTACTAATGTTCATAGTTATGTTGTTTCTTGTAATAAGACAAATAATAGTGATATATGTAACAGTAGTACTCTATGGCATAACATACTAGGTCTTGCTAATACAAAAGCTGTTGCTACCATACTGAAATTGTGTAATGTTCATCATATTAATAAAGATAGCTCTTTGCTCTGTACTTCTTGTAGTCTTGGTAAGGCACATAAATTTCATGCACCTCTCACTGACACAGTCTATCATAAACCCTTTGAAGTGATCTATACTGACTTGTGGGGTCCTTCCCCATAAAATTCAAGTACTGGATACAAATACTACATAGCATTTGTAGATGGTCACACAAGGTATACCTGGTTGTATATGCTCAAACAAAAATCTGAGGCCTTGCAAGCTTTTAAACTTTTTTCAGCCTTTGTTCAAACTCAGTTTAATACCACAATTAAAGCTGTCCAATCTAATTTTGGAAGAGAATTTAGAACATTTACTAAATATCTGTCTGAATTAGGAATCATTCATAGACTAACTTGTCCTCATACCTCTCACCAAAATGGGTCAGTAGAGAGAAAACATAGGCATGTTGTAGAAATGGGGTTAACCTTACTTGCTCATGCATCTTTACCACTCAAATATTGGGATTATAGTTTTACTACATCTGTCCATATTATCAATAAACTCCATTCTTCCACATTGCCAAATGCTAACTCGCCCTTTCATGCTTTATATGGCAGAGATCCAGATTACACTACTTTAAGAGTATTTGGATGCCTCTGTTTCCCTTTACTTAGACCTTATAATAAAAATAAGCTGCAGGTGAGAAGTCAGGAATGCATCTATTTAGGTCCCTCCCCTCAGCACAAAGGGTTTCGATGTATGAATAAAGAGGGCAGAGTGTATATCTCAAAAGATGTTACATTTAATGAACAAGTTTTTCCTTTTCCAAAATTGTGTCTTTCCAAGTCCACTATTGAAAACTCTGAAAATGTGGTCTCCATGTCGTGTCCTGGTACTAGCTTTATGGGTGCTACTCCTCCTATGACAGGTCCCATCACAATCCCACATAGTTCAAATAGAACTCAGTCCCCAGGTATAGTTCCTTTATCTGATCCAAATAATATTCCAACTGTCCGGACTAATGAGATAATTCCTAGTTCTAGTCAAGATGGTGTGGGACCTTCCTGCACATCTCTGATCAGTCCCTATCATCTGAAACCATAGTTGTACCTGATTCTCCTCAGGACCTTTCTCTCCAGCCTATTCATATTCACAGGTCTGCAGCAGAACAGGCTGTCCAAAGCTCTAGTCTTTATTATCCTGATTTAACATTGCCTGTGAACAACAGCATGTCTAGTCCTAGTACTAGTCTAGCTCCTAATGTGTGTGGCAATTCTTATATCAGTAGTACTCCTAATCAAACTGAGTTAATAGAACTGCCTCAGATTACTTCTCATAGTCCTCCCAATGATTCATCTGCTGTTAAAAATATTGTGGCTTTCCAGCATGAACAAACTTCCACACAATATCACTCAGTGTCTCCTCAAGTCACTAAGTCTCCCAACAGGTCTGTTTCTGTTCAAAATCAAACTCCTTCCTTCTGTTCAAATGAACTTACTCTTTCTTCATGCATACCTATGTCTGAGTCATCTCAATCTCCAACTATTGGTTCCATTGATCCTATTATTTCAGTTCCTGTCAACAATCATCCTATGTTAACTAGAGCCAAAACTGGCAAGTCTAAACCTAAGACATTTCTGGCTCATTCTGAGGTTGAACCTACTAGTGTGAAGCAAGCTATGTCCAAACCTGAGTGGGTTCAAGCTATGACAGATGAATATAATGCTCTTATGGCAAACAACACCTGGACTCTCACTACACTCCCTCCTAATAGAAAGGCAGTTGGATGTAGATGGGTGTTCAAGATTAAGGAGAATGTTGATGGTTCCATACATAAATATAAAGCTAGACTTGTTGCAAAGGGGTTTCATCAAGAGTATGGATTTGATTACACAGAAACTTTTTCTCCAGTGGTTAAACCTACAACTATTCGGATCATTCTTACACTTGCTATTACTCACAAATGGCTCATTCAGCAGATTGATGTGAATAAT
Organism: Lathyrus tuberosus; assembly: GCA_022829125.1. Taxonomy (NCBI): domain Eukaryota; kingdom Viridiplantae; phylum Streptophyta; class Magnoliopsida; order Fabales; family Fabaceae; genus Lathyrus; species Lathyrus tuberosus. The sequence continues at coordinate 4,807,059 of JALAZF010000390.1, forward strand.
GCGTTTCTCAATGGTACTCTCCATGATGAAGTTTACATGACCCAACCCACTAGTTTTGTGCAAACAGATAAAAGTCTGGTATACAGGTTGTATCGAGCTATATATGGTCTTAAACAGGCCCCAAGGGCCTGGTATGAGAAGTTGGCTAAGGCACTGATACAGTTTGGATTTCTTTCATCTAAATGTGACAGTTCTCTATTTGTGTATTCCAAACTTGATGTTACTCTATATGCTCTTGTTTATGTTGATGATATACTCATCACTGGTTCAAGAACAACTCTGATTCACACACTCATCAACAAACTTCATCAAGAATTTGCTTTAAAACAGTTGGGGCAGCCTAGATATTTTCTGGGCATTGAAGTAGAACACTGCAGTGATGGCTCATTATTTCTTACACATTCAAAGTATATTAAGGATCTGCTAGCTCGTGCCTTGATGACAAATGCAAATGGTGTCCCTACACCAATGTTAAGTACTTGTCAGTTAAGTAAACATGGCACTAATCTCTTTTCTGACCCTCAACTCTACAGGTCTATAGTTGGAACCCTTCAATATGTGACTTTGACTCAACCAGATATTGCATTTAGTGTCAACAAGGCCTGCCAATTTATGGCTTGTCCTCTAGACACACATTGGGCTACAGTCATAAGACTGTTGAGGTACCTAAGCGGTACTCTTACACATGGGCTGATGCTTTGTCCTTCTGCTGCTCAATCTAAGTTCTCACTCCGTGCTTATAGTGATTCCGACTGGGCGAGTGATCCGGATGATAGAAGATCTACGTCTGGCTCCTGTATATTTTTTGGCCCAAACCTGATCTCCTGGAGTTCTAAGAAGCAGTCTCTTGTTGCTCGATCAAGCACTGAAGCGGAGTATCGTGCTCCCGCGCACACCACATCAGAATTGCTTTGGGTAGAATCTCTCTTAACAGAACTTGGTATTCCCATCCATCCTCCTATCTTACTATGTGATAATCTCAGTGATGTTCTCCTATCTCATAACCCTATCCTACACGCACGCACAAAACATATTGAGCTGGATATTCACTTTGTTCGTGAACGTGTTGTCGCTGGCAAACTCACCATTCAACATGTATCGGCTGTATTTCAAATTGCGGATACACTTAAGAAGCCTCTTGGCACTGCTGCCTTTCAGGCCCTGCGAGACAAACTCAAGGTAGTGTGTAAAGCTCACTATCCTTCAGTTTGAGGGGGGGGGGTGTTAGTGATACACATTCAGTTGGTTTAGTAGTTGGTGTATTTGTATAAAGTAGGGTGTTATTAGTCCTTGTAACTATATTCAGTTAGGATTGCCAGCTAAGCATATCTAACTGAATATATATATCCTACTATGTGTATCATTTGTGATAAGTGAAAATTAATATCAGCCACACGTTTTCATATCTTCTCTTTCCATTCTCTTCATTTTCATTGATTGTCTTCACTGAGTGAAGACTCACTTCATCTTCATAGAATCCATCATAGAGTGATGAGAGTTACATTGCAGAACTCTAACATTTTTCATCCTAGACCACCAATAGTCCCTCTTTAAATCTTGATACATCTTTGAAGACCCCGGATGTATAGTAAAAGCACCCTTATGCGCTTCTTCCAAAATCCTCCTTTTCAACTCCGTGTTATCCGGAACACAAATCCTTTGGTTAAACAAAATCATTATGTCGGTAGCTCGCACAAAACCCGGTTGTACTAACACTTCTTGTAACTTCTCATCTAACCCTTGTCCTTGTCCGATTTCTTCCCTAAGAGTAGAATTCACGTTCAAATTTCCCATAATCACACCATTAGGAGTCCAAACAAATTGAAGATTTAGATCCCTAAACTTTTCCAATAAGGTATACTTTAACATCATCAACTCGGCATTATGCGACACTTTCCTACTCAATGCATCCGCTACTTTATTCACTTTACCCGGATGGTATTTTAGTTACAAGTCATAATCTTTCAAATACTCCATCCATCTCCTTTGACGCATGTTCAACTCTTTCTGATCAAAAAGGTACTTTAAACTCTTGTGATCACTGAACATCTCAAAATGTACACCATACAAATAATGGCGCCATACTTTAAAAGTAAACACAACTGCCGCCAATTCCAAATCGTGCGTTGGATAATTATCTTCATGGACTTTCAATTGTCGAGAAGCATAAGCCACCACATGTCCATCTTGCATTAGCACACCTCCTAATCCCATCTTCGATGCGTCGCAATATACCTCATACGACTTGCTAGGATCAGGAATAATTAAAACAGGGGCGATCGTCAGTATTTCCTTCAAATCAGAAAACTTCTTTCACAAGCCGAATCCCACTCATATGGACAATCCTTTCGAGTAAGTCTCGTCATTGGTAAAGCCATTTGGGAAAACCCTTGAATAAATCTCCTATAATAACCTGCCAAGCCCAAGAAACTTCTGATTTCTGCAACGTTCTTCGGTCTCTCCTAATTAATCACCACTTCAACTTTTGATGGGTCTACCGCCACACCTCCCTGAGATATGACGTGACCAAGAAAATTAACCTCCGACATCCAAAACTCACACTTACTTAGCTTAGCAAAAAGTTGTCTCTCTTGTAAGATGGATAAAATGATTCTTAGGTGTTCTCCGTGCTCTTGAGAATCATGAGAATAGATAAGAATGTCATCAATGAAAATCACCACAAATTGGTCCAAATAAGGTTGAAATATCCGATTCATATAATCCATGAAAATTGCCGGAGCATTTGTCACACCGAAAGGCATCACCAAAAATTCATAATGACAATAACGGGTTCTAAACACAGTCTTTGGTACATCTGAACTCTTCACACAAATCTGATGATATCCCGACCGTAAATCATTCTTTGAGAACACACAGGCTCCTTTCAATTGATCTAACAGGTTGTTTATCCTTGGTAATGGGTATTTATTCTTAATGGTGACCTTATTCAACTGACGGTAATCAATACACAACTGCATTCCACCATCCTTCTTCTTTACCAACAACACTGGAGCTCCCCAGGGTGAAACACTTGGTCAAACAAAATGCTTAGTCATCAATTCTTCTAATTGATCCTTTAATTCTCATAATTCAAGTGGTGCCATCTGATACAGAGAAACGAATATTGGAGTCGTTCCTGGTATCAGGTCAATAAAGAATTCCACTTCCCTCTCCGGAGGAAGAGAAGTGATATCCTCGGGGAACACTTGGGGAAATTCACAGACTACTGAAATACTCAACACCTAAAGGTTGTTACTCTCCTCCTTAGTAAGAACCAAAAGAACAGACTTTTGCTCCTTAAACAAGAAATTTATCATTCCAACCGTACCTTCTAAAATAGTAGTCAACACATCCTTTGGGGTAGCTTCTACGGATGGAATAATGATTAGCTTTTCTTCACACCCGATAAATACCGAATTAGCTGAAAGCCAATCCATTCCTAAAACAACATCCACTTTCTTAAGCGGTAAACAAATCAGATCAATCTGGAAAACTCTTCCATCCACAGATAACACACAATTTTCACACATTAAAGGTGTTTCAACCAACTCATCCATGGCAGTAGTAACCACCATGGGTGGAGACAACGGAATAGCTTGCAACCCAAGTTGCTTCATACATTGCATCGATATAAAGGAGTGCGTTGCTCCACAGTCAAATAAAACAAAGCAAGGATTTCCATTAACGAAACACGTACCAGCAATCAAAGAGTTGCCACCCTTTGCTTTCCTTGCATCCAAGGTATACACTCGCCCGGTATTCTTTTCCTGCGCTTGAGTCTTATTCTGAGGACAATCCCTCGCCATATGGCCCACTTTATTACACCGATAACACTTTATCCCTCCGAAACTGCACCTACCGTGATGATTCTTCCCACAAGTGCGGAACACCGGAGGTACACTAGTCCTGGAACTCTGAACTTGTTTTCCCTTAAAAGCTTTTTTCCTTGGTCTAAACTGTTGATTTGATCTTCCACGATTACTTTGATTCACCCTACTCAACTCTCCCTCTGCTTGCACCTTCTTCAAGTTGTGTTCCGCCACGTAACACTGCCTTAACAATTCAGCATAGCTAGTGAATTCCCTCTGAGACACGCTATGTGAAATTTCAGCCCTCAAACCAAATAGAAATTGATCGATATTCCATCTCTCATCTGGAGCATACATGGCTTGCCTAGAGTAAGCCGCCATAGTCTCAAACTTTTCTGCATAAGAAGCCACGGTCAAGTTACCTTGTCTCAACTGCTGAAACTCGAATTCCTTCTGAGACCTTAAGGAACTTGGAAAATACTTCTCCATAAAATTGATCTTAAACTTTTCCCATACCTTCGGTACCTCCTGAATTGTCATTAAGGCTGAAGCGCTCTCCCACCACCTCATGGCAGGACCCTTTAACAAGTGAGAAGCGAAGACCACCTTATTTTCCTCACCGCACTGAACTATCATGAAAATCCGCTCCATACCGGATATCCATTCATGAGCCTTTACCGGATCTAACCCTCCCTGAAACTCTGGAGGACTCATACGAATGAAATCCATAAAGGTTCCCCTGCCACTTCGGGAACAACCACTGAAAGATGCAGACCACCAGCCATTTGTTGTACCATCTATTGCACAAACTGATTTTGTTGTTGCTGCATCTGTTGCATGAATTGATACAAAGGGGCATTCCTCTCGTCACCTGGTGGATTTGTCCCTGCTGGAGTGGTTCTTGGTCTACCATGGTATTTTATGCGCCTGTCGAACATGTTCCTAAATGTCATACAGATAGGATTAAGTTGATCAGGCTCAATACCATAAATATAACACGTAAGACCAATGGCGACACAACACATATGAAACGGAAAGAAATACTTATACTATTTCATGGCTAGGTCGAGGATACGACCTGCTCTGATACCAACTATAGCGCCCATATATACATACATACATACATCAAAGTAGATATTATACATGGATAATACGTTTGGTACTGAAATGTACAAGTCCCTAGTAAACATATTGTACACATACTTGCCCAAGAACCTAATACAAAACTACTATGGCATAATATATACAAGATGTTCAACAAGATAAATACTAAGAACTAGATCAAGTAATGATCCCCAAAAATCCTCACAACGGAAGCCTTGTCACACAAAAGGTATGATCCGTAAGGAAAAGTCAAACAACTTTGTCCGTACCCTTCGTCGAACCTGTAGTACCTGTGATGTAAGCAACAACATGGGGTGAGATACATCAAATCTCAGTGAGTCGCTATCTTATAGTCCTCTCGGCTTTACAAGGTTCTAACAAACCTAACTCAAGTCAAAAGGGAAGGGAAGTGACTTTTAGTACTCACACACACTATATGGATCCATGTTCGTAAGTCTCGTTAACTCACAACATCACTAATCGATAACCTTACCAAGGCATCCCCTTTTCCCGTCCGCTTCTACGTCTAGAAGTCGACCCGAGTCATGGATCCTTGTAGTTACTTGGCATATGAAATGGATTCGGGATCACCGGCCTGTTAACCGTGAACTGTCACTTCTCATGGCCTGTTAACCATCACAAGTCTCTTTACTATATAGGTTCCATTCGTACTACACGCGGGAATCAAACCTGCCAAGTAATTGTGCCATGTTTCAGAGGAGCTCGAGACCCATGAAACGCACTCACATGAAACGGTTACGATTACGTGATCATACACACAAATGTGATTGTATTCGACAATTACAAGGCCACATTCGCCTTAAGACCTCTTTGTCTTTTCACAATATAAACACAATAAAACATGATCCATACTAGTGTAATTATTTCTATACCATTCGGTAATAGACGCATGCCTCGGCCTCTCATGCACGAGCGTCATCGTTATGTTATTCCATGATTTCCTAGCCGGTACTAGGTTCTACACAGTTCATGGTAATATTCCTCACTCTACCTATTTCATATTTTAACATGCATACACTCACAATCAAATTAAACAACAAGAGAAGTAGGAAATAACAAGTCACTAATTTAATAGAACACATAAAGCAACATATCACAATTCACACCGATTCCAATTCCCTCCGGTTTATTTAATCGGCCATCAAAACTAATATTTTTCACTTCCAACAGGTAGAATATTTCCCTAGTTCTCCATCGGTACCAAAAACACTTAAATCGGATAAGCGGATCACGAGTTATAGAATTTACAAGAAAAAGGGACATTTGGAAAAGTCCCAGGAGCGCCCGGTGCTCCAACCATCGCCCGACAGCGTCCCCCCTCCGCCTCTGCCTCGCCCGGCGAAGCAGGGGCGTAAACACTTCCTAAAAACTTGAAAGTTACAGGGGCGTTACATGCTGCCCCTCTTGGGCATCGCCCGGCGAAGCAGGGGCGCTTGCCTCAAATCGCCCGGCTCTCTGAGCACCGCCCGACGCTCTGCACAAGAACAGCCATGCTCAGCTACGTTTTCTCTTGTTCCCATGGTTAGAAATCCATCTTTCTCAACTCAAATCCTCCCCAAACAGCACCAACAAGCATCATAATTATTCATATACATATTATGATCATACTACACCATTTATGTCGAATTTCAATCGTTAAATCCATTGATTCCACATTTCCTAACCTAAATCAAACATTTTCCAAAAACTCTAAAACTAAAGTTCTAACTAGAACCCACCTTGAATATAAGATGGTGATGATGAAGATGAGATGATTTGATGAAGACTAGAGGTTGATCCAAGCTTTTCTCTTCAATTCCAAGTTTTCTCTTCTTTTTCTTTCCTTTTCTCTTCCTTCTCTCTATTTTCTCTCTCTCAAAATTTACCAACTTTGGCCAAATGAGGGAAAAGGAAAAGATATAGAAAATGTCCAAATTATCTCAAATGCACCAATTAATAAAACCTCAGAGTTAAATCCAGATTACTCTAATTATTTTATCCAATAAATTCTCAGAGTAACCCGGAGCCCAGTTGACCGTAATAATGTTATCCCGAGTGGAATAATTTCACGGGGTATTACAGTGACAGTCTGAGAAAGGGTTCACCGAGAATGCTGCCTTTCACGTCTCCATATTGTTTAACCCCAAGAGGAGGGAAGACTGTGTCTGGTAATCCTATGGGGATCTAGTTTTCTTTGTATTTAAGAGTGACCAACAGGGCTTTACCTAGTGCTAGACGTAGTTGCCGGGGAAAACTCTTAATAACTATACTAGTATTACACAATGGATATTTGACGAGTATATAAAAGTTTGTGAAAGAAGACTTACAGTGAGCAGCCCCACAATATAGTTATATATATATATATATATATGAAAGCGGATAAAGAAAGCGGGTAAACATTTACTCGGTTGTAGAGCTTCCATGCTGTTTGGTTAGTTGTTCAACAAAGAAAGCTTTGATAACAATATTATATTCAAAATCAAAGGAGAAAGTGCTTTGAAAAGATTGTTTGGGGCTTACAGCTCAAGGAGAGACCCAAGGTTTTATTAGTGATTGCACTGTTGTTTTGAAATTATACAGGGACTTATACAAGTGACTGAGGCCCAAAAAGGTTTTCTGTATAAAGGGATGGGTCTTACACTCTCTCAAGAGGCCCAAAGGTTTATTTTTGTACAAGTGGTGGGGCTTACAGCTCAAGAAGAGGCCCAAAAGTTTTGTTTTAAAAGGCGACAATCGCGTCGAACCTTTTGGTGGTATCGGGACTTATACAATACACTGAGGCCCAAATTACTTGGGTTTTCAAAAAGGGTTGGGTATTACACTCTACAAGAGGCCCAATGATTTTTAAAGAGTGGGGCTTATAACACGAGGGTAGGCCCAGATAATTTTTGTTTGGAAATGGCGATCCCGCCGAGATTTTTGAAAATGCAGTGGGTCTTATACAATGACTGAGGCCCAAAAATGTTTTGGTTTCAAAGAGGGGTTGGGTCTTACACTCTATTGGAGGCCCAAAGTGTTTGAAAAAGTTTGATGAGGGTTGAATTAATCAAAAACCCTAATTTGTTTTCAAAATGTATTTTAATTGAATAAAAAATTCAATTAAAATGACCAAAATTGTTAAACATGTGGAAAACAAATTGTGGTCTTTGATTAATGATTCAAAAGTTAGGTTTTGATCCACAAAATGATTAGAAATCACTAAAATTTGAAAAATCAAGAAAGAGAAAATATTTAAATGTCAAAAACAATTAAAATATTAATTCTTTTCAAAAATATCAAGTATATGAAATAAATAATATTTTTGGGATTTTTTGGGAAAATAAAATATTTTAACATTTTTGTAAATTATTAAAAAAAGAATCAACTCAAAATCATTAAAACTCAGAGAGAAATTAATTTTTGAATCAATTAAATAAAATCACAAAATTACAATATTCAAATATTTGAAAAAGGGCGCCAAGAACATGGCAAGAACACGCGCCCTTCCTCTGTTTCTGCAGATTTGCGTTTTCTATCCAATCTCACTGAATACTTGATGATATCATGCAATCTACATATCAATCTACTCGTTTTAACCTCACGATCATGTCTATGGTCTTTAATTTCATTTATTTTAAACATGGAATAAGAAATCAAAGAGAAACCTCAAGAACCCTAAAATTTCCATAAAGGTTCAGAAATTCCATACACGATTCAAACAATGTAATTGATTGAGGGAAAACACTTCATGCATGATTATGAACATATGGCCAAATTATTGTGCAGCAAAAAATGCATGTATCATAGAGTTAGAAAAGCTCATGCTTACCTCTTGCAGCTGGTGATCGTGTTTTGTGTTAGATGTGTTACAGCTTGGTTCCAAGGTTATGGACAACTTCCCTAGGTGCTATGGAGTGTGTCTGAGTGCTTGGAATGGTTTGAAATGACCTGGAACTGAAGATGGTATCCCAACTGCAACTTGGTTAAAACCTTGAGCAGCTGGCTGGTGATTCTGAGAAATCAGTGTTCCAGATGTTATTTAAGTGTTTGGATCACTTCTATGTGATGTTTATGAGGTATGTGTGTGTGATTGGTTTGGTTGGAATAGCTCTCAAACTCAAAACCCGATAGTGACTTGCTTTGGAAGGCAATTTTGGAGTGAAAGAAGAGATTTTAAGGAAAGCATCTGTTTGATGGCTTTGGTGTACTCAAACTGATCACAATGAGCTCTATTTATAGTAGAGCAAGTTCCTTTTGTAAGGAATAGTGAATGGCAACTGCTGCATAGGTTTGGCCAATGTTGAGCAATGAGAATCCAAGTCTCCTCTAGCCATTGACTAGAGGTAATGGCACAGGCTGCTGGTCCCCTTGGTCTTGGATAAGTCTTAACTAAATTCAGTTGGAAATGGCTCAGTCCATGCCACCTTGGTGTATGCATTGAATGCTCCAATCCAAAATTGGAGTCTTGTCCCTCTTTTAGGCATTTCTAGGTTTGGCATGCTATTTTTGGTTCAAAAGACTTGGGAGTCTTGGGATCAGAGTTGGTTCCTCCTTGGTCCCCCCTTGAGGTGTTCAGATGGATATAGTTGCTTGCCCTTTGCAAAATTTGAGCAAATCGAGCAAAACTCCCAAATCTGCCTTGCCATGATAGTTTACAGCAAGGCATATTGGCATTGTCATATCTCATGGCTCAAGTGTACTTTGATGGAGTTGTTGTCCATTTTGGAAAGCTCTCATATTATACAAAAACTGTTTGATCATAATTAGTTTTGATACTTTTTGGATCCAAGTGAAAAATTCCCCTACATTTTGAAAAAAGTAAGAGAGATTCTGACTTAGTGAAAATTTCACTAAGTGTTGGAAAAAAGTGACATTTTCAGTTTTTGTGATTTTGATAATTCCATAACTCAAAATCCACGAGGAATTGGAATGAGTTATGTTTGAAGCTTTTGTAGAGTGTCATGAGAGCTACAAATCCAGCTTTGGATGGGGAAAAATGGCCTTATGGTTTAGGAGTTATGATCCTCCAAAGTTGGTACCCTAGCCACTTTGTTTCATAAGTTAGAAAAATTTCTAAGTTTTTATGGTTACCCCTTTTACAAGTTATCCCACTTTTCTTGATTTTTCTTGATGAATGATGATTCCAATCACACATTAACATCATTTTAGGGTTAAAAAACCATAATTGTGAAAAATCTCAAAAAGTCAAAGTTTGACTTTTGTGCACAGTTGACGTTTTATCAGATGAATTCCAAACTATGCGATCCTCTATGAAATCAAGTCCTTGACCTAAATCAAACTTGATGGATTAATTTCAAAGGTTTTATAGGGTGTATTGAATCATGTCCTAGGGTTTGGGAGCATGTCCTGGTCAAAAGTTAAAGATACAGTTGACTTTTCTCGCGAAACCCTAATTGTGGTTCTGATGAACTTGAAACTTGTTGCTCAAGTTTATTGGATCAATCCATTATTGCAAATGGATCAATTTTGTTTATTAGAGACCCTCAAATCATGTCTTGAGGTCTTGCCTCATGTTTTGTCCCAAAAGTCAACTTAGGAGTGAATTAGGTCAAGAAACCCTAATTCCCGATCTTTTGTGAATGCATCTCCTGAGGTTAAATTGACTTGATGATTGGGTCCATGATGTCCCTTGGAGCATCATAGGTTATGCTTTGAAGCATTGGCTCATGCCCAAAGGAAAATTTCCATCTGGAGGCCCTGTTCGACCAAACCCTAATTTGGTGACACTGGCGATCTTGAGGCTTGATCCACTCAGAATGTTCCAGCCTTGTGCTTGATTCTTGCTGTGGGCTTGAAGCCTTGATTGATTATTTGTCTAAGAGCTCTGAGAGGGCTTGAAGCCCTAATTCTTATTTGTAGTGAGTGCTCACCCATCTTTGGGTAGACTGATGGTTCATCCATATTGTGATGATGATTTGCACAATGATGGGAAATCTTAGTGGTCAAAATTTGGGGTATGACACCAAGGTTTGCCAGCCCAATTCTTGATAAAGAAAGCTCTATACTTTGCTAGTATAGGGAACGTGGCCGCTTTCGAGAGAATCTTTGTTTTGCTCACCTACGGGTTATTTTTGTTTCCCAGCATTGATAACTTTGTAGATATCAACGCCATTAATATTTTCCTGATCGGAAACCCCGTACCGACATTACTCACAGATGTGTATCATTCGGTACACTTAAGGAATTTGTATAATGGAGGAATGATCACATGTTGTGTACCCCTGCTATACAAATGGTCCAATTCCCATTTGCCCAAGTCTGCTGCATTTTGGGATCAAAAGAATACTTTACGTTGGTCGCAGAGAATCATGTCTCTTACCAACTCTGACATCGATTGGTATAATCGAATCTACGACGGGGTCAGAATTATTAACCGTTGTGGAAATTTCCCAAATGTACCCCTTATAGGAACTAAGGGGGGAATCAACTATCATCTAGTGTTAGTTCGTCGTCAATTTGGATACCCGATGAGGCATGTCCTGCGAAATGCTTATCTGGAAGGTCTTTTCTTCAAGGAAGGAGAAAATGACAGGGCACTAAAGACAGAAATAGTGCACGCCTGGAAACACGTTCATAGGAAAGGACGAGAGTCTCTAGGAAAACCAGACTGTGTCTTGGTGGAGCCTTATCTCCACTGGGTACAAACTAGAGCTCTCAAGCTGAGGATGCCTGACCCTCGTAAAGAGGTTTTTCCATTAAGGGACTCTGCCCTTTATTTCATGTCTGAGACGGAAAAAATTCAGGTTACTCTCAGTAAAGTTCAGCAGGGGAAGAGGTCTTGGAGGAACAAGTACCGTATTCTCAATGTGGAGTGTAAGAAAATACAGCAACTGTTAAGAGAAAAAGATGCCCTGATTGCGATTTTAGAGCAACATACTGTAGAAAATCAGGATGACCAAAGGAATTTGCTCGCTCCTTTCACTTGGAAAAGGAATGACAACTCGATAATGGCCCAAGAGCCCCGGTCAAAGAAAAGGAAAGCGCTCGAACCAGCACCTAAACTCTCTTCAGAGAGGACTCAGGATCCATTAGTTTAGATTTCCTTTTCCAGCACTTTGTAATCTACTGTATTTCCATTTCCGCAATCCATTAAATTCAATTAAACGGGGTTTCCCCACTGTTTGATATTTGCAATCTAATTGTCAAAGTTTACTTTGAATAAACAAAAATAATTAATAATCATTTCATTAATCATTCCCATAAACGCATTCTTCTTACCTAAGAATCTCACGTTTGCGTCTCGATTCTAGAGTCAAACTGTCTCATTCGTACAATACTCGGGCCAATCGTCAGAAAAAGATGGATGATCTCGATGAAGAAAACAGAGAGTTGAGAGAAGAGATCGACACTCTGAAAGAGGATCTGAGAAAGCTTCATAACGACATGCAAGCTCTAGCAGAAGCTCAAATGCAACAACAAAGGACTGTGATATCAGAGATCACATCTACGCCCATAGTGGAGAAGTATGATCCTAGGTACAAAATGTCGAAAGATCGTCCCTGGGGCATGCCTATCAACTATATCCCGGAAGGATATGTTCCGCCGATCAGAGGATCAGGGAACTGCAGCAGGAACCGTTATGCCTGAAGGTTACAAACTTTGGGAAAGTGAAGATGCCAGGGGAATGACAGCAACTCCAGAAGATTACAAACTTTGGGAGGCACCGAGAGTCTCGGCCATAATAACTATACCACCACCCGTGGTACACACTGTCCCGGAAGGACAAATTCCACAGATACCTTCTGGTGGAAATGACAACATGTTTGACAGAATGAATGAACTCCAGGAACAATTCCTGGAGATGCAGAAAGAACTGCAGGCCCTTCGAGGTCAGGATCTATTTGGAAAGGACGTCGCAGACCTCTGCTTGGTCCCAAATGTGAAAGTTCTGCACAAGTTCCAAGTGCCCGACTTTGAAAAGTACAAGGGTAACTCTTGCCCTCAAATCCACTTGGTGATGTACGCTCGGCAAATGTCAGCTCAGACAAAGAACCAGGAGTTACTAATTCACTACTTTCAAGATAGTTTAACCGGTGCCGCATTAAAATGGTACATGAGTTTAAATCGCGTTACGATTGGCACGTTCAGAGATCTTGGTACTGCTTGCGTTCAACAATATAAATACAATTTGGACATGGCACCAGACAGAGATCAACTCATATCGATGTCACAAAAGGACAAGGAAACCTTTAAGGAGTACGCTCAGAGATGGCATGAAATTGCCGCCCAGATTTGTCCACCTCTTGAGGAAAAAGAGATGACAAAGATCTTCTTAAAGACCTTGAGCTCATTTTACTACGACAGAATGGTCGCCAGTGCACCCAGTGATTTCACCGAGATGGTGGGCATGGGGGTTCGTCTTGAGGAAGCAGTCTGGGAAGGACGTTTAGTAAAAGACGTTGGATCATCAAGTAGTACGAAACGATATGGTAGTGCTCTCCCTAAGAAAAAAGAGCAAGATATCGGGAATATCTCTCTCGGAAAGCAAAGGCGACGATATCAACCAGTAGCAGCTGTAACTCCTGCTATCAATCCCACGCCTGTTCCTACGTATCAATCTCAGGTTACGCAGAGCCAACCAAACCAATAGCAACTTTAGCAAAGGACACAACAGACTCTTCAGCAGACTCTTCCTCCATATAATAACAACTGTACAACGCGACCACCAGGGTTCGACCCTATACCAATGTTGTACACGGAACTGTTTCCATTATTGCTAGTCAAGGGGCACGTCCAAACCAAGTCTCATCTTACAGTACCGGAACATCTGCCTTTTTGGTTCAAAACGGATCAGACTTGCCCTTACCATCAAGGACGACCAGGGCATAACATAGAAAAATGTCTCAGTTTCAAATCCGACGTACAAAAGCTTGTTAGAAGCGGGGTCTTATCTTTCAAAGATATAAATCCGAATGTTCTCACAAACCCGCTGCCTCAACATGAGAAAGCTGCAGTCAATTTGATAGAGGGAGAGTTTAACAACATCTATCAAATTCATGATGTACTCTTATTAAGGGCCAACTTGGTCAAGATGCATTGTAGACAGAGCGGATATGGCCATGTGCCACCTCATAACTATCACCAGTGTGATATCAGCTCTAAGAATAATCAGGGATGTTCTATGGTGCAATCAGCTCAACAGGAACAATTGGATCTCGGATGGATCCAAGAGCATCGAGTTCGTGGAGTCAACATTACCTATATGAATTCCAACATCATTCAGAACCACGACATCCGTGCAATGAATGTCAAATTGGTGGCGATGCACTCAAGGCAAAGCCAGTATCATAATCTGCCGCGGCACGATTATAATTCCTGTCTGACTTGCTCGGTAAATAAACATGGATGCTCTTTTGTACAAGAGGCCCTCCAGCGTCAGATGGATCTTGGATGGATCCAGGACTACCATGATAGAAATCTTTACCAGATCAACATGATTCAAATCTTTGATATTCGTCTGATGAATACCAGCTTGGTGGAGTTACATGCCAGGTAGGTCCAACTCGGTTTTCTCACTTCATATAATTATCAGAACTGTAAAGGATGTTGTGAGAGTAACCAAGGGTGCGCTCTCATTCAGAGAACTTTACAACACTTGTTAAACCACTGGTGGGGATTATAACACGAGGGTAGGCCCAAATAATTTTTGTTTGGAAATGGCGATCGCGCCGAGATTTTTGAAAATGCAGTGGGTCTTATACAATGACTGAGGCCCAAAAATATTTTGGTTTCAAAGAGGGATTGAGTCTTACACTCTATTAGAGGCCCAAAGTGTATGAAAAAGTTTGATGAGGGTTGAATTAATCAAAAACCCTAATTTGTTTTCAAAATGTATTTTAATTGAATAAAAAACTCAATTAAAATGACCAAAATTGTTAAACATGTGGAAAACAAATTGTGGTCTTGGATTAATGTTTCAACAGTTAGGTTTTGATCCACAAAATGATTGGAAATCACTAAAATTTGAAAAATCAAGAAGGAGAAAATATTTAAATGTCAAAAATGATTAAAATATTAATTCTTTTCAAAAATATCAAGTATATGAAATAAATAATATTTTTGGGATTTTTTGGGAAAATAAAATATTTTAACATTTTTGTGAATTATTAAAAAAAGAATCAACTCAAAATCATTAAAACTCAGAGAGAAATTAATTTTTGAATCAATTAAATAAAATCACAAAATTCAAATATTCAAATATTTGAAAAAGGGCGCCAAGAACATGGCAAGAACACGCGCCCTTCCTCTGTTTCTGCAGATTTGCATTTTCTATCCAATCTCACTGAATACTTGATGATATCATGCAATCTATATATCAATCTACTCGTTTTAACCTCACGATCATGTCTATGGTCTTTAATTTCATTTATTTTAAACATGGAATAAGAAATCAAAGAGAAACCTCAAGAACCCTAAAATTTGCATGAAGGTTCAGAAATTCCATACACAATTCAAACAATGCAATTGATTGAGGGAAAACACTCCATGCATGATTATGAACATATGGCCAAATTATTGTGCAGCAAAAAATGCATGTATCATAGAGTTAGAAGAGCTCATGCTTACCTCTTGCACCTGGTGTCGTGTTTTGTGTTAGAGGTGTTACAGCTTGGTTCCAAGGTTATGGACAGCTTCCCTAGGGGCTATGGAGTGTGTCTGAGTGCTTGGAATGGTTTGAAATGATCTGGAACTGAAGATGGTATCCCAACTGCAACTTGGTTAAAAACTTGAGCAGCTGGCTGGTGATTCTGAGAAATTAGTGTTCCAGATGTTGTTTAAGTGTTTGGATCACTTCTATATGATGTTTATGAGGTGTGTGTGTGTGATTGGTTTAGTTGGAATAGCTCTCAAACTCAAAACCCAATAGTGACTTGCTTTGGAAGGTAATTTTGGAGTGAAAGAAGAGATTTTAAGGAAAGCATTTGTTTGATGGCTTCGGTGTACTCAAACTGATCACAAATGAGCTCTATTTATAGTAGAGTAAGTTTGTTTTGCAAGGAATAGTGAATGGCAACTGCTGCATAGGTTTGGCCAATGTTGAGCAATGAGAATCCAAGTCTCCTCTAGCCATTGACTAGAGGTTAGGGCACAGGCTGCTTGTCCCCTTGGTCTTGGATAAGTCTTAACTGAATTCTGTTGGAAATGGCTCAGTCCATGCCACCTTGGTGTATGCATTAAATGCTCCAATCCAAAATTAGAGTATTGTCCCTCTTTTAGGCATTTCTAGGTTTAGCATGCTATTTTTGGTTCCAAAGACTTGGGAGGCTTGGGATCAGAGTTGGTTCCTCCTTGGTCCCCCCTTGAGGTGTTCAGATGGATATAGTTGCTTGCCCTTTAAAAAATTTGAGCAAATCGAGCAAAACTCCCAAATCTGCCTTGCCATGACAGTTTGAAGCAAGGCATATTGGCATTGTCACATCTCATGGCTCAAGTGTACTTTGATGGAGTTGTTGGCCATTTTGGAAAGCCCTCATATGATACAACAATTATTTGATCATAATTGGTTTTGATACTTTTTGGATCCAAGTGAAAAATTCCCCTACATTTTGAAAAAAGTAAGACAGATTCTAACTTAGTGAAAATTTCACTAAGTGTTGGAAAAGAGTGACATTTTCACTTTTTGTGATTTTGATAATTCCATAACTCAAAATCCATGAGAAATTGGAATGAGTTATGTTTGAAGCTTTTGTAGAGTGCCATGAGAGCTACAAATCCAGCTTTGGATGGGGAAAATGGCCTTATGGTTTAGGAGTTATGATCTTCCAAAGTTGCTACCCTAGCCACTTTGTTTCATAAGTTAGAAAAATTTCTAAGTTTTTATGGTTACCCCTTTTACAAGTTATCCCACTTTTCTTGATTTTTCTTGATGAATGATGATTCCAATCACACATTAACATCATTTTAGGGTTAAAAAATCATAATTGTGAAAAATCTCAAAAAGTCATAGTTTGACTTTTGTGCACAGTTGACTTTTTATCAGATGAATTCTAAACTGTGCGATCCTCTATGAAATCAAGTCCTTGACCTAAATCAAACTTGATGGATTGATTTCATAGGTGTTATAGGGTGTATTGAATCATGTCCTAGGGTTTGGGAGCATGTCCTGGTCAAAAGTCAAAGATACAGTTGACTTTTCTCGCGAAACCCTAATTGTGGTTCTGATGAACTTGAAACTTGTTGCTCAAGTTTCTTGGATCAATCCATTGTTGCAAATGGATCAATGTGGTTTATTAGAGACCCTCAAATCATGTCTTGAGGTCTTGGCTCATGTTTTGTCCCAAAAGTCAACTTAGGGGTGAATTAGGTCAAGAAACCCTAATTCCTGATCTTTTGTGAATGCATCCCCTGAGGTTAAATTGACTTGATGATTGGGTCCATGATGTCCCTTGGAGCATCATAGGTTATGCTTTGAAGCATTGGCTCATTCCCAGAGGAAAATTTCCATCTGGAGGCTCTGGTCGACCAAACCCTAATTTGGTGACACTGGCGATCTTGAGGCTTGATCCACTCAGAATGTTGCAGCCTTGTGCTTGATTCTTCCTGTGGGAGTCCTCTTGATCCATTGTGGATGTTTGAGAGGCTAGACAAGTTGAAGATCATGTCATTCCTTGATTGATCCTTTGCCTAAGAGCTCTGAGAGGGCTTGAAACCCTAATTCCTGTTTGTAGTGAGTGCTCGCCCATCTTTGGGGAGACTGATAGTTCATCCATATTGTGACGATGATTTGCACAATGATGGGAAATCTTAGTGGTCAAAATTTGGGGCATGACACCAAGGTTTTCCTGCCCAATTCTTAATAAATAAAGCTCTATACTTTGCTAGTATAGGGAACATTGCCGCTTCCAAGGGCATCGTTGTTTTCCTCACCTACGGGTTATTTTTGTTTCCCAACATCGATAACTTTGTAGATATCAACGCCATTAAGATGCGTATCGTTCGGTACACTTTGTTTCCCTACGGGTTATTTTTGTTTCCCAACATCGATAACTTCGCAGATGCGTATCATTCGGTACACTTAAGGAATTTGTATAATGGAGGAATGATCATGTGCTGTGTACCCCTACTATACAAATGGTTCACTTCCCATTTGCCTAAGTCTGCTGCATTTTGGGATCAAAAGAATACTTTACGTTGGTTGTAGAGAATCATGTCTCTTACCAACTTTGACATCAATTAGTACAATCGAATCTACGATGGGGTCAGAATTATTGCCCGTTGTAGAAATTTCCCAAATGTACCCATCATAGGAACTAAGGGGGGAATCATCAATCATCCAGTGTTAGTTCGTCGTCAATTTGGATACCCGATGAGGCATGTCCTGCAAAATGCTCATCTGGAAGGTCTTTTCTTCAAGGAAGGAGAAAATGACAGGGTACTAAAGACGGAAATAGTGCACGCCTGGAAACATGTTCATAGGAAAGGATGAGAGTCTCTAGGAAATCCAGACTGTGTCTTGGTGGAGCCTTATCTCCACTGGGTACAAACTAGAGCTCTCAAGCTGAGGATGTCGGACCCTCGTCAGGTGGTTTTTCCATTAAGGGACTCTGCCCTTTATTTCATGTCTGCGACGGAAAAACTTCAGGTTACTCTCAGCAAAGTTCAGCAGGAGAAGAGGTATTGGAGGAACAAGTACCGTATTCTCAATGTGGAGTGTAAGAAAATACAACAACGGTTAAGAGAAAAAGATGCCCTGATTGAGATTATAGAGCAACATGCTGTAGAAAATCAGGATGACCAAAGGAATTTGCTCGCTCCTTTCACTTGGAAAAGGAATGACAACCCGACAACGGCCCAAGAGCCCCGGTCAAAGAAAAGGAAAGCGCCCGAACCAGCACCTGAGCTCTCTTCAGAGAGGACTCAGGATCCATTAGTTTAGATTTCCTTTTCCAGCACTTTGTAATCTATTGTATTTCCATTTCCGCAATCCTTTGAATTCAATTAAACGGGGTTTCCCCACTGTTTGATATTTGCAATCAAATTGTCGAAGTTTACTTTGAATAAACAAAAATAATTAATAATCATTACATTCATCATTCTCATAAACGCATTCTTCTTACCTATGAATCTCACATTTGCGTCTCGATTCAAGAGTCAAACTGTCTCATTCGTACAATACTCGAGCCAATCGTTAGAAAAAGATGGATGATCTTGAGGAAGAAAACAGAGAGTAGAGAGAAGAGATCGACACTCTGAAACAGGATCTGAGAAAGCTTCATAACGACATGCAAGCTCTAGCAGAAGCTCAAAAGCAACAACAAATGACTGCGATCTCAGAGATCACATCTACGCCCATAGTGGAGAAGTATGATCCTAGGTACAAACTTCGAGAGGCACCGAGAGTCTCGGCTATAATAACTATACCACCACCCATGGTACACACTGTCCCGGAAGGACAGATTCCACAGATATCTTCTGGTGTAAATAACAGCATGTTCAACAGAATGAATGAATTCCAGGAACAATTCCTGGAGATGCAGAAAGAACTGCAGGCCCTTCGAGGTCAGGATCTATTTGGAAAGGACGTCGCGCACCTCTGCTTGGTCCCCAATGTGAAAGTTCCGCACAAGTTCCAAGTGCCTGACTTTGAAAAGTACAAGGGTAACTCTTTCCCTCAAAGCCACTTGGTGATGTACGCTCGGTGAATGTCAGCTCAGACAAAGAACCAGGAGCTACTAATTCACTACTTTTAGGATAGTTTAACCTGTGCCGCATTAAAATGGTACATGGGTTTAAACCGCGCTACGATCGGTACGTTCAGAGATCTTGGTGCTGCTTGCGTTCAACAATATAAATACAATTTAGACATGGCACCAGACAGATATCAACTCAGATCGATGTCACAAAAGGACAAGGAAACCTTTAAGGAGTATCAACTCAGAGATGGCGTGAAATTGCCGCCCAGATTTGTCCACCTCTTGAGGAAAAAGAGATGACAAAGATCTTCTTAAAGACCTTGAGCTCATTTTACTACGATAGAATGGTGGCCAGTACGCCCAGTGATTTCACCGAGATGGTGGGCATGGGGGTTCGTCTTGAGGAAGCATTCCGGGAAAGACGTTTAGCAAAAGACGCTGGATCATCAAGTAGTATGAAACGATACGGTAGTGCTCTCCCTAATAAAAAAAGCAAGATATCGGGAATATCTCTCTCGGAAAGCAAAGGATACGATATCAACCAGTAGCAGCTGTAACTCCTGTTATCAATCCCACGCCTGTTCCTACGTATCAATCTTAGGTTGCGCAGAGCCAACCGAATCAACAGCAACTTCAGCAAAGGACACAACAGTCTCTTCAGCAGACTCGTCTTCCATACAATAACAACCGTACAACGCGACCACCAGGGTTCGACCCTATACCAATGTTGTACGCAGAACTATTTCCATTATTGCTAGTCAAGGGGCACGTCCAAACCAAGTCTCCTCTTTCAGTATCGGAACATCCGCCTTTTTGGTTCAAAACGGATCAGACTTGCCCTCACCATCAAGGAGGACCAGGGCATAACATAGAAAAATGTCTCAGTTTCAAATCTGACGTACAAAAGCTTGTTAGAAGCGGGGTCTTATCTTTCAAAGATACGAATCCTAATGTTCTCACATACCCGCTGCCTCAACATGAGAAACTGCAGTCAATTTGATAGAGGGAGAGTCTAACAACATCTATCAAATTCATGATGTACTCTTATTAAGGGCCAACTTTGTCAAGATGCATTATAGATAGAGCAGATATGGCCATGTGCCACCTCATAACTATCACCAGTGTGATATCTGCTCTAAGAACAATCAGGGATGTTCTGTGGTGCAATCAGCTCTACAAGAACAATTGGATCTCGGATGGATCCAAGAGCATCGAGTTCGTGGATTCAACATGACCTATACGAATTCCAACATCATTCAGAACCATGACATCTGTGCAATGAATGTCAACTTGGTGGCGATGCACTCAAGGTAAAGCCAGTATCATAATCTGCCGCGGCACGATTATAATTCCTGTCTGACTTGCTCGGTAAACAAACAGGGATGCTCTTTTGTACAAGAGGCCCTCCAGTGTCAGATGGATCTTGGATGGATCCAGGACTACCATGATAGAAATCCTTACCAGATCAACATGATTCAAATCTTTGATATTCGTCTGATGAATACCAGCTTGGTGGAGCTACATGCCAGGCAGGTCCAATTCGGTTTTCTCACTTCACATAATTATCAGAACTGTAAAGGATGTTGTGAGAGTAACCAAGGGTGCGCTATCGTTCAGATAACTTTACAACACTTTTTAAACCATTGGTGGCTTCTAATCTATCTGGATGAAGACACGCAACAAATCAGTGTGCTTAATGGAAACCCTACTCGGCGTCAAAGTCAGGATGTCCAATTTATGGAAACAAACCTGGTAAGGTTGCACTGCATTCAAAGCGGGCGTGGCTAGGTGCCGCCACACAACTATGAACGTTGTAGAGTTTGCTTGGAGAATAACCAAGGATGCTACCTTGTGAGGGCAGCCCTTCAAGGTCAGCTGAATCGTAAAGAGATTCACCCATGTCTGAGTCCCGGGCCAATCAAATAGACGCCGGACTACTTCGCGGATCAAATCAGAGACGTTGTCATAATCTCTGATCATCAACAAAACAAGGATGTTTGTACCATCATCCCTCTACTGAACGAATCAAAGGTTCTTAGCCAGGAACTGATTGAAGTTAATTACGACAGTCAGAAAAATCAGAAGGCTCCTGTAGTTATTTATTTTCCAGGACCATTACCGCATGAATCAGCTAAGGCGATCCCTTACAAATACGATGCAACAATAATTGAGAATGGAAAGGAAATTCCATTACCCTCCGTTGTGAATATTGCATACATCAGTCAAGTAACACGGAGCGGTCGAATCTTCAACCGAGAAGTTGGAGAACCTAACAGAGAAAAGGAACTTCAGCCAGAAGCTCCTGATCCACCCGTCGGTCAATCTAGTAATCCCGACCTTTCAAAAAACAATGATGAGATGCTGAAGCTCATCCAAAGGAGTGAATACAACATTGTTGATCAATTGTTACAAACTCCTTCAAAGATCTCAGTGCTATCACTTTTACTCAGTTCTGAAGCCCACAGAGAGGCTCTACAAAAAGTCTTAGAGCAGGCCTTTGTGGAACAGGATGTGTCAATACGACAGTTCGATAGCATCATCTCTAACGTCACTTCCTGCAACAACTTAGGATTTAGTGATGAGGATTTGCCAGAGGGGGGCAAAAGTCACAACATGGCGCTCAATATCACAGTTAATTGCCAGGATGATGCTTTAGCCAGCGTACTGGTAGACACAGGATCGGCCATTAACGTTATGTCGAAGTCCACTTTAATGTGACTATCCTTGGAACCAAGTTGTAACACCTCTAACACAAAACACGATCACCAGCTGCAAGAGGTAAGCATGAGCTCTTCTAACTCTATGATCCATGCATTTTTGGCTGCACAATAATTTGGCGATATGTTCATAATCATGCATAGAGTGTTTTCCCTCAATCAATTACTTTGTTTGAATCGTGTATGGAATTTTTGAACCTTCATGCAAATTTTAGGGTTCTTGAGGTTTCTCTTTGATTTCTTATCCCATGGTTAAAATAAATGAAATTAAAGACCATAGACATGATCGTGAGGTGAAAATGAGTAGATTGATATGTAGATTGCATGATATCATCAAGTATTCAGTGAGATTGGATAGAAAACGCAAATCTGCAGAAACAGAGGATGGCGCGTGTTCTTGCCATGTTCTTGGCGCCATTTTTGAACATTTGAATATTTGAATTTTGTGATTTTATTTAATTGATTCAAAAATTAATTTCTCTCTGATTTTTAATGATTTTGAGTTGATTCTTTTTTTAATAATTCACAAAAAGATTAAAATATTTTATTTTCCCAAAAAATCCCAAAAATATTATTTATTTCATATACTTGATATTTTTGTAAAGAATTAATATTTTAATTGTTTTTTACATTTAAAATATTTTCTCCCTCTTGATTTTTCAAATTTTAGTGATTTCCAATCATTTTGTGAATAGAAACATAATTTTTGAGATATTAATCCAAGATCACAATTTGTTTCCACACATGTTTAACAATTTTGATCATTTTAATTGAATTTTTATTCAATTAAAATATATTTTGAAAACAAATTAGGGTTTTGATCAATTCAACCCTCATCAAATCTTTTTCAAACACTTTGGGCCTCTTGGTAGAGTGTAAGACCCAACCCTTTGTAAATACAAACCTTTATGGGCCTCAGTGTGTTGCATAAGTCCCGATACCGTCAAAAGGTTCGACACGATTGTCGCCTTTTTCACAAAAATCTTTGGGCTTCTCCTTGAGTTATAAGACCCATCTTTGAACACTTTGGGCCTCTAATAGAGTGTAAGTCCCAACCCTTTTTGTACATAAACCTTCTTGGGCCTCACTTATTGTATAAGTCCCTCTGTACATTTTTAAAACAACGACACGATCATCGTTCTTAAACAAAAACCATTTTGGGCCTCTCCTTGAGCTGTAAGCCCCACCACTTGTATAAAAATAAACCATTTTGGGCCTCTTCTTGACCTGTAAGTCCCACCACTTGTATAAAAATAAACCTTTGGGCCTCTTGAGAGAGTGTAAGACACATCCCTTTATACAGAAAACCTTTTTGGGCCTCAGTCACTTATATAAGTCCCTGTTGTCGCTCCCGGGATTTTCATCCAAGTACAAACGCGAAAGTGGCACGAAACAGAGTCGCCAGCAATGTGTATTTATCCCAAGAGAGGGAAAGGAAACACTGCATAAACCTGGGGGAAGGAAAAGCATGGTCTTGCGACCAATAGATCTGGGTTCGGGAGTCGGTTACGCGAAGGGAAGGTGTTAGCACCCAACGCGTTCATCGTACCCGATGGGATCCACACTTGTTGTCTCGATCAAAGGGTGTCGTCGACTGGAGCTCCATTGCTACTGGAAAAGAAAGGTAGAAAGGAAGGGGGAAAAAAGAAAGGAGAGAGAACAAGAAGCAAATGTAGGGAAAATAAAAGAAGTGCTCGAATGGGCCCTACCCCACTGTCTACGTATCTCATCGGGAACATGAGAATCAGAGCGACTTAGTTCCCCTCAGCTAAGGGAGAGTTGTTTGTGTTTTTTAGTGGAAACATCAACGTTCGCGTCTTAGCAGTTAGGTGTTGTAGCTCGCTGTAGGGAGACTTAGGCGTTACCTGTTTGCGGTAGAAAGGACGTGACGAATCCTTAAGAAGGGAATGAAGAAGATGAGAGGAGAATTGTTGTTTGTTTTTGTCTTTTAAGAAGAAGTGTTTTGATTGTTTTTTGTGTTTTGTAACACGTATTGAATTCAAGTCTATGATATAGGATCTAATGCGTCGCATGGTCGTCCTAACAGGACGTATGCTAAACACTCTAGAAAGGTGGAGAGAAACTCCCCTCCTTCTATTTCCCACATACAAGGCTCACATGCAATATGCATTAGTCTATTATTACATGTCTTTTTACTCTTTATTTTGAAGTAAGAAGAAGAGAGACTCAAAAGGGGAAGCAAAAGGTGAAATCTAACGAGGGAGAATAAAACTCAAACCCTAAAGTTGTCATACATGGATGTTCCTATGGTTGATGTGGTTTAAAAAACCTAATCCTAAGAGAAATGAGAAGAAGAATGAATTAAACAACTCACTTCTAAAGTAGAAGATGAGTTGTAACTCAAAAGGGAGAAGAAAGAAGTTATTCAAGGAAAGCATATAAATGTTCATCATGATCACAAGTTAAATGATTAAAGGACATAAGAGAAAATGGAAGAAAGAAGTGTGTGTGGAATCATATCCACACACTTACTTGCCCTTAGCACCTACATGAAAAGGTTAGTTCAAAAACTATTTACAAGAAATCCTAAGTAAAAGAACTTGGTCAAACAAGCAAATGAAAGGAAATAATGAAAACAACAGCTATTAAAGCCCACATGCAACAGAACAGCAGTAAATTTAGCTTCATATACCAAACAGCAAACAACAGCTCATGTTCAGCATACAAAATGGGTGTAACAAGCATTTGGCAGCACGTACTACAGCATATATGTGTCCAGGCAGCAGTGGAAGATTAGAGACAGCATGCATTAACAAACAATTTCAATCATGAACAACCATTATCATGCATCAAGCCTTGCACATTCATCAAACAAACACGATCACAATCACATTACAAATCATGGTGAACAATCCTTGAAATCAAACATGTTATAATGCACATTACAAAAGAATACACATTATCAAGAATATGAGCAAGTCAAAAACAAGTATACATCTCTTGAAATGGAAAGCAAAAGAACATGCGCATAGTAATTCCAGCAACATAACATCAATTAGCAATTAATAAGCTCAAAGTGTGTGCATCATGTGTTCATCACATCAATTAATCTACAATGCAAACATTATGTTCAATGATGAAAAACAAAGGCACGCGTGTCGTAAAATCAAGTTCGTACTGTGGTGTGAGTTAAAATAGCTCAAAAATAATCCACCAATCATCAATGTATTGATCCATGAAGTTTAAACATGTTAAGGATGTCAAACAAGCAAGAAAATGCAAGAAAATCACATTCTGCAGCAGTGTTAACCGGTTAACAAACGGTGAGTAACCGGTTAACAGTTCAAAATCAGTCAAAATATACAAAAAATACACATGTTAACCGGTTAACATAATTACACTGTTTTTGTGTTAACCGGTTACTCTGGGACAGTAGCCAAAAAAAACCAGTTCCAAAAGCACTTTTCAACAGCAAATCACTTATTCAAACTTCCAAATGAACATGTAATCAATTAGGCACGAAGTTACATTGAATTACAGTCAACAAACATCAATTGGATTCAATTAACAATCACATCGAGAATCATATTCAAGCATATGAATCCAAATCGAAAATCCACAAAGATCTACATCAAATAAGTTGCGAATAAGCTAAAACAAGTGGAGACTTAGGGAAAACCAACCTACAAAGCAGAGACTTGCTTTGGTAATTGTTACAAAGTAATCTTGGTGCAGAAAATGAAAGAAAACCAAAGATTCTTCAATCAATAGTCGAAACGCGTCGAAACCGAGCAAAAATCGTAAAAATCCACCCAAAATCCAACTTGCACCAAAATAAATGGTGAGAGACCCTTGGATTGAAGAAGAACAAGCTGAAATTCCAGAAAATCCAACCAATGCAAACTGAGAGATGAAGTTTAGCTCAAGAATTAATCACTTTTCAATGTAAAAAGTGATTATTCTTCAAGAAATAAGAGCTTTTGTGTGTGGCTTTGGAAGAGAGAAGTAGAAGTTGTAGCAAAGTGAAGAGAGAAATGAGAGTGAAATGTGAGAAATTTGAGAAAATGGTTGAAGGTCCTTAAAAATGAGTGAAGCATCCCTTAAATAGATTTTACGTTTGGAGTATGAGAGGTTTGGAATGAGGTTTGGAGTTTGTTAGACTCAACTCACCGAGTCAAGTTAGTTAACTCGGTTAGTTAGGATCAACTCGGTTGCTTGGAAAACAAGAAACCACAACTGGTGTATGGGTGTGTGACTTGGGCTGCAAGCAAGGCCTTGTGACTTGTGAACTTTTAGCATGAAACCACCATGTTCGAGCCCTCGTACGACCTTCATAACTTGTTCAAATGAAAAAATGTCCAACATCAAAGTTGAAGAGGGCATGGAGATGAACAACTTTGATGTTCAACAATTTTTCATTTGAAGCCTTATTGATGGAGAAAATTGGCTTGACATTTGGCACGCCAACTGTTCGATGAAATTATGGCCTGGAGGCCTGAACTTGCCTTGCCATGACTTGAGATTTGCCTTGATTTTACCAAACTTTGATTGATCATAACTCCCTCAATTTTGATCCGATGGAAGAGTTCTTTATATGGATTTGAAGCTTAGAGTGTGATCTTCAACTGGCTCAACTTGGGCCTGAAGTTTGGAGCTTTCATCATGAAGAAAGGAAGCCTCAAAGTGTAGTGCAAAATGTTCCAAACTTGCCATTTTTGGAAACCCTAAGTTTCTAAAAATGGAAACTTTGTACATTTCTTGATTTTTCATGATTCCTCCATCATATCTTGATCAAATTTTGTCCAATGAACATATGTAATTTGAGTTTCATGAATTTGACCTTGAAAAGTCAGGAGTTGACTTTTTCCTCTGCCTAGTTGACTTTTCCCCAAATTGCCTGATTCTCAATCAATTGACCAATTGAACCTCTTCTGAAATGAATTAATGAGCAATCTTCCATCTCTAGACCCTTGAGGACATGTAGAATACCATGAGATCAAGTCTTGCCCAATAAATCAGAAATAAACTGCTTTCATGGAAAACCCTAGTTTCAAACCCTTAGTCTAGGAGAAAATAACACATCCTCCAAATCCAAATTCCTCTGAATATGATGTATATTCTGTCTATCAAAGATGAGATATAACATTTGGAGGTGATAAAAACTCAAAGATCTTGCCCATTGGGGCATTCCACTCCAGAAATCCAAAACCCTAGTTTTGCATTGACTAGGATGATGTGATTCCCTGCATTCTCTTGTCAAGCTTGATCATATGATGAGGTGATGACCCATTAAAACCTCTTGAGGCTCAAGGCTCCTGATTATGCAAATTGACTTAGACACCCTGATCCCATGCCAAAGAACCAATGAAATGCAAATGATGATTATGCAAAAAATGCAATGCAACATAAGCCAGTAAAAGCTAAAAGCAAGAGGGCAAATTTTGAGGTGCTACAGCTGCCCCTATTCAAACTCTGTGGATCCGAGGGTATGATAGCGATGGCATTCAGACAATCAGGATACGCGGGGTTTGAATACCAAAATAACCTGGAAATTTGCACACTGTGGGGACAACGAAATAGAATTGTTAACGAGGACGGCCGAAGACGGACTCGAAAAGAAAGACCGTCCGAAAGCGGAATTTCAACAACAAATGAGTACGACCGAAAGCGGACTCGAAAAGAAAGACCGACCGAAAGTGGAATTTCAACAACAAACGAGTAAGACTGAAAGCGAACTCGAAAAGAAAGACCGACCGAAAGCGGAATTTCAACAACAAACGAGTACGACCGAAAGCGGACTCAAAAAGAAAGACCGACCGAAAGCGGAATTTCAACAACAAACGAGTACGACCGAAAGCGGACTCGAAAAGAAAGACTGACCGAAAGCAGAATTTCAATAACAAACGAGTACGACCAAAAGCGGACTCGAAAAGAAAGACCGACCGAAAGCGGAATTTCAACAACAAATGAGTACGACCGAAAGCGGACTCGAAAAGAAAGACAGACCGAAAGCAGAATTTCAATAACAAACGAGTACGACCGAAAGCGGACTCGAAAAGAAAGACCGACTGAAAGCGGAATTTCAAAGAAAGACTAAGTCAAAGATAGACTTTCAAACTCCAGATAGGTAGAATTCACATACCCGCAAAAAGGATTCCGCCGGGGAAAAGAGAAATCTAGACAGACAACTCTGTAGGGGAGTACATGAAGGAATAGGAGGGATGTATCCACTGGTTGTTGTGTAATGTTTGAACAACATCTCCTGAGTCACATCACTTTCTGCTGGGAAAAGAGTCTGGTAGAAGGTATCAAACCTGGCCTATGCTTCGAATGCATATGTTTGAATTTTTCTATGGTGTAATGCTCCATGCGAAATGGAAATGCTACGCGTTTGGGAGGATGCCATGCAAGAATGCTTATGCAATGCAAAAGAGGCGCTCCAGAAAAATAAATGCTGAAGACGAGGGCAACTCCACCGAGGACGACAAACTAAGTTGTCCACTGAATTAAGAGACTCTGCTGAGAAACACTTCACTCTGCTGAGGAAGACATTGAGCACAGACTCTGCTAGAGATGAAAACTCTGATAGACCACCCACTCTGTTGGGGATGGATAACAATAAATATTGAAGATGGAACCCAAAGAGAGATTCTATCCGCTGGGGTTACCAATGACTTCTACCTGAATCTGAAAGAATGCCAATAACGATTGGACTTAAGGCCTGCTGGGGAATATCAACCTCTACCAGTAAATCTGCTTGGAAAATGGTGATTGACAACACTAGCTTCACTAGGGGATACCACCCAGATTAATCCTCTGTTGGGGATCAGACCAAACCATTGTTGGTGAGAAAACATTTCCTGATTAGCTGAGGGAGATAGGCGTTCAGACTCTGTGGGGAAATGACATCTTTGTCTACATAAGATACTCCACCAGTCTCTTGTTGGGGATACAGACGTATCAACTACTAGTAATTTGCTAAGAGAGTAATGGACCCGCCACTACTCTAGCTGGGGACATAATCCTCTGTACTCTGGCTGGGGAGAGTAATAACCTGCTGAGGAAA
Source organism: Lathyrus tuberosus (assembly GCA_022829125.1). Classification (NCBI taxonomy): domain Eukaryota; kingdom Viridiplantae; phylum Streptophyta; class Magnoliopsida; order Fabales; family Fabaceae; genus Lathyrus; species Lathyrus tuberosus. Next base: position 4,836,349 of record JALAZF010000390.1, read on the forward strand.
AGATTCACTTTACCCTGCTGGGGATTAAAGCACTTAGCTGCTAGTGAAACCTACGTTTCCTGTCCTTGTAACAACCCATTTCTGACTACCTGACGAGGAGTAATAGATCAACCATGACTTCGGTTGGGGACACAATACCTGGTACACTTACGGGGAAGAGTAAGCTCTGCTGAGGATAATGATCTTTCAGATGCTGAAGAGAGTAACTCTACTGGGGAGGAATCCTGCTACCCTGCAAACAAAATCAACAGACAACGAAAAATGGCTATCTAGATTATCATCCTAATGACCATTTCATGAGCAATTTCCACTATTTTCTGATATGCTTCGCAAAGCTTAACATTTTCCATGCAATGTCTTATCAAAATATCGGACTTTTCATAAACAAATCAGTAAAAATAAAACATGGAAAGCCTATTGACTGAAGTGAAAATTTTATTGAATGAATTGGCCTGTAAAAAGGCATTTACATTCGGAGGCAATTCCTAAAAAGAGGTAATTGCACAAAAAGTAAAAGAAAATACACATGTCGGCAATGTAGGGAACAGATATCCACCATGATTCGATTCAGCTATGACCCGTATGTCTCGCTTATCCGCATATGTTTTGACCTTCGAAGAGACAGACTGGGCTGATTCTTTTCCTTCAGAATTCCCATGCATCAAAAGTGTTCACAGATCGAACGCAGATCGTAACCTCTTGCTTTTAAATCCCTAACTTTTGCCTGGATCTCCCTTACGGATTTTCAATCCACCGGGATACCCATTTTTGCCAAAGTTGCCTTGTCAGGTTTTCAACTTTGCGGGTTTATTCTTTTTCTTGTTATCCCTAACTTTTGCCCGAACCTTCTCTTTTTATGGTTCGTCGGGATGCCCCTTTTTTGCCTGGATCTTCTTTTTATGTACAGCGGGTCTCTTTTATGCAAAGTATTTTTTGACTACGTCTGCGTTCACAGGGGATGTAAAATCTTCGCCATCCATAGTTGAGAGTAATAAGGCTCTGCCAGAGAAAACCTGTCTTACTACATATGGACCTTCGTAATTTGGAGTCCATTTGCCCCTGTGATCTGTTTGAGGAGGAAGGATCCTTTTTAAAACCAATTCACCAGCTTGAAAGCACCGAGGACGCACCTTTTAATCAAATGCTTTCTTCATCCTGCTCTGGTACAACCGGCCATGTGCAATGGCTGCCAATCTCTTTTCCTCGATCAGGTTCAACTGATTCAATTGGAAACGCACCCACTCAGCTTCATCAAGATTCACATCTGCCAAAATCCTTAACGAAGGAATCTCAACCTCTACCGATAGAACTGCTTCCGTACCATATACAAGCGAGAAAGGTGTTGCCCCAGTTGATGTACGCACCGAAGTACGATAACCGTGTAAAGCATAGGGCAACATCTCATGCCAGTCTTTATACGTCACTACCATCTTCTGCACAATCTTCTTGATATTCTTATTTGCCGCCTCAACAACCCCATTCATCTTCGGGCGATAGGGAGAAGAATTGTCATGCTCAATCTTAAAGTTCTGACACAGCTCCTTCATCATCTTGTTATTCAAATTTGAACCATAATCAGTAATGATTCTCTCCGGGACTCCATACCGGTAGATGATGTCCTTCTTGATAAAACGGGCTACTACTTGCTTGGTAACGTTGGTGTATGAGGCTGCTTCTACCCACTTCGTGAAATAATCAATGGCAACCAATATGAAACGATGCCCATTGGAAGCAGTCGGCTCAATATTCCCGATCATATGAATGCCCCACATGGCAATGGGCCAAGGTGATGACAACACATTCAGAGGAGTAGGCGGTACGTGTACCTTATATGCATAGATCTGGCACTTATGACATTTTCGAGCGTATTTGAAACAATCCGACTCCATAGTCATCTAATAATACCCCGCCCTCTACAACTTTCTGGCCTTAGCATGCCCATTGGCATGAGTACCAAAAGAACCTTCATGAACTTCTTCCATTAACATGCCTGCCTCGTGTTCATCAACACAACGTAGCAAGACCATGTCAAAGTTCCTCTTGTACAACACATCATCTTTATTCAAAAAGAAGTTTCCCGCCAGCCTCCTCAGAGTTTTCTTGTCTTTGGTGGACGCGTCAACCAGATACTCTTGACTCTTCAGAAAAAACTTAATATCATGATACCAAGGTTTGCCATCTGACACCCCTTCAACTACAAACACAAAAGCGGGTCTATCCAGACGCATGATTCTGATCGAGGGAGTTTCATTCCAACGGTTCACCTGATACATCGAGGATAACGTTGCCAACGCATCTGCCATCTGATTCTCTAGCCGGGGTATGTGATGGAAATCAACTATGTCAAAGAAAGGTAACAACCTTCTGGCATAGTTGTTATAAGGCACCAAATTCGCTTGACGAGTTTCCCATTCACCTGTGATCTGATTAACCACCAACGCGGAATCACCATAAACATCGAGGTTTTTTATTCTCAAATTAATTGCTTCTTCTAACCCCATGATGCATGCTTCATACTCCGCCTCATTGTTGGTGCATATGAACACTAATCGGGCAGTAAAGGGTATATGAGAACCCTGTGGAGTCGTAATGACTGCCCCGATTCCGTTACCATATGAGTTGACAGCCCCATCAAAGACTAGCTTCCACTGGGATCCAATTTCAGGTCCTTCATCATGTAGAGGCTCTTCACAGTCTTTCATATTCAGATACATAATATGCTCATCAGGAAATTCAAATTTCATCGCTTGATAATCCTCAATTGGTTGTTCGGCAAGATATTCTGACAAAATACTTCCCTTAATGGATTTTTGGGAAACATATTGAATATCATATTCTGTCAGAACCATTTTCCAATGGGCTATTCTTTCGGACAGCGCCTGCTTTTCAAACACATACTTGATCGGATCCATCTTCAAAATCAAGAGGGTTGTGTGGCTTAACATATACTGCCTCGAACACTTAGCTGCCCAAGCGAGCGCACATCATGTTTTTTCCAGCATTGAGTACCTCGACTCACAATTAGTGAACTTTTTACTTAGGTAGTATATGGCATGCTCTTTTCTACCTGACTCGTCTTGTTGACCGAGCACACACCTCATTGAGTTCTCAAGAACCGTAAGATACATAATCAATGGCCTTCCTGGCACTGGTGGCAAAAGGACTGGAGGTTCCTGCAAATATTCTTTTATCTTCTCAAACACCGTTTGACAGTTTTCATTCCACCTGACCGCTTGATCTTTTCTTAGCAATTTAAATATTGGTTCACAAGTGGTTGTAAGATGAGATATGAACCTAGCAATGTAGTTCAACCTCCCCAGAAAACCACGAACCTCTTTTTCTGTTCTCGGCTCAGGCATTTCTTGTATGGCTTTTACCTTAGCAGGATTAACCTCGATACCTCTTTCGCTGACAATAAACCCCAGTAGTTTTCCCGATCACACCCCGAAGGTGCACTTGTTCGGATTCAACCTCAGTCTGAACTTTATCAACCTATCAAAAAGCTTCTGAAGATTCACCAGATGCTCCTCCTCCGTTTGTGACTTCGCAATCATGTCATCAACATATACTTCGATCTCTTTGTGAATTATATCATGAAAGAGAGTCACCATTTCCCGCTGATAAGTTGCCCCAACATTTTTCAATCCAAAGCGCATTACTTTGTAACAGAATGTCCCCCACGGTGTTATGAACATTGTTTTCTCCATGTCCTCTGGGGCCATTTTGATTTGGCTATACCCAGAGAAGCCATCCATGAAGGAAAACACAGAGTATTGAGCAGTATTGTCCACTAACACGTCGATGTGAGGGATCGGGAAATCATCTTTTGGGCTTGCTCTATTCAGATCTCTGTAATCAACACACATCCTGACCTTTCCGTCCTTCTTAGGTACAGGCACAATGTTAGCAACCCACGGAGGATAACTTGTTACAGCCAGAAATCCAGCATCTATCTGCTTCTGAACCTCCTCTTTAATCTTGACAGACATCTCAGGTTTCGTTCTTCTCAACTTCTGCTTGACCAGAGTACACCCCTCTTTGAGCGGCAACCGGTGTACCACGATGTCGGTGTCGAGCCCAGGCATATCTTGGTAAGACCAGGCGAAGATATCCACATACTTTTGAAGCATTTCAATCAACCTTCCCTTCACACTGTCTTCCAAAGTAGCCCCAATCTTTACCTCTTTCTTCGCATCCTCGGTTCCCAAATTAATAATCTCAATCTCTTCCTGATGAGGCACAATGACCCTTTCCTCCTGTTTTAGTAGTCTGGCCAATTCCTCAGGAAGTTCACAGCCTTCCTCAGCCTGATATATGGGATTATCAAAATCATACTGAGCCATAGCCGAATCATGAGGGATGGACTCTGAACAAGGTAACCTGCATGATAGATGATTCATGTTTCATTATGTATGCAACAAACAAAACACATTGCCATTTTGACATGATTGTATGCACAAAAGGGAAATAGAAAAACAGGGATCAGAAATATTTGAATGCGAAAAGTCTTTTATTATTGATAAGGAAAAGCATACGAAATGTTCAAGCCCTACAAACAAGAGTCACTACGCCTTGGGCAGAGCGTAGGATCAAACATAACAGAAAAACAGAGACAATTACTCGGGGCCAGTCACTTGGATGATCTTCTCCGATGACCAGTTGCGTGGACTTTGACCAGGCATACAGGGGCGGATCCAACTATCCATGTCGCAATCACTGTCCCCATCCTCTTCAATAGCGTTGACTCTATCAAAGAATACCCCAGCACTGGTAAAATGAACCGGGCCCTAAAACTTCGGAGGCTCTTCAGGACGCCTGGGTGGCTTGTAACCCAGCCCATAAGTATCTTGCTTCTTCTGTACCTCAATAGTCTGACCCCATTTTTGTGACCCTCCAGCTTCAACTACAGCCCGTGCATCTTTGAGGGATGACATAGAATTCTCCGGCTGCTCAACCACGGTAAACTGCTTAACCCCTTCAGATTGGCTACCCTCCTTGGGAACTTCTTCATGCACTTTTACCGCTTCAAAAGCCTGGCATAATGTTTCCTGTATTTCGCCATCTACCTCCACATATTTGAAAGTAGATAGATGGCTTATCATAATGTCCTCCTCTCCGCAAACTGTCACCACGTGTCCATCCACCATATACTTCAGCTTCTGATGGAGTGTAGACGTTACAGCCCCAACACTGTGAATCCACGGCCGACCAAGTAGACAGCTGTAAGCTGGCTGGATATCCATTATATAGAATGTGGCGTCAAAGACCTTCGGGCCAACCTTAATTGCCAGCACAACCTCTCCAAAAACAGCCCTTTTAGAACCAACAAATGCGCGCACCACCAAATCACTTGGCGTGCATATCAATCCTCTGGTATCAATCCTCTGGTATCCACAAGCACATGAGACATCAATGACCCACATCACTCAACAGAAATATGCAAGGCATTATTATGGTATCTTCCAGCTGGAGTCAAGTCAGCATCAGTAAACCCCAAACCGTTGCATGCATTAACATGGGCTATCACCCCCTCAAGCTGATTGACCGAGATCTCTTGGGGCACATAGGCAGCATTCGGTACTTTCAACAATGCGTTTCGGTGAGCTTCCGAACACAACAACAAGGATAATTTGGATATCTTGGATGGCGTCTGATGCAAATGATCCACAATTTTATGGTCACTTCTTCGAATCAGCCTCATGAATTCCTCTACATTCTCGGAGAAGGAACTATCAGCTGGCCTTACTACGGAGTCAGTCACTGCCGGGGTCTGCATATAATTATCCACGGCCTGTTTACCCTTGTTCTGTCTGGAATTATCAGCCTGTTCATCAGAAGGAGTGAAGATTCTGCCACTTCAGGTAATAGCTCCTGCTTCCTCAAGACTTGAACTTGCTACCGATATTCCCATTAACTCTTGTTTCTACCCATTAACGAAAACCTCTGCCCCATAGTTCCAAGGAATGGCCTTGGTACTCTTATAAGGAATGGGCCCAGGACCTGTAATTATCACTGGCACTGGTCTTGCCACCGCTGAAATTTTAATTGTCTTGAATGGAATAGTGATAGTAGCCACATCGCTGCCAATAACCTCTTTTTGTTGGTCACACCTGTCAAACTGCAACCTACCTTCATCGATCAACTTTTGAAGTCCTGATTTCGATAACCCACAACCATTCGTCTGTAACATACATTCTAAACAGTTCTCATCACAACCAGGGTCCACTCTACCCATCAATAATCTCTCCTTTACCACCATCAAAGGAGTCCTTACTTCGTTCACATCCATAACCAGATTAAAAAATTCCTTCTCCTCTAACACAGCGTTAACCCTTGGCCCACCATGATCAGGCATTGGGTTCTGTATAACATCCGGCACGTCATTTGAAAAATTTATAGCCTTGAATCCACCAAGTCTTGGACTTTATGCTTAAAAGCCTTGCAGTCCTCGATATGATGTCCGGGTGCCCCAGAATGGAAGTTGCAATGGGCGTTAGGATTATAACCCGGAGGTGGATTACCAGTGATAGGAGCTAGAGTCCTCTTTTGAATTAGCTGCAGCTGAAGTAAGTGTTGGAATAACTGTGAATACGCTAGAGGTGGAGTGTCAAAATGTCGGTTCTGTTTAGGCATAAAATGTTGCTGGCGTGGAGCACAATTCTGTTGCTGCTGTGGAGGCGCTGTCGGAATTGTCACGGATGCTACCTGCTGGTTATAATTCTGGCGTTGTTTCCCTTTTCCTCGGTAAGACGAGACAGAATTGGTTTCCTCTTTCTTTTTGTAATTCGCATATGGTTTCTTCCCCTGACTAGAAGACGACCCATCATTACCCGAAACTTTCCCATCTTTGATTTCACGTTCTAGCATTTCTCTAACCATGATCAAGTCGGCAAACTTGCCCGACATGCAAGGTAACAGCTTTTCATAATAATGTCCTGGTAAAGTATCCATGAACAAATTTAGCATTTCCTTCTCCAACATGGGTGGTTGTACTCTTGCCGCCAACTCGTGCCATCTCTGCGCATACTCTTTAAAACTTTCACCACTCTTTTGAGACATATTTTATAACTGTGTACGATTGGGAGCCAAGTCAGTATTATACTGATAGTGTTTCACAAATGCTTCCACCATCTCTCTCCAGTTGCGTACATGGCTCCTTTCAAGTTGCATATACCATTCCAGGGACGCTCCAGACAAGCTGTCCTGGAAGAAGTGCATCAGTAATTTTTCATCACGGGAGTACGCAGCCATCTTTCTTGCATACGCCCGAACATGTGTCCTGGGGCAAGTAGTGTCGTTGTACTTCTCAAAAGTGGGGACTTGAAATTTATGAGGAATTCTCACATCAGGAACCAGCCCTAGGTCATCCAGATCCATTCCCTTAGAATTTTGATTTACGACCCCTCTTAGCTGCTCTTCAATCATTCTAATCCTTTGGTCATTAACAACCGGGAGACCAGCATCTCCACCTGGTACAGATAAAACATCGTCTTGTTGATCATCAAAGTGATGACCATGAATTGCATGGATACTATTTCCTCCTCCAACCACAGAAGAAATCACCACATTCTCCCCTCCGCCCGGAGGGATAACAACAGTGGGAACTGGAACTCCTCCCGGAGGTCCATTCTGAATATTTTGCCCATTAGCACCTCCGCCCGGAGGAATAACATTGTTCTGGAGACCACCATGTAGTACACCATTATCATCTACTCTTGCCACGAGAGGTTGAACGAGAGTTCTGAGTTGCTCCTGTCCCTGTGCGACCCCTTGCATCATTTCCATGAATTGGGTGATACGGGCTTGCATGGCGGCCATTTCTGCTTGCATTTGCTCCATTACTCTTTTCTGGTTCAATCGAGTAGAATATTGATGAATCGGTTGGTCAGCTATCCTGCTTGAAACCAAATAAGAGTTAGGGAAAACTGGAACAAGTACCTGTTATGCAAAAATGCTTATGATTATGAGAATGCAAATGTAATGTTTTTCATCCCCAGGGCGTTTTACACCCTGATTCCAGTTTTAATCATAAGAAGCTCAATAATAGTCACACAATGTTAAGAGAAAAATATTGCGAAGAACTGTGCTGTGATAAACTGTTGTTATAATGTGCTGGTGAGTAGTGTGATGCCGAAGAAACCCCTTTGAATAAGCCATTCATTGAATTCAACAGAAAACTAATAAGTGCCGAAGCATTTTACAACGAGTCCGTAAATGGGAAGTACATCAAGGAAATGGCTCCATCAACAAGCCTGATGGTAGCCTACAGTACATCAACAAAACTACATTAAGAAGATGGGAAAGTAAGATCAAACATCTAACTCCAAATCTTTCAATTTCTCACTAGAATGCTTGATTTCTTCAAAAAGGACTCTGGTGCGCTGATGACCCGGCCTTTCAATCATCTCTTTAATCAACATGTCTCTCCTCTGCAGAGCTTCGGTTAATGAATCTGCGTGCATCAGGAGAGCTTCATCAGTACTTATTTCCTTAAACCTTTTCACCCCAGCTTGTATCTTGAGTCTTCCCATCTCCATCATGGCATCCTCAAGCTTTTTCTTGGACATTTTCAGTTCATCATTAATATTCTCCAGCTGCTTTTGGCTTTTTCCAAAGTCTTCCCGATGCTTTCTCCGTTGTTCATGCGCTATAAGAAGCTCATCGTCTTTGGCCTTTAATTGCTCTCGCAGCTCTGTATTCTTCATTCTAACCTCATCCCAGACTTGCTGAATCTTGGCTAGCGTGTCTTTAGTCTGGGCTAAAGCCTGTTTGGTCCTCTTATGAGCTTGAGTGGTAGCATCGGCACCCTTACTAACTTTCTGGAAATGTTGAGCCGTTTCTGCAAAATCCCTTTCTCTTGCTGCTAAAATTTGTTCGGCGTCTTGGGCTTTCTGTTCCAATCTTTTGTTGGTATATAGCACTTCTTGAAGACGACTGCTCAGCTCAGAATTCTCTCCTTGAAGCTTTTTCACCGAAGTTTGCAACTTGTCGACTTCTTCCACAGTGGTAGTACTTCTTTCTTTCTCATCCTCGGGATACAAAAGGGGCACCTTACCAAAAGGCAAATGAAAATCTTCAACTCTTTTCTTCATCGACTCTTCATATGCTGGATAAGCCCGATTGTTGGGTTTTCCCAGAGCAACTTTCCCTTTCTCCAGTACGCTAACCCAGCTTTCAGAGACTCTTTGTGCTGTTTCCAAACCATCTGATGTGTGGAAATACAGGGACTCCTCTACGTCTCTCTTAATGGGCGGACCCGTCAGAGCGTAACCAAACTGTCGGACGGCCAAAGAAGGATTATAGTTTATTCCTCCCTTTCTTCCTATTAGTGGAACATTAGGAAACTCACCACAGCTGTGGATAATGTTCTTGCCAATTAGCCCATGATCTACCCATATGATGTCCTTGGCAACTAGTCCCATTAGGCGCTGACTCCATTCTAGAGAATTTTTAGAATCCACAAAAGCTCCTGATTGCACTAAGCGACTTGCAAACCACTTATAGAACAAAGGTGCACAGCAACGAACTATCCCTCCTCTTTTCTTTTCATTTCTGTTGTATAAGGCTTGGTGAATGTAACGACCCAGTTTTCGTGTGCGTTTTATTTAATCGAGTCGTTTGATTATTTTATTATTATTTTATTTTATTTTCGACTTTTATCTGAAAATATGTTATTTTTCAATGTTGTGATATTTTATCGGGTTTTGGGATCGTTTGCGAGATATTTGAGTGTGGGGGTATTTTGGTCATTTTAGGATATTTTTCATTAAGTAAGAAAATAGAAAATAGAAAGAGAGAAAAATAGAAAGAAAGAAAGGGGAAAGAAAGAAAAAGAGGAGAAAAGAGAAGAAGAAGAGAAATAGTGATAAAAGCTTGGGAAATCAAGAAAAATCAACTTCTAGAATCGATTTAATCGGGTAAGGGTGCGAAATTCAATTATTGTATGATTGTGTATGATTATGTATGTGTATTTGTGATGTTTGTTGGATTAAAATGAAAATATTTAGTAAAACCCATTGTTGGTAAAATTGATTAGAAATTGATTAAATGTGTTAGAAATCATGTTTTAAGTATCCATAATTGTTGGTACATGATAGATACTTGTTATTGGACATTGTATTGGTAATTTTTTGGTGTGTAGGTGGAATTTGGGGTGTTTTGGATTGGAACCCGCAAGAAAATTATGCAGAAGAAATTTTTCTGGTTTTTCCAGGTCATACGCATATGGGGCATGTTCATACGCGTATGGACCTTGGCAATACGCGTATGGAGGGCGAGTAATGGGCCAATACGCGTATGGAATGTTATTTTGCTCAGCCATCTGCCCATTTGCGTATGATACGCGTAGTATTTCAGGGCAATACGCGTACGAGCTTGGGCATTATGCGTACGGACTTTTACACGTGAACTTTGGGAAAAATGAGTCTCTGCTCATACGCGTATGGCACAGGGCAATACGCGTATGGACAGGACAATTGCAAAATGGGACTTTTCAAAATATCGTTTTTCGTTTTCTTTCGTAACTTGAGTTCCGTTTGTCCGATTTTTACATTCTTGGTATCGTTGTGTAGCTATTGAGTTGTACTTTCTTATTATGATGGTGTGGAAATTGTTAACCGATTTAATTATGTCGTAAAATCAGGAATAGTTTCGGTCGTTGACTTTTGCCATTATAACTGTGCGTAATTGATGTGTATTATGCAAGGTGTTGTTGTATGAGGTAAATGTATGTGTTTAGATGGGGTTGTGATGATTTGTGGCCGTATAGAAATTAAATGCATTGTTTTGGGCATAAGTGCTAAGTGTGATTTTGACGATGTAAATGAATGTATTTACGTGTGCATATTAAATGTCATGGGTCATTGTATGCCAAGCATCATGATATGCATTGTTGAGACGTCCTGAGTGACAGTTTGGATTCCAGAGGGAATTCGCTATAATGTCGTGTGCCTTATACAAAGAGGTGTGAGCGATGATTATAGACGATCGTGTGCCCATGTGGGGTGTGAGCGATCGGTTCATGTGCCTTATACAAAGAGGTGTGAGCGATCCATAAACGTCGTGTGCCTTATACAAAGAGGTGTGAGCGACGGGGAACACCGTACACCCGACGGGGAGTTACAGTGATGTAACGAGCGATGATTCCAGCAGAGTTCCTGAGTGAACTAGTGATGAGAAACAATGGAAGTCGGTACCGCATGTGCATATGCATAGAGTCGTTGTGTCGGTCTCTTGCATTGCATAAATCATTATGATTGTTTGATGTGTGGAATTGTGGATAGAATTGATATATGGATATGTGTTGGTGATGGACATATGAATTATTCCTTGTATTGCCTTGTGTTTGCATTATGGCATGAGTTATGGTGAGAATTGTATATATATGTGTATTTTGTGTTATATATATAATTGTATGCAATTATATTATGGTTGTTTTTCTCACCCTTCTGCTGTTTTATAATGCTCTATGAGGCATTGCAGATTAGAGTTGCTGGAGGTATTTTTGTGAAGCTTTGCGTCTTCATTCTTTTGTCGGTCGACTCTGATATGTGACACCGGGTAGTTAGGGAGGCCGTTAGTGATTATTGTGTATTCTGTATATATATCTTTTGGCTTGTGCATGTACAACTTGATGTATGACAAACTTTTCATGATATATATATGTATGTTATTCAGTTTTAGATTTTCCGCTTTTATTCTAAATTCTGAAATGTGGGTGTAAGGAACTGAGTTCCTCTGTTGATTGCTACCCCACTGTTGCATATCTTTATGAGCAGGTGTTGTATGAATTGTTTCAATTTGATGTGACCCCTCGGTCTATGCCATGATAATTTAAATATACTCTGAAGAAATTTTGAATTTTCTTTTACTGTTTTAATTAATTGGGGGTATAGATTGGGGGTGTTACATTAAGTGGTATCAGAGCCAGTTTGTGTCAGTCTGTGTCAGTTGTGTCAGTCCTTGTTGGTCGTTGTGGTTGGATGAGTTGTTTGTTTAACCATAGTTTCTGTTATTGGAAATGAACAGAATATGGCAGGTAGGAATGATGATGCTTTGGCTGCGGCTATGCAAGCTATGGCTCGTGCTGTGCAGGGTACACCTAATGTTGCGGGTAATGATGAGTTCAGGAAGAACAAACCGCATGTCTTCAAAGGAAGATATGATCCGGATGGTGCACAGATTTGGTTGAAAGAGATTGAAAGGATTTTCCGAGTAATGGATTGTGATGAAGATCAGAAGGTGAGACTGGGTACTCACATGTTATTGGAAGAAGCTGATGATTGGTGGGTTAGTACTCGACGTGTGTTAGAAGCTGCAGAGGAGGAGATTACTTGGGCTGTGTTTAGTATGGAGTTTCAGAGGAGGTATTTTCCTGAAGATGTGAGAGGAAAGAAGGAAATTGAGTTTCTAGAACTAAAACAAGGTAATATGTCTGTTGTCGATTATACTGCTAAGTTTGTGGAACTTGTGTAGTTTTATCCTCATTATGCTGAAGCGACTGCGGAATTCTCTAACTGTGTGAAGTTTGAGAATGGCTTGCGTCCTGAGATAAAGCAGGCGATTGGATATCAGAGGATTCGGAGGTTTTCTAATTTGGTAGATTGTTGTAGGATTTATGAAGAAGACAGTAAGGCTCGTTCTACTCATTACAAGAGTGTGAGCGAGAGGAAAGGGAAACAACAGTTTCGTGGTGGTCCGTATGTGACACCAGCTGATAAAGGTAAACAAAGAGGGAATTTTGAGAAAAGGTCAAGTGGAGGAGGAATGTCTGGTCCTATGAGATGTTATAGGTGTGGTGAAGTGGGGCATCGTCAGTTTGAGTGCAGGAAAGATTTTAGAAAGTGTTCTAACAGTGGAGGTATAGGACACATTGCAGCTGATTGTAAGAAGAACGTGGTTAAGTGCTTTAATTGTGGTGAGTTGGGACATGTTAGTACAAAGTGTACGAAACCGAAACAAGCTCTAGCTGGTGGGAAAGTGTTTGCATTATCGGGGACTCAGACTTCAAGTGCAGATCGTCTGATTCGAGGTACTTGTTTTATTAATAGTACTCCTTTGATTGCTATTATTGATACTGGAGCGACTCATTCATTTATTTCGTCTGAGTGCGTGAAGCGTTTGAATCTTGTGTTGTCTGTGATGGGTGGTGAAATGGTTATTGATACTCCAGCAATGGGATCAGTAACTACTTCCTTGGTTTGTCTAAGATGTCCTTTGACCATTTATGGTAAAGACTTTGAGATGGATTTGGTGTGTTTACCGTTGGAGGGTTTAGATGTGGTCCTGGGTATGAATTGGTTGCAATTCAATCGAGTTCACATTGATTGTTATCATAAGCTGGTAAGGTTTCCTTCTCTTGAGGAAGACGAAGACTCGAGTTTCTTATCTACCAAAGAGTTGAAGAAACTTTTGGCGGAGGAAGCTCAGTTGTTTGGTTTGTTTGCATCTTTAACTGTGGATAGTCAAGTTTCACTTGAGGTGTTTCCTGTTGTGTGTGAATTTCCAGAAGTGTTTCCTGAGGATATTTCAGACTTGCCGCCAGAGAGAGAGGTGGAGTTTTCTATAGATCTAGTTCCTAGTACTAGACCTGTTTCTATGGCACCTTATCGTATGTCGGCATCTGAGTTGGTGGAGTTAAAGAAACAGTTGAATGAGTTGTTGGAAAAGAGGTTCGTGAGACCAAGTGTTTCTCCTTGGGGTGCTCTAGTGTTATTAGTGAAAAAGAAGGATGGGAGTATGCGATTATGTATTGATTATCGCCAGTTGAATAAGGTGACGATCAAGAATAAGTATCCTCTTCCAAGGATTGATGATCTGATGGATCAGTTGGTTGGTGCGTGTGTGTTCAGTAAGATTGACTTGAGGTCGGGGTATCATCAGATAAGGGTGAAGGAGGAAGACATTCAGAAGACGGCTTTTAGGACACGATACAGTCATTATGAATATTCTGTGATGCCGTTCGGAGTTTCTAATGCGCCAGGTGTGTTTATGGAATACATGAATCGTATTTTTCACGAGCATCTGGATCGATTTGTCATTGTGTTTATTGATGACATTTTGATTTATTCTAAGTCTCGGGAGGAGCATGCAGAACATTTGCGTATTGTTTTACAGGTTTTGAAGGAGAGGAAGTTTTTTGCTAAATTATCCAAGTGTGAATTCTGGTTGTGGGAGGTGAGTTTTCTTGGACATGTAATTTCAGGTAATGGTATTGCTGTGGATCCATCTAAAGTAGAAGCAGTTCTACAATGGGAGGCTCCGAGATCTGTTACTGAAATTCGAAGCTTTTTGGGTTTGGCCGGTTATTATCGCAGGTTCATTGAAGGTTTTTCGAAGCTAGCACTTCCTTTGACCCAGTTGACTTGTAAAGGGCAAGCGTTCATTTGGGATATTCGGTGTGAGGAGAGTTTCACTGAGCTGAAGAGAAGATTGACGACAGCTCTGATCTTGATTTTGCCGAATCCTAATGAACCATTTGTGGTTTATTGTGATGCTTCTTTGATTGGTCTAGGTGGTGTTCTGATGCAAGAAGGTAAGGTGGTGGCTTATGCTTCAAGGCAGTTAAGAGTTCATGAGAAGAATTATCCTACTCATGATCTTGAGTTAGCGGCTGTGGTTTTCGTGTTGAAGATCTGGAGGCATTATCTCTACGGTGCAAGGTTTGAAGTCTTTAGTGATCATAAAAGTTTGAAATATTTGTTTGATCAGAAAGAGCTAAATATGAGGCAACGTAGATGGTTGGAATTCTTGAAGGACTACGACTTTGGCTTGAATTACCATCCTGGTAAAGCTAACGTGGTAGCCAATGCATTGAGTCAGAATCGTTACATATGTCCGCTTTAATGGTTAAGGAGTGGGAACTTTTAGAATCGTTTAGAGATTTGAGTTTGGTTTGTGAAGTGACGTCGGATAGCGTTAGGCTTGGTATGCTAACGATTACTAATGATTTTCTGATGACTGTTTATGAGAAACAAAAGTTGGATGTGAAACTTGTGGATTTGATGTTGGTTGGAGGAACAAATGCGAATAGTGACTTTCAAGTGGATGTTAATGGTGTTTTGAGATTTCGAGGTAGGATTTGTATTCCAGATGATGCGGAGTTGAAAAAGATGATTTTGGAGGAAGGACACCGGAGTAATTTGAGTATACATCCGGGAGCGAATAAGATGTATCAGGATTTGAAGAAGATTTTCTGGTGGTCTGGATTGAAAAGAGATGTGGCTCAGTTTGTTTATGCATGTTTGACTTGTCAGAAATCAAAGGTGGAACATCTGAGGCCTGGTGGTTTGTTGCAACCGTTGGATATTCCTGAATGGAAATGGGATAGTATTTCCATGGATTTTGTAACAGGGTTACCGAATACTCAGCGAGGGCATAATGCTATTTGGGTGGTGGTTGATAGGCTGACTATATCGGCTCATTTTATTCCGATTGATATCAGTTTTACTTTGGAGCGGTTAGCTGAGATTTACATCAGTGTGATTATGAAGTTACATGGGGTTCCATTGAGTATTGTTTCTGATCGAGATCCTAGATTTACCTCGAGATTCTGGGAAAGTTTACAGAAGGCTTTGTGTTCTAAATTGAGATTGAGTTCGGCTTATCATCCGCAGACGGATGGTCAGACGGAGAGGACGATTCAGTCTTTGGAGGATTTATTGAGAGCTTGTGTTTTGGAACAAGGTGGTGCGTGGGATAGTTATCTTGCATTGATTGAGTTTACGTATAATAACAGTTTTCATTCTAGTATTGGAATGGCACCGTTTGAAGCATTGTATGGACGAAGGTGTCGGACACCGTTGTGTTGGCACGAATCTAGTGAGCGAACGGTGGTTGGACCAGAATTGGTGCAACAGACGACGGAGAAAGTGAAGTTGATTCGTGAGAAGATGAAAGCTTCTCAGAGCAGACAAAAGAGTTATCATGATCGGAGACGGAAGGATCTTGAGTTTCAAGAGGGCAATCATGTATTTTTGAGGGTTACGCCGGTAACGGGTGTGGGTCGTGCATTGAAATCGAAGAAACTTACTTCTCGGTTTATTGGTCCTTACTAGATATCCGCGATAGTGGGTGCTGTGGCTTATAGGGTGGCGTTGCCGCCGAATCTATCGAATTTGCACGATGTGTTTCATGTTTCACAGCTTCGGAAGTATGTTCCAGATCCGTCGCATGTGATTTCGATGGATGAGGTCGAGGTAAGGGAGAACCTTACAGTTGAGGCAGTACCAGTTAGGGTTTTGGATCGCGAGGTGAAGAGGGTGAGAGGCAAGGACATTACACTTGTGAAAGTGGCGTGGGGCGGCGCTGCTGAGGGCAATTTGACTTGGGAGTTGGAGAGTCGGATGCGGGAGTCGTATCCAGAGTTGTTCATCTCAGGTAATATTTTCGAGGACGAAAATTTCTAAGTGGGGGAGAGTTGTAACGACCCAGTTTTCGTGTGCGTTTTATTTAATCGAGTCGTTTGATTATTTTATTATTATTTTATTTTATTTTCAACTTTTATCTGAAAATATGTTATTTTTCAATGTTGTGATATTTTATCGGGTTTTGGGATCGTTTGCGAGATATTTGAGTGTGGGGGTATTTTGGTCATTTTAGGATATTTTTCATTAAGTAAGAAAATAGAAAATAGAAAGAGAGAAAAATAGAAAGAAAGAAAGGGGAAAGAAAGAAAAAGAGGAGAAAAGAGAAGAAGAAGAGAAATAGTGAGAAAAGCTTGGGAAATCAAGAAAAATCAACTTCTAGAATCGATTTAATCGGGTAAGGGTGCGAAATTCAATTATTGTATGATTGTGTATGATTATGTATGTGTATTTGTGATGTTTGTTGAATTAAAATGAAAATATTTAGTAAAACCCATTGTTGGTAAAATTGATTAGAAATTGATTAAATGTGTTAGAAATCATGTTTTAAGTATCCATAATTGTTGGTACATGATAGATACTTGTTATTGGACATTGTATTGGTAATTTTTTGGTGTGAAGGTGGAATTTGGGGTGTTTTGGATTGGAACCCGTAAGAAAATTATGCAGAAGAAATTTTTCTGGTTTTTCCAGGTCATACGCGTATGGGGCATGTTCATACGCATATGGACCTTGGCAATACGCGTATGGAGGGCGAGTCATGGGCCAATACACGTATGGAATGTTATTTTGCTCGGCCATCTGCCCATTTGCGTATGATACGCGCAGTATTTCAGGGAAATACGCGTACGAGCTTGGGCATTACGCGTACGGACTTTTACACGTGAACTTTGGGAAAAATGAGTCTCTGCTCATACGCGTATGGCACAGGGCAATACGCGTATGGACAGGACAATTGCAAAATGGGACTTTTCAAAATATCATTTTTCGTTTTCTTTCGTAACTTAAGTTTCGTTTGTTCAATTTTTACATTCTTAGTATCGTTGTGTAGCTATTGAGCTGTACTTTCTTATTATGATGGTGTGGAAATTTTTAACCGATTTAATTATGTCGAAAAATCGGGAATAGTGTCGGTCGTCGACTTTTGCCATTATAACTGTGCGTAATTGATGTGTATTATGCAAGCTGCTGTTGTATGAGGTAAATGTATGTGTTTAGATGGGGTTGTGATGATTTGTGGCCGTATGGAAATTAAATGCATTGTTTTGGGCATAAGTGCTAAGTGTGATTTTGACGATGTAAATGAATGTATTTACGTGTGCATATTAAATGTCATGGGTCATTGTATGCCAAGCATCATGATATGCATTGTTGAGACGTCCTGAGTGACGGTTTGGATTCCAGAGGGAATTCTCTATAACATCGTGTGCCTTATACAAAGAGGTGTGAGCGATGATTATAGACGATCGTGTGCCCATGTGGGGTGTGAGCGATCGGGTCGTGTGCCTTATACAAAGAGGTGTGAGCGATCCATAAACGTCGTGTGCCTTATACAAAGAGGTGTGAGCGACGGGGAACATCGTACGCCCGACGGGGAGTTACAGTGATGTAACGAGCGATGATTCTAGCAGAGTTCCTTAGTGAACTAGTGATGAGAAACAATGGAAGTCGGTACCGCTTGTGCATATGCATAGAGTCGTTGTGTCGGTCTCTTGCATTGCATAAATCATTATGATTGTTTGATGTGTGGAATTGTGGATAGAATTGATATATGGATATGTGTTGGTGATGGACATATGAAATATTCCTTGTATTGCCTTGTGTTTGCATTATGGCATGAGTTGTGGTGAGAATTGTATATATATGTGTATTTTGTGTTATATATATAATTATATGCAATTATATTATGGTTGTTTTTCTCACCCTTCTGCTGTTTTATAATGCTCTATGAGGCATTGAAGATTAGAGTTGCTGGAGGTATTTTTGTGAAGCTTTACATCTTCATTCTTTTGTCGGTCGGCTCTGATATGTGACACCGGGTAGTTAGGGAGGCCGTTAGTGATTATTGTGTATTCTGTATATATATCTTTTGGCTTGTGCATGTACAACTTGATGTATGACAAACTTTTCATGATATATATATATGTATGTTATTCAGTTTTAGATTTTCCGCTTTTATTCTAAATTCTGAAATGTGGGTGTAAGGAACTGAGTTCCTCTGTTGATTGCTACCCCACTGTTGCATATCTTTATGAGCAGGTGTTGTATGAATTATTTCAATTTGATGTGACCCCTCGGTCTATGCCATGATAATTTAAATATACTCTGACGAAATTTTGAATTTTCTTTTACTGTTTTAATTAATTTGGGGTATAGATTGGGGGTGTTACAGTGAAGATCTTCCAACAGCGTTGGTACCCGGATTTTTCATCATGAATATCCGAATGGCGTCCGTATCAACAAAATCAGGCTCGTTGGGAAACAATACAATACCATATACATAAAGGGCTAGCAAAGCATTAAAAACAACCCAATTCCCATCTTTCGCAGCCTCCTGAGCCTTCTTTATCAAATACCCCAGCTTGTAACCACGAAGTTTTCCTTTGTTGGAGATATTGGCTTCTAATTTTGACTTGCTCAAATAAAGAGCACCAGCCACTTTCCCATAATCCAGATCACCTGTAGACCCAAAGAAAGGAGGCTCCTCCTTGATTGCAATCCCTAGCATGTTGGAATACTCCTATAAAGTAGGTACCAATAAATAATCGGGAAATACAAAACACCTTAGAGGAGGATCGTAGAACTGCATCAAAGTATGGAGACCCCTGTATTCATAATCACTGACATTGCAGACAAAAGATAAAATCCACCCATATTTCTCTTCGAAAGCTTCTCGCACTTCAGGGCTCGCCATTCCTTTCAGGACAATAATAGGGCCTAAAGTAGGTGTGAGGAACTTGTAACTGATGATATTCTTCCTCTCTTTAGTATTCATCCTTGTGAGAACCTGATGACTGGAATCGGGGGTAAAATATGCACCTGGAAATGAATAAACATGTATATTAGGATATGTAAATGCAATGCAAAGGGTATGGTATCAAGGTGCCAAGTGTTTGTACTGGACTGTGAACGGTGTCAGTGTAGCTCTGAGAACAATATAGAACCATAGATAGGAACCATCTGAATACAATAGGATGAATTCTCCTTTTGTGTAATGACAACAGAAAACCGGGTATGTGGGAGGTTATGGTTACCTGAAAACCTGTAAATAACCCGCCCTTCTCACGTGTGGGTACTAAGATCCTCAGTATCCCGGGCTCTCAGGTCAAGAAATGATGATACGTTCACCATTTCTGGTTTGGTATCATCATCAATCGAGGAGGCCTCAACTAATTCTCCAAAACGAAAGGTCCTCAGCTTCAGGCACTGAGGTCGAGAAGCAATAGCACATTCATCCCTCGGGGTACAGTACTATCGCTAATCGAGGAGTGCCTCCACTGATTCTCTTTCAAAAAGGACATCCTATAGCAAGTTCTCAGCATTAGGTCCTCGGATCGAGAATGTGCAATGGGTTTGCCACAGAACGTGGTCTGCCACTGTCATATCTCGGGAGGAGTGCTACAACTGAGTCCTCGGGAATGGTCACCAGAGTCGACAATTCCTCAAGAGAATAACTACTGGCCTGTATAAACATACAGTAGCAGATAGCTCCTGATAGAACCTCGTCTGGTTGTGGGTCTCATGAATAACAATACGTGGTCACCACCACGCAACCGTCATGACTATCCACTCTACCTATGTGTGTACTCAAGCCTGGGTAGTGGGCTTATCTCTCAGAACACCCTGCCCGCCAAACAGAAAACAATAGCACAGTCCAGCATAATAATGATTAGTGATGCAGTGAATGCGATAAATACAGTAATGTACAGTAAAGCGGTAAACAACAATGCAGTAAAACAGTAAAACAGCAAAACACAGCACCACAGTAAACACTCAATGAAAGAAAATAGGCAAGCGCTAGGATTGACTCGCTTAGGGAACCAGAGATTTTGGGTTCGTTCCCCAGCAGAGTCGCCAGCTGTCGCTCCCGGGATTTTCATCCAAGTACAAACGCGAAAGTGGCACGAAACAGAGTCACCAGCAATGTGTATTTATCCCAAGAGAGGGAAAGGAAACACTGCATAAACCTGGGGGAAGGAAAAGCATGGTCTTGCAACCAATAGATCTGGGTTCAGGAGTCGGTTACGCGAAGGGAAGGTGTTAGCACCCAACGCGTCCATCGTACCCGATGGGATCCACGCTTGTTGTCTCGATCAAAGGGTGTCGTCGACTGGAGCTCCGCTTCTACTGGAAAAGAAAGGTAGAAAGTAAGGGGGGAAAAGAAAGGAGAGAGAACAAGAAGCAAATGTAGGGAAAATAAAAGAAGTGCTCGAATGGGCCCTACCCCACTGCCTACGTATCTCATCGGGAACATGAGAATCAGAGCGACGTAGTTCCCCTCAGCTAAGGGAGAGTTGTTTGTGTTTTTTAGTGGAAACGTCAACGTTCGCGTCTTAGCAGTTAGGTGTTGCAGCTCGCTGTAGGGAGACTTAGCCGTTACCTGTTTGCGGTAGAAAGGATGTGACGAATCCTTAAGAAGGGAATGAAAAAGATGAGAGGAGAATTGTTGTTTGTTTTTGTCTTTTAAGAAGAAGTGTTTTGATTGTTTTTTGTGTTTTGTAACACGTATTGCATTCAAGTCTATGATATAGGATCGAATGCGTCGCATGGTCATCCTAACAGGACGTATGCTAAACACTCTAGAAAGGTGGAGAGAAACTCCCCTCCTTCTATTTCCCACATACAAGGCTCACATGCAATATGCATTAGTCTATTATTACATGTCTTTTTACTCTTTATTTTGAAGTAAGAAGAAGAGAGACTCAAAAGGGGAAGCAAAAGGTGAAATCTAACGAGGGAGACTAAGACTCAAACCCTAAAGTTGTCATACATGGATGTTCCTATGGTTGATGTGGTTTAAAAAACCTAATCCTAAGAGAAAGGAGAAGAAGAGTGAATTAAACAACTCACTTCTAAAGTAGAAGATGAGTTGTAACTCAAAAGGCAGAAGAAAGAAGTTATTCAAGGAAAGCATATAAATGCTCATCATGATCAAAAGTTGAATGATTAAAGGACATAAGAGAAAATGGAAGAAAGAAGTGTATGTGGAATCATATCCACACACTTACTTACCCTTAGCACCTACATGAAAAGGTTAGTTCAAAAACTATTTACAAGAAATCCTAAGTAAAAGAACTTGGTCAAACAAGCAAATGGAAGGAAATAATGAAAACAGCAGCTATTACAGCCCACATGCAACAGAACAGCAGTAAATTAAGCTTCATATACCAAACAGCAAACAACAGCTCATGTTCAGCATACAAAATGGGTGTAACAAGCATTTGGCAGCACATACTACAGCATATATGTGTCCAGGCAGCAGTGAAAGATTAGAGACAGCATGCATTAACAAACAATTTCAATCATGAACAACCATTATCATGCATCAAGCCTTGCACATTCATCAAACAAACACGATCACAATCACGTTACAAATCATGGTGAACAATCCTTAAAATCAAACATGTTATAATGCACATTACAAAAGAATACACATTGTCAAGAATATGAGCAAGTCAAAAACAAGTATACATCTCTTGAAATGGAAAGCAAATGAACATGTGCATAGTAACTCTAGCAACATAACATCAATTAGCAATTAATAAGCTCAAAGTGTGTGCATCATGTGTTCATCACATCAATTAATTTACAATGCAAACATTATGCTCAATGATGAAAAACAAAGGCACACGTGTCGTAAAATCAAGTTCGCACTGTGGTGTGAGTTAAAATAGCTCAAAAATAATCCGCCAATCATCAATGCATTGATCCATGAAGTTTAAACATGTTAAGGATGTCAAACAAGCAAGAAAATGCAAGAAAATCACATTCTGCAGCAGTGTTAACCGGTTAACAAACGGTGAGTAACCGGTTAACAGTTCAAAATCAGCCAAAATATGCAAAAAATACACATGTTAACCGGTTAACATAATTACACTGTTTTCGTGTTAACCGGTTACTCTGGGACAGTAGCCAAAAAAACCAGTTCCAAAAGCACTTATCAACAGCAAATCACTTATTCAAACTTCCAAATGAACATGTAATCAATTAGGCACGAAGTTACATTGAATTACAGTCAACAAACATCAATTGGATTCAATTAACAATCACATCAAGAATCATATTCAAGCATATGAATCCAAATCGAAAATCCACAAAGATCTACATCGAATAAGTTGCGAATAAGCTAAAACAAGTGGAGACTTAGGGAAAACCAATCTACAAAGCGGAGACTTGCTTTGGTAATTGTTGCAAAGTAATCTTGGTGCAGAAAATGGAAGAAAACCAGAGATTCTTCAATGCAAACTGAGAGATGAAGTTTAGCTCAAGAATTAATCACTATTCAATGTAAAAAGTGATTATTCTTCAAGAAATAAGAGCTTTTGTGTGTGGTTTTGGAAGAGAGAAGTAGAAGTTGTAGCAAAGTGAAGAGAGAAATGAGAGTGAAATGTGAGAAATTTGAGAAAATAGTAGAAGGTCCTTGAAAATGAGTGAAGCATCTCTTAAATAGATTTTAGGTTTGGAGTATGAGAGGTTTGGAATGAGGATTGGAATGAGGTTTGGAGTTAGTTAGACTCAACTCACCGAGTCAAGTTAGTTAACTCGGTTAGTTAAGATCAACTCGGTTGCGTGGAAAACAAGGAACCACAACTGGTGTATGGGTGTGTGACTTGGGCTGCAAGCAAGGCCTTGTGACTTGTGAACTTTCAGCATGAAACCACCATGTTTGAGCCCTCGTATGACCTTCATAACTTGTTCAAATGAAAAAATGTCCAACATCAAAGTTGAAGAGGGCATGGAGATGAACAACTTTGATGTTTAAAAATTTTTCATTTGAAGCCTTCTTGATGGAGAAAATTGGCTTGACATTTGGCACGCCAACTGTTCGATGAAATTATGGCCTGGAGGCCTGAACTTGCCTTGCCATGACTTGAGATTTGCCGTTATTTTACCAAACTTTGATTGATCATAACTCCCTCAATTTTGATCCAATGGAAGAGTTCTTTATATGGATTTGAAGCTTAGAGTGTGATCTTCAATTGGCTCAACTTGGGCCTGAAGTTTAGAGCTTTCATCATGAAGAAAGGAAGCCTCAAAGTGTAGTGCAAAATGGCCCAAACTTGCCATTTTTGGAAACCCTAAGTTTCTAAAAATGAAAACTTTGTACATTTCTTAATTTTTCATGATTCCTCCATCATCTCTTGATCAAATTTTGTCCAATGAACATATGTAATTTGAATTTCATGAATTTGACCTTGAAAAGTCAGGAGTTGACTTTTTCCTCTGCCCGGTTGACTTTTCCCCAAATTGTATGATTTTCAATCAATTGACCAATTTTAACCTCTTCTGAAATGAATTAATGAGCAATCTTCCATCTCTAGACCCTTGAGGACATGTAGAATACCATGAGATCAAGTCTTGCCCAAGAAATCGGAAATAAACTGCTTTCATGGTAAACCCTAGTTTCAAACCCTTAGTCTAGGAGAAAATAGCACATCCTCCAAATCCAAATTCCTCTGAATATGATGTATATCCTGTCTATCAAAGATGAGATATGACATTTGGAGGTGATAAAAACTCAAAGATCTTGCCCATTGGGGCATTCCACTCCAGAAATCCAAAACCCTAGTTTTGCACTGACTAGGATGATGTGATTCCCTGCATTCTCTTGTCAAGCTTGATCATATGATGAGGTGATGACCCATTAAGACCTCTTGAGGCTCAAGGCTCCTGATTATGCAAATTGACTTAGACACCCTGATCCCATGCCAAGGAACCAATGAAATGCAAATGATGATTATACAAAAAATGCAATGCAACATAAGCCAGTAAAAGCTAAAAGCCAGAGGGCAAATTTTGAGGTGCTACACCTGTACAATTCAACAGTGCAATCATTGATAAAACCTTGTGCCTCTCCTTGAGATGTAAGCCCCAACAATCTTTTCAAAGCACTTTCTCCTTTGATTTTGAATATAATATTGTTATCAAAGCTTTCTTTGTTGAACAAACTAACAAAACAGCACAGAAGCTCTACAACCGAGTAAGTGTTTACCCACTTTCTTTATCCGCTTTCATATATATAACTGTATTATGGGGCTACTCACTGTAAGTCTTCTTTCACAAACTTTTATATACTTGTCAAATATCAACTGTGTAATACTAGTATAGTTATTTAGAGTTTTCCCCGGCAACTACGTCTAGCACTAGGTAAAGCCCTGTTGGTCACTCTTAAATACAAACAACACTAGATCCCCATAGGATTACCATACATAGTCTTCCCTCCTCTTGGGGTTAAACAATATGGAGATGTGAAAGGCAGCATTCTATGTGAACCCTTTCTCAGACTGTCACCCTTAGAAATTGTCAAAGAGACTCTACTCCCCAGGGATGATCTTTTCTCCGTGAATGGCATCTCTTGAGTTTCTTCCAAATTCTCGGACTTTCCTGGCTTGATCTATTCTCGATGAATGGCATGTGTTGAACTTCTCGGGATTTGGGGACCCACTGGCTTCTTAAAAGCATCCCCGCCTCCTCTTGGACATTGTACAAGGACCCTTCGGCTTCTTAAAAGCTCTCATGCCTTCTATTGGGCTTAGTACAAGGACCCAGAGACCTCTACAGGTATAGGAACAGAACCTAGTCATCAATTTGCTAGAGTTGTCTTTCTGAGTCAAGTGTCAGACCAGTTAATGGGTTGACCTTCATCCCTTAACGTACCCGACTTCTCTTGGGCATCATACAAAGATCACTCACTACCTGAGAATCGATTTCTCAAAACACCAGTAGACTTGGACAGTCTCAATACCCTTTGGATTTCCCATTTCCTTAAAGAACTGGAAATAACCCTGACCCTCTGATCAGTGCCAAAGCACAACCTTACCTTCAATCTTTATAAGATCTGGTTTTCTCTTTTATCCAACATACAGGACCTGTCACTAAACTGAAACAGTCACCAGCACGATAGCCTCCTCTTAGGCTTTGTATAATGATTCTCCCCGGCGGAGCTAACCTTTTCAGACTCTCTTGCTGAGTCACCCACTCTCAGCCTCCACCTCGGGCTTCGTACGAGATACAAATCACTCTTTTGTTAAGTATAAAAGACTCTCTTGTTAGGTCAAACCCTTTTAGCCTCTCTCTCGAGCTCGTACGAGACATATAAAAGCACTCTCTTGTTGAGTATAAAAGACTCTCTTATTGAGTCACTTCCCTCTCATCCTCCATCTCGGGCTTCGTACGAGATACAAATCACTCTCTTGTTGAGTGTAGAAGACTCTCTTGTTGAGTCAATCACCTTTTAGCCTCCGTCTTGGGCTTCGTACAAGACACATATAAAAGCACTCTCTTGTTGAGTCAGTCACTTGTTAGCACTCTCTTGTTGAGTCAACCCTTTTAGCCTCTCTCTCGGGCTTCGTACGAGATACATAAAAGCACCCTCTTGTTGGGTCAATAGCCTCCTCTTAGGCTTTGTATAAGAAAACCCCAGTTGAGTCAATCAACCTTTTAGCATCAAAATCTGTGCTTTGCTCACAGTATACAAACATCAACAACTCCTTTTCCTTCATCTAAATTGCTGTAAGCGGCAAGCCTCTGGATTATTTATATCCACGCCACTGTCCCTCTTTTAGCATGAGAAATTCCTAAGGAAAGATGGCATTGCTCTAAACTGAGTTAAAGTCTTCTCATTCAGGTTAAAAATCCCCTATAAAGGAAATTATGGCATTGTTGGGTTCACATATCCCAGTTAAAGTAATTCTCCTTTATAACCAGTCACCCGACAGTTGTGACAAACAGACCAAATATCCCCTTTTAGAGATGACAAATTCTCTCTAAAGTCAAACCCCTTTAGCTTCAAATCTTGGGCTTTGAACAAGATACAAACCACATTTAGCTTCACGTCTTGGGCTTTGAACAAAACACCAAAACAACCTTTTTTTTCCTCCCATAGAATAGGAGGAACTACGATCGCTCTGATTTCCATGTTTTGTTAAACAAGAATACGTAGGCATAAGATTGGAAAAAATCTTAGCGAACATACTAATGAAAAACCCAAAATCCCGTACCTTCATACATCAATCAAAAAGCATCAGTCCTAACATCCTACCAATAGCCCAGACACTATTTTTTTAACAAAATAACCTAAGAGAGACCCACAATCTTTATAGCATCTGTAAACCATCAGTCATCTGTTCAAACTCAGTATGCAAGCAGGGTTAATTGGAGACATCTATTTCCCTTCCTTCATCAGCTTCAATAGGATAAAAAATGAATTGAACTGTAGTACCCCAAAGCGATAGTGCTTCGCAACAACGCAAAAACTCGCGCTACATAAAATTAATGTAAGCTTTTAAAAAACAAGGTTTATTGATGAAACACACACGGTGGAATGATTAAATAACCAAACAAAGGTGGATCTAGTCATTTACAGAATGACAAATGAAGTGATCAACACACGCAATTAGCAAACATCATTAGGAGTTAGGTTAATTAACCTTGCTGTAGTTTGCTTTCAAAACAACCTTACCTCAATTAGGTCTTTTAAAGGTTGTAACGTGGTCTGGTTCACGGTTTATGAAACAAAGGATAAAGGCTCAAATTTTATTTTTCCCTACCCAATCTTCGTGATGAACTTCAATCCTACGCTCAGTTAACTCAAGCTATACATTCAGCCTCCTATAGGCTAGGAATTGAACTGATGATAGTTGGTGATGATTCAGACACCTAGGGTGGTCATTACTCCCTTACAACATTTGATTTTGCTTTATTGTTGAGGTTTTGAAACCTCTTCTTGTCTTCACTGAGGTTTTGAGACCTCTTCTTGTCTTTGGTTGAGGTTTTGAGACCTCTTCTTGTCTTTATTGAGGTTTTGAGACCTCTTCTTTGTCCTTGTTGAGGTTTTGAGACCTCTTCTTTGTCTTTGTTGAGGTTTCGAGACCTCTTCTTGTCTTTGTTGAGGTTATGAGACCTCTTCTTTGTCTTGATTGAGGTTATGAGACCTCTTGTTTGTCTTGATTGAGGTTATGAGACCTCTTGTCTTTGTTGTTGTACAAGCCTTCTTGTATAAGGCAAAGTTTGGGCTTCCCATCTTTCTTGGCTTTTTCCTTGAAAGGGACTCGGCTCATTCTTTGATTAAGGATTTCTCAACGATCCTTCCTTATTTGTCGCTCTGGGAATAACTTGTACAATATTTGCTCATTTGATTTGAAAGAGCTGACTGGTGTCTTGCATGAAGCGCTAGCATTCGAGTGCATAACCAAGTTAAACTGAGAAATTCCCTACCCCAAGGTTGAGATTTAAGGGTTTTTTGTGTAAGGAAAGAAAAACTCCTACTTCTAGGCTCGAAGGGTTAACAAGGGGTTATCTTCCTTATTTATCCAGTGTTTGGGAATGGAAACAATGCCTTACATCCTCGGTAAGGTTTAATCGAAAGCATACCACAACAATTACGAATAATATTTTTATCATCCTCCCCAATCTTTGCTTAATAACAAAGTGGAAAGAAACAAGATAAAGATCTATTTTTTTATATAACAGTAAATGAGTGACACGAATGGATTTAATCAAAAGATGCATAAACATTTCATTAATGCTGCCAATTTGAAAGTACAACAATGCTTATAAGCAAATATAAATTCAAAGTGAAGGAAATACAGTTGAAAATACTGAAATGAACAAAATACAGCCAGCTTTGGCGAATTGTTTTCAAAAGATTTCAGTTTCTGGGCCCAAGCGCGGGAACACCTTCGCCACTAATCACTAGTTCCTTATGATACAGAATCTTGAGTGGCCTTGTAAGTCTTTTTCCTTTTGCTTCAGAAGTCGAGGCATTGGCATCTGACTCACCTTTTTGAGGTTGCAGTGTTTTCAGCAGTCTTAGCAGTCTCGCCACGAACTCTTTGCATTCTTCAATGGGATGCCCCATTGTACCAGTGTGGAACTTGCATTCAATCTCTGGGAGATCTTCTTCAAGGATTAGTTCCTTGTCATAGATCAGCCTTCGGACAGTAGATTCTAAGGCTCGGCAACCATCCAAGTTATGCCCTTCGACTCCCTTATGGAATTCACAAGTCAGGTTTGGATTGTGCCAAAGTCCTGGCACAGCGTTGAGAAGTCGAGGAGTTACCAACTTATTCTGCACCAACAGTGGGAAGAGTTTGCTCAATGGTACCGAAATGGGCTGGTAGTTAACTTGGCCTCTTTCGACAGGGTACTTCTTCTTGTTTTGATTTTGGGAACCTCGGGGAGAAACAACTGTTGGAGGCTGGAAAGCCCTCTTGGTGGACACCTGATGACGATGATATTTTGGTGCAAGATCCAGATCAAATGCTGGCTGGTACGAGATTTCTCCAAAGGCGGATCCTTGGCATGGAAGAACCACAGGAGATGGCAAAAGATTGTTTATTTGAATGCCTTGAGGTGTGAATGAGAACGTATTGGAGTCAAGCAGAGCCTGAACTTTTTTTTGGAGCACTCTACAATCTTCAGTTGAATGACTCTGTGCCCCAGCATGGTAGTCACAATGGGCGTCGGTGTCAAGGCCTGTCGGGTACGGGAAAGGCACTAGATCTATCTCCTCTAGAACTATCAATCCACCTTTGATTAAATCTGGTAAGAACTGACTGTATGGTATTGGCAATGGTGTGAAATTCCTCTTTGGCTTTCTAGGCCTTTGTCGAGCATGCTGACGCGATTGACGGTGATCTGACCCTTGATACTGATGAGGTCCTTGAGTTAGAGGAACCACACGAGGCGATGAACTGATAACTTCTCTAGGAGTAAAAGGGTGAGCGTGCTCCTCTTTTTTCATCAGAGCTTGCAAAGTTTCCAGAACCCAATTCATCTAGCCTTTGAGGATTCTGACCTCCTCTTTCAAGTCTACTTGGTTCTTCAGAATTTCATTCACTGCTGCCATTGGTCCTGAGCACGGGCTAGGTATCCTTCTAGAGATAAAGGAAGTAGAGGATGAGAAAGACTCAAGGCTGAGAAACGAAATGCAATGCAAAGTGGATGACATATGTATGGATGTAATGCTTATGATGCTTATTTTCAAAGAGTCCTTTTTAAACTTTCAGTTGTTTAGCATAAATTCGCGTGTAATTAAGATCAACATGAATTTAGAACCAAAATACTCATTCATTCAAATAAAATCAAAAGTACATAGTACAAGTGGATAATGAATTGAGTCACCCAAATACAACAATACTGAGTCTCAAAATACAAAACCAATAATCAAAAAGTCTTTTTTATCTCACGCTCTTGAAGCTCTTTCAATTCAATCCTAAACCTCTTCATCATCCTCTCGATGAGTTGAATGAAGTAACTGACAGGAGAATGGGTGTCTTCATCGACATCTTCCACAACCATCTCTAACCTCAAAGGTAAGTCCTTAGCTATCTCATTGCAAAACCTTATCAAGCTTGCAAATTTGTCACGGTACATGGTAGCAGAAAGCTCAAGAAACTTAATGGCCTCCTCATAATCCTTCAAAACCTTATCCAATTGCTTTTTTTCATTCACCCATCCCACGCTCTGACTCTTCAAGGTCTGATGTTGGGTTTTCCAGTGTTCCATCAACCTTTTGCTAGTGGCCAACTCATCACACTTCTCCTGCCATGCTTCAGAATTAATTCCAGAGATATTCCTTGCTTGCTGTCCTTGGCAACGCTCATGTTCTAATTCATCTTCAGATTTCCGTAGGAGCTCTTTCAATTCTTTGATCTGGGCTTCAAGCTTTACTTTTACCTCTTTCTTCTGTTTAGTGGCTAAATTCCACCAATGCATCCATTCTTGTCCATTCCTTTTAGCTTCCTCTAATTGCTCGTGAAGAGATTCTAAACCACCATTGGCTTGGTCTAAGCACTCTAGGACTCACTCTTTAAGATCTTCCTCTGCCTTGATTTTCTTATTACTCTCTTCCAACAGCTCTTGTTTCTTATTAAACTTCCTCTTGAGAACCATGTTCTCGCCAGTCGTTTTGTTCAGCTGCGACTGTAGACCTTCATTTTCTTTCCCAAGTCTAGCCACCATGTCTCTCAACTCTTCTACTTCCTTGAGAGAGACAGGCACAGGTTCGGATGGAGGAGACCTTGGAGGAATAGGATATTCTACAGAGAAAGGGAGCTTTATAACTTTGACTATTTCGGTAACCCATTGCTGATATGGAATATCACTTTCCTTTGATATCCTTGACCCTTTAGTGTGCACCTTCTCCCAAGATCTGATAATCCTAGGGAGTAGAGATGGATCACTGGCTCCCATATTAATCAGAACCATTTCTTCCAATTCTCCATCATTAGGCTTTCCACGCATCGGGTGTCCAAGTTGTCGCAAAGCCAACATAGTATTGTAGCTGATGCAACCCT
This sequence comes from Lathyrus tuberosus, assembly GCA_022829125.1. Classification (NCBI taxonomy): domain Eukaryota; kingdom Viridiplantae; phylum Streptophyta; class Magnoliopsida; order Fabales; family Fabaceae; genus Lathyrus; species Lathyrus tuberosus. The sequence goes on from JALAZF010000390.1 coordinate 4,867,232, forward strand.
TGGAACCTATTAATGGCACATTTTGGAAACTCCCACAGCTGATAACAATCTCATGGACGTTGAGCTTGTAACGATACCAAGGAATATCGTTGCTTGTTAGAGACACCAAGAATCTAGCCCACCCTTCAGTGGACATCCTACTTATCCGATCATTGGATTTGAGCACACATACAATGGGCCAGTTGTAAAGTAAAGGAAGACAGCAAGCTAAAGACCCATTCTTCTTTTCATGGCGAATGTGCAAGGTGTGGAAAGTATCTGCCAGGAGAGGATTAACAAGATTTTGCTTTTCTTTCCAAACGACCCAAAAGACACTGACAGCTGATGAGTCAATGAAACCTTCATGATTAGGGAATAATACCAACCCATAAATGAGAAGGGCTAATATGTTTGTCAATGCGTCCCAATGACGTGCAATCAACCATTTCTCTGCTTCATTTTCTAAGAAAGTTCTCCAAAACCCAAGGAAATTTTCCTTCTTCTTCCAATTCCTTTCAGCATCGGATATGGGAATGTGTAGTGCAAGAGTCAACTCTTTCACGTCAGGCTTTTGACCAATTCGATTGTATGCCATTCTTCCTTTCATTGTGAAACCCAATAGTCTATCATATTCCTCCAAGGTCGAAGTCAACTGGAAGTCTTGGAAAAGGAAGCTTCGGAGTGGAGGATCTTAAAATTGAGCTAAGGCTGTGATAGATGGGATCTGGACATCTACTGTGAGAAGATCTAAAATGTGACCAAACCTCCATTGCATTGTAGTTTTGAAGCAAGGAGGAACCTTTTCCAAGAGCCTTAGTATGTTGGTGACATCTTGCATCTATGCCTTGAGTGGCAATGGTTTCCTCCTGTCTGAACTCATTACAACCTTTTCGTGCTAAACAACTGCTTTATTAATAGGACTCCCTGAAAACAAAACATATGAGTGTTATGATGCTATGCAAATGCTCATGAATGCATGGAAAAGGTTTGGGATAAGGTAAACACCTCATTACTCCCTAATTGGTAGGCCTCTTAAAAGACTGTTCTATGGTAATTACCCTTAAACCCACTTACATGATAGTTTCTAGGTTTTTGGTAAAGGTTTCAGATTCACGGACCTTAGTCGTATCAACTTTATGCAATGGGCTAGCCATTTTACAACGAGAGTGATGAAAAGGTCTCTTCTGATTGGGGTTTTCATATTGGTTGGAGCAAGGAGATGTCCTTGAAGTCCAATATTAGCAACCACCGAAATAGCACTGGTTCTAAATGGGGACCTAGAGTCATGGACCCTTCATGAATCAGCGTTATGCAACAGGCTAGCTGTTTTATAACAAGATCTACAAACAGGTATACTCTAGAGGAGCCTTCATGTTAGTTGCTACAAGGAGCTTGCCCTCGTAGTCTAACACTACTAACTGCCAAATCTAACCATATGTTTCCTCTCTGGTTTTTCCAAAACTCGGGTGTAGAGCTTTATTTAAGATATCAGATCCCCAAAGCCCACACATGATGTATATAGGAATATATAAATGCAAAGATAAACATATAATCAAAGAAGAAAGGGAAGCAAACAAAGCTAACACACATATGAAGACCTAACTAAACTAGGCTTGACTCACTTAGGGATGGGAAAAAAATTCCCCAACAGAGTCGCCATCTGTCGTACCTTGAAAAATGAGAACGACCTTGCGAAGCACAATTGCACGCCCGCGGGATGGACTTAACAGAGTCGCCACCGATCTTTATTTATTCCCTAGAGAGAAAGGGAAAATATCGAATAAAACCCCTAAAAGGAAGGATAAGATATGGTCATCGTAACCATTGTCTAAGTTCGGAAGTCGGTTACGCAAGGGGAAGGTATTAGCACCCTTCACGTCTGTTGTACTCAACGGGAACCATTTAGTTAAGGTTAAAGGGTGTTAGCTTAAGGTTTGTGTCTAATCTTCTACTTAATGGGAAATGAAGGTAAATGATTATTGTTAAAGGAGAGAGAACCTAAAGAGGTTTTATTACTAGGGTTCTCGCCAAGACTTCGGAGTCTCGTGCCTATGTATCCTTAGGAGGATGGAATCAGAGCAATCATATTTCACTTAACTAAGGTGAGGAACCATTGACTATGGTCAAAGTTCCAAGGGGAATGAGTATTCATGATCATGACACTCACATAAAGTTAAAGAACTCTCTAATCCTAAGTTGTGATGGGATTGAATGGCTATGAGGCCATAGGGAAATTAGGCATCATATGACTTTGAGATCAAGGGTTGAAGATGCTTTGGTCTCTTGATGAAAATCAAGATTTGTCCATAAAAATGGAGTTTTGAGTATGATTGTATGTATTTTAAGAATGATGATCATCAAATGATCAAAGAGTTTATGCTAAAGTGTTAAACTCTAACACTCTCTATCATTCAAGATTAGTTTGAGAAAATTATTTGTTAGACAACGAACATTGATAAAGATCAATGGTTCAAAGAGTTGTGCTAGCGTGCTAGACTCTAACATCTCTTAGTCCAAATTGTTATTAAGTGTTTTAAGGATGAAAGAAAGAAATGATTCGCTACCTCAATGTGCAAGACTTGAGACCAATCTTTCAAGGGTTATGCTAGAATGCTAGATTCTTACAATCCTTTTCTTTCAAGTTTATTTTAAAAAAGATTTGATGTACTTTGAAGTATTGCTATCCTTAAAGAAGGATGGATTCTTGAGATGACGATGGACAAAGGTAAGAGGTGACAAAAGGTGGCTCGCCAAGAATTATGATCCTTGTGCCTACGTATTCTCATTGAAGAATGAGAAATCAGAGCGTCCGTAGTTCTGATTACTACGGGTTATTGGTTGATGTATGTTAAGTGACTGGCAAACATTTGAGCAAATGTTCAAAGAGTTATGCTAAAGTGCTAGACTCTAACGGCTCTTATTCATTCAAGTTGATAATGAAAAATAATTGATGGATAATGAACACTTGATGAAAATCAATTGTTCGAAGAGTTATGCCAAGATGCTAGATCTTGACGGCTCTTCTTCATCCAAGTTATGATTAAGATTATTTTTAGGACAACGAGCTTTTGACGATGATCAATCACTCAAAAGGGTTATGTCAAGATGCTAGATCTTAACTGCCCTTATTCATCCAAGTTAATATGAAAGTTGTTTGATGGACAATGAACGTTTGATGAAAAATCAATTGTTCGAAGAGTTGTGCCAAGATGCTAGATCTTGACGGCTCCTTTTAGCCCAAGTTATGGTTAAGATTGTTTTAAGGACAAAGAGCTTTTGATGATAAAAAAAAGCTCAAAAGGGTTATGCCAAGATGCTAGATCTTAACGGTCCTTATTTGTCCAATTTGATAATGAAAATTATTTAACGGACTATGAACGCTTGATGAAAACCAATTGTTCGAAGAGTTGTGCCAAGATGCTAGATCTTGACGGCTCTTATTCGTCCGAATTAAAATTAAATGTTTTTAAGGAGCGAAAGAATAAATAATGGCTACCCCAAAGTGCGAGACTTGAGACCATTCGCTCGAGGTTTCTGCTAGAATGCTAGATTCCAACGGTCCTCTTCTTTCGTTTTTATGAGAAGAGTGCTTGATAAGACTTTAATCGTCTTGGTATTAATCGAGAGAAGTTTTGAAATTGGTCTAGTCTTAATCGTAACTTATCAATGAAATTGACAACCATGATTCATGACTTTCATCGACTAAAAAGGGAATGAAACTGAAATGAAAAGAAAGTGGTCTCATATTGATCAAAGTTTTGTCGCTTTAATGAGATCAACCAAACCATGAAGTTTGTTATATCATTGACCAAAATAAAGAAAATGGAATCGAAATGAAAATAAAGTTGGTCTCGTCTAAAACAAGATTTAATCGAGAAATCGATAATCTTTTGATGAGACTATCATTGACCAACAAAAATAAAATAAAATGGCCTCATATAAATCAAGGTTTTTAGTGATTTCAAAAAAATCAACCAAGTCATGATTTTTATATATCATTGGCCCAAAATAAAATAAAAAGAAATGAAAATAAAAAATCAAATAATTTAAAAAAAAAAACATGATAATACTTAGCAAATAAATTATCTAAAATCTTTGGAAAATAAGAAAATACAAAGCATAAAAAGGGAGGGTGCATTTAAGAAACAAAAGGGTGTGAAAATGGAAAGAGGTACAAATAATATGGGATCATATGGGCTTGAAGCCCATCATCCGTATAGCAACAGCAAACACGGTAATAAAAAAAAGTATGTGAATTAAAGCAAATGGACTTCTCGGCCCGGATAAACAACAACAGCAAGCTATGGAAACCATAACATCATCAGTTCATTATCCTTATACAACAAAAACAAATACAGTAATGTTATTTTTACACTAAAGATTGACACTTACACTGTATAATCATACGGTTTTGTTTTTTTTAATATTTAATTATTATTTTTACTTTATTATGACACAAACAAATACATACACTTGCTTTATTTCATACGGTGTAACTGTGAGTGTATGACTTTTGGTGTCAAAATAGCAAACCTGAAACAAATAATGAAAACAAATCAAAACTTTCAGCACGAATCTACACATCCCAATACATTAGCTTTCAAAATGAAAAAACTCAGTGTATAACAACAACATCAACACACTTTGAAATCCGAAGGCATCATCTTCTTCGCATGAATCCAGATTGAAAGAGAAAAGAGAAAAACGACTACGAAATAACAAAATTAATTTGCTCAGAAAAGAGTTTCATCATCGCGCGACACCTCAGGGCAAAGAGAATGAAACCAATGGCTTCATCGACCTTGATCGCTTCAACTCATCCCCTCCGTCTCTTAATCGCTCTCTTCGCTCGGGTTTGTGAGTTTCCTGATTTTGTTCATTGCTCTCATTCTTTCTTCATCTTCATCTCTCTCTGATTCGATTTTGTTTCTGGCTTTGTGTTGAATAGGGTATTGATGTTAGGTTGTTGGCTGAAGAGTTTGAAGGAGGATTATTGGAGGGGAAGAGGGTTTCGGTGAAGAGAATGAGAGGGTCTGTTTTGTAGATGATGGTAGTGTTCAACGTTATTGGCTGAAGATGGTTATGGATGAATCGAAAACAATGAAGTGTGGTAAGGTTGATTGAAGAGTGATCGAGGGGTTGAAAGCAGAAGTCTTTCTTTTGAAATTCCAAGTTTTTTTTAGTTCTCTCTTTTCTCTCCCCCTTTTAATTGCTCTCGTTCTTCCTTTTTAAATCTATCAAGACTTGTCAATTACGTTTAATGGTTTTTTGAGAGGTCTCTTTCATTTTCAGGTTTTACAGAGCTTGTTGAATTTGCAAGTTATTGGCCTGTTATTGCTGTGATGTTGCTTTCAACCGCAAGAAAAATTGTTGTCTTGTTGTTCTCATAGCCGATTTTTGCGTTGAATTGTTATTGTTGCTTGACGGCAGGTTGTAGCAGACGTGCAGCAGGTGTTCATGAATTGTTGCTTCAAGGCTGGAGGGTATAGATGATAGCAGTAGTAACAGGATGTCGCAGGCTTAAGTTTGGTGTAACTTTGCAAGACGTCCAACACAGTAGGTCTGTTGCTTTGTGGCATTGTTGGCACAGTTTTGTGAAGAGGTTAAAGTCAAAAGTAGCCGAATGGTGTCGTATGATTTGCAGATTGATATAGTGTGATGCGCAAGCCTTTGTTGTGGGGTCCTTCACGGTTTAAGGTATAATGAATGGTAACTTTGTGAAAGTTGTCACTGCATTTTGGTTTTGGTTAGGAAGTTTTGGAATATGACTCAAGTGGCAAGTCCTTACGTGTAATAACATAAAACTGAATAATACCCTCCTTTTGTTATATATTCTTTTTTATGACAATTCACACAATGGGCCTTTTGTTGTAAGAGGGTTTTATGACTTGTAATCCATACTCCACATGAACATGAAAAACCTCAAATTCCATCAAAATCCCATGATAAGCTTTGAACAAAATTCAAGAAGTTAATTGTGTTAATCTTATCATTTTCTTTGGAATCCACATACAACCTCCACAAAAATCTTGAATCAAACGTTAAAGGTCTTGAGAAAATGGCCAAAAGAAACTTGAATTTATTAAAGAGGAGAGACTCTTTACTTCAATTAGCCAACAAAAAATGATGAACACAATTTGGTTAATGACTCATCCGAAGTTTTGATTGACCAGTGTCCACAATCTTCTGACTAGAATCTCTTCCACAAAATTAGTTAGTGATGCAAACAAAATTGACCTACAATGCTCATGCAATGCTTATGACATCTAAGAGGTCAAAATTTGGGGTACAACAACAGTACACCACCACTCAAGAAGAATTTGGCACAGAGTCGTTTGAGAGCCTTCTTGTCAATGATGGTGATAGGCTCGGGATATTCCTGTTTTTTCAGATATCTTTTAATGTCATAGAACCAAGGCTTGTCATCAGACTCGTCCTCGATTGCTAAATAATGTGCTGGTTCGTTCAAATGATCAATGCAGATAGCAGGAGCTTCATTCTTCCACTTGACTTTGAACATGGATGCCAAGGTGGAAAGAGCATCAACTAGTTGATTTTCTTCCTTAGGAATATGATGAAAAGAGATTTCATCAAAATAAGGAATCAATTTCGCGATGTGCCTTTGGTACGGAACTAGCTTGGAATCCCGAGTTACAAAGTTCCCTCTGACTTGGCCAATCACCAGAGCAGAATCTCCATAGACCTCAAGAATCTTGATTCTCATGTCAATTTCCACTTCAATTTCGTAGATACATGCTTCGTATTCAGCCATATTGTTGGTACATGCAAAGCATAATCTTGCGGTGAAGGGAAGATGAAAACCTATCAGAGATATGAGGATATCACCAATTCCACGACCTTTAGCATTAGAGGCACCATCGAACACGAGCGTCCATCGCGCCCCTGGTTCGGTTCTATATAAGGGTCTGGAGTCTCATAATCTCTGATAAATAGAACGCCCTCATCTGGAAAGTCAAACTTCATTTGTTGATAGCCCTCCACAGGTTAATGAGCAAGGTAGTTAGACAAGACGCTCTCTTTTATTGCTTTTTAGGTAACATGTTGGATGTCATACTCAGTTAACAGCATTTGCCACCGAGCAATTCTTCTAGAGACAATAGGCTTTTCGAATATGTACTTTCTCAGATCCATTTTGGATATCAATAAAGTAGAATGGTAAATCATATATTGTCTTAGGCGTCGAGCGGCCCAGACCAGAGAACAACAAGTTTTCTCCAAGAGTGAGTATCTGGTCTCACAATTGGTGAACTTCTTGCTCAGATAGTAAATTACATGTTCTTTTCTGCCAATGTTGTCATGCTGACCCAATACACAACCCATAGATTCATCGATAACAGTGAGATACATGATTAAATGCCTACCAGGAACCGACGGTACTAAGACTGGTGGTTCATGCAAATATTTTTTTATTTTGTCAAAAGCTTCTTGATGATCATTATTTCATTCAACCGATTGATTTTTTTCTTATCAATTTGAATATCGGTTCACATGTAGTCATCAAGTGAGAAATGAATTTGGAGATGTAATTAAGTCTGCCCAGAATCCCACTGACTTCCTTTTCAGTTTTGGAAGGCGGCATGTTTTGAATTGCTCGAACCTTGTCGGGATCGACTTCAATGCCTTTCTTACTAACAATAAAGCCCAACAATTTTCCAAATCGAACTCCAAAGTTATACTTTGCAGGATTCAACCACGGTCTAAATTTTCGAAGTCTGTCAAACAATTTCCTCAGATGGTCCAAGTGATCTTCGTCTGTCTTGGACTTGGTAATCATATCATCCACGTAAACCTCAATCTCTTTATGGATCATATCATGAAAAAGGGTTGTCATGGAACGTTGGTATGTTGCCCCTGCATTTTTCAGGCCGAATGGCATGACTTTGTAGCAATATGTACCCCAAGGCATGATGAAAGTGGTCTTCTCCATATCAGCTAGGGACATCTTGATGTAATTGTACCCTGAGAAACCGTCCATGAATGAAAAGACAGAGAACTACGTAGTGTTTTCCACCAAGACATCAATATGAGGCATAGGAAAATCATCTTTCAGGCTTGCCTTATTGAGATCTCGATAATCCACACACATTCTTACCTTCCCATCTATCTTAGGAACCGGGACGATATTAGCAACCCATTCAAGATATTCGGGAGTGGCTAGGAATCCAGCATCAAACTGTTTCTTTACCTCTTCTCTGATTTTAAGTGCCATGTCGGGTCTGGTGTAACACCATTTTCTACCCAACAAACATCATGAATAAATACAACAATTATATCAGGGTAAAGTCCGAAAAAGGGCGCCACATTTCGTCACAATACATCAAATAACCACCTGCTCTTTAACACGGGTTTTAACATCATGAATTTATTTAAACATCACCCAGCGGAATTCAAAATTTAAACAATTTTATAATCCAAAAACTTCTTAAAACAAAACTCATAAACATCATCATGCCAACAAATAAAAGAACATAAATCGTTAGACTCAAACGTTCCGACCCGATGTTACATATCAGAGCAAGACCCTCTAATCGACGGAGAAATCAAAATACTTCAGAATGCTAAATCTTCAAGCGCCAAGAGAGCTAAGCCTGATCACCTGCACGTTGCCCACATGGAGGCAACATTCAAACAGGCAGGGTGAGTAATCACGAATCAATATATAAGATATAAGCAAAAGATAAAGTATCAACACAAACATCACCAAATCATACACAAACGTCATTAACGCATCAATTACAACAATAGAATGCAATTCCACATAGTATGCAAATGCAACATCATAGACTCATGCATTTGGTACCAATTCGTCATAATTGATGGACATTGGGCCATCACCCTCCAAAGATCTCCACCAATAGGATCGATTCTACACAAGAACCAGAGCACATCACAAAACACTTCAATCCACACAATGGGATTGAAGCCACCAAATGGACCAGAGTCCCAACTATGCCATGAATGCATGATGCAAAGCGTCATAATAATCATCGTCATAATTGCATCATCATTTATGAATCATCATCAAACATCACGATACAATATCAATTCGCACTCATCACGATTTGTCACTATACCTCACAATTCGTAATGTCGTCATCATTACGTCAAAATTTTCCCGATTTTATCCCATTCACCCTCATTACTAGTTTACCCATGTTTTATTACACTATCATAGTCTTACGTTTCAAGGAAACTGCATCACAAGCGAAAACGGGACAGAAATCGCAAAAATGGACAAATCTGTCAGGTGCCCTGCCCATACGCATATGGCTATGCCCCATACGCGTATGGCTCACTTCCTCGCCTACTGGCCCGCGTATCATACGTGTAGGGCCACTTGCCCAGGCCTCTCTTATGCGTATTAACATCCCTGTTACGCATATCACCAGAGAGGTTTCCCTCTCAAAAACCCCCCTCCAATGCCCCATTACGCGCAATGGCTAGACCATACGCGTATTTCTCTGTTCCCAAGAATTCCCTATGTGTAATGGCTTCCCATACGCGTATGCCCCTTCATTCCCAGCTTCCCATAGGCATAATGGCTTCTCTTAAGCGTATGGCCCTGCTCTCCTTACCCGTATGATACGCGTACTGGCAGAGGGATGTGCTGGCCCTGGGGACGGGTGTGTATGCTACGCGTATCACCCTGGGGATGTCCCTTTCATAAGCGTAATACTCCCCCCATTACGCGTATGGCTAGAAACCACTCCAAAACTCATATTTCGCATATGAACAAAAAACTTCCCATTCCAGCACCTTCGATCTTCCAAAATCAGACCCAAAACTGTTTTGATTCATCACAGATCTAAGTCCTTATCCTACTTCATTATTTTCATCAATTTTCTTCTAGTTACCAAGTCCTAATTTTCTCAATTTACAGATCTGGTTTTTTGTTCACATATTCATCACAGCAACAACAATTATTCACACGAATTCCACATCAATGACAACAACATATACCAGATTCATAACTGAAATCGATCAACACAGATTCACAAAAATTCATCATAGATTCATCATACGAAAATTCATCATGAACACAGGACACACAAACTAACTCTACCTTAAACCCATATCAGACATATTGACCCGGATTAATCCCCTATACCTCGAATTTTCCAGCAAAAGATTCTCCTTCCAGGGTTCTACGGTTGAGTCTCTCGTTCTCTGTGCCCTAGCCTCCTTTTCTCTGCTTCTCTTCACTTCTTACGATTGCACAGAATAACTCCCCTAATTCCCACCTTTCTTTTTGTCAAACCTACCCCTTGGACCCTAATTATGATTTACCCATATTATCCTCACTTAACCTTCTCAATATTAACGTCTCACCCTTAATGGTCCTCATAATTATTTTAAATAATAATAATAATAATAATAATAATAATAATAATAATCTAAATAATAATCTAAATATTCAAATTATTTTATTATTATTATCAACAAAATAATCTTAATTAATCAATAATTCTAAATGCCTCAATATTCCCCTAACTCAGACTACCCCACAACCCCACGCAAAGTCACCATGCGTCATAATATTCACCAAAATTCACCAAAACACCGAATAGTCATAATAAATCAATTAAATAAATATTATAATTATTTTGGGGTGTTACAACTCTCCCCCACTTAAAGAATTTTCGCCCTCGAAAATTACCTGAAGGAAACAGAGTCTGATACGACTTCTTCAACTGATCTTCACGCTCCCAAGTCCAACTTTCACCTGCTAGTCCACCCCATAACACCTTCACCAAGGTTATGTATTTACCCCACAAATGCTTCATTTCACGACCATAAATTTGCACAGGTAATGCTTCAACCGTCAAGTTATCCCTCACCTATACATCATCCATCTGAATCACATGCGATGGATCCGGAATATACTTTCGCAACTGAGACACGTGGAACACATCATGTAAATTCGCAAGTGGCGGCGGTAAAGCAATTCGATACGCTACCTCCCCTATCCTCTGCAAGATTTGATATGGACCAACAAAATGTGGAGTGAGCTTCCTAGACTTCAAAGCTCGACCCACACCAGTCACTGGCGTAACCCTAAAAAACACGTGATCTCCCTCTTGGAATTCAAGTGCTTTCCTTCTCTTATCATGATAATTCTTCTGACGACACTGCGAAGCTCTCATCCTTTCTTGGATCATCTTAATCTTCTCGGTCGTCTCCTGCACAATCTCAGGTCCGAGTACAGCACTCTCGCCTGACTCATACCAACACAAGGGAGTTCTACATCTTCTTCCATACAAAGCTTCATACGGCGCCATTCCAATACTAGCATGAAAGATGTTGTTGTACATGAACTCGATCAACGGTAAATGGTTATCACAAAGATCCTCCATGATCCAACACACAAGCCCTCAACAAATCCTCTAAGGATTGGATTGTCCTCTCCGTCTGATCATCCGTCTGCGGATGATATGTAGAACTCATCCTCAACTTAGTACCCAAAGCATCTTGTAAGGTCTCTATCTGACACAATACTCGAAGGTATCCCATGCAACTTCACAATTTCCTCAATATACATCTCAGCTAACTTTTGCATAGAATGATTAATCTTCATCGGCAAGAAATGAGCTGATTTAGTTAATCTATCCACAATCACCCAAATCGAATCATTTCCCTTTGCAGTTCTCAGCAACCCCAACACAAAGTCCATGTAAATTCTATCCCATTTCCACTCTAGAATATTCAACGGTTGCATCATACCTAAAGGCTTTTGATGCTCAATCTTCGACTTCTGACAAGTCAAACACGCATACACAAACTCGGCAATGTCCTTCTTCATACCTAGCCACCAAAACAACTTCTGCAAATCCTGGTACATCTTCGTAGCACCGGGATGAATACTCAATCCACTTTGATGTCCCTCCTCAAGAATGCTTTTCCTAATATCTGAAACATCTGGGACTCACACCCTGTCTCTGGACCTCATCACACCATTCTCATCAATCTAGAATTCACCTCTGTTACCTTGGTTGATCAATGTCAACTAATCAACCAACTTCAAGTTAGATTGTTGTCCCACTCCGATCTCTTCCAGAATACCACTAGTCAACTTCAACATTCCCAACCTCACACTGTCAGGAGTCTCTTCACATACCAAACTCAAATCTTGGAATTGCTCAATTAACTCCAACTCCTTCACCATAAGCATTGACATATGCAATGACTTCCTGCTTAATGCGTTAGCCACTACATTTGCTTTACCAGGATGGTAATTCAAATCAAAGTCCTAATCCTTCAACAATTCCAACCACCTTCTCTGCCTTATATTCAACTCTTTATGATCAAACAAGTACTTCAAGCTCTTATGATCGCTGAACACTTCGAATTTAGAGCCAAACAGGTAATGTCTCCAAATTTTCAACATAAACACCACAACTGCCAACTCTAAGTCATGGGTTGGGTAATTCACTTCATGAACCCTCAACTGCCTGGAAGCATAAACAACAACTTGACCATTCTGCATCAACACTCCACTAAGACCCATCTTCAACGCATCACAATACACCACAAAAGATTCATTCGGATTATGAAAAATCAACACTGGAGCGGTCGTCAACCTCTTTTTCAATTCCACAAAACTCCCTTCACAGGCTACATCCCACACAAAAGCTTGACCCTTTTGAGTTAGCTGAGTCAAAGGTAATGCCAACTTAGAAAAGCCCTCGATAAACTTGCGGTAATATCCTGCTAATCCAAGGAAACTTCGTATCTCAGTAGCAGACTTTGGAGTCTCCCACTGTAAAACATCATCAATCTTTGAAGGATGCACAACAATCCCACCAATTAAAATCATGTGGCCAAGAAAAATCACTTCCTTCAACCAAAACTCACACTTTGACAGTTTTGCATACAACTTCTTCTCCTTCAATACTTGCAACACGGTTTTCAAATGCTCAGCATGCTCTTCTTCAGATTTAGAGTATATCAGAATATCATCGATGAAAACCACAACAAACTTATCAAAATACTCATGAAAAATCTGATTCATATACTCCATAAACACACCAGGTGCATTGGACACTCCAAACGGCATCACAGTGTATTCATAGTGACCATACCTCGTCCTGAAAGCTGTCTTCGGAATATCATCAGGCTTAACACGAATCTGATGGTAACTCGACCTCAAATCAATCTTGCTAAACACACAGGTGCCTACTAACTGATCCATCATATCGTCGATTCTCGGAAGTGGATATTTATTTTTGATAGTCACTTTATTCAACTGCCGATAATCAACACATAACCTCATACTTTCGTCCTTCTTCATCACTAACAGCACAGGAGCACCCCACGGAGAAACACTCGGTCAGACAAACCTCTTCTCGAGCAATTCTTCTAATTGTTTCTTCAATTCACTTAACTCAGAAGCGGACATCTGGTAAGGAGCCATTGATACTGACTCGTACCTGGTATTAAGTCCACTGCAAACTCTACTTCAAGTTCTGGAGGCAAATCACTTATGTCGTCTGGAAATTCACAAACAATAGGTAATTCGACACTCGCGGCTTCAAGATCAACCTGCAACGATGCAAACATTGCAAACACCAAGGCTTCGTCTTCCAGAAGTTCACTACTTGCTTAGCAGACAAGAACATTGACTCTCCATTATCACCAAACTCAGGAAACTCTACGGTCTTATTATAACAATTGATATGAACATGGTTGAACTCCAACCAGTTCATTCCAAGGATTACATCGATTTGGTGCAAGGGCAAACACACCAAATCCATCACAAAACTCTTCCCAAAAATCGTCAAAGGACATCTCAAACACACAAAAGTAGTAGTAACAGAACCATTAGCTGGAGTTTCTATTACCATATTACCATTCATATCAGACAATTTCAAACCCAATCTAGTAGCACAGTCAAATGAAATAAACGAATGAGTAGCACCAGTATTGATAATAGCGACCAACTCAACATTATTAATAAAACAAGTACCTCGAATCAAGTTATCCTTCTCTGGAACTTCTGAACCACTCAAAGCAAACACTCTACCATTAGTTTGAGCAGCAGTAGCAGTCTTCTTCGGTTTTTGACACTGGGTACTGATGTGACCCTTCTCACCACAATTAAAATAGGTTGGACCATCATCCTTGCAATCAGTAGCTCTATGGCCCTTCTTACCAAATCTGTAGCACCTCAACACACTATTGGTGCAAACCTCAGCACGGTGGCCTTGCTCACCACACCGATAATACTTAATAGAAGTGGGAGTTACTCCCCCACTTGTCTTCTTCCCATCTGAAGCCTTCTGCTTCCCTTTGTCAGCTGAAGTCGTATAAGGTTTCCCTCTATAGTGCCCCTTCTCTTTCTTCTCACTAAGATGCTTGTAGTGAGCAGATCGAGCTCGACTATCCTCATCATAAATCCTACTCTTGTCCACCAGCTCAGCATACCTGCGAATTTTTTGGTACCCAATACCCTACTTGATTTCTGGCCTCAGCCCATTCTCGAACTTGAGACACTTGGACACATCAGCATCAGCACGGTTGTAGTGAGGACAGAACTTCACCAGCGCCTCGAACTTTGCAGCATACTCTGCCACAGTCATGTTGCCTTGTTTCAGCTCAAGGAATTCCACCTCTCTCTTGCCACGAGCATCCTCTGGAAATTACTTTCCCAAAAATTCCTGCTTGAACACAGCCCAGGTTATCACAGTAGCAACGTCTTTCAGTCTCTGGCGGTCGTTATCCCACCAATACTCAACCTCTTTTGACAACATGTGAGTACCAAACTACACTTGTTGAGCGTCAGTAAACCCTATCACCCGTAAGATCTTCTCAATCACCTTCAACCACTTCTCTGCACTCTCTGGATCATGAGTACCCACAAAAGCCAGTGGATTGTTCCTCTGGAACTTCCCTAAAGCACGAAACTCGTCCGGAGCTCCACCATTCTGATTATTCTGAGCCATTGTTTGAGCAAGTGACTCCAACGCATCAGCGATAGCACGATCATTTCTTCCAGCCATCCTGCACACCACCAACAAGATTAGAAGAAACAAAACATCGACAATGTACACACACTCGTTGACTGACAGGGAACTGACATCATGTAAAACCTGCCTGGACAAACCGATGTGCTCTGATACCACTTATGTAATACCCTTTTCTACCCAACAAACATCACGAACAAATGCAACAATTATATCAGATTAAATTCCCAAAAAGGGCACCATATTTCGTCACAATACATCAAATAACCACCTGCTCCTTAACACGGGTTTTACCATCATGCATTTATTTAAACATCACGCAGCGGAATTCAAAATTTAAACAATTTTATAATCCAAAAACTTCTTAAAACAAAACTCATAAACATCATCATGCCAACAAATAAAAGAACGTAAATCATTCCACTCAAACGTCCCGACCCGATGTTACATATCAGAGCAAGACGCTCTAATCGACGGAGAAATCAAAATACTTCAAAATGTTAAATCTTCAAGCGCCAGGAGAGCTAAGCCTGATCACCTACATGTTACCCACGTGGAGGCAACATTCAAACAGGCAGGGTGAGTAATCATGAATCAATATATAAGATATAAGCAAAAGATAAAGTATCAACACAAACATCACCAAATCATACACAAACGTCATTAATGCATCAATTACATCAATAGAATGTAATGCCACACAGTATGCAAATGCAACATCATAGACTCATGCATGTGGTACCAATTCGTCATAATTGATGGACACTGGACCATTACCCTCCAAAGACCCCCACCAATAGGATCGATTCTACACAAGAACCGGAGCACGTCACAAAACACTTCAATCCACACAATGGATTGAAGTCACCAAATGGACCGGAGTCCCGACTATGCCATGAATGCATAATGCAAAGCGTCATAATAATCATCGTCATAAAATCATCATAATTGCATCATCATCAAACATCATGATACAACACCAATTCGCACTCATCACGATTCGTCACTATACCTCACAATTCATCATGTCATCATCATTACGTCAAAATTTTCCCAATTTTATCCCATTCACCCTCATTACTAGTTTAATCGTGTTTTATTACTCTATCATAGTCTTACATTTCAAGGAAACTGCATCACAAGCGAAAACGGGACAAAAATCGCAAAAACGAGGAAATCTGTCAGCTGCCCTGCCCATATGCGTATGGCCATGTCCCATACGTGTATGGCTCACTTCCTCGTCCACTGGCCCGCGTATCATACGCGTAGGGCCACTTGCCCAGGCCTCTCTTACGCGTATCACCATCCTTGTTACGTGTATCACTAGAGAGGTTTCCCTCTCAAAAATCCCCTCCAATGCCCCAATATGCGTAATGGCTAGTCCATACGCGTATTGCTCCGTTCCCAAGAATTCCCTACACGTAATGGCTTCCCATACGCGTATGGCCCTTCATTCTCAGCTTCCCATACACATAATGGCGTCTCTTACGCGTATGGCCCTGCTCTCCTTACCCATACGCTATGCGTACTGGCAGAGGGTCCTGCTGGACCTGGGGACGGGTGCGTATGCTACGCATATCACCCTGGGGATGTCCCCTTCATGCGCGTAATACTCCCCCCATTACGCGTATGGCCACAAACCACTCCAAAACTCAGATTTCACATCTGAACAAAAAACTTCCCATTCCAGCACCTTTGATCTTCCAAAATCAGACCCAAAACTGTTTCGATTCATCACAGATCTAAGTCCTTATCCTACTACATTATTTTCATCAATTTTCTTCTAATTACCAAGTCCTAATTTTCTCAATTTACAAATCTGGATTTTTGTTCACATATTTATCACAGCAACAACAATTATTCACACGAATTCCACATCAATGACAACAACATATACTAGATTCATAACAGAAATTGATCAACACAGATTCACGAAATTCATCATAGATTCATCATACGAAAATTCATCATGAACACATGACACAGAAACTAACTCTACCTTAAACCCATATCAGACATATTGACCCGGATTAACCCCCTATACCTTGAATTTTCCAGCAAAAGATTCTCCTTTTGGGGTTCTACAGTTGATTCTCTCATTCTCTGTGCCCTAGCCTCCTTTTCTCTGTTTCTCTTCACTTTTTACAATTGCACAGAATAATTCCCCTAATTCCCACTTTTCTTTTTGTCAAACCTACCCATTGGACCCTAATTATGATTTACCCATATTATCTTCACTTAACCTTCTCAATATTACCGTCTCACCCTTAATGGTCCTCCTAATTATTTTAAATAATAATAATAATCTAAATAATAATCTAAATATTCAAATTATTTTATTATTATTATCAACAAAATAATCTTAATTAATTAATAATTCTAAATGCCTCAATATTCCCCTAACTCAGACTACCCCACAACCCCACGCAAAGTCACCATGCATCATAATATTCACCAAAATTTACCAAAACACCGAATAGTCATAATGAATCAATTAAATAAATATTATAATTATTTTTGGGTGTTACATCTGGTCCTTCTGAGCTTCTGCTTGACAGGAGGACATCCGGGCTTGAGTGGTAAGTGATGTTCAACGATGTTGGTATCCAACCCAGACATATCTTGATAAGATCAGGCGAAGATATCAACATACTCTTGCAATAACTTGACCAACTCGGAGTGTACATGCTTAGCGAGGGATGCCCCAACCTTGACTTCTTTTCTGACTTCCTCAGTGCCAAGATTAACAACTTCCACTGGCTCTTTATGTGGTTAAATCTATTTCTGTTCGTGCTCAAGGAGCCTTGCTAGTTCAGTCGGTAATTCACAATCTTCCTCACCATCTTCTTCAGCTTGGTTGATTAGAATCCCAGAATTACAATGGATGTTTTCCATGTTGTATTCAATGCATTTATTTGTTCTGCATGTTTATGAATTTTGTTTAGAATGAGCTATTTTGAAAGGTAAAAATAAAAGAAACTTTTTCCATTTGTTATTTGTGAAAAGATAAAATAAAGAAAGAAAATAGAGCATGATTTGAATGCAAAAAAAATTTATTTATTGATCACATAATATGTCAAAAGTGGGAGGCCCTTTACAAGAATATCCATTCAACACGGGCGAGGACAAGGGATCATGAAAGCAAAATGCATTACATGTTTGCAGGAAAAACCACGGGAACCATAATTGATGTCCAATTATTGAGCTTGAAGCCAGGTGGACACTTGCGTACAAAGCTTGCACTCTGATTGCTAGGACCAGCATCATCAATGGTTGTCACAGTATCCCCCTTCTGGAAACTAGTGCTATTGAACTTAATCCGGTTGCACTTCTTTTGACCGTGCGAGCTAGCTAGTTGATTAGGACGATAACCTAGTCCAAAGCGATCATGCTTCTCTACCACATCCACCACATGCCCCCAACCAGGTAGGGCACCTTTCTCAATGGTCTCTTTAGCACTCTTGGCAGATGACACGGTCATTTTTGGTGATCTAATTGGATTGATAGAAGCGAAGCTGACATCTTCGAATTCAAGACATTGCAATGGCACCTCAGCTATGCCTTCATCAGCCTCGACATATCGGAAGAATGATAACTCACTTACTAGCAAATCTTCTTCACCATAAACGATGACCAATTGATCGTCAAACATAAATTTCAGTTTCTGATGCAATGTGGAAGTAACTGCCCCTGCGGGGTGGATCCAGGGTCGGCACAATAAGCAACTATATGCAGGATTGATATCCATCACCTGAAAAGTAATGGTGAACAAATGCAGTCAGATCTTAATGGGTAAATCCACCTCGTCAATAACTTGCCTTCAGGAATCGTCAAAAGCTCTGACAATTAAAGCGCTTGGCCTCATCTCGCTCCCTTCTACCAATAGTTGACTCAACGTGCCCTTAGGCATCACGTTGAGAGAAGAACCGGTATCCACGAGGAAACGAGATAGCAAGGCGTCCATGCAAGTCATTGATATGTGCAAGGTTCTATTATACGCAGTTCCTTCAGGAGGCAACTTTAACTCGTGGAAACCCAAATACCGACTTGCAGTTATATTCGCGACCACGTCATGAAATTTCTCTACGGGGATATCATGCAGTACATGAGCGGCGTTCAAAACTTTCAACAAAGCCAATCTATGTGCGGGTGAGCTCATGAGTAAAGACAAGATTGAAATTCTCAAAGGAGTCTATCCCAGCTGATCCACAATCTTAAAATCACTCTTCTTGATCAGCTTAAGAAATTCTTGATCGTCAATTGCCTCTTTGCTTTTTGTAGCATCTATAAACGGAGTGGCTGGTACTGATGCAGCGGTAGATTCCCCTTGTTGCACAACAGGGGTTGTCGAAGCAGATTTTTCCTTGGGAGGAACGACAATTGGAACTTGCACTAGCTTAGATGTGACCTTCGGAGCAAACACTCATCCACTACGAGTTATGCCTCTAGTAGCAGTTACATTCACAATCTCGGATTTTGAAAACTTAATTTCTCGACCCCCAGAGAACACGGTAGAACCATACTTCCAAGGTACCTCTTTTAAATTCTGATACGGGAAAGACTTTGGTACACAAACAATGATAGGATGTACTTTATCCTTAGGGGCTTCCACAGGAACCTTCCTATATATAATCGTGAACGAGTCAATGGTAGTTATCTCTTCCACAGACTTGGATATGGAAAACTGAACCACGCCTCAATTTATCAAGATCTGAACACGGCCCTTCAACCTTCGGCACTGATTAGAATTGTCATCACAAATCTGGCACTTTCCATTAAGACCTTTCAATAACCAATGTTCATTCAACTTCTTGATCACAACAGTCATCGGAGTTTTCACTTTGTCGATATCTCTGATCAACTCGGCCCCTTTATTGTCTTCGATCATGTTAACCCCTAGTCCACTATGAGTAGGCAAAGGATTAGTTTGTATATAGTACGCTCTTCAGCAAATGTCAGGATTTTTCGATCAATAAGCTCTTGAACTTTGGTCTTAAAGACAATGAAATCTTCGGTGGCATGTCCTATGTACCCAAAATTGTAAGCACGTGATGCATTCAGATTATGCTTTGGGATATAAGGAGGAATTATAGGCGAGATATCTTTTGGAATGATTTCCCCTTGATGAACCAGATAAGGAAACAACTCTGTATACAACACGGGAATTTTGTCAAAATTCGGTCGCTTGTGATTGTTCTGATTGTTGTTGTTCTATTTATTCTGATATTGCTGATTACCACTATTTTATTGAGATTGTTGACGTTGTGGCTGTTGATTCTGAGAATTCTGAGCTTGTTGTTGCAGATGATATTGATATGGCAATTGTTGATACTAAGCAGCAGCGATAGAAGGATATGGATAGTACGGCATGGGAGCCATATGAGTCTGATACTGAGGAGGTATTTTTTCCATCACAACATTTGCCTCACCTTCTTTCTTTTTCGAATGACTACTCTGAGGTTTCTTGTTGGTTAATTGTTGACCAGCGGTACCAGCAATCCTACCAATTTTCAAACCATTTTTCAATTCTTTCACCAATAGTCACAACATCAGCGAAGTTTGAAGAAAAACTGCCCACCATTTTCTCATAGTACAGCCCTTGTAAGGTTCCCATAAAGATATCGACCAGCTCAGTGTCAAAAAGAGTAGGTCGCACACGAGATGCCATTTCGCACCACCTCTATGCATATTCTTTAAAAGTTTCTGTTGTACGCTGGGACTGATTCTGTAATTGCAATTTGGTAGAAGCCAAATCAAGGTTATACTTGTATTGTTTCAAGAATACTTCGAACAAGTCACTTCAAGAGCGAATCTTGCTACGCTCTAAACCCATATACCAATCCAAAAAAGCTTCAAACAAGCTATCTTGAAAGCAATGCACTAGCAATTCATCGTTATCAATGTAGGATGTCATCTTTCTACAGTATATTGTCAAGTGACTTCGTGGATAGATCAACCCTATGTACTTTGGTAGCTCTAGAATCTTGAACTTTTTTTACAGCACAACATTAGGAACTAAACACAAGTCTTTGGCATCCGTGCCAAAAGCATAATATCCTTCAATACCTTTGATCCTTTCATCTAACAACTTATAGTCAGTAGGCCAGTTATGATCAGCATGTCTGACAAGAGTCTGTGGATTTGGAAATTGTGACGCAGCCGGAGCAGGCATTTGAGGAGAAGAAAACCGAGACGGATACACCAACCCAGAATTTACCATCTGAACAGAGTTATGACCTATCTGAACACCATACGAGTAACCAGGAGGAGGTACCATAGCAGCAGAGTATGCCCCAGGGTAAGGCATTCAAGAATGAACATTCTGAACAACAGTTTGTGCAGATTGAGATAAAACTGAAACATGAATCTAAGGACCTCTGTAAACATGCTCATCTTTATCAGGAGCCTCAACATTGGTTGGCACAAGAGTTTGGCGAGCCTGTGCTTGAGGAATCTCATGATCATCATTGTTTACCACAGGAGGTGGAAGCGGAGTAGGTATACCCCATGGGTAAGCAGCAGAATTTCCATTGGCTATTAACACAACAAAAGGTTGATAAGGCACAAAGGCACCACCATTGGCAATCTTAGGAGTGAAATTCAGGGGCATTCCCCAAGGATAGGCAGCAGGCATCCAATTCAGACCGGGCTGAGAGCTTGGTAGGTTGACAGTAGGTTGAACAACAGTCTCAACCGGTGCTTCAACAATAGCAGGAGAAGAAGTAACAACAGGAGAAGAAATCACCACATGAGTGACAACAATTGCATCAGTAGTGGTTGCAACAATAGTAGCAGCGGCAGCAACGTCCTTCTGAGCGCGAAGGAACTCCGTGATAACATCCATGTTGGTTTGGAAGTGATCCATCCGACCTTGAAACTGAGCCAAGGTTTCCTTGTAGGCAGCATTCTCTTGTTCATAGTCAGCCATGATCTTAGATTTTTTTGAGCGAGTGAAATAGCGATGTCGAGTCGTCGTCTTGCTACAAGGAGGAGACGGACAATGTAAGCATTTTGTTTTTCTAGATAAGGGACGTGCATATGTATGCATGAATGAATGCAATGCATGCAAAAATAAAGTTTTTAATGCAAATGCAAAACTGATTGGACATGATGAAATGATATGCAACACAAGAATCAAGAAGCCAAGCACAGTCTAAATAATCAGTTCTGAATAATCTGAATATCTACATATAATTTTGTGTCGGTACAAAAATCTGATGTGTACAATAGAATAAAAGGTATGAAGAGTATTGGTTTCCTGTAAAAACCGAATATCCCCTCACAGGTGTGATATAGACTTCCAAAGGTGGTCCCTAGAAGGTCTCCCAGAGTCATGGAATCAAGTGAAAATACCCAGCCGTAGCGAATTCTCGCAGTACGAAAGTATTCTCAAGCGAAACTAGCCTGGGTGTGGCTCTCGTGACAACCCAACGCTAAAAACGCAGGCGTCACGACTATCCACGACTTTATCCTGTGTGTATGCTCAAGCCTGTGTAGTGGGCTTATCTCTCAAGTAACATCTACCTGTGAGAGCAAGAATTGTCTCTACAAGTCAATCTATGTTTTGATGATAACAATAAGTATTTGTGAAAGAACCATTTTATGGTCTAACGTGTGTTGTGTACAGATCATAAGAACTAAAGACATCATAACCAACATGCACCAGCTAGATGTACTATGATTTAATATATACATATGTGAAGTTACTATGTGTGACTAAATTCGCGATAAGCAAGAACGCTTCTTTATCTAGTCATGATCAGCCAGATCCAAGGATGCCAAGATTGTTGTTGCAATGCTCTTGTGGATGCTCTCTGAAAGTGATTGAGATTCTGAAGAAGTACACTCTGAAAGAACCAAAGTGCGGAAGACTCCTATGACTTGAAGTTCTGATGGCTGAAGGCGCTGAAGACCAAGTGCAAAAAGAATCTGAAGACTTATGAATTCTGAAGATCAAGGTTTCAAATATCAAGTTCTGAAGACTCTGAAGACAGGTTCTGAAGATTCGGAAGACTTGAAGCAGAAAAGAATAATGTTGTTAAAGACCAAGTGCTGAAGTTCTGAAGACTGATTCCTAATGGACTTCTTCAATCAATTGAAGACTTGAAGCATCAGATATTCTGCTAAGAAGACTCTACTCATGCTTCATCAAATTAACATCGGAAGCCACTGAAGTTTTGAAGTCTAAATATTACCATTGTGAGTTAAATGTACACACTGCCCAAGAAAAGATGTCCGGTCACTTCTCCCTCTGCAAAAAGGAGATGTGTCAGTACAACTCATTATATCACAACGTCTCTTTTCCAAACAACCAACAGTATTCTCAAACGGCTATATTTCTACTGGCTATATAACGAAAAGAGTTTTTGCTTCTGAGGCGTCGATTACTTGTAGAATCATGAATTGAATGTTCATCTACAAAATTGACCAAGTCATTGTGTGAAGATAGCAACAACGATGAGTTCTCGTTGTAACACTTAACATATTCAAGCTATCATTATATCACTAATGACAATTGTTGTTGAAACTCAAGAAGACAAATCAACACAACAACAACAATCAAGAACAGAAGCTATTGATGAAGAAGACAACATTGAAGATTTGTCAAGTCATCAGCCTACCTTCTCGTCAGGACTACATTGAAGATCTGAAGCAAGGAGTTGCTGCTCAAAGCTTGCTCAACCAAGAAGACGAAGAAGAAGAAGATCTACAAGATGTCAACAATTGTAATATCTAAATACATCTTTGTAGTTTCTTAGGAAAGCAAGGAGTTGTTGCTCAAATCTGGCTTGAACACTTATGTGTTCTTTGTAGTTAAACTTAGGAGAAAATTGCTTATTAAGAAGCACAATTTGTAATCTCCAGTTTTCCAATTCAACTAAATGAATTGAGACTCCTCCAATGAACGTTATATCCAGAATGGATCCCTGAACGGTTCAGCTGTGAGTTGAGGACCTTGAGTAGATCACGTGGTGATCAGATACTTGAGATGACAATGGCTGGGTGTCATTGTGGAAAATCCTAAAATATGGTCAGTTGCGTTATATTCATTATGATGAATCCCTGAACGGCTAGCTGTGAAATCCCAGAAGTGGGTCTGCTCGGTCAATGAATGTTATATCCTGTTGGATCCCTGAATGGTTCATTGGGTTGTTAGTCACAGTGCCGCTGTGCAAGTTGTTAGTCACCGGCGTGGCCCGTGCAAGTGTAATCATGAATTGGTTATAGTGGATTAAGACCTTGTGTTCAAGGCGAAATCATCTGAGGAGGGTGGACTGGATTAGCCTGCGTGGTGAACCAGGATATATCGTGTGTCCTTTACTCTCTTGCTTAGTATCTCTATTTATGTTTCTGCATTG
The DNA here is from genome assembly GCA_022829125.1 of Lathyrus tuberosus. NCBI lineage: Eukaryota > Viridiplantae > Streptophyta > Magnoliopsida > Fabales > Fabaceae > Lathyrus > Lathyrus tuberosus. Next base: position 4,891,551 of record JALAZF010000390.1, read on the forward strand.
AATATCAGAACCTCATATTAAGAAAAGTCAGAACCTTGCAGCCTATCTCTAATAAGCTTCCGCACTGCAAGTTCTGAGTATCGTATCTTATGATCAGAACCTATATGGTTCTCATGCTCCATAGTTAAGAAATCAGAATCTCTCAACGAACTTTGAAGGCTCTTGAGCGTCTCTTTAATAAGATGCGAAAAGTTATGAAAAGAGTAAATACACAATTCAAACCCCCCATTTCTTTTGTCTTTCTCGCACCTTCAATTGGTATCAGAGCTCCGATTCTGTTATTGATTGACATCAAACACTTAACAGTGTCAGAAAAAGATCCAGATGTGGTGCGTAGAAGTACTCTGGGTGAGATTGAAATCCACTTACAATTTCAATAACAGTTCAGCAGTTGACTGTGTACAAAATTGTAATCAATCTGATTACTTCTTGAGCAATTCACTGATTCTAGATGAAGTCTCATTAAAAATTGAAGAATCAGCTGATAAGATAAATTCATCAGATAAGAAACTGTATCTGTTGAATGCTCATCCTGGAAAATACGTGTGGATAAAACCACGTATATGCTTAAAAGATGAATCATCAAAAAGCAAGAAATCTTGTTTACTGAAGATTAATTCTTTATGAGTTTTTGAGATGTTTTCAAGAAACGGATTAGGTCCACCCTTGACTTTCTCGTTTGAAACTCATTCTGAATCTCTTCATGTAAAGAAGAAAGATTGCTGCTTTAAGACTTTGAAATTTGGAAAAATTTCTGCTGAAGTCAGAATCTGAAAAATTCAAATTATTAGGAATGATTCAATATCAGAATCTGAAAAGATCAAAAGATTCAATGAAGAACTGAATCCCAAAGATTCAGTAAATACTTGATCCTGATCGAACTTTTAAGTTTTAACTGGTTCAAAAATCAAGATTCCAACAAAAACTATCCTAGTAGAACCAATTATTGATAATTTGATTTTTGCCAGTTCAAGTGTTCTCAGAACCACTTGAGCTATGAAATTAGAAGCTATCAATCCAGACATCTAGGTTCTCTAACTGATGTCTTAAAAGATGACGTTAATGATGTTCTTTTGAAGAAATTAGTTAACTCATAGATATGCGTGACCAACCCCAAATAATTTGATAAGCATTGTGAGAACAAGAAGTTTCATGCAAACCATGTCTAGTGATGTACACATGTGTTGCGTTATGATGTTTTGGTTCTGAACAAGTTCTGAAACAACCTTGAGGAACAAAGTCAGAAGCTGATATGTTAATTCCTCTTTGTATAACCTCTCAAAGGTTCTCACTAATCTTGTGAAATCAACCATCTTTCGAAGAAAAGAAATTCTCACAAACGCAAACTGAATTCAGGCTATGAAAGGAGAACTCAACCAATTCTCAAGGTTTGTCGTTTAAGATTCAGATCCATAACTTAAGAACTGTATCAGAACCAAACAGGTTCTATGGATCAAGGAAATGAGAAGTGAGAAGCAATCAAAAACAGATGTAATCTGTTGCTTATGAATGGGGTCATCAAATAGAATTTATTGTTCACTCAGTACTGCTCCCAAGCATATGAGTGTCAATTTTCCTTCAGAACATTCATTACATCGCCTTACCAAAAGGATTGTATGTGATTGGCTAAGTTCAGATGAAGTGGTCACTCTGATCATGATAAGTCTTAATCTCGGTTATTATAACCTAGAGAGTTGATGGATAAGGTTGAACAAGAAAAGAGAGAAAGCTGTAATTCAACCAGGATCACATTCCAAGAAAATATTCATTTTCCTCAGAAGTCAGAACACAAGCGTATCTTGAAGAACCCAAGAAATCTATGTAACTTACTCGGAAATAGGCAGAATCAGAAAGATGCTCAAAGACTCAGAAAGGAATGCTTTCACGAAAAGAATTAGCTAAAAGATTCTCGTCAAAAAGTTATGCATCCTTAAGGTATGGCCTTTTACTTTTCTTCATTAGCATCTTTCCTAATTCATATAAAAGTCTGAACGCTACAGGATTTAAGCTAGACATTTTTTTAAATAATCATAATTACGTGTGTCAGTGTCCATAACTCTAACCTTAGGTCTAGAGCGAGTTAAAATTCTAATACGTCTTTTCAACTGTACCGTCAACACATTTACTGCAAGCCTTGAAACTAATAAAACTTGTGGACGTTATAAATAGCTATCATAACTTTGTGATCCTCACATTCTAATTCCCCTCTTAGGAAGAATCATAATCTAGTTAGGCTCTCCTTCTTCAATCATCCTTCTATCCATGATGTCCTCACACAATATCCGTGGAGAAATTGATGACCTTGAACTTCTAAAGGAACAAACTCTCTCCATAAATCAACTACCTCTTCTTCACAAGTCAAGTCTTTTCTCAGGACTTAAATTTCAAAACTGGGAGAACTATTTCTCCATGCTTGATGGACCAATTTATCCCAAGCTGGTAACTGAATTCTGGGAAAATGCTCGGTCTCTGGAAAATGCTGCTCGCAAGGATGTTATTTTATCTGTTGTGGCTGGTTGTCGAGTCATGATTAATCCCACCATCATCTCTACGACCATTGGCTGTATTAACGATGGTCTAACAGTGGAAGATAAAGTTGACCAAGCCTGTCTGGACAGACACTTGCATGCAATCTTCGAAACCCTAGGTTACCCCAATCAACCTTGTACTCTCAATTATTTATCCAAGGATTGGTACAAGATAATGGTAATAAACCTAAGACCAAGAGAAAGAGGTGGAGGATGGCTTTCTGACAAGGAAAGGCTATTTATTTTCTTCTTGGTTGGTAGAGTCAAAATAAACCTTCCTCAGTCTATGTACAATCACCTCAAAGAAGAAATCTGTGTGTCCAGGGAAGACACAGTCTATTAGATCCCATTCTGCAGAGTCATCTCCCACATTCTCGATCTCCAGGGAGTTGTTAATCACTGCAGAAGAAATGGTATGGCTGAGAAGACTATTCCTGAGCTTTGTCAACCAATGACATTCCTAGTCTAAGATAGGATTCTTGTATCTTTCTTTGATTAATTAATGTTTTTGTTTAGATAAATCTTATTTCAAATATTAATGTCTATATAATTAGGGCCAAGTTATCTTAAAAATGATATGTGTTCTTAAACGAACGTTCTAACTATCCAGAATCAAATAACCAAATTAAAAGCAATGCTTGAAACTCCTTAAAAGGTTAAACTTTAATAATAAATCATTAATAAATTAAGATTAGGTAACCGTTCCTTTACCTCTTACTAAACCTCATCATGACCTTTGATTAAAGGAATTAATTGTTTATCCATTTTTCCACATTATTTAGTGCTTCTAGGAAAATCAACCGTTGCGGTTCCATCTTCTTCAAAAATAGTTTGCTTACTTTATAAAAGCATCAAACTCGAAGAGAACAAAACAACCTCCATTCAATCAGATTTCCTAGTTTCTCACCCTGTATCCTCTCTCTCTCTCTCTCTCTCTCTCTCTCTCTCTCTCTCTCTCTCTCTCTCTCTCTCTCTCTCTCTCACTCACTCTCTCTCTCTCTCTCAAAATGGCTTACGCTCAATTCCCACAACCACACAAATCCCAGTTAACAATCTCAAGGTTCTATCAGAAACTATAGTTAACTTCAACAATCTGAAATCAAATGGATGCGACATTACTCCCTCATTGGAAACCCAAGGTTGGAAAAACTACTTCAAAATATTGGAAGGACCAACTTATGGTCATCTAATCAAAGATTTCTGGATTCATGCAAATACATCCAAAAATCTCATTGTCTCTTTTGTTTTCGAAAGAAAAATCTTCATCACTGAAAAGACTATCACAGATCTCTTGCTGCATGAAAATGATGGATTCAGAATCTCCAGAAACTTACTCAATGAAGAGAATGAGGCTAAGGTGATGTCCTCTATCTTCAAAGATGAAGCCTTATCTGAAAACCAAACCTTCTCAAACCTGAAAAACTCACTTCAAGTCTGGTTCATAATTCTGCAAGAGAATGTTTTCCATCATCTCTCTTCAGAACAGTTGAGCGATACTCAAAAATGTGTTCTATTCCTTCTACTAAAAGGAATTAAAATGCACATTATGTCAATCCTCTTCAAGCTTCTCAAGGATGCCATCAGAAGCTCCAAAACTTATTCTGATCATGAATGTGGTCTCATTCCCTATGGAAGACTTATCTCAGACATTTTAGTTGAATCATGATTAGTTGAAGACATTCTAATTAATGAAGGAGAATTTTGGAAGCTGCTTAAAAGCGCTGGAAAGATTCTTAGGTTTAAGAACCTTTTGAAGGAAGACGCCAGTTTAGATAATTCACGTTTTAGAGAACTAACTCTAACCCCCAAAGTTTCGGTTATAGGTTTTCCAAAATTCGCTACCTACAATGAGGCAGAATTCGGAAACTATCTGAGAAAAATCAAGGACGAAGATATCAGTGTTTGGATTAACATGAAAAATATCACTGATGTTCTTCAAGAACTCTCAGATTGGAAGGTAGGAAGAAAAACGGTTATTAAGGAAGAACATTCATCCAAGAGATTAAGAACCACGAATAGCGTTCTTGCATCGTTCAAAGACAATGCAATCTCAAGGATTCAAACCCTCGTCGATGCTTCTAGTTCTTGTGTAAACCCTATGGAAGTAAGAAATGTATGGAAAGAGTTCCATGAATGGATCTCAGAAGAAATAGTAAAACACAAGAAGCTTGCAATGGCTCAAACAAAAGAAACATTACTTCCCTCAAGCTCAGATGACTCTGAAAGTCTTTCCTCATCTTCTTCATCATCCCTCAGCTCCTTTCAGTCTAACCTATAAGAACCAGTTTCGTCTAGTCTAGATTTGTATGTTTTGATGAAGTCCGTAATACAATCTATATTTTTATTTAATCTATGTGTTTTTGTTTAAGTCTTTCTCTAATGCAATCTATGTTTTTTTTAATTCTTTAATTTAATCTATGAACTTCTATGTTTAAATGCAGTTAATATTTTTAATGAGCTCCTTGTTGGTTATTTATAATTGTCCTTCAGATTAATTATGCCATAACGAAAAATTAGTAAAATGAACCTAATTGCTTTTAAAATACCTGAACACTAGTTTCACCACCTTCACAATTGGCTTCCATTACCTTCAATCGGTATCATTCATATACTTGATTTAATTGATTGAAAGGTATATGCTTAATTGCTCATATGCCCTGATACTTTTTGATGATGTCAAAAAGGGGGAGAAATTAAATGATTTTGATTGAAAGAAATCTCTGTGGAAAATGCTTATGCGGTTATTACTAATAACTGTTTGATTATCCGAGGAACTCTAAATAAGTTCACTAGGCATTTTAAGAACAGGTTAAGTTTCTACAGACTGAACGAATGAATCAGAAGTAAAAATCCGGATTGAAGATTCAAGAACAAGTAATTCTGTTGATTACCAAGAACCAATATAAAAGTAAACAATTTGGTCTCAAACCAAAGATTGGTATCAAAGATTGGTATTAGACTAGGTCTGCAATATCAATCAGGAAAAAGCTGTGAGAAGCATTATATACCTTCATTGGTATCCATTCCCTGCACATCAAGGAACTATTCTTCAAGTCAAAAGAACTTCTTTAGTCAGCACATCACTTTATATCAGCACAAAACAAGGTGTACCAGATTCAAAATCAAGCGTTGATCGATCACATAAATTAACCTGAAATTGGTATCTGATCAGAAATCAAGCTTTGATAAACCACTGAGCTGTGACATTAACAAGATAAGAACCTATGGTCAAATATCAAACTCTGAAAAGTCATGCTCCACATTGGTGATTAAAATCTTACAACTCTGAATCTCGATTCTGAAGATCCCAATACATGACTTATGGTAATTAGGGGGAGACTACCCAGAAGATGAAAATATAAAATCAAAAATCTTCATATAGTCTGAAACTCAGGGGCAGTTTCCTTAAAAGACAATGTCTGTCTCTGATAGATAGCAAGGCTATGACTATCAGTCAAGAACTTTTCTGATCTTATGCTTAATGGAATCTGCTGAAAAGTAGAAATGCTTCAGATGTCTCTGAAGATAATAAGCTCTGATACGACAACAAAGAAAACTGAGTTCTGAAGATCTGAAGATGGAAGTTCTGATGAACTAGTCCAGATGATAACGACTTTTTGTTTTCCTAAAGACAAGATAGAGAAGTAACTCTTTTCTATTCCTGTTCTGACAACTCAAGTTGTTACTCTGTATATCTTTGGATTACTAAAAATCCTAGATGATCTCAGATGAAGCTTTGAGGATAACTCATTCAGGGGGAGCTGTTGTTCCAAACTCTGAATTTGTTTGCTTTGGTGATTACCTTGTATAAAATGTTCAATCAAAATACTTGGTTTTGTCATCATCAAAAAGGGGGAGATTGTGAGAGCAAGAATTGTCTCTACAAGTTAATCTATGTTTTGATGATAACAATAAGTATTTGTGAAAGAACCATTTTATGGTCTACCGTGTGTTGTGTGCAGATCATAAGAACTAAAGACATCAGAACCAACATGCACCAGCAAGATGTACTATGATTGAATATATACATATGCGAAGTTACTATGTGTGACTAAAGTCGTGAGAAGCAAGAACGTTTCTTTATCTAGTCATGATCAGCCAGATCCAAGGATGTCAAGATTGCTGTTGCAATGCTCTTGTGGATGCTCTCTAAAAGTGATTGAGATTCTGAAGATAGCGAAGATTCTAAAGAAGTACACTCTGAAAGAACCAAAGTGTGGAAGACTCCTATGACTTGAAGTTCTGATGGCTGAAGGCGCTGAAGACCAAGTGTAGAAAGAATCTGAAGACTTATGAATTCTGAAGATCAAGGTTTCAAATATCAAGTTCTGAAGACTCTGAAGACATGTTCTGAAGATTCGGAAGACTTGAATAACGTTCTTAAAGTTCAAGTGCTGAAGTTCTGAAGACTGATTCCTAATGGACTTCTTCAATCGACTGAAGACTTGAAGCATCAGATATTCTGCTAAGAAGGCTCTACTCATGCTTCATCAAATTAACATCAGAAGCCACTGAAGTTTTGAAGTCTAAATATTTGCGTTGTGAGTTAAATGTACACACTGCCCAAGAAAAGATATCCGGTCACTTCTCCCTCTGCAAAAAGGAGATGTGTCAGTACAACTCATTATATCACAACGTCTCTTTTCCAAACAGCCAACAGTATTCTCAAACGGCTATATTTCTACTGGCTATTTAACGGAAAGAGTTTTTGCTTCTGAGGTGTCGATTACTTGTAGAATCATGAATTGAATGTTCATCTACAAAATTGACCAGGTTATTGTGTGAAGATAGAAACAACAATGAGTTCTCGTTGTAACTCTTAACATATTCAAGCTATCATTATATCACTATGACAATTGTTGTTGAAACTCAAGAAGACAAATCAACACAACAACAACAATCAAGAACAGAAGCTATTGATGAAGAAGACACCATTGAAGATCTGTCAAGTCATCAACCTACCTTCTCGTCAGGACTAAATTGAAGATCTGAAGCAAGGAGTTGCTGCTCAAAGCTTGCTCAACCAAGAAGACGAAGAAGAAGAAGATCTACAAGATGTCAACAATTGTAATATCTAAATACATCTTTGTAGTTTCTTAGGAAAGCAAGGAGTTGTTGCTCAAATCTTTCTTTAACACTTATGTGTTCTTTGTACTTAAACTTAGGAGAAACTTGCTTATTAAGAAGCACAATTTGTAATCTCCAGTTTGCCAATTCAACTAAATGAATTGAGACTCCTCTAGTGAACGTTATATCCAGAATGGATCCCTGAATGGTTCAGCTGTGAGTTGAGGACCTTGAGTAGATCACATGGTGATCAGATACTTGAGATGACAATGGATGGGTGTCATTGTGGAAAATCCTGAAATATGGTCAGTAGCGTTATATTCATTGTGATGAATCCCTGAACGACTAGCTGTGAAATCCCAGCAGTGGGTCTGCTCGGTCAATGAACATTATATCCTATTGGATCCCTGAACGGTTCATTGGGTTGTTAGTCACAGTATGGCTGTGCAAGTTGTTAGTCACCGGCGTGGCCCATGCAAGTGTAATCATGAATTGGTTATAGTGGATTAAGACCTTGTGTTCAAGGCGAAATCACCTGAGGAGGGTGGACTGGATTAGCCCGCGTGGTGAACCAGGATATATCGTGTGTCCTTTACTCTCTTTCTTAGTATCTCTATTTATGTTTCTGCATTGAATATCAGAACCTCATATTAAGCAAAGTCAGAACCTTGCAGCCTATCTCTGATAAGCTTCCGCACTGCAAGTTCTGAGTATCGTATCTTATGATCAGAACCTATATGGTTCTCATGCTCCTTAGTTAAGAAATCTGAATCTCTCAACGAACTTTGAAGGCTCTTGAGCGTTTCTTTAACAAGATGCGAAAAGTTATGAAAAGAGTAAATACACAATTCAAACCCCCCATTTCTTGTGTCTTTCTCGCACCTTCACTACCCATTCCAACAACAGCAGAATATAGTAGATATCTTGAATATGCAGCAAATGAATATTTAAAGCAATAAAAGAATGTAGTAAATAACATAAAAATAAAGCAAGTAAATCACAAAGATAAACACCCATACAAGCAAGAAAGCAAACAAAACTAGGCGAGACCCCAACTTGCAAGAGCAAGGACTCCCCAGTAGAGTCGCCAAGTGAAGCTAGCGGGATTATACCTAAGTGAATCGCACACTCAAAGATACAACAGAGTCACCGCTGAACTTTATTTAGTCCCAAAAGACGTGGAAAATATCGATAAAACCTAAGGGGAAGAGAAACGAGTAAGGGGGTCGGTTATGCGACAGGAAGGTACTAGCACCCCACGCATCCGTCGTACTCGACGGGAACCGCTCTGCTTACATCTAGGCTCAGATGAGTTATCTATCTAAAGGCTACTAGCTAAAGAGGGAAGGGAAAAAAAGAAAAGGAAAGTGCTTACAGAGGATTTGGGCCCTCGTGCCTATGTATCCTCATAGTGCAATGAGGAATTCAGAGCTCCGTAGTTCATGGAACCAGGGAAACGAAAGGGAAAGGTGGCTCGCCAAGATTTTGCAATCCCGTGCCTACGTATCCTCATAGTGCAATGCGGAATTCAGAGCTTCGTAGTTCATGAAACCAGGAAAAAGAAAGGGAATGTGGCTCGCCAAGATTTCGCAATCTCGTGCCTACGTATCCTCATAGTGCAATAAGGAACTCAGAGCCTACATTGTTCGGAAAACAAATATGGAGAAAGAAAGGAAAATGGTGACAAAACTAAGAGCGAAAAGCAAAGGAATAGTGATGACTCCACTGGGAAAGGAAAGTTGGTGACCTTACTGGGGAAGGTAAAAGAATGGTGTCAAAACCAAGAAAGAAAGGCACAAGAATGGTGTCGAAACCAAGAGAATAAAGGAGCAAAGGATTTGATTCAAGATAGAGCAAGATCCACTGGGGATTCAGTATATTAATTGTCTGGCAGTGGTTAACTGAAGAAAGAGCAGATTATGACTCTGTCAGGAAAAAGGGTTGGTGTCAACAGACGGACTGTGATGAACCAAATGAAGAGTATTAAACCAAGAGAAGGTGTTTGACTCTCTGGGGACTCAGTATGTTAACTGATAAATAGTGGTTAACCAAAAAGAAGAGAGAGGTTGGTCTTTTAACCGAAGGACAGTGATTGACCGAAAGGACGAATGTAGAACCAAGTGAGGGTTGTGACCCAAAGGAACGGGTGTGGAACCAAGCAAAGGTTGTGACCCAAAGGACAGGTGTGGAACCAAGCAAAGGTTGTGACCCAAAGGATAGTTGTGGAACCAAGTGAAGGTTGTGACCCAAAAGAATTCGGTACACTGACTGAACAAGTAGCACTTGACCGAAGAAATTGTATTTGAACCAAAAGAAGGTTACTAACCCAAAGGTGCGAGTGTTTGAACCAAAAGAAGGTTACTAACTCACAGGGGTATTGGTTTTAACAGACAGACTGTGATCAACCAAAAAGAATGAGTGATTAACCAAGAGACGATGATTAACTCAAGAGAAGCTCGATATGTTAACAGACAGACTATGGTTAACTGAGAAACAAGTGATTAACCCAATAAAGATTTAGTATGTTAACAGATAGATTGTGGTTAACTGAGAAAAGGAGCACATTGGTGTTTTAACTGATGGACAGTGGTTAACCAATAAAAAAGGGAGAGAGAACCAAGAGAAGGTTGTGAACTCCACTAGGGATTCGGTTTTTTTAACAGGCAGACTGTGATTAACCGTAGAAAAGGATTATGACTTCGCTGGGGAATAAGAGAATTGGTTTAACCAAAGAACAGGTGATTAACCAAGAGACGGGTAATTAACCAAGAGAAGGTGATTAACCTAAGAGACAATGATCTTGAACCAAGGACATGGTGATTGATCAAAGGAAATATTAAAGAGGAAAGAGTAATCAAAGATCGGTTCAGCTAGAGATTGGGAGACACTATAGTCTGGAGATAGAGAGGATTATTCCAGGCACAGGGTCATTCGTCCCCTACCCAAAATAATCAGAATGAGTGTAGGAATTCTCCACTTTCTTCCCTTCTCTAGCACTCAAAGTATAGTGCAAAAATTATGAGCGACAGAGTAACAATTCCATCTTGTACAGTGCTCCAACGCATTGTGCAGACCTCTGACTCCGCAAGGGATCTAAAGAAAAAAATCTATAGAGATCCTAAGGAGAAGAAAGAGGGAAGATCAACTAATCGAAACAAGGTTTCGATCAATCAATCAAAGGGAATGATCAAGCCAACAATCTTTCAAGTGAGTCGAAAGATCATCCAGGCAAGCATGTGTAGTAATGATTATACAAAATTAAATTTGTTCAATAAAGAAAAAACTTAAAGCAATCAAGAATGAATTTGCCAAGCATTAACAAACATTAATTAGCATGCATCACTAATCGTGTTACCATGTTAAAAAAAGTATGCCAAAAGCAACATGATTACACAACTTCAAGAATGCAAACAATTTCATAATCGACAAATCGTGCATCAAAGTTTCGCATACATACTTCAACCATTAGCTAAATAGATGAAGAAACATCCACAAATATCAAGTATATCAAGCCATGGAAGTTAAATGAGGAAAGAAATCCAAACAAGCATGAAAAAGCTCAAAAAACACATTCTGCAACAATGTTAATCGATTAACCATTAACCATTTTCTAGGCAAAATTGGTTAATCGATTAACACTTTAAAAACAGCATAAAATGCCTAAAACAAAGGTGTTAATCGATTAACACATTTTTCCTGGAAAATAGTTAATCGATTAACACTATAACAGAGGCAGAAAAATAGTTTTCAAAAGCACTTCCAGCAATTAATCACTTCTCCAATCATCCACATGTTATGGCATGCAATTGTACACGAAAATTATATCAAGTAGCAACAATTAAGCATCAATTGAATTCATTAAACATCACGATCAACAATCAAACAATTGAATGATCAATTCACATAAAAAAGCCATTGGATCTACATTGCGAACATGCGAAAGTGATCGAAAACAGTAAATCGAGCAAGAATTACCAACCTACAAGGAAGAGGATTGCCTTGGTAATTGTTGTAAGTAAAATGTGGTGATATTAAGCAAAGAAAACAAGAGAATTCCCAACATGAGATCGAATCGTAGCGAAACTGATAAAAACGGGATAAATGCTCCAAATACGAATATGCACCAAAATGCTTGAGATGATTGCTTGAGTTGAAGTAGAAGCTACTGTAAATCCAGAAATCCAAGTAGAATTGTAGTGGTATGGAGGTTTACCTCAAGAGAATAACAATTTCGATGTGAAGATTGTTACACTCTAATGGTGGAAATTGAGCTTTTGTGTGTGGTTTGGGGGGAGAAGATGAAGATGAATTACAGAAAATTCAAAGAGAATTGAGAGAGAATAGTGAAATTGAAGGAGAATTGAGAGTGAAAAGAGTGAAAATGGTTAAGGGGCTTTGCAACAAAGTAAAGTTTTCTTTATATAGAGTGGAGGTTTGGAGTGGGATAGGTTTGGAATTTGGTTTGGAGCTAGCTAAAGGTGGTTTGGCATTTGGTTTGGAGTTAGTTACATCTAACTCACTGAGTTGGAAGTTGACTCAGTTAGTTATTTGTTAACTCGGTGGGAACATCCCAACGCAAGTCCAAAATCCAATGGCTCACATGCTTGGAAATGAAGGTACATGATGGTCTTGCTTGAAAATGATGTATTGTAGCAAATGCAAGTGGATTCTTGAAGTGTCTAGAATATTCCACGTGATGCTAGAACCAAGTAAACCCCAAAGAAGTAGAAGAAAAGTTGTTGTCATGATGAGAAACTGCTGAATTTTGTAAAATCTGCAAGTGTTAATCGATTAACCATTTTTGCCTTCAATCTGGTTAATCGATTAACAGCTGTTCAAAAGCTGAAAATGGCATTGTAAAAAGGTGTTAATCGATTAACCAACTTAAAGGCAAAAGTGGTTAATCGATTAAGACAGTCGACATTTGCCTAATTTGACTTGAAACAAGGTGTTATAGCCGTGGCTCTGAACTTCGACCCTTTGCTTTGACAAATAGGCATGGAAACCCTTGTATCTTGCTTATATTGATGATGTGATAACTTTGTGAGGATGTGATTAATCAGGCTCTGAAACTTTCTGAAATTCCGAATATGTCTGTAACAAAACCACAGAGAAAAAAATGCTAATGTGTTTGCTGGTAATGCGAATGCACATGCTTATGCAAAAAGGAAAAAGGGGAGGTCAAATTTTGGGTTACGACAAGATTACCTCTAGCAAAGCTGCCATCAGGTTGTGATACAAATGCAAGATGTGAGTTCGATTCAGGGGCATTTAGCCACACAACTGAAGATTGCAGAGCATTGAAGCACAAGGTGCAAGATCTGATTGACTTAAACATCATCACGATTACTGCAAGCGGTCTGCACATTAGTTGACATCTCCTTTCCCAAGTGAGCACCTGGATTACACAAACATCTTCGGAAGCAATAAGTCCAGATGGAGTCAAGCCTCCTAAACAATGGCAATCATTAGCTTCTTTACTGCATTTTCATTTGTAGCTTTTGTTGTATGTTAAAACATTGTTTGCATGTAGAACTCGTTTGTTTTTGAAAGCTAATCTTAATGCACTGAGTATGTTTTCTTGAAGTAATCCATTCATGTTTAGTCATAAATATGTTTGTATGCATTGCAATACCAACTTCTTGCTTAAACTCTTGGAGGGAGGATGATTGGTCACCATTTCTACTATGTTTCTGTTATTTATTCGGCATAAATTCATAAAATTGGTAACACTTTGTTTTGTCTTTTCATTGTTTTTTCGAGTTACTTTTACTTGTTGTATTTTATTCTCGCATTTTATTATTTGTTGTTTTATTTCAATTATGTTGCGTTTTATGCTTTGGTTTGGTAGTTTTCGATGGTTTCAGGTCTGAGTGGAAAAGCCCAAAGGACTCGTGCGAAGAAAATGGAAGTTCCGAGAATTCAGAAGAGTTTTTGGAAGGAAGCAGAGGGCCTGACACGGCCCGTGTCATGATGCCCGGACCAAAAAAAATCAACAAACACAAAATATATTGGGAAACCAACTCTCTTATCTATACTATGTTATAGTTCTCTTCATTAGCTTTCCGACGCTTCAAACGAGGAGCAAAACAGACTTACGGATCAAAAGTTATGATCGAAACAATTCCGGTTATAAAATCCTGTGAGGTGACACGGCCGCTCGTGTTGGCTGACATAGCCCGTGTCAGCAGGTGACGCTGATTTCCTGATTTTTTTCATATTTTCCCCATATGTTAAGTTGTGGGGGCGCTTTGGGTATTTCCAACCGATCTCAGTGCTTTTCTACTATTTAGATGAGTTTTGGCAAGAGAAAAAGGGACTTTTTGGCTGCAAAAGAATTTGATGATCAAAGCTTGGAAAGATCAAGGCTATCGGAGAACTGAAGGTTTTCATGAGCGGAAGCAATTGAAGATTGAAGTAATCCTATTATCTTGTAATGTATAATCTTTGTTTTGTTTTTATTTTGAATAATATGAGTAACTAGACCTTAATGTTAGGGAGGTTTCCCTGATTTGGATCTGTAATGACTTTTATATTAGTATTGCAATAACAATCTTTCTTTTTCATAATTGATTTGATCTCTAGCTATTCTTAATGCTTGCCCTGTCGGACAAACATGGTTTGATTTGTGATTAGCGATCAGGCTGGACCGCTGTTGTTAATGCTTTGCTCTAGATTATTCTATAGTAGATATTGCCTAGGAATAGGGATACCCTATTTGAAACTGGAATATTCTTGATAATTGATTTCTTTATTTCAAGCGTGATTATCTATGGACATAGTAATTAGGTTATGAAATCAAAGGTTTTCTCACTAAGGAATTAGGGGTGAACATTCTAAAGAACCGGTAATTAATTATTTAAAATAAGTTGTTGCAGTGTTAATTCAGAGTTGTTACTGAGTCGGATCATACACCATCTCTAGCATAGTTTACTCATATTTGTGAAAACACTTAGTCAATTTCCTTCTTGTATTTGAAATTATTTTTATATTTAAAACAAACAATTTCAAAACCCCAAAGCTTTTTGTTTAACTAAAATAGAACCAAAACTCTATATCGTCAAGCAGTCCTTGAGATCGACATTCGGGGAAATTCCCTTTTATACTACATTGGCAGAATAGTACACTTGCTATTTTTCCGATCAAGTTTTTGGCGCCGTTGCCAAGGCTGCCAAAGTTCATAGATTTTAGAGCTTTATTTTAGTTAAAATTTTGTTGCTCTGCAATTAAAATTTAGTTTTAGTTTTATTTTTTATTTTTATTTTATTTTATTATAAAAAAAATCAGATTCTTGTTGCTTCATGAATTCATATATACTGTGCGACTAATAAAGTTTCCGAGTTGTGTAGTTATGGATATTTTTTATACATTGCCACCTGTATCTCCTGCATGTTGGTCGCCTGATTCGGGAATCACTTTGGAAGAGGCGACTAAATTTTTTAAAGCATATAGGAGGGAGGTAAGAATCCTTATGAATGAATGTGAGGAAGATAACTTTTATCTAGATAATTTTATTTAGCGAGAGTGCAGGTTGGAAGAAGAATGTGTGAAAGAAGAAGAACAAGGCATGACGTCAGACGAAGAAGATGCACTTGAAATAGAAGAATTTGAGGTAAACAAGAAATACGGGGGAGAAGAAAAATGCCCCTTGAAGATGATCTAGTGCTGGATGAAAATACAGATGTAACGATTTGTGAAGATGTAGACATCCAACAAGGAAATCTTCAAGAAAATAGTATCCCTAAAAACTATTTTGACAAGGCAGATGAAAGACAAGACATTGATAAAGTATTGGATTTCATTTATGTCTTGTTCACAAAAATCCCTCTAAAAATAATTTGGAAGCAACATCATCAATACCTCAAGTTCATGGGATTGCTACCAAACAAAAGAAAGAAAAATGATGATGTGTTCTTTGTTTCATATATGCCACCTTAACAGATAATGAGTCGTCGAGCCATGCGACATTAAACGCAATGCTACGTGGGAGGCAACCCATGCGTTTATTTACTAAGTCATTTTTCTTTTTGTTTGTTTTGTTTCATCAGCAAGTAATAAACAAGACCTTACCGGTGCAAGCGATGATCCAGCAGTTGGTGTTGCACTACCTTCTGCCTCCTCAGTAAGGATCTATGTGATTCTCCTCTCTAGCTTGGATTTAAATATTGAGGTCAATGTTTAGTTCAAGTGTGTGTGTGTGGGGGGGGGGGGGGGGCGGGTTAGTGATGTTTGCATTTCTGTTATTCCCTTTCTGTTCAGTTTTCTGTTATTTCGTGTGTTTTGGTTTGTGTTGATGTATTACAGATTTGTGGACTTTGGTGTCTGATGAGTGACGAAACTTGCACCAGTGGATGAAAGATTCAACCCTTACTTGCTCTTCTGGAAGCCCTGAAAAGTGGATACCACTGAAGATGATGATTGGACGCAACTTTCTGACACTGGACTGATATTGGAGTACTGTGCACCCGAGTCGGATAGGAAGCTACACCACACTAGGAGTACTTCGGAACCTGTCAAGCTATACCAACCATGGTGAGTTTAAAAAGCCAAACACATAATCATCATGAGAGTTGTTCAGGTATGTCTCTATCACTCTGAGTTTGCGTATTTTCTATTGAAATTTCACTGCACACTTATACACACTGAGGCACTTGTTTTCTTTTAACCTCGGGCCTTTATAGCCATACCGTTTATGTTATCCCTTGTTAACCCCACTCGAGCCATTTACCCTTTGTTTGTTTTATTACCACATCGTTAAACCATAAGCTTAAACACTTTCCTACCCTGCTCAAATAAGTGTTGTTAGCTTTTGATCTGTGAAAAATTTTAAGTTTGGGGTTGTGACACCTATAATAACTAGGTAAGTGCAATTGAAACAAAAAAGAAAAAAAAGAAAAAGATGTTTGTGATTGAAAAAGAAAAAAAGGAGTTTCGATTGAATTATCAAAAGAAAAAAAAAAGAAGAAAATATATGAGATAAATGCACTTACCTAGTGGAGATTTAGTTTGAAAATTAAAAATATAAGCTCAATAGAAATACTTGAGTAGGAACTAAAAATCCAACTGGAAAGATGTCTGATACCCCTGATCATGAACAATACAAAATAACACAGTGACAAGAATGACAACACTGATTCTAAGCCCAAAACTATTTGTTTTCCTGTTTTCTTGTTTATCCCACCTTGACCCTAAGCCCCGTTACAACCCGAAAAGACCTCAAAAAGTGTGTGTGAGAGATGAAAATAGATTTTATTCAAGCTTACGAGTCGATATTGCATGCTTTGACATTTGAGTGTAAACACTTTAACCCGGAGAGATTTTGGTGAGAGTGTGAAAAAGCTGACACGTAAAGAGGTACTTTGATGTGGAAGTGTAGCGGAACGTCAAATCGGGGAGGAAGGAAATGTTGAAAGGAAAGTGAAAAGAGAGTTGCGAAAGATCTCAGCGGTATTGTGGTAAGATGATTGTGAATACTTTGGGGATGACCTATCTGTTGTCTCGAGCATTACTTGAGGACAAAAAATGAGCTAAGTTTGGGGTTGTGATTGGTCACCATTTCTATTATGTTTCCGTTACTTATTCGGCATAAATTCAGAAATTGATAACACTTTGTTTTGTCTTTTCATTGTTTTTTCGAGTTACTTTTACTTTTCGTATTTTATTCTCGCATTTTATGATTTGTTGTTTTATTTCAATTATGTTGCGTTTTATGCTTTGGTTGGGTAGTTTTCGATAGTTTCAGGTCTAAGTGGAATAGCCCAAAAGACTCGTACGAAGAAAATGGAAGTTCCGGGAATTCAAAAGAGTTTTTGGAAGGAAGCAGAGGGCCCGACACGACCCGTGTCATGATGCCTGGACCAAAAAAATCAACAAACATAAAATATATTGGGCAACTAACTCTCTTATCTATACTATGTTATAGTTCTCTTCATTAGCTTTCTGACGCTTCAAACGGGGACCAAAACAGACTTACGGATCAAAAGTTATGATCGAAACAATTCTGGTTATAAAATCCCATGAGCTGACACGGTCGCCCGTGTTGGCTGACACGGCCCGTGTCAGCAGGTGGCGTTGATTTCCTGATTTTTTTCATATTTTCGCCATATGTTAAGTTGTGGGGGCGCTTTGTGTATTTCCAACCGATCTGAGTGATTTTCTACTATTTAAATGAGTTTTGGCAAGAGAAAAAAGGGACTTTTTGGCTGCAAAAGAATTTGACGATCAAAGATTGGAAAGATCAAGGCTATCAGAGAACTAAAGGTTTTCATGAGCGGAAGCAATTGAAGATCGAAGTAATCCTATTATCTTGTAATGTATAATCTTTATTTTGTTTTTCTTTTGAATAATATAAGTAACTAAACCTTAATGTTAGGGAGGTGTCCCTGATTTGGATCTGTAATGACTTTTATATTAGTATTGCAATAACAATCTTTCTTTTTCACAATTGATTTGATCTCTAGCTATTCTAAATGCTTGCCCTGTCGGACAAACAGGGTTTGATTTGTGATTAACGATCAGGCTGGACCGCCGTTGTTAATATTTTGCTCTAGATTATTCTATAGTAGATATTGCTTAGGAATAGGGATACCCTATAGAAACCGGAATATTCTTGATAATTGATTTCTTGATTTCAAGCGTGATTATCTATGGACATAGTAATTAGGTTATGAAATCAAATGTTTTCTCACTAAGGAATTAGGGGTGAACATTCTAAAGAACCGGTAATTAATTTTTTAAAATAAGTTGTTGTAGTGTTAATTCAGAGTTGTTACTGAGTCGGATCATACACCATCTCTAGCATAGTTTACTCATATTTGTGAAACCACTTAGTCAATTTCCTTCTTGTATTTGCAATTATTTTATATTTAAAACAAACAATTTCAAAACCCCAAAGCTTTTTGTTTAACTAAAATAGAACCAAAACTCTATATCGTCAAGCAGTCCTTGAGATCGACATTCGGGGAAATTCCCTTTTATTACTACATTGGCAGAATAGTACACTTGCTATTTTTTCGATCAGAGGATGATGAAGCTAAACACACAAAAAATCTCTGGTTGTATGCATTGAATAAAACGTTGCTGATGATGTACAGGCATTGTTTCAAATTCCCAAACACAGGAGATATAAGGGAGATAGACCCTTGTCAACCCCTTTGAGCCTTGAAGTATGAGTTTCTTTTCATATGAAAAACCCTCACATTTAACCCGGGGTGGGGTAGTCGTTAGTTAATTTGACCTAGCGTTCAAATTTCGGAAAGAGTGTGCATAAAAGGATAAATCACCTTCTATTCCTCAAATATCAGGAGGTTAAGGACATGAAACCATGAGGGTTATCCCTCACCAACCAAGAAATGAGGCAGTCACTATCTTTACAAGTCAAATGAATAAGTGTCACATGATTTTTTCCAAAAATGAAAAGAAATATCAAAAGAAAAAGAAAGAAAGCCTGCTAAGTTGGAAACTTGAAAACAAGTGACTTAAGCAAAAGTTAGGGATCAAAAATAAAAATGCAAAAGAGGTCCTCAAATCCTCAAGCCAAAATAAAATAAGGTGACTGCCATTTCAAGAAAATATTGAATCCTCATCTTCACTCTTACACCGTCAAACTCTAGATGCGTGTGTTAAATTAACTGAACCTATGACTAGAGATCATCACAAAGAAGGGACGGGTACAAACCAAATTTTGAGCCTTATATCCTTTGTTTCATATAACCGTGAACCAGGCCACGTTACAACCCTCAAAAGTCCTAATTGAAGCAGGGTTATTTTGAAAGCATACTACAACGAGATAGCGTTCTTGACTCACATGAGTTGTGCTAGAAGATCTTTGTTGGTATTGTATGTGCATGCTATCTTTCATTAAAAAAATTAATGTCACGTCCAAGCTAGTGATTCATTCACAGGGTTTTACGACATCTTTTCAGTAAAAACTTCAAGGTTAACATGTGTGTTGCATTAGAATTATCATTCTCTGAATAAACATTTTTTGCTTGAATACATGTGTTTGACACCAAGGAAGCTTGCGTAATGAGCATCAGTCGAGAAGCTTAAATCCTGCCAAGATGACATTCCTGGAAAATCACGTCGAGAAATCTCTTCAAAGTTCAGGCAAACTGGGGCAATCACGTTGAGATTCAACGAATCTCTCAGTGAGCATTCAAACTGGGGAATTCCCTCAAATATCACTCTGTCAGGGGTAAAGTCACTTCAAGGCTCGTACTGAGACATGCCACCTCAAGAGCGTGAGAAGTTATCCTCTTAAAGAAGACTGTTAATCAGAAGCTCCCCAAGGTTCAGAATACTGAGGCAGAATATCTCAAGTCATCATGGTACTAGGTTTTGTATGAATCCTCTTGAGGCAAGTTCCTTAATAGAACATACAGTTTATGGCACAAGTGGAGACTCAGAGGAATCGTTGTTCACTCATGGAAATCAGTTTGCAGTTGATCAGCTCAGAAGTCTGAAACATCAAGGCTATTTCCGTTATGAAGCTTTTGATTTCTCTATCACAGCAAGGTACCAGAAGGTTTCTCATTCCCAAAAAGTTTTAAGGGAGTTTCTTTTTCCTCGACAAGAATTCGAATCAGTATCCCCAAGCAAAGAATCATGCCCCCAGCAGAGAAGGGTGCCCCATAAGAATTTGCTTATCCCAAGAAGCTGAGCATACATTGGCACTCTGCATACTTTGCATACATTTGGCATAAGTTCTGCACCATTACATGCACTCTTAGCCAGTCTTTCTCGAAAACGCAAAATTCCTATGAACATCTTATCAGGATTCTTTCAAAGTTTATGCCTTCACTTGCCTTTTGTAAGTCCTTCCGTGCCTTTTGCACAAATTTATCCCTTCGTGCCTTTTTCAAAGGGTCTCTTCAACTTACCTTTTGAAAGTCTTTCCATGTCCCTTTTCACGAAGTATCTCCTCCATGCCTTTCGCATAGGATTCAGCTTACCTTTTGTGAGAACCCTCCCTGCCTTTTGTAGAGGGAGCCTCTTCAATCAATCCTTCTCTCCTAGCTTTTTGTTCAAGAGTCATCTCTGGCTTTTGTAAAAGGAATCTATTAAGTCAATCCTTGTTCTCCTAAGCCTTTTGTTCAGGAGTCTTCTTTGCCTTTTGCACGAGGAAAGTTCAACCGTTCTTCCTAACCTTTTGTTCGGGAGTCCTCGTTGCCTTTTGCGAGAGGAAAATCAAACTTGTTTCTCCTAACCTTTTGTTCAGGAGTCTTTTCTGCCTTTTGCGGAAAGAACGTATTGAGTCATTCGTTGTTCTCCTGCCTTTTGTTCAGGAGTCCTCTCTGCCTTTTGCGAGAGGAATATATGACCCGATCTTTTCTCCTAAACCTTTTGTTCAGGAGTCATTTCTACCTTTTGTAGGAGGAATATTGTTACCCAATTATTGTTTCTCCTAAACCTTTTGTTCAGGAATCTTCTCTTCCTTTTGCTAAAGGAGTTGGGCCATCCTTCTCTCCTAACCTTTTGTCCAGGAGTCCTCGTTGCCTTTAGCAAGAGGAAGTCATTGTTTCTCCTAGCCTTTTGTTCAGGAGTCCTTGTTGCCTTTCGCAAGAGAAAATCAAAGTTCTCCTAACCTTTTGTTCAGGAGTCCTTGTTGCCTTTTGCACAAGGAAAATTATTTTCTTCTTTACCCTTTACAAACGTCTTTTACCTTATGTAACAAACTGTCTAGATTATTTCCCAGCTGAGTCGTATGTGCCTTTTGCAGAAGCATATTCAAATCATAACTACCTTTTTATTTGTATCGCCTTCATACTCTGTGAATCATGCTAGGGTGTCATTCCCTAACAAGACTAGCAAAGCTCATCATTGAGATACTCATTGAGCATACCACACATTGCATTTCATAGCATAAACCACAGTATACTTACACTACCTACATCCCTCTCCGTGGCCGAAAATCTCGGGCATTCTTGTATTTAATTTACTTCTACCTTGAATATCTAAAAATTGTTGTATTTCATACATTCAGGTCCAAGAAGATTAAATAGGGGCATCTGTCACACCCTCATTTTCACCCTAGCCCTTCATATCATACATTCATCATATCATCATCATAGCATGGTACATGCCAAGCATGTGGGTTTGCAAGGAAAAGACAGGGAATGTTTCTTTGTTTAAAGACAAGGAATGGATTGGTTTAGTGGTCATTCATCCAATTCAAATGAGAATTTGACCTAATCTTGATCAACAAAGAAAGGATGTTGTACATCATGGGCCATGTTGAAGACAAGTTCATCATCGAAGGGTTTCTCCCAGTTGCTTACTTCATAAGCCATTTCTTTACAGATGGTGTAGAGGATTAAATCAAGATCTTCTCTTCATAATGATACTTGTCAATTGGCCAGGGCTTGCTTTGAGATCTTATCAAGTCAACACATTTCTTGCTACTTATCGCTCCCGGGGTTTTCATCCTAGTACATACGCAAAAGTGGCGCCGAAATAGAGTCGTCAGCAATGTGTATTTATCCCAAGAGAGGGAAAGGAAACACTGCGTAAACCTGAGAGAAGGAAAGAACAAGGTCTTGCGACCAAGAGAACTGGGTAAGGGAGCCGATTACGCGAAGGGAAGGTGTTAGCACCCCACGCATCCATCGTACTCGATGGGATCCACGCTTGTTGTTTCGATAAAAGGGTGTAAAGAACTGGAAATGAACTGCTAAATGGAGAACTAGAAATGAAAGATAAAAAGGAGAAGGGAGGGGAGAAAGAAGTGACTCGATAGGACACCATCGTTGTCCTAGGCCTACGTATTCCCTCAGTGCAATGGGAAAGTCAGAGTCAACGTAGTTCGACGGACTACGGGGAAAGGTTGCTCGTCGAGATATCGCATCTCGTGCCTACGTATCTTCAATCAGATGAGAAAGAAGAATCAGAGAAAACGTAGTTCGGCTCAACAAGGGTTGCTTTGTTTGTGTTTTTTAATGGAAACGTCAGAGAGTGCGCATTCCAGCAGTTAGGTGTTGCAGCTTGCTGTAGGAAGACTTAGGCGTTACCTGTTTGCGGTAGAACGAACATGACGAGTCCTTAAGAAAGGAGTGAAGAGATGAGAAGAGAATTGTTTGTTTTTGTATTTTAGAAAGAAGTATTTTGATTATTGCTGTGTATAGCGCATATTGCATTTAAGTCTTTCACGTAGGATCGAATGCCTCGCATATCGACCCAAGACGGGACGTATGCTAAACATTCTAAGAAAGTGAGAGAAGACCCATAACTATCTTATTCTCACATGAAAGGCTCAAATTCAATATATGTTATGCCTTTATTAATGTTTAGCTTTTTGTTTTGAGGTGAGGAGAAGAGAGACTCAAAAGTTAAGAAAGGTAAAAGTCTAAAGGGAGACTAAGAATCCTATTTGTTATCATGCATGGATGATCCTAAAGGTTAAGTGTGGTTTAGAAACCTAAGTCTAAAAGAAAAGAGAAGAAGAGTGAGTTCTAACTTACTTCAAAGATGGAAGTTAAGTTAAGAACTCAAAGGGATGAAAGAGATTGAACAAAGAATGCATTGAAATGCTTTGCACAAACACAAAAGAGAAAGCATTAAAAATATGAGGGAGGAAAGTATGTGATGAAGCATATCCACACACTCAACTTACCATGAGCCCCTACAAGCAAAGGTTAGCTAAACAATTGAATATGAAAGCATAAGTAAAAGAAGGAAGACAATTACTTATGAATCAAACAAAGCCTAAACCTAAAAGGAAAGGACTCTAAGTGTTCAAGGACTTCTAAAGTCAGTAGCTATGTCTAATGAGGTTCAAGTAAAGTTAAGGTACCTAATAAGATCAAACTATGTCAAGAAAGGTGCCAAAGATTCACACAAGTTCAAGTTATGAAGCATGGATGAGATATGAATGTGTATGACATACAAACATGGATAAATGCATGAGTGAACCTCAAGATCAGAATTGAATGACATGTTATAATGCATATGGAAGTCAATGAATGAACATACAAAGCATGAGTGAAATGATTCAAGAAGAAAAGACAAGATGAAAAGAAGTTCAAACATTGTTCAAGTTCACATAAGATGGCATACTTGTAATGCAAGTTATGAATGAAGGATGAAACATGAACATGAATAAAAATTGATGCAATTCAGTACTGTATGATATGCTTGATCATATTAGAATGCAATAATGGTGTCACAAAGATGCACACAAAACATGTTAAGACATGTTAAAGAAGATGCATTCAAACTAGGTCAAAGTAGTTCACATAAGCAACAAACATTTATGAACCAAAATAAAATGACAAATGACCTATAATCTAACATGGATAACCTATAATATTTAATAAATGACCTATAAAATGACCACACAAGTCATAATGCAATGGCACAAGTGCCTCCTAACCAATTAAGATTGACAAGTTAAGAGAACATTCACAAATGTGACCTATAATAATCAAGCAATGCAAAAATAGAAATGAATTTGTAAAAAATTATGAAATTAAGTCATTGAGTACCTAAGTCAGAACCTAAACATGTATCAAAATCTCACACCAAAATTCAAAAAGAAACTAGTTCAAACAAGGGTTCAAAGTCACATTGAAGTAAGGCAAAGGAATGCACCAAGATGATCATCAAAATGCATGATAAAATGACTTTAAAAATATGAAAATAAATGTTTTTAGATGGCTTAGGATGTTATTCAAACATGAAAAAAATATTGGATGAAAAATAGTTTTGGAACTATGCAAAAGAAATTGGACAATGCACAAGTATCATGAAG
This sequence comes from Lathyrus tuberosus, assembly GCA_022829125.1. NCBI lineage: Eukaryota > Viridiplantae > Streptophyta > Magnoliopsida > Fabales > Fabaceae > Lathyrus > Lathyrus tuberosus. The sequence goes on from JALAZF010000390.1 coordinate 4,915,893, forward strand.
AAAATCATTCAAAAAGAAAATAAAAAAGAAATTATGAAGATATAAGCAAAAATCAATAAAATCATAATTAAAAATTATATAAAATTAGTTAAATGTGATATAATACTAAATGAATTTATTTGAAATTTTTGGATGTCATTTGGTATTTTTAATAAAAGGAAATGAAAACTATGTCAAAAATAAAAATGAAAATGTGAAAGAAATTAAAGCAGGGGTGTCACATTAGCAAAAACGCCATTCAAAAAGTGTTTGGGCTTAAAATGAGGGGTTCAGATAGCAATTAGGTCTGGTCCATTTAAAGCACATGGAGCATGACAAATAAGGTGGAATTCAGTCAAAAGGTTGACTCGTCAGAGCCACACGATCAGGTCAAGGTGAGATAATCAGAAAAATAAAACAAACGAATGGATGAGATGCAAGGATCATGATAACTGCCATGCACGCACACACATGCAAGTCAAAGCTGAGAGAGAAAGAGGCACGTGAGTGAGAGGGTGTTTCATTAATTCCATGGCACGTTCTCAAGCATTGGATCAAATAACATCAACGGCTGTGACTTATTATGAGATTAAAACCCTAACTGAATCCTCACCTGCCGGAGAAGGACCTCCGGTCATCTTCTCCGGCCATCTCCGGCGACTGCAAGTTCTCACACGTTTCTAGAAGTGCACAAAATGTATATCAAAATGAAGCTGAGCTCAAGCACAATACGAATCCAAGCTTAGAATTCACAAATCAAACACACAGCAAGAGATTCGAAGCAGAGAAGTTTGCCCTAAGTTTTCATCTAAGCTTCTAACAAGCTCTATCAACTAGCCAGATCAACCATAGCTTCTAGTAAGCTCTATAAACAACAGTAACAAGCTAAAACACAAGAAAACTAAGCAAAATCAGTTGAGGAATTTCAAACCTGGATCTGCGAAGAACTTGAATCAACAAGAAAACCAGAGGTATAGGCTTGTTCTTGAGCTTCCAAGGAGCAAAATAAATGCTCCAAGGCCTTGGATCTTGAAGAGAATGGGGAGAAATTTGATCTGCAATGTGAATGCACTTGAGAAGATTGATCCTCTTTGTTCTTGTTCTTGATCAGAGAAGCTTGAGGATGATGAAATGATGAAGATTAGGATGAACAAGGTGAAGAAATTGTACGAGCAGAGAGAGAGAATTCTAATGAAGTTTGAAGTGAAATTTGGTGAAATGATGAAAATGATAAAGCTCCTCCAAATTCTGTTGGAAGTTGATACTTATGTGTGTGGTTAGAGTTTAACCATCTCAGTTGATGGTTAGAACTCAGGTTAGACTGAGTTAGTTAACTGAGTTGTGAGTTAACTGAATGAGTGAGGTTAGTTATGCCACGAGTTGAGAGGTTTTGTTAAAGTGTGGAGTGATCATGGAGTTATGGTGAGGATCAGCATGAAATGAGAGGTGGTGATGTTGTTCTGATCTTGCAGCAAGACTTGTAAAACAAGCTTGTTCAGGAATCTTTCTTCATTGATGCATGGCACATGTACGTATACATGAATGTGAGAACATGGTCTAGCCAAATGAAGTAAGCACGTGATGTGTGTATGCGTGTGAATGTATGTGACAACAACAACGATACAAGACAACATCCTATCTTGGTCAGCAAGAATGCAATGAAAATTGTGAAGTTTGATGGAAGATTTCTTCATGTACAAGGCATGAAATGATGCACTCTTGAGGTCTATGGAAAGATGAGACAATGTAGAACAAGATTGATGTTTGTACCAAATGCAATGAGGACCTCTAAGGCATTCAAAAGTGACAAGGAAAACACTTGTTCATGACTGGCTTCTTGGGCATGTCAAGTTGTATCATGCATGGCATCATGGGCCTATAGAATTTAGTTTTGACATCATCACTTTGAGTAACCATAACTTCCCATCCCTTGATCAGATGAAAAATTGATAAACATGAAAGTTGTAGAGGACATGGAGATGAACAAGATTGGTGTTCAACAATTTTCCATTTGAAGCCTTCTTGAGTGAGAAAAATAGCTTGACATTTGGCACACCATATGTTTGATGAAATGCATGTGTGCCAGCCCAGTTTTGCTTGGTCATGACTTGGAATTTGCCTTGATTTTGCTTTACTTTGATTGATCATAACTTTCTCAATTTTGATCCAATGGAAGAGTTCTTTATATGGATTTAAAGCTTAAGATGTGATCTTTGATTGGCTCAACTTAGGCCTGAAGTTTGAAGCTTTTATCTTGAAGAAAGAATGCCTTGAAGATGAGTACAAAATGGCCTAAACTTTCCATTTTTAGAAACCCTAAGTTTCTAAATTGGGCAACTTTGTACAATTCTTGATTTATGATGAAACTCTTGACATTTCTTGATCAAATCTTCACCATTGCACATGTTTGACTTGAGGACCATGAATTTGACCTTAAAAAGTCAGGAGTTGACTTTTTCACTGCACAGTTGACTTTTCCCCAAATTTCTTGATTCTCAAGCAACTGACCAATTGAAAACCTTCTGAAATGGCCCAATGGGCAATCATCCATCCTTAGATACTTGATATCATGTAGAAAACATTGAGATCAATCTTGAACCAAAAATTCATCATGAGACTGCTTGAATCCCAAACCCTAATTTGGACTGTTTTTGCTAGGAGATGATGAACTGTCCAACTTCTTGGTGAATTCCCTTCTTCCAATAACTTGTGAGATCAATTGAGGTCATATGAGACATAAGAGACTCTTGAGGCTTGCTTGAAGACCTTAGGCTTTAGCTCTCCTGCTTTGAATAGTCAATGCTCTGAAATCAGCTGATCACATGCCCTTTGCAACTTGTATGAGATATGAGATGAAATGAGATATAAATGCAATGCAATGAAACATAAGCTAGGCAACAACAAGAGGGAAAATTTTGGGGTGTTACAGCTGCCCCTATTCAATCATCTGTTAACCTGAGAAGGATGAAAGCAACGGTTATTCATACAATCAAGGTGAATTGTGATTGAATACCAAAACAACCAGAAAATTTGCGCGCTGAATGAAGAAGAAAAGGGATATAAACCCTTTTGGAAGTATCAGCAACTAACTGCATAGATTGATACGACGTGTATCGAAATAGGGATACGGACGGTTATCAATGATCATACGGACGAGTATGGAAAGAAAACACGGACGGGTGTTTAGGTTAACGATGCGAACGAGCATCGGACAATCATCAGAGGAACACGACGAGTGACCAGGTCGACGATACGAACGAGTATCGTATGATGATTAAGAAAAGGAACACACACAAGTGTTTGAGTCAACGATACGGATGAGCATCGGACAATCATCAAAGGAAGACGACGAGTGACCAGGTCGACGATACGGACGAGTATCGGACGATGATTAAGAAGGGAACACACACAAGTGTTCGGGTCAACGATACGGACGAGCATCGGACAATCATCAAAGGAACACGGCGAGTGACCAAGTCGACGATACGGACGAGTATCGGACGATGATTAATAAGATATGGACGAGTATCTCAAAAGTCAATATGGACTAGTATTGGCTAAAAAGTTTGGACACGGAGGGGTGCTGAAAGGACACAGACGAGTGTCACAGGTCAATACGGACGAGTATTGAAATACGAGTTCAAACACGGACGAGTGCTGAAAGGACACGGATGAGTGTCAAAGGTCAATACGGAAGGGTATTGAAATAAGAGTTCAAACACGGACGAGTGCTGAAAGGACACGGACGAGTGTCAAAAGTTCAATACGGACGGGTATTGAAGTAAAAGGTTCATACACAGACGAGTGCTGATAGGACACAGACGGGTGTCAAAGGTCAATACGGACGGGTATTGAAATAAAAGTTCAAACACGGACGAGTGCTGAAAGGACACGGACGGGTGTCAAAGGTCAATATGGATGGGTATTGAAATAAAAGTTCAAATACGGACGGGTGCTGAAAGGACACGGACGAGTGTCAAAAGTCAATACAGACGGGTATTGAAACAAAAGTTCAAACACTGACGGGTGCTGAAAGGACACGGACGGGTGTCAAAGGTCAATACGGACGTGTATTGAAATAAAAGTTCAAACACAGACGGGTGCTGAAAGGACACGGACGAGTGTCAAAAGTCAATACGGACGGGTATTGAAATAAAAGTTCAAACACGGACGAGTGCTGAAAGGACACAGGCGAGTGTCAAAAGTCAATACGGACGGGTATTGAAATAAAAGTTCAAACACGGACGAGTGCTGAAAGGACACGGACGAGTGTCAAAAGTGAATACGGAGGGGTATTAAAAATAAAGGACTCAAACACGGATGAGTGCTGAAAGAACACGGGCGGGTGTCTCAAAGGCAATACGGACGGGTATTGCAAATAAAGGACTCAAACACGGACGAGTGCTGAAAAGACACGGACGAGTGTCAAAAGTCAATACGGACGGGTATTGAAATAAAATTGTATGATCAAGCGTCGTAATAGGCTTTGTTGGGGTTGCACGACAATGTTTTATCTGTGAATTATTCTGGTTTGCAGGTAAACGATTGAACCTGGCTTATGTTTCGTATGCGTATGTTTGAGTTTTGCCGTAATGCTCCATATCAATGGAATGCTACGGTTTAGAGAATGCAAATGTCATGATATATGCAAATGCAAAAGAGACTCCGGACGAGGAATCCAACTCCGCGGGGAAAAGATCATTGTTCGATCCTTCAATTGCTCTGTGGGGATTAACCCTTCTGCCGGGGATAACGCTTGCAGCAAATTGCCAAAAATAAATAGGCTTACAGATGCGCTGAGGTGTGATGATCCTGTTGAAGAAGTTTCCACTGGAATGACTCTGCCCTAGAGAGAGATTATTCTGCTCGTGGAACTTCGCTGGGGATGAGAACTTTCTGAATGACGTTCTCATGAGGAAAAAAAAGAGTCATTGAAACTCTATTTGGGGATCTATCAAACCCAAGATCCTTTCCTAGAGATAATCAGCCTTCTGACTTAGCTGGGGAATCAGCCACTATTATCGACACAGAAAAGCTTGTAGCTGTTGGAAGTACTGAATGGGAGAATCGACTTAATAAGATACAATGATACCTAGTGGAAATTAACTTGTCTATATTGAATCGTCGTGAGCGACCATCGGCCGAATGATGGACTCAATTAGTAACAAGTTGTGACAAAGGGTGACATGTGAACCCTTTCATGAACATGATTGCCCCGGTATTCTGCCTTAGGGGTGAGTGATTACTCGTTTGGAAGACACGGTCCATGCTCTCGTGTTTTTGAAACAGCTTTAATCTTGCTTTTGAGCCTAATACAAGGCTGCTACCTGCAAGCAAATGATATGCACATATGCCCCGTGCTGAATATGACTTCTGCAACTGAAAAAAATCTAACTTTGAACCATCACTTATTGGGGAGAAAGGTTTTAACGCATCTCTTGCTGGGAACATGATTAATGAAGCCTGCTGAAAATAGGGGACCACCAGAAGAAATCGTCTCAAGAGGATTTTACAGAAGACTTGACATCTGAAACACCTCAATGTCTTCAAACTCTTGGAGAGATTCGTCAGATCTCGAAGTAACTGCCTCAGACTGTATGGTCTACAGAGGAATTCGCCTAGAGAAGATTCATGAACAATCTCATATCACCGTGGGATATTCTGCCTCGGTATTCTGAACCCTGGATAGGCTGATCAGTCGTCTGGATGGACTAACTTCTCGTGCTCTTGGGATGGCCTGCCCCAGTATGAACCTTGAAGTGGTTTTTCCCCTGACTACTGATCTTCGAAGGAAGACCCAGAATACCTGCCTTTGGAGAGATTTGAATCTCGAAGTGATTGCCCCAGTTTAACTGAACTCTGAAGAGATTTCTCGACGTGATTGGCTCAGATTGGCTACACCTTAAAGAGGTGATTCGACGTGATTGCCCCAGATCGGCTACGTCTTAACACAACTTATTGGGAAAGCTCCTGCTCAACAAAGTTTCCTGAGGCAGTACCACTGGATGTGGCTATCCTTCAGAAGTTTCTGGATTCTCCACTCGGCAAGATTAAGCTTCTGGACTGAATTTCCATATGTAAACTTCTTTTGATGTCAAACAAATGTATGCAAGCAGAAAATGTTTTATTCTGAGAATGAAAATTGTAATGCAACACACATGTTAATCTTGAAGTTTTACTGAAAAGATGTCGCAAACCCTTTGTGAGTGGATCACGGGTTAGGATACGATATTAATTTTTGAATGAAAGAATGCAATGCACATGCAACACCAACAAAGATCTTTTAGCACAACTCACAGGAGTCAGGAACGCTATCTCTTGGTAGTATGCTTTCGAAATAACCCTGTTTCAATTGAGGACTCACGGTTATTGAAACAAGGGATATAAGGCTCAAAATTTATTAGTGCCCACCCACTCTTCGTAATGTCCTCCAGTCCTACGTTCAGTTAGTTCAGCACTAGCGTTCACCTCTCAAAAGAAACCTTTGTGATGGTTGAGGAACCATTGACTTTTAATAGTTTAAGCACCAATCAGTTTATTGGAGTAACAGTCATCCCTTTTCGTCTTTGTGTCTGTGTCACACGACTTTGTTCTTTCGTTTGAGGATCTTTCTTGGGTAATCCTGTTCACATTTCGCTTTCACATTCTTTTGCTTATCCCTAACTTTTGCCTGGACAGATTCTTTTGAATCTTTGATTTCGGAGTCCAGCGGGATGCCCTAACTTTTGCCTAGGTTGCTTATTTTCAGTTTTCAACTTAGCGGGATTTTTCATTTCTTTTTTTTTTATTCTCTTTTTTTTCTTGAACACGTCGTGTGACACCGGCTGTCTTGATTTCTTTGGAAGGGTTGTGACTGTTTCACTTCTCAGTTGATGAGGGATAACCATTGTGGTTTCCGATCTTTTGACCTCTTGATGCGGTGGATTGAAAAGTAATGGATCCTCAGATGCACACTCCTTTTGAGGTTTGAATGCTTGGTCAAACTAACTGACACCTACCCTGCCCCGGGGTTAAGTGTTAGGGTTTTTTTTTACTAAAAGAAACTCCTACTTTAGGGCTCCTATTTGGACGAGGGTCTATCTCCTTATATCTTCAGTGTTTGGGATTTGAAACAATGCCTTTACATATCGTCAACAAGGCTTTATCCAAAAGCACACAATTAGAGATTTTTACGTTTTCAAATCATCATCTTTCCCCAAAGAGTTGAAGCCAGAAAGTCAGTATTGCAATGCACATGAACATTTAAGAGCGAACACGAATGGCTTACTTCAAGAAAAACATGCTTATTATATTATGATCATCATTTAAGAACAAATAAATTTTTACATGCAAACATTGTTCAAACAAACAAATAAAAGCTACATATGAAAATGCAGTAAAGGAACTGATGATTACCACTGTTGAGGAGACTTGACTCCGTCTGGACTTATTGCTTCAGAAGGTGTCTTTGTGGTCCCAAGTGCTCACTTGGGAAGCTTCAATTAACGTACAGCCCGTCTTCAGTGAAAATGATAATCAGTCATTAATGTCATGAACTGGTCCATCCTGTTCCTCAGCTCAACCAATTCTGTTTGCATCTGATCCATGATCTTAGCTTGGTTTCTGCGAGTTGCGTACTGGTGGATGTGGTTATCAGCTATAGTGCCTAAAACCAAATAAAGGTTAGAGGACCTACAACGAGTACCTGTCATGCAAAAATGATATGCAATGCAATGCAAATGCCATGTTTATCATTTCCGAGGTGCCTTACACCCTGATTCCAATCTTAATCACAGAAATCTGAAGATCAGAAATCGTGATATGAAGAGACGTGTCGTGATTATGTGTTTGTGTACAGATAACTGGCAAAGGAATATTTCTGAATAAACTGCTCGTTTCAATTAAAAAGAAACCAGACATACGCACAGCGTTCAACAATGAGTTCAAACATCATACATCAAAATAGTGGTTTCATCAACAAGCCTGATGATATCCATCAACAAAAACTACATTAGTAGAATGAAAGAAAAAATTGTCAATCTGACAACTCCAAATCCTTCAACTTTTCACTTGAATACTTGACTTCCTCGAAGAGTATGCGAGTGCGCTGGTGATTTGGTCTTTCGATTAACTCCTTAATCAGAACATCTCTTTCCGTGAGAGCTTCAGTCAGCGAACCCATATGTATCAGGAGAGCTTCATCATCACAGACCCCTTTATGCCTTTTCACGCCGGCTTGCATTTTGAGTTTCCCCATATCTATCATAGCCTCTTCAAGCTCCTTCTTGGAAGTCTTTAGCTCCTCTCTGGCGCTTTCCAATTGCTCTTAACTTTTGCCAAGGTTCTCCCGATACTTCCTCTGTTGTTCATGTGCTTTCTTAAGCTTGTCATCCTTGATCTTTAGTCGTTCCTGCAACTCTGCGTTTTCGATTCTAACCTCATCCCAGGCTTGCTGAAACTTGGCTAGCGTGTCTTTAGTCTGGGCTAAGGCCTGTTTGGTCTTCTTATGAGCTTGAGTGGAAGCATTGGCACCCTTACTAATTTTCTGGAAATGTTGAGCTCTTTCAGCAAAATCCTTTTCTCTTGCTGCTAAGATAATTTCGGCATTTTGGGATTTCTGCTCCAACTCTTTGTTGGCATGTAGAGAGTTTTGAAGAAGACTACTCAAATCAGAATTCTCCACCCGAAGCTCCTTCACCAACTTCTGCAGCTTGCCAAATTCCTCGATGGCTACTGTGGTAGGCTGCTCTGGCATTACGGGATATAGAGGTGGTTCCCTTGAAAAAGGCAAGAGTAATTCGTTCACCTTCATTTCAATCCATCTTTCATAATCAGGATAAGATCTGCAATCCCCTTTTCCAAAAAATGTTTTTCCTATTTTACGCAGGTGCCCCCAAGCATTCACAGCTTCCCTCGGTATTTCCCCATCTTCAGTCCCTGTAAAGAACAAAGATTTCTCAATATCTCGATTTGTGGTCGGGTACCTGGAAGCATATCCAAACTGTCTAATGGCCAGGATTGGGTTATAATTGACTCCCCCTTTCCTGCCAATTAGAGGCACATTGGGAAAATTCCCACAACTGGTGATAATCTCTATTCCCAGCAACTTACGATCAAACCAGACAATGTTATTAGCCGTTAATCCCATTATCCGCTTGGACCATTTTAAAGAATCTTTCGTGTCTACAAAAGCACCTGTCTGAGGTAAATGCTTCAAAAACCAATGAGATAAAAGTGGAGTGCAACAGTTGACAGATCCTCCCCTTCTTTTTTCATTCTTGAAGTGCACAAAGTAGTAAAAATCTCCTAACAAAGTAGGAACCGGATTTTTGAGAACAAAAACTCTTATAGCCTGCATATCCACAAAATCCTGTTGATTAGGGAAAAGAACAATGCCATATATGCACAAAGCCAGGATGGAATTGTAAACTGCCCAATTCTTTGCACCAGTAGCCTCTTGAGCTTGATCGGTAAGAATTTCTAAGTGAAAACCTTTGACCCCATTTTTGCTAGCCGCATTTCTTTTTAGTACTGAATCTTTCACCTGTACCGCAGCTGCAATCTCCTCTATGCTAGGGTGAATACCAGAAAAGAATGGTAATGCTGATTTGACCGGAATTCCCAAAATAAATGAGAATTCTTCCAACGTAGGCATCACAATATAATCAGGAAAGAGAAAGCATCTCAACGACGGCTCATAAAACTGTAGCAAAGTGTGAAGAGCATCATGTTCATTCTGTGTGATACTGCGGACCATCTCCACCAATTTCCCATATCTCTTCTGGAAGTTGATAAGAACACCCGGGTCAGCCATAGCTATCACCTTATGCAGTAAATCCAAAGTAGGTTCTGGGAACTTGTAGGCAACATTATTCTTTCTCTTGGCAACTGTCTCTGTCGAGCCCATTGATTGGAATCAGAAGTGTACTAAGCACCTGTAAATGACAAACATGAATGTTATGACATGATAATGCAATGCAAAAGGGCATGGTATCAGCGTGCTCTGTGTCTATCCTGGACTGTGTGCACAGTGTCTGTACAAATCTGGGAATAATATTGTAGATAGAAACCAACTGACTGTAATAGGTTACATCATCTGTCTGTGAAAATACCAGAATATCAGGGTATATGGGAGGCATGGTCACCTGTAAACCTGTAAACACACACCCATACTCATATGTGGGTACTAAGATCCTCAGTATCCCGGGCTCTCAGGTCGAGAAATGATGATACGTTCACCATTTCTGGTTTGGCATCATCATCAATCGAGGAGGCCTCAACTGATTCTCCAAAACGAAAGGTCCTCAGCTTCTGGCACTGAGGTCGAGAAGTAATAGTACATTCATCCCTCGGGGTACAATACTATCGCCAATCGAGGAGTCCCTCCACTGATTCTCTTTCAAAAGGGATGTCCTATAGCGAGTTCCCAGCATTGGGTCCCCGGATCGAGAATCGTAATGGGTTTACCATTTCTGGTCTGTCATTATCGTTCTCGGGAGGAGTGTTGTTACTGAGTCCTCGGGAATGGTTGCCAGAGTCGACAGCTTTCTAGGTTAACACTCCGAAATGCACAAGACGCGCAAATCAAAACATCTCCCAAGAAAAGCTCGTCTGGTTGTGGATTTCGTGTAAACCATACGTACCAAGACGCTACGTAGGCCACACTACTTTCCACTCTAATCCTATGTATGTACTCAAGCATGTGTAATGGGCTTATCTCTCAGATCACCCATCCCGCCAAACAGAAAACCAGCACAGCATAGTCCAGTATAATAAAGAAATGAAAATGCCATAAATGCGGTAAAAAAGTAGTACAATAAAGCAATAATACAGTAAATAGCAATACAGTAAAATAGTAAAACAGCAAAACACATCACCACAGTAAACACCCAATGAAAGGAAACAAACAAGCGCTAGGATTGACCCGCTTAGGGAACCAGAGATCCCCAGCAGAGTCGCCAGCTGTCGCTCCTGGGATTTTCATCCTAGTACAAACGCGAAAGTGGCGCGGAAACAGAGTCGTCAGCAATGTGTATTTATCCTAAGAGAGGGAAAGGAAACACTGAGTAAACCTGAGAGAAGGAAAGAACAAGGTCTTGCGACCAAGAGAACTGGGTAAGGGAGCCGGTTATGCGAAGGGAAGGTGTTAGCACCCTACACATCCATCATACTCGATGGGATCCACGCTTGCTGTTTCGATCAAAGGGTGTAAAGAACTAGAAATGAACTGCTAACTGGAAAACTGGAAATGAAAGATAGAAAGGAGAAGAGAGGGGAGAAATAAGTGACTCGATAGGACACCATCGTTGTCCTAGGCCTACGTATTCCCTCAGTGCAATGGGAAAGTCAGAGTCAACGTAGTTCGACGGACTACGGGGAAAGGTTGCTCGTCGAGATATCGCATCTCGTGTCTACGTATCTTCAATCAGATGAGAAAGAAGAATTACAGCAAACGTAGTTTAGCTCAACAAGGGTTTCTTTGTTTGTGTTTTTTAATGGAAACATCAGAGAGTGTGCATTCTAGCAGTTAGGTGTTATAGCTCACTGTAGGGAGACTTAGGCGTTACCTGTTTGCGGTAGAATGGACATGACGAGTCCTTAAGAAATGAGTGAAGAGATGAGAAGAGAATTGTTTGTTTTTGTATTTTAGAAAGAAGTATTTTGATTATTGGTGTGTATAACGCATATTGCATTTAAGTCTTTCACGTAGGATCGAATGCCTCGCATATCGACCCAAGACGGGACGTATGCTAAACATTCTAAGAAAGTGAGAGAAGACCCCTCACTATCTTATTCTCACATGAAAGGCTCAAATTCAATATATGTTATGCCTTTATTAATGTTTTGCTTTTTGTTTTGAGGTGAGGAGAAGAGAGACTCAAAAGTTAAGAAAGGTAAAAGTCTAAAGGGAGTCTAAGAATCCTATTTGTTATCATGCATGGATGATCCTAAAGGTTAAGTGTGGTTTAGAAACCTAAGTCTAAAATAAAAGAGAAGAAGAGTGAGTTCTAACTTACCTCAAAGATGGAAGTTAAGTTAAGAACTCAAAAGGATGAAAGAGATTGAACAAAGAAAGCATTGAAATGCTTTGCACAAACACAAAAGAGAAAGCATTAAAAAGATAAGGGAGGAAAGTATGTGTGGAAGCATATCCACACACTCAACTTACCATGAGCCCCTACAAGCAAAGGTTAGCTAAACAATTGAATATGAAAGCATAAGTAAAAGAAGGAAGACAATTACTTATGAATCAAACAAAGCCTAAACCTAAAAGGAAAGGACTCTAAGTGTTCAAGGACTTCTAAAGTCAGTAGCTATGTCTCATGAGGTTCAATTAAAGTTAAGGTACCTAATAAGATCAAACTATGTCAAGAAAGGTGCCAAAGATTCACACAAGTTCAAGTTATGAAGCATGGATGAGATATGAATGTGTATGACATACAAACATGAATAAATGCATGAGTGAACCTCAAGATCAGAATTGAATGACATGTTATAATGCATATGGAAGTAAATTTATGAACATACAAAGCATGAGTGAAATGATTCAAGAACAAAAGACAAGATGAAAAGAAGTTCAAACATTGTTCAAGTTCACATAAGATGGCATACTTGTAATGCAAGTTATGAATGAAGGATGAAACATGAACATGAATAAAAATTTATGCAAGTCAGTATTGTATGATATGCTTGATCATATTAGAATGCAATAATGGTGTCACAAAGATGCACAAAAAACATGTTAAGACATGTTAAAGAAGATGCATTCAAACTAGGTCAAAGTAGTTCACATAAGCAACAAACATTTATGAACCAAAATAAAATGACAAATGACCTATAATCTAACATGGATGACCTATAATATCTAAGAAATGACCTATAAAATGACCACACAAGTCCTAATGCAATGGCACAAGTGCCTCCTAACCAATTAAGATTGACAAGTTAAGAGAACATTCACAAATGTGACTTATAATAATCAAGCAATGCAAAAATAGAAATGAATTTGTAAAAAATTATGAAATTAATTCACAGAGTACCTAAGTCAGAACTTAAACATGTATCAAAAGCTCACACCAAAATTCAAAAAGAAACTAGTGCAAACAAGGGTTCAAAATCACATTGAAGCAAGGAAAAGGAATGCACCAAGATGATCATCAAAATACATGATAAAATGACTTTAAAAATATGAAGAAAAAAAATTAGATGCCTTAAGATGTTACTCAAACATGGCAAAAAGATTGGATGAAAATTAGTTTTGGAACTATGCAAAAGAAATTGGACGATGAACAAGTATCATGAAGAAAATCATTCAAAAAGAAAATAAAAAAGAAATTATGAAGATATAAGCAAAAATCAATAAAATCAGAATTAAAAATCATAGAAAATTATTTAAATGTGATATAATGCTAAATGAATTTATTTGGAATTTTTGGATGTCATTTGGTATGTTTAATAAAAGGAAATGAAAACTATGTCAAAAATAAAAATGAAAATGTGAAAGGAATTAAAGCAGGGGTGTCACGTTAGTAAAAACGCCATTCAAAAAGTGTTTGGGCTTAAAATGAGGGGTTCAGATAGCAATTAGGTCTGGTCCATTTAAAGCACGTGGAGCATAACAAATAAGGTGGAATTCAGTCAAAAGGTTGACTCATCAGAGCCACACGATCAGGTCAAGGTGAGATAATCAGAAAAATAAAACAAACGAATGGATGAGATGCAAGGATCATGATAACTGCCACGCACGCACACACATGCAAATCAAAGTTGGGAGAGAAAGAGGCACGTGAGTGAGAGGGTGTTTCATTAATTCACTGGCACATTCTCAAGCGTTGGATCAAATAACATCAACGACTGTGACTTATTATGAGATTAAAACCCTAACTGAATCGTCACCGGCCGAAGAAGGACCTCCGGTCATCTTCTCCGGCCATCTCCGGCGACTGCAAGTGCTCACACGTTTCCAGAATTTCACAAAATGTATATCAAAATGAAGCTGAGCTTAAGCACAATACGAATCCAAGCTTAGAATTCACAAATCAAACACACAGCAAGAGATTCGAAGTAGAGAAGTTTGCCCTAAGTTTTCATCTAAGCTTCTAACAAGCTCTATCAACTAGCCAGATCAACCACAGCTTCTAGTAAGCTCTATAAACAATAGTAACAAGCTAAAACACAAGAAAACAAAGCAAAATCAGTTGAGGAATTTCAAACTTGGATCTGCAAAGAACTTGAATCAACAAGAAAACCAGAGGTGTAGGCTTGTTCTTGAGCTTCCAAGGAGCAAAATAAATGCTCCAAGGCCTTGGATCTTGAAGAGAATGGGGAGAAATTTGATCTGCAATGTGATTTCACTTGAGAAGATTGATCCTCTTTGTTATTGTTCTTGATCAGAGAAGCTTGAGGATGATGAAATGATGAAGATTAGGATGAACAAGGTGAAGAAATTGTGCGAGCAGAGAGAGAGAATTCTGATGAAGTTTGAAGTGAAATTTGGTGAAATGATGAAAATGATCAAGCTCCTCCAAATTCTATTGGAAGTTGATACTTATATGTGTGGTTAGAGTTTAACCAACTCAGTTGATGGTTAGAACTCAGGTTAGACTGAGTTAGTTAACTCAGTTGTGAGTTAACTGAATGAGTGAGGTTAGTTATGCCACGAGTTGAGAGGTTTTGTTAAAGTGTGGAGTGATCATGGAGTTATGGTGAGGATCAGCATGAAATGAGAGGTGGTGATGTTGTTCTGATCTTGCAGCAAGACTTGTAAAACAAGTTTGTTCGTGAATCTTTCTTCATTGATGCATGGCACATGTACGTATACAGGAATGTGAGAACATGGCCTAGCTAAATGAAGTAAGCACGTGATGTGTGTATGCGTGTGAATGTATGTGACAACAACAACAATACAAGACAACATCCTATCTTGGTCAGCAAGAATGCAATGAAAATTGTGGAGTTTGATGGAAGATTTCTTCATGTACAAGGCATGAAATGATGCACTCTTGAGGTCTATGGAAAGATGAGACAATGTAGAACAAGATTGATGTTTGTACCAAATGCAATGAGGACCTCTAAGGCATTCAAAAGTGAGAAGGAAAACACTTGTTCATGACTGGCTTCTTGGGCATGTCAAGTTGTATCATGCATGGCATCATGGGCCTAAAGAATTCAGTTTTGACATCATCACTTTGAGTAACCATAACTTCCCATCCCTTGATCAGATGAAAAATTGATAAACATGAAAGTTGTAGAGGACATGGAGATAAACAAGATTGGTGTTCAACAATTTTCCATTTGAAGCCTTCTTGAGTGAGAAAAATAGCTTGACATTTGGCACACCACATGTTTGATGAAATGCATGTGTGCCAGCCCAGTTTTGCTTGGTCATGACTTGGAATTTGCCTTGATTTTGCTTTACTTTGATTGATCATAACTTTCTCAATTTTGATCCAATGGAAGAGTTCTTTATATGGATTTGAAGCTTAAGATGTGATCTTTGATTGGCTCAAATTAGGCCTGAAGTTTGAAGCTTTTATCTTGAAGAAAGAATGCCTTGAAGATGAGTACAAAATGGCCTAAACTTTCCATTTTTAGAAACCCTAAGTTTCTAAATTGGGCAACTTTGTACAATTCTTGATTTATGATGAACCTCTTGACATTTCTTGATCAAATCTTCACCATTGCACATGTTTGACTTGAGGACCATGAATTTGACCTTAAAAAGTCAGGAGTTGACTTTTTCACTGCACAGTTGACTTTTCCCCAAATTTCTTGATTCTCAAGCAACTGACCAATTGAAAACCTTCTGAAATGGCCCAATGGGCAATCATCCATCCTTAGATACTTGATATCATGTAGAAAACATTGAGATCAATCTTGAACCAAAAATTCATCAGGAGACTGCTTGAATCCCAAACCCTAATTTGGACTGTTTTTGCTAGGAGATGATGAACTGTCCAACTTCTTGGTGAATTCCCTTCTTCCAATAACTTGTGAGATCAATTAAGGTCATATGAGACATAAGATACTCTTGAGGGTTGCTTGAAGACCTTAGGCTTTAGCTCTTCTGCTTTGAATAGTCAATGCTCTGAAATCAGCTCATCACATGCCCTGTGCAACTTGTATGAGATATGAGATGAAATGAGATATAAATGCAATGCAATGAAACATAAGCTAGGCAATAACAAGAGGGCAAATTTTGGGGTGTTACACTACTTGAGATGTGAATTAGGATCTCATCAATCTATCATATAGGACTTGTTGCTTTTCTTGAATTTGAGATTCAATTGAAGATTGAGGTTCATTGGATAAAGTACAAGTTAATTTGGATTTGAGAATGGAGGTTAGTGTGGATTTTTTTTAAGAGAAGTGAGTCCATGGGTCTAATTTATTCAAATTTGTCAAGGATTATTTGAGAGATGCATTTAAATGGACTCCTTAGCAAGAAAGTTAATTTAAATTCAAGGCATGATCATTTGGTTTCTATTTGATTCTAAGTCATATTTTCAAAATGTGGTTTTAGACAATAAGTGTTTCAAGCCTGTTTAGAAGACATGTTTAGGATAATGGTTTCAAGTTTAAAATTGGTTTCAATTGGTGATTATCCATATTGGAATTGTGCAAGCCATGTGGAATCATTTTCGAGCCATGTTTTCAAGCCATAAGATTTTTCAAGTCAAGATTGTCTTCTAGCCATTTTGGAAGTGAGAAACCAAGGTTGCATTCAATTTTTAAAAAACAATTACAAGACCAAGTCAGATTCAAAGTGACAAACATACAACATCCACATCACTCTTTATGTCAGATACTAAAATGTCAGCTCAATGGTAACAATTTGAAAAATTGCAAGACAATATTGTTTTTAGCAAAGTCATGCCAAGTCACATAAATATCAACACGAAAAAGGTAAAATCATGCATTGCCCTGAATTCATCAGGAAGAAGAAAAAACTTAACATGCAAGGCCATTCTCTTTCACCTTTGTGAATGCAATTTAGTGAACTTAAATGGATAAAAAGGGGGAGCAAGATGAGGTGACAACCATTCAAAGGTATTTTGTTGGGAAAGCACAATATATGCTATTTTAAAATGTACCAAATGTCAAATTCTAAATGAATCTATAGTACATAATCGCAGGCGACACATAGCGTTGAGAGTCCAAGAGCTTGGTGTTCTTCTTGAAAAATTTCAGTAGTGTAAGCCTATCAAAAAGAGGAGTTTTTCAAAGACCTGGTGCATCAGATGAAAGAATATTAATAACTTTTAGTACCTTAGTTGGTCCAATCACACCATTCAAACATCCAAGAACTCGTGATAACAGCCATCCAAAAACTCGTACTAATGCCAAATAGCGTGTTGAAAATGAAACTAAAAAACAAATAAGCATTAGTGATTACAGAAAACAACACATTCATATGCTACAGAAAACATTTACTTACACCGATAAAACACCGAAAAACATGACAGGTTTTTGACCGTATCGATCAAAAACTATTCCTTATAATACATATGTTAAAGTTCTTCCAAGCATGAATGATGATCCTACAACATTTTCAATCATCATCAATGAACTTACACAACTTATAATAAATACTTCAAAGAAACAACATTATAATAAAAATAATCTTACCTACATAACCAGCATAGTAACTAATATCCGCCTTAGATTTTGCAATTTTAAAATCCCTAATCTGAAAAAAATAATGTTGCATCATTGAGAATTATGCTATGTGTTAGTGAACTTACAAGAAATACAGTAAACTCACCATGAAATAAAGTAATGGAAAGAGTGATGATGCAGGAAGTGTTGAACATGAAAAAACACATAGATTAGAGGAGAACTAACACTAAAAAGTGTTAGAATTGAAACAAATTAAATAGTGAATAAGTTGAATATTGGTTAGTCAGGGACTTGTGCGCAGTTTTTCTTCATGATTCTTGTATGCAAGTCTTTGGCTTGTTCTTTTAGTGTGGTTGTTGTCTTCCTCCACATCAGAAGAACATCTCTTTCAAATTCACAGCCACCAAAATATATATAGTTAGATGGTTAATTATAAAAATCGCATAAATAATACGTAATCGAAGAATGTGGATAAAAGGAAACATACTTTCCGTGGAAGAGGAAAACTTGAGAAACGGTGGCAGTGACAATTGCAAAGCTCAATCCATAGTCATATATAAATATGACACTAAGGACCATGCTTACATTATATATTGCATCAGTGGAATCAAATGTGTTAATTCTATATTAGTAATACAAACTGTTGTTTAAGACAAATTCTGTAGAGAATTGTTCTATCATTTCTATTTTCTTTTCTTTAATTTACTCACTATAAATACCAGGTTTCTATCACATTCCTTCATGACAACAAAGCTCAACAAATACAGGAACATTTAAAATTATGAAGCTACATTGAAGAAATGCAAATATGGAGTATATACTCTAGAAATCTAAGGAAGCTTTATCAAGACTCACCAAAAGGCATTTTCTTTAGGCATCAAAAGTAACAGTAAGCCAGCAAAATATTCATTGCCTGCAATTTGAATTATCCCAACATGTTAGGTCAGCGAATTATAGAAGTTGTGAACATATATGATTGTCCATGTGATAAGGTATACAATAAATTTTGGCTTAAACGATTTCATTATACATATTGTGGTATATATCATTAATATTCATGAATCAAATATATGAAAGGTGTTGTGAGGCATTAATTATGGCCCTTTGCACCTTCAGTCAGACATGCAGGAGTAAGATAACATTTTATGACAATGTAGCAATAAGAGAGCATTTTAAGAAGATGCGAGAGTAAGACTGTATCTTAAATATATCAATCATTCTTATCATGCTTTGTACACATTTCAAGCTTAGGGGTCTCTCACATGAGAAGATTGATATAGATTTTATAAACTATAAACAAATTTTTTATCATACCACAGTGGTACAGATTGTCTTCAAATTCTCACTCCGAGTGAATATGCGATTCATTTCAGAGCTTCCAACTTGTTCCAACATATTTAAATTTGAAACCATGTTATTCACATGTTCTGATGTGACTGCTCCAGAAGCACTATTGGTAATCCTAACACAATCGTATGAACCCCGTATCAAAACATAGGCTTCCAAATTATAATCAAGTAATGCTAAATAAAAGAGATGGTATGATTGTACTGACCAATAAGGAGAGCACTGGTAACACTGGTTCCAACATCATCCTGAAAAGGGTATCTGCTACGCACAGTGTGTTACGCGCAATTATTGTAGATATGAATGATGCGTCTGTTAGATAGAGATTCTACAAAGTGTTGGGCGTCTAGTTCAAACCAAAAAGCACACAAATTAGTTAAGATAAATGAATGACTCGAATAGAAAAGATGTTCAACACAAGCTATTTTACAATCTTCTTCAATGTGAAAAACATTAGTGACTTATTTAAAATTTTATATTCATGTGACTAAGCTTCTTCACTACTTGTAGAAATTGGTATAGAAGGATGGTTCAATCAATAATCAACACCAATAGCTTAATAAAAAACAAAGGCTTGAAACTCACCACATGAGGAAGAAAAGGAATTGATGAAGGAATTTTTGGCATCTCATTTGCATCCTCCTCTCCCTCTTCACTAAAAGCTTTTTGTATTCTTCTAAGCCACTGCTGCACACGCAATCACCTTACCTGCCATACTCATTTCTCATTAGCCATTATCAAAACTCTGTTAATTCTTGCTGCAAAAAGTTCCTCATTTCAGTAAAATTAGACATGAAGGGATAAAAAATTTGTACAGTAAACTCTCAGTGGTATCTCTCTGCAGTATCACAACAGTTCTTTCAAATGTGGGAATACCAGGGAAAAATTCACACTCTACAGTAAACTATCTAATAAAAGAATAACTCATGTTACCTTGATAGAGACCTTGGTCTTAGTTTGTGTTTCCAGAGCTTCTGTCACAGACTAAAAAATCCACGCGCAGTTAAAATAATTAATAAAGTAATATCATGAAGTGAGAAGACACAGTAAGTAATTATAGATGACATTAAGGGCCAATTCATGAAGAGACTTTCATTCTTCTAGACTGTTTTTTATTTGTCAACATTGTTGCTTCCATTTTCTAAAGCTTCAGCATCATCCGTGGACACGTTGTTACCACTGTGCTTGTGAAGTGTTTCCTGCATCCAGTTTAAATTATTTTATTGAGGTACAAACTTTACATTATGAAATGACAGTGATTAGAGAATATTTTTAGTTTCCATTTTCTGGTTTTAAAAAGTTAATTACAGTATCGTTTGTACGGATAGTTGAAGAGAGGAACCAAAATAGAAACAAAATGAAAGAATTGTAATCAAACGTGAAAATCTAAAACAAAAAATAGAAAACAACTCATATTATAATCATTATTATAATCATTATGATGAAATTCATTATTATTAATAGCTCATATTGGACAGTTGTAAAGACATATAAAATACGGACGTTGTAACCTTAATCGCAATTGTAGACCATTTTATATTACATAATCGCAGGCGAGACATACCGTTGAGAGTCCAAGAGCTTGGTGTTCTTCTTGAAAAATTTCAGTAGCATAAGCCTATCAAACAAAGGAGTTTTTTCAAAGACCTGGTGCAGCAGATGAAAAAATATTAATAACATTTAGTACCTTAGTTGGTCCAATCACACTATTCAAACATCTGAGAAGAAATCTCGTGATAACATCCATCCAAAAACTCGTACTAATGCAGAATAACATGTTGAAAATGAAACTGAAAAACTAATAAGCATTAGTGATTACAGAAAACATCACATTCATATGCTATAGAAAACATCTACTTACACCGAGAAAACTCCGAAAACCATGACAGTTTTTCGACTGTATCAATCAGAAACCATTCCCCAAAATACAGATGTCAACTCTTCACATCACATGATATTACCTGCATCTTTTTTCAGCCACATTCAAAATTTCAACCACATACAATATTTCAACCTCCATAATGTTTATTGTATTATTTTAACAGATGGATATTAAAATCATTCATAGGGTGCCATTTTTACCTTTTGGGCGAGATGAAAAGAAGTTCCCATATTTTCTTTCAAATCCCGCCCCAAAACAAATAACTCAATATGACAGAGTAATGAAAAATAATCTAAAATCCTCATTAAATTCAAATTAATAGAAGGAAAAAAAAACCTTGCTGAAGCACCATATCAGAATCAGGCCCGTGTGTGTACCCACATAAATCAAAAACTTCATTTCCATCTTTATCATCAGGAGGGCTGATATCGTCAAAGGAATTTAGAGTATCAAAGCTTATAATTCTTTCAAAACAGTCCTCCAGCCCAAGTCTTTTAAGCACTCGTCGCATGTCCCGTGTTCGCATTGGTAAAACCCTGCAAAAGAGAAACAAATAACACACATCACACACAAACATACTACAAATAGAGACTTGCTTCAAAATTTTATTATTAAGAAATATCAAAGAAACTTACCACTTTCATACAAGGCAAGATTTGGGAAATCCCCTTAAAAATGGGTCCAGTTTCAATAGATTATGTGGCAATCTCCCATGAACAAAACTATTCAATACACTAAATAGTATGTCACAAACCTAGTTTGGTACTAACCCTTCTGAATCAGCACATCAGGTTTTAGGGTTTCAGCAGCAAAATATTGGCTTACCTGCTCGAATCCCGGTTCCATCTTCCTAAAAGATCAACAACAAAAATTCAGATACGAAAAGGCAAGATAAAGTCCTTTGTAGCTTTGAGAAGATACGAAATTGCATATGTAGGATTGAGTTCGATAACTTTATTGGCTTCGGTTAGGGCTTCGTTAGCGAGGTGTTACTAAGTAAGGATATGGATTTGTTATTGGAAGAACTTTGACGGTATCATTATGGTGCATAAAGAAGAGGAAGAAGGAAGAGGGAGAAAGAAGAAGAAGAAGATGCAGAACAAAAAAGAAGAGAGAGAGAGAGAGAGAGAGAGAGAGAGAGAGAGAGAGAGAGGCTAGAAAAAATGTTTTATGATTTTTCAAAGCAATAGTTTGGTTAGGTGGCCAAGCAAAAGTAGAATTGTGTTTGTAGAAGCAGTCACGTGAAGGGTTGTGGGAATAGAAGGGTATTTATGGGTTTTCCAGAAAAGTTGATGTTCTTATATAATAGATATCCTAATCATCCTTGCCAATTAATTAAAAATATTTTTTTTATCCTAATCATCATAGCCATGTATCCAAAAGTGGAGGGAACCACGAAAATCCAAAAGCCATCAAACTTAAGAGACTAGAATCGCTCGTTTTGTAATAGGGAAATCAATTGTTTAAAGCGCGCAACTTAAAGAGACCAAAAGTGCATTTAAGCTTAATAATAATAATAATAATAATAATAATAATAATAACTCGGACGTCGGCCGCGGCTAGAGAGGCCACAACCCGCGATTACCCAGAAGCGGGAGCACACTCCTCCCCGCAAAGAGCGATGTTACGCGGCTCCCAAAAGGAGTAAAGTCGGCGGGTAGCTGGAGAAGTCAAAGGGTCGACCATGAAACTCGTCACGCCGCGGCAGAAGCTCTCGGTACGACCACTCTGCATCACACTCACCGCTCTGAAGTGACAAAGACGACCCCCGCGGTTCACTGTCTCGGGAAATTATGGAGACTCCCCTCCCCGTCGGGATGGAGAAACCACCGCCTCTGGCTACCTGCGACGGTACAACGGATCCACACGATCACATCGAGAAAATTGATGCGATACTCGACTACCGCAACGTCAGAGGCGCCATCAAGTTCCAACTTTTCCCCACAATGCTAAGGAAGGGTGCCATGGCATGGTACAAGATCCTCGACTCTGAGTCCATCACCTCCTAGAGAGATCTGAAGACGCAGTTCACCAGGCACTTCACCGCCTCTCGACGACAACCGAAATCTGAGGCGTCATTTGAGGCCATCATTCAAGGGAAGGATGAATCTCTCTGGGACTACATAGAGAGGTTCAATCGAGAGGCTCTTCAGATCACCATGACTAACCAGATTAAGAGATACCTGCTCGAGCGAGGGTTGTGTCCCCGCAGCGACTTCGCCAAAGCGGTGGGCATCGAGACACCCCATTCACTGGATGACCTCCTCCTTAAAGCCCATGCCTACATCCAATACAAGGAGAAAAAGGCCGCCAACAATGCCCGTGACTCCCGGAACTGAGAGAACACCAAGGACTCTAAGTACGACGACTCGGTGGGCCCTCGACGTGGCGGGGAGAAAAGAAGAAACGATAAGCCCCGCGACCCCCGCGAACACAGGGGACCAGCGGGCCATTTCACTGAGTATACGTTGTTGATCGCTCCCCGTGAGCACATCCTGACCGAGTGTATAAACTTAGATTTCCATCTGAGTGGGGTTCATTTCCCCAAACCGACACCCCTAAGCCGAACGTTGACAAATCCAAGTATTGTCGGTTCCATAGGAGCCACAGGCACGTCACAGAAGACTGCATCCACCTCAAGGATGCAATCGAAATCCTGATCAAGGGAGGATGCCTGAAATAATATGTCAAGAGGAGTGAAGCTCTTCGACAGGTCAACCGCGAGGAAAAGAAGGTCGAGGAGGAAACACTTCCCTCCGACGACGCTGGTTTACAAGTCGACCTGTGCGTCTCTCGATCGGAGGACTTTAACGTCCTCGACGAGACCGACACACCCTTGTCCACCCACAACACTTGGGAGAACTTTTCCTCTGGCGTGGTCATATTCGGTGAAGGATTCAACAAGCTCACCGTGGGGTCGGTGAAGTGGAAGTTTGACGATCTGATCAACGCGTGCTCAAACCAGAGCGCAACCCTCGACAGGTTCCAGGGAAAATCAAATCCCATCACCTTCTACCTCGAGGAGCTTCCAGGAGGTTCTACCAACTCAAGCATTCCTGTGCTCATTAGAGCGGAAATGGCGAACTTCGACGTCCGCCGCTTCTTGGTCGACCAAGGGAGCTCCGTCAACATTATGTATGGTCATTTGTTCACCACTCTCCAGTTCGACGAGAGGCATTTGACGCCATACGTAGGCTCCGACTTGCAAGGCTTCAATGGTACAACCACGAAGTCGTGGGGTTATCTCCTCGTCAGTTACAAATCTGTGGAAACCGCCAGATAGGGTAAAGTCTGCTTCTTGGTGATTGAGTGCCCGTATTTGTACCAGTGCATCCTTGGAATACCAACTTTGGCTGAGCTGGCCGCTGTACCCTCCACGGTCCACTTGAAGATGAAGTACTATACGGCCGTTCATGGGGACATTGAAGCTACGATAAGATGCTTCGAAGCGGCCACAAAAGCCGTTGCCTCGCGTCAACTTGGTTGACCTCGCCAATGGCTTCGCCTATAAGTAGGAGCATAAAGGAGCAGCAGATGACGCTTCTCCAGCATCTTGTAGCAACGGACAACCTCTCCATCCTATGCACCCCATTCCAGATGGCGAGTTCGAGCTCATTACCCTCGACAACGACCCGGACAGAAGCATGAAGATCGGCACGGTACTCCCCGACTTGGAAAGGAAGCAACTGAAGGCCTGCCTCAGGGAAAATGCTGACTTGTTTGCATGGAGCGCTGTGGAGGTGCCCGGGCTTGACCCCGACGTAGCCTGCCATCAGCTGACCATAGATCTGGCCGTTAGGGCCATAGTACAACGTAGGCGTAGGCAGTCTCTCGAAAAAGCTGACGCTGCTGAATTAGTTGTAAAAGACCTCCTAGAGGCAAATTTCATTTCTGAAGCCCAGTACACAACTTGGTTGTCTAATGTTGTACTCGTTAAGAAATCTAATTGAAAGTGGCGAATGTGTGTTAACTATACCGATCTTAATATGGCCTGTCCCAAAGATGTATATCCTTTGCCAAACCTCGATAAATTGGTCGACAATTCTGTACGTTTTAAGCTATTTTCGTTCATAGACACATACTCGGGGTACAACCAAATTCCCATGCCAAAAGCAAACAAGCAATACACGACTTTCATGACCGAGTCAGACAACTATTACGAAAACGTAATTCCCTTTGGCCTGAAAAAACGCCAGCGCTACTTACCAACAGATGATGAACAAGGTCTTTCGGGGTGAGATCGGGGACATGCTCGAGGTCTACATGGACGACATGATCGTGAAATCCCGAGAAGAAACCGACCACACTCTCCATCTCAAAAAGGTCATCGACACATCGAGGAGATGTAGGATGAGGTTCAATTTGGAGAACTGCACCTTCGGCGTGCGAGCAGGGAAATTCCTCGGCTTCTACCTGACAGAACGGGGAATCTAGGCAAACCCCGACAAGTGTAGGGCTTTCTCCGAGTTCCCAACACCAAGCTCGAAGAAATCGATCCAATCCCTGAATAGAATGCTCACCTTGCTATCTTGATTCATAGCTAAGTCTGCCCAGTACGCGCTTCCGCTTTTCAAACTTCTACGCAAGGAAGCGATGTTTGAATGAACCGAGGAATGTGAGCAAGCCCTCCTTCATCTCAAATAAGTTCTTTCGCAACCTCCAGTCCTTTTGCGACCAGAAAACAGGGAGATTTTGTACCTCTACCTCGCCGTCGCAACTGAGGTCGTCAACGCATCGCTCATTCGCGAAACCCCTGAAGGGCAAAAGCCTATATACTTCACCAGTAAAAACTTACAAGGCCCCGAGCCTAGATATCAGCAGATCGAAAAAATGGTTATGGCCCTCATCAATGCGGCCAGAAGGTTACGACATTACTTCCTAGCTCACACGATCATGGTGCCGACTGAACAGCCCGTAAAGCAACTGCTTGATCATCCCGACATGGCCGGTAGAATGCTTAAGTGGTTGCTCGAACTCTCTGAGTTCGACATCCAGTTGAAATCAGGAAAGCCCTCAAAGCTCAAGTGCTAGCCGATTTTGTGGCTGAGATGACTGTGCTGATCTCCCCGGCGAGCGGAGCCCACAGGTGGACATCTACGTGGATGGGGCTTCCAACTCGACATAAAGCAGTGCGGGCATCACTATCGAGAATAAAGAAGGCCTCTTTGTCGAAGTTTCCCTCGCACTATCCTTCCCGACCTCGAACAACCAAGCCGAGTACGAAGCCTTCCTCGCAGGGCTACGTTTGGCCGAGGATCTATGTGCGAAAGAGGTGAAGATCTTTACTGATTCTCAGCTAGTCGCCTCTCAGGTGCGAGGGGAATACCAAGCCAAAAACGGAAATCTCGTTGAGTACTTGGTTGTGGTCAAAGAGAGGACGAAAAATTTCTACTCTGCGGAAGTAGAGCATGTTCCTCGCGAACACAACATTCGGGCAGACATCCTGTCGAAGCTCGCGAGCACGAAGAAGAAGGGCGAAAACAAGCCTGTCATTCAAGAGGTACTTTCTTGACCAAATATCGAGAAACCCTCTGCACCACTCGACATGAACGCCATCGGGGACAACGACTACTGGATGACCCTGGTGTACAACTATCTTACCTCGGGAGAACTACCCTCCGACCAGAAAAAGCCAACGTTACAAAACCCAAGGCCTGCTCCTACGTCTTGGTCGAAGACAAGCTCTACCGACGAGGATTCTCCACCCCCTCTTGAAATGTGTCAAAGAATCCATGGTCCCCCATGTGCTACGCGAAATCCACAAAGGAATAAACGATCAGCACCTCGGAGGAAGATCCCTCGCTCGGAAGGCCCTGCGAGCAGGATACTAGTGTTCTACCATGCAGCACGACGCGAAAGAGCACGTGAAGAAATGCGATAAGTGCCAACGACACGGGGACATGCACTTGGCACCACCCAACAATATCAAAACTCTGTCGTCCCTGTGGTCGTTCGCTTGGTGGGGGTGGATATCCCTGGTCCCTTCACCATGGGGTCATACCAGAATAAGTACCTAATAGTTGGCATCGACTATTTCACGAAGTGGATAGAGGTCGAGGCGCTCGCCAAGATCACGATGCATAACATACTTCGTTTCTACAAACGAAACATACTTACCTGGTTCGGCATACCACAAGCCCTCGTCACCGACAACGGGACACAATTCACCAACAAAAACTTCCAGAAGTCTGTCGGCAAATTGGGCACCAAGTAACATTTCACATCTGTCGAACACCCGCAAACGAACGGGCAGGCTGAAGCCGCAAACAGAGTGATCCTGCGAGGCCTAAAATGAAGATTAGGTGAAGCAAAAAAGGGGTGGGTCAAGGAGCTACACAGCGTACTCTAAGCCTACCGAATGACACCACACTCGACCACCGAGGATACCCCATTCTTACTAACGTACGGAACTGTGGCAGTCATTCTGGTGGAAATCAGATATCCGTCTAGGCGGACCGAATCTCCTCTCGACGAGGAGATGAATGACGAGGCACTAAGGGAGGAACTCGATCTGGTAGAAGAGACTTGGTCGGGGGAAGCCCTCCACGAAGCCTCATTAAAACAAAAGATAACTTTGCGACATGACGCCAAAGTCATAAAACACAAGTTCCAAATCGGAAGCCTAGTCCTGCAGAGAAATCAGAAAGATTCGCGTGAAGGCAAACTTTATGCGAACTGGGAAGGCCCTTATCGTGTCCGAGCGAAAATAGACAACGGGGCCTATTACCTTGAAAAGCTGCACAGGGAAGAACTTGCTCGACCATGGAATGTAACACCCCAAATTTATTAGAATATTTATTTAATTATTTAAATATAATATTTGTGAATTTTCGGTGAATTTTGGTGGTTTGTGTCGATGTCGGTATTTTGGTGGAGTTTGGTTATCTGAATTAAATAGTAGTATATAATATGAATATATTAATATTATTATTAATTTAAAATAATATTAGAGGAATTAAGGGTAAGATGGACTTTTGAGGAGGATTAGTGAGGGTATTATTGGGAAAGTCATTTTTAGAAGCCCAAGGGTTTAACAAAAAGGAATTTGGGAAGGAATATGTTTCATATTGTTGGAACGTGAAAATAAGGAGAAAGGTGCAGAGCTCTGAGGAAAGGAAAAAGGCGAGGATTCGTGAAGGTTTCCAAAGACTCAGTAGAGAAAGCTCTGGATCAACAATCTAAGGTATGGGGAGTATTGCCTTTCATTGTTTTCAAAATAGGATGTGATGTGTTAAAGGTGGGTTTTGGAGATTTTGGGGTTTTTGAAGGGTTTATGAGTTACTGATGATTTAGAGGTATTTCTGAGGATCGATGATGGATTATTAAGGGTTGAAATGATTCGGGTAAAAATAAGCCTTTGAGGCAAAACCTTTTTGATGATGTATGGGATCTTGTATGAGAAAGGGATTGATGGGGTTTATGGGAACCTTGGGAGTTTGTGAAGGTTTAGGTGATTTTGAGTTAGAATAGTGAAATTAATCGACCTAATAGTTGTAGGTTTTGTGTCCTTAATGGTTATAATGCATTAGGAATATGGTCAGGATGTTTTTGGGTCATTTGGGGATGAAATCGCAGGTACGAGCTGTGATGCTACTGGTGCGTAGCAGCAATTTGCTATAATCGCAGGTCCGCAAAGCGAACCAATCTTTCACACGCCGAACATTCGCCTGGACTCGCAAAGCGAGTAGCGCAGCGAATGCGCGATAACTGTGACGAATTCTGGGATGATTTCTGAGGTGTGATGTCATGGGTTCGCACAGTGAATGTCCCAGCGAAGGGATTCGCACAGCGAATGTAGTGGCGAGGAGAGGCAGAATGGGGAAGTGTTTGGGATTATGGGATTCGCTGGAGCTTCGCAAAGCGAAGGTCCCAGCGAACTCTGCAGCAAACTGCTGTTGTTTGTGAAATTTTGTTTATGATGTTGTGATGTTCTGAGGTTTTGATGTTGTGATATTAATGATGTTTTACCATGATGTTCTTGATGATATTGAGATGATGACTTGTGATGTTTTGATGAATATATGATGACATGATTAACATGATGTTTTGGTGAATGATGATGCGCATAATGATGTTTTTGACGATGATGATTATGATGTTGTGTATCATGCATTTATAGCATTTTTGTGACGATGTTAGGACTTCGGTCCAGTGATGATGATGTTAGACTTAGGTCTATTTGTGGCTTCCATCCCATTATGTGGATGTGAAGTGGATTATGTTGTGCTCCGGTTCTTGTGTAGAATCGATCCTATTTGACGGGGATCTTTGGAGGGTGATGGCCTAAGTGTCCATCGATTTGTGACAATTGGTACCACATGCATGAGTCCTGTTGTGCATTGCATTTAGGTGGCATTTGTTGTTATTGATGATGACGTGCTTTGATGTTTGCCTTGTGATGACTCTGATGATGTTGTATATGATGATGACGCCATTTTTATGCATATCTTATTTTATATTGATTATAATGAATTGTATTACTCACCCTGCCTGTTTGAATGTTGCCTCCACGTGGGTAATGTGCAAGTGATTAGGATTAGTCGTGGATGCTTCGAGGAACCTTTGAAGTATTATTTTTCTTTTGGTCGATGTAGAGGGTCTTGCTCTGATAGTGTAACATTGGGTTGGGTCGTTGAGTCGAACCATGTTGAGTTTTATTTAGTTAATATTTTGTTGATTATTTGATGATTATGGTTTATGTTAATAAACCCTTTCATGGGATTTTTGTGGTTATGGGGGTTCTGCTGCCCTTGAAGGCATTTTGAGTTATTTTGAGAAAAACTCGTTGTTTACGGAGAAATATTGTTGATTTGAATTTATTGAGAAATGTGCACCCTTTGAGGTGAAATTGATTTACTATGATTTTATGTGTATTCCGCTGCGTTATTTTGTGGGGTAGAAAAAGGTGTTAATTTAGTGGTATTAAGCAAGTCGGTCCGTCCGGCCAGGTTTTTACGTGATGTCAGTTCCCTGTCGATCAACAAGTGTGTGTACACTGTCGATGTTTTAGTTCTTCTAACCTTGTTGGTGGTGTGCATGATGGTTGGAAGAAACGACGGTGTTATTGCTGATGCTTTAGAACCAGTTGCTAATGTGGTGGTGCAACTCAATCCAAATGGTGGAGTCCCAGATGAGTTTCGTGCTTTGGGGGTGTTCAAGAGGAATAATCTGCCGGAGTTTGAGGGTACTCACGATCTAGCAAGTGCACACAAGTAGCTGAAGGCGATCGAGAAGATTTTCTGAGGAATGGGATGTACTGATGCACAGCAAGTTCATTTGGAACTCATATGTTGTCGGAAGAGGCTGAGGATTGGTGGGATAACACCCGCCAGAGACTGGAGGATGTTGGCACTACGGTAACATAGGCTGTGTTCAAGCAGGAATTTCTGGGAAAGTATTATCCAGAGGATGCTCGTGGTAAGAGAGAGGTGGAATTCCTTGAGCTGAGTATGCTGCGAAGTTCGAGAAGTTGGTGAAGTTCTGTCCTTACTACAACCGTGCTGATGCGGAGATGTCCAAATGCCTCAAGTTCGAGAATGGGCTGAGACCAGAGATTAAGCAGGGTATTGGGTATCAACAGATTCGCAGGTTTGCTGAGCTGGTGGATAAGAGTAGGATTTACGATGAGGATAGCTGAGCTTGATCTGCTCACTACAAGCAGTTGAGTGAGAAGAAAAGGCAGTATAGAGGTAAACCTTATACAACTGACAAAGGAAGCAGAAGGCTTCAGATGGGAAAAAGACAAGTGGGGAGCAGCTCCCGCTTCTGGGAAGTGTTATAGATGTGGCGAGCAGGGTCACCGTGCTGATGCTTGCACTAACAGTGTGTTGAGGTGCTATAGGTGCGGTAAGAAGGGTCATAGAGCTATTGATTGCAAGGATCATGGTCCAACATGTTTCAATTGTGGTGATAAGGGACACATCAGTAACAAGTGTCAGAAACCGAAGAAAACGGCTACAGCTGCTCAGACCAGTGGCAGAGTGTTTGCTTTGAGTGGTGCAGGAGTGTCAGAGAAGGACAACCTGATTCGAGGTACTTGTTTTATTAATGATATTGAGTTGGTTGCTATGATTGATACTGGTGTTACTCATTCTTTTATCTCGCTTGAATGTGCTAATGGATTGGGTTTGAAGTTGTCTAATATGAATGGTAGTATGCTAATAGAGACTCTAGCTAATAGTTCTATTACTACTACTTTTGTGTGTTTGATATGTCCTGTGATGATTTTTGGGAAGAGTTTTATGATGGATTTGGTGTGTTTACCCTTGCACTAAATCGAAGTAATCCTTGGAATGAACTGGTTGTAGTTCAACCATGTTCATATAAATTGTTATACTAAGACGGTGGAGTTTCTTGAGTTTGGTGATAGTGGAGAGTTAATGTTCTTGTCTGCTAGGCAAGTAGACGAGCTTGTGGAAGATGAAGCCGTGGT
Source organism: Lathyrus tuberosus (assembly GCA_022829125.1). Classification (NCBI taxonomy): domain Eukaryota; kingdom Viridiplantae; phylum Streptophyta; class Magnoliopsida; order Fabales; family Fabaceae; genus Lathyrus; species Lathyrus tuberosus. Next base: position 4,947,131 of record JALAZF010000390.1, read on the forward strand.
GTTTGCAATGTTTACATCATTGCAGATTGATCGTGAAGCTGCGAGCGTGGAGTTACCTGTTGTCTGTGAATTTCCAGAGGTGTTTCCAGATGACATCAGTGATTTGCCGCCAGAATGTGAAGTAGAGTTTGCAGTGGACTTGATACCAGGAACGAGTCCAGTGTCGATGGCTCCTTATCAGATGTCAACTTCTGAGTTAAGTGAACTGAAGAAACAGTTGGAAGAATTGCTTAAGAAGTTTGTTAGACCAAGTGTTTCTCCGTGGGGTGCTCCTTTGCTGTTAGTGAAGAAGAAGGACGGAAGTATGAGGTTGTGTGTTGATTATCGGCAGTTGAATAAAGTGACTATCAAGAATAAATATCCACTTCCGAGAATCGACAATTTGATGGATCATCTAGAAGGTGCCTGTGTGTTTAGTAATATTGATTTGAGGTATGGTTATCATCAGATTCGTGTTAAGCCTGATGGCATTCCGAAGACAGCTTTTAGAACGAGGTATGGTCACTATGAATACACTGTGATGCCGTTTGGTGTGTCCAATGCACCAGGTGTGTTCATGGAGTACATGAATCAGATTTTTCATGAGTATTTGGATAAGTTTGTGGTGGTGTTTATCGATGATATCCTAATATATTCTAAGTCTGAAGAAGAGCATGCTCAGCATTTGAGAACTGTGTTGCAAGTGTTGAAAGAGAAGAAGTTGTATGCAAAGCTGTTAAAGTGTGAATTCTGGTAGAAGGAAGTGAGTTTTCTTGGCCATGTGATCTCAAGTGGTGGAATTGTTGTGGATCCTTCCAAGATTGATGTTGTGTTGCAGTGGGAGACTCTGAAGTCTGCTACTGAGATACGAAGTTTTCTGGGATTGGCAGGTTATTACCGCAAGTTTATTGAAGGTTTCTCTAAGTTGGCATTACCTTTGACTCAGTTGACTCGAAAGGGTCAATCGTTTGTGTGGGATGTAGCTTGCGAAGAGAGTTTTGTGGAATTAAAGAAGAAGTTGACGACCGCTCCAGTGTTGATTTTGCCTAATCTGAGCGAATCTTTTGTGGTGTACTGTGATGCGTCGAAGATGGGTCTTGGTGGAGTATTGATGCAGAACGGATAAGTTGTTGCCTATGCTTCGAGACAATTGCGATTTCATGAGAGGAATTATCCTACCCATGACTTGGAGTTGGCTGCTGTGGTGTTTGTGCTAAAATTTTGGATACATTATCTGTTTGGCTCTAAGTTTGAGGTGTTCAGTGATCATAAGAGTCTGAAGTACTTATTTCATCAGAAAGAGTTGAATATGAGGCAGAGAATGTGGTTAGAGCTATTGAAGGATTTCAATTTTGATTTGAGTTATCATCCGGGCAAAGCAAATGTAGTGGCTGATGCATTGAGCAGGAAGTCATTACATATGTCGATGCTTATGGTGAAAGAATTGGAATTAATCGAGCAATTCAGAGATTTGAGTTTGGTATGTGAAGCGACTCCTAACAGTGTGAAGTTGGGAATGTTGAAGTTGACGAGTGGCATTCTGGAAGAGATCAGAGTGGGACAGCAATCTGATTTAAAGTTAGTTGACCAATTGACTTTGATTAACCAAGGTAACGGAGGAGAATTCCGAATTGACAAGAATGGTGTGATGATGTTCAGAGACAGGGTGTGTGTTCCAGATGTCCCAGATATTAAGAAGAGCATTCTTGAAGAAGGACACCAAAGTAGGTTGAGTATTCATCCCGGTGCTAGAAGATGTACCAGGATTTGAAAAAGTTATTTTGGTGGCCAGGTATGAAGAAGGATGTTGCGGAGTTTGTCTATGCGTGTTTGACTTGTCAGAAATCGAAGGTTGAGCATCAGAAGCCTTTAGGTATGATGCAGCCATTGAGAATTCCAGAATGGAAGTGGGATAGTATTTCCATGGATTTTGTGGTGGGATTGCCGAAGACTGCTAAGGGAAATGATTCCATTTGGGTGATTGTGGATAGATTAACTAAATCGGCTCATTTCTTGCCGATGAAGATTAATCATTCTATGCAGAAGTTGGCCAAGATGTACATTGAGGAGATTGTGAAGTTGCATGGGATACCTTCGAGTATTGTGTCGGATAGAGATCTGAGATTTACATCGAGGTTCTGGAAGAGTTTGCAAGATGTGTTGGGTACTAAGTTGAGGATGAGTTCTGCATATCATCCGCAGATGGATGGTCAGACAGAAAGGACTGTCCAATCCTTAGAGGATTTGCTGATAGGTTGTGTGTTGGATCATGGAGGATCTTGGGATAGCCATTTGTCGTTGATTGAGTTCATGTACAATAACAGTTTTCATGCTAGTATTGGGATGACGCCCTATAAAGCTTTGTATAGGAGGAGATTTAGGACTCCTTTGTGTTGGTATGAGTCAGGTGAGAGTGTTGTACTCGGACCAGAGATTGTGCAGGAGACGACTGAGAAGATTAAGAAGATCCAAAAAAGGATGAAAGCTCCGCAGAGTCATCAGAAGAGTTACCATGATAAGAGGAGGAAAGCACTTGAATTCCAAGAGGGAGATCACGTGTTTTTGAGAGTGACGTCAGTAACTGGTGTGGGACGAGCTTTGAAGTCTAGAAAGCTCACTCCACGTTTTGTTGGTCCATACCAAATCTCGCAGAGGATAGGGGAGGTAGCCTATCGGATTACTTTACCGCCGTCACTTGCGAATTTGCATGATGTGTTCCACGTGTCTCAGTTGAGGAAGTACATTCCGGATCCGTCGCATGTGATTCAGATGGATGATGTACAAGTGAGAGATAACTTGAATGTTGAAGCAATGCCAGTGCGGATTGACGGTCGAGAGATGAAGCAACTGCGAGGTAAAGAGATAACCTTGGTGAAGGTATTGTGGGGAGGACCAGCTGGCGAGAGTTGGACTTAGGAATGCGAAGATCAGATGAGGGAGTCGTATCCGACTTTATTTCTTTGAGGTAATTTTCGAGGGCGAAAATTCTTTAAGTGGGGGAGAGTTGCAACACCCCAAATTTATTAGAATATTTATTTAATTATTTAAATATAATATTTGTGAATTTTCGGTGAATTATGGTGGTTTGTGTCGATGTCGGTATTTTGGTGGAGTTTGGTTATTTGAATTAAATAGTAGTATATAATATGAATATATTAATATTATTATTAATTTAAAATAATATTAGAGGAATTAAGGGTAAAATGGACTTTTGAGGAGGATTAGTGAGGGTATTATTGGGAAAGTCATTTTTAGAAGCCCAAGGGTTTAACAAAAATGAATTTGGGAAGGAATAGGTTTCATATTGTTGGAACATGAAAATAAGGAGAAAGGTGCAGAGCTCTAAGGAAAGGAAAAAGGCGAGGATTCGTGAAGGTTTCCAAAGACTCGGTAGAGAAAGCTTTGAATCGACAATCTAAGGTATGGGGAGTATTGCCTTTCATTGTTTTCAATATAGGATGTGATGTGTTTAAGGTGGGTTTTGGAGATTTTAGGGTTTTTGAAGGGTTTATGAGTTACTGATGATTTAGAGGTATTTCTGAGGATCGATGATGGATTATTAAGGGTTGAAGTGATTCGGGTAAAAATAAGCCTTCGAGGCAAAACCTTTTTTATGATGTATGGGATCTTGTATGAGAAAGGGATTGATGGGGTTTACGGGAACCTTGGGAGTTTGTGAAGGTTTAGGTGATTTCGAGTTAGAATAGTGAAATTAATCGACCTAATAGTTGTAGGTTTTGTGTCCTTAACGGTTATAATGCATTAGAAATATGGTCAGGATGTTTTTGGGTCATTTGGGGATGAAATCGCATGTACCTTTGGAGCTGTGATGCTACTAGTGCGTAGCAGCGATTTGCTATAATCGCAGGTTCGCAAAGCAAACCAATCTTTCGCACGGCGAACATTCGCTTGGACTCGCAAAGCGAGTAGCACAGCGAATGCGCGATAACTGTGATGAATTCTGGGATGATTTATGAGGTGTGATGTCGTGGGTTCGTACAGCGAGTGTCTCAGCGAAGGGATTCGTACAGCGAATGTAGTGGCGAGGAGAGGCAGAATGGGGAAGTGTTGGGGATTATGGGATTCGCTGGAGCTTTGCAAAGCGAAGGTCCCAGCGAATGTGTTCGTACAGCGAACTCTGCAGCGAACTGCTGCTGTTTGTAAAATTTTGTTTATGATACTGTGATGTTCTGAGGTTTTGATGCTGTGATATTAATGATGTTTTACCATTATGTTCTTGATGATATTGAGATGATGACTTATGATGTTTTGATGAATATATGATGACATGATTAACATGATGTTTTGGTGAATGATGATGTACATAATGATGTTTTTGACGATGATGATTATGACGTTGTGTATCATGCATTCATAGTATTTCTGTGACGATGTTAGGACTTCGGTCCAGTGATGATGATGTTAGACTTCGGTCTATTTGTGGCTTCCATCCCATTGTGTGGATGTGAAGTGGATTATGATGTGCTCCGGTTCTTATGTAGAATCGATCCTATTTGACGGGGATCTTTGGAGGGTGATTGTCTAAGTGTCCATCGATTTGTGACGATTGGTACCACATGCACGAGTCCTGTTGTGCACTGCATTTAGGTGGCAGTTGTTGTGATTGATGATGACGTGCTTTGATGTTTGCCTTGTAATGACTCTGATGATGTTGCATATGATGATGACGCCATTTTTATGCATATCTTATTTTATATTTATTATAATGAATTGTATTACTCACCCTACTTGTTTAAATGTTGCCTCCACGTGGGTAACGTGCAGGTGATCAGGATTAGCCGTGGATGCTTCGAGGAACCTTTGAAGTATTATTTTGCTTTTGGTCAATGTAGAGGGTTTTGCTCTGATAGTGTAACATCGGGTTGGGTCATTGAGTCGAACCATGTTTAGTTTTATTTAGTTAATATTTTGTTGATTATTTGATGATTATGGTTTATGTTAATAAACCCTTTCGTGGAATTTTTGTGGTTATGGTGGTTCTGCTGCCCTTGAAGGCATTTTGAGTTATTTTGAGAAAAACCCGTTGTTTACAGAGAAATATTATTGATTTGAATTTATTGAGAAATGTGCTCCCTTTGAGGTGAAATTGATTTGCTATGATTTTATGTGTATTCCTTTGCGTTATTTTGTGGGGCAGAAAAGGGTGTTACCTGGAACGCTGAGAAGCTTAAGCAATATTACAGCTATACATCGCAGTCGGCGTACTTGGTTCTCTGAAAACAAAGTACATCCCGACCACGAAGTCGTGCCCTATTACAAGCATGACTTCCAAGGTTTAAAATGAAAAGGCAAGGTCCTGCTCTTTTTGCGAGCAGATTCTTAGCCCGACGGGGATACCTTGACCGAGCTTCGCCGTTGTCGTACCAGTTAGACAAAACACCCAGCTCGCGATAGAAAGTTCACACCGCTAAGCAAAGACCTCGACTGAGATCTTAGCTCCGTTGTCGATCAGAAGCCAACTCCGGTCACTCGACCAGTTCCCTGCACAGTCGAGCACCAACTCTATCGAGCAAGGACCTTCAAACACTTGGTGAAACAATGTTACAAACACAAATATCATCAAGAAAAACATACAAAAAGCATACACACAATCATAAAAAGGCAGTTGTATTTGAATTACGGATCAAAGATTCAAGTGTTACAAATGGGCAAGGCCCAATATTCAAATATCACAAACTTTGGCACACAGGCCATACATGTCAAATCAAAATACAAAAATATGGCGCGCAGGCCAAACTACAAAATTAAAGTTGAAATTCTTCCTCCTCGGGTTTAGAATCCCCGTAAGCTTGGTCACCATTGTCTCTGAGACCCGCTGGTGCGACTATCTGACCATCGACCACCTGGTGCAGTGGACCAATTTTCTCAGTAAAGAGCTGAAGTCCGGAGTTAGCAATTTGGAGTTGCTCCACCGTACTATTGAACCCCAGCTCGAGGGTCTCCAAGTAGTCTTGCTCGAGCCTTCTGATCTGGGAGATCAGCTCACCCCGAGTTGACAGGGCCTTCTCCTCAGCAGTCTCATCCTCAGCTGGCACTGCCGCAAACTCCAGTTATGTCACCCTAGCCTGGAGACGCGTCTTGTCCTAGACCTCCTTGGCCAACGCCACCTTCAGTTGCTCCATTTCAAGGTAAAGACCGACCTGAATCTCGTACTTCAACTGGTAATCATGGAAGTCGTTCTCCAGCTTAGTCTTCTTCACCTCGAGAGTCGCCTTCGCAGCTTGCACCTTACTAAGCTTAGCGAGGGGGAAGTTCTCGTCGTTTAGAGCCAGGGTGGTCTCCAAGACTCTTATCACAGTGGCCGCATCCTTGGAAAGCACTTTCCTCGTGGTCGCCTTGTCAATGACCAGAATTGCCTTCAAGTTCTGCTCGGGCACAACTAGAGAATTTTCCCCGCTGAAGAGGCCCCTGCGAAGATGATAAGGGGTAGCACAAACTTCTCCCAGACAACCCCCTCAATGAGGTCAGCAGTCGCGGGGTCTTTTTCACGACGCCTTTTCTTGGAAGGATTCTCTTGGGAAACAGGAGATTGGCTACCTTGAGGGGAAGTGGAGGAGCTGCCAGTGATGTGGTCCAACTTCGACTGCTTTTGGAGCTCGGAAACGCGACCTTTGGGGGCTTTCTTGGTACCCCTGGCTGCCGCAATTTTGAGCATGCGCTCCTGGAGGCTCGACATCTGACCTGCAACAAAGGAAATAACACGAGTTAATATTACAAGAAAAAATAAGCGGACCCACAAGTTGAAAACACGTTCACTACCTAAGAGCCTCAAGGCTTCCTCGGCGGAACCACACTCGAGGAGTGCCTTGGTGTTGATCAGTCGGGCATTGAAAGCAACCTCCCCGTCCTCGTTGCAGATGGAACTCCCATCCTTATTCATGCACTAAGCGGGGGTGAAACTGTCGACGAATGCCACAAGCTTCTCATAGGCGAGCTGGTCCTCGACGCCTAGCTCGTTGGGCTTCATAATGTAGTGGTTCGTCCCCTTATCGAAGTGGACCCTCTACCATTCGAGGGGAAACTTCGATGCTAGCTTCTCCACCTCTTTCCCGCCCTCGAGATCGACCACGCGTACAAACACGGAGTCGATAACGGCCTTCGACACGGGCTCCACAAGATAATATCTGTCTTTGAAGGCCCGAACAGAGTCCATGTATGTCAGGAACAACTTCCTCGGCTGTTTAAAAAATACCTAGTTGTGCTTCCCGTGCATAAATTGTCGCTGAAGGTGGAAACGCAGAAGAACAGTGGGATGGTGGTGCCAATCTGAAGGTGCTGACACACGAGCTCGAATGCCCAAACAAACACGATCGCGTTCGGGTGAAGCTAAGAGGATGCCAACTCCAGCCATTGAAAAATTCCAATTTGGAAGTCACTGAAGGGCAGGCGGAGTCTGGCCTCCCGGAAAGCAAACTCGTACATAGGGAATCACTTCCCTTCATATGACGAGCAGATCCAATCTTCTCTTTTAGGTTTCTATGTTTCCCAATTTACGGAGGCTCCTTCTTCTAGGTCATCGACGATGATGTGAGCATCTAGGGATGGCAAAAAAATTCGTACCCGCAGATATCTGCGGATAAAATCCGTTACGGATATGGGGTCTATAGCTTAATGGATATCCATGGATAAAATAAATGAATATTTAAATATCCGTTTGTTAATGGATATGGCTACGGATTTAATAATATTCGTGCCTGAAAATATCCGTATCCGTTAATAAATTATAAAAATCATTTAAATATCATTAGTTTATTATACCTTATCTTTTAATCTTCTAAAAAAAATTAGTCTTTTTATATTTCTTTTTTAATTTTCTTTGAAGAAAATCTTTCACATTTCATTCAAATACTATTAGCCATTTCATATTTAAATTCTTAAATACTTCATACCTCACTTCCATAATTTCACTGTCCAACCAACTAGTGTCGTCATTTCTCCGTCGAACCAGTGTCTCCCTTCCTACTCATCTGTCGTCCGCTCTTCCATCATAACTCACAATCACAATATCTTTTATTTGTTTGGTTAAAAATGAAATATATGAATATTATGTTTGGATCTAATTATGTTTTGGTGAATAAAAAGAAAATTAATGTGATGAAATTTTATTGTTAAATTAAGAGAAAATTGTATGAATGTTATGTGATAATAATTTTTTGTGTCTTTAAAATAAGTTTAAAAAAAATTCAAAAAAAAATATAAAAAAATATTATCCACGGATATCTGTAAATATCCACGAATACGGTAAAACCCGCGGATAACCCGCTTAACGGATACTCGCATGGATATTGGGCGGATATGGATATCATATTTATCCAACGGGACGGATACGGATATCATAATATCCGTCCCTACAGATATCCATTTACATCCCTATGAGCATCCAAAACGTCGTACATGAAACGTGAGATAATTTCTCGGGGCTCCTTCCCGACCCAATCCAAACTGGTTTCAGCCTTCGCGTCAACTACGACGGTTGCAGCATCTACGTCGACGAGATTAATGTCCTCGTGCGGTTGAGCCATTTGACCTGAAAAGTAGAGGAAAGCAATGAATTCGACGTTAAGATCAAATCCACCCTTCCACTGCAAATCAAGTGAAAGGGCGAGGAGGGACGCGTGGGCAGGCCCCCGACCAAAAGTCCTTTGTTTTAATGGCGAGTGCGGAAGTCGCAGGATCTGCTCCTCGACACACCCTGCGCGAAACCTTTAGAATTCAATGGGAAGATCCTCCTCGACGCGAGACCCCGTCGTCAGATTCCTTGAGGGGAAGAAGCTCCTCGACACGAGGAGAAGGTTTCCCATGTGTCGAACCCAACAATGACACGAAAGCCTCATGAGTTCCCCAGAATCTTCATCGAAAACTTCATGAGTTCCCTGAAATCTTCATCGGAAACTTCACGAGTTCCCCTGAATCTTCATCAGAAACTTCATGAGTTCCCCAGAAACTTCATCGAAACCTCATGAAGTTCGCCGGAAGTTCAAGAGCACACCAGCAAATTCATAACAAGTGTCGAAAAACGCGTAACTTCACCGTGAAGTTCATGAGCGTCAAGAACACGGATTCCTAAAACTACGTTCTGGAACTAACAGCTACCATACAAACCATAAAGGGCAGCAGGAACTTACTTGTATGAAGGGGATTCTGGAAATTTATTGGCGGAAGAGGAGCTGACGGAGGTAACGCGATGACAAACGAATAGTGGGAGAGTAGAGAAACTCTAGAAAACTTGGGAGGATTCTTGAATTTGAATGCTGCGAGCGTACCAAATGAATCAATCTCCTTCTACTTATATCCTTTAGCACGGGAAGCGAATCGTCGCCTAGGCCCTCAAGCACCCCTACTCATAGGCCGTCAGAGGCATTTACTACTTCTGACACGTGGCTCAAGAAAATGTGACGCCTGTCCTTTCAAGCCCCTTCGCACGGCTCGAGGAAGTGACACGTCTGCTCCTTCCACTTCAGTCACATCATCCAAGATGTCGAGCGCAATACTCGACTGCCGCATTATGTCACAAATACTTCCTCGGGGAAAGTTGGGAACAAGCTACGAACACAGGTGACAACCACGTCTCCTCGCGAGCACCTGTCCTCGAGATATACGTGAAATTGGACCTCACTGTCGAGCACACGCAAGCCTCACGGGCTGTGTCTCAGGGGAAACTGTTGCATGCTCGAACTGCCGAGCACGATGAGTAACTTCCACACCTCCTCGAAAGAACAGCCCCGCGAGTTCACCACCTCGATCCCGAGCAACACTCTCCGCATAGGCTCCCTTTGCCCCTCTTCGACATAAGAATTGACTATAAGTAATTACTCATATGCTTCGGAGAAACTGTAACGCCCCGATTTGTTTAATTGCATTTATTTATTTCATTTATGTGAATTTTGTGAAATGTGTGAATTTATTGTATTTTACCTGCTAATTAAGTTAATTGGTTAATTTCCCTGATAGGTAAAATATTTGCAATAAATTATAATTTCTTTTCAACTTTTATTTCCTGAAATATATTTCATCGATATGTTTATGTTTTATCGCATTTTGAGAGCGTTTGGGAGATATTTGAGCTGAGGGGTATTTTGATCTTTTTGGGGGTAGATATTTTTATAAAAAGAAAGAAAAGAGAGAAAAGATAGTAAGGAAAAGAAAAAGAAAGAAAAGAAAAGAGAAGAGAAGAGAAAAGAGAGGAAAGAAAAGGGAGAAGAGGAAAAGTGGAAAAATCGACATAACTCCATTTCAAGCGCGAATAATCGGGTAAGGGTGAGAAGTTTCGATTATATCTTGCTTGTATATGTATATGTGTATGTTTTCTTGGATTAATTTTGTGATTTTCTTTTAGTTTTCATTTTAGGTCGAAATGGTAGAAATGAATAGAAATCGGTGTTTTCACGGACGAAAGTCGGAATAACTCGCGTAGTAGAGTCGAGTGATGTTGGGTCGTGATTTAGTATGATCGTTTGATTGAATTGTGTTGAATTTGTAACTTTTGCGTTTTTTATGTATATCGATGTTTTTGTGCAAATTGATGTTGTGATCGAGTAAAAGTGTTTGGATATGTCTGGTAACATTGGTATAGGTTGATATTTAATCGGGAATGGTTGTTTGTGTGTTTTCGAGTGATTTTGATCGAGTTTAGAATTGGGTTAAATTGATAAAACTATGTTTAAAAATATTTCAAAAATGAAAAATGTGTTGGATGACTTTTTAATGGTGAAAATATTGTAGTATTTCGAATTCTGAGACCGGGGCTTTTTACGGAATCGAAATCGGAGGTCCGGAAGGCTTCCGACGATAAAAATGCAATTTTCTGGGCCCTGACACGGCCCGTGTCACACAACACGGGGGGCCGTGTCAGCCTGCTGCCTATGGAGGGTGGAAACGCGAAAAAAAATGAAATTTGGAATTTTAGGTGACACTGGCCGTGTCACACAACACGGGTGGCCGTGTCAGCCCTGCTGTAGGTTTTTCTTTCAAAATTGTTTCGATCGTAACTTTTGAACCGTAAGTCCGTTTTGACCCCCGTTCGAAGCGTTGGAAAGCTTATAAAATATTCTTTCTATTAAAAATGGTTTGGAGGGTAAAATATGATTTAATTAATTCGTGTTTTTGAAAAATAGTCGGGTTGTCGGGTTTTTATCGCGTTAAATGTGTGCGGTTGGTGTTTTACTATGTGTTGTGCTATTGTTATGTAACGTGGAGCTTTTATGTGGTTTATATGATGTTGAGGCATGTGATAATGATGTTGTTGTGTGGTAAAATACATTGTTTGATTGAATATCAATGTATGTTGTTATGATGTGCCGTGGGTAGCCTTTGTGGTGTGAATCCCTTGTGGAAGTAATTGTGATTGCATGATTGTGGTGGTTTATGGCTTGGGATGAAGTGCATTATTTATGTGATATTTCAATGTATGTTGTTTGGTGGCCTTTATGGTTTGAAATGCATTTTTTGAATTGATTTGCAATGCATGAATGTGATGATGTTGATTAATTCATATGGTTGAATTGTGAATGTATGGAATTGATGAGTTGAAATATATGCATGATTATGGTTGCATATATGTGTGAAGATGCATTTGATTGTCAAGAGTTCTTGTGTGTCAAGCATCATGATATGCATCTTGTAATGTCGTGTGCCCTAGTGGGTGTGAGCGACGAATCGATTCCAGAGGGAATGTGCTATAACATCGTGGGCCTTAAAAATAAGAGGACTGAAAGCGATCGGATCGGATCGTGCGCCTTAAAAATAAGAGGACCGAAAGCGATGGTTATAGACGATCGTGTGCCCGTGTGGGGTGTGAGCGATCGGATCGTGAGCCTTATACAAAGAGGACTGAAAGCGATCCATAAACTTCGTGAGCCTTATACAAAGAGGACCGAAAGCGACGGGGAACATCGTATGCCCGACGGGGAGTTACATTAAGTAACGAGCGATGGTTCCAATAGTTCCTGAGTGAACTGGTGTTGATAAATGATGGATGGATGGTACCGCATATGCATTGCATATAGTCGTTGTGTCGGTCTCTGTGCATTTGCATAAATCATGAATGGATTGATTATGTGCGAGAATTGTGAATGGATGCATTATGTGTGAGAATTATGAATTGATATACATTCGTGTTAACTGCATTGGTTATGAATGATATGTTTTGTGTATAGACATATGCATTAGGTGTGAACATGTGATTATGTGGGGATAATTGATATATGCTATGTTTTGTGGTGATGTGGTGGTGTGGTTCCATATGTCATAATTATAGTTGGATTATGTGTGATATGTTTTGTATTTGTGGCATGCTATATGGGTTAGTATGTAATGGTATGGGTGAGATGATTTATACATGTGTTGAATATGTGTTCGCATATTATTTGCAATCTTGATTTAGTTGTTATTTCTCACCCTTCTGTTGTGGTTTGATGCTCTACGAGGCATTTACAGATTTGTGTCTTGGAGGCTTTTGGGAAGATTAGTTCTTCATTCTTTTGTCGGTCTTGGTGTCTGCTCTGATACGTAGCACGGGAGTCGGGGAACGATTATGTTATATTTGTATACATTTGTAGGATTTATTTGGTATTACCTTGTATGTATATTTGGATGTTATCAAACAATTTATTTTGTAAAACAAATCGGTTATGGATCTTTCCGCTTTATTCCATAATTGACCTCTCCTTTTGTTGGAAAAAGTTTCCCTTTGAGGGTATCCTATTTTGTGCTATGTATCATAATTTATGAGCAGGGATTGTGTTTTCTTTCTTTAAATGTGGCATCCTTGTTTCTGTCGGAAAAATAAATTTTTTTATCTACTCTGATTTATTTATGTATTATTTATTCGCGATGGGAAAAGGGGTGTTACATTAGTGGTATCAGAGCAGGTCGGTCCGTCCGGCCAAGTTGTTGAGTCAGTTGGTGTGACAGTTGAATACTGTCGTTGTTATTTGTCCCTTCGTACGTGATATGTGTGGAAGCACTGTCAGTACTTTATGGTTTTCTAATCCTTTGCCTTCAGGATTGAGAATGAGATAAGTGGGGGAGAAGCTTGTACTTCTCCAAGTTGCTTCAGGTGTGGAGCGTTGGCTCAGTGTGTTGTGAATTGTAAGATTGTAAGTGTTGTTTGGACAGTGTGGTTCCTGGTTCCGGAGGGAATGCGGAGGTAAGGTTTATGTCAACTAAGGATTTGTGCCTTAGGTAGTTTTGAGCACAGGATGTAAGGAATACTATTATAGTTTGGTAAAGACGGTTTATGCCCCATTATGATTGTCGGCTGTCTATTGACAAATTGAGGAACTGATCACCCTTAATCTCTTATTGATAGCAGACGGGAATTATGTTGGATGGAATAGACGTGTCTTTCCGGCTTTGATAGTGTGTGAATGAATTATTTGGAAGTAAGAAAATGATTACGGATTGTTTGGTTGAGTCGATGGAGATTCTAATATCGTAAGATGAGGCGGATTAGATGTTTTGGTATGTTGGTTTAGTTGGGAAGCCATTGAGAGAGAACGATTGGGTATTATTAATGGTGGTTCTCAGAGAGTAGAGTGTGAACTCAAATTTGACGAAGGGGGAGATTTGAGGTTTGGATCTGCAAAGTAAGTAGAATAACTTTTGGGAAGTGAATCTCAGATTGAAAGAGCGGTTGGAAGATTTACTGGAAAAGGGATTTGTGAGCCCAAATGTGTCGTCTTAGAGAGCTCCAGCTATGTTAGTAACAAAAAGGATGGATGATTGAACGGAATAACAAGCATGATGTGTATAATGGTATTGAGACTATGGAAAGCCAAACTTAGAGTTCTGGTGAGGTTTGGAGACTTTGGAGTCTTAGAGCATTAATGGAAATCTTGAGATAACCCTTATGTGCGGATGTAATATTGATATTAAGAGTTCCTTTTGGTGGGTTGTTGATACTTGCTATGCTGGTTGGAACTGATTTGAGATATAAATGGTGTTGAGATTTAGTGGTCGATTTGATTGGGTCGTGAATTTGGATAAGTTCGTAGTGGTTTTAATTGAGAATATTCGGATCTGTTATAAACTCAGAGGAAGAGCAGGTAGAGTGTTTGAGAATTGAATTACAAGTGTTGAAAAGAGACAAAGTGTTATGCTAAGTTATTCAAGTGAGAATTTTGGTTGAAAAAGGTTGGTTTTCTTGGATATGTTATTTCAGATGATGGTATTGTTATGGATCCATCGATAGTGGATGTAGTTCTACATGAGAGGCTCCGAAGTTGGTTAAGGAGATTAGAATCTTTTTGGACTTTAGTTGGTTATTACCGGAGGTTATGGAAGGTTTTTCCAAGTTAGCATTTTCGTTACTTCAGTTGACTTGCAAATGGTAAGTCGTTTGCTTTGCATGTTCATTGTGAGCAAAGTTTGAGAGGGCTAAAGTAGAAGTTGTCTACGGCTCCAGTTTTGATTCTGCGTGACCCTAATAAACCGTTTATGAGGTGTTGGGATGTGTCTTTGATGAGTTTAGTCAGTGTGTTAATGCAAGATGGTAAAGTCGTGGCTAATGCTTTACGACAATTGAGGATTCATAAAAGGACCTATACTATTTTGGATTTGGATTTCGTCGCGGTTGTATTGTGTTGGAAAATTTGGAGGTATTATCTTTATGGTTTTAGATTCGAAGTGTTTAGTAATCACAAGAATATTGAGTACTTGTGTGGTCAGAAAGAATATAGTATGAGACAACGAGGATGGTTAGAAGTTGTGATGAGTTAAGTCGAAAGCTTTTATGCATGTCTGTTTTGATGGTCAGAGGATTAGAATTATTTGAGCAGTTCAGAGACTTATGTCTGGTGTGAGATAACTCAGTGGAGTGTGAGGTTGGGTAGATTAAAAGTGAATAGTGCTTTTTGGTGAATATGAGAAAGAGTTAGACTTTGGACGTGGGATTGATAGTTTTGATGGTTGCGAGTAATTAGAGTGTGCAGCGGAAGCGTGATGTGGCACATTTTGTATGTGCGTGTGGGACTTGTAAGAATTTATAGGTTGAACACTGGAAACATCTATGAATGGTGAGACCATTGGACGTTCCGGAATGGAAGTGATAGGTGGAAGGTTTAATATTATTCATGGGCTACTATGTAGATGGATGTTTTGGTTATATGTTCGATTGGTGGAGCGTAGCATTGTTGTAAGGTTGTGTGACAAGGATGTTTGGTATTCTGGTTTTGTTGATGTTGTTGAGACGATGTGGTGTCATGGAACTTTGTGTTCTTGTTTGTGTTGTTGCCTCGTTTCCAAGGTGTTGGTTCGAGTGCGAGTAGCTAATTCCGGTGTGTGTTCGTAGCTTGGATATTCTTTGAGTCGTGAGTTGGTCGTCAAGTGCATTGTATGGGCTTTGCATCTTGTCTTAGTAGTTGTCGTCGTTATCGTGTCGTTGTTGTAGCTGCTGTTAGCGAGGTGGTTTGTCAGTTGTGTTATTCGTGGTGTGCCTAGTGTTGGTATGTTAGTTGGTTAGTTGGATGCGAGAGTCGTATCCGGAGTCGTTCGCCTCAGTTATATTTTCGAGGACGAAAATGTCTAAGTGGGGGAGAGTTGTAACGCCCCGATTTGTTTAATTGCATTTATTTATTTCATTTATGTGAATTTTGTGAAATGTGTGAATTTATTGTATTTTACCTGCTAATTGAGTTAATTGGTTAATTTCCCTAATAGGTAAAATATTTGCAATAAATTATAATTTCTTTTCAACTTTTATTTCCCGAAATATATTTCATCGGTATGTTTATGTTTTATTGCATTTTGAGAGCGTTTGGGAGATATTTGAGCTGAGGGGTATTTTGGTCTTTTTGGGGGTAGATATTTTTATAAAAAGAAAGAAAAGAGAGAAAAGATAGTAAGGAAAAGAAAAAGAAAGAAAAGAAAAGAGAAGAGAAGAGAAAAGAGAGGAAAGAAAAGGGAGAAGAGGAAAAGTGGAAAAATCGACATAACTCCGTTTCAAGCGCGAATAATCGGGTAAGGGTGAGAAGTTTCGATTATACCTTGCTTGTATATGTATATGTGTATGTTTTCTTGGATTGTTTTGGTGATTTTCTTTTAGTTTTCATTTAAGGTCGAAATGGTAGAAATGAATAGAAATTGGTGTTTTCATGGACAAAAGTCGGAATAACTCGCGTAGTAGAGTCGAGTGATGTTGGGTCGTGATTTAGTATGATCGTTTGATTGAATTGTGTTGAATTTGTAACTTTTGCGTTTTTTATGTATATCGATGTTTTTGTGCAAATTGATGTTGTGATCGAGTAAAAGTGTTTGGATATGTCTGGTAACATTGGTATAGGTTGATATTTAATCGGGAATGGTTGTTTGTGTGTTTTCGAGTGATTTTTATCGAGTTTGGAATTGGGTTAAATTGATAAAACTATGTTTCAAAATATTTCAAAAATGGAAAATGTGTTGGATGACTTTTTAATGGTGAAAATATTGTATTATTTCAAATTCTGAGACCGGGGCTTTTTACGGAATCGAAATCGGAGGTCCGGAAGGCTTATGACGATAAAAATGCAATTTTCTGGGCCCTGACACGTCCCGTGTCACACAACACGGGGGGCCGTGTCAGCCTACTGCCTATGGAGGGTGGAAACGCGAAAAAAAAATGAAATTTGGAATTTTAGGTGACACTGGCCGTGTCACACAACACGGGGTGCCGTGTCAGCCCTGCTGTAGGTTTTTCTTTCAAAATTGTTTCGATCGTAACTTTTGAACCGTAAGTCCGTTTTGACCCCCGTTCGAAGCGTTGGAAAGCTTATAAAATATTATTTCTATAAAAAATGGTTTGGAGGGTAAAATATTATTTAATTAATTCGTGTTTTTGAAAAATAGTCGGGTTGTCGGGTTTTTATCGCGTTAAATGCGTGCGGTTGGTGTTTTACTATGTATTGTGCTATTGTTATGTAACGTGGAGCTTTTATGTGGTTTATATGATGTTGAGGCATGTGATAATGATGCTTTTGTGTGGTAAAATACATTGTTTGATTGAATATCAATGTATGTTGTTATGATGTGCCGTGGGTAGCCTTTGTGGTGTGAATCCCTTGTGGAAGTAATTGTGATTGCATGATTGTGGTGGTTTATGGCTTGGGATGAAGTGCATTGTTTATGTGAAATTTCAATGTATGTTGTTTGGTGGCCTTTATGGTTTGAAATGCATTGTTTGAATTGATTTGCAATGCATGAATGTGATGATGTTGATTAATTCATATGGTTGAATTGTGAATGTATGGAATTGATGAGTTGAAATATATGCATGATTATGGTTGCATATATGTGTGAAGATGCATTTGATTGTCATGAGTTCTTGTGTGTCAAGCATCATGATATGCATCTTGTGATGTCGTGTGCCCCAGTGGGTGTGAGCGACGAATCGATTCCAGAGGGAATCTGCTATAACATCGTGAGCCTTAAAAATAAGAGGACTGAAAGCGATCGGATCGGATCGTGCGCCTTAAAAATAAGAGGACCGAAAGCGATGGTTATAGACGATCGTGTGCCCGTGTGGGGTGTGAGCGATCGGATCGTGAGCCTTATACAAAGAGGACCGAAAGTGATCCATAAACGTTGTGAGCCTTATACAAAGAGGACCGAAAGCGACGGGGAACATCGTATGCCCGACGGGGAGTTACATTAAGTAACGAGCGATGGTTCCAATAGTTCCTGAGTGAACTGGTGTTGAGAAATGATGGATGGATGGTACCGCATATGCATTGCATAGAGTCGTTGTGTCGGTCTCTGTGCATTTGCATAAATCATGAATGGATTGATTATGTGTGAGAATTATGAATGGATGCATTATGTGTGAGAATTGTGAATTGATATACATTTGTGTTAACTGCATTGGTTATGAATGATATGTTTTGTGTATAGACATATGCATTAGGTGTGAACATGTGATTATGTGGGGATAATTGATATATGCTATGTTTTGTGGTGATGTGGTGGTGTGGTTCCATATGTCATAATTGTGGTTGGATTATGTGTGATATGTTTTGTATTTGTGGCATGCTATATGGGTTAGTATGTGATGGTATGGGTGAGATAATTTATACATGTGTTTGAATATGTGTTCGCATATTATTATGCAATATTGATTTAGTTGTTATTTCTCACCCTTCTGCTGTGGTTTGATGCTCTACGAGGCATTTGCAGATTTGTGTCTTGGAGGCTTTTGGGAAGATTAGTTCTCCATTCTTTTGTCGATCTTGGTGTCTGCTCTGATACGTAGCACGGGAGTCGGGGAACGATTATGTTATATTTGTATACATTTGTAGGATTTATTTGGTATTACCTTGTATGTATATTTGGATGTTATCAAACAATTTATTTTGTAAAACAAGTCAGTTATGGATCTTTCCGCTTTATTCCATAACTGACCTCTCCTTTTGTTGGAAAAAGTTTCCCTTTGAGGGTATCCTATTTTGTGCTATGTATCATAATTTATGAGCAGGGATTGTGTTTTCTTTCTTTAAATGTGGCATCCTTGTTTCTGTCGGATGGAGGCCTACGAGCGGGAAGCCTACGATAAAATCGTAGCTTTCGTCGACAGCTTTTCAGAGGCTCGACATGAGACGCTGGACGGCCAGCCTATAATAGGTGCAGATGGGCAGGTGAAGAAAGAACGTCGCCTGATAAACACCCGCGTTCTGCTCGAGACCTTCTTCGACGAGGAGGCCATCGAATTGTTAGGTGGTGAAACGCCCTGGTTTTATTTCTTCCTCGTATCTGTGTTTCTCGATTTACTAACGCTTTCTTTTGCAGGAACAATGGCCGGAGCCGGGGAGAGGTTGAAGAAACTGAAAGCGAAGAGGGCCCGGGAAGCGCAGGCCCGGGAAGAAGCATCGCGCTCCAAAGATCAGGAAGTTGCCCCCTCTGGGGCCCCGCACGAGGGTGTTTCCACGGCCGCTGCCCCCGAAGGATCCACTCTGTCCCAGCCTGCTGCCTCTGTATCGAGGACCGCGAGTGACCGCACAACTCCTGCGGGAAGCCAATCCCCGGCTACCCAAGGGACTCCGAAGAGGCAGCGCGTTGCGGAGGTCGTCGACCTGGGTGGTGAAGATAGTCCCCCGGTTCCTTCCAGCTTTGACCTTCCCCCCTGCCATCAAAAACCTCACTTCTTCTCCGAGGTCACTTATCCTCGCTCCCTTCCCTCCGAGATCCAAACCGTGCTGGGGACCGCACCTGAAGTGAGGAGGAAGATGCTTTTTGAGGACCTGTCGGCCGTCATGCGTATCTGCTCGACTGCCCTCATTCTAAATGACGAGACCCGCCCTGCTGCTGAACTGGCCCGCCTGCAGGAGGCGCTGGATACCTTGGGCGCTGAGATGCTCGGCATGCGCAAGGAGCTAAAAGAGTGCCGAGATCTGAACAAAGAGCAAGGCAAGTAGCAGCAATTGGTCGAGGCCAAGCTTAAGGAAGCCGAGGAGACAAAGAAGAGCCACCTTGCCCGAATCGCTGAGCTGGAGTTGGAGGAGAAGCGGCTTAAGGTAAGAATTGCCGAGCTGGAAGATGCGGTGCGGCCAGCCGAAGGGGAGACCGAGGAGGACAAACTCCTGACCACTCGTGCGGCGTTTGTGGCGCAGCTCCGGAAGCTTGAGCAGGATCTCCGAGTGTCCGAGGATGATTCTATCGAAACCGCGGGTATAGGGTTCCGCAGTGCCGTGGCGCAGCTTCGGGTTCTCAACCCCGACCTTGTCATCGAAGGGATCGACCCCGACGCTGAGGTGGTGGATGGCCAGATCGTGTATCCTCTACGGGAGAACGACATCCATGCGCACGAGGAGCCCGACGGGACCGTAGCTGAGTAGGTTTTTATCTTTGTTTTGGTCGGCCTGAGAGCCATTTTGTTTCGCCCGGCTTGTGGGCTTAGCTGATGTATTTTTTGCACAATGGTTATTTTCGCCCGGCTTGTGGGCTCATATTTGTAACTTTTTGGACCAAGTGTTTTGCCCGCTATTCGTACTTTATAATATCTATTAATTTTCCTTGTGTGTGATGTGGTGTTTGTTATACTTTATTGTTTGTTATACTTTATTTTTGCCCAAGTAATAAGGCTTCGGGATTTGCTCGACCTTGATCGTCCCTGACCGCGTGGAGAGCTGGTCGGGCGGCCGGAGGAGTACTCCGACCTTCAACGAGGCTAAGAGCTCGGTCGAGGTCCTAGTCTCGTGGCATGAACTTCCCATCGCGAGCTGGGTGTTATGCCCGGTTGGCACGACGACGGTGGGCCTCGATCGAGGTATCCCCGCCGGATCAAATGTCCTCGCGCACACACAACGCGGTCTCTGATCATCGTGTTCTTATAGGGGTGTCGCGCTTGTACCCCAGCGCGTCCCCGTATCGCGGTGCTAGTCATCCGCGGGCAGTGTTTAACTGTAATATTGTTTTAGCTTTTCAGCGTTCCATGGTCGAGCAAGTTCTTCCCCATGCAGATTTTCGAGGAAATAGGCTCCTGTCCCCGTTTTCGCGCGGACGCGGTACGGGCCCTCCCAGTTCGCGGCGAGTTTGCCTTCTCGCGAGTCTTTCTGGTTCCTTCGTAGGACGAGGGTGCCCACCTGAAAATCACGTTTAATGACACTGTCATTATAACGTAGTGTTATTTTTTGTTTAAGTGGCGCCTCTCGGAGAGAAGCGCCAGAGCGTGTTTCCTCCACGAAGTCGAGTTCTTCCCTCAAGGTTTCGTCGTTCGTGTTCCCGTCGAGGGGGGCTTCCGTCCTCCTCGAGGGTTCTCTGATCTCCACGGGGATCACTGCCTCCGTTCCATAAGTCAAACGGAAGGGGGTCTCCCCGGTCGTGGAGTGTGGGGTTGTTCGGTAGGCCCAGAGAACGCTGTGTAGCTCTTCGACCCACCGTTGTTTGGCGTCGCCCAGTCTCCGTCTTAATCCTCGAAGGATCACTCTGTTAGCGGCCTCAGCCTGCCCGTTCGTTTGAGGGTGCTCGACCGACGTGAAGTGCTGCTTCGTGCCTAGTTTTGTGACGAAGTCTTGGAAGTTCCTGTCGGTGAACTGGGTTTCGTTGTCTGTGACGATGGCTTGAGGCACTCCGAACCGGGCGAGGATATTTCTTTTGTAGAAACAAAGTATGTTGAAAGCAGTGATTTTGGCCAATGCTTCTGCTACAATCCACTTTGTGAAGTAATCTACCCCGACGATGAGGTATTTGTTTTGATACGACCCCTGGACGAAAGGCCCGAGGATATCCATCCCCCACCATGCGAACGGCCACGGGGAGGATAACGTCGTGAGTTCGCTAGGGGGAGCGAGGTGCATGTCCCCGTGCCGCTGGCATTTATCGCACTTCTTGACGTGCTCCTTGGCGTCTTGTTGCATGGTCGGCCAGTAATATCCTGCCCGGAGTGCTTTCCGAGCTAGCGATCGTCCGCCTAGTTGTTGCGCATTGATTCCCTTGTGGATCTCCTGGAGTATGCCGGGGACCTTGGTATCTTCGATACATCTGAGGAGGGGAATAGAGAATCCTCTCCGGTATAGCTTATCCTCGACTATAGTGTACGAGCATGCCCGTCTCTTGACCATTCTAGCTTCTTTGGGGTCTTCGGGCAGTTTGCCCGTCGTGAGGTATTCGTATACCGGGGTCATCCAGCAGCCGCTGTCCCCGATGGCGTTGATATTCGAAACCATACCAGGTTTATTGACGCTCGGGTGGGAAAGGACCTCTTGTATGACGGACTTGTTTCCGCCTTTCTTTTTCGTGCTTGCTAATTTTGACAGGACGTCTGCCCGGGCATTATGCTCCCGGGGAATGTGAGTCACTTCTGCCGAGGTGAACTTCTTCATCTTCTCTTTTACCAAGGCCAAGTATTCTATGAGACTGTCGTTCTTGGCTTGGTACTCTCCTCGGACTTGCGAGGCTACGAGCTGGGAATCGGTGAATAGCTTGACCTCCTTGGCGCCAAGGTCCTCAGCCAGCCTGAGTCCCGCAAGGAAGGCCTCGTATTCGGCTTGGTTATTCGAAGTCGGGAAAGCCAGTTCGAGGGACACCTCGATGAGGATGCCTTCCTCGTTTTCGAGTATGATTCCCGCTCTGCTTCCTTTCGGGCTGGATGCTCCGTCGACATATATTGTCCATTTCTGCGACCCGTTGGCTGAGGGTTCTGGGACGGTCATCTCTGCTACGAAGTCGGCCAGCACTTGTGCCTTCAAGGCTTTCCTCCCTTCGTATTGGATGTCGAATTCGGCCAGCTCGAGCGACCACCTGAGCATTCTCCCCGCCATATCTGGTCGTCCGAGGAGTTGCCTGATCGGCTGGTTGGTCCTCACGACGACGGTATGGGCAAGGAAGTAGTGGCGGAGTCTTCTGGCCGCGGTGACGAGGCCCAGTGTGACTTTCTCGATCTGTTGATACCTGAGCTCAGGGCCTTGGAGAGCTTTGCTCGTGAAGTAAACCGGCTTCTGTCCGTCTGGTGTTTCCCAAATGAGGACGGCGCTGACCGCTTCGCTCGTGATCGCAAGATACAAGAAGAGTGTTTCCCCGTTCTCGGGTCGCGAGAGGACCGGGGGTTGCGATAGGACTTGTTTCAAATGTGCGAGCGCTTGTTCGCATTCCTCGCTCCACTCAAACTCTGCTTTTTGTCGGAGGAGTTTGAAAAAGGGGAGTGCGTACTGTGCGGATTTGGCGACGAACCGGGAAAGGGCGGTGAGCATTCCGTTCAATGATTGTATTGACTTCTTCGAGCCCGGAGTAGGGAGCTCGGAAAAGGCTCTGCACTTGTCGGGGTTTGCCTCGATTCCTCGTTCCGTGAGGTAAAATCCGAGGAACTTTCCTGCCCGGACACCGAAGGTGCATTTGTCGGGATTAAACCTCATATGGCATCTTCTCGCCGTATCGAACACCTTCTTGAGGTGCACGGCGTGGTTGACTTCTTCTGCGGACTTGACGATCATGTCGTCCATGTAGACTTCGAGCATATCTCCTATTTCAGTTCGAAAGACCTTGTTCATCATCCGCTGGTAGGTCGCACCGGCATTCTTCAGACCGAAAGGCATTACATTGTAGTAGTAGTTGCCCGACACGGTCATGAAGGCCGTGTGTTGCTTGTCGACCTTGTCCATGGGAATTTGGTTGTATCCTGAATAGGCGTCCATGAAAGATAGTAGTTTGTAACCTGCAGAATTGTCGACCAGTTGGTCGATGTTAGGCAAGGGGTAACAGTCTTTCGGGCAAGCCCGGTTAAGATCAGTATAATCAACGCACATTCTCCATTTTCCATTATTTTTCTTAACAAGTACAACGTTGGACAGCCATGTCGTGTATTTGGCTTCCGAAATAAAATTTTCCTCTAGGAGGTCTTTTACAGCTTTCTCAGCAGCCTCCGCTTTCTCAGGAGACTGCTTGCGCCTACGCTGTGCTACGGCCCTAGCGGCCGGATCTACTGCGAGCTGATGGCAAGCCACCTTGGGGTCGAGGCCAGGCATCTCGGATGCGCTCCACGCGAAGAGGTCATCGTTCTCCCTCAGACATGCTTTAAGCTGCTCTTTGGCTAGGTCGGGGATCCTGGTGCCGATCTTCACGTTGCGATCTGGACTGCCTCCGACGGCCACAAGCTCGAACTCTCCATCTGGGATGGGGCGTATTGGGTGGAGAGGTAGCCCGTTGTTTTCCGCCCGGTGGTCGTGGTCTTCGACTCTGTCTTCATTGGGCTCGCCGGAGAACCTGCTGTCGAGGTCGACCGCGTTGACGCGCGGGAGAGGTATCTGTCCGACGTCCTGGGGTGGTTTGGCCACGGCCTTAGGTTTGGGACCAATGGAACTTAGGCCCTTGACGGCGGCATCGAAGCATCTCCTAGCCGCGT
The DNA here is from genome assembly GCA_022829125.1 of Lathyrus tuberosus. NCBI lineage: Eukaryota > Viridiplantae > Streptophyta > Magnoliopsida > Fabales > Fabaceae > Lathyrus > Lathyrus tuberosus. The sequence goes on from JALAZF010000390.1 coordinate 4,970,931, forward strand.
CGATGTCCCCGTGCATCGTCACTACCCGTCCTCTCCTCGTGTAGTACTTCATTTTGAGATGGACCGTTGACGGGACCGCCGTGAGTTCAGCAAGGGTGGTCCTTCCGAGGATGCAGTTGTAGAGGGATGGGCATTCCACCACCAGGAAACGGATCTTCACCTGTCGGGCAGTGTCTTCGGCCCCGAACGTAACCATCAGCTCCACGTAACCCCATGGTCTGGTGGTGGATCCATTGAACCCCTGTAGGTCTGACCCGACGTACGGGGTCAAATGCCTCTCGTCCAGCTGAAGGGTCCCGAACAGATGAGAATACATGATGTCGACCGAGCTCCCCTGGTCGACTAGGATTCTTCGGACGTCAAAGTTCGCCATTTGGGCCCTGACCAGGAGGGGAATAGTGGCGTTTGGTGCTCCCCCGGGGAGTTCTTCGAGGTAGAAGGTGATGGGATTGGAGTTTCCGCGCACTTTCACGAGGGTGGTCGCCTTTGACGATGTCGCGGATTCCAGTTCGTCAAACTTTCGTTTGATCGACCCAACCGATATTTTCCCGGGGTCTCCTCCGGAGATAACCATTGCTTTGGGGAAGCTTTCCCAGGTACTACGGGCCGTGACGGGGCCTTCGTCGGGGAAGGTCGCCCACATGTTGCGGATTGCCTCTTCGCCCTCGATGATTGGGGGGACGAAGAAGTCCTCGGGCCGAGTGACGCTGAGGGCGACCTGAAGCTGGCTGTCGGCGGGAGGGGGTGTTGTCTCCTCGACGTTCTGCGATTCCTTTGAGCTGGTACGAGGAGGATCATTCTGCTGGGCATATTTCTTCAAGTGCCCTTCTTTGATGAGAATCTCAATGGCATCCTTGAGGTGGATGCAATCCTCGGTGACATGCCCGTGGCTTCTGTGGAACCTGCAGTACTTAGATTTGTCAACGTTTGGTTTGGGAGCCGCGGGCTTCGGGAAGCGAACTCCTCCTTTCACAAACTCGGAATTCTGGCAGTCTGAGAGGATCCGAGACCGGGAAGTGTTGAGCGGCGTGTACTCCGTCAATCGGCCAGCTGGCCCGCGCTGTTCCCGGGGATCTCGATTGCGATTTTCCTTCCTCTTTTCTCCTCCCCGCCGGGGAGAAGCGTCATCGTCTTTGTGACCGCGGGGGCCTTCTCTGCGTCTTGTCTCAAGAGCGATCTGGGCTGCTTCCGTCTCTTCGAGCTCGATGTACTTCTGGGCTCGAGCGAGAAGGTCTTCGAGACGCCTGGGTCTTCGGAGGCCAATGGATTTGGCAAAGTCCGACCCGGCGCGTAGTCCGTGAATAATTAAGTATTTCTTCATGTCGTCGGTTGTGTGGACCTCGACGGCTTCCTTGTTAAACCTCTCAATGTAATTTCGGAGGGATTCGTTCCTCCCTTGGAAGATTTTCTCTAGGGCAGCCTCTGTCTTTGGGTGTCGACGAGATGCGGTGAAGTGTTTGGTGAAGCGTTGTTTCAGCTGCTTCCACGACGTGATCGAACCAGGTTCCAGGCCCTTGTACCACGTCATGGCTCCCTTCCGTAAGGTAGTGGGGAACAGCCGGCACCTGATGGCTCCCCTGACGTTTCGAAAGTCGAGCATCGCTTCGAAATTCTCCACGTGATCGTCGGGGTCGGTCAGCCCGTCATAGGTCCCCAAGTGTGGAGGTTTCTCCATGCCTGGAGGGATTGGGGCGTCCATGATTTCCCACGACAAGGGGGTCCTTTGGTCCTCGTCGTCGCTATCAGCCGGGGATCTCGAAGGTGATCGATGGTGCCGTGGAGGAGAGTTCCTCGACCGGTTCTTTGGTCTCTCTTCGGTCTGCTTGGACTTCTTGGAGGTGGCGGAGGCCCTGGGTTCCTTCCGGGGCCGGGAACGAGGGCGTTTCTGGGTGATTGCCGGCTGGGGGCGCTCGAGACGCGGTCGACGACCATGGCGTACGGGCGACGGTGTCCGAGAATCTTCGGAAGGGGTCCTTCGCGGGGAAGGAGAGAGGTGAGGTGACTGGGGGCGACGATGTCTTCGCGGGGAAGATCGTCGTGCACGTCCATGCTCCAAGGCTTCAATTATGGTGTTCTGCTGTGCGATCAGCTGATTGGTCTGGTTGATCAACGCAAATAGGGCCACGGTGCTTGGGTCCGCGTTGGGTGGCGGAGCCACTGGCTGGAGAGGGGTTTGCTGGTCGTCCGTGCGGACGACGTTGATAGTCGCATCCTGTGAGTCCGGGGAGGCGGTCCGTCCGTCCCTTATGTCGCCTTCGTCGCCGTGGAGAATGACGGCGTCCTCACGGTGATTCCCGTTCTCCAGTTGCGCGAGCACGGTGTCCAGAGCCTGGTTGACGGTCGGATTGGCCATGTTGGTGATGAATAGAGGAAGCTTTGGTTTATCGAGGAGAAAACGGGGAAGCTTATAAAGTTCCCACAGACGGCGCCACTGATCGTACCTGGATCAGACAGTTACAGATAGCCAACGACGTCCGTTGAACTCCGGCTCCGGTGAGGTTGAAGTACGGCGGGGGAGGGTGTACCTGCAAGGTACTCCGACGCTCAAGTTAGGGAGTGCACAGAGTAACAGCAAATACAAAGAGTGAAAAAAGCGACTTAACCTGACCCTCTCAAGTGAGAGAGTATTTATAGAGAGCCCCCAGCGCGGGGCCAACGGCTACTTGCGTTGGGCTAGATTGTCAGGCCCAATCCAAGTAACTGCCAGGGCTTACGTGGCGTAGTGAAGACCAGCACGTGGTCTTCGCCCTGGGGTAACCGTTCCTAGATTTCCGGGATTAGGGCAGACCGAATCCTGCGGAAGTGGGAGGTTACTTGGAACGTGTCCACGTGGTACGGACCGTTAGACACTCCTCGCGGGGGAGGAGTCTTTTGTGTCGAGGACCAACAAGCCGTACGACGGACATGTCCTCGCGGGGAGGGACCATGTCTGCCGAGGAGTGATATGTGGCATTCTCGCGGGGAGAAGCTGGTATGTCGAGGAGGTACCTCTCCGCCGGGATGCGAGGTCCTCCTGTCCTGGTGACCTAGATGCCCGACACTGCAAAGTGCTCGGGGGGAACGTTGGTCTGCTTGCAGCAGTCAAGGGCCCCGCGGAGGGGTCTTAGTGGGCCTCCCCATGCTATGTGGGTTGGGCCTACTCGACTGTTGGGCAGCCTCGGCCCAGTCCAGAAGAAGAAGAAGAAGAAGAAGAAGAAGAAGAAGAAGAATAATAATAATAATAATAATAATAATAATAATAATAATAATAATAATAATAATAATAATAATAGTAATAATAGTAATAATAGTAATAATAGTAATAATAGTAATAATAGTAATAATAATAATAATAGTAATAATAATAGTAATAATAATAATAATAGTAATAATAGTAATAATAGTAATAATAATAATAATAGTAATAATAATAATAATAATAATAATAATAATAATAATAATAATAATAATAATAATAATAATAATAATAATAATAATAATAATAATAATAATAATAATAATAATAATAATAGTAATAATAGTAATAATAGTAATAATAGTAATAATAATAATAATAATAATAATAATAATAATAATAATAATAATAATAATAATAATAATAATAATAATAATAATAATAATAATAATAATAATAATAGTAATAATAGTAATAATAGTAATAATAGTAATAATAATAATAATAATAATAATAATAATAATAATAATAATAATAATAATAATAATAATAATAATAATAATAATAATAATAATAATAATAATAATAATAATAATAATAATAATAATAATAATAATAATAATAATAATAATAATAATAATAATAATAATAATAATAATAATAATAATAATAATAATAATAATAATAATAATAATAATAATAATAATAATAATAATAATAATAATAATAATAATAATAATAATAATAATAATAATAATAATAATAATAATAATAATAATAATAATAATAATAATAATAATAATAATAATAATAATAATAATAATAATAATAATAATAATAATAATAATAATAATAATAATAATAATAATAATAATAATAATAATAATAATAATAATAATAATAATAATAATAATAATAATAATAATAATAATAATAATAATAATAATAATAATAATAATAATAATAATAATAATAATAATAATAATAATAATAATAATAATAATAATAATAATAATAATAATAATAATAATAATAATAATAATAATAATAATAATAATAATAATAATAATAATAATAATAATAATAATAATAATAATAATAATAATAATAATAATAATAATAATAATAATAATAATAATAATAATAATAATAATAATAATAATAATAATAATAATAATAATAATAATAATAATAATAATAATAATAATAATAATAATAATAATAATAATAATAATAATAATAATAATAATAATAATAATAATAATAATAATAATAATAATAATAATAATAATAATAATAATAATAATAATAATAATAATAATAATAATAATAATAATAATAATAATAATAATAATAATAATAATAATAATAATAATAATAATAATAATAATAATAATAATAATAATAATAATAATAATAATAATAATAATAATAATAATAATAATAATAATAATAATAATAATAATAATAATAATAATAATAATAATAATAATAATAATAATAATAATAATAATAATAATAATAATAATAATAATAATAATAATAATAATAATAATAATAATAATAATAATAATAATAATAATAATAATAATAATAATAATAATAATAATAATAATAATAATAATAATAATAATAATAATAATAATAATAATAATAATAATAATAATAATAATAATAATAATAATAATAATAATAATAATAATAATAATAATAATAATAATAATAATAATAATAATAATAATAATAATAATAATAATAATAATAATAATAATAATAATAATAATAATAATAATAATAATAATAATAATAATAATAATAATAATAATAATAATAATAATAATAATAATAATAATAATAATAATAATAATAATAATAATAATAATAATAATAATAATAATAATAATAATAATAATAATAATAATAATAATAATAATAATAATAATAATAATAATAATAATAATAATAATAATAATAATAATAATAATAATAATAATAATAATAATAATAATAATAATAATAATAATAATAATAATAATAATAATAATAATAATAATAATAATAATAATAATAATAATAATAATAATAATAATAATAATAATAATAATAATAATAATAATAATAATAATAATAATAATAATAATAATAATAATAATAATAATAATAATAATAATAATAATAATAATAATAATAATAATAATAATAATAATAATAATAATAATAATAATAATAATAATAATAATAATAATAATAATAATAATAATAATAATAATAATAATAATAATAATAATAATAATAATAATAATAATAATAATAATAATAATAATAATAATAATAATAATAATAATAATAATAATAATAATAATAATAATAATAATAATAATAATAATAATAATAATAATAATAATAATAATAATAATAATAATAATAATAATAATAATAATAATAATAATAATAATAATAATAATAATAATAATAATAATAATAATAATAATAATAATAATAATAATAATAATAATAATAATAATAATAATAATAATAATAATAATAATAATAATAATAATAATAATAATAATAATAATAATAATAATAATAATAATAATAATAATAATAATAATAATAATAATAATAATAATAATAATAATAATAATAATAATAATAATAATAATAATAATAATAATAATAATAATAATAATAATAATAATAATAATAATAATAATAATAATAATAATAATAATAATAATAATAATAATAATAATAATAATAATAATAATAATAATAATAATAATAATAATAATAATAATAATAATAATAATAATAATAATAATAATAATAATAATAATAATAATAATAATAATAATAATAATAATAATAATAATAATAATAATAATAATAATAATAATAATAATAATAATAATAATAATAATAATAATAATAATAATAATAATAATAATAATAATAATAATAATAATAATAATAATAATAATAATAATAATAATAATAATAATAATAATAATAATAATAATAATAATAATAATAATAATAATAATAATAATAATAATAATAATAATAATAATAATAATAATAATAATAATAATAATAATAATAATAATAATAATAATAATAATAATAATAATAATAATAATAATAATAATAATAATAATAATAATAATAATAATAATAATAATAATAATAATAATAATAATAATAATAATAATAATAATAATAATAATAATAATAATAATAATAATAATAATAATAATAATAATAATAATAATAATAATAATAATAATAATAATAATAATAATAATAATAATAATAATAATAATAATAATAATAATAATAATAATAATAATAATAATAATAATAATAATAATAATAATAATAATAATAATAATAATAATAATAATAATAATAATAATAATAATAATAATAATAATAATAATAATAATAATAATAATAATAATAATAATAATAATAATAATAATAATAATAATAATAATAATAATAATAATAATAATAATAATAATAATAATAATAATAATAATAATAATAATAATAATAATAATAATAATAATAATAATAATAATAATAATAATAATAATAATAATAATAATAATAATAATAATAATAATAATAATAATAATAATAATAATAATAATAATAATAATAATAATAATAATAATAATAATAATAATAATAATAATAATAATAATAATAATAATAATAATAATAATAATAATAATAATAATAATAATAATAATAATAATAATAATAATAATAATAATAATAATAATAATAATAATAATAATAATAATAATAATAATAATAATAATAATAATAATAATAATAATAATAATAATAATAATAATAATAATAATAATAATAATAATAATAATAATAATAATAATAATAATAATAATAATAATAATAATAATAATAATACAGAGTTAAATGTAGAGTTGGTGTTACAAAAAGGACGTACCGGGCAAGTTTTATCGAGATTACTAGAACGATGTGGCTATGTACAATGTACACAATCAACTTCTGTTCACACTACCTTAGGCGAGGCCTCCATTTGGGTCCCCTCTTCATTTCCTCTCTATTTTAGTGGAGTAGAAGAAACTAGCAGTATCATGGATTTTACAACATATGTATAAGAAAAATGTTATTCCTAACTTTATATCTAGTTAATAATTAAATGCTTATTAATCAATTTTATAATTTTGTTAATATATTTTTATATTTTATTAATCAATTTTTGTTTAGTACAGTATTAAAAATTATGTTTAACATATGGACGAGTATTAAACAACTCCATCATTTTAGTAACTATCTTTTTATATTTTATTAACTAATTTTATTTTATTATTTTAATGATACTGTTTAAGTACTGTTTATAAACTCTTCACGTATTTTAAATATTATTTTGTATTTATTAAAAAGATAAAAACACTGTTCATCATATAAATACACGATAAACAGTATTTGGGGTAAATATTTGGTAAAAGAAAAGTGTTTGGTGTAAATATTTGGTTTAAGAAATGAGTGTAGGAATATTATATCTTTATGTATAAGTATACAATTAAAACAGTTATACATTTTTTCTGGTACAGTTTTGTTACACTTTCACCTTCTTCTAATTAAAGTAATATACAATTAATTCACCCTTTGCAACTTGCAATAAGAGTAGTAGGGTCCTCGCGTTTTGGAGATCCATTTCTTTCCTCCCTCATAAAAAGTTTTAAAAAAAAAAAGAAAAAGAAAAAGTTAACCTATAATGTTACAAAGCTCCAATAATTTTAGGCTTCTTGCAAGAGTCAAAAGTAAACATTTCTATCTCTCTCCTCTTTCCATTGCAGAAACCATTACTATTATCATCGGATGCAGGGAGTTTGAAAATATTAACCCCAAAAAGCCGAACCATCTGAACCGGCTTAACAACCGGTCCAACCTCATTAACATTCTTCCTTGCTTTCCAGTCAATAAAGAGCTGCTTATCCTGTTCATTAGACCGTTGAAAACAAACCGTATCACCAGCTTTCAGATTCTTCTCTTTAACGAACCGGCTCCAACCCTTAGTGAGAACGTAGCTTTGGCTACTGTTCCAATATGAGTATCGAAACCGCCACACTTTTCCTCCAATATCTTCCAAATTCAAAAGTACTCCTTTCCCTGGGAACGCGCTTCCAACGCCGCAATCCACACCTTTCTGTAACGGAAAATGCTTCTCCGCGTGCTGTTTCGGTATAACTAACCGGTTTAACTTCCCAACGTCGCTAGGCGTAACGACCTTCTCGAACAGAGCCTCACGCGTATTATTTTCACACGCGCTGTGCGTTCTGCCGGTAAAGTTCTCAGTGCCAGGACAACGAATTCGTCTGTTAACGAATCCGCGTCCACGTTTGCTCTGTTCAAGTTCGTCATTGTATGTGTGCTTCCTTAACATGTCGACAATCTCCGACTTTGAATGCGAGTTGAGAAAGTCAACTTCCATTTCGTCGTTGTCATCGCCGGATAATGGTTTGAAGTTCGTTACGGCGTCCTTTCCGCGGAACTGTTGAGCGGCGACGTCGTAAGCTTTTGCAGCTTCGTCTTCTTGGTTAAAGGTACCAAGCCACACACGCTGGTGCTTCTCGTAAATCTGTGCTCCCCAACGACCGTTTGGTTGTGGCACCACGCCTTTGTATTTAGAAGAAGGAAGCTTCCGTGACTCGGCTTCTCCAACGGTGCTTCCGTCGGAGTCAACAACTGCGCTGGCGCCGCTGCCGACGCGGCATAGGTTGTTTGGAGGCGGCGGAGTTGGCGATATTGTTATGGAAAGTGATTCGGTTGTGGTGCTTTCGTCTATGCAACTACCTCCATCCATTGTTTTATATTACTATAAGAAGAGAGTTGTGTATGTGTGTTGGAATAGGTTGTTTGAGAAAGGAATTATATATAGAGAGGGATAGTTAGTTTGATATTATTATTATAAATTATTATAATAAGAAATTGAAAAAGAAATATGCTTAGTTGAGGGAATTTAAAATAATGATGTGATAACTAGTTGCTTGATAAGTAATTATGGGAGTTAGGGTTGGGATGGTGTGGGTCAACTAAAAATGAGGATGGAAGTAGGAAGATTCATGGGTGTGAAAGATGGGACTATAAGGAATGGAAGGGAAGGGGTAAAAAGGGAAAAAGGTGGGTGTATCTGTTATGTTGCAAGTTCATGACTTTGAATTGTGGGTTTGGGATGTGAAATAGGGCCCACAAATTATCAAGTTGATGATGGAGGTCACATGAGAAGGGTGGGGCGTGGACCTTGATTAAGTGAAGTTCATCGCCTCTGAATTTTGATGTTACTGTGTGTACTACCCCTCTCACCATGCTCTGTATCTCTAAAAATTGAACTTTTTTAATCATATGCAAACATTTCTGATTTGATACTTCTGCTCAAGATAATATTATAATTATGCTGATTTTCTTTTATTAGGGGGAATCTTGGTAATTAAACACAAATTGGATGGATTGTGGGGCAAGGGTTTTATTAGAGGCGTGGATAGACATTGAAATTGAGCAATATATAGTATATGTTCATTGATCCAACACAATAAATTCTTACCCTCTTTCATTTGTCTCCACTTGGCTTCATCTAATTCGTTCTTGTCAAGTAGTTCTACGTTGTCTTATTACCCGGTGTCTTATTACCCGACCTCAGATGTAAGGAAAAAACTTGAGTAGAACTCAATCTAACATTTTACTTTAGAAACAACTAATTATATTTTTATAATTTATTAAAAAATAAAAATATGATATTTTCTCTTCTGCATAATCACAATTATTTTATGAATTCAACTTAAAAATAAAATAAATTTTAAATAAATATAATATTTTCTTTTTCTTTTTAATTAATTATTTATAACAATAAAGATTTAAATACGTTTCTATGCAAGTTTTTCTCCATATGTAATTATTAAGTATCTTCTCTTCAAAGAAATTTATAAAACAAAACAAATGTAACAAGAAAAGAAGGAAATTGCATCTCATTTCACATGTGGGTATACTCTCTTGTTTTTTGTGTCGATTTATCGTCCAAAAAAATCAAACTTCTTAGCACAATATTTCCTAATGATGGTTCAAGTTACAGATTGAGACAACCCTTGTAATGCATTATTATTGTTATTGTTATTATTAACTTTCTCTCTCCCCTTCTCTGTGTGTCTGTAAGTATATAACTACTAATTATAACTATTCATTGATCCACAGAAGTAGAGTTTGATGCATACTTATTTAAAGTTGGGGCCACCGAATATATGAATGATCATATAGATGAGGTTAAGAGACAGTATAAGAATGTGTTTTGTGGAAGAAGTAAAACAATGGTAGGTGAGGGTAAATAAAATGCATAGTATAACATGAGTTCCGTACGGAGGAGTTCTTGGATTTCAGAATAGTTGATAAAACCAGAGCACTCAAGACGGTGGGTGGGTCTGTCTTATCCAAGGTTCTTCATATGGACCCTATTCAAAAAAATTCCACCCAATTTTTCAATTATAGCAACAGATATATATATTCATTCTAATTATAGATATATAATGTACGTTGTACGTATCCCAAATTAATATTGTGAGATTATCGTATATAACATAGGTATATATTTCTAAGAAATACATGATTCTGTTATGAGTAATATAAGTTACAATAGTTGCATATACAAGAGCATTAGAAGACACCTATTGATATTAATGTTAATACGTAATTTTGTGATATATACTTGTACGTTACGATGAAACAGAATTATAATCTGTTACTAATAAACACTATTTGAATAATCTTCCTGAAGCGTGTCAGGTGAGATCACAATCGTCCGATGTATAAGAGGTATAAGTTGTCTCTATTTTCTCTTGATGGGAAGTCCATTTTTATACTTGTAATGCTATTGAGGGTTATTAATGAATGTCTCTTCAGATCCCGTGTTAAAGTGTCCTTTTGTCACATCCCAATTTTGACTCTGAATTGCCAAACAATACATATCATAACATTTTCACCATATGTGCATCATATCCATAATTCATGTCATCAAACCATTGTGCATACAAAAATATGTGTCTTTTGCTTTCATTTTCTTGTTATCTAAGACTCAAGTCTTGCAAAATCGAATCAAGGTTCAGGCAAAATTATCAGGTCAAGATCGTGTGTAGTGTTGGTTGAAATTCAGTAGAAGTTTGACCTAATCTTGGTCAAACAATTGATTTGCTTCTTTATCAAATGATCAGGCTGAGTTAAGTGCTTCATGATTGAAGAATCATCAGAATTCGGTTCACTTAGGGTTTTGGTGCAGCGGCAGCACAGTTCATATATCAAGTCATCTCTGTTGTTGGCTATTTTGGAGATAAGTGTGGATTAAATTCATGGGCTTTGTGTTTGAGAATCCAAATTAGGGTTCCGTTCAAGTTCAAGTTACCTGAAGAAGTCAAGTTGCAGATCCATCAAAAGTCAAGACATTTGGTCAATATTGCAAGTCATTCGCAAGTCCTTATTATGTGGTTCATGTTCTTGTTATAGGAGAATTCAAGCTTTCTATTCAATTCAAAACCATTCAAGATTTCATCCAATGACAAATTTCCAAAACCTTTGCGATTTCCATTTAAGTTATTTTTCCCAATTTTCAATTCAAATTCAATTCCATTTCAAATTTCATGTTCAAGTTTTTATTCAAAACTAACTCAAGTTTCAACCTCATTGAATTTCAAGTTTTGCAAGCAAGTTTCATGTCTCATTTCAATTTCATTCCAATTCATTTTCAAAGTGCAAGTATTTCAAATACTTCAACTTCCTGATTCAAGTTCAATTTCAAGATCCAATTTTAATCCAATTCAATTTCCTTTCAAGTATCAATCATAACCAATTCAAGTGTTAATTTCATTCAAATTCAAATCAAGGTTCAAAGTTTCAATTTCATTCAAAATTCAAGTTACTAGTCCTATTCAATTTTCAATTTCAAACTCATGACCAATTTCCAAATTACATCCAAGAATCACATTTCAGGTTCCATAATTCAAAACTTAATTTCAATCCAATTTTATTTTCAATCCAATTCAAGTCTATTTCAAATTCCATTCAAGATTCAATTTTCAAATTCCATTCAAGTCCAAACCATAACTAAGTTTAAATTTTCCATTCAAGATTCAAATTTCAATTTACATCTTCAATTCAAGATTCAAAGTTACAAGCCCAAAAGCCCAAATTCCAACAAGCCCATAGTACGAGAAAATTGTAAGAAAAAAGGGGAAATAATACAAGCATGGACGTGTAAATCAAGCTCCCGCGCATATGCTTCAAGCCACGAAGATTCATGTCCAAGATGTAACCTTGCCAAGCCATTACATCTACATATTCAAGCCAAGCAAAAAAACCAACTTCTAGCCACCTCTCGGGCCAACCACTTAAACCAACATAAGCCATTTCTATGAGCTACCACACAAGTTCATAAAGAGTCATCAAGTTGTCTGATCCCACCAAATGGTACAACTGCGAATTCCAAGAGCAATAGGCACATCCCAATTACACAAGCAGTGCACATATACTTCAGCGTTCAATCCTCACCAACCTTTCCAAAGCCATACACACATTTGACATAACAAACTTCATGATTCACAAAATCACAACCTTGTCAAACCACACAAAACCTGCAGCTTAACATGACCCCACACCACAGGAAGCTTCACATACTAGCCACAAGCCTTCATAAGCCGACCCCACCCAAAATTTCAAACGTATAAACCTACTGTAAAAAGAATACGCATGCACCCACCTCAAGCGACAAAACCTGTACAAAGCGCAACAAATCCGTACGCAAATTACAGCTTGCAAAACACAATGGAAAGGATGAAAACGGCGTGAAGCAAATGTTTGTATGAAAAACCAACATACAACACACTAAAACGCAAAGGAAAAAAAAAAGCAAAAATGGCAGAAACAAATTCAATTCACTTACCTCTGCTATAAATCAAACCTCTCTACACAAATCTCTGGACTCTTGAGGCTTCACAAAAAAAGGAAAAAGCCAATAAAACATTTTCTCTGTATGAACCTCAACCTACACCGGCCGGAAAACCTTCAACAATTTATTCCTCTTCACCCTTCGCGTAATACCCTTTGTCTCCAATTTCAGTCATCTTCATAATCCTTCAACTTCACCTTCAACCCACACGAACCGCTGTCGTAACCCAAAATTTGACCTCCTTTTTGCCTTTTTTGTATAAGAATCAACATTTTTATCTATGGATGTATTGCAGGTATATCCAAATCCCCACATAATCCCGAGGTTATGATTATATCCCCAATAAGAGTCATCACAGTATCAATGCAGACAAAATAGAAGGATTTATATGCCTATTTATCAAAGCAAGGGGTCGAAGCACGGAACCATAGCCAAAGCACCTCATTTCAGGCCAAAAAAGAGGAATTTTGACTGTGGTAATCGATTAACAGCATTTTTGTTAACCGATTACATCCTCAGAAATTAGCCCAGGAAGGTATTTTCTGCATGGTGTAATCGATTAACAACATTTTTGTTAACCGATTACACCTGCTATTTTTGCTGATTTTCAGTAATTTCTCAGCACTGCAGCAGCTACTACTATTTTCCTTTGGTCTACATCATTCTAGCATCTTGTTGAAGGTTCTAGACATATGATTACACTAGAAAATATCAGCTACATTTGCTACACTACCTCACCATCAATAATAATCATCATGCACCCTCATACCACTCATTTGGACCACTTGATCATTGAGTTGCATTGGGATTCTCCAACCGAGTTAACCAATAACTAATTGAGTTAGACCCCAAATCAGTGAGTTGGATTTAACTAACTCCAAACCAAATGCCAAACCTCATTTAACTACCTCCATACCAAGTTCCAAACCTTCACTTACTCCAAGCATATGCTTTATATAAGCAAACCCTCACATTGATGCAAAGGGACCTTTTGGACATAATCTTCATTCTCACATTTTGCTCTAAATTTTCACTCTTCATTCTCTGAATTTTCTGCAACATTCTCTCTCAATCATCACTTTCTTCTTCCCTAAACCTAACAAAAGCTCTTCCACCATTAGAGCTTAGCAAGCTTTGCATTGAAGCTTGCTATTCTTCGAGCTAGACCTCCATTCATCTTTATTTTCATCTCTGAATTCTACAGCAACAACAACATTTACTCCAATCCAGGCTTTGAAAGTTGATTATTTAAAGAGTTTTTGTGAAAATTAGGATCCGAAGCAATTATCGCATTATCTTCGGGTTTTCTCATTATGAATTGCTAGAGATCTCTAGATTTTATGGTTTTCTAAGCATCTCTTCATCACATTTTGATCACAATAATTACCAAGGCAAATCTCAGTCTTGTAGGTTGGTGAATATTGCTTAATTTATCATTTTCGATCAATTTCGTGTTTTTGTAATGTAGTGCTTAATTGTTGTTTCGCTATATGAATAATTGCTTTGCATGCTTGATTCTATTAGCTCTTAATTACTCTGAATTAACATGAATTTTGCATCTATTCCATGCTATGTTACACTACGATTACATGCGATAAGTGATTCCGGAAAGTGCTTTTCAAAAATCAGATTCTGCTGTTTTTGCATGTGTAATCGGTTAACACTTTTGGTGTAATCAATTACACCCTTGCTTGCGCCTCAGAATTCACTTTCTGCATGGTGTAATCGATTAAGAACATTCATGTTAACCGATTACACCTGACATATTTTGCCAATATCTTGCTGTTTTGGGACTATTTTGCATGCTTTTCTTGTATATTTTCCCATGCTTACCTATATTCATGCCAATGCCACTGTTTTAGGTCAGTACCTACTTGCAATGACTCTTGCTTGATTAATTGCATGATTTTCCTTGATTATTTTTCAATTCTATCACATGTTTGAAGCACTTTTTGTACATTTTTGCTTATGTGTTAACATGAATAATGCTTAGTAATGCATGCTAGCTTGTCATTGTTAATGCTTTGCAATTCAATTTGATGCATTAAATTTGTTCTTCCTTGAGCAAATTCTTGTTCAACCTTATTCCCCACACTTTCTTTGATAATCTTTTAATCCGCTTGAAAGATTATTGGCATTTTCTTCCCTTTGATTGATTGATCAAAACCTTGTTTCGATTGATTAATTGCCCTCGCTCTCTTCTTTAGGATCCCTTTAGGGCCTCCTCTTGCTTAATCCTGTTCTGAGTTGGACGTCTGCATAACAAGCTGGAGCACTGTACAAATTGCGTCATTACTCTGTCAATATCAATCTCTGTACTGTGCTTTGAGTGCTAGAGAAGGAATGAGAATGGAGAATTCCTACCCTCATTCTGACTATTTTTGGTAGGGGGCGAATGACTTGTGCCTGGAGTAGTCATCTTTATCCCCAGACCGTAGTGTCTCTTGAGTCGATCCTTGGTCACTCATTCCTGCCCCAAATCTTCCTCTTCCTGTTTGGGTTAGCGACCTTCTCTTGGTTCAACACCCGTTCATTTGGTTAATCACAGTCTGTCTGTTAAAACCAATCTCTCTTTCTTATGGGGTTAATCACCTTTTGGTTAAAATACCCATTCCTTTGGTTAATCACCATCCGTCAGTTAAAACACCAATCTTCTTCTTCCCCAGCAAAGTCACAATCTTCTCTTGGTTCACTTTTCTTTCCTTCGGTTAACCACATTCTGTCTGTTAAAATACTGAATCCTCAGTGAAGTAAGCAACCTTCTCTTGGTTCTAAACACCCTATTTTCGTTGGTTAATCACTGCCTTCCAGTTAAAAGACCAACCTTTTTCTTTTCCTCGGTTAACTATAGTCTGACTGTTAACATATCAAGCCTCTTTTTGGGTTAACACCTTCCCTTGGTTCAAACCCTTTTCGTTGGTTAACCACTGCCTGTCAGTTAAAAGACCAACTTCTCCCCGTTCTTTGGTTAACCACTGCCTATCAGTTAAAGCACTGAATCCCCTGTGGGTCAAACATCTCATTTTGGTTAAAGCCTTGTTTTGGTTAACCACTGCATGTCAGTTAAAAGACCAATTCCTTTCTTTTTCCCCAGCTAGGGTCAATTTATTTTCTCCCAGTAGGGTCTAACTTTCCTTGCGTTAACTATCGAGTCTTGGTTAAAACATCATTGCCACTGCCTCTTGCTCTTACTTTTCTTACTTATACCTCTTATTCCTCTCTCTTGGTTTCGACACCATTTCTTTGCTTTTCGCTCTTGGTTTTGACACCACTTTCGTTTCTCTCTTTTTCTGTCTTAGTTCTCCGAACTACACAGGATATGAATTCCTCATTGCACTATGAGGATATGTAGGCATAAGATTGCAAAATCTTGGAAAGCCACCTTCTCCCTTTCTCTCCCCTGGTTCCATGAACTACGAAGCTTTGAATTCCTCATTGCACTATGAGGATACATAGGCATGAGGGTCCTAATCCTCTGCGAGCACTTTCCTAGTCTCTTTTCCTTCCCTCCTTAGCGAGTAGCCTTTAGATAGTTCACCCATCTAAGCCTAGAGCATTCAGAATAGTTCCCATCGAGTACGACGGATGCGTGGGGTGCTAATACCTTCATCTCGCATAACCGAATCCCTTACCCGTTTCTCTTCCCCTTGGGTTTTATTGATATTTTCCCTTTCCTTTTGGAATAAATAAAGTTCGGTGGCGACTCTATTGTACCGCCGAGCGTGAGATATGCTTAGGTATAATCCTACTAACTTTAGCTGGCAACTCTGCTGGGGAGTCCTTGCTCTTGCAAGTTGGAGTCTCGCCTAGTTTTGTTTGCTTTCTTGTTTGTTTGGGTGTTTATCTTTGCGCTTTACTTGCTTTATCTTCATGTTATTTATTGCATTCTTTATTACTTTAAATATTCATATGCTGCATACTCTGGATATCTGCTATATTTTCCACTGTTGTAGGGCTGGTGTTACTTGAGAGAAGCTCTATACCTGGGCTTGAACATACATATAGGATAGAATCGTGGATAGTCGTGTCGCCTGCGTTCCGCGCGTTGGGTTGTCACGAGAGCCACACCCAGACTAGTTTCACTTGAGAATACTTTTGTCCTGCGATAATTTGCTACGACAAGGTATTTTCACTTGATTCCATGACTTTGGGAGACCTTCTAGGGACCACTTTTGGAAGACTAGAACACACCTGTGAGGGGATATTGGATTTTTGCATAAAACCAAGGCTCTTCATACCATTTGTTCTCTTGTACACGTCAGACCTTTGCACCTACACAGAGTTATATATACAGATTATCCAGATTATTTAGACTGTGTTGGTTTCTTGATTCTTGTGTTGCATACCATTTCATCATATCAATTAATTTTTTCATGTGCATTTCCAGGGTATTCGAGAGCTTAATCTTTGTTGACGTAATAAAAAAAATGAGTACTGGTTAGAGAGGTACCTATAACTATAATTTTGTGGAACCTAATCTGAAGACTTTGAGAGGTTAAGCATCCCGTCTGACTGAGGTTCACAAAGTTATTTTCAAGGATGATTATAGTAATCTTCTGACTATCCTCAACACTGAAGTTAACACTACGTCCTTCCATACACTTGTTCAGTTTTATGACCCGCCGCTATGGTGCTTCACATTTCAAGATTATCAGTTAGCGCCAACACTTGAGGAGTAGTCTCATATCTTGGGGGTTGAGATCAAGAATCAAGTTCCCTTCATCTACACCAACGGATTTTTGAAACCTCACCTTATTGGTGAAGCTCTTTGCATTAATAAGAAGGATGTGGAGGTTAATCTCAAAACTAAGCGTGGTACTCGAGGGTTTACTCTGAAGTTTCTGGTAGATAAAGCCATTTCTTTTGCTGAGGCTGGAAGTTGGAGTGCCTTCAACGTTGTGCTTGCTTTTCTTGTGTATGGGATCGTGTTGTTTCCGAATATGGATGATTTTGCGAATCAAGCTGCTATATGTATCTTCTTGACCAAGAATCATGTTCCTACACTACTGGCTGACACCTATTATTCTATTCATTTGAGGAATGAAAAGAAGAAAGGAATTATCATCTGCTGTGATCCAATGTTATACCGTTGGTTCATGTCTCACCTGCCGCAAAAAGGGTCCCTTCGTTAAGAATAAGGTAAATCTCAAATGGTCTCAAAGGATCATGTCTCTGACTGCAGATGATATCTCTTGGTATTCTCGAGTCTACGACAACACCAGAATTATTCTTCATTATGGTAAATTCCCTAATGTGCCACTCCTAGGTACAAAGGGAGGGATTAACTACAATCCGAGACTAGCATTCTGCCAATTGGGGTATCCCATGCTTGACAAGCTAGATCCTGATAAAGTGGAGGAGTTCATCTTTCATGAAGGGGTTGATAAACTAGGATTACTGAAGATGTTTACTACTACCTGGACACAAATTCACCATAAAGGAAGAGCTGAGCTAGGTAAGAAGAACTGCATAGCAAAAGAAGCCTACACACAATGGGTTAAGGAAAGAGCCAAAGAGATCTTACTGTTGTTTCCTTATGAGCCTTCCATCAATGTCAAGCTTCCCGAACTTGCCATTGTTCCTCCATCTGAAGTTGACCAGCTCAAGAGCACTATTGAGATGTTGAAGAAGGAGAATGTTGATCTTCGATCCAACCTTTATAAGGTCACACCCGAGAAGGAAATCATACAGATATATCTCCATCAGAAGAGGGAGCGCATGCTCAAAGAAGTGGAAATCGAACAAAACAAGCAGAGGAAAGTAGGGGATGCTCTGAAGGGTACTTATGAAGGACTCACCTCGAAGAAAAGGTAACTCACCGACACCCAGTATAAATCCTACAAAGATGAACAGAGTTACAAGAAGCAACTTGGAGGACTTCGAGGAAAGCTATCAGAATACAAGACAAAGTTGTAGAGTGAACAAGACCGTGCTACCTAGTTGGTGAAAGACCTTTCTCAATGTCAAGCCGAGCTCGACAAAGCTTCCAGTGAGATCCATAAACTGCAAGACCAAGCGCATCAGAACCGAGGGGAAATCAGTCAACTCAACCTGGAGAGTACTCAATGGGAACACCAAAGCCGCCATCTGCAAGTCCTCTTGGATCAGAAAGAAGCCTTCCTAAAAGATTTTCTTCAAGGACCTAATCATTCTTTGCTGCGTAACCTCATGAAGGATGCGAAGTATTGGAGCGAGAGACACGCTCGCTTAGCCATATTCGCCGAGCACGCACTTGAAGACTTGCCAGGAATGTTAGAGGACGCATATGCTGATGTGCTGCCGCACAAAACTCCATGGGCATTTTTTCATTTCTTATCTGTTTGTAGGGTGGTTTTTGATAGGATTCAGACTGATCTTGTTGTAGCCCAAAAGGCAAATCTTTGAGTTGTATTAACTTGTACTTTTCCTTTATTGAATGAATGAGAAGTTTTCTTACCAATTTTATTTTTGTGCCTTTACTTGTATGCTTTATGATTACTGTTAACAAAGATAAAAGCTCGAGAATTCCTGGAATTAAAACTTTATTTTTGAATGCATTGCATTCATTCATGCACACATATGCACGACCATCATCCAAAAAACAAAATGCTTACACCGTCCATCCCTGCCTTATAGCAAGACGACGACTTGACATCGTTATTTCACTCGATCAAGAAAGTCAAAGATTGTGGCTGACTATGAACTTGAGAATGCTGCTTACAAGGAAACCTTTGCTCAGTTTCAAGGAAGGATGGATCAATTCCAGACCAACATGGACACTATCATGGAGTTCCTTCGTGCTTAGAAGGACGCCGCTGCTGCTACTATTGTTGCAACCGCTACTGATACAACTGTTGTCACTACTACTGTTAATATTACTCCTGCTATTGTTAAAGCGCTAGTTGAGACTGTGATTCAACCTGTTGTCAACCCACCAGGCTCTCAGCCTGGTCCAAGTAGGCTTCCTGCTGCCTATCCGTGGGAAACGCCTCCAAACTTTACTCCTCAGATTTCCAATGGGTCCGCTTTAGGCCTTATCAACCTTTTTCTATGCCTGTGCCTAATGGGAACTCTGCTGCTTACCCATTGGGGCATGCCTGCTCCGCTTCCACCTCCTGTGGTTAATAATGATGATCATGAGATTCCTCAAGTGCAAGCTCGCCAGACTCATGTGCCAACTAATGTTGAAACTCCTGATGAGGTTGAGACTGTGTACAAAGGTCCTCCTATTCGTGTTACGGTTCCATCTCAAAATACTGTTCAAAATGTCCATTCTAGAATGCCCTACCCCGGGGCATCATCCATTGCTGTGGTACCTCCTCCTGGTTATCCGTATGGGGTTCAGATGGGTCAAACTTCTGGTCAGATGATCAATTCTGGGTTGGTGTATCTGTCTCAGTTTGCTTCTCCACAAGTACCTGCTCCGACTGCGTCCCAGCCTCCTAATATGCATGTTTCTGTTAGACCTGTTGCTCAGAACAAGCCTACAGACTACAAATTGTTGGATGAGAGAATCAGAGCCATTGAAGGGTTTTCTGCTTTTGGCATGGATGCCAAAGACTTGTGTTTAGTTCCAAATATTGTGTTGTCGCAAAAGTTCAAAATTCCTGAGTTGTCGAAGTACAAAGGGTTGAGCTGTCCTCAAAGTTATATGACCATGTATTGCAGAAAGATGGCATCTTATATTGACAATGACGAGTTGCTTATGCACTGATTTCAAGATAGTTTATCTGGAGCTTCATTGGACTGGTATATGGGGCTTGAGCGTAACAAGATTCGTTCATGGAGAGACTTGTCAGAAGCTTTCTTGAAGCAATACAAGTATAACTTCGATATGGCTCATACAAGGCTACAATTGTAAAATCAGTCTCAATGGACAAGTGAAACCTTCAAAGAATACGCGCAAAGGTGGCGCGAAATGGTCTCTCGAGTGCGACCCACTCTTTCTGATACAAAGTTGGTTGATATCTTCATGGGAACATTACAAGGGTTGTATTACGAGAAAATGGTGGGAAGTCCATCTTCAAAATTTACTGGCATTGTGACTATCGGTGAAAGAATTGAAATTGGGTTGAAGATTGGTAAGATTTCTAGTACTGCTACTCAACCACCAACCTACAAGAAACCTCAGAGCAGCTATGCAAAGAAGCAAGAAGGTTAGGCAAATGTTGTAATGGAAAAATCCCCTCCTCAGTATCAAGTTCCCATGGCTCTTATGCCATACTATCCATATCCTTATGTTGCTGCTACTGTTGACAGGTGATTTCAACCAAAGGTGGAAAACAAGGAGTCCCATGACGCGTCGGTGCAAAAGGCGTATCAAGGTGTCGATTCAACACCAGCAGAGGTGCGTCGGAGAGGTGGCGACAAACCTCGATGTCAGAGGAAAATAAGGCGAAGAGCCAATCCCAACTTCAAGGATAAATGCTTGGGCGGGAAAAGTTTGAAACTTCCAAGACTATGGGAAGTTGAAAAGAAAGTGGGGTGCCACTTGTCAGCTTCAGAAGACATTTGGGTAGACAAACAATTCCATTCTAGGCCTATATAAGGCACTGTATTTTCCATTTTTAGGGGTCGCATTTTTTCATATTGTAAAGGGAAAATACTCAAAGTACTAAGCTTAGAGAGAAACGAGTTCACTCCCGCGAAAATGTACAATTGCGTCCAATTTTACTTAATGCAATTTACTTTCAGCATTTAATTTAAGTCATTGTCTTTTTGCTTTTATCTTGTTTTTCCTCCCTTTAAATTTTTCCACTTTGCATCCAAAACTCGTTGATCGTTCAAACCTTTCACATTACCAAGGTCACCCCAACGTGACAGCTTTCACCAAAAGCGAGAAACTGAAATACCATGCAAGCATACGCTTCCAATTCCTTGTTCTGGGATTTGTTTGGCCGATCCCGTGAGCAAACCTGCGACGGAAGGCCAGCGGTTGTTCGCGCCGGTGAACAAAGTGGCACACCCAGTGGGACCCGTGTGAATTAAGTATATGTTCTTGCGTAGTGGTAAGATGGTAATACCACGTTCAAACAATGAATCGTCTCCGACGGAGGGTACGGTGGGAACACAAACAACTGATGTTGGATCCGGCACCGTGTCAGCAGTTTCAACCACTTCTAGTGGACCAACCGCAACACCGCGTCGAAATGACCCTAAATCAACAATGGCAGGGACTACAAGGCAGTATATGCCTAGCATCACCATGCCTATACCTCGATCTTATGGAATGCCGACAGAGTTTATGTCGAGTTTGCATTCTACTGGCCATCTGTTCGAGGAAAGTTCGTCCTCGGTGTTTTCACCCTATTAGGGGGCAGGACATATGTCGAACCAGATGGTTCGACCCCCAGGTTTTAATATTTTCTCTCAATCCATACCAACCTTTACCTCTAGTTCCGTCGCGGTCATGAGGCAACAGATGGATGAGATTAATAATGAGATAGTCCACATGATGACTCAACAGATGGGTACGATATTGAAACCACTGATACAAGAGTCAACACAAAGTTACCAACAACTGGCGACTCAAATGACATGGATCAGTGACTTCTTAGGCGCTCCTAGGGCTCAGGGTCGAAAGACCCCACCGCCTCGACCGGAGGCGCCCCTTCGTCAGGATGAAGTTTTCGACGAAACTATAGAACAACCCCGTGAGTTCGAAGAGATTCCTAGGAGGGTTCAAAGGCCTCCCGTGATTGTCCATAAGAACCAAGATTCGGACTTCGTTGTCCAACAGGTTCGACAAGACGCCTTGGTTGGAGAACATAACCTGGAGGCCGTGGTCGAACGTATCATGGTTCGTAATGGGGCGAACCCAGGCCTTCGACGACCAACATACACATCCCCATTATCAGACTTCGTACTACAAACAGAGTTACCCCGGGGGTGGAAAGTGCCAAAATTCACCAAGTTCGTCGGGGAGCAGAAGAGTCCACTATCAAACACGTTGCTAGGTATCAAACCGAAGCAGGCGACATAGCGAATAATGAGGACTTGAAAATGAAATATTTCCCAAGTTCCCTCACTAAAAATGCATTTACGTGGTTTACCACGTTGCCCCCTCAGTCCATCCACACGTGGGCACAATTGGAGAGACTGTTTCACGAAAATTTTTATATGGAAGTGTCGAAAATAAGTCTGAAAGAGTTGGCAAGCGTCAAATGCAAGGTCATAGAGTCAGTAGACCAGTACTTGAATAGGTTTAGACTTTTGAAAGCACGGTGCTTTACTCAAGTCCCTGAGCACGAATTAGTCGAAATGGCCGTCGGTGGCCTAGACTATTCGATCAGAAAGAAGTTAGACATGCAGTATCTTAGAGATATGGCGTAACTGGATGATCGGGTTTGCCAGGTCGAACGATTAAAAGTTGAGAAAGCCCAGTCTAACAGATATCGTAAAAAAGAAAAAGTGTCCTATGTGGCTGCTGACGAATATTCGTCCGACGAGGAAGAATTCATTGACGAAAGTGAGATCCACGTGGCTGAACTTAAGCCAGGGCCTCCCTATGCATGCAAATTGTTGAAACCATCAAACGGGAAAAATCCCACCGAAACCGAAAAAATAGATAAATACGTCGCTAAACCTTATACATTTGATGTGTCCAAATGTGATGAAATATTTGATTTACTGGTTAAAGATGGTCAAATAATTATTCCGCCTGGTTTAAAAGACCCCCCTCTATAACAAAAGAAAAAGAGGGGATTTTGTAAGTTTCATAATTTCCTTGGTCATAAAACAGCTCAATGTGTTCTTTTCAGGGATTTGGTGCAGAAGGCTTTGAAGGAGGGTCGGCTCCAATTTGGCGAGAAACCAAAGATGCAGGTTGACACCGACCCACTGAAGGTTGAAGAGGCTTTATACTCAGAGGTGTATGAATGTATGATGGTCGAAGCTACTGAGGGCCTTGACAAGCCACCAATGGCTGAAGTGGTAGAATGCATGATGGTCGAAACTACTGAAGGTTCCGACAAGAAAGCGGAGGACAAACTTGAAGCAGTGTACCTCCAGGCTGGCGAGAGTTTGGAAGATTTTCAGGAAAAGTGCAGGATAAGCGGGTCAAAAGCCGCGCTATGCCCTAGGTGCAACGCTGTGTTCGATGAGAAAGCTGCTGAGAGGTATGAGGCAAGCAAGAGAGAAGTGCTGCCAAAGAGCAAGCCACCTATCCCAAGGTTTGTGTTCGACAAGAGTGGGGTTCCCCGTCAAAATGAGGAGTACAGAAAGTTGTTCTAAGAGACAAGGCCCAAAACTTTTGTGCCTCTATCAGACTCCCGGCAGGAAAGGTGGATGGCACCAGTCAGCCAGAAAGGGAGCAAAAGACCAAAGTGGAAGGCTCTTGATTTGGAAAAAGAGGCAAACGTCACCGATAAGATGGTCGAACCAGAAGGATATAGGGTGTCCCCTAATTACAAAGGGAAAAACCCTATGACTAGGACCCAGTGGAGGCGCCATCAGCGCAGTAAGAAGGCTGAGAGGGAAGCTACGACTTCAAGAGTAAAGCCTGTCGGAACGTCTGGACAGAAGCGCCAATACCCAAGAGGAAGATGGGTGGAAAAGAACAAAGTGGCGACAAACTAGACCATGGCAGTAACTGTGAACACATTAGGAGAGAAGGAAGTGGTTTCGACCCAGAGTTCAAAGTGTACTTCGCTGGCAGAAAGCAAGAAAGAGCCAGAGTATACTCCTCAATCGGATGAAGAAGAGCCAAAATATTCCCCTCAGTCGGATGACGAGTATGATCCATCACCTGAGGGAGATTTTGACGAAGACATGTACGACGACACCAACGATGACACCTATGGCAAAGATTTTGTGTTAAATTGTGGTATCGTATCGGTCCTACCAGCTGAATATGACGTGGTGTCTGAAATCTCTGAGACTGAAGAAGATTTCGTCTCTGGTGAAAATGCGGATGACAAGCCGTGTGCTATTATGTGATGAACAGTGGTGTGGTGGAAGAACAAACGGCTATGTTTGAACGTCCTAGCCCTGGGATGATGTACCATTTGAAGCCGTTATTCATAAAGGCGAAAATTGATGAGGTGTCTGTTGACAAGGTGTTTGTGGATGGTGGAGCAACTATGAACCTAATGCCTCACAATCTATTTAAGAAAATTGGAAAAACGGAGGTTGACCTCCGACAACACAACATGGTTTTGTCCAACTATGAAGGCAAGACCAGTAACATCCTGGGGGTTGTCCAAGTGGACTTGGCTGTGGGTACAACCAACAGGCTGACACTTTTCATGGTCATCAAGTCAAAAGCAAATTTTAATCTGTTGTTGGGACGGGAGTGGATCCATGGAATTGGGGCAGTCCCGTCGACAATGCACCAGAGATTGACCATTTGGAGAAAGGATGGCATCGTCGAAAACATTGAGGCAGATCAAAGCTACTACAAAGTCGACGAAGCCAAGGGTAACAATAAATCTTTTGACCAACACTTAGCCAATGTGGCTCCGTGTGATGACGGATTAGGGTCTTACACCTCTGTCGACACGGGTCGCGTCCTGAACCTGGACCCCGACTATGGGTTCATATGGGACGCTGCCGACGAAAACATGGAACCAATGGAAATGCCACCAACGGGGTGGCCCATAACTGGTGAAAATGACTGCTGAGTTAGAAAGCATGACTCAGATTTTGGCCTATCTGGCTGAAAACAGAAAGATGTCGGCACTCGAAAAAGATGAAACTTTCCAAATAGCTAAGGGAGCCGACCGTGATAAAAGAAAAAATGGCCAACAAGGCCAAAGGGAAGCTATAGAAAATCAGAGGCTTGATGGGATTTACGATGATGAGCCTTTGGGATTTGAAAAAGGCCCAGATCATGAGCTGCAAAGAATGCAAGCGCAAGACCCGCTTGAGGAAATAGACTTAGGGGATGGGACAACCAAAAGGCCCACGTACGTGAGTGCCAAAGTAGGACCAGGAATGAAGGCCAAGTTGGTTAGAGTGTTGAAAGAATACAAGGACTGTTTTTCCTGGGATTATGGCGAAATGCCTGGTTTGAGTCGGAATGTAGTTGAGCATCGGCTTCTAATCCAGCCAGGCAAGAGGCCAGTAAAGCAACACCCTCGATGCTTCGCCCCGAAAGTCACGTCAAAGATCAAGCAGGAAATTGAAAGACTGCTCAAAAGTCGGTTCATCAGAACTGTAAGGTATGTCTAGTGGATAGCAAACATAGTACCCGTTATTAAGAAAAATGGGACCCTTCGAGTTTGCATTGACTTTAGGGATTTAAACAACGCTGCCCCTAAAGACGAATATTCGATGCCTGTGGTAGAGATGTTAGTTGACTCAACTGCGGGATTCGAGTATTTGAGCATGCTCGACGGCTACTCCGGTTACAATCAAATTTTCATAGTCGAAGAGGATGTCCCCAAAACCGCATTTCGATGCGCTGGAGCTTTGGGGACATATGAATGGGTTGTGATGCCTTTTGGGCTAAAAAATGCTAGAGCAACCTACCAAAGGGCTATGAATTCTATATTCCATGATTTTATTGAAAATTTTATGCAGGTATACATCGATGACATAGTCATAAAATTGTCATCAGAAGATGGTCATCTCGACCACCTTCGATGCTCATTTGAGCGAATAAGAAAATATGGATTAAAAATGAATCCACTAAAATGTGCCTTTGGTGTTCATGCATGGGACTTCCTAGGATTCGTAGTCCACAAGCGAGGCATCGAGATCAACCAGAACAAAACGAAGGCAATCTTAGATCTCAAGCCTCCGACGACGAAGAAACAGCTCTAGTCTTTGTTGGGGAAGATAAATTTTTTGAGGAGGTTCATCTCGAACCTAAGTGGCAAGACGAAAGTGTTTTCACCACTGGCCTTTTGGGGGGGCAATTTGTTGACAGGTGATTTCGACCAAAGGTGGAAAACAAGGAGTTCCATGACGCGTCGGTGCAAAAGGCGTATCAAGGTGTCGATTTGACACCAGCAGAGGTGCGTCGGAGAGGTGGCGATAAACCTCAGTGTCGGAGGAAAATAAGGCGAAGAGCCAATCCCAACTTCAAGGATAAATGCTTGGGCGGGAAAAGTTTGAAACTTCCAAGACTATGGGAAGTTGAAAAGAAAGTGGGGTGCCACGTGTCAGCTTCAGAAGATATTTGGATAGATAAACAGTTACATTCTAGGCCTATATAAGGCACTGTATTTTCCATTTTTAGGGGTCGCATTTTTTCACATTGTAAAGGGAAAATACTCAAAGTACCAAGCTTAGAGAGAAACTAGTTCACTCCCGCAAAAATGTACAATTGCGTCCAATTTTACTTAATGCAATTTACTTTTAGCATTTAATTTAAGTCATTGTCTTTTTGCTTTTATCTTGTTTTTCCTCCCTTTAAATTTTTCCACTTTGCATCCAAAACTCGTTGATCGTTCAAACCTTTCATATTACCAAGGTCACCCCAACGTGACAGCTTTCACCAAAAGCGAGAAACTGAAATACCACGGAAACATAAGCTTCAAATTCCTTGTTCTGGGATTTGTGTGGCCGATCCCGCGAGCAAACCTGCGACGGAAGGCCAGCGGTTGTTCGCGCCGGCGAATAGCTGCCCAGTATTAACAACCGCCATATCAGTATCAACCATAACAACAAACTCAGACTCCTCAGAATCAACAACCACAATGTCAACAATCTCAGTAAAATAACAGAAATCAACAAAACCAGAACAGACAAGGGAATACCAACAATCAGAGCAACTGCAAGCGCCCAAACTTTGATAAAATTCCAGTTCTGTACACAGAATTGTTTCCTTATCTTGTCCATCAAGGGGAAATTGTACTAAAGGAAATTTCACCCGCGCCTCTCTCGCATGGCCTGGAACATAATCCTAATGCATCTTGTGCTTACCATTCTGGGTACATAGGACATGCTACTAGGGTTGTATTGTTTTCAAAACCATAGTACAAGAGCTAATTGATCAGAAGATTCTGACATTTGCTGAAGAGTGTCCCAATATGCAGACTAATCATTTTCCTACTCATGGCGGGTCGGGGGTTAACATGGTTGAAGACAATGAAGGGAATGAACTGATCAAAGATGTAGACGAAGTGAAAACTCCAATGACTGTGGTAATCAAGAAATTGAATAAACATGGGATGTTGAGAGGTCTTCATGAAGAGTGTCGTATCTGTTAAACTAATCCTAATCAGCGCCGAGAATATAAAGGTTGTGTTCAGATTCTGATAAATAATGGTGTGATCCAGTTTGCTAGATTCAGAGCGGTTGAGAAAGTGACTACTATTGAACCATTCACGATCATCTACAGAAGAGTTCCCGTGGAAGCGCCAAAGAAGAAAATTCAGCCTATTGCTATTTGTGTGCCTAAGCAATTCCCGTATCAGAGCTCTAAAGAAGTGCCTTGGATGTATGATTCTACTGTGTACTCTAGGGGCTGAGAAATACAGTTTTCAGAGTTTGAGATTGTGAATATAACTGCTGCTGGAGGCATGACTCGTAGTGGACGAGTGTTTGCTCCAAAGGTCACTTCAAAACCAGTGCTAGTACCAACTTTTGTCTCTTCTAAGAAGAAGGACATTTCAATAACCCCAATTGTGAAACAAGGGGCATCTACCTCTACATTTGTTCCAATTACTCTGTCTGTGGATATTGCAAAAGGTAAAGAGGTAACTGCTGATGAAAACCAAGAATTTCTCAAGTTGATTAAGAAGAGCGATTTCAAGATCGTGGATCAACCGGGGCAGACACCTTGAAAGATTTTGATCTTGTCATTGCTTATGAATTTTCCCTTTATTGAAAGTGAACACAACCCATGTAATGTATGATATCTCTGTTGACCAGTTTGATGACGTGGTTGCCAATATAACCGCAAGTAGATATGTGGGTTTCAACGAATCCGAGTTTCCTCCTAAAGGAACCACACATAACAAAGCCTTACACATATCAGTAACTTGCATGGATGCCTTGCTATCTCGTATCCTCGTCGATACCGGTTCTTCCCTTAACGTGATGTCTAAGGGCACGTTGAGTCAATTACTGGTGGAAGGGAGCGAGATCAGGGCTAGCGCTTTGATTGTCAGGGCCTTCGATGGTTCAAGAAGGCAGGTTATCGGCGAGGTAGATTTGCCAATCAAGATCGGACCGCATTTATAAGTGATGGATATCAACCCTGCCTATAAATTCTTGTTGGGTGATCCATGCCGCTGGGGCAATTACCTCCACGTTGCATCAGAAGCTCAAATTCATGTATGATGATCAACTGGTTATTGTCTGTTGTGAAGAAGATTTATTGGTAAGCGAGTTATCCTCTTTCTGATATTTTGAGACTGATGAAGGCATAGCTAAGGTGTTGTTGCAATGTCTCGAATTCAAAGATGTCATCTCTGCTACTATCAATCCAAGCAAATCTCCAGAAGTGACCCTGTCATCCGCTAAGAGTGCAAGAGAAGCTCTTAAGAAAGGTGCCCTTCCTGATTGGGGGTAAGTGGTAGATGTTGTGGAGAAGAATGATCGTTTTGGACTGGGTTATCATCCTGCTCAACAAATTAACTCAGATGATAAAAAGAAGTTCAATCCGATCAAGTTCAATAGTACGGGTTTCCAGAAAGGTGATACTGTGACTGTTATCGATGATGATGGCACTATCAATCAGAATGCAAGATTTGTGTGCAAGTGTCCTCCTGGTTTCAAGCTTACCAATTAGACGGCTACAGTGGTTCCCATGGTCTTTCTCTTGAACATGTAATGCATTTTGCCTTCTTGATCCTTCGTCTTCGCCTGAGATGAGAGGATAACTTGTAAAGGGCCTCCCATTTTAGATGTATTATGTGGTCAATAAATGAAAGGTTTTTTGCAGTCAAATCACGCTTTTTTCATTTCTCTATTTTACTTTTTCATAAATAACAAATGGAAAAAGTTTCTTTTATTTTCACCTTTCAAATAACCCATTCTAAGCAAAATTTATAAACATGCAGAGAAAATAAATGCATTGATAACAACATGGCAAACATCCATTGTAACTCTGGGATTCTAATTAACCAAGCCGAAGAAGACGACGAGAAAGATTGTTAATTATCGGATGAACTAGCAAGGCTCCTTGAGCACGAGCAGAAAGAGATCCAGCCATACAAAGAGCTAGTGGAAGTCGTCAACCTGGGTACTAATGAAGTCACAAAAGAGGTCAAGGTTAGGGCATCTCTCACCAAGCATGTACACTCCGAGTTGGTCAAGTTATTGCAAGAGTATGTTGATATCTTTGCCTGGTCTTATAAAGATATGCCTGGGCTGGATGCCAACATCTTTGAACATCACTTACCGCTCAAGCCCGAATGTCCTCCTATCAAGTAGAAGCTCAGAAGGACCAGACCTAATATGGCACTCAAGATCATAGAAGAGGTGAAGAAACAGTTTGATTCTAGGTTCCTAGCCACTTCTGAATATCCTCAATGGGTTGCTAACATTGTCCCGGTTCCAAAAACAGATGGGAAAGTTAGAATGTGTGTGGATTATCGAGATCTCAATAAGGCAAGCCCGAAGGATGACTTCCCTCTGCCTCATATTGATGTCTTGGTGGACAACACTGCACAGTTCTCAATCTTTTCATTTTTAGAAAGTTTCTCAGGGTACAATCAGATCAAGATGGCTCCAGATGATATGCAAAAAACCACCTTTATCACGCCTTGGGGCACATATTGCTACAAAGCCATGCCATTCGGTTTGAAAAACACAGGGGCAACCTACCAACGTGCCATGGTAACTCTCTTTCATGATATGATACATAAATATATTGAAGTTTACGTGGACGACATGATTGCCAAGTCCAAGACCGAAGAGGATCACTTGGACCATCTGAGGAATCTGTTTGCTAGGCTCTGAAAGTTCAAGCTGTGGTTAAATCCTGCAAAATGCACCTTTAGAGTCTGATCTGGAAAACTATTGGGCTTTATTATGAGTCATAAAGGCATTGAAGTTGATCCCGACAAAGTTCGAGCCATTCAAGACATGCCGCCTTCCGAAACTGAAAAAGAACTCCGAGGCTTTCTAGGCCGACTTAATTACATCTCCAAATTTATTTCTCATTTGACGGCTACCTGTGAAGCGATATTCAAATTACTAAGAAAAAATCAATCGGTTGAATGGAACAATGATTGTTAAGAAGAATTTGACAAAATAAAAAAGTATTTGCAAGAACCACCGATCTTAGTACCACCGGTTCCTGGTAGGCCTTTGATCATGTATCTCACTGTCCTAGATTAATCTATTGGTTGTGTATTGGGTTAACACGATGACATGGGCAAAAAACAACACACTATCTACTACTTGAGCAAGAAGTTCGCTGATTGTGAGACCAGATACTCACTCTTGGAGAAGACTTGCTGCACTCTGGTTTGGGCCACTCGACGCCTAAGACAATATATAATTTGCCATACAACTTTATTGATATCCAAAATGGATCCAATAAAGTACATATTTGAAAATCCTGCTGTCACTAGTAAAATTGCTCGGTGGCAAATACTGCTAACTGAGTACAACATCCAACATGTTACCC
Organism: Lathyrus tuberosus; assembly: GCA_022829125.1. Lineage (NCBI taxonomy): Eukaryota > Viridiplantae > Streptophyta > Magnoliopsida > Fabales > Fabaceae > Lathyrus > Lathyrus tuberosus. Next base: position 5,002,596 of record JALAZF010000390.1, read on the forward strand.
AGAAAGCTATAAAAGGGAGTGTTTAGTCTGACTACCTTGCTCACTGATCCGCTGTCGCACACGCGTCAAAATCGAGTTTTTTGAAAAGTAGTAACGGGAAATGACATTCGGATGTCGTATTGCAAGGATTCTTGTATGATTATTAACCGACTAATAAAAATTAGGGGGTTGTTTAGGTTTCAGTTCGAGTACCAAAATAAGGAGAAAAAGTGATTAAAATAAGTGATTATGAAAATAAGTTAATATGCTGTTTCGATTCTTACCTATCATCGATTATTATAACTTCACTGCCCTAAGCGGATTCTATTCATATTTGATCACAATATCAATCAACAAGCGAGAATGACATTATAAGAGTTATGTTTCCTATTCGCCGAATTAAGCAAACGATACCACACAATTAAATTTAGGATACATAAATCAATCGAATCAAAAAAACTACTGTATGACAAATCGGTTTAAGCAAACGATAATCATAAAACAGAATTGATATGAATAATAATTGAATTGTAAAGTTATGTAAATCTCCATGTAATTAAACCTCATTACAACAGATCAACCTCAGAAGTTTAGTTCTCGATGAAATTTAGAGAAAGCAAAAGTAAAATCAGTGACTAGTGAAAAGAAGGTGATGAACAGTAGCGCGAATGCTATTAGGTATAAGGAAACATCACAAATTCCGGTTCTAACCCAACTGGGTCGAAAAACATAAAAACCCCAACCCAAAACTAAATATTTCTAAAGTCTAAAACTTCAAAGAATTATTCGAGCCTGATGCACTCCAAATCAGTTCCTGGCTTCAACACAAAACTTGTAGCTCTTTGTCCCAGCTTTCCAACGCCTATTAGAACGCGTCAATCCAATTGTCGTAGCTCAAGTTACGGTCTGCATAATGAACATGTATCAAGTAACTACTAGTTCTGAAAATAAGCTTCAAAAATAAAATAAAGCTAGAAACAAACTTAAATATGAAAACACATTATAATAATAAAATTACTCAAATAAACTGTAGTAATGCATAAGCATAACAATGGAAGAATGTGCATGAAGATGAACTGATCAAATTCCCCCACACTTAAACTTTTGCACTCCGAGCAAAATAGCATCAAGACTCATGAAAAACAATAGCATTAAGATACTCATTCTAGGCTACAAATTTTTCTTTTGTTAAGATTGCATGGATAGGTACTAATTTTTCACACCAAGGATATCGTAAGAACATAAATCCGCAATTGCGCGGTCATAAACCACACTCCTTTACTAACCAATCCAAATCATGTAATTATGCCTAAGCCTAACTTACTCACCCTCCTTTTTTCTCTCTTTCATTCTAATGCAATCACATAAAGCCCGTTATCTATTCACACACATGGTAAATAAGCCTGTTAGAGACTATGATCCATATCTTGTTAACAATTCAAAATTAACCACTTTAGCAACAACAATTTTTTCTTGAAAGTTTCACAACTGTTAGGCTAAGTGACTGTGTGAGGGTCACCTAACTTAAAAGGTGGATTCCTATTCAGATTTCTTATTAAGCACGAGATCATTCACTTATTTGCATCAGGTTAATTACTTAGTGTGTGATTTCTAGATGGTTCTGACTTCTAGATAAACTACTTAAGAGCTATTAAAGGATGAGAACTCAAGGATATGTCATAACTAGTATTTAAATCGATTTCCATATTCGGGAGACTTAAGGTGTTAAAACGGTACCGATCTTATGAATTTTCCCAAGTCTTCACAATCTAACCTCAAATTAATCTATAGCTTCAAAATTTCAAAATATGCATTGTGTTTCTAAGTCTAAATTTTTTTTCACTTAAAGAAAACTGAACAAAAACAAAGAATACTGAAAGAAAACACATAAAAGACAAAGAAAATTGAAAGAAATAAAACAAAGTAAATGGTTCCCTCCCCCACACTTAAAACACACATTGTCCTCAATGAAAGTACAAAAATATAAACTAAGAGTGAGAGAAAGGAAAGAACACACCCGAGTAGTTGATAGGTGCCAAGTTTAGAATGGTTTTCATATCAATTTATGGCACTTTTAAGCTCTTTTCCATACTTCTGATTGCGAAACAACTTATTTATTAAGTGATTCTTGCATCAATGTGTATATTTGGTATTTTAAATATATTTGTTAGTTTTGCAGCATATTTTGTAAAAAGGGTGTGACAAAAATCGGAAGAAAAAGCAAAGAAACGAAGAAAGTTGCGTGTCGAAGAATTCAAGACCTTCGCCTGGCGAAGGAGAGGCGAAAGAGAAGTTTCTCCCGACGAAGGCCTGGCGAAAAACCAGGCGAAAGAAGTTTTAAATTCTAGTAGCCACTGGAAGTGGTTCGCTGGCTGATTTGCCTAGTGAAGGAGAGGTGAAAGGGATTCGCCCGGCGAAGCTTTATTTCTCCTAGCAAATTCAGATATTTTTTCCTAGCTTGTTTGCACTGTTTTGTCACGTGGCTTTACTAAAAGGTTTCGCCCGACAAATTTTATAGTTCGCCCGACGAATTTACTTGGGCTGAGCATGTCTATTTTAACACTTTGTGATATTTTTAGGAACATAACTTACTTTTTAAGAATCTTTTGTGACCTAGAAACTTTTGTGAAGAGAAAAAAGTCATATTCTTCAGTTTTACTTAGAAATCAAAGCTTTTAAGCTTCAATCTTTGATCCTTTCAAGTTTGATTCTCCAAAAGCTTTGTTTGTTACTTGTTGTTCAAGCTACCATGGTTATAAGTAGCTAAATCTCTCCTTGTGTCAAGAATAGAGGTAGATAATTCTCATTTTTGTATGTATTTCTCTTGATATGTGTATGTGAATAAGTTGATTATGAATATATGGTGAAAAACCTTATTTTTATTGTATATTTGTGTTGGATCATTATTGAGAAATATGTTTCAACCATTGACCTAGCTTTTTCATCTTTCAATAAACAAAGTCTAGAGATAATCTTGTGAGTTGATATTCACTAATATCAATCCTTTAATGTTATCATATTGACAGTTAGGTTGAGAAATCATCTAAGGATCAATATGATAAAAATCACAAATTGTTTTAGAGATGAAACATATTGAGAGGATATGTGATCATATTTGTTGTTAATGAGTTCACATGCTTTGTTAAGAAAATATGTATAAAATGGATTATCAAGCCCTAATCTGAACTTGTTTTTACCAATCGTTTAAAACTGAAACTTTTTACTGTTGATTATAATTTTTATGCAATCGTTGCGATACGAAATCAAACCAACCGCTTTTTATGTTCTATGTTTAAAACGATTCCAATTATAGAACAGTGGTAATATCACACAATCCCTATGGAAACGATAACAAAAACTGACACTAATACTATTTCAACAAAATGGCGCCGTTCCCGGGTGTCGCTCCCAGGATTTTCATCCAGGTACAAACGCGAGAGTGGTGCGGAAAAATAGAGTCGCCAGCCATGTAAATTTATCCCAAGAGAGGGAAAGGGAACACCGCATAAACCTGAGGAAGAGGGAAAAGAATGGTCATCGCAACCATAACCTGGGTTCGGGAGTCGGTTACGCGAGGGGAAGGTGCTAGCACCCCACGCGTCCATCATACTCGATGGGATCCATGCTTGTTGTCTATTCTAAGGGTGAGTTATCCTATCATCTATGGCTGTACTAAGACGGGAGAGGGGAAAAACAAAGACAGACTCGGTAGGACGTCGACGTCCTAGGCCTACGTACCCCCTTTGTGCAATGGGGAATTCAGAGTCAACGTAGTTCGGACCAAGTTCTTTTTGTGTTTTTTATGAGCGACGTTAAGTTCGCGTCCGACAGTTAGGGTCGATGCCTGTTTGCGACTCAGACGGAAGGTAACGTGCCCTTTTTGAAAATAGCCTTTAGTTTGACGATCCCGAAGGACAAAAAGGTTTGAAGTTTGTTTGTATTTTTTAGGACAGAAGTGACTTAAGTTAGTTCATAACTTGCATTGCACCAAAGTCTAGGGCACAGGGGCGAATACTTAACGCATCGTCCCAAGACAGGACGCTCGCTAAGCACTCTAGAAAGATGAGAGGAAGCCCCTAATTTCTCATTCCCCACGCTTAAGGCTCGTGCGTAATACACTTTATACTTATTAAGTGTTTTCAAGAAGTTTGAGATGAGAAGAGAGAAGACACAAGGGATACTCTAAAGGGGAACTAAGAGTCTTAATGTTATCATGCATGGGTGACCTACGGTTAGTGAGGTTCGACGACAACCTAAACCTAAAGGAAAAAGATGAGAGAAGGAAAGAGTAAGGGTGAATATGTATGATTTATCCACACCTTCAAAGAAACTTACCTCAATCCCTGCACAAAAGATTAGTACCAAACGGACATAAATAATATCAAGGCAAATGAAAATCAAACAATGACATACAATAGTGATAACAATCCAAACATGAATTAAGAAGTCAAATAAACAACCCCAAGGCAATGGCACAAGTGCCTTTTTAAACAGATAATCAGACAAGATCAAGGATACGCATACAATAAAATCTCACACAAAGAGCCATTAAACAAAATAGTAAAACAACTTCTAAAATCACCAAATTAAATATCTAAGTTACTCAACCAGAAACAAACCAAATACCAAAAGCTCCTGCAAAAAAATAAAGATGTTAGTCACTTAAACAATTAGGCAAAGCTCAGGTGAGAAGTCGGGTTCAATGTGCCAAAGGGAAGGACCAAAATGCAATATGCAATAATTTTAAAAATGAAAGAAAAATATTTTAATGCACTTCAGAATGTTATCTAACAAATGCAAAAAGAACGGATTGAAAATATTTTATGGATGCAGAGAAATAAAATAAACAAATTCAGGTATGCATGATATGAGTAATGCAAAAAGAAAATAACTAAATAATTAATCTAGATGATGAAAAATAAAATAAAAATAAAAAATAAAATTTGGAAAATTTTATAAAATGATAAAAAGTATGCATGAATTTTATGGTAATTTTTAAATGTAATTTTACTATTTTTAAAAATTGAAAATGAAATAATGTAATAATTAAATAAAATAAAAATGCAATGCGCATGGGGGGTGTGAAAAGTAGATGAAATGCATTCAAACAAGAGAAATGGGTTTAAGGGGGGCGCGAATAGCAGGGCCCAATCCAATCAGCGAAAAAAAATAAAATAAAAAAGAACAATAGACTTCAGTCAATGGGTTAACTGAACATGGGCCCTTGGATTGATCATACGTCCAACATTAGTCAAACAAGTCACTTATTATGCAAGATCAGAGGTCATGATTCACACGCACACCCCAACTAACATGCACGCGCACACACCAAGGCCAGCTGCATACTATGGACGCCCATGTGCCCGACACATGCTATTTTTTATTCGCTGGCACGTTCTTGGCCACTTGATCCATCAGACGGTCCACGTTTGGTCAACATATATAAAAAGTAAACAAAATAAAAAACACAATTGGTAGAACATGGCAGCTATGGTAGGGTAATAAACACCTGATCACATGAAATAAAAACCAAAAAAAATAAGACGTGGCACGATGACAGCCACACGATGAATGGGATCAACGGTCCTGGTTCATCTTCTTCCTCCCAAACCCTAGTCTGGCCGGCCACCACACCAGTCGCCGGAGCCCTAGCTCCGGCCACCACCCACGGCTGCCTGCGACAAAATTTTTTCCAGAAACTGCAAACAACTATACCATTATGTCCAGAATTTCGTGAGGATTACGAATATCCAATCCAAATTTGCAAACAATTAGTGCATAATAAAAAACGAAAGGAAAAAGGTTAGGGCTCCAAACTTAAAATTAATAAAACAACCAACATACACAACCATATTCAAAACAAATTATATCAGCATGATCCATGGACATCACACAACATTATGCGCGTTTAAAATTTAAGTTTTATGATCACGAAAAAAATCCACCAACCTGAGATGGTGCAACTCTAATCTTTGCTTTTGGCTGCGAATGGAGGATGATTTGCACTCTATTGATCACAAGGAAGAAGTTTGTGGAAGAATTTCTTGAAAACTCCTTGTAGATTGAGAGATATGAATGTGAGATGCTTTAGGGTTCAAGTTCTCCACTCCTCCAAATGTCACGTGTGTTCTCCCCTAGCCAGTGCATGGATGAGTTTAAATACTCTAGGGTTTCTCACTGATAATGGTTTGGGCTTGGGCAATTCTTTGTTTAATGAGTTTTGGACAAATTTGGAATTCTGCATTATGTGAGATACACCTCCTCCCATTCATAGATATCCAAGTATTTCATGATGGATCACTTAACTTCTGATTGCTAATCACACCTCAATTGAAATTGGGCCTTGAAACAAATTGATTCATGATTTTTTAATGACTTGGCAATTTTGAATAATGGAGAATAAGTGATAAATACACCATGGATTCACTTGATTCAAAGGCCCAACATGACCCTTATGGATTGTCCTTTGATGTTAAAAAGTACCTTGAAGCAATGGAATCAATTATAGGTCCATATGTCCCAAAATCCAAAAGTTGTGAAAATGAAACCCTAAAAACCACTTTGCCTTCTTTTGATCATAAGTTGAGTTTCACAAATGATATGGAGACCCACTAGTACTTGGTGGAAATAGGAGAAAAAGATATTCAACTTTAATGTTGGAGAAAAATTCATTTGAAGCATCTTTGATGATGAAAAGTCAAGTTGAATACAGTGCAGGAACTTGCCCAAAAAAGGAAACTTTCAAATTATAGGTCATTTCCATATTTAGTAACTTTTGCACCAACTCCTGATTCTTGATAAATGGCATGAAACTTGACTCTTGATGACCATATGAGGATGTGAGACCTTGAAAACCTTGGAGAGAACCTCAAAATTCCACAGTTGACTTCTCCTCTCACTGTTGACTTTTACCCCATTCACCTGATTTCCAATCCATTGGCCAATTGAACTTCTCCTGAACCAAATTGATGGACAAACTTCCACCCCTAGATACTTAGGGACCCAAGGAATACCATGGAATTAAGTCTTGCCCAAAAAATCAGAAATAAACTGACTTTATAGCAAACCCTAGTTTTGGTACCCTCAGTCTAGGAGGAAATAACACAGTCTCCAAATCCAAATTCCTCTGCATATGATGTGTATCCTCTCCAACAAAGATAAGATATGTCATTTGGTGATGATAAAAATCCAAGGAGCTTACCCATTGGAGCAATAAACCCTAGAATTTCAAAACCCTAATTTATGCACTGGTTAGGAGAGAGTGATCCACTTGAGTTCTCTTGCTTGACCCTTTGAAGAATACCTTCTCCTCTTGAACATGCCTCAAGCACCTTGACCCCATGCTAAGAACCAATGATATGCACACATGATAATGCAAAAATGAAATGAAAGATAAGCCAGTTAGTAATAAAGTAAGGAGGGCAAATTTTGGGGTGCAACAGCTTCTCCTATTCAATCAACTTGGTCCTGAGGGTATGATAGCGACGGCTTTCAGACAATCGGGATACACGGAGATTGAAAAGGTACACGGACGGGTGTAAAAAGGTTTCAATACGGACGGGTATCGAAAAGGTACACGGACGGGTGTAAAAGGCTCAATACGGACGGGTATCGAAAAGGTACATGGACGGGTGTAAGAAGGCTCAATACGGACGGGTATCGAAAAGGTACATGGACGGGTGTAAGAAGGCTCAATACAGACGGGTATCGAAAAGGTACACGGACGGGTGTAAAAAGGTTTCAATACGGACGAGTATCGAAAAGGGTGTAAAGCAACTTTTACCGGGGATTAATCTTGCTGGGGAATGGATAAGTCAATAAAAGACTCTGCCAGGGAGCACAAATATGAGGAATGCACCCTTCCAAAATCTCCTGAGTTATGCCATCTCTGCTGAGAAAGAGAACTGGCAAAGAAAGTATTAAACCTGGCTTATGCTTCGAATGCAAATGTTTGAATTTTGCCGTAATGCTCCACGCGAAGTGGAAATGCTACGCGTTTGAGGATGCAATGCAAGTGCTTATGATATGCAAAAGGGGTCCCTCCAGCAAAATAAATGCCGGAGAGAAAAGATTGATTCAGCTGGGGATGTCAAAAATAAATTGACCTCTGAATCCAAGAACTCTGCTGAGAAGGGTCATACTGATCGACTCTCGGATCAACAACTTCTGCTGGGGATGAAATCCCGAAAGAACTACCGGGGATTACACCAGTCCTTTACTGAAGGTAACATAGAACCTGAGATTCCTCCTCTGCTAGGGGGAGTTGAGAATGAATGCCCATGACGGAACCGGAAGTCTGTTACTGAGGACTGCTAATAACCAATTGGGCTCAGAACCTGCTGGGGGATGCCAACCCATAATACCATCCTGCTTGGGGAAAACAGTCCATGATACCACCCTGCTTGGGGATACTGCTGAACTTAGCCTGCTGATGGGGAGAATGACTTTACTCCCACCTTGCTGGGGACTAGAATACGACATCGTCGGTGAAAGCACGCTTCCTGACCGGATGGGGAAGGTGAACACCATGATTTTATGGGGAAATAACGTCTTGATCTAGAGAAAATACCTCCCAAGTCTCCTGCTGGGAGAAGTCAGCTCTGCTGAGGAAAGTGCAATCTTAATGTTGGGGAGAGAAACCTGCTGGGGGAGTACAATGTTGTTGCCCTGCAAGTCAAATAACAACAAATAGAATATGCTACAACATGACTATCACCGTTAACGCCTAAGTAATCTCTACTGCTTTTCATTATGCACCACAAAGCTCGAAGATTTATATGCAATGTTTATCAAAAATATCGGACGTTTTTTACAAACAAAACAGTAAAAGTAAAACAAACAACGGAAAGCTCTTTGAGTGAAATGAATATTTTATTGAGAATGGTGGCCTGTACATAGGCATTTACAATAGGAAGCAATTCCTAAAAAGAGGTAATTGCGCAAAAGCAAGAAGAAAATACACATGTCGGCAATGTGGGAACAGATATCCACCATGATTCGACTCAGCTATGACCCATATGCCTTGCTTATCCACAAATGTCTTGACCTTTGAAGAGACTAACTGTACTGATTCCTTTCTTTCAGAACTTCCAGGTATTGAAGGTGCTCACAGATCGAACGCAGACCATAGCCTTTCGCTTATAAATCCCTAACTTTTGCCTGGATCGCCCTTTTCGGGTTTTCAATCCACCGGGATACCCATTTTTGCCAAAGTCGCCTTTTCAGGTTTTCAACTTTGCGGGTTTACACGTTTCTTTTTACATTTTATCCCTAACTTTTGCCCGAACCTTTTCCTTTTTATGGTTCACTGGGATGCCCCTTTTTTTTGCCTGGACTCTCTTTTTATGTCCAGCGGGTCTCTTTTATGCGAAGTATTTTTTGACTACGTCTACGTTCACAGGGGATGTAAAATCTTCGCCATCCATAGTTGAAAGTAGTAGGGCTCCACCAGAGAAAACCTTTCTTACTACATACGGCCCCTCGTAGTTTGGAGTCCATTTGCCCCTGTGATCTGTCTGAGGAGGGAGGATCCTTTTCAAAACTAAGTCACCCGTCTGAAAATTCCGAGGACGCACTTTCTGGTCAAAGGCGTGCTTCATCCTACTCTGATACAAACGACCATGGGCGACGGTTACCAATCTCTTTTCTTCAATAAGGTTCAACTGATCCAACCTGGAACGCACCCACTCAGCTTCATCAAGCTTCACATCTGCCAGAACTCTTCAAGACGGAATCTCGACCTCTAAGGGTAAAACTGCTTCCATACCATACACCAATGAGAAGGGGTTGCCCCAGTTGACGTACGCATCGAAGTACGATAACCATGTAGGGCGTAAGGTAACATCTCATGCCAGTCTTTATATGTTACCACCATCTTTTGTACAATCTTCTTGATATTCTTATTCGCTGCCTCAACAGCACCATTCATCTTCGGACGATACGGAGAAGAATTATGATGCTCGATCTTAAAACTCTGACATAGTTCCTTCATCATCTTGTTGTTTAAATTCGAGCCATTATCAGTAATTATTCTCTCCAGGACCCCATAGCGACAGATGATGTCCTTCTTTATAAATCGGGCTACCACTTGCTTGGTGACATTGGCGTACGAGGTTGCCTTCACCCACTTTGTGAAATAGTCAATGGCAACCAAAATGAAACGATTCCCATTGGAAGCAGTGGGCTCAATCTTTCCAATCATATCTATGCCCCACATTGCAAAAGGCCAAGGAGATGACAACACATTTAGAGGCGTAGGCGGTACATGCATCTTATCTGCATAAATCTGGCATTTAGGGCACTTTCTGGCGTACTTGAAACAATCAGACTCCATAGTCATCCAGTAATATCCTGCCCTCAACAAATTTCTAGCCATGGTGTGTCCACTGGAATGAGTACCGAAAGAACCCTCGTGAACTTCCTCCATCAACAAACCTGCCTCGTGTTCATCAACACAACGTAGCAAGACCATATCGAAGTTCCTCTTATATAACACATCATCCTTGTTCAGAAAGAAGTTCCCTGCCAACCTCCTCACAGTCTTCTTATCTTTGGTGGAGGCATCCTCTGGATACTCCTGTCTTTTCAGAAAGACCTTAATATCATGATACCATGGTTTGCCATCAGACACATCTTCAATTGCAAACACAAAAGCTGGTCTATCCAAGCGCATGATTCTAATCGACGGAGTTTCATTCCAACGGTTCACCTTATACATTGATGCCAATGTCGCCAACGCATCAGCCATCTGATTCTCAGCTCGGGGCACATGATGAAAATCCACTCTTTCGAAGAACGGTAACAACCTTCTGGCATAGTTGTTATAAGGTACCAAATTTGCCTGACGAGTCTCCCATTCTCCTATAATCTGATTAACTACCAACGCGGAATCACCATAGACATCGAGGTTCTTAATTCTCAAATCAATTGCCTCCTATAACCCCATGATGCATGCTTCATACTCTGCCTCATTGTTGGTACACACGAACGCTAATCGGGCAGTGAAAGGTATATGAGAACCCTTCGGGGTTGTAATGATTGCCCCAATTCCATTACCATATGAATTGACAGCCCCGTCAAAAATCATCTTCCACTGAGATCCAATCTCAGGTCCTTCGTCAGGAAGAGGCTCTTCACAATCCTTCATTTTCAGAAACATAACATGCTCGTCCGGAAACTCAAACTTCATTGGCTGATAATCCTCGACCGGCTGTTCAGCAAGGTATTCTAACAAAACACTTCCTTTAATGGCCTTCTGAGAAACATACTGAATATCGCACTCTGTCAAAACCATCTGCCAACGGGCTATCCTTCCAGAAAGTGCTTGCTTCTTAAACACGTACTTAATCGGATCCATCTTCGAAATCAACAAGGTTATGTGATTTAACATATACTGCCTTAGGCGCTTGGCTTCCCAAGCGAGTGCACAACATGTCTTCTCCAGCATAGAATATCTTGATTCACAATCAGTGAACTTCTTACTCAGGTAGTAAATGGCATGCTCTTTCCTACCTGTCTCGTCGTGTTGACCGAGCACACAACCCATCGAATTCTCAAGAACCGTAAGGTACATAATCAACGGTCTCCCAGATACTGGTGGCATAAGGACTGGAGGCTCCTGCAAATACGTCTTTATTCTTTCGAATGCCTCTCGATAATTTTCATTCCACCTGACCTCTTGATCCTTTCTTAGCAACTTGAAAATTGGTTCACATGTAGCAGTCAGATGAGAGATAAACCTCGCAATGTAATTCAACCTCCTCAAGAAACCACGAACCTCTTTCTCTGTCCTTGGATCAAGCATCTCTTGTATGGCTCTTATTTTTGCAGGATCAACCTCGATACCTCTTTCACTAACAATGAACCCCAGTAATTTACCAGACCTCACGCCGAAAGTGCACTTGTTCGAATTCAATCTCAATCTGAACTTCCTCAACCTTTCAAACAGTTTCTGGAGGTTCACCAAGTGTTCTTCCTCTGTTTGTGACTTCGCAATCATGTCATCAACATAAACTTCAATCTCCTTGCGAATCATATCATGAAAGAGAGTCATCATTGCCCGCTGATAGGTTGCCCCAGCATTCTTCAATCCAAAGGGCATTACCTTGTAGCAAAATGTTCCCCACGGTGTTATGAAAGTAGTCTTCTCCATGTCCTCTGGGGCCATTTTGATTTGGTTATACCCAGAGAAGCCATCCATGAAGGAAAACACAGAATATTGAGCAGTATTGTCTACTAACACGTCAATGTGGGGGAGCGGGAAATCGTCCTTCGGGCTTGCCCTATTCAAATCTCGGTAATCAACACACATCCTGACCTTCCCATCCTTCTTAGGTACAGGTACGATATTAGCAACCCACGGAGGATAATTTGTCATAGCAATAAATCCGGAGTCCAACTGTTTCTGAACCTCTTCCTTGATCTTGACAGCCATATCTGGTTTCGTCCTTCTCAATTTCTGTTTGACTGGAGTACAACCCTCTTTAAGCGGTAGCCGGTGTGAGACAATGTCAGTGTCGAGCCCAGGGATGTCTTGGTAAGACCAGGCGAAGATGTCCGTATACTCTCGAAGCAACTCAATCAATCTTCCCTTAACGGTGTCTTCCAAGGCAGCCCCAACCTTCACTTCTCGTTTAACTTCCTCGGTTCCCAGATTAACAGTCTCAACCTCCTCCTGATCAGGTAGAATAACCTTTTCCTCTTGTTTCAGTAACCTGGCTAATTCTTCTGGTAAGTCACAGTCTTCGTCAGTCTCTTCTTCAGCCTGATAGATAGGATTGTCGAAGTGATATCGAGCCATAGCTAAGTCCTGGGTGGAATCTGAACAAAGGAACCTGCATGATGGATGTTTTATGTTTATTATGAGTGCAACAAACAAGAAAACACATTGCCATTTTGATGTGGGTTAATGCAAAAAGTAAAAACAGAAAGACAGGGATCAAAATATTTGAAAAAAAGGTCCTTTATTGATGATAAAAATAGCAAATAAAACATCCAAACCCTACAAATAAATATCACTACGTCTTGGGCAGAACGTAGGACTCAACATAACAGAAAACAAAAGTAAATTACTCTGGGCGCGTCACTTGGATAACTTTCTCGGAGGACCAGTTGCCTAAGCTCTGACCAGGAATGGAGGGATGGATCCATTCATCCATGTCACAATCACTATCTCCTTCATCCTCAATAGCATTGACTCTGTCGAAGAAAACACCAGCACTGGTGAAACGTACTGGACCATAGAACTTGGGAGGCTCTTCAGAATACCTAGGTGGCTTGTAACCCAGTCCACGAGTATCTTGCTTTCTTTGAACATCAATAACACTGCCCCACTTCTGAGAACCACCAGCTTCAACTATAGCACGCGCCTCTTTGAAAGAGGACATTGGAACCTCTGGTGGTCTGACGACTTCTGGTTGGGCAACCACCTCAGGCTGACTGACTGCCTTTGGGGGTTCCTCGGGAATCTTCACAGCTTCAAAGGCCTGGCACAAAGTTTCCTGTATCTCACCATCTACCTCTACATACTTGAAGGTCGATAGGTGACTCACCATGATATCTTCTTCACCACAAACAGTTACAACGTGGCCATCCACCATATACTTCAACTTCTGGTGTAGCGTAGAAGTCACTGCCCCAGCACTATGGATCCAAGGGCGACCCAACAAACAATTATAGGCAGGCTGAATATCCATTATGTAAAAGGTGGTGTTGAAAACCTCAGGACCCACCTTGATCGGCAGAACTAACTCTCCAAACACTGACCTCTTAGAGCCATCAAAAGCATGTACCACTAAGTCACTTGGTGTACAAATCAACCCACGAGTATCCAGTTTCATCAAAGCCTTCTTCGGTAACACATTCAAAGACGACCCAGTATCAACTAACACATGCGACATTAAAGAACCACGACATTCCACTGAACTATGCAGAGCGTTGTTGTGATTCCTCCCAGCCGGAGTCAAATCTAAATCGGTGAAACCCAAACCATTACCAGCATTCACATGAGCACAACCCTTTCTAATTGGTTGACAGATATTTCCTGCGGTACATAAGCCATATTCAGAACCTTTAGCAATGCATTTCGGTGTGCCTCGGAGCACAACAGTAAGGATAGAATGGAAATCTTTGATGGAGTTTGGTGAAGTTGATCGACAATCTTGTAATCACTCTTCCTAATCAACCTCATAAACTCTTCTACGTCTTCTGAGAAAGTATCCCCACCGGGCTTTGTCATAGAATTATTTGCTTTCTGCCTCTGTGCAGACTCATCCATCATCTGTTTACCTTTGTCTTGTCTTGAACTGCCGGCTTGATTCTTGGATGGAATAAAGACTCTACCACTCCTAGTGATAGCCCCTGCTTCAACAAGGTTTTCAACCCCTGTATTCATAGCTGATGACTCTTCCAATTCCAGCTTCTTACCATTAACAAACACCTCGGCCCCATAGTTCCATGGGATGGCCTTGGTACTCTCCTACAGGACTGGTCCAGGAACAGTGATAGTGACCGGCGCTGATATAGTTACTGTCTTGAACGGAATCATTATTGTGGCAACATCAATCTCTCTGTCAGCAACAGTACTCTGCTTGCAACCCCTGTCAAACTGTAATACCCCTTCGCTGATCATTTTCTGAATACCTGCTTTCAATAAATCACAACCGCCCAGCTGCGACACACATTTCACATAACCTTCATCACAACCGGGAAATACCCCTCCCTTCAATAGTCTTTCCTTCACCACACCCAAGGGAGTTTGGACTTCGTTCACATCTGAAATCAAACTCAAGTCTTCACAGTCTTTAATAATGGCATTAACCCCCGGCCCACCGTGATTCGGCATCGGGTTCTGATTCACATTTGGAACGTCATTAGAGAAATTGATGGCCTTGGAATCCACCCAATCTTGAACCTGATGCTTAAAAGCTCTACATTTCTCAATATAATGTCCGGGTGCCCCAGAATGAAACTCACAGTGGGCGTTGGCGTCATAACCGGGAGGTGGATTACCGGTAGGTGGAGCCAATGTTCTCTTCTGAATTAACTATAGCTTTAACAAGTATTGAAATAGTTGAGCGTAGGGAAGAGGTGGAGTGTCAAGATGCCTATCATGCCTAGGCCGTGGTCTGCGAGGAGCCTGATTTTGTCGTTGGGACGCTGCTGGCTGCTGAGGTGCTGCTGGGATGGTTACAGAAGCCACCTGCTGATTGAAGTTCTGACGAGGTCCTTCTCTACCACGATATGATGATACAGAGTTTGTATCTCCCTCCTTCTTCTTGTAACCACTAGCATAAGGCTTCTTACTTCCTCCAGATGAGGACCCATCACCACCTGATATTTTTCCCGCCTTAATTCCGCTTTCTACCATCTCTCCTACCAAGATCAAATCTGCAAACTTTCCAGTCATACACGGTACCAACTTTTCATAGTAATGACCCTGCAAGGTGGCCATAAACATAGTTATCATTTCACATTCCAACATGGGAGGCTGAACCCTCTCTGCCAGTTCTCGCCACCTCTGGGCGTACTCTTTGAAACTCTCATTGTTCTTCTGTGATAAGTTCTGCAGCTGTGTTCAGTCAGGAGCCATATCAGTGTTATACTGATAGTGTCTGATAAATGCCCCTGCCAGATCTCTCCAACTTCGCACATATTTCCTTTCCAGTTGCATATACCACTCCAGGGATGCCCCAGATAGGCTATCCCGGAAGCAGTGCATCATCAGCTTCTCATTCTTCGCATGCGCAGCTATCTTACTTGCGTATGCTCTCACGTGGGTCCTTGGACAAGACATACCATTATACTTCTCGAAAGTGGGAGTCTGAAATTTGTGCGGAATAACAACGCCTGGAACCAGCCCCAAATCCTCTAGATCCATTCCTACAGAATCCTGATTCACAACACCCCTTAGCTGTTCCTCAATCAACCTGATTCTCTGATCATTGTCAATCTGGGGACCAACATCCCCACCTGGCAGAGAAAATGCGTCATCTTGAACATCATCATACTGACGGCCATGAACTGCGCCAGCACCAACACCACCTCCCCCAGCATTTTCAGCTCCGCCCGGAGGAATCACAACACCAGAAACAGGAACACCTCCGCCCGTAGGGCCATTCTGACCATTATTACCAGTAACGCCAGTATGAAGTCCTCCATGAAGGACACCGTCATCATCAACCCTCGCAATCAGTGGCTGAACGAGAGTCCTCAACTGCTCTTGTCCCTGAGCAACCCCTTGCATTAATTCCATGAATTGGTTCATGCGAGTCCGCATCTCAATGATCTCATTCTGTAGCTGATCCATGAGTCTCTTCTGATTCTGTCTGGTAGGATACCGGTGAATGTGCTGATTTGCAATTTTGAGATTAGAACAAGATAAGAATACCGGAGATAAACACCTGTCATGCAAAATGATTATGAATATGCAAATGCAAATGAACATGTTTGAATATTCGCAGGGCGATCCACCCCTTGATTCCAGTTTAACAACAATATAGAACGGAACTTCTGCTCATATATTAGGAAAACCAGAGGAAAACCAAATGTCAACAATCATGAATCCAAGATAACAAATCTGAACACCAAAATCATAGAGGTCCCAACCAACAAGCCTGGTGGTGATCCAAGTACAATAAAAGAGAATAGAAAACTACGGCATATCATCAAAATCCACAAGTGTCAATCCCCCCCATCCACTATGCTTTCTGCTCCAGTCTTGAATTTCCTTGAACAACTTTCTGGTGTCGGGATGCTTTGGTCTCTGAATTAGCCCTTGAATGAGGACGTCTCTTCTATGTATGATCCCTTCCAAGTATCGGCAATGCAACTCCCAAGCGTCTTCTCCAGAAGCACCATCCATGCTAGGACCCTCATGTCTAGGTTTCTTCACTTCAGCTTGGACTTTCAGTTATTCTATGGAGGCTATGGCTTCATTGAGTCGACCCTCGACTGCTTGTCTCTTGAATATCCCTGATAAGATCTCAGCGTTTTTTTTCTTGAGCGTCAATGTCAATTGGTCAATCTTAGCTAGATAACCGTCTTCCTTTCTCTTATTCTCGGCCATTGCAGTTTCTCGGTGTTCATCGAACCTGTGAATTTTCAACAAAACCTTGTCTAATTCCTCCTTCTTCGACTCGATAACCTTACTGATACCATCCAAAGCTTCTTTCATCCTTTTTCTAGATGTGACCATGTCAGCTAGCTCTTTTTCCGCCTTAACAAGAAGCTCTGTTTTCAACTTGGCGGTATGAACAGCTTCACCCCGCTCATGCTTCAACTGATAGATCTCCCTTAGTAGCTCTCTGTTTTCTTCTCGCAACTTTTCCTTTTCAGCCCATAACTTGTTAAACTTCTCTATCTCAACTGTGGTAGGAGGCTCAATTAGTAAAGGATACAAAGGTGGTTCCACCGGGAAGGGAAGAAGCTCCTCTTCTGGTCTCTTCTTAATCCACTCTTTATAGGAAGGAAAAGCCCGGTTATTACATTTCCCAAACGAAGTTTTATCCTTCTTGGTCACCTGCTTCCAAGCATTCACAATCTTCCTCATCATCTCTTGATCCTCAATACCATTGAAGAATAAGGACTCTATGATATCTCTCTCTTCAGGTGGACCTCTCAAAGGATAACCAAACTGCCTGATAACAAGGGAAGGATTATAGTTAATTCCACCTTTTCTCCCTATCAAGGGTACATTAGGGAATTCTCCGCACTTGCAAATAATCTCCTTCCCTAGCAAGTCATGATTGAACCAAACAATGTTGTCAGCAATCAAGCCCATTAACCTCTTTGACCACTTCAGAGAATCTTTCGTATCAATAAAGGTGCCAGTTTCAGGGAGATGGCTTAGAAACCAAGCAGATAAGAGCGGTGCGCAACAACTCACAGTTTTTCCCCGCCTATTTTCATTCTTGTAGTGAACTGAATGATACACATCACCTAGCAAGGTAGGTATAGGATTCTTTGAAATAAAGATTCTGACGGCATGCATATCCACCAGATCAGGAACATTAGGAAACAGGACAATCCCATAGATGCACATAGCCAGAATAGCTTGGAAAGCAACCCAATTCTTCTCTTTAACATGTATGCAAGCTTGATCAAATAAGAACTTTAATAAGAAACCCTTAGCTCCTTGTTTTTCTTCAATGTTACCGCTCAGAACAGATTCACTAATATGAAGAGCAACAACCATTTCTCTTATCCCGGGGTGTTCTTCAGAAAAGAATACTATGTCTTGCCTGATGTGGATTCCCAAAACAAATGAGAACTCCTCCAACGTTGGGGCCAAGATGTAGTCTGGGAAAGTGAAGCAGCGCAAAGACAGATCGTAAAACTGAAGAAGCGTATGAATGGCATCCTTCTCATACTTGGAGATATTATAAACAAACTTCAGAAGTCTCCCATACCCTCCACTGAACTCTGTACGAACTCCGGGACCAGCCATATTAATCAGCTTGTGAATCAATGTCAAAGTCGGATCTGGGAATGAATAGGCAACAGTCTTCTTTCTCGGGACATCCATGCCAAGGTAACCTCAGAAAACCGGAATCAAGAGTAAGATGCAAGCCCTGAAAAATGTCAAACATGTTAGAATGCAAGAAAATGATATGCTCATGCAAACATGGGATCAAGGCCACACTGCTGGATGTGCTGTGCTGTTAACTGAACGAGAACCACAACCCAGAAAACCAGAATTCTGAACCACTGAGATAACCAGGAACCCAAGTAATCAAACGTTGATGAGAAATCCAGAAAAATAGGGTAGGTTGAAGGTTTCGGTTACCTGCAAATGCCCATCCCCTCTCACGTGTGGGTACTAGGATGTTCAGTATCCCGGGCTCTCAGGTCGAGAAATGATGATACGTTCACCATTTCTGGTTTGGCATCATCATCAATCGAGGAGGCCTCAACTAATTCTCCAAAGCGGAAGGTCCTCAGCTTTGGCACTGAGGTCGAGAAACAATCGTACATTCATCCCTCGGGGTACAGTATTATCGTCAATCGAGGAGTGCCTCCACTGATTCTCTTCAAAAGATAGGGGCCATCCTATGCGAGTTCCAAAGCGGGCCCTCGGGTGCGAATGGGTTTGCCATAGGATGTGGTCTGCCACTGTCACCACTAAAGAGGGATGTTTCCACTAAGGTCCTCGATGATCGGTCACCAGAGTCGACAACTCTCTAGATCAACACCCTAACATGCGCAAGACACACACGTCAGAATGCGTCCCAAGATAGCCTCGTCTGGTTGTGAATTTCGTGAACACACAAACGTACCAAGCGGGCACGTAGGTCCCACTACTTTCCACTCTAGTCCTAGGGTATACTCAAGCCTGGGTATTGGGCTTATCTCTCAGACCCACCCAACCTGCAAAACAAAAACAGCCAGCACAACACAGCAGTATGACAGTAATAAAAATGACATGCAATGCAGAAAATGCGGTAAAAATAAAATACGACAAATAAAGCAAAACAACACAAAACACCCAAAAAGAACAAAGACAAGCAAGCGCTAGGATTGACTCGCTTAGGGATGGACCAACATAGGTCAACCAGGTCCCCAGCAGAGTCGCCAGCTGTCGCTCCCAGGATTTTCATCCAGGTACAAATGCGAGAGTCGCGCGGAAAAATAGAGTCGCCAGCCGTGTAAATTTATCCCAAGAGAGGGAAAAGGAACACCGCATAAACCTGAGGAAGAGGGAAAGGAATAGTCATCGCAACCATAACCTGGGTTCGGGAGTCGGTTACGCGAGGGGAAGGTGCTAGCACCCCACGCGTCCATCGTACTCGATGGGATCCACGCTTGTTGTCTATTCTAAGGGTGAGTTATCCTATCATCTATGGCTGTACTAAGACGGGAGAGGGGAAAAACAAAGACAGACTCGGTAGGACGTCGACGTCCTAAGCCTACGTACCCCCTTTGTGTAATGGGGAATTCAGAGTCAACGTAGTTCGGACCAAGTTCTTTTTGTGTTTTTTATGAGCGGCGTTAAGTTCGCGTCCGACAGTTAGGGTCGATGCCTGTTTGCGACTCAGACGGAAGGTAACGTGCCCTTTTTGAAAATAGCCTTTAGTTTAACGATCCCGAAGGACAAAAAGGTTTGAAGTTTGTTTGTATTTTTTAGGACAGAAGTGACTTAAGTTAGTTCATAACTTGCATTGCACCAAAGTCTAGGGCACAGGGGCGAATACTTAACGCATCGTCCCAAGACAGGACGCTCGCTAAGCACTCTAGAAAGATGAGAGGAAGCCCCTCATTTCTCATTCCCCACGCTTAAGGCTCGTGCGCAATACACTTTATACTTATTAAGTGTTTTCAAGAAGTTTGAGATGAAAAGAGAGAAGACACAAGGGATACTCTAAAGGGGAACTAAGAGTCCTAATGTTATCATGCATGGGTGACCTACGGTTAGTGAGGTTTGACGACAACCTAAACCTAAAGGAAAAAGATGAGAGAAAGAAAGAGTAAGGGTGAATATGGATGATTTATCCACACCCTCAAAGAAACTTACCTCAATCCCTGCACAAAAGATTAGTACCAAACGGACATAAATAATATCAAGGCAAATGAAAATCAAACAATGGCATACAATAGTGATAACAATCCAAACATGAATTAAGAAGTCAAATAAACAACCCCAAGGCAATGGCACAAGTGCCTTTTTAAACAGATAATCAGACAAGATCAAGGATACGCATACAAGAAAATCTCACACAAAGAGCCATTAAACAAAAAAGTAAAACAACTTCTAAAATCACCAAATTAAATATCAAAGTTACTCAACCAGAAACAAACCAAATACCAAAAACTCCTGCAAAAAAATCAAGATGTTAGTCACTTAAACAATTAGGCAAAGCTCAGGTGAGAAGTAGGGTTCAATGTGCCAAAGGGAAGGACCAAAATGCAATATGCAATAATTTTAAATATGAAAGAAAAATATTTTAATGCACTTCAGAATGTTATCTAACAAATGCAAAAATAACGGATTGAAAATATTTTATGGATGCAGAGAAATAAAATAAACAAATTCAGGTATGCATGATATGAGTAATGCAAAAAGAAAATAACTAAATAATTAATTAAGATGATGAAAAATAAAATAAAAATAAAAAATAAAATTTGGAAAATTTTATAAAATGATAAAAAGTATGCATGAATTTTATGGTAATTTTTAAATGTAATTTTACTATTTTTAAAAATTGAAAATGAAATAATGTAATAATTAAATAAAATAAAAATGCAATGCGCATGGGGGGTGTGAAAAGTAGATGAAATGCATTCAAACAAGAGAAATGGGCTTAAGGGGGGCGCGAATAGCAGGGCCCAATCCAATCAGCGAAAAAAAAAAAAAAGAACAATAGACTTCAGTCAATGGGTTGACTGAACATGGGCCCTTGGATTGATCATACGTCCAGCATTAGTCAAACAAGTCACTTATTATGCAAGATCAGAGGTCATGATTCACACGCACACCCCAACTAACATGCACGCGCACACACCAAGGCCAGCTGCATACTATGGACGCCCATGTGCCTGGCACATGCTATTTTTTATTCGCTGGCATGTTCTTGGCCACTTGATCCATCAGACGGTCCACGTTTGGTCAACATATATAAAAAGTAAACAAAATAAAAAACACAATTGGTAGAACATGGTAGCTATGGTAGGGTAATAAACACCTGATCACATGAAATAAAAACCAAAAAAAATAAGACGTGGCACGATGACAGCCACACGATGAATGGGATCAACGGTCCTGGTTCATCTTCTTCCTCCCAAACCCTAGTCTGGCCGGCCACCACACCAGTCGCCGGAGCCCTAGATTCGGCCACCACCCACGGCTGCCTGCGACAATTTTTTTTCCAGAAACTGCAAACAACTATACCATTCTGTCCAGAATTTCGTGAGGATTACGAATATCCAATCCAAATTTGCAACCAATTAGTGCATAATAAAAAACGAAAGGAAAAAGGTTAGGGCTCCAAACTTAAAATTCATAAAACAACCAACTTACACAACCATATTCAAAACAAATTATATCAGCATGATCCATGGACATCACACAACATTATGCACGTTTAAAATTTAAGTTTTATGATCACGAAAAAAATCCACCAACCTGAGATGGTGCAACTCTAATCTTTGCTTTTGGCTGCGAATGGGGGATGGTTTGCACTCTATTGATCACAAGGAAGAAGTTTGTGGAAGAATTTCTTGAAAACTCCTTGTAGATTGAGAGATATGAATGTGAGATGCTTTAGGGTTCAAGTTCTCCACTCCTCCAAATGTCACGTGTGTTCTCCCCTAGCCAGTGCATGGATGAGTTTAAATACTCTAGGGTTTCTCACTGATAATGGTTTGGGCTTGGGCAATTCATTGTTTAATGAGTTTTGGACAAATTTGGAATTCTGCATTATGTGAGATACACCTCCTCCCATGCATAGATATCCAAGTATTTCATGATGGATCACTTAACTTCTGATTGCTAATCACACCTCAATTGAAATTGGGCCTTGAAACAAATTGATTCATGATTTTTTAATGACTTGGCAATTTTGAATAATGGAGAATAAGTGATAAATACACCATGGATTCACTTGATTCAAAGGCCCAACATGACCCTTATGGATTGTCCTTTGATGTTAAAAAGTACCTTGAAGCAATGGAATCAATTATAGGTCCATATGTCCCAAAATCCAAAAGTTGTGAAAATGAAACCCTAAAAACCACTTTGCCTTCTTTTGATCATAAGTTGAGTTTCACAAATGATATGGAGACCCACTAGTACTTGTTGGAAAGAGGAGAAAAATATATTCAACTTTAATTTTGGAGAAAAATTCATTTGAAGCATCTTTGATAATGAAAAGTCAAGTTGAATGCAGTGCAGGAACTTGCCCAAAAAAGGAAACTTTCAAATTATAGGTCATTTCCATATTTAGTAACTTTTGCACCAACTCCTGATTCTTGATAAATGGCATGAAACTTGACTCTTGATGACCATATGAGGATGTGAGACCTTGAAAACCTTGGAGAGAACCTCAAAATTCCACAGTTGACTTCTCCTCTCACTGTTGACTTTTACCCCATTCACCTGATTTCCAATCCATTGGCCAATTGAACTTCTCCTGAACCAAACTGATGGACAACCTCCCACGCCTAGATACTTAGGCACCCAAGGAATACCATGGAATCAAGTCTTGCCCAAAAAATCAGAAATAAACTGACTTTATAGCAAACCCTAGTTTTGGTACCCTCAGTCTAGGAGGAAATAACACAGTCTCCAAATCCAAATTCCTCTGCATATGATGTGTATCCTCTCCAACAAAGATAAGATATGTCATTTGGTGATGATAAAAACCCAAGGAGCTTGCCCATTGGAGCAATAAACCCAAGAATTTCAAAACCCTAATTTATGCACTGGTTAGAAGAGAGTGATCCACTTGAGTTCTCTTGCTTGACCCTTTGAAGAATACCTTCTCCTCTTGAACATGCCTCAAGCACCTTGACCCCATGCTAAGAACCAATGATATGCACACATGATAATGCAAAAATGAAATGAAACATAAGCCAGTTAGTAATAAAGTAAGGAGGGCAAATTTTGGGGTGCAACACCGGGGATTGTTGTTTGATATTGCAAGCATGGCATTAGTTGATAAGTTTTAAACTTTATTTATCTCAATTACTTTTTCTTTAGCTTCTTAATTTGTTTGGTTAAGTTTTGCAGACTTTGTTTATGCGAGGAAAGTTACCTGTAGATTAGCTTCTTTTCGATCCTGAGATTGAAAGAACTGTGCATAAGTTGCATAGAAAAACTAAACGGAGGAGGCAACTTGCCAAGGAAAGATGAGAGAGAGAGGAGAAAGTTCTATTTCTACATCAACACCACAGTTTACGCCAAACATGGCAGCACCACCACCACCACCACCTCCTGCTTCAACACCATGTATCAACAGTCCAAGGCATACTGCTCAGTTTGCTCGCAATGCCCACAATGTGAGGCATTCTGAGATGAAGACCGGAATTCTTGCGCTTCTATACCAAAATCCTTTTATCGGTATGGATCCTGAGGATCCTTTCACTCATATCACAACATTCTACGAAATTACGGGTGCAATAGGAGCGCCGGAAGCTGAAGAAGAATCATTGTACAAGAGACTATTTCCGTATTCCTTAATTAGGAAGGCAAAGGAATGGTATCTTGATCAATCAACTTTGGTTATGACGGATTGGAATTTGTTAGAAGAAAAGTTCCTTGAACGATTTTTTCCACATAATCAATTCATGGAAGCAAAGACGACAATTGCGGTATTCTCTCAAGGCGAAAATGAATCTCTCAATGAAGCTTAGGAGAGGTTCAAATCCATGTTACGAAAATGCAAGGGTCACGGTTTTGATGAACTTACTCAAGTGAACATCTTCCAAAATGGTCTCCAACCGGCCCACAAGACTTATTGGATGCTACTTCGGGTGGATCGTTAATGTCCAAGAGTGCCGAAGACGCAATTTCTATTATCGATAAGATGGCACTCAATGATCATCAAGGAAGTCATAATCGTGGTACAACGCAAAAGAAATCGGGAATGCTTGAATTGGGGACGAATGATGCTATTCTTGCTCAAAATAAATTGATATCCCAAAAAGTGGAATTGTTGACTCAACAAATGTCAAAGCTTCCATAACAAATAAAAGAGATGCAAGAATTGCCAAGCAAGAATGTGAAAATAGCTGTATGTGAACTATGCAAAGGAGATCACCCCACCGGTTATTGTCCCCCCGTTAACGAAGAAGAAAATTTCATGGGTAATCAAGGCTATCAAGGAAGACAACAACCTTATCAAAATAACGCTCAACAACCTTATCAAAACAACCAAGGTTACCAACAAAGAGGGAACAATCCTGGTTATCAACAAGGTTGGAGACAAGATGCCAGAACATCAAACCGTCAAAATCCTTATCAACCGACACAAACTCAAGGTGGAAGTTCAAATTTAGAATAAACTCTCAATCAATTCATTCAAATGTCAATGGCCAACCAAAAGAGTAATGAGACATCAATCAAGAATCTTGAAAACCAAGTTGGGAAACTTGCAAAACAATTAGCCGATCAACAAATGGGGCCTTCCTTTTCCACAAATACTCAAACCAATCCGAAGGAACATTGCAAAGCCATTGTAACTAGGAGTGGAAGAGAGGTAGGTGGAGGAGAAGAAAATGACAAGAAAAATGATGATGTGAGAAGTGATGAGATTGTGGAGGAAGAAAACATGATGAGGTAGAAGTTGAAAAGAATGATGAGGTTGAAGTTGAAAATGAAAAGGATAAATTAGTTGAAAATGAGAACCATGAGAAAGAAGATGTAGAGGAGAAAAAGAAAAAAATCAAGAGAGGGAAGGAGAAAGTGAGCCCAATTCCAATTTAAAACTTACCTTATCCTCATGCTCCAACCAAGAAAGACAATGCTAGGCATTATGCTCGGTTCATGGATATATTTCGTCAATTGCAAATTAATATTCCATTTTCTGAGGCTCTTGAGCAAATGCCAAAATATGCAAAGTTTATGAAAGACATTCTTACCAAGAAGAGGAGATTTACGGACCAAGAAACAACCACGCTTGATGCAAGTTGTAGTTCAATCATTCAAAAAACTTTACCGATCAAAGAAAGTGATCTGGGTCGAGTTACTTTGTTGGTTACCATAGGCGATGTTTATGTGGGTAAAGGTTTGATTGACTTAGGCTCAAGCATCAATTTGATTCCGTTATCTATTGTTAAGAGGTTGGGAAACATTGAGATGAAAGCAACAAAAATGACATAGGAATTGGCCGACAAGTCTACAACTCATCCTTATGAAGTAGCTCAAGATGTGTTAGTCAAGGTGGATAAATTCTTCTTTCCAATTGATTTTGTTGTTATTGACAAGGAAGAAGACCATGATGCTCCATTGATTCTTGGGCGACCTTTTATGAAGACGGCTAGAATGATGATTGATATCGATGATGGTCTCATGAAAGTGATAATCCAATATGAGGAAGTTTCTTTTAATCTTTTTGAAGCAATGAAGCACTCCAAAGATACACATGATAGCTTTCGAATTGATGCAACAAAAGAAGCTATAATGGAAGTAACACGGCAAGTCCACATGTCAATTCCCTTTGAAAAAGCTCTTGGTGATGCATTTGAAGTTCTTACCGAAAAAGAAGAGAAGGAACTTGAAAAATGCTTGAATGAACTTGAGAATTTGGAAGAATTGTAACCTTGGGAAAATGAAGTGGAAGTGTTAAAAAAAGAGGTGAATAATGAAAAATCACAACTTGAATTGAAGATGTTGCCTCCCCATTTGAAATATGCATTTCTTGATGATGGTTGTAACAAATCGGTTATCATTAGTAACATTTTGTTCAAAAAAGAGGAACACCTTTTAATTCAAGTTTTGAAGAAAAATCAAAGAGCTATAGGTTGGGTTCTCTTCAATTTGAAGGGGATTAGTCCAGCTTATTGCATGCATAAAATATTTATGGAAGAGGATTTCAAGCCGGTTGCTCAACCTCTAAGCCGCTTGAATCCTACAACGAATGAGGTTGTGAGGAAGGAAGTAGTGAAACTATTGGATGTCGGGATGATCTATCTGATTTCTGATAGTACACGGGTGAGTCTGGTACAAGTAGTTCCAAAGAAAGGAGGTATAACCGTGATAAGAAATGAAAGAATGAAATGATTCCGACAAGAACCGTAACGGGTTGGCGGATGTGCATTGACTATCGGAGGCTTAACTAAGCAACATGAAAATATCACTTTCCGTTACCTTTCATGGATCAAATGCTCGAAAGGTTATCGGGTCAAGAGTTCTATTACTTTTTAGATGGATATTATGGGTATAACCAAATTACGATTAATCCGAAAGACCATGAGAAAATGGCGTTTACTTGTCCTTTTGGGATTTTTGCGTATAGAAAGATGCCTTTTGGCTTGTACAATGCACCAACCACTTTTCAACGGTGCGTGCAAGCCATCTTTTCTGATCTTATTGAGAAGACCATGGAAGTTTTCATGGATGACTTCTCCGTTTTCGGGGCATCTTTTGAACTATGCTTGAAAAACTTGGAAACCGTTTTAGAGAGGTGTGTGGAAACTAATCTAGTTCTTAATTGGGAAAAGTGCAATTTCATGGTTACAGAAGGAATTGTGCTAGGCCACAAAGTCTCCTCCAAAGGCCTTGAAGTTGACCAAGCAAAGATTGAAGTAATAGAGAAGTTGCCACCACCAACAAATGTGAAGGGAATCTGAAGTTTCCTTGGTCACACGGGATTTTACCGGAGATTCATCAAAGACTTCTCAAAAATAGCAAGACCTTTGAGCAATTTGCTCAATAAAGATAAGTCTTTTCTCTTTGATGATTATTGTTTAAAATCTTTTCAAATTTTAAAAGAAAAATTGATCATCGCACCCATAATTATAGCTCCAAATTGGACTCTCAATTTTGAATTAATGTGTGATGCAAGTGATTATGCGGTCGGTGCGGTGCTTGGCCAAAGAAAGACAAAATTTTTTCATGCCATACACTATGCGAGTAAGGTTTTAAATGAAGCGCAAGTGAATTACACAACAACTGAAAAAGAATTACTCGCAATAGTGTATGCTCTTGAGAAATTTAGGTCTTATCTTATCGGTTCGAAGGTTGTGGTGTACACTGACCATTCGGCGATTAAGTATCTTCTCACCAAGCCGGATTCAAAGCAAAGGCTTATCCGATGAATTCTTTTATTGCAAGAATTTGATTTAGAAATTCGCGATAAGAATGGGTCTGAAAACTTGGTGGTGGATCACTTATCCCATTTGGTCAATGTGGAAGTGACAAATCAAGAAAGTTAAGTACGAGAAGAATTTCCCGATGAAAAACTATTTATGGTCCAAGTTAGACATTGGTTTGCTGATTTTGCCAACCACAAGGCAACCGGATTAATATCGGAAGATCTAACTTGGAACCAAAAGAGGAAATTCTTGTCGGATGCAAATTTTTATGTTTGGGATGAACCTTACCTTTTTAAACTAGGTAGTGATAATCTCTTGTGAAGGTGTGTTACTAGTGAGGACGCTAAAAGTATCCTTTGACACTGTCACAATTCGCCTTATAGAGGTCATTACAATGGTTTGAGGACGGCAACAAAAGTCCTCCAGTCGGGCTTTTATTGGTCGTCCCTGTTTAAATATGTAAACCTACATGCGAAGAATTGTGACATTTGCCAAAGAAGTGGCAGAATTGGGAAACAAGATGAGATTCCTTTACAAAGCATGTTGGAAGTTGAAGTTTTTTATTGTTGGGGGTATAGATTTCATTGGACCATTTCCTCCATCTTTTGCCAACGAATACATTCTGGTTGCGGTTGATTATATTTCAAAGTGGGTGGAAGCAATAGCTTCAGAAAAGGCCGATGGAAAAACGATGATAATTTTTTTAAAGAAAAACATCTTTTCCCGTTTTGACACACCTCATGGCGGTTTTCAATTTTGCAATGCACCACTTGAAAAAGTTTTGGAACATTATGGTGTAAAGCATAAAGTGGCAACCCCATACCACCCATAAATGAATGGTCAAGCCGAGGTTTCAAATAGAGAAGTGAAAAGAATTTTGGAAAAGACCATGCAAGTTCGAGAAAGGATCGGTCTCAAAAGCTTGATGAAGCTTTGTGGGCGTATCGTACCGCTTACAAAGCTCCCATTGGTTTAACTCCGTTTCAATTGGTTTACGACAAAACTTGTCATTTATCGGTTGAAATGGAGCATAAAGCTCTTTGGGCGTTAAAATTGTTAAACTTTGATCCTAACTTGGCCGGTGAGAAAAGAAATGTCCAACTTCATGAATTATAGGTAATGAGGAGCAATGCTTATCATTCAAGCAAGCTCTACAAAGAAAAGGTCAAAATCTATCATGATAAGAAGGTCCATCAAAAAGAATTTAAAGCTGGCCAAATGGTGCTTCTATTCAATTCTCGGTTAAAGCTTTTTCCGGGAAAGTTGAAATCTAAATGGTCGGGACCATTCTTGATCAAAGAAGTGAAGCACTATGGGGCAATTGTGTTAGAGGACCCAAAGACCGAATAAAGTTGGACTGTGAATGGACAAAGGCTGAAAATTTATCTTGGAGGTGATTTTGATCGTGAAGTTCGTGTCATTTCTCGTGGTGATTCGTAAAGTCACCATGTACTGTCGAGCTCAAATGACGTTAAACAAAACGCTTGTTGGGAGGCACCCCAATGTTGTAAGTATTTTGTTTTTATTGTTTTAAGTATTTAATCGTGTGAGCAAAACTGTTGGAATTGAGTGAAAATGCATAACAACCTTGGCAGCACCAAAAATGCTGCATCTGGTGTAATTCGCCGGGCGAAATTTGGTTTTGCCAGCCCTTCGCTCATGCTTCACCAGGCGAAGCGTACGTGGGAAAGCTGGCTATAAGGTTGCAGAATTTTTTTTTTTAAAGGGTCCACTTGGGCCCATAAAACTTTTAACCCACCCATTTTATTTCACTCTCACCTTTTATTTCACTTTCACTCTCATTTCTCACTATCACTCTCACTCATCTTCAAACCCTAAGTTCATCACTCTCACTCTCACTCTCATTCCAAACCCAATCCAAGGTATGCTTCATTTTTCTTAATTTTTTTTAGTTCAATTTTATTAATTCTTTAGATTAGGGTTGGATTGGCATGTTGTTAGGTTGTGATGTTGAACCTTAGATTTAAAATAGGATCCTATAATTTCTTTGCTAAAGTGTTGTTGCTGTTGTGTTCTAATTTTTGAGTGAAAAGAACCTGCGTTTTTGTGACAAATTCTGGGTTGCACAAAATTCGCATGGAGAGCTTGAGGCGGGTCCTCGCTTTTGCTTCGCCGAGTGAGCTTAAGGCGAGTCCTCTCTCCTGCTTTGCCTGACGAGGTTGGGGCGAAAGGCCAATTTTTTTGCAGTTTTTTGTTGTTTTTGGTTTTTCTTTAGCTGTCGGTTTTTTTATTAGTTCTTTCTTGTTTTCAATTTCTATTTAAAGTGGTTCTGGCAAATAGAGGTATTCTTTTTTTTGTGTCTTGTCTCTTTTGTGCAAATGGCTCCCAGAACCAAAGTTATCGGAGGAAAGAAGCAAAAGATAGTAGTGGGTAGTAGCTCCAGCCAATAGTGGGAACTTGATCAGACTCATTTCATTAGCGAGACTCATGCTTCCAGGTACAGCATGCTCGAGGGTTGACAAATTATTTCAGAGAGGAGGTTTACTATCCATCCGGAAGGCACGTATCGGAAGCTTGCTGCAATTTTCAAAAGTAAAAAGTGGGGGCACTTGATTAACCCAGTTGATCAGATTAGCTATGAGTTGGTTCAATAATTTTATGCAAATGCTCTCCAGACCGAATGGGAAATGTTTCGGTACAAGACTTTTGTCTGAGGCAAAGAAATTCGATTCGACTGTGAGACCATCAATGATTTGTTTGAAAAACCAAGTTCCTTGGGCATGTTTGAGAAGGATGGCTACACGAAGGAACTTGGTACACACTTGGATCACGACAAAATCGCCAAGGCAATTTTGTTTAAGGGCAAGAGTATGGAGCACAACAACTAGGGTGAGGCGATCAAGTACTGAAGGGAAGACATACCTCCAAAAGTTCAAGCAATTCTTCTTCTGATTTTGTATAACATCAAGCCTT
This sequence comes from Lathyrus tuberosus, assembly GCA_022829125.1. Classification (NCBI taxonomy): domain Eukaryota; kingdom Viridiplantae; phylum Streptophyta; class Magnoliopsida; order Fabales; family Fabaceae; genus Lathyrus; species Lathyrus tuberosus. Next base: position 5,033,256 of record JALAZF010000390.1, read on the forward strand.
AGATGCACCGGTCAACAGTTCCGATTGATGTTGCCTTGCTTTTATACTACATCATTGAGGAGAAAGATGTGGATGTAGCCCGGGTAATTGCTAATGAGATGAAGAATTTCATTGAAAACACCAGAAGACCAGAGGTACACTCTAGTGCTCCTATTATCTTTCCTTGTTTGGTTACTGCTTTATATCTTAAGAAGTGGGTGCTGATGCCTGATGTCATAAATGAGAAAGTAATGGGAGTGGTGAATGATGATTACATTGAGAGGTATTGTAAGGTAAAACTGAGTCAGAAGAAGAAAGGTGCAAATGTGGGTGAGTCGTCTCGAGCACAAGCAAGTGAGCCATCTGAGGCACTTGATTTTTCTACTTGGGGCCCAAGGATACGAACGACATTTAACTATTCATGGGATATGGCCGAAGCTTACCGAAGGTCATCCGAATTTAACATTAATTATATGCAGTAGTTGTATCAGTTTCAGAAGACTCCGCAGGAAGTTACTCCATTTCCTACTCGTGCGGATTACGACAGCTATGCAAATTATCTTGTGGGCAGGCGACCTTTCTTTTCGGGGGGGGGGGGGGGGGGGGGAGTGTAACACCCCAAATTTTGTAAGAATATTTATTTAATTATTTAAATATAATATTTGTGAATTTCCGGTGAATTTTGGTGGTTTGTGTCGATGTCGGGATTTTGGTGGAGTTTTGGTTATTTTAATTAAATAATAGTATATAATATGAATATATTAGTATTATTATTAATTTAAAATAATATTAGAGGAATTAAGGGTAAGATGGACTTTTGAGGAGGATTAGTGAGGGTATTATTAGGAAAGTCATTTTAGAAGCCCAAGGGTTTAACAAAAAGGAATTGGAAAAGAATAGGATTCATTTGGTTGGAACGTGAAAATAAGGAGAAAGGTGCAGAGCTCTGAGGAAAGAAGGAAAAGGCAAGGATTCGAGAAGGTTTTCGAAGAATTGATAGAGAAAGCTTGGAATCGACAATCTAAGGTATGTGGAGTATTGCCTTTCATTGTTTTCAATATAGGACGTGATGTGTTTAAAATGGATCTTGAGGGTTTTGGGGTTTTTGAAGGGTTTATGAGTTATTGATGATTTAGAGGTATTTCTGAGGATCGATGATGGATTATTAAGGGTTGAATTGATTCGGGTGAAAATAAGCCTTCGGGGCAAAAACCTTTTTGATGATGTGCGGGATCTTGTATGAGAAAGGGATTTATGGGGTTTATGGGAACCTTGGGAGTTTGTGAAGGTTTAGGTGATTTCGAGTTAGAATAGTGAAATTAATCGACCTAATAGTTGTAGGTTTTGTGTCCTTAATGGTTATAATGCCTTAAGAATGTTGGGGGGATGTGTTTGGGCGAACTGAGGTTGAACTCGTAAGGTATTGTGGATCTGTTATGCTACTGATGCGTAGCAGCGATTCCCTGCAATCGCTAGTTCGCAAAGCGAACAAAACACTCACAAGGCGAATGTTTGCCTGGACTCGCAAAGCGAGTCGCACAACGAATGCGCGATAACTGTGATGATTCTGGGATGATTTCTGAAGTGTGGTTTTGAGGGTTCGCACAGCGAATGTCCCTGTGAAGGGGCTTCGCACAGCGAATAGGGGAGCGAGGAGAGGAAAAATGGGTGACTCTCTGATGTCTGTATGGGATTGGGGCTTCGCTGCCAGCTTCGAAAAGGGAAGGTCCCAGCGAGCAGGTTCGCACAGCGAACGTAGTAGCGAGTGTCTGCTGTTTAGCGAAATTTGTTCTATAACGTTATGTTGTTTTGATGTTTGGTGCTGTGATATTTCTGATGTTTTACCATGATGTTATTGATGATGATTTTGTGATGTTTTGATGAAATATTTGATGATATGAATTAACGTGATGTATATTGATGATTATGAGCTGTATATATATGATGAGTGATGATTAAGTGATGATATGAATTACCACGAGTGTATTGATGATTATGAGATGTTTATACCTGATGTTTGATGATTAAATACTAATGTGAATTATCATGAGCTATATTGACGATCAGAAGATGATGATGCATTGATGTTTTGATGAATAAATGACGATATGACGAATATGAGGTTGTGTTGAATGATGATGCACATAATGATATTTTTGATGATGATGATTATGACGTTGTGTATCATGCATTCATAGCATTCTGTGACAATTTTGGGACTTCAGTCCAGTGATGATGATGTTAAACTTCGGTCTATTTGTGGCTTTGATCCCATTGTGTGGATGTGAAGTGGATTATGACGTGCTCCGGTTCTTGTGTAGAATCGATCCTATTTGACGGGGGTCTTTGGAGGGTGATGGCCTAAGTGTCCATTGATTTGTGACGATTTGTACCACATGCATGAGTCCTGTTGTGCATTGCATTTAGGTGGCATTTGTTGTGATTTATGATGACGTGTTTTGATGTTTGCCTTGTGATGACTCTGATGATGTTGTATATGATGATGACGCCATTTTTATGCATATCTTATTTTATATTGATTATCATGAATTGTATTACTCACCCTGCCTATTTGAATGTTGCCTCCACGTGGGTAACGTGCAGGTGATCAGGATTAGCCATGGATGCTTCGAGGAACTTTTGAAGTATTATTTGCTTTTGGTCGATATAGAGGGTCTTGCTCTGATAGTGTAACATCGGGTTGGGTCGTTGAGTCGAACCACGTTGAGTTTTATTTGGCTGTTATTTTATGGATTATTTGATGACTATGGTGTATTTTAATAAACCCTTTGTGGGATTTTTATGGTTATGGTGGTTCTGCTGCCCTTTGAAGGCATTTTGAGTTATTTTGAGGAAAACCCGTTGTTTACGGAGCAATTTTGTTTGATTTGAATTTATTGAGAAATGTGCACCCTTTAAGGTGATTCTGATTTTACTATGATATTTTGTCTAATGTTGTCTATTCCCTAGTGTGCGACATGTGTGTGAAAACACTGTCGATGCTTGTTTTGTTTTCCATTTGCAGGTTGGGAATGAAACAAGTGGGGGAGAAGATGGTGCTTCTCCAAGATGCTCCAGGTGTGGATGCGATGGCTAAGTGTGGTGTTGGACGCTACAATAGTTTGGTAAAGACAGTTTGTACCGCCTCATGATAGTCGACTGTTATTGACAAATTGAGGAATTGATCACCCTTAATCTCTTGTTGATAATAGACGGGATCATTGTAACACCCCAATTCCCATCGCGAATAAATAATACATAAATAAATCATAGTAAACAAAAATTTATTCTTAGACAGAAACAAGGATGCCACATTTAAAGAAAGAAAACACTATCCCTGCTCATAAATTTGATACTTAACACAAAATGGAATAAATATAATTAAGGAAGCTTTTTCCAACAAAAGGAAAGTTCAATTATGGAATAAAGCGGAAAGATCCATAACTGACTTGTTTTACAAAATAAATGGTTTTATAACATCAAAATATTCATACAAAGTTAATACAAAATAGATCCAACAAATGTATACATATATAACAAAAGCGTTCCCCGACTCCCGTGTTACGTATCAGAGCAGACAGACTGACAAAAGGGTGGAGAACTAATCTTCACAAAAGCCTCCAAGATACTAATCTGCAATTGCCTCATAGAGCAACAAACCACAGCAGAAGGGTGAGAAATAACAACTAAATCAAGATTGCATAATAATATGCAAACACATATAAATTCACATGCATAATTATTCTCACAACAAGCATCACATACTAATACATATAGCATGCCACAGATACATAACATATTTCTAATAATCTAACAACATAACATATATCCCTTATACCAACATAATCACATATTCACACATAAGGCATACTGTAACGCCCCGGTTTTTGTTAGATTTATTTAATCGAGTCAATTTAATTATTTTTGTTTTTATATTATTTTATTCTTGACTTTTATTTGACAATATATTATTTTTCATTGTTATTATGTTTTATCGCGTTTTAAGAGCGTTTGCGAGATATTTGAGCTGAGGGGTAAAATAGTCTTTTTAGGGGTTTAGATATTTGTTATTATAAGAAAGAAAAAGAGAGAAAAGAAAGAGAAAGGAAAGAAAGAAATAGAGAAGAGAGAAAGGAAGAGAAGGGAAAAGAAGAGGAAAACTTGGGAGAGAAGAAATCATCCGTTCAAGCGCGATTAATCGGGTAAGGGTGAGAAGTTCCGATTATATTTCGATTGTGTATGTATATGTATGTGTTTGTTTGAATGTTTGGTCGAAAAATATATGTTTTCCATTGGGTTGAATTTGTGAACAATTGATAGAAATCGATGTTTTCGCGGTTGAAATGCGATATAAATGTGGTAGAATACTTGTTGTTATGATTGGGGAAGGTTTTGGTTGTTATGTTATGGTTTGATAGTGTTTAGGTGGGTGAAATGTTGGTTTTGGGGTGAATAACAGCGCTGCTGGGATTCTGAGTTTTCCAGGGTTCGCCTAGCGAACCTGGGGCGAGTCCTAGCGAATAGCTTTCGAGGGTTCGACTAGCGAACTCATCAGCGAAGGTTAGCGAATGTTCGCTAGCGATGTTCGCCTAACAAACTTTGTATCTTTTTAGTTCTGTTTGTTGTTGCCTTGGTTCGCCCAGAAGTTCGCGAAGCGAACAACAAGGAGAAGGTTCACCAAGGAGTTCGCTTAGCGAACTTTGTGTCTGTTTTGGTCTGGTTGTGATTTCGCCTGGACATTCGCCTAGCGAAGGTGGTAGCGAATGCTCGCTAGAAGGTTCGCCCAGCAAACATGTCAGTTTGTGCAGTTTTGTTTCCTTCATAACTTTTGATCCGTAGCTCGGATCGAGGTGCGGTCGGATGCGTTGGGAAGCTAATAAAATGTTATTTCTTATAAAAAATGGTTATGAGATTAGTGGCCGATTTAATTGTGTCGGGAATTTGGGAATGTGTCGTTTTGTTGACTTTTACTGTCGTAATTGTGTTCGATTGATGTGTTATCATGCAATATGTTTTGATATATATAACGTATAGCTTGTGTGCTGTTATATGATGTGTATGCATGCAATGCAATGTTGTGATGATGTTTTGTGGCCTTATGGCAAATAAATGCATTGTTTTGGGTTTGATTTCAATGCATGATTATTGATGTTGAGATGGTTCACATGGTTGTATATATGTATGCATTTGATTATCATGAGTCATTGTATGCCAAGCATCATGATATGCATTCTTGTGATGTCGTGTGCCCTAGTGGGTGTGAGCGACGAAACGATTCCAGAGGGAATCTGCTGTAACGGTCGTGTGCCTTATACAAAGAGGACTTAAAGCGACGTTATAGACGATCGTGTGCCTTATACAAAGAGGACCTAAAGCGATCGAATCGTGTGCCTTATACAAAGAGGACCTAAAGCGATCCATAAACATCGTGTGCCGTATACAAAGAGGACCTAAAGCGATGGGGAACATCGTTTGCCCGACAGGGAGTTGTAGCGAGCGATTTTGGACGCGGTTCTTAAGCGCTGGTCGCTCTCTGCGGTTGAGCTTTAAACTACAGGTCGATTCATTTTTTATCCTATTGTGAGCTGAATAAGGAAGGGAAATAGATGTCTCCAATTAACCCTGCTTGCATACTGAGTTTAAACAGCGGTCTGTTAAGTTACGAATGCTATCAATATGGGGGGGGCTTTGTACTGGTTATTTGTATTTTCGCCAATACGGTTTTCTTTCTTTTTTACCTGGGCAGAAGGTTTCTGGCGGGGAACTAGGATTAGGATGTTAGGACTGATGCTTTTGAATTACTGCTTTTGATTGATGGAGATACGGGATTTGGTTTTTTTGTTGATTGCGCTCGCTAAGATATTTTCTTTCGATCTTATGCCTACGTATTCCCGTTTACCGAAACAGGGAAATCAGAGCGTTCGTAGTTCCTCCTATTCTATGGGAGGAAATGGGTGTTTTGGTGTCTTGTTCAAAGCCCAAGACGTGAAGCGAAAGGTGGTTTGTATCTTGTTCAAAGCCCAAGATGTGAAGCTGAAAAGTCTCTTTGTGTCTTGTTCAAAGCCCAAGACGTGAAGTTGAAAGACCTCGGCTTTAGAGAGAATTTGTCATCTCTAAAGAGGGGAGAAGGAGAATTACTTTAACTGGGATACGCGGATCCGAGCAATGCCATAATTTCCGAAGAGAGGGTTTTAACCTGAAGGAGAAGACTTTAACTCAGTGTAGAGCAATGCCATCTTTCCTTAGGAATTTCTCATGCTAAAAGAGGGACAGTGGCGTGGATATAGATGATCCAGAGGCTTGCCGCTTACAGCGATTAGATGAAGGGAAAGGAGTTGTTGATGTTTGTGTACTGTGAACGAGGCACAACTTTGATGCTAAAAGGTTAATTGGATTAACCAGTGGTTTTCTTATACAAAGCCTAAGAGGAGGCTAATTTCCGCTAGGAAAATCATTATACAAAGCCTAAGAGGAGGCTATTTTGTGTCCCGTACAAAGCCTGAGATGGAGGCTAAAAATGTTTGACTCAACAAGAGAGTCTTTGTATCTCGTACGAAGCCCGATATGGAGGCGAAAGGGGTAATTGACTCAACGATGGAGTCTCTTATGTGTCTCGTATAAAGCCCGAGAGAGAGGCTAAACGTCGTTTAACTCCCCTGGGGAGAATTTTGGTATCTCGTACAAAGCCCGAGATGGAGGCTATTGTAACTGTTTCAGTTGAGTGACAAATCCAATATACTGATTTTAAAAGAGAAAATCAGTTCTTATATGAGCAACACTGTACTCAGGGATTTGATTTGAGGATCAGGGATATCTCCTTCTCTTTGAGGAAACGGGAAATCCAAAGGGTATTGAGACTGTCCGAGTCTGCGGGTTTCCTTCCTATTTTTGAAGAGTGCTTGAGAATGTCTTTGAGACTCAAGGAAGTTAGACTGTCCATGTCTAGAGTTTTATCTTTTGTACTATGCTTTGAGAAACAGTAGTAGACTCTATGAAAGGACTGTTCTATGCAGATGACTAAGTTATGTTCCTATACCTCTAGGAGGTCGTCGGGACAATTTGTACGAAGCCCAAGAGGAGGCTGGAAACTTTTAAGAAGCCGACGCGTCCTTGTACGAAGCCCAAGAGGAGGCTATCATTCCCGGAGGAAGAGATCATTATACGAAGCCTAAGAGGAGGTTGTGAATACTTCTAAGAAGCCGTAGGGTCCTTGAATAATGCCCAAGAGGAGGCGGGGTTGCTTTTAGGAAGCCTGTGGGTCCTTGAACAATGCCCAAGAGGAGGCCGATGCTTTTAAGAAGCCCGTGGGTCTATCATCTCCTTTCCATTAGGAGAGATAACTCTTTTAAAGATAAAAACCACTAGTAAACGTGCGAGGTTTACTATCCAGCGACTTTTAGCTTTTAAAGAGGGTTCCTTAGTTAAGGTCCAAGATTGTGACCGTAGTGGGTACCCAAACCCCGAGACATTCAAGGCAAGCTATCCACAAGGAATAGATCAAGTCAGGAAAGTTCGAGAATTTGGAAGAAACTCAAAGATGCCATTCACAGAGAATACATTCATCTTGGGGAGTAGAGCTTCTTGAAGATTCCTAAGGAGGACAGCCGAAGAGAAGACTGTATCTGGTGCTCCTATTGGGGATCTAGGCGTCTATTTCTACGAATAACGAAACGGCTTTACCTAGTGCTAGACGTAGTTGCCGGGGAAACTCGAAATACCTATACTATTATTACACAGTAGATATGAGTTTATGAAAGGAGACTTATAGTGAGCAGCCCCACAATACAGTTTATAATATGAAAGCAGTAAACGAAAGCGATAACCACTTACTCGGTTGGAGTGCTTCCATGCTGTTTGGTTAGTTGTTCAACAAAGAAAGATTGAAAACAACAGTATATTCAAAATCAAAGGAGAAAGTGCTTTGAAAAAGAAAGATTTAGGGCTTACAGCTCAAGGAGAGGCCCAGGGTTTTATCAGTGAGCGCACTGTTATTTTTGTACAGAGGGACTTATACAAGTGACTGGGGCCCAAAAAAGTTTTCTGTACAAAGGGATGAGTCTTACACTCTTTCAAGAGGCCCAAAAGGTTTAAGGAAAAAGAGTGGGGCTTATAACACGAGGGTAGGCCCAAATGATTTTTCGTTTAAAAATGGCGATCGCGCCGAGGTTTTCTTTTAACGCGGAGGGACTTATACAATAAGTGAGGCCCAAGATTTTGGTTAAAAGGGGATTGGGTCTTACACTCTAATAGAGGCCTAAAGTGTTTTGAATGGGTCTTATAGCTCAAGCAGAGGCCCAAGGGTTATTTTGAAAAGGCGACGATCGCGCCGTTTACTTGTACGGAGGGACTTATACAATGAATGAGGCCCAAAAAAGTTTTTGTACAAGGGGGGATGGGTCTTACACTCTCTCAAGAGGCCCAAGGTGTTTTGAAAATGATTTATGAGGGTGGAATCAATCCAAAACCCTAATTTGTTTTCAAAATGTATTTAATTGAATAAAAATTCAATTAAAATGATCAAAAATTGTTTAACACATGGAAAACAAATTGTGATCTTGGATTAATGCTTCAAAAATTAAGTATTAACCTACAAAATAATTAGAAAGCATTAAAAGTTGCAAAATCAATGTAGAAAAAATATTTAAAATGCCAAAAACAATCAAAATATTAATTCTTTACAAAAATATCAATTATATGAAATAAATAATATTTTTGGGATTTTTTTGGGAAAATAAAATATTTTAACATTTTTGTGAATTATTAAAAAAAGAATCAACTCAAAATCATTAAAACTCAGAGAGAAATTAATTTTTGAATCAATTAAACAAAATCACAAAATTCAAATATTTGAATTTGTGAAAAAGGCGCCAAGAACCCAAGCAAGAACACGTGCATTTGTTTGGGTTTGGCTGATTTGCGTTTTCTATCCAATCTCCATGAATACGTAATCATATCATGCAATCCACATATCATTATGCTCGTCTCAACCTCACGATCATGTCTATGTACTTTAATTTCATTTAAATTAAACATACAACAAGAAATCACGAAGAGACCTCAAGAACCCTAATTTCTGCATGAAGGCTAGGATTTTTGATACACGATTCAAACAATGCAATTAATTAAGGGAAAACATTCCATGCATGATTATGAACATATGGCCAAATTATTGTGCGAGGAAATATGCATAGATTGAGAGATGACCAAGCATGTGCTTACCTCCAAGCCGTGACAGCAAGTTCAAAGTGATTTTTGATTTGGAGGTGTTACAGATGAGTTGTGATGATCTGAACAGCTTCCCTACACCCTATGGATTGTGTTTGGATGGTTGGACTTGATTGAAATTGGCTGGATCATTTTGTGGTACCTCAGCTGCACTTTGGTTAAAACCTTGAGCAACCAGTTGGTGATTTTATGAAATTGATGTTTCAGAAGTAATCTAAGTGTTTGATCAGCTCATATGTGATGTATGTGAGGTGTGTGAGTGATTGGTTTGATTGGAATTGCTCTCAAACTCAAAACCCGATAGTGACTTGCCTTAGAAGGCAAAATTGGAGTGAAAGAAGAGATTTTGAGGAAAGCATCTGTTAGATGGATTTGGTGTACTCAAACTGACCACAATTGAGCTCTATTTATAGTAGAGCAAGTTTGTTTTGCAAGGAATAGTGCATGGCAGCTGGTAAGTAGGTTTGGCCAATGTTGGCAAATGAAAATCCAAGTCTCCTCTAGCCATTGACTAGAGGTTAGGGCACAGAGCTTTGGTTCCCTTGGTCTTGGATAAGTCTTGACTGATTTCAGATGAGAATGGCTCAGTCCATGCCACCTTGATGGTTCCATTGAATGCCTCATTCCAAATTTGAAGTCTTGTCCCTATTTTGGCCATTCTAGGTTCAACATGCTATTTCTTGTTCCATGGACTTTGGAGGCTTGGCTCAGAGATTGTCCCCTTTAGATTCAATCCTTTGAGGTGTCCAAGTGGATAGGAGCAATTGAATTTGGCTGATTTTGGAAAATCGACCAAAGTTGCAAATTCTGCCTTGCCTTCACAGATTTCAGCAAGGCAACTTGGCAATGTCATATCTCATGGTGTAAGTTGAATTTGGCAATGTTCTTGGCCATTTTGGAAAGCTCTTACATGATACAACAACTGTTTGAACATGTTTGGTTTTGATCTCTTTTGATTCCAAGTGAAAAATCCCCCTACATTTGGCAAAAAGTGAGGCAGAATCTGACTTAGTGAAAATTTCACTAAGTGTTGGAAAAAGTGACTTTTTTCACTTTTCAGCCACTTTGATCACTCCATAACTCAAAATCCTTAATGAATTGGAATGACTTGTAGTTGAAGTTTTTGTAGGTGATAATGAGGGCTACAAATCCATCTTTGGATGAGAAAAAATGGCCTTGTGGTTTAGGAGTTATGGTCCTTCAAAGTTGGTACCCTTGCCACTTTATTTTTAACTTAGAAAAATTTCTAAGTTTTATGGTTACCCCTTTTACAAGTTATCTCACTTTTCTTGATTTTTCTTGATGAATGATGATTCAAATCATGCATTAACATCATTTTAGGGTTAAAAATCCATTTTGGTGAAAAATCTCAAAAAGTCAAAGTTGACTTTTGTGCACAGTTGACTTTTTATCAGATGAATTCCAAACTGTGCAATTCTTCAGGAAATCATGTCCTTGACCTAAATCAAACTTGATGGACATGCTCCATGGGTGTCATAGGGTATATTCAATCATGTATTAGGGTTTGGGAGCATGTCTTGGTCAAAAGTCAAAGTTACAGTTGACTTTTCCCTTAAAACCCTAATTGTGGTGCAGATGGAATTGAGACTTGTTGCTCAAGCTTCTTGGATCAATCCATTGTCCCAAATGGATCAATATGGTATATTAGAGACCCTCAAATCATCTCTTGAGGTCTTGGCTCATGATTTGTCCCAAAAGTCAACTTAGGGGTGAATTAGGTCAAGAAACCCTAATTCCTGATTTTTGATGAATGCATCCCTTGAGACAAAATTGACTTGATGCATGGGTTCATGAGGTTCCATGAAGTATATTAGGTTATGTTTTGGATCAATGGCTTGTGCCCAGATGAAACTTTTCATCTGGAGGCCCTGGGTGATCAAAACCCTAATTTGGTGACACTGGCGATCTTGAGGCTTGATCCACCTAGAAGGGAGCAACCTTGTGCTTAATCCTTGAAGTGGGAGTCCTTTTGATCCTTTGAGGATGTTTGAGAGATTAGACAAGTTGAAAATCAAGTCATTTCTTGATTGAGCCTTTGTCTAAAGCTCAGAGAGGGCTTGAAACCCTAATTTTGATTGCAGTCAATGCTCACCCATCTTTGGGGAGACTGATGAAGCATAAAGGTACATCCATATTGTGGTGATGATTTGCACAATGATGGGAAACTTTAGTGGTCAAAATTTGGGGTATTACAGATGCCCCTATTTAATCTTCTTGGACCCGAAGGTGTGAATGACGAAGGGATTCGGGCATTCGGGGTGCAAGAGGATTAAATATCGGAATATCCGAAATTTTGATGGTGGTTATGAATGGTAGCTTACGCATTCATCTTCTTTAGCTAAGCGATGATGCTTAGAAAAGGTAAACTTCCCCTCGATCCTGGTCTTCAGCCAAGGAGCTGGTCTCAGTTTTCTTTTGTCAACTTCCCCTCGTTCTTGGTTTCCTACCAAGGAACTGGTCTTAGTTTCTGATTTAAACTTCCCCTCGATCCTGGTTTCCTACCAAGGAACTGGTCTTAGTTTCTTTTGTCAATAAACCTTACTGACAAGGGACACTATGCGTAGCGATTTTCCTCAAACTTCTCGCCGAATTTTCCTGGAGAGATGCCATTTGAGTGGAAAAAGTTTTGATGTCAGACTTGCTGGGGAACCCATTCGTCTGAATTGTAGAGGTATACAAACTTCTCTGTTTTAGAGACGCCATTTGTCGATTCTACTGGGGAAAGTGAGTCTCTTGAGAGACTGTTTTCGTTTGGGGTTACATCATACTTTTCTCGGGATCTTCCCGGAGAAATGCCATATGATGGGATCCAATTTTGAGGTGCCAATGACCTTCTCATCAGTGGTTTTTCGGAGCAAAACTGGCGTGCTGCCGAATCTCTGATCACGAGGCTTTCTCTGTGGATTTTCCTTAATCCGGGAAAGCAAGGATATCATCTTCAATGGCGAAGAGTGATGTTTATTGAAGGTTTTCTCTGGCTTTTCAGAGGTTCAAGTTATCAAAGTGGCCAAGTGCCGACTTCTTTCCAGAATTAAACTGGAAGCGAGGTTGTTCAGACACAGTATTTCCTGACGAGGCAAGAACTGACAACTCGATTGAGAGGACTTCTACCACTAGGGGACAAGACCGACTAGAGTGATGTGATGCAATATGAAATGCGAACGCAAATAAAAATGCATGATGTATGTATGTATATGCTGACAAAACAGACGCGGCATACAGACTAATGGATGAACACAATTGGATACTCGGCCATCGCGGGGCGAAGAAGTACCGTTGATTCAAAATAGCAATTCCACCTTGCCTAGGAGAGATAGTCCCGTTGGGAGCTATGTTGATCGGGCTTAGGAGATGAGAACTCGGCCGAGGATGTCAGACGAAACATGGTCTCTGACATTATTGATCCTTCATTCAGGAGTACTGGTCTAGAAGGAGTACCTTGATTCTGCACTTTGAAGTTCGCTTACTTCGGGAGAAACGATCGATGTTCTTCTGATGTTCAACAGTCAAAAGAAATGCCATCTTTAATTTAAAAGCAGAAAAAGTTTAACAAGTAAATTTATTTTTGTTTTATTTCAAGAATCGCTGATTAAGTTTAAACAACGTCGTTCTGTAAAGCTAAAACAAATAAAGAATTACAAACAAAAGCACAAGGGCTCAAATTTTATTGATAAGATGGAGATCAGCCAAACGCGTGATTCCAAAGAGTATATACAAAGTTAGAAAATGGTAATTTACAGGGAAAAGGGCTACGTTGAAACATAACGACCACTATCCTTCTACCAACTTTGAATTCGGGACATCCTGAGCTTCTGTCGAAGATGACCTTTGGCTGGAGATTTCCTCCGATAGATGATGCAACTGCTGTTGCTGCTGAGGGACTTGCCTCTGTTGAACATAGTTACTTGCCATTATCCCTAACTTTTGCCTGGATTGTACTATGAGATTTCCAATCCATCGGGATGATTTTTTTTTCATGTCTCTAACTTTTGCCTGGACCGCCCTTTCGGGTTTTCAATCCACCGAGACGTTTTTTTTAGGCGAAGTATTTCTTGACTACATCAACATTCGTGGGGTAGGTAAATTCCTCTCCGTCCATGGTTGCAAGTCTCAAGGCGCCGCCTGAGAAAGCTTTCGTGACCACATAAGGGCCATCATAATTTGGGGTCCATTTCCCCCGAGAATCAGTGAGAAATGATTGTATCTTCTTGAGCACAAGGTCTCCTTTTCTGAAGATACGAGGTCAGACCTTTTTGTCGAACGCCCTTTTCATTCTCTGTTGGTACAACTGACCGTGGCATAGTGTCGTGATTCGCTTCTCTTCGATCAGGTTTAGTTCGTCGTGTCGACTTTGACACCATTCAGCTTCGGTGAGCTTCGCTTCCATCAATACCCGGATTGATGGGATCTCTACTTCTATGGGGAGCACTGCTTCCATGCCATATACTAGAGAGAAAGGGGTTGCCCCTGTTGAAGTGCGAACAGATGTTCGATAACCGTGAAGAGCAAAGGGTAGCATTTCGTGCCAATCTTTATAGGTTACAACCATCTTTTGAATGATCTTCTTGATGTTCTTGTTAGCCGCTTCTACCGCTCCGTTCATCTTGGGTCGGTAGGGAGACGAGTTATGGTGTTCGATCTTGAACTCTGCACACAACTCTTTCATCATCTTATTGTTCAAGTCAGATCCATTATCAGTAATGATCTCGCTTGGAACACCATAACGACATATGATATTGTTTTTGATAAATCGGACCACCACTTGTCGGGTTACATTGGCGAATGACGCTGCTTCGACCCACTTGGTGAAATAGTTAGCGGCTACAAGGATGAACCGATGTCCGTTTGAAGCCTTGGGCTCAGTCATACCAATCATGTCGATTCCCCATATGGAAAATGGCCACGGGGAAGAAAGAACTTTGAGATGTGATGGCGGTACATGAATTTTCTTGGAGTATATCTGACATTTGTGACACCTCCTCATGTACTTGTAGCAGTCGGATTCCATGGTCAACCAGTAATACCCTGCTCTTAGGATTTTTCTCGCCATTGTGTGTCCATTGGCATGAGTGCCAAAGGATCCTTCATGAATTTCTTTCATGAGCATGTCTGCTTCTGGTCTGTCGACGCATCGGAGCAAGACCATGTCAAAATTTCTCTTATAAAGAGTGTCACCGCTCAGGAAGAAGTTTCCAGCCAATCTTCTGAGGGTTTTCCTGTCTTTTCTGAGTGCCCCAAATGGGTACTCTTGTTTCTGAAGGAAGCATTTGATATCGTGATACCAAGGTCTGTCGTCTATGACTGCTTCAATCGCGAAGATGTAAGCGGGCCGTTCAAGGCGCATGATGTCGATCTTAGGTATGTCATTCCATCGACCTACACTAATCATGGAAGAGAGAGTGGCTAATGCATCAGCCATGTGATTCTCATCACGAGGGATGTGATGAAAGTCGACTCTGTTGAAGAAGGGTAACAACCTTCTTGCATAATCTTTGTAAGGAATCAATCCTGATTGGTATGTGTTCCAATCTCCTTTTATCTGGTTAATAACCAGGGCTGAATCGCCGTATACGTCCAAGTTTTTGATCCTTAAATCAATCGCTTCTTCGAGACCCATGATACATGCTTCGTATTCGGCCTCGTTGTTCGTACATTTGAACGTAAGTCTGGCAGTGAAAGGAATGTGGGAACCCTGAGGGGTAACAATGATTGCCCCAATTCCATTTCCATAATGATTGACTGCTCCGTCAAAGATAAGTCCCCACTGAGAACCTGGTTCCGGCCCTTCACTGGGTAGCGGTTCATCGCAATCTTTCATCTTTAGATACATGACATCTTCGTCTGGGAAGTCAAACCCGATTGATTCTTGATCCTCAATCGGTTGATGAGCCAAATGATCGGCTAAAATACTTCCTTTAACGGCTTTCTGAGCATGGTACTTTATGTCATATTCTGATAGTAACATCTGCCAACGGGCAATCCTTCCCGTCAGAGCAGGTTTTTCGAAAACGTACTTGATTGGATCCATTTCGGAGACCAACCAAGTAGTATGACGAATCATGTACTGGCGAAGATGTTTGGCTGCCTAAGCCAAAGCGCAACAAGTTTTCTCAAGCATCGTGTACCGAGTCTCGCAGTCGGTGAATTTCTTGCTTAGATAGTAAATGGCAGACTCTTTCCGTTTAGTTTCATCTTGTTGGCCAAGTACACATCCCATTGAGTCCTCTAGGACTTTGAGGTAAATGATCAGTAGTCTTCCTTCCACTGGCGGCGATAGAATCGGAGGATTCAACAGATATTCCTTGATACTGTCGAAGGCGGTTTGGCAATCTTGTGACCAAACGCAATCCTGGTTTTTTTTTAGTAACTTGAAGATCGGCGCGCATGTCGTGGTCATGAGGAATATGAATCTGGAGATGTAGTTCAAACGTCCCAGGAATCCTCTGACTTGTTTTTCAGTTTTCGGAGAAGGAATTTCTTGAATGGCCTTGACCTTGTCAGGATCAACCTCAATCCCTTTCTGGCTGACGATGAACCCTAGTAGTTTCCCTGAACGGACACCGAAGGTGCACTTGTTAGGATTCAAGCGGAGCTTGAATTTTCTTAGAAGTTCGAACAATTTTGACAGATGTTCAACGTGCTCATCCTCTGTTCTTGATTTTGCAATCATATCATCGACATACATTTCGATTTCCTTGTGTATCATGTCATGAAACAGAGTAGTCATGGCCCTTTGATAGGTTGCCCCGGCATTCTTCAAACCGAACGGCATTACCTTGTAACATAAGGTACCCCATGGGGTAATGAACGAAGTTTTCTCCATGTCTTTCGGCGCCATTTTGATCTGGTTATAGCCCGAGAATCCATCCATGAAGGAGAATACTTTGAACTTTGCTGTGCTGTCAACCAACATGTCAATGTGTGGTAAAGGAAAGTCGTCCTTTGGACTTGCCCTGTTCAAATCTCTGTAATCGACACACATTCTAACCTTTCCATCCTTTTTGGGAACAGGTACGATGTTGGCTAACCATTGAGGATATTCAGATGTAGCAAGGAAACCCGCGTCAATCTGTTTCTGTACCTCCTCTTTGATTTTGATGGCCATGTCCGGGTGAGTCCGTCTCAACCTTTGCTTTACTGGCGGACATTCCGATCTTAGCGGTAAGTGATGTTCCACGATGCTGGTATCCAACCCTGGCATATCCTGATAGGACCAAGCGAACACATCGGGGAATTCTTTGAGAAGCTTTATCAGATCTTCTCTGGTAGTTGGACTGAGCAGTGCTCCGATCCTGATTTCTTTTCTCTCTTTTTCTGAACCCAAGTTTACCGTTTCCAACGGCTCTTTGTGAGGTTCAATGGACCTTTCCTCTTGTCTGAGTAGTCGGGAGATCTCTTCTGGAATTTGGTCGTCATTTTCTTCTTCAGCCTCGAATAACGGGAACTCAAAGTTGGGAGAAGGCATCGGATTGTATGTTTCAACTGGGTTTAAAACAAGCAATCTGCATGACATGATGATTCGTGTTTAGAAGAGATAGAGAGAAATGCAAGTGTGTGCAGTGTATTTGTTTTACTGCTTGTTTTTATTATTGAATGTTTTTTAGGATTACCATTTTCTAAAAGAGCAAAAAGAGAAAACAACAATTAATGCGGAAATTACAGAACGATGTTATTTTATTAATGAACAAGTCGAATCTTGAAACTACAGCCCTATAAAACAAAACTCTGTCGCTTTGGGCAAAGCGAAGAGGGAAATTTACAGAAAACGAGACCTATCAAAATATCCGTTTCACCTGGGCAGGGTGAAAGGTTAAAGATGGCAATTACTTTGACTGGCGAACGACCTTCGGAACCTCGACAGCAACCCATTGGCGGCGAACTCCTCGGTGAATCACAAAGTCTGGCACCCTCCTTGATTTGTCTTCAGAAATGACGCTGATTTCTGGTGGAGCAGGATCATTGGAATCTGTTTCCCAGGCAGAATTGTCGTAGGAGGATTCCTCTGTTGCATTTTGCATAACATTGGTGCTCTCAGCTGTATCTCCCCATCCAGTTGGCTGGATGTCTTCGAACCTGATACGAGAGCTTTCGGGAGCAGTGTACTTGACCATAAAGTCGTATTTTCCACTCGGTTGTCCCAGAGTGTCCCAAACTTCTTTGGAACTAGAGGAGTCATCTCTCTCGATGACGTTAACCTCAGGAAAAGCATAGTTGATGAATTCAAGTCCGGCAAACGTTGAAAATTCATCTTCATATTGAGTAGTTTCCGAATGACCTGAGTGTTGATCCCATGACATGGTGGGGACACAGGTATTCTGTTCAACGACGGTCAGCTGAGTTTCATTGTTCGGCTGACTCTCTTGCCCCAAATTTCCTGGGTAAGGCTGCCACATTGGCAGGCCATCCATCGGGCCAGAGTAATTGTGATCAAAGTTGTCTTTCATCAGAGTGTCTTCCTCTAATGAATTTGGCGAAGCACGGCATCCTTCCGGATCACAATCTCCGTAGATCATTTCGACATCTGATCTTGGTATAAATCTCGGACTTTCTGTAGGAAAGCAAAAAGGCATAGGCACCTCTTCCTGAGACATATAACCGTCCTTGTTAAGATAGGACTTCCATTCTTCATCCGTGTAAGAGGGATCTTCCCCATTAATAGCATGAACTGTCTGAGACACTGGGTGAAGAAAACCCCCACTGTGGAAGAAGTTTTGAAGGGGATGAAGACTTTCATCGTTGGCAACTGTCTGGGTACAGGTTGCAGAAAAACCAAGACCCTTCTTTGTTTTATTGTCAATAGGAATGACAAGCCGTCCCCATCCTGTTGTATCGGTACTCTCGACCGCTTTGATAGCATCATTGTATGAAGAAATTGAAGTTCCTTCTTTGAACTGATTGTCCTTGCTCACCGATAGTGCTTGGAACTGAGTTCCAATAACCCCCTCGGGTTCCACACAAGTAGATGATGATAGGTTACTCATAAGCAAGGATTGTTCCCCACAAACCGTGATAAGTTGATCATTCTTGACAAACTTTAGCTTTTGGTGGAGGGTCGAAGTAACCGCTCCAGCCTGATGTATCCAAGGTCTTCCTAATAAACAACTGTATGTTGCCCGGATGTCCATGACCTGGAAAGTGATTTGGAAAGTGTGAGGACCAATAGTTATGGGAAGATCAACTTCGCCGATAACTGTTTTTCTGGATCCGTTGAATGCTTTGACGACGACCTCGCTGACTCTCATCGGAGGGCCCTTGAATGATAATTGCATCAAAGTGGACTTCGGCATAACATTCAGGACTGACCCTGTGTCTACCAGTACGTTGGCTAAAGCATCGCCCTGGCAGTTAACTGTAATGTTGAGCTCCATGTTATGACGGCGACCCTCTTCAGGTAATTCTTCATCACTAAATCCCAAATTATTATAGGAAGTGATGTTAGAGACAATGCTATCGAATTGTCTGATTGTTACATCCTGTTCCACAAAGGCTTGCTCCAAGACTTTCTGTAGAGCCTTTCTGTGTGCTTCTGAACTGAGTAACAGTGATAATACTGAGATCTTTGAAGGAGTCTGTAACAGTTGATCAACAATGTTATATTCACTCCTTTGGATGAGCTTCAGCATCTCATTGTTGTCTTTTGAAAAGTCGGGATTACTAGATTGACCGACTGGCGGATTCGGAATTTCTGCCTGAAGTTCCTTTTCTTTGTTGGATTCTCCAACCCCTCGGTTGAAGATTCGACCGCTCCGTGTTACATGACTGATGTCTGCAATATTCACGATGGAGGGTAATGGAATTTCCTTTCCATTCTCGATTATTGTTGCACCGTATTTGTAAGGGATTGCCTTAGCTGATTCATACGGTAGTGGCCCCGGCAGATAGATGACTATGGGAACCTTCTGATTTTTCTGACCATCATAAGTAATCTCGATCCGCTCCTGGTTGGGAACTTTAGATTATTCAAGTAGAGGAATGATGGCAAAAACATCCCTGGTCCTATGATGACCAGAGATTGTGACAACATGCTCAACCTGATCGGCAAGGTAGTTCGGCGTCCAGTTGATGGGTCCAGAACCTGGATATGGACGAATTTCTCCATGATCGACCTGACCCTGAAGAGCTGCTTTCACAAGGTAACACCCTTGGTTACTTTCCGAACAGATGCTACAACTGTCATAGTTGTGTGGAGGCACCTGGCCACGCCCACTTTGAATACAATGTAACCTCACTAGGTTACCTTCCATTGATCGGACATCCCGACTTTGACGACGAGTAGGATTCTTGTTATTGACACTAATCTGCTGAGTATCTTCATCCATGTAGATTGGCATCCACCAGTGATTTAACAAGTGCTGAAGTGCCTCCTGGACAAGGGTACAACCTCGATCGTTTTCGCAACCCGCTTTACAATTTTGATAGTCATGTGATATTAAGAATCCAAGTCGGACCTGCTCAGCATGTAACTCTACCAGGTTGGTATTCATTACGCGAATATCGAAGATCTGAACCATGTTGATTTGATAGGAGTTCCTATCATGGTAGTCTTGGATCCATCCAAGATCCATCTGACGTTGGAGGGCCTCTTGTATGAAAGAGCATCCCTGTTTGTTTACCGAGCAAATCAGACAGGAACTGTAATCGTACCGCGGCAGATTATGATACTGGCTTTGCCTTGAGTGCATTGCCACCAAGTTGACATTCATCGCACGGATGTCGTGGTTTTGAATGACGTTGGAATTCGTGTAAACCATGTTAACTCCACGAACTCGGTGCTCTTGGATCCTTCCGAGATCCATCTGTTCCTGTAGAGCTGATTGCACTACCGAACATCCTTGGTTATCTTTAGAGCAGATATCACACTGGTGATAGTTATGAGGTGGCACATGGCCATATCCACTCTGTCTACAATGCATCTTGACCAGATTGGTTTTCAACAAGAGTACATCGTGAATTTGATAGACATTGTTAGTCTCTTTCTCAATCAGATTGACTGCAGCTTTCTCATGTTGAGGCAGCGGGTTCGTAAGAACATTAGGATTCGTATCTTTGAAAGATAAGAGCCCGCTCCTAACAAGCCTTTGCACGTCGGATTTGAAATTGAGACAAGTCTCAATGTTATGCCCTGAACCTCCTTGATGATAAGGGCATGTTTGATCCGCCTTAAACCAAAAAGGCGGATTTTCCAGAGCTGTAAGAGGAGACTTAGTCTGAATGTGCCCCTTGGCTAGCAGTAACGGAAATAATTCAGCGTACGATACGGGTATAGGATCAAATCCTGGTGGCCGTGTTGTACGGTTGTTGTTATATGGAGGACGAGCCTGCTGAAGAGGCTGTTGTGTCCTTTGTTGGTCAGGTTGGCTCTGCGCAACCTGAGGTTGATACATAGGAACAGGCGCGGGGCCGATAGCAGGAGTTACAACTGCTACTGGCTGATAACGTCGCCTTTGCTTTCCGAGAGAGATATTCCCAATATCTTGCTCTTTTTTCTTAGGGAGAGCACTACCGTATTTTTTAGTACCGCTCGTTAATCCAGTGTCTTTTACCAAACGTCCTTCTCGGACGGCTTCCTCAAGACGTACACCCATGCCGACCATTTCGGTGAAATCACTGGGCACACTGACAACCATTCGGTCATAGTAAAATGAGCTTAAGGTCTTTAAGAAGATTTTTGTCATCTCTTTTTCCTCAAGAGGTGGACAAATTTGAGCGGCAATTTCACGCCACCTTTGAGCATACTCCTTAAAGGTTTCTTTGTCCTTTTGCGACATTGATCTGAGTTGATCTCTGTCGGGTGCCATGTCCAAATTGTACTTGTATTGTTGGACGAAGGCAGTACCAAGATCTCTGAATGTACTGATCGTAGTACGGTTTAAACCCATGTACCATTTGAGTGTGGCACCGGTTAAACTATCCTGGAAGTAGTGAATCAGCAGGTCCTGATTCTCCGTCTGAGCTGACATCCGCTGAGCATACATCACCAGATGGCTCTGAGGGCAAGAGTTACCCTTGTATTTTTCAAAGTCGGGCACTTGGAACTTGTGCGGGACTTTCACATTTGGGACCAAGCAGAGGTCTGCGGCGTCCTTTCCAAATAGATCCTGACCGCGAATGGCTTGCAGCTCTTTCTGCATTTCCAAGAACTGCTCCTGGAATTCATCCATTCTGTCAAACATAGTTTCCTTCTTACCAGAAGGTGTCTGTGGAATCTGTCCTTCCGGGACAGTGTGCACCACAGGGGGTGGTACCGTGACTACGGCAGTAAGTCTTGGCGTCTCCCGAAGTTTGTAACCTTCAGGAGTCTTGAGTATGCCCCTAGCATCTTCGCTTTCCCGAAGTTTGTAACCTTCAGGCCCAGCGGATTCTGTTGTGATTCCCTGATCTTCAGTGATCGGCGGAACATATCCTTCCGGGATATAGTTAACAGGCATGCCCCAAGGACGATCTTTCGGCATCTGATACCTAGGATCATACTTTTCTATGATGGGCGTTGAGGTGATCTCTGAGATCACAGTTCTTTGTAGCTGAGCTTCTGCCATGGCTTGCATGTCGTTACGAAGCTTTCTCATATCCTCTCTCAGAGCGTCGATCTCTTCTTTCAACTCTCTGTTTTCTTCCTCAAGATCATCCATCTTTTTCTGACGATTAGCCCAAGTATTATACGAATGAGACAGTTTGACTCTAGAATCGAGACACAAACGTGAGATTCGTAGGTAAGAATAATACGCGATGTGAGAATGATGAATGCAATGATTATATTAATTGTTGTTTTTTTTTAAATCAAAATAAACTTCGACAATTAGATTGCAAATATCAAACGGTGGGGAAACCCCTTTTTATTGAATTCCAAAGGATTACAGAAATGGAAATACAGTAGATTACAAAGTGCAGAAACAGAAACCTAAACTAATGGGTCCCGAGTCCTCTTCTTTGACCGGGACGCTTGGGCCGTTGTCGGGTTGTCATCCCTTTGCCAGGTGAAAGGAGCGAGCAAATTCCTTTGGTCATCTTGATTCTCTACAGCATGCTGCTCCAAAATTTCAATCAGAGCATCTTTCTCTTTTAGTAGTTGCTGTATTTGGATACACTCTACGTCGAGGGTGCGGTACTTGTTCTTCCAAGATCTTCTTTCCTTTTGAACTTTGTTGAGAGTAACCTGAAGCTTTTCAGTTTCCGTCATGAAGTACATGACAGTTTCCCTTGGTGGAAGAACTCCGTAACGAGGATAAGGCATCTTTAGCTTGAGAGCTCTAGTTTGTACCCAATGGAGATAAGGCTCCACCGAGACACAGTCCAGTTTTCCCAGAGACTCTCGTCCTTTCTTATGAACATGTTTCCAAGTTTGCACTATTTCCATCTTTAGTGCTCTGTCATTTTCTCCTTCTTTGAAGAAAAGACCTTCCAGATGAACACCCAGTGGGATGTGTCTCATCGGGTATCCAAATTGACGAAGAACCAATGTCGGATGATAGTTGATTCCTCCTTTAGTTCCTATGAGGGGTACGCTGGGGAAGTTTCCACAACGGTCAATGATTATGATTCCCTCATAAATCCTATTACACCAATCTATATCGGAATTGGTGAGAGACATGATCTTCTGGGACCAACGTAAGACACTCTTGCAATCCCAAAAAGCAGCAGACTTGGGCAAGTGAGAGATAAACCATTTGTAGAGCAAAGGTACACAGCATGTGATCTCCCCTCCGCTGTACAAATTTCCCAAGTGTACAGAATGATACACATCTGTGAGCAAAGTCGGCACAGGGTTTCCAATGAGAAAAACCTTAATAGCGTTGATATCAACGAAGTTATTGATGTTGGGAAACAAAAATAACCCGTAGGTGAGCAAGACAAAGATGCTTTCAAAAGCAATCATGTTCCTTATACTAGCGAAGTACAGGGCTTTCTTTGTCAAGAACTGGGCTGGCAAACCTTGGATGCCACCCTTAGTGGTCATGTGAGTCCTGACCTCAGACTCGTCCAAATGAATTGCTATTGCAATAGTCTGATTCTTTGGAATTTCTTCCAGTCCAGAAAATGGAGCTCGATCAGTGATATGTAAATCAGTCAGATGAGAATACTCCTCCAGCGTTGGTGATAGCTGGTAATCCGGGAATGTGAAATAGTGATAAACCGGATCGTAGAACTGAATGAGCGCGTCCATGATCCCCTTAATCACATGGACTCTTAACAGTGGTAGCAAACCACCGTGCTTGGCTCTGAAAGCCTCTGGGTTAACGATCATCCTCTTTCTCAAATCCGCTAGCTTTGGAACCTTGAAGGTATACTGGTGAGTTCTCCTTCTACCGAAATCCATTAATGCAATCTTTTTCTCTGATATTTGCAATCACAGTCTTAGTTTAATTTGAAAAACAGAGAGACTAGAAGAGAAGTTTTTTGAATGTTTTAATGTTTTATTAAATGAATGCATGAATGCAGCACACAAAAACATAGAAAAAACATGGGGTCAGAGGGTCGTTGTCATGAAGTCAAGGCTCTACCCATCCCCAAAGGTTTATACTAGGGTGATTTTTGTACCTGTACTCATTATCATCAGCTCCTCCCAGGAAAGCAAAACAACAAGCGGATCGCCAGCGAGTTGTAAAGCAATCTTAGAGTAAGTGCCATTCACCGAGAATAGATCACCAGCCTCAAATGAGGGTAGTATCGCGTAACAACTATTTCTGATAGTTTCCACACTACGAAAGGGTTTGGCTCCTCAGCTTCTCAAACTTAACAACCGGCCCATTGGCTAGAAGAGTGAATGGGTTGCGTTGGTCAGCCTCCACTGAGGTTGATGGTCGACCCCGTCGCCATCACTTATCTTAAGTGTATACTCATTCTCACCACATGCGGCATCACACGCATTCCCAGTAGCAGAAAAATAAACACGTATAGCAATTAGGAAAAGCAGTATATATATTTGTCCTAACCATCCTAGACCTTTAAAGCTATGATTCCTAAGTTCCTGACAGAAATGGGTTCCCCGGCGGAAGCCCCAATCTGTGGTATTCACATAAGTGAAGAGAAAAAGGGTTTGTCCAAGGTTTTCACCTTAAACGCTTAAGAAAGAAGATTTGGCCCTACGGTGGGCGCCATTTTTTTCTGTAGCGAGTGATTTTGGATGCGGTTCTTAAGCGCTGGTCGCTCTCTGCGGTTGAGCTTTAAACTACAGGTCGATTCATTTTTTATCCTATTGTGAGCTGAATAAGGAAGGGAAATAGATGTCTCCAATTAACCCTGCTTGCATACTGAGTTTAAACAGCGGTCTGTTAAGTTACGAATGCTATCAATGTGGGGGGGCTTTGTATTGGTTATTTGTATTTTCGCCAATACGGTTTTATTTCTTTTTTACCTGGGCAGAAGGTTTCTGGCGGGGAACTAGGATTAGGATGTTAGGACTGATGCTTTTGAATTACTGCTTTTGATTGATGGAGATACGGGATTTGGTTTTTTTGTTGATTGCGCTTGCTAAGATCTTTTCTTTCGATCTTATGCCTACGTATTCCCGTTTACCGAAACAGGGAAATCAGAGCGTTCGTAGTTCCTTCTATTCTATGGGAGGAAATGGGTGTTTTGGTGTCTTGTTCAAAGCCCAAGACGTGAAGCGAAAGGTGGTTTGTATCTTGTTCAAAGCCCAAGATGTGAAGCTGAAAAGTCTCTTTGTGTCTTGTTCAAAGCCCAAGACGTGAAGCTGAAAGACCTCGGCTTTAGAGAGAATTTGTCATCTCTAAAGAGGGGAGAAGGAGAATTACTTTAACTGGGATACGCGGATCCGAGCAATGCCATAATTTCCAAAGAGAGGGTTTTAACCTGAAGGAGAAGACTTTAACTCAGTGTAGAGCAATGCCATCTTTCCTTAGGAATTTCTCATGCTAAAAGAGGGACAGTGGCGTGGATATAGATGATCCAGAGGCTTGCCACTTACAGCGATTAGATGAAGGGAAAGGAGTTGTTGATGTTTGTGTACTGTGAATGAGGCACAACTTTGATGCTAAAAGGTTAATTGGATTAACCAGTGGTTTTCTTATACAAAGCCTAAGAGGAGGCTAATTTCCGCTAGGAAAATCATTATACAAAGCCTAAGAGGAGGCTATTTTGTGTCCCGTACAAAGCCCGAGATGGAGGCTAAAAATGTTTGACTCAACAAGAGAGTCTTTGTATCTCGTACGAAGCCCGAGATGGAGGCGAAAGGGGTAATTGACTCAGCGAGGGAGTCTCTTATGTGTCTCGTATAAAGCCCGAGAGAGAGGCTAAACGTCGTTTGACTCCCCTGGGGAGAATTTTGGTATCTCGTACAAAGCCCGAGATGGAGGCTATTGTAACTGTTTCAGTTGAGTGACAGATCCAATATATTGATTTTAAAAGAGAAAATCAGTTCTTATATGAGCAACACTGTACTCAGGGATTTGATTTGAGGATCAGGGATATCTCCTTCTCTTTGAGGAAACGGGAAATCCAAAGGGTATTGAGACTGTCCGAGTCTGCGGGTTTCCTTCCTATTTTTGAAGAGTGGTTGAGAATGTCTTTGAGACTCAAGGAAGTTAGACTGTCCGTGTCTAGAGTTTTATCTTTTGTACTATGCTTTGAGAAACAGTAGTAGACTCTATGAAAGGACTGTTATATGCAGATGACTAAGTTCTGTTCCTATACCTCTAGGAGGTCGTCGGGACAATTTGTACGAAGCCCAAGAGGAGGCTGGAAACTTTTAAGAAGCCGACGGGTCCTTGTACGAAGCCCAAGAGGAGGCTATCATTCCCGGAGGAAGATATCATTATACAAAGCCTAAGAGGAGGCTGTGAATACTTCTAAGAAGCCGTAGGGTCCTTGAATAATGCCCAAGTGGAGGCGGGGTTGCTTTTAGGAAGCCTGTGGGTCCTTGAATAATGCCCAAGAGGAGGCCGATGCTTTTAAGAAGCCCGTGGGTCTATCATCTCCTTTCCATTAGGAGAGATAACTCTTTTAAAGATAAAAACCACTGGTAAACGTGCGAGGTTTACTATCCAGCGACTTTTAGCTTTTAAAGAGGGTTCCTTAGTTAAGGTCCAAGATTATGACCGTAGTGGGTACCCAAACCCCGAGACATTCAAGGCAAGTTATCCACAAGGAATAGATCAAGTCAGGAAAGTTCGAGAATTTGGAAGAAACTCAAAGATGCCATTCACGGAGAATAAATTCATCTTGGGGAGTAGAGCTTCTTGAAGATTCCTAAGGAGGACAGCCGAAGAGAAGACTGTATCTGGTGCTCCTATTGGGGATCTAGGCGTCTATTTCTACGAATAACGAAACGGCTTTACCTAGTGCTAGACGTAGTTGCCGGGGAAAATCGAAATATCTTTACTATTATTACACAGTAGATATGGGTTTATGAAAGGAGACTTACAGTGAGTAGCCCCACAATACAGTTTATAATATGAAAGCAGTAAACGAAAGTGATAACCACTTACTCGGTTGGAGTGCTTCCATGTTGTTTGGTTAGTTGTTCAACAAAGAAAGATTGAAAACAACCGTATATTCAAAATCAAAGGAGAAAGTGCTTTGAAAAAGAAAGATTTGGGGCTTATAGCTCAAGGAGAGGCCCAGGGTTTTATCAGTGAGCGCACTATTATTTTTGTACAGAGGGACTTATACAAGTGACTAGGGCCCAAAAAGGTTTTCTGTACAAAGGGATGGGTCTTACACTCTTTCAAGAGGCCCAAAAGGTTTAAGGAAAAAGAGTGGGGCTTATAACACGAGGGTAGGCCCAAATGATTTTTCGTTTAAAAATGGCGATCGCGCCGAGGTTTTCTTTTAACGCGGAGGGACTTATACAATAAGTGAGGCCCAATATTTTGGTTAAAAGGGGATTGGGTCTTACACTCTAATAGAGGCCCAAAGTGTTTTGAATGGGTCTTATAGCTCAAGGAGAGGCCCAAGGGTTATTTTGAAAAGGCGACGATCGCGCCGTTTACTTGTACGGAGGGACTTATACAATGAATGAGGCCCAAAAAAGTTTTTGTACAAGTGGGGATGGGTCTTACACTCTCTCAAGAGGCCCAAGGTGTTTTGAAAATGATTTATGAGGGTGGAATCAATCCAAAACCCTAATTTGTTTTCAAAATGTATTTAATTGAATAAAAATTCAATTAAAATGATAAAAAATTGTTTAACACATGGAAAACAAATTGTGATCTTGGATTAATGCTTCAAAAATTAAGTATTGACCTACAAAATAATTAGAAAGCATTAAAAGTTGCAAAATCAATGTAGAAAAAATATTTAAAATGCCAAAAATAATCAAAATATCAATTCTTTACAAAAATATCAATTATATGAAATAAATAATATTTTTGGGATTTTTTTGGGAAAATAAAATATTTTAACATTTTTGTGAATTATTAAAAAAAGAATCAACTCAAAATCATTAAAACTCAGAGAGAAATTAATTTTTGAATCAATTAAACAAAATCACAAAATTCAAATATTTGAATTTGTGAAAAAGGCGCCAAGAACACAAGCAAGAACACACGCGTTTTTCTGGGTTTGGTTGATTTGCGTTTTCTATCCAATCTCCATGAATACGTAATCATATCATGCAATCCACATATCATTATGCTCGTCTCAACCTCACGATCATGTCTATGTACTTTAATTTCATTTAAATTAAACATACAACAAGAAATCACGAAGAGACCTCAAGAACCCTAATTTCTGCATGAAGGCTAGGATTTTTGATACACGATTCAAACAATGCAATTAATTGAGGGAAAACATTCCATGCATGATTATGAACATATGGCCAAATTATTGTGCGAGGAAATATGCATTGATTGAGAGATGACCAAGCATGTGCTTACCTCCAAGCCGTGACAGCAAGTTCAAAGTGATTTTTGATTTGGAGGTGTTACAGATGAGTTGTGATGATCTGAACAGCTTCCCTACACCCTATGGATTGTGTTTGGATGGTTGGACTTGATTGAAATTGGCTGGATCATTTTGTGGTACCTCAGCTGCACTTTGGTTAAAACCTTGAGCAACCAGTTGGTGATTTTATGAAATTGATGTTTCAGAAGTAATCTAAGTGTTTGATCAGCTCATATGTGATGTATGTGAGGTGTGTGAGTGATTGGTTTGATTGGAATTGCTCTCAAACTCAAAACCCGATAGTGACTTGCCTTAGAAGGCAAAATTGGAGTGAAAGAAGAGATTTTGAGGAAAGCATCTGTTAGATGGCTTTGGTGTACTCAAACTGACCATAATTGAGCTCTATTTATAGTAGAGCAAGTTTGTTTTGCAAGGAATAGTGCATGGCAGCTGGTAAGTAGGTTTGGCCAATGTTGGCAAATGAAAATCCAAGTCTCCTCTAGCCATTGACTAGAGGTTAGGGCACAGAGCTTTGGTTCCCTTGGTCTTGGATAAGTCTTGACTGATTTCATATGAGAATGGCTCAGTCCATGCCACCTTGATGGTTCCATTGAATGCCTCATTCCAAAATTGAAGTCTTGTCCCTATTTTGGCCATTCTAGGTTCAACATGCTATTTCTTGTTCCATGGACTTTGGAGGCTTGGCTCAGTGATTGTCCCCTTTAGATTCAATCCTCTGAGGTGTCCAAGTGGATAGGAGCAATTGAATTTGGCTGATTTTGGAAAATCGACCAAAGTTGCAAATTCTGCCTTGCCTTGACAAATTTCAGCAAGGCAACTTGGCAATGTCATATCTCATGGTGTAAGTTGAATTTGGCAATGTTCTTGGCCATTTTGGAAAGCTCTTACATGATACAACAACTGTTTGAACAAGTTTTGTTTTGATCTCTTTTGATTCCAAGTGAAAAATCCCCCTACATTTGGCAAAAAGTGAGGCAGAATCTGACTTAGTGAAAATTTCACTAAGTGTTGGAAAAAGTGACTTTTTTCACTTTTCAGCCACTTTGATCACTCCATAACTCAAAATCCTTAATGAATTGGAATGACTTGTAGTTGAAGTTTTTGTAGGTGATAATGAGGGCTACAAATCCATCTTTGGATGAGAAAAAATGGCCTTGTGGTTTAGGAGTTATGGTCCTTCAAAGTTGGTACCCTTGCCACTTTATTTTTAACTTAGAAAAATTTCTAAGTTTTATGGTTACCCCTTTTACAAGTTATCTCACTTTTCTTGATTTTTCTTGATGAATGATGATTAAAATCATACATTAACATCATTTTAGGGTTAAAAATCCATTTTGGTGAAAAATCTCAAAAAGTCAAAGTTGACTTTTGTGCACAGTTGACTTTTTATCAGATGAATTCCAAACTGTGCAATTCTTCAGGAAATCATGTCCTTGACCTAAATCAAACTTGATGGACATGCTCCATGGGTGTCATAGGGTATATTCAATCATGTATTAGGGTTTGGGAGCATGTCTTGGTCAAAAGTCAAAGTTACAGTTGACTTTTCCCTTAAAACCCTAATTGTGGTGCAGATGGAATTGAGACTTGTTGCTCAAGCTTCTTGGATCAATCCATTGTCCCAAATGGATCAATATGATATATTAGAGACCCTCAAATCATCTCTTGAGGTCTTGGCTCATGATTTGTCCCAAAAGTCAACTTAGGGGTGAATTAGGTCAAGAAACCCTAATTCCTGATTTTTGATGAATGCATCCCTTGAGACAAAATTGACTTGATGCATGGGTTCATGAGGTTCCATGAAGTATATTAGGTTATGTTTTGGATCAATGGCTTGTGCCCAGATGAAACTTTTCATCTGGAGGCCCTGGGTGATCAAAACCCTAATTTGGTGACACTGGCGATCTTGAGGCTTGATCCACCTAGAAGGGAGCAACCTTGTGCTTAATCCTTGAAGTGAGAGTCCTTTTGATCCTTTGAGGATGTTTGAGAGATTAGACAAGTTGAAAATCAAGTCATTTCTTGATTGAGCCTTTGTCTAAAGCTCAGAGAGGGCTTGAAACCCTAATTTTGATTGCAGTCAATGCTCACCCATCTTTGGGGAGACTGATGAAGCATAAAGGTACATCCATATTGTGGTGATTGAAATTCTGGTACAGACATGTGATGTCAGGTGCAATGTCACAACATCAAACTTTGTTGCATGAACAAGACAATAAAAATAGAATATGAACACAACCAATTGTTCACCCAGTTCGATTCAACCAACCTACATCTGGGGGCATACCAAGCCAGGAAGGAAGTCCACTATTAGTAGTATCAAATTACAGACTCAATAGACTAGTTGACAATCTACCTAATTTAATCCCTACCCAATGACCCTTCTACCTAAGTCCTCCCTAGGTAAGAGACTCCATCTCACTTCCAATCATCTCAATGATGTCTAGCAGTCAACTACACCGTCA
Source organism: Lathyrus tuberosus (assembly GCA_022829125.1). NCBI lineage: Eukaryota > Viridiplantae > Streptophyta > Magnoliopsida > Fabales > Fabaceae > Lathyrus > Lathyrus tuberosus. Next base: position 5,063,807 of record JALAZF010000390.1, read on the forward strand.
CTGCATCAACAGCTTGATTTCCTAATCTTTTCTATCATATAGACTTTGGAAGACACACTTCCATGACACCCCTTTGGAGTTGCTTCAAAGCTTCCTCCAAGAACAATACTAAACTCATTACCTACAGGTTTCTGAGTTAACCACAGTGACCATCTCACAACCCGAGTGGTTCACTTTGACAAAGCCCTAAAGATCTACATCTTGGACTCGTACCTATTCTAGGTTACAAGCATACTATTTATAATGTAATCCAACTGGATTTGGGCCTTCAAATCATATCCAATCTTCTGCTACATATCTACAACAGATTCTGCTATCAATTGGATCTTCAATCAAATCTTCAATTTAAATCTTCAATAATTAACTCTAAATATTCTCCATATCTTTATGCATTAAATTCAGCTCCAATATTATGTAACTTTTAAATCTTCTCTTTAAATCAGCTGCAAGATCTTCTCCACACAAATAGGAACAATCTTCTCCACACAAATAGGAACAATCTTCTCCACACAAATAGGAACAATTCTCCATGTCTATTTGCACAAAAAATAGTAACAAACTATTCTCCACAAGATATGCAGAATTAATTGTATCAGAATAAATCTTCTTCAATAAATTCACATCCAATCTAACTAACAGATCTTATCCTTAACAAACTTGCACACGCGCAGCCCTAAAACTTACCAAACTGATGTTCTGTCATCTGATGTTATGACATCGGGTATGACATCAGCACAAAACTGCAACCCTTAAAAACTTAACATAACCAGAATGTTAACAAAACATAACAAGGCTGTTTAAAAACTCATGTTGAAACATCAACCATGACATCAACATTGTTTTACCAAAATTCTAGCCAACTACAAGAATTAACAATCTCCCCCTTTGGCTAATTTTGGCTAAAACAATTTCAGCCTACATCAGAACAACTTGCAGCAGAAACGAACACTTTCACATCAGCATAGGGCAAACTCCTCCTCAAACCAAGAACCAGCTCACCTGTTCAAACACTCTCCCCCTCAACTGCTGCACCATATCAGAAAAGGCTTCACAACCACACCTTGGCAACCACTAGGCTAACTCTCCCCCTTTTTAGCCATAATTGGACAAACTCTGAACATAGCAGGAAGCACAAAAAAATTCCAAAGGCAAACTCTGAATCATCCAACCAATATACTCAGAACAAAACCCAGACTCACTAGCTGAACAAACATTGGGGTAAATGTATACTGCTGATTCAATCCATTGACAACTTGTCTGACAACTTTTTCAACAAAAGATCAACTCCCCCTATCTAGTGCTTCTTGACATTTGGAAACTCCAGACATAGTCTTCATTCATCCAGACAGGAATGCTTCACACAATCATTCACAAGTTCTAATGCCTTCCACTGAACTCTAAGTAAACTCCTCTTTCTTAAAAAAAACACACCAAGACAAGTGTGACATCTCCCAGATACAAACAAAGTTGTCCTTCAGACTCCTCCTTAGAAGCATGTGTACATATGATTCAAACAATTTGCTTCACATGGCTAGAACACCAACATGTCATCCAGCAGCCTAATGTCATTATATCCTCATAAGATCCAACCAATCTTCCCAATCTTGATCAGCATGCAATCTCCATAATATATGTACCTTTGCAGCAAAATCCATAAACTAGTACTCCCCCTGTCATGGATAACCAATGCTCTATATGAAGCTGAACATTTGAGCACACTTGCTGAGCACATGCATTTTGGTACCATTGTCCCTTTCTCCAAAGGTGGCCGTTCCCTATCATACTTTTCATCTTCAGACGTTCAATCAATCAATACCTGATCTACTTCATCCAAGGCAGTCCTTCTACTTCATCATTCTCCCGTATGACTATGTAGACGCTCCTTAGGCAAACTGTATGCACCAGATCAAAATCATCCTTCACTAGTGTCTCTACACAAGTTAGAACACCTGCCACATGCCAAGATATCATCACCATGATTCTTAATAAGCTCCACCAACTGGACTTACTATTGCATAGTAATCCAAAGAACTAGAGAATTAAATTCTCATCCACCTTCAAGAAGAATAATCTCCTTAAGTCTTCAACTCATCACCCTTCTGCCCAAGAGTAACTTGTTTCAAGACAATCCTTAATAATAACCAGCTGCCACACTCTGATTATCTTGATTCTTCGAATCCACTCCTGAGATCAACCAAATGCCACAGTTTGATCACCTCATTCATGAATCCTCATATGAAAAAGCCAACTGCCACAAATTGTCTTCTTCACGTTTGTCAAAACTCTCACAAAGATATCCTGATCTACCCACTGAAATTGATCTTCAAATCACATGTTCCTCTTGCTTACACTTAGAATCTCTGTCAGTAATATCTTCTCAAACCACAGCTCCCGCAAATTGTATGAGATAGACCTTTTTGAAGCATCCATAACTTCCATTACTGTAGATCACTTCTATCTTAAGCTGATGTGCCACCTCACCAGCTGAGACTTCTGATGTTAAGCTAGATGTCAGAACTTTATGACATCCAACTGTTGAATTCAGCTCTTCCTTCTGCCACTCAAAAGAACCTCATCCCTTTGCAGAAACAGATTTCCATGCTCTCATAGACTTGATTCAACAATCAAGTTTGAGTAGACAACCTCCATCCTGCTTAGAAACTCCAAAGACTTCAAACCTACCACATCTGAATCTTTAGAAAATAAGTAGTCCAAGACTACCCCATAGCAATACTAAAGAAAGTCACTTCCCTTAGTAGAGCCGTCGGTAGAAAGCTAGAGATAACTGCCACTTATCCTCGACCTTCACAACCAGAGCAAACACCATTCTCCAACCTGATCCAAGCTGTACCCATCAAGATGTGATGTCTTCGTAACTTTCAGCCTTAAAACCAACAACTTGTCTGACTTGAGATGTTGGAAGTCATCAACATTCCACAATCAATCTGTCTCTTATAATCCAAACTCATCCCAGACAATTTGGACGATACTCCATAGTCATCAATCAACCCCACCAGTTGATTCACCTCCAAAGTGCTTAACTCCTGAAAATACTTCTCAACACTTCTGCAGTCCTGCACTTTTCCCTCAGACATATACATAGTCTCCCGTCAATGTATATTGTCATTAGTTGAATGCACAACACTATCCAAAGCAGACATATATTCAACTATTGTCATGCAAGATACAACACTATATCTGGTCTGACATCCTTTTCCTGTAGACTTGAGGCGCTGGTTGGTCCCTCTTTTGCACACAACTGATCACTTCAGATTAGGTAAGTGGCTTGACCTGATACTTCACAATGAGCACAACTGACTTTCTTTGACTGAGAAGGCAGAGAACTGACATGATGTTTCAACATTAATTCCGACATCAGTCTACAACTGCTCTGGCTTTGGAGACTACATCCACACATATCTCTTGTAGGGAACACATGAGAACAAATCAAGCTCAGCTTGATGAAACTTCCTCCAGTTCATGTATCTTCAGATATACGAGAACTTTTCATAACCAGAAAGATCCTCCTAATTAGGTCACCACTACAAGCTTAAGAGATAACTTATCAAGATCTTCACTCCCGTATGAAAGATTTGACAGTGATACTCTTTTGCTTTGGTTCCACCCTCTTCTTTCACCATCAAAACGGAGGAAGGAGTCACAGTACTGAACAGATTGGTCTTCTTCTTCTGATCCTTCCAGCCACAAAACAAATGCAGACACCAATTCCAATTAACCAAAGGCTGATTTACAGACAATGACATATTAAGCTCAGCTTCTTTCTTGATGAAACTTCTTAGACACACAACCCAGATGCCTCCTCTTCCAAGTCAGGAGTAGGTTCCAAACAGATGTGATCAACACATTTGTTTAGCCCCCCAAGCATCTGTTATGTCACGATTCTGCACACTCTGCTGGTAGGACATAAGTTCTCTTCACAACCAAAGATCCTTTAACACAACCCAGAGATTGACCTTGCAAGGTTGGAGGCAAGAATAAATTGCTTCTACCTTTCTTCAGACCTCTTTTCAACAAGCTCATATAAGAGTTCCTTTATGAGTGGACTTGGGATGAACCACAGGTATCTTTGGCAACTCTAACAAGCTAGTTGAAGATGTCCCCACATATCACCACACCATGTGATACATCTTCAGAGGAGAACAAAATGTTGCAGCCTTAACACAAAACCACCAGGAATTTTCCATCAGATATATATATATATATATATATATATATATATGCAGCGGAACATACACCAGAAAACTCCTCTACAACATAATAACCCTTGCATAAACACGACACTCCAAGTGCACTAGGTCATCATAGGTTTGAAAATAAGTCAAACCACACAGCAGCTCACCACCAAAGCTACAAGCCTGATAACTTCATTCTCCACTCCAAGGGATCATACAAAAATCTCTATGAACTGACCAAGTCCATAACTATCTTCCTTGCTCATGAACCAAAAAGTATCTTCCCTAGATCTCATCCAGAACCAGACAGGATGCCTGCTCTGATACCAATTGAAATTCTGGTACAGACATGTGATGTCAGGTGCAATGTCACAACATCAAACTCTGTTGCATGAACAAGACAATAAAAACAGAATATGAACACAACCAATTGTTCACCCAGTTCGGTTCAACCAACCTACATCTGGGGGCATACCAAGCCAGGAAGGAAGTCCACTATTAGTAGTATAAAATTACAGACTCAACAGACCAGTTGACAATCTACCTAATTTAATCCCTACCCAATGACCCTTCTACCTAAGTCCTCTCTAGGTAAGAGACTCCATCTCACTTCCAATCATCTCAATGATGTCTAGCAGTCAACTACACCGTCACTGCATCAACAACTTGATTTCCTAATCTTTTCTATCACATAGACTTTGGAAGACACACTTCCATGACACCCCTTTGGAGTTGCTTCAAAGCTTCCTCCAAGAACAATACTAAACTCATTACCTACAGGTTTCTGAGTTAACCACAATGACCATCTCACAACCCGAGTGGTTCACTTTGACAAAGCCCTAAAGATCTACATCTTGGACCCGTACCTATTCTAGGTTACAAGCATACTATTTATAATGTAATCCAACTGGATTTGGGCCTTCAAATCATATCCAATCTTCTGCTACATATCTACAACAGATTCTGCTATCAATTGGATCTTCAATCAAATCTTCAATTTAAATCTTCAATAATTAACTCTAAATATTCTCCATATCTTTATGCATTAAATTCAGCTCCAATATTATGTAACTTTTAAATCTTCTCTTTAAATCAGCTGCAAGATCTTCTCCACACAAATAGGAACAATCTTCTCCACACAAATAGGAACAATCTTCTCCACACAAATAGGAACAATTCTCCATGTCTATTTGCACAAAAATAGTAACAAACTATTCTCCACAAGATATGCAGAATTAATTGTATCAGAATAAATCTTCTCCAATAAATTCGCATCCAATCTAACTAACAGATCTTATCCTTAACAAACTTGCACATGCGCAGCCCTAAAACTTACCTAACTGATGTTCTGTCATCTGATGTTATGACATCGGGTTTGACATCAGCACAAAACTGCAACCCTTAAAAACTTAACATAACCAGAATGTTAACAAAACATAACAAGACTGTTTAAAAACTCATGTTGAAACATCAACCATGACATCAACATTGTTTTACCAAAATTCTAGCCAACTACAAGAATTAACAGTGATGATTTGCACAATGATGGGAAACTTTAGTGGTCAAAATTTGGGGTATTACAGGAGTTACACTAAGTAACAAGCGATGATTCCAATAATTCCTGAGTGAATTAATGATGAGAATGATGAATGGATGGTACCGCATTGCATTGCATAGAGTCATTGTGTCGGTCTCTGTGCATTTGCATGAATCATGAATGGATTGATTATATGTGAAAAATCATGAATGGATTGATTATGTGTGGGAGATTGTGAATTGATTGATTATGTGTTGAGCTTGTGATAGCATTGATGATTTGATATGCATTTGTGATAAACGCATTGGTTATGGATGATATATTTTATGTATAGACATATGTTATGTGATGTGGTGGTGTGTTTCCATATGTCATAACTTTGGTATGCCTTATGTGTGAATATGTGATTATGTTGGTATAATTGATATATGCTATGAGGTTGGAGTATTAGGAATATGTTATGTATCTGTGGCATGCTATATGTATTAGTATGTGATGCTTGTAGTGAGAATAATTATGCATGTGAATTTATATGTGTTGCATATTATTATGCAATCTTGATTTAGTTGTTATTTCTCACCCTTCTGCTGTGGTTTGTTGCCCTACGAGGAAATTGCAGATTAGTATCTTGGAGGCTTTTGTGAAGATTAGTTCTCCATCCTTTTGTCGGTCTGTCTGCTCAGATACGTAACACGGGAGTCTGGGAACGCTTTTGTTATATATGTATACATTTGTTGGATCTATTTTCTATTACCTTTGTATGAATATTTTGATGTTATAAAACAATTTATTTTGTAAAACAAGCCAGTTATGGATCTTTCTGCCCTATTCCATAATTGAACTTCCCTTTTGTTGGAAAAAGTTTCCCTTTTAGGTTTATTCCATTTTGTGTTATGTATCAAATTTATGAGCAGGGATTGTGTTGTTTTTCTCAAATGTGGCATCCTTATTTCTGTCGAAAAGAATTTATTTTTATTCACTCTGATTTAATTATGTATTATTTAGTGCGATGGGAATTGGGGTGTTACATTAGTGGTATCAGAGCAGGTCGGTCTGTCCGGCCAAGTCGTTGAGTCAGTTGGTGTGACAGTTGAATACTGTCGATGTTGTTTGTTCCTTAGTATGTGATATGTGTGTGAAACACTGTCAGTACTTTCTGGTTTTCTAATCCCTTGTTTTCAGGATTGAGAATGAGATAAGTGGGGGAGAAGCTTGTGCTTCCCCAAGTTGCTTCGGTTGTGTGCCGTTGGTTGCAAGAGTGTAAGTGTTGTTTGGACAGTGTTGTTCCCGGTTCCGGAGGGGATGCGGAGGTAAGGTTTATGTCAATTAAGGATTTGTGCCTTAGGTAGTTTTGTGCACAAGATGTAAGAAATGCTATTATAGTTTGGTAAAGACAGTTTGTGCCCCATCATGATTATTGGCTGTCTATTGGCAAATTGAGGAACTGATCACCCTTAATCTCTTGTTGATAGTAGACGGAATTATGTTGGATGGAATAGACGTGTCTTTCCGGCTTTGTTAGTGTGTGCAATGAATTGTTGGGAATTAAGAAAATGATTACTGATTGTTTTGTTGAGTCGATGAAGATTCTAATATCGGAAGATGAGACAGATTAGAGGTTTTGGTAGGTTGGTCAAGTTGGGAAGTCATTGAGAGAGAACGATTGGGTATTGTTAAAGGTTGTTCTCAGAGAGTAGAGTGTGAACTCAAATTTGACGAAGGTGAGGATTTAAGGTTTGGATCTGCCAAGTAAGTAGGAGAACTTTTAGGAAGTGAGACCAAGATGTTTGTTATGTTTGTGATAATAGTGTTCTGGAATTGGCAGGAAGCCACAGTGATGGGCCGTCAGTTGTGCATGGTTTCAGATGTGTTTTTGGATGAAACATTAGTGTGTCGAATTGAAGAGGTTCAGCATGGTTGGTAAGGAAAAGGATGATAGCATGAGGTTGCATGTTAATCAGTGAGTAGTATGGAAACTTGCGGTTGTGTTCTGGATAGCTTGAGTTTTGAATTGTGACGAATTGCGAACGATTTGAAGTTCCTTGAAGGTATTACTTTTGTTATGGGTTGAGATCTCGTGTCAGCAGAAACCTTGAGTGAGTTGGAACCCTGTAAGAAGAAATGATATGGAATGTGGTAACCAGAGATTGTTAAGCTATTTTGGATAAATTGTTTCGAGCTCAGGACGAATTTTGAAGGTGGTATATGTTATGGTTGTGGAGTATATGAATCGTATCTTCCATACTTGTTTGGATAAGTTTATAGTGATGTTTATTGGATGATATTCTGATTTATTTTAAATCAAAGGATGAGTATGTAGAGTATTTGAGGATTGAGTTACAAGGGTTGAAAGAGAGGGAGCTTTTTACTATTATCGAAGTGAGAATTTGGATTGAAAGAGGTTAGTTTTCTTGGTTATGTTATTTCCGATGATGGTATTGTTGTGGATCTATCCAAAGTAGATGCAGTTTTACAATGAGAGACTCCGAAGTCGGTTAAGGAGATTAGAAACTTTTGGGCTTAGTTGGTTGTTACTACAGGTTAGGGGAGACTTTGCTAAGTTAGTACTTCTGTTATCTCAGTTGACTTGCAAAGGGTGAGTCGTTTGTTTTGGATGTTCGTTGTGAGTAAGTTTCAGAGAGCTGAAGTAGAAGTTGTCTACGGCTCCAGTTTTGATTCTGTGTGATCCTAATAAACTGTTTGTGAGGTATTGTGAGGTGTTTTTGATGAGTTTAGTCTGCGTGTTAATGCAAGAGGGTAAAGTCGTAGCTTAGGCTTTACGACAATTGAGGATTCATGATTTCAAGGTGGCTGCGGTTACTTTTGTGTTGAGAATCTGGAGGTATTATTTTGAGGGCTTTAGGTTCAAGGTGTTTGGTAATCACAAGGGTTTATAGTACTTGTTTAGTCAGAAGGAGTAAAGTAGGAGACAACGAGGATGGTTGGAATTCCTGATTAGTTATGACCTTGGCTTAAATGATCCTATTGGTAAAGTTAATGTCGTGCCTGATGAGTTGAGTCGAAAGTTTTTACATATGTCTGCTTTGATGGTTAAAGAGTGGGAACTTTTGGAAGAATTTAGAGATTTGAGTTGGTGTGTGAATTGACATCTGATAGCATGAGGCTTGGTATGTTAAATGTCACTAATGATTTTTGGTGAATATGAGAAAGAGTTAGACTTTGGACGTGAAATTGGTAGATTTGATGGTTACGAGTAATCAGAGTGCGCATCGAAAGCGTGATGTGGCACATTTCGTATATGAGTGTGTGACTTGTAAGAGTTCATAGGTTGAACATTGAAAACATATAGGAATGATGAGACCATTGGACGTTTCAGAATGGAAGTGTTAGCTGAAAGGTTTAAATATTATTCATGGGCTACTATGTAGATGGATGTTTTGGTTATATGTTCGATTGGTGAATCGTAGCATTGTTGTAATATTTTTGTGTGACAAGGCTGTTGGTATTGTGGTTATGTAGAGGTTGTTGAAACGATGTTGGGTCGTGGAACTTGTGTTCTTGTTTGTGTTGTTGCTTCATTCCAATCGTGTTGGGTCGAGTGTGAGTAGCTAATTACTGTGTGGGGAATTAAGGGAGTGTTACCTAGGGTGAGGGTAACAATCTTGTTGTGTTTCGGTTTAAGAGTGAACCTGTGTGTTCGTAATTTGGGTTTTCTTTGAGTTGTGAGTTGGTCGTCAAGTGCATTGTATGGGCTTTGCATCTTGTCGTTGTAGTTGTCATCGTTGTCGTGTCGTTGTTGTAGCTCCTGTTAGCAAGGTGGTTTGTCAGTTTGTGCTTTTCGTTGTGTGCCTTTTGTTGGCATGATAGTTTGTTAGTCGGATGCGAGAGTCGTATCCGGAGTTGTTTGCACCATGTATATTTTCGAGGACGAAAATGTCTAAGTGGGGGAGAATTGTAACGCCCCGGTTTTTGTTAGATTTATTTAATCGAGTCGATTTAATTATTTTCATTTTTATATTATTTTATTCTTGACTTTTATTTGACAATATATTATTTTTCATTGTTATTATGTTTTATCGCGTTTCGAGAGCGTTTGCGAGATATTTGAGCTGAGGGGTAAAATAGTCTTTTTAGGGGTTTAGATATTTGTTATTATAAGAAAGAAAAAGAGAGAAAAGAAAGAGAAAGGAAAGAAAGAAAAAGAGAATAGAGAAAGGAAGAGAAGGGAAAAGAAGAGGAAAACTTGGGAGAGAAGAAATCATCCGTTCAAGCGCGATTAATCGGGTAAGGGTGAGAAGTTTCGATTATATTTCGATTGTATATGTATATGTATGTGTTTGTTTGAATGTTTGGTCAAAAAATATATGTTTTCCATTGGGTTGAATTTGTGAACAGTTGATAGAAATCGATGTTTTCACGGTTGAAATGCGATATAAATGTGGTAGAATACTTGTTGTTATGATTGGGGAAGGTTTTGGTTGTTATGTTATGGTTTGATAGTGTTTTGGTGGGTGAAATGTTGGTTTTGGGGTGAATAACAGCGCTACTGGGATTTTGAGTTTTCCAGGGTTCGCCTAGCGAACCTGGGGCGAGTCCTAGCGAACAGCTTTCGAGGGTTCGCCTAGCGAACCCGTCAGCGAAGGTCAGCGAATGTTCGCTAGCGACGTTCGCCTAGCGAACTTTGTATCTTTTTAGTTCTGTTTGTTGCTGCCTTGGTTCGCCCAGAGGTTTGCGAAGCGAACGGCAAGGCAAAGGTTCGCCAAGGAGTTCACCTAACGAACTTTGTGTCTATTTTGGTCTGGTTGTGGTTTCGCCTGGACATTCGCCTAGCGAAGGTGGTAGCGAATGCTCGCTAGAAGGTTCGCCCAGCGAACATGTCAGCTTGTGCAGTTTTGTTTCCTTCATAACTTTTGATCCGTAGCTCGGATCAAGGCGCGGTCGGATGCGTTGGGAAGCTAATGAAATGTTATTTCTTATAAAAAAATGGTTGTGAGATTAGTGGCCGATTTAATTGTGTCGAGAATTTAGAAATGTATCGTTTTGTCGACTTTTACCATCGTAATTGTGTGCGATTGATGTGTTATCATGCAATATGTTTTGATATATATAACGTATAGCTTGTGTGCTATTATATGATGTGTATGCATGCAATGCAATGTTGTGATGATGGTTTGTGGCCTTATGGAAAATAAATGCATTGTTTTGGGTTTGATTTCAATGCATGATTATTGATGTTGAGATGGTTCACATGGTTGTATATATGTATGCATTTGATTGTCATAAGTCATTGTATGCCAAGCATCATGATATGCATTCTTGTGATGTCGTGGGCCCTAGTGGGTGTGAGCAAAGAAATGATTCCAGCGTGTGGCTTGTACAAAGAGAACCTAAAGCGATGTTATAGACGATCGTGTGCCTTATACAAAGAGGACCTAAAGAGATCGGATCGCGTGCCTTATACAAAGAGGACCTAAAGCGATCAATAAACGTCGTGTGCCTTACACAAAGAGGACCTAAAGCGACGGGGAACATCGTTTTCCTAACGGGGAGTTACACTAAGTAACAAGCGATGATTCTAATAATTCCTGAGTGAATTAATGATGAGAATGATGGATGGATGGTACCGCATTGCATTGCATAGAGTCGTTGTGTCAGTCTCTGTGCATTTGCATAAATCATGAATGGATTGATTATGTGTGAAAAATCATGAATGGATTGATTATGTGTGGGAGATTGTGAATTGATTGATTATGTGTTGAGCTTGTGATAGCATTGGTGATTTGATATGCATTTGTGATAAACGCATTGGTTATGGATGATATGTTTTATGTATAGACATATGCTATGTGATGTGGTGGTGTGTTTCCATATGTCATAACTTTGGTATGCCTTATGTGTGAATATGTGATTATGTTGGTATAATTGATATATGCTATGGGGTTGGAGTATTAGGAATATGTTATGTATCTGTGGCATGCTATATGTATTAGTATGTGATGCTTGTGGTGAGAATAATTATGCATGTGAATTTATATGTGTTGCACATTATTATGCAATCTTGATTTAGTTGTTATTTCTCACCCTTCTGCTGTGGTTTGTTGCCCTACGAGGCAATTGCAGATTAGTATCTTGGAGGCTTTTGTGAAGATTAGTTCTCCATCCTTTTGTCGGTCTGTCTGCTCAGATACGTAACACGGGAGTCGGGGAACGCTTTTGTTATATATGTATACATTTGTTGGATCTATTTTGTATTACCTTTGTATGAATATTTTGATGTTATAAAATAATTTATTTTGTAAAACAAGCCAGTTATGGATCTTTCTACCCTATTCCATAATTGAACTTCCCTTTTGTTGGAAAAAGTTTCCCTTTTAGGTTTATTCCATTTTGTGTTATGTATCAAATTTATGAGCAGGGATTGTGTTGTTTTTCTCAAATGTGGCATCCTTATTTCTGTCGAAAAGAATTTATTTTTATTCACTCTGATTTAATTATGTATTATTTAGTGCGATGAGAATTGGGGTGTTACACATACCAAGGTTATGACATATGGAAACACACCACCACATCACATATATTCATATATAGCATATCAATGATAATCCAACAATCTTTGTAATGTATAACATCCCCACAAAACATAGCATATGCCTATACATAAAACATATCATCCATAACCAATGCATTTATCACAAATGCATATCAAATCACCGATGCTATCACGAGCTCGACACATAATCAATCCATTCATGATTTATGCAAATGCACAAAGACCGACACAACGACTCTATGCAATGCAATGTGGTACCAATCCATCCATCATTCTCATCATTAATTCACTCAGGAATTATTAGAGTTATCGCTTGTTACTTAGTGTAACTCCTCGTGGGGTAAACGATGTTCCCCGTCGCTTTAGGTCCTCTTTGTATAAGGCTCACGATGTTTATGGATCACTTTAGGTCCTCTTTGTATAAGGCTCACGATCCAATCGCTTTAGGTCCTCTTTGTATAAGGCTCACGATCGTCTAATACGTCGCTTTAGGTCCTCTTTGGATAAGGCTCACAACCGTTATAGCAGATTCCCTTTGGAATCGTTTCGTCGCTCACATCCACTAGGGCACACGACATCACAAGAATGCATATCATGATACTTGGCATACAATGACTCATGACAATCAAATGCATATACAACCATGTGAACCATCTCAACATCAATAATCATGTATTGCAATCAAACCCAAAACAATGCATTTCATCATAATCCACAAACCACAACAATTAGCAATTTAGCATATACACTCATATCAATTCACATCAAGAATTACTCACCATCAACCACAACAATCACAACAACTTATCACATGCTTCAACATCATACAAACCACAACAATCCCACAAAACATCATAACAACATACATTGATATTTAATCAAACAATGTATCTTACCACACAACAACATCATTGTCACATGCATCAACATCATATAAACCACATAAAAGCTCCATGTTATATAATAATAGCACACCACACTGTAAAACACCAACCGCACGCATTTAACGCAATAAAAACCCGACAACCCAACACTTTTACAAAACCACGACTTAATTAATTCATCTACTACCCTCCAAACCATTTTTAATAGAAATAATATTTTACTAGCTTTCCAACGTTTCGAACGGCGGCCAAAACGGACTTATGGTTCGAAAGTTATGAATTTTTGAAAATAATATTTTTCTGAAGCTAACAGTGGTAACCGGTTAGCACCTATGCTACAGAACCCAAAAATACCAGAATTTTATGATGCAAAAACCTCCCAAACTCATCCTTAAACCCCCCGATCATACCGACAAGTATTCCCGGCTAAATCATATCATTTCCCGACTATTCTACGCGAACTATTCCGCATTCTAACCGTTAAAACATCGATTTCTATCAATTGTTCACAATCTCAACCAAAGTAAAAACATATATTTAACAACCAAAACATACCACAACACATACATATACATATACAAGCAAGATATAATCGAAACTTCTCACCCTTACACGATTAATCGCGCTTGAAACTTTGGTTTGATCGATTTCTTCCAATCCAAGTTTTTCTTCTCTTTTCTTCTCTTCCCACTTCTCTATCTCTAATAAACTTTCTCTCTCTCTCTCTCTCTCTCTCTCTCTCTCTCTCTCTCTCTCTTTTCTTTCTATTTCTTATATAATGAAAAATATCTTACCATGTAAAAAGACCAAAATACCCCTACACTCAAATATCTCGCAAACGCTCTCAAAACGCGACAAAACATAAACAGCGATGAAATATATTTCAGAAAATAAAAGTTGAAAATAAATTATAATTTATTGCCATTATTTTACCTATCATGGAAATTAACCAATTAACTCAATAAATTCACACATTTCACAAAATTCACATAAATGAAATAAATAAATGCAATTAAACAAATCAGGGCGTTACATTTCTCCCCCACTTAGACATTTTCGTCCTCGAAAATATAACTGATATAAACAACTCCGGATATGAATCTCGCATCCGACTAACAAACTATCATGCCAACAAAAGGCACACCACGAATAACACAAACTGACAAACCACCTTGCTAACAGCAGCTACAACAACGACACGACAACGATGACAACTACAATGACAAGATGCAATGCCCATACAATGCACTTGACGACTAACTCACGACTCAAGAAAAACCATGTTACCAACACCCAGGTAACACTCCCCTAATCTCCCACATAGGAATTAGCCCCACGCACTCGAACCAGCACCATGGAAACGAGGCAACAACAAAGACAAGAACCTTAAGTCCCACGACACAACATCGTCTCAACAACCTCAACAAAACCAGAATACCAAACATAACATCAATACAACAATGTTGTGATTTACCCATCAAACATGTAACTAATACATCCATTTACATATTAGTACATGATTAATATTGAAACCTTCCACCTATCACTTCCATTATAGAACATCCCACGGTCTCATCATTCCTACCGTTTCCACTGTTCAACCTTTGAACTCTATCAAGTCACACACGCATATACGAACTGTGCCACATCACGCTTCTAATGCGCACTCTGATTACTCGCAACAATCAAATATACCAATTCCATATCCAACTTCTGACTCTCTCTAATATACCCAACCTCACACTCTATTGCGTTATCTCACACACCAGACATAAGTCTCTGAACTGCTCAAATAATTCTAACTCCCTGACCATCAAAACAGACATGTATAAAAACTTTCGACTTAACTCATCACAAATTCCAACCATCCTCGTTGTCTCATACTATATTCCTTCTGACCAAATAGGTACTCAATATTCTGGTGATTACTAAACACTTCGCACCTAGAACCATAAAGATACCTCCAAATTTTCCAACACAGTACAACCGCAACCAATTCCAAATCCTGAATAGTATAGATCCTTTTATGAATCCTCAATTGTCGTAAAGCATAAGCTACGACTTTACTCTCTTGCATTAACACACTGACTAAACTCATCAAAGACAAATCACACTACCTCCCAAACGGTTCGTTAGGATCACACAGAATCAAAATTGGAGCCGTAGACAACTTCTACTTCAGCTCTCTGAAACTTTCCTTGCAAGAACATTCCAACCAAACGACTCACCCTTTTGCAAGTCAATCGAAGTAAGGAAAATGCTAACTTGGAAAAGCCTTCTGTAACCTCCGGTAATAACCAACTAAAGTCCAAAAAGATTCTAATCTCCTTAACCAACTTCGGAGCCTCTCATTGTAGAACTGCATCTACTTCCGATGGATCCATAACCATACTCTCATCTGAAATAGCATATCCAATAAAACTAACCTTTTTAAACCCAAAATTCTCACTTGAATGACTTAGCATAAAACTTCATCTCTTTTCAACACTTGTAATTCAATTCTCAAACACTCTACCTGTTCTCCCTCTGAGTTTATAACAGATCCGAATATCCTCAATCAAAACCACTACGAACTTATCCCAATTCACGAAACAATCAAATTGGCCACTGGCAGCAAAACCATTTTTATAAGAAAGAACATCTCCTTAGCTTTTCAACGGTACTAAGAACGTCTCGATCCGAGTTACGGATCGAAAGTTATGCACTTTCAAAGAAAACATAATTTATTGAAATTCCCCAAGAGCGCCCGACGGTACATACATTCGCCCGGCGGTGCTCCCTTCGCCTCTGCATCGCCCGGCGAAGCAGCGGCGTAAAACCTCCAACCAAAACTTAAAAGAGTCAGCAGCGTGACAAGCTGCGCCTCTTGCGTATCGCCCGACACAAGAACGAATCGCCCGGTGCCCAAAGCGTCGCCCGACACTCTCCACCATAAGCAGAATTTCTGCTGCGTTTTTAGGGTTCCAAACACCAAAAATTCATCTCTTCCAACCCAAACATTTCCAAACATTTGTAATTTCAATCAAACTCAACCAAACCATTCTGGTAATCTATTCTTGAAAGTGGACACTTATTCTCAATCGTCACCTTATTCAACTGTCAGTAATCCATACACAATTTCTTCTCTTGACCGTCTAATTCCACAAATTCCAACATGTATCAACAACCAACCAAAAAGAACTCTTAATATCAATATTACATCCACACATAAGGGTTTTCTTAAGATTTCCATTAATGCTCTAAAACTCCAAAGACTCCAAACCTCACCAGAACTCTAAGTTTTGCTTTCCATAGTCTCAATACCATTATACACATCATGCCTGTTATTCCGTTCAATCATCCTTCCTTTTTGTTACTAACAATACTGGAGCTCTCAAAGACGACACACTTGGCCTCATAATTCTTCTTTCTAGTAAATCTTCCAACTGCTCTATCAGTCCGGGTACTTCTAATGCTAACATCCAATATTCCATCCGGAAATACATTTGAAAATCACACACAACTGGCAGCCCATCACTGTGGCCTTTCCGCCAATTTCTAGAAAACTATCCTCACAAACATGACAAACATCTGAGTTTCACTTCCTAAAAGTTCTCCTACTTACTTAGCAGATCCAAACCTCAAATCTTCACCTTCGTCAAATTTGAGTTCACACTCTACTCTCTGAGAACAACCATTAACGATACCCAATCGTTCTCTCTCAATGACTTCCCAACTGGACCAACATACCAAAACCTCTAATCCGTCTCATCTTCTGATATAAAAATTTTCATCGACTCGTCAAAACAATCTGTAAGCACTTTGCTTAATTCCAAACAATTCATTGCACACACTATCTAAGCCGGAAAGACACGTCTATTCCATCCAACATAATTCCCGTATGCTATCAACAAGAGATTAAGGGTGATCAGTTCCTCAATTTGTCAATAGACATCCGACAATCATGATGGGGCATAAACCGTCTTTACCAAACTATAATAGCATTTCTTGCATCTTGTGCACAAAACTACCTAAGGCACAAATCCTTAGTTGACATAAACCTTACCTCCGCACTCCCTCCGGAATTCGGGAACAACACTGTCCAAACCACACTTACACTCTTGCAACCAACGACACACTGAGCCAATGCTCCACACCTGAAGCAACTTGGAGAAACACAAGCTTCTCCCCCACTTATCTCATTCTCAATCCTAAAGACAAAGGATTAGAAAACCAGAATGCACCGACAATGTTTAACACACATATTACGTACCAAGGGACAAACAACATCGACAGTATTCAACTGTCACACCAACTGACTCAACAACTTGGTCGGACGGACCGACCTGCTCTGATACCACTAATGTAACACCCCAATTCCCATCGCGAATAAATAATACATAAATAAATCAGAGTTAATAAAAATTTATTCTTAGACAGAAACAAGGATGCCACATTTAAAGAATGAAAACACAATCCCTGCTCAGAAATTTGATACATAACACAAAATGGAATAAATATAATTCAGGAAGCTTTTTTCAACAAAAGGAAAGTTCAATTATGGAATAAAGCGGAAAGATCCATAACTGACTTGTTTTACAAAATATATGGTTTTATAACATCAAAATATTCATACAAAGTTAATACAAAATAGATCCAACAAATGTATACATATATAACAAAAGTGTTCCCCGACTCCCGTGTTACGTATCAGAGCAGACAGACCGACAAAAGGGTGGAGAACTAATCTTCACAAAAGCCTCCAAGATACTAATCTGCAATTTCCTCATAGAGCAACAAATCGTAGCAGAAGGGTGAGAAATAACAACTAAATCAAGATTGCATAATAATATGCAAACACATATAAATTCACATGCATAATTATTCTCACCACAATCATCACATACTAATACATATAGCATGCCAGAGATACATAACATATTTCTAATAATCTAACAACATAGCATATATCCCTTATACCAACATAATCACATATTCACACATAAGGCATACCAAGTTTATGACATATGGAAACACACCACCACATCACATATATTCATATACAGCATATCAACGATAATCCAACAATTTTTGTAATGTATAACATCCCCACAAAACATAGCATATGCCTATACATAAAACATATCATCCATAACCAATGCATTTATCACAAATGCATATCAAATCACAGATGCTATCACAAATGCATACAAATGCACAGAGACCGACACAATGACTCTATGCAATGCAATGCGGTACCAATCCATCCATCATTCTCATCATTAATTCACTCAAGAATTATTGGAATCATCGCTTGTTACTTAGTGTAACTCCCCGTCGGGAAAACGATGTTCCCCGTCGCTTTAGGTCCTCTTTGTATAAGGCTCACGACGTTTATGGATCGCTTTAGGTCCTCTTTGTATAAGGGTCACGATCCAATCGCTTTAGGTCCTCTTTGTATAAGGCTCACGATCGTCTATAACGTCGCTTTAGGTCCTCTTTGTATAAGGTTCACGGCCGTTATAGCATATTCCCTCTGGAATCATTTCGTCGCTCACACCCACTAGGGCACACGACATCACAAGAATGCATATCATGATGCTTGACATACAATGACTCATGACAATCGAATGCATATACAACCATGTGAACCATCTCAACATCCATAATCATGCATTGTAATCAAATCCAAAACAATGCATTTGATCATAATCCACAAACCACAACAATTAGCATTTTAGCATATACACTCATATCAATTCACATCAAGAATTACTCACCATCAACCACAACAATCACTACAACTTATCACATGCTTCAACATCATACAAACCACAACAATCCCACAAAACATCATAACAACATACATTGATATTTAATCAAACAATGTATCTTACCACACAACAACATCATTATCACATGAATCAACATCATATAAACCACATAAAAGCTCCACGTTATATAACAATAACACACCACACTGTAAAACACCAACCGCACGTATTTAACGCGATAAAAACCCGACAACCCAACACTTTTACAAAAACACGACTTAAATAAGTCATCTACTGCCCTCCAAACCATTTTTAATAGAAAAAATATTTTACTAGCTTTCCAACGCTTCGAACGGCGGCCAAAACGGACTTACGGTTCGAAAGTTATGAATTTTTGAAAATAATATTTTTCTAAAGCTAACAGTGGTAACCGGTTAGCACATATGCTGTAACCGGTTACTGCGTAACAGAACCCAAAAATACCAGAATTTTATGATGTAAAAACCCCCCAAACTCATCCTTAAACCCCCTGATCATACCGACAAGTATTCCCGACTAAATCCTACCATTTCCCGACTATTCTACGCGAACTATTCCGCATTCTAACCGTTAAAACATCGATTTCTATCAATTGTTCACAATCTCAACCAAAGTAAAAACACATATTTAACAACCAAAACATACCACAACACATACAAATAGATATACAAGCAAGATATAATCGAAACTTCTCACCCTTACCCGATTAATCGCGCTTGAAACTTTGGTTTGATCGATTTCTTCCAATCCAAGTTTTTCTTCTCTTTTCTTCTCTTTCCACTTCTCTATCTCTAATAAACTCTCTCTCTCTCTCTCTCTCTCTCTCTTTTCTTTCTATTTCTTATATAAAGAAAAATATCTTACCATGTAAAAAGACCAAAATACCCCTACACTCAAATATCTCGCAAACGCTCTTAAAACGCGATAAAACATAAACAGCGGTGAAATATATTTTGGGAAATAAAAGTTGAAAAGAAATTATAATTTATTGCCATTATTTTACCTATCAGGGAAATTAACCAATTAACTCAATTAACAGGTAAAATACAATAAATTCACACATTTTACAAAATTCACATAAATGAAATAAATAAATGCAATTAAACAAATCGGGGCGTACAATCATGTTGGATGGGATAGACGTGTCTTGCGAGCTTAAGTGGTGTGCGCAGTGAGTTGTTTGAAGTTAAGCCAAGTGCTTACAGATGGTTTTGACGAGTCGATGCAGGATGGTGCTAAGACGTTTATGTTGAGGGCAACTTTGAGTATTAGTGAAGGTGGAGAAGTTGGTGTTTTAGCCTATGGTTTGTGAAATTTCAGAAGTGTTTCCTGATGACGTAAGTGATTTGCCTCCAGAGCATGAGGTAGAGGTTGCGGTGGATTTGATACCAAGTATGAGTCCGGTGTCAATGGCTCCTTACCGGATGTCTGCATCTGAGTTGGGAGAATCGAAGAAACAATTGGAAGAGTTGCTTGGGATGAAGTTGTCGACTAAGTGTTTCTCTGTGGAGTGCTCCTGTGTTGTCGGTGAAGAAGAAAGATGGTACTATGAGATGGTGTGTGGCTTATAGATAGTTGAATGAAGTGACGATCAAGAATAAGTATCCACTTCCGGAATCAACAATTTGATGGATCGATTAGTAGGTGCTTGGGTGGTTAGCAAGATTGAATTGAGGTCTGGGTATCATCAGATTCGTGTTAAGCCTGATGATATTCTGAAGACAGCTTCCGGACGAGGTATGGTGACTATGAGTATGCTGCATTGTTGTTTGGTGTATCTAATGCACCTGGTGTTCATGGAGTATAGGAATCGGATTTTGGATAAGTTGTGGCGGGTTTTATTGACGATGTTCTGATGTACTCTAAATCCGAAGGAGAGCATGCTGAGCATCTGAGGACTGTGTCGCAAGTGTTGAAAAAGAAGAAGTTGTATGTGCAACTGTTAAAGTGTGAGTTCTGGTTGAAGGAAGTGAGTTTCCTTGGCCATGTGATTTCGAGTAGTGGAATTGCTGTAGATCCTTCCAAGATTGATGTTGTGTTACAGTGGGAGACTCCGAAGTCTGCTACTGAGATACGGAGTTTTCTAGGATTGGAAAGTTATTACCACAAGTTTATTGAAAGCCTTTCTAAGTTGGCATTACCTTTGACTCAGTTGACTTGAAAGGGTCAATCGTTTGTGTGGGATGTAGCTTGAGAAGAGAGTTTTGTGGAATTGAAGAAGAAGTTGACGACCGCTCCAGTGTTGATTTTGCCTAATCCGAGCGAATCTTTTGTGGTGTATTGTGATGCGTCGAAGATGAGTCTTGGGGGGGGGGGGGGGTATTGATGCAGAATGGATAAGTTGTTACCTAAGCTTCGAGACAATTACGAGTTCATGAGAGGAATTATCCTACACATGACTTAGAATTGGCCACTGTGGTGTTTGTGTTAAAAATTTGGAGACATTACCTATTTGGCTCTAAGTTTGAAGTGTTCAGTGATCATAAAAGTATGAAGTACTTATTTGATTAGAAAGAATTGAATATGAGGCAGAGAAGGTGGTTAGAGCTGTTGAAGGATTTCGATTTTGATTTGAGTTATCATCCGGGCAAAGCAAATGTAGTGGCTGATGATTGAGTAGGAAGTCAATGCATATGTCGATGCTTATGGTGAAAGAATTGGGAGCAATTCATAGATTTGAGTTTGGTATGTGAAGAGACTTCTGACTGTGTGAAGTTGGGAATGTTGAAGTTGACTAGTGGCATTCTGGAAGAGATCAGAGTGGGACAACAATCTGAATTGAAGTTAGTGGACCAGTTGACTTTGATCAACCAAGGTAACGGAGGAGAATTTCGAATTGACGAGAATGGTGTGATGATTTTCAGAGACAGGGTGTGCGTTCCAGATGTTCCAGATATTAAGAAGAGCATTCTTGAAGAAGGGCATCGAAGTAGGTTAAGTATTCATCTTGGTGCTACGAAGATGTACTAGGATTTAAAAAAGTTGTTTTGGTGGCCAGGTATGAAGAAGGATGTTGCGGAGTTTGTTTACGTGTGTTTGACTTGTCAGATATCGAAGATTGAGCATCAGAAGCCTTTAGGTATGATGCAGCCGTTGAGAATTCCAAAATGGAAGTGGGGATAGTATTTCCATGGATTTTGTGGTGGGATTGCCGAAGACTGCTAAGGGAAATGATTCCATTCGGGTGATTGTGGATAGATTAACTAAATCGGCTCATTTCTTGTCGATAAAGATTAATCATTCTATGCAGAAGTTGGCCGAGATGTACATTAAAGAGATTTTGAAGTTGCATGGGATACCTTCGAGTATTGTGTCGGAAAGAGATTCGCGATTTACATCGAGGTTCTGGAAGATTTTGCAAGATGCGTTGGGTACTATGTTGACGACGAGTTTTGCCTATCATCTGCAGATGGACGATCAGACAGAAAGGACTATCCAATCTTTAGAGGATTTGCTGAGAGCTTGTGTGCTGGATCATGGAGGATCTTGGGATAGCCATATACAGTTGATTGAGTTCACGTACAATAACAGTTTTCATGCTAGTATTGGAATGGTGCCCTATGAAGCTTTGTGTGGGAGGAGGTGTAGGACTCCTTTGTGTTGGTATGAGTCGGGCGAGAGTGCTGTACTCAGACCTGAGATTGTGCAAGAGACGACTGAGAAGATTAAGATGATCCAAGAAAGGATGAGAGCATCGTAGATCCGTCAGAAGAGCTACCATGATAAGAGGAGGAAGACACTTGAATTCCAAGAGGGAGATCACATGTTTTTTAGGGTGACGCTAGTGACTGGTGTGGGTCGAGCTATAAAGTCTAGGAAGCTTACTCCACATTTTGTTGGTCCATACCAAATCTCGTAGAGGATAGGGGAGGTATCCTATCAAATTGCTTTACCGCTGTCACTTACGAATTTGCATGATGTGTTCCATGTGTCTCAGTTGAGGAAGTACATTCCGGATCCGTCGCATGTGATTCAGATGGATGGTGTACAAGTGAGGGATAACCTGACGGTGGAAGTTTTATCGATGCGGATTGACGGTCGAGAAATGAAGCAACTGCGGGGTAAAGGCATAACTTTGGTGAAGGTGTTGTGGGGTGGACCAGCTGGCGAAAGGTTGACTTGGGAACGCGAAGATCAGATGAAGGAGTCGTATCCGACTCTATTTCTTTGAGGTAATTTTCGAGGGCGAAAATTCTTTAAGTGGGGGAGAGTTGTAACACCTCAAATTTCGTAAGAATATTTATTTAATTATTTAAATATAATATTTGTGAATTTTCGGTGAATTTTGGCGGTTTGTGTCGATGTCGGTATTTTGGTGGAGTTTTGGTTATTTTAATTAAATAATAGTATATAATATGAATATATTAGTATTATTATTAATTTAAAATAATATTAGAGGAATTAAGGGTAAGATGGACTTTTGAGGAGGATTAGTGAGGGTATTATTGGGAAAGTCATTTTAGAAGCCCAAGGGTTTAACAAAAATGAATTGGAAAAGAATAGGATTCATTTGGTTGGAACGTGAAAATAAGGAGAAACGTGCAGAGCTTCGAGGAAAGAAGGAAAAGGTGAGGATTCGAGAAGTTTTTCGAAGAATCGATAGAGAAAGCTTGGAATCGACAATCTAAGGTATGGGGAGTATTGCCTTTCATTGTTTTCAATATAGGACGTGATGTGTTTAAAATAGATCTTGAGGGTTTTGGGGTTTTTGAAGGGTTTATGAGTTATTGATGATTTAGAGGTATTTTTGAGAATCGATGATGGATTATTAAGGGTTGAATTGATTCGGGTGAAATTAAGCCTTCGAGGCAAAAACCTTTTTGATGATGTGCGGGATCTTGTATGAGAAAGGGATTTATGGGGTTTATGGGAACCTTGGGAGTTTGTGAAGGTTTAGGTGATTTCGAGTTAGAATAGTGAAATTAATTGACCTAATAGTTATAGGTTTTGTGTCCTTAATGGTTATAATGCCTTAGGAATGTTGGGGGGATGTTTTTGGGCGAACTGAGGTTGAATTCGTAAGGTATTGTGGGTCTGTTATGCTACTGATGCATAGCAGCGATTCCCTGCAATCGCTAGTTCGCAAAGCGAAGGAAACACTCACAAGGAGAATGTTCGACTGGACGCGCAAAGCGAGTAGCGCAACGAATGCGCGATAACTGTGATGATTCTGAGATGATTTCTGAAGTGTGGTTTTGTGGGTTCGCATAACAAATGTCCCAGCGAAGGGGCTTCACACAGCGAATAGGGGAGCAAGGAGAGGCAGAATGGGTGACTCTTTGATGTCTGTATGGGATTTGGGCTTCACTGCCAGCTTCTCAAAGCGAAGGTCCCAGCGAACGCAGCAGCGAGTGTCTGCTGTTTTGATGTTTGGTGATGTGATATTTCTGATGTTTTACCATGATGTTATTGATGATAATTGATGATGATTTCGTGATGTTTTGATGAAATATTTGATGATATGAATTACCGTGATGTATATTGATGATTATGAGCTGTTTATATATGATGAGTGATGATTAAGTGATGATATGAATTACCACGAGTGTATTGATGATTATGAACTGTTTATACCTGATGTTTGATGATTAAATACTGATGTGAATTATCATGAGCTATATTGATCAAAAGATGATGATGCATTGATGTTTTGATGAATAAATGACGATATGACGAATATGAGGTTGTGATGAATGATGATGCACATAATGATATTTTTGATGATGATGATTATGATGTTGTGTATCATGCATTCATAGCATTCTGTGATGATGTTGGGACTTAGGTCCAGTGATGATGATGTTAGACTTCGGTCTATTTGTGGCTTCCATCCCATTGTGTGGATGTCAAGTGGATTATGATGTACTCCGGTTCTTGTGTAGAATCGATCCTATTTGACGGGGATCTTTGGAGGGTGATGGCCTAAGTGTCCATCAATTTGTGACGATTGGTACCATATGCACGAGTCTTGTTGTGCATTGCATTTAGGTGGCATTTGTTGTGATTTATGATGACGTGTTTTGATGTTTGCCTTGTGATGACTCTGATGATGTTGTATATGATGATGACACCATTTTTATGCATATCTTATTTTATATTGATTATCATGAGTTGTATTACTCACCCTGCCTATTTGAATGTTGCCTCCACGTGGGTAATGTGCAGGTGATCAGATTAGCCGTGGATGCTTCGAGGAACTTTTGAAGTATTATTTGCTTTTGGTCGATATAGAGGGTCTTGCTCTGATAGTGTAACATCGGGTTGGGTCGTTGAGTCGAACCACGTTGAGTTTTATTTGGCTGTTATTTTATGGATTATTTGATGACTATGGTGTATTTTAATAAACCCTTTGTGGGATTTTTGTGGTTATGGTGGTTCTGCTTCCCTTTGAAGGCATTTTGAGTTATTTTGAGGAAAACCCGTTGTTTACGGAGCAATTTTATTTGATTTAAATTTATTGAGAAATGTGCACCCTTTGAGGTGATTCTGATTTTACTATGATATTTTGTTTATTCCGCTGTGATAATTGTGGGGGTAGAAAAGGGTGTTACAGGGAGCAGCTGGAGCGTTTGGAGCTGATGATGGTGATGGCGATGAAGAGATGCATGATGATTTGAATGATTTACTTAATTAGGGGCTTGACTACAAAGTGAAGAATATCTTTATCTTTGTCATTTATTTTCAGTATTTTATTTCAGTTTATTTAGTATTAGTAAGTACTTTTGGGTGGCTTCGACGAATTTTGTTGTTTTAGCATTTTGGCGCTTCGGCGAATACATTTTGGGTGTGTTTACACCATGACTTTGGTTATGAAATTTCAGTTTGTGATAATTTAAAATTCAGATTTTTTAGTGTGTTTAAGTTTACGTTTGTGCAAAGAAATTAGTTTGGTTAAGTTTTGTGTTTGTCCTTGATTTTGAATTTTTTTTTTTGCTAACACAAGAAAGTCTTAAAAGAGTGCTTTGTCATCTTTAAACATGTGATGGTGATGATAAAATTCTTATTGATTGCACAATCAATGTGTTGAAAAAAATTGATTTGAAGAGTTATAACATGATGGTGAATTTAGTGCTTTATGCAAAATTATGATAATGCATTGTTTTGTAAATACTTGTTCATGTGTGAATCAATTAGGACAAAACCACAAAAGTAAGGTGCTTTCCATTGTTCACCAAAAGTAGAGTTCAAGTAATTGTTGTTTTACTTGTTTAGTTCATGTTTAACCTTGCAAGTTTGTTTTTAAATGTTGGAAACTTAGAAATGATAAAGGAAATTTTTGTGTACTATGAGAATAAGCACCATTCCAAAAAGGCTTCAATTTACCTAGTTAGTGTGCGCACATTCGTAACCCCTCTTGAGCCTTACAATGAATTTTTTTTTTTGTGAAAATGAATAAATTTAGATCCCAACAAATTATTAACCTTGTGTGAAGAGCATTTTTGTCTAAAGAGAATGAAATGTTGAAAGTTGGGGAGAGTTGTTTCATTGAAAAAAGAGAAAAAGGAAAAAGAATAAGTGGTACAATGCATTCTTTGAAAAGAACACAAAAGGAAAGAAAAAATCAATAAAAAGAAAAAGAAAGGATGCATTGTAAGAAAATAAATCAAAGGATTGAGCAAGAATGATTTTTTTAAAAAAATTGAGATGCTCTTCATAAATTTTAACCGTTTTTGTTCAATGGTCGTGTATATATTCCCCTTTGTTGTTAACCCAAGCCAAGTTACAACCAGAAAAGCCCTTAGTGATCTTTGTTTCCTTGATTTTGTGATAGCTTTGTGAGATGAATGCATGAATTATTCTGGATGTGGCACGATTACTTATGAGAGTGTTTTGTCCCTTGTAAATTTGTGTACATAATGTTCATATGTTTGATAATAAGTGAATTAGGTGATTCAACTTGAACTTGTAGGTACTTGATTTTGCATTATGTGATGTTGTGTTTAGAAACTAATTCATAATCATGTTTTGATTCTATGCAAGTAAATGAAAATGTCTTGTGCGTGCGATTGTCGAGTTTGAACCATAAATGTTTTCCGGTTGATATGGTGTTTTTGAAAGCTTTCTTGTGGATTTTGAAACTTACCTTTGGTTGAGTGCAAACAAAGATGCAAGTTGGGGAGAGTTTGATAGGTGTCAAGTTTAGAATGATTTTCGTATCAATTTACGACACTTTTAAGCTCTTTTCCATACTTCTGATTGCAAAACAACTTCTTTATTAAGTGATTCTTGCATCAATGTGTATATTTGGTATTTTTAATATATTTAATACTTTTGCAGAATATTTTGTAAAAAGGGTGCGGAAAAAATTGGAAGAAAAAGCAAATAAACGAAGAAAGTCACGTGTCGAAGAATTCAAGATCTTAGCCTGGCAAAGGAGAGGCGAAAGGGAAGTTTCGCTCGGCGAAGGCTTGTCGAGAGACCAGGCGAAAGAAGTTTCAAATTCTAGTAGCTATTGGAAGTGGTTCGCTGGCTGATTCGCCCAGCGAAGGAGAGGCGAAAGGGATTCGCCCGACGAAGCTTTATTTCGCCAGGCGAATTCAGATATTTTTTCCCAGCTTGTTTGCACGTTTTGTCACATAGCTTTACAAAAAAGTTTCGCCTGACGAATTTTGTAGCTCACCCGACGAATTTGCCTGGGGTGAACATGTCTATTTTGACACTTTGGGATATTTTTAGGAATATAACTTACTTTTTAAGATTCCTTTGTGACCTAGAAACTTTTGTGAAGAGAAAAAAGTCATCTTCTTCAGTTTTTGCTTAGAAATCAAAGCTTTAAAGCTTCAATCTTTGATCCTTTCAAGTTTGATGCTTCAAAAGCTTTGTTTGTTACTTGTTGCTCAAGCTACCATGGTTATGGGTAGCTAAATCTCTCCTTGTGTCAAGATTAGAGGTAGATAAACCTCACTTTTGTATGTATTTCTCTTGATATGTGTATGTGAACAAGTTAATGATGAATATATGGTGAAAAACCTTATTTTTATTGTATATTTGTGTTGGATCATTATTGAGAAATACTTTTCAACCTTATTTTTATTGTATATTGTGGTGAAAAACCTTTAATGTTATCATATTGATAGTTAGGTTTAGAAATAATCTAAGGATCAATATGATAAAAATCACAATTTGTTTTAGAGATGAAACGTATTGAGAGGATATGTGATTATATTTGTTGTTAATGAGTTCACATGCTTTGTTAAGAAAATATGTATGAAATGGATTATTGTGCCCTAATCTTGACATGTTTTTACCAATCGTTTAAAATCGGAACTTTTTACCGTTGATTATAATTTTTATGCAATCGATGCGATACGAACTCAAACCAACCACTTATTATGTTCTATGTTCAAAACGACTCCAATTGTAGAACAACGGTAATATCACATAATCCCTGCGGATACGATAACAAAAACCCACACAAATACTATTTCAACCGTAGTCAAGGTGGATAGGTGATCGCATAAGCAGCCTTTCCCAAAGAGAGATCTTCTACAGTCTCCTCTTCCAACATGGGGATGTCATAGAGTAACTTTATGTAGCATCCATTAACCTTGAAATTTTTATTAGTGCCTTCGCCTTTTATTCTAGGATCAAAGAAGAATCTTCGATAAGTAAAAGTGTCAAATGGGCACGTTAATGTGATATCTTTTTTCACAACATCAAGAATCACAGGATTCAGGGGTTGCCTCACTAATTTTGTTCCATCTTCAATTGAGACCCTATGAATAATCATGGATGGGTTAAATTCACGAGTGTCAACCAATGTCCATCCAATTCCCTTCTTATGCTTCTTTAAAACCTGCAAAAGCTTATTTTCTTGATCAAAATCAAGGTTAGAAGAAATTATAACCGGAAGCTTTTCATCCCTCTCTAAATAAGCATATTTCAGATCATTAGGAAGTGGTTTAATCTCTATGGAAGGAGGTTGTTCAATGGATGGTGAGGTTAAGGCAGCCGTGATGTAAAGAGCTTCATCTGCATAACAACTTCATCTATAACTTCATCTTTTGGAAAAATGTCAACCTGTAAGGCAACCTCAATCATCACATGAGTAACTATCATCATAATCACACAATGATGGAAAATCAGCTGCAAACAAATCAGAATAAGCTTCATCAATAATTTTAGAAAGAAACTCTTTTGGGTTCACTACTGTTTATACAGGTAGTAGGTTTGATTCTTGAGCTTGCAGCATGCCATTCATTGAAGTGGCAAACTGTCCAATCGGTGTCTGCAGAGCCTGAATACTAGAATCTGTTAGTTGCTGAAACTAGAGATTATTTAGAGAAATTTGCTTGACAAGGTCCTCTAGTGAAGGCCCGGAAGGTGTAGAGCACACAATCTGACATTCCTCCAGGTGCTTATTCGGATCCTCACCTGCAACACCATTAAACCTAGACAACAAGTGTATTAGACTAGATTTCAATTTGAAAGGAACAACAACATCAATATGTTCAATCCATAAACCATTGTAATTAACATCAAGAGCAACAAGCTCTCTTAATGTACTTTGTTCAGCCAAGTTATCAAAAGGGAAAAAAAGTAAAAAAGTATGAGAAATCACAAAACCAATTCAGCAAATCAACAAATGCGAAAATGCCAACAATGTCCCTTTTGAGAATAAGAGTGGAAAAATAGGAAAGCGATTAAAATAAAATCATAAAATTATAAAAATATGATTAAAAATCAAATCAAATCAGAATAAGTCTCTACAAAAAATTTCAGATTTTTTTGAAAATATGAAAATAGAAAATAAATAAAATAAAATAGGAAAATAAGGAATTTACGATTTTTAGGGTCAAAATCTATTAGAATCCTATCTAAAAGAGTATTGTTTGTCGATTTTTTTTTCTGATTTTCTGGACAAAACTCGGAGCACATCGAAACAGTAGCTTCCAAACATACCTTATAGGTTGGAAAGCTTACCACTGTACAGCAACCCTGAAAATCAACAAGCAAAAACAAAAAAACAAAAAACAAAACAAAAACACTTACCTAAAATTCTAAAATTGGCTAAAATCAACAAGTATCCCCAGCAACGGCGCCAATTTGATCCGCTGTGGTACACGGGTCAAAAACAAGTTTTCTTTTAAAAGTAGTAACGGGAAGCGACAATCGGATGTTGTATTGCAAGGATTCTTCTTTGATTATTAACAGGCTAATAACGAGTTTGCTTAGGTTTCAGTTCGAGTACCAAAATAAGGAGAAAAAGTGATTAAAATAAGTGATTATGAAAATAAGTTAATCTGCTGTTTCAGTTCTTACCTATCATTGATTATTATAACTTCACTGCCCTAAGCGGATTCTATAAATATTCGATTATCAATCAACAAGCGAGAATGACATTACAAGAGTTATGTTTCCTGTTCTCCGAATTAAGCAAACGGTTAAGAAATAAACAAATTAACGAATTAAGAAAATGATAACACAAAATTAAATTTAGGAGACATACATCAATCGAATCAACAAAACTACTCTATGACAAATCGGATTAAGCAAACGTAATCATAAAACAGAATTGATATGAATAGTAATTGAATTGTAAAGTTATATAAACCTCTAGGTACTTGAACTTGATTACAATAGATCAACCACAGAATTTTAGTTCTCCATGAAATTCAGAGAAAGCAAAAGTAAAGTTCATGAATAATGAATAAAAGGTAATAAACAATGGCACGACTACTACTAGGTATAGGGAAACATCACAAATTTCAGTTCTACCCCAACTGGGTCGAAAAACATAAAAACCACAGCCCAAATCTAAATATTTCTAAAGTATAAAACTTCAACAAATTATTCGAGTTTGAAACACTTCAAATCAACTCCTGGCTTCAACACGAAACTTGTATCTCTTTGTCTCAGCTTTCAACCGCCTATTAAAACGCGTCAATCCGATTCTTGTAGCTCAAGTTACGGTATGCACAGTGAGCATGTATCAAGTAACTGCTAGAGCTGAAAATAAGCCGCGAAAATAAAATAAAGCTAGAAACAAACTTAAATATGAAAACACATTATAATAACAAAATTACTCAAATAAACTGTAGTAATGCCTAAGCATAACAATGGAAGAATGTACATGAAGATGCATTGATCAAATTCCCCCACACTTAAACTTTTGCACTCCGAGCAAAATAGTATCAAGACTCATGAAAAACAATAGCATTAAGATACTCATTCTAGGCTACAAACTCTTCTTCTATTAAGATTGCATCGATAGGTACTAATTTTTCACACTAAAGATATCGTAAGAACACAATTCCGCAATTGTACGGTCATAAACCTCACTCCTTTACTAACCAATCCAAATCATGTTATTATGCATAAGCCTAACTTACTCACCCTCCTTTTTGCTCTCTTTCATTCTAAAGCAATCACATTAAGCCCGTTATCTATTCACACACATGGTCAATAAGCCTGTTAGAGACTATGATCCATATCTTGTCAACAATTCAAAATTAACCACTTTAGCAACAACAATTTTTTCATGAAGGTTTCACAACCGTTAGGCTAAGTGACCGTGTGAGGGTCACCTAACTTAAAAGGTGGATTCCTATTCAGATTTCTTATTAAGCACGAGATCATTCACTTATTTGCATCACGTTAATTACTTAGTGTGTGATTTCTAGATGGTTCTGACTTCTAGATAAACTACTTAAGAGCTATTAAAGGATGAGAACTCAAGGATATGTCATAACAAGTATTTAAATCGATTTCCATATTCGGGAGACTTAAGGTGTTAAAACAGTACCGATCTTATGAATTTTTCCCAAGTCTCCACAATCTAACCTCAAATTAATCTATAGCCTCAAAATTTCAAAAGATGCATTGTGTTTCTAAGTCTAAATTTTTTTTCACTTAAAGAAAACAGAACAAAAACAAAGAATACTGATAGAAAACACATAAAAGACGAATAAAATTGAAAGAAATAAAACAAAGTAAATGGTTCCCTCCCCCATACTTAAAACACACATTGTCCTCAATGAATGAACAAAAAAATAAACTAAGAGTGAGATAAAAGAAATAACACACCCGAGTAGTCAAGGTGGATAGATGATTGCATAAGCAGCCTTTCCCAAAGGGATATCTTCTACAGTCTCTTCTTCCAAAATGGGTATGTCATAGAGTAACTTTGGGTAGCATCCATTAACCTTGAAATTTTTATTAGTGCCTTCACCTTTTATTCCAGGATCAAAGAAGAATCTTCGATAAGTACAAGTGTCAAATGGGCACGTTAACGTGATATCTTTTTTCACAACATCAAGAATCACAGGATTCAGGGGTTGCCTCACTAATTTTGTTCCATCTTCAATTGAGACCCTATGAATAATCATGGATGGGTTAAATTCACGAGTGTCAACCAAGGTCCATCCAATTCCCTTCTTATGCTTCTTTAAAACCTGTAAAAGCTTATTTTCTTGATCAAAATCAAGGTTAGAAGAAATTATAACCGGAAGCTTTTCATCCCTCTTTAAATAAGCATATTTCAGATTATTAGGAAGTGGTTTAATCTCTAAGGAATGTTCAATGAACTGTGAGGCTAAGGCAGTCGTGATGTCAAGTGCTTCAGCTGCATAAACAACTTCATCTATAACTTCATCTGTAGGAAAATTGTCAACCTGTAAGGCAACCTCAATCTCAACACAAACAGAACAAAGGTTAGTGTCAATACATTCATCACATGAGTAACTATCATCAAAATCACACAATGATGGAAAATCAGTTGCAAAAAAATCAGAATAAGCTTCATCAAGAATTTTATAAAGCAACTCTTTTGGATTCACTACAGTTTGGACATGTAGTAGGTTTGATTCTTGAGCTTGCAGCATGGCATTCATTGAAGTGGCAAGCTGTCCAATCTGTTTCTACAGAGCCTGAATACTAGAATCTGTTCGTTGCTGAAACTAGAGATTATTTATAGCAATTTTCTTGAAAAGGTCCTCTAGTGAAGGTCCAAAAGGTGTAGAGCACACAATCTGGAATTCCTTCAGATGCTTATTCGGATCCTCGCCTGCAACACCATAAAACCTTGACAACAAGTGTATTAGACTATATTTCAATTAGAAAGGAACAACAACATTAGTATATTCAATACATAAACCATTGTAATGAACATCAAGAGCAACAATCTCTCTTAATGTACTTTGTTCATCCAAGTTATCAAAAGGGGAAAAAATTAACAAACTATGAGAAATCACAAAACCAATTCAGCAATTCAACAAAAGCGAAAATGCTAACAATGTCCCCATTGTGAAAAAGCGTTGAAGAATAGGGAAGCGATAAAAATAAAATCTAAAAATTATAAAATTATAACTAAAAATAATATTAAATAAGAATAAGTCTCTACAAAAAATTTTAGATTTTTTTGAAAATATGAAAATAGAAAATAAATCAAATAAAATAGGAAAATAAGGAATTTTCGATTTTCAGGGTCAAAATCTATTAGAATCCTATCTAAAAGAGTAATGTTCGTCGATTTTTTTCTTCTTCTGATTTTATGGAAAAAAATTCGGAGCAAAATGAAACAGAAGCTTTCAAACTTACCTGATAGGCTTGAAAGCTTACCAATGTACTGCAACCCTGAAAACAAAAGAAAAACACTTACCTAAAATTCTAACATTGGCTAAAATCAACAAGTATCCCTGGCAACGGCGCCAATTTGATTCGCTGTGACACACAGGTCAAAAACAAGTTTTTTTTTTAAAAGTAGTAACGGGAAGCGACACTCGGATGTCGTATTGCAAGGATTCTTGTATGATTATTAACCGGCTAATAACAATTAGGGGGTTGTTTAGGTTTCAGTTCGAGTACCAAAACAAAGAGAAAAAATGATTAAAATAAGTGATTATGAAAATAAGTTAATCTGTTGTTTCAGTTCTTACCTATCATTGATTATTATAACTTCACTGCCCTAAGAAGATTCTATTCATATTCAATTATCAGTCAACAAGCGAGAATGACATTATAAGAGTTATGTTTCCAGGTCACCGAATTAAGCAAACGGTTAAGAAATAAACGAAATAACGAATTAAGAAAACAATAACACAAAATTAAATTTAGGAGACATAAATCAATCGAATCAACAAAACTACTCTATGACAAATTGGATTAAGCAAATGATAATCATAAAACAGAATTGATATGAATAGTAATTGAATTGTAAAGTTATGTAAATCTCCAGGTAATTGAACCTAATTACAACACATCAACCTCAGAAGTTTAGTTCTCCATGAAATTCAGAGAAAGCAATAAAGTTCATGAATAGTGAATAGAAGGTAATGAACAGTGGCGCGACTGCTACTAGGTATAGGGAAACATCACATATTTCAGTTCTATCCCAACTAGGTCGAAAAACATAAAAACCCCAGCCTAAATCTAAATATTTCTAAAGTATAAAACTTCAACGAATTATTCGAGCCTGAAACGCTTCGAATCAACTCCTGGCTTCAACATGAAACTTGTATCTCTTTGTCTCAGCTTTTTAACGGCTATTAAAACGCGTCAATCCGATTCTCGTAGCTCAAGTTACGGTTTACACGGTGAACATGTATTAAGTAACTGCTAGTGCTGAAAATAAGCTGCGAAAATAAAATAAAGCTAGAAACAAACTTAAATATGAAAACACATTATAATAATAAAATTACTCAAATAAACTGTAGTAATGCATAAGCATAATAATGGAAGAATGTGCATGAAGATACACTGATCAAATTCCCCCACACTTAAACTTTTGCACTCCGAGCAAAATAGTATCAAGACTCATGAAAAATAATAGCATTAAGATACTCATTCCAGGCTACAAACTCTTCTTCTGTTAAGATTGCATCGATAGGTGTACTAATTTTTCACACTAAGGATATCGTAACAACACAAATCCGCAATTGGACGGTCATAAACCTCACTCCTTTACTAACCAATCCAAATCATGTTATTATGCCTAAATAAGGAGAAAAAGCGATTAAAATAAGTGATTATGAAAATAAGTTAATATGTTGTTTCGGTTCTTACCTATCATCGATTATTATAACTTCACTGCCCTAAGAAGATTCTATTCATATTCAATCACTATATCGATCAACAAGCGAGAATGACATTATAAGAGTTATGTCTCCTATTTGCTGAATTAAGCAAACGGTTAAGAAATAAGCGAATTAACGAATTAAGCAAACGATAACACACAATTAAATTTAGGAGACATAAATCAATCGAATCAACAAAACTACTCTATGACAAATCGGATTAAGAAAACGATAATCATAAAACAAAATTGATATGAATAGTAATTGAATTGTAAAGATATGTAAATCTCCAGGTAGTTAAACCTGATTACAACATATCAACCTCAGAAGGTTAGTTCTCTATGAAATTCAGAGAAAGCCAAAAGAAAATTCATGAATAGTGAAAAGAAGGTGATGAACAGTAGCGCGACTGCTACTAGGTATAGGGAAACATCACAAATTTCGGTTCTAACCCATCTGGGTTGAAAAACATAAAAACCCCGACCCAAATCTGAATATATCTAAAGTCTTAAACTTCATCGAATTATTCGAGTCTAATACACTCCGAATCAACTCATGGCTTCAACACGAAACTTGTATCTCTTTGTCATAACTTTCCAATGCCTATTAGAACACGTCAATCCGATTCTCGTAGCTCAAGTTACGATCTGCACAGTGAACATGTATCAAGTAACTGCTAGTGCTGAAAATAAGCTGCTAAAATAAAATAAAGCCAAAAACAAACTTAAATATGAAAACACATTGAAATAGTAAAATTACTTAAATAAGTTGTAGGAATGCCTAAGCATAACAATGAAAGAATGTGCCATGCACTGATCAATTTCCCCCACACATAAACTTTTGCACTCCGAGTAAAATAGTATCAAGACTCATGAAAAACAATAGCATTCAGATATTCATTCTAGGCTACAAACTCTTCCTCTGTTAAGATTGCAACGATAGGTACTAATTTTTCACACTAAGGATATCGTAAGAACACAAATCAACAATTGTGCCGTCATAAACCTCACTCCTTTACTAACCAATCCAAATCATGTTATTATGCCTAAGCCTAACTTACTCACCCTCCTTTTTGCTCTCTTTCATCCTAAAGCAATCACATTAAGCCCGTTATCTATTCACTTACATGGTAAATAAGCCTGTTAGAGACTATGATCCATATCTTGTCAACAATTCAAAATTAACCACTTTAGCAACAACAATTTTTTCTTGAAGGTTTCACAACCGTTAGGATAAGTGACCGTGTGAGGGTCACCTAACTTAAAAGGCGGATTCTTATTCAGATTTCTTATTAAGCACGAGATCATTCACTTATTTGCATCAGGTTAATTACTTAGTGTGTGATTTCTAGATGATTCTGACTTCTAGATAAACTACTTAAGAGCTATTAAAGGATGAGAACTCAAGGATATGTCATAACAAGTATTTAAGTCGATTTCCATATTCGGGAGACTTAAGGTGTCAAAATGGTACCGATCTTAAGAATTTTTACCAAGTCTCCACAATCTAACCTCAAATTAATCTATAGCCTAAAAAATTCAAAAGATGCATTATGTTTCTAAGTCTAAATTTTTTTCACTTAAAGAAAGCAGAACAAAAACAAATATTACTGATAGAAAACACATAAAAGATGAATAAAATTGAAAGAAATAAAACAAAGTAAATGGTTCCCTCCCCCACACTTAAAACACACATTGTCCTCAATGAATGAATAAAAAAATAAACTAAGAGTGAGATAAAAGAAATAACACACCCGGGTAGTCAAGGTGGATAGATGATCGCATAAGCAGCCTTTCCCAAAGAGAGATCTTCTATACTCTCTTCTTCCAAAATGGGAATGTCATAGAGTAACTTTGGGTAGCATCCATTAACCTTGAAATTTTTATTAGTGCCTTTGCCTTTTATTCCAGGATCAAAGAAGAATCTTCGATAAGTACAAGTGTCAAATGGGCACGTTAACGTGATATCTTTTTTCACAACATCAAGAATCACAGGATTCAGGGGTTGCCTCACTAATTTTGTTCCATCTTCAATTGAGACCCTATGAATAATCATGGATGGGCTAAAATCACGAGTGTCAACCAAGGTCCACCCAATTCGCTTCTTATGCTTCTTTAAAACCTGCAAAAGCTTATTTTCTTGATCAAAATCAAGGTTAGAAGAAATTATAACCGGAAGCTTTTCATCCCTCTCTAAATAAGCATATTTCAGATTATTAGGAAGTGGTTTAATCTCTAAGGAATGTTCAATGAATGGTGTGGTTAAGGTAGTCGTGATGTCAAGAGCTTCAGCTGCATAAACAACTTCATCTATAACTTCATCTGTAGGAAAAATGTCAACTTGTAAGGAAACCTCAATCTCAACACAAACAGAACAAAGGTTAGTGTCAATACATTCATCACATGAGTAACTATCATCAAAATCACACAATGATGGAAAATTGGTTAAAAAAAATCAGAATAAGCTTCATCAACAATTTCAGAAAGCAACTCTTTTGGATTCACTGCTGTTTGGACATGTAGTAGGATTGATTCTTGAGCTTGCAGCATGGAATTCATTGAAGTGGCAAGCTGTCTAATCTGTGTCTGTAGAGCCTGAATACTATAATCTGTTCGTTGCTGAAACTAGAGATTATTTATAGCAATTTGCTTGAAAAGGTCCTCTACTGAAGGTCCGAAATGTGTAGAGCACACAATCTGGAATTCCTTCAGATGCTTATTCGGATCCTCGCCTGCAACATCATTAAACCTTGACAACAAGTGTATTAGACCATATTTCAATTAGAAAGGAACACCAACATTAGTATATTCAATACATAAACCATTGTAATGAACATCAAGAGCTACAATCTCTCTTAATGTACTTTGTTCAGCCAAGTTATCAAAAGGGAAAAAATTAACAAAGTATGAGAAATCACAAAACCAATTCAGCAATTCAACAAAAGCGAAAATGCCAACAATGTCCCTATTGAGAAAAAGAGTTGAAAAATATGGAAGCGATTAAAATAAAATCTAAAAATTATAAAAATATGACTAAAAATAATATCAAATCAGAATAAATCTCCACAAAAAATTTCGGATTTTTTTGAAAATATGAAAATAGAAAATAAATCAAATAAAATAGGAAAATAAGGAATTTTCGATTTTTAGGGTCAAAATCTATTAGAATCCTATCTAAAAGAGTCATGTTTGTCGATTTTTTTTCTTCTGATTTTATGGAAAAAATGCGGAGCAAATTGGAAGAGTAGCTTTCAAACTTACCTTATAGGCTGGAAAGCTTACCACTGTACGGCAACCCTGAAAATCAACGAGCAAAAACAAAAAAAGAAAAAAACAAAAAGAAAAAAAAAACACTTACCTAAAATTCTAAAATTAGCTAAAATCAACAAGAATCCCCAGTAACGGCGCCAAATTTGATCCGCTGTGGCACACGGGTCAGAAACGAGTTTTTTTTTTAAAAGTAGTAATGGGAAGCGACACTCGGATGTCGTATCGCAAGGATTCTTGTATGATTATTAACCGGCTAATAACGATTAGGGGGTTTTTTAGGATTCAGTTCAAGTACCAAAATAAGGAGAAAAAGCGATTAAAATAAGTGATTATGAAAATAAGTTAATATGCTGTTTCGGTTCTTACCTATCATCGATTATTATAACTTCACTGCCCTAAGCAGATTCTACTCATATTCAATCACTATATCGATCAACAAGCGAGAATGACATTATAAGAGTTATGTTTCCTATTCGCTGAATTAAGCAAACGGTTAAGAAATAAGCGAATTAACGAATTAAGCAAACGATAACACATAATTAAATTTAGGAGACATAAATCAATCGAATCAACAAAACTACTCTATGACAAATCGGATTAAGAAAACGATAATCATAAAACAAAATTGATATGAATATTAATTAAATTGTAAAGATATGTAAATCTCCAGGTAGTTAAACCTGATTACAGCAGATCAACCTCAGAAGGTTAGTTCTCTATGAAATTCAGAGAAAGCCAAAATAAAATTCATGAATAGTGAAAAGAAGGTGATGAACAGTAGCGCGACTACTACTAGGTATAGGGAAACATCACAAATTTCGGTTTAACCCATCTGGGTTGAAAAACATAAAAACCCCGACCCAAATCTGAATATATCTAAAGTCTTAAACTTCATCGAATTATTCGAGTCTAATACACTCCGAATCAACTCCTGGCTTCAACACGAAACTTGTATCTCTTTGTCACAGCTTTCCAATGCCTATTAGAACACGCCAATCCGATTCTCGTAACTCAAGTTACGATCTGCACAGTGAACATGTATCAAGTAACTGCTAGTGCTGAAAATAAGCTGCGAAAATAAAATAAAGCCAAAAACAAACTTAAATATGAAAACACATTGAAATAGTAAAATTACTTAAATAAGTTGCAGGAATGCCTAAGCATAACAATGAAAGAATGTGCCATGCACTGATCAATTTCCCCCACACATAAACTTTTGCACTCCGAGCAAAATAGTATCAAGACTCATGAAAAACAATAGCATTCAGATATTCATTCTAGGCTACAAACTCTTCTTCTGTTAAGATTACATCGATAGGTACTAATTTTTCACACTAAGGATATCGTAAGAACACAAATCAACAATTGTGCCGTCATAAACCTCACTCCTTTACTAACCAATCCAAATCATGTTATTATGCCTAAGCCTAACTTACTCACCCTCCTTTTTGCTCTCTTTCATCCTAAAGCAATCACATTAAGCCCGTTATCTATTCACACATATGGTAAATAAGCCTGTTAGAGACTATGATCCATATCTTGTCAACAATTCAAAATTAACCACTTTAGCAACAACAATTTTTTCTTGAAGATTTCACAACCGTTAGGATAAGTGACCGTGTGAGGGTCACCTAACTTAAAAGGCGGATTCTTATTCAGATTTCTTATTAAGCACGAGATCATTCACTTATTTGCATCAGGTTAATTACTTAGTGTGTGATTTCTAGATGATTCTGACTTCTAGATAAACTACTTAAGAGCTATTAAAGGATGAGAACTCAAGGATATGTCATAACAAGTATTTAAGTCGATTTCCATATTCGGGAGACTTAAGGTGTCAAAACGGTACCGATCTTAAGAATTTTTCCCAAGTCTCCACAATCTAACCTCAAATTAATCTATAGCCTAAATATTTCAAAAGATGCATTGTGTTTCTAAGTCTAATTTTTTTTTCACTTAAAGAAAATAGAACAAAAACAAGGAATACTGAAAGGAAACACATAAAAGACGAAGAAAAATGAAAGAAATAAAACCAAGTAAATGGTTCCCTCCCCCACACTTAAAACACACATTATCCTAAATGAATGAACAAAAAAAATAAACTAAGAGTGAGAGAAAGGATATAACACACCCGAGTAGTCAAGGTGGATAGATGATCGCATAAGCAGCCTTTCCCAAAGAGAGATATTCTACAGTCTCCTCTTCCAAAATGGGAATGTCATAGAGTAACTTTGGGTAGCATCCATTAACCTTGAAATTTTTATTAGTGCCTTCTCCTTTTATTCCAGGATCAAAGAAGAATCTTCGATAAGTAAAAGTGTCGAATGGGCACGTTAACCTGATATCTTTTTTCACAACATCAAGAATCACAGGATTCAGGGGCTGCCTCACTAATTTTGTTCCATCTTAAATTGAGACCCTATGCATACTCATGGATGGGCTAAAATCACGAGTGTAAACCAAGGTCCATCCAATTCCCTTCTTATGCTTCTTTAAAACCTGCAAAAGCTTGTTTTCTTGATCAAAATCAAGGGTAGAAGAAATTATAACCGGAAGCTTTTCATCCCTCTCTAAGTAAGCATATTTCAGATTATCAGGAAGTGGTTTAATCTCAAAGGAAGGAGGTTGTTCAATGGATGGTGAGGTTAAGGCAGTCGTGATGTAAAGAGCTTCAGCTGCATAGACAACTTCATCTATAACTGCATCAGTAGGAAAAACGTCAACCTGCAAGGCAACCTCAATCTCAGCACAAACAGAACAAAGGTTAATGTCAATACAGTCATCACATGAGTATTTATAATCAAAATCACACAACGATGGAAAATCAGTTGAAAACAAATCATAATAAGCTTTATCAACAATTTCAGAAAGCAACTCTTTTGGATTCACTACTATTTGAACATGTAGTAGGTTTGATTCTTGAGTTTGCAGCATGGCATTCATTGAGTGGCAAGCTATCCAATCTGTGTCTGCAGAGCCTGAATACTAGAATCTATTCGTTGCTGAAATTAGAGATTATTTATAGCAATTTGCATGAAAAGGTCCTCTAGTGAAGGTCCGGAAGGTGTAGAGCACACAATCTGGAATTCCTTCAGATGCTTATTCGGATCCTCACCTGCAACGCCATTAAACCTT
This sequence comes from Lathyrus tuberosus, assembly GCA_022829125.1. Lineage (NCBI taxonomy): Eukaryota > Viridiplantae > Streptophyta > Magnoliopsida > Fabales > Fabaceae > Lathyrus > Lathyrus tuberosus. The sequence continues at coordinate 5,105,141 of JALAZF010000390.1, forward strand.
GACAACAAGTGTATTAGACCATATTTCAATTAGAAAGGAACAACAACATTAGTATATTCAATACATAAACCATTGTAATGAACATCAAGAGCAACAAGCTCTCTTAATGTACTTTGTTCAGCCAAGTTATCAAAAGGGAAAAAATTAACAAAGTATGAGAAATCACAAAACCAATTCATCCATTCAACAAAAGTGAAAATGCCAACAATGTGCCTATTGAGAAAAAGAGTTGAAAAATAGGGAAGCGATTAAAATAAAATCTAAAAATGATAAAAATATGACTAAAAATCAAATCAAATCAGAATAAGTCTCGACAAAAAATTTTGGATTTTTTTGAAAATATGAAAATAGAAAATAAATTAAATAAAATAGGAAAATAACGAATTTGCGATTTTCATGGTCAAAATCTATTAGAATCCTTTCTAAAAGAGTAATGTTCGTCGAATTTTTTTTTCTGATTTTCTGGAAAAAATTTGGAGCAAATCGAAACAGTAGCTTTCAAACTTACCTGATAGGCTGGAAAGCTTACCACTGTACTACAACCGTTAAAATCAACAAGCATAAACAAAAAAAAAAAACAAAAAACAAAAAACAAAAAATAACACTTACCTAAAATTCTAAAATTGGCTAAAATCAACAAGAATCCCCAGTAACGGCGCCAATTTGATCCGCTGTGGCACACGGGTCAAAAACGAGTTTTTTTGAAAAGTAGTAACGGAAAGCGACACTCGAATGTCGTATCGCAAGGATTCTTATATGATTATTAACCGACTAATAACGATTAAGGGGTTGTTTAGGTTTCAGTTCGAGTACGAAAATAAGGAGAAAAAGTGATTAAAATAACTGATAATGAAAATAAGTTAAGATGTTGTTTCGATTCTTAACTATCATCAATTATTATCACTTCACTGCCCTAAGCAGATTCTATTTATATTCGATCACAATATCAATCAACAAGCGAGAATGACATTATAAGAGTTATGTTTTCTATTCGCTGAATTAAGCAAATGGTTAAGAAATAAGCGAATTAACGGATTACGCAAACGATAACACACAATTAAATTTAGGAGAAATAAATTAATTGAATCAACAAAACTACTCTATGACAAATCGGATTAAGAAAATGATAATCATAAAACAAAATTGATATGAATAGTAATTGAATTGTAAAGTTGTGCAAATCTCCAAGTAATTGAACCTGATTACAGCAGATCAACCTCCGAAGTTTAGTTCTCCATGAAATTCAGAGAAAGCAAAAGTAAAATTCATGAATAGTGAAAAGAAGGTGATGAACAGTAGCGCGACTACTACTAGGTATAGGGATACATCACAAATTTCGGTTCTAATCCAATTAGGTCGAAATACATAAAATTCCCGGCCCAAATCTAAATATTTCAAAAGTCTGAAACTTCAACAAATTATTTGAGTCTGGTACACTCCGAATCAACTCCTGGCTTCAACACGAAACTTGTATCTCTTTGTCTCAGCTTTCCAACGCCTATTAGAATGCGTCAATTCGATTCTCGTAGCTCAAGTTACGGTTTGCACAGTGAACATGTATCAAGTAACTGCTAGTGTTGAAAATAAGTTGCGAAAATAAAATAAAGCCAGAAACAAACTTAAATATGAAAAAACATTGAAATAGTAAAATTACTCAAATAAACTGTAGGAATTCCTAAGCATAACAATGAAAGAATGTGCATGAAGATGCACTGATCAAATTCCCTCACACTTAAACTTTTGCACTCCGAGCAAAATAGTATCAAGACTCATGAAAAACAATAGCATTCAGATACTCATTCTAGGCTACAAACTCTTCTTCTATTAAGATTACGCTGATATGTACTAATTTTTCACACTAAGGATATCATAAGAACACAAATCCGCAATTGTGCGGTCATAAACCTCACTCCTTTACTAACCAATACAAATCATGTTATTATGCCTAAGCCTAACTTACTCATCCGCCTTTTTTCTCTTTTTCATTCTAATGCAAACACATTAAGCCCGTTATCTATTCACACACATGGTAAATAAGCCTGTTAGTGACTATGATCTATGTCTTGTCAACAATTCAAAATTAACCACTTTAGCAACAACAAAATTTTCTTGAAGGTTTCACAACCGTTAGGCTAAGTGACCGGGTGAGGGTCACCTAACTTAAAAAGCGGATTCCTCTTTAGATTTCTTATTAAGCACAGGATCATTCACTTATTTGCATCAGGTTAATTACTTAGTGTGTGCTTTCTAGATGGTGTTGACTTGAAGATAAACTACTTAAGAGCTATTAAAGGATGAGAACTCAAGGATATGTCAAAACAAGTATTTAAATCGATTTCCGTATTCGGGAGACTTAAGGTGTTAAAACGGTACCGATCTTATGAATTTTTCCCAAGTCTCCACAATCTAACCCTACATTAATCTATAGCCTAAAAATTTCAAAAGTTACATTGTGTTTCTAAGTCTAAATTTTTTTTCACTTAAAGAAAACAGAACAAAAACAAAGGATACTGAAAGGAAACACATAAAAGACGAAGAAAATTGAAAGAAATAAAACAAAGTAAATGGTTCCCTCCCCCACACTTAAAACACACATTGTCCTCAATGAATGAACAAAAAAATAAATTAAGAGTGAGAGAAAAGAAAATAACACACCCGAGTAGTCAAGGTGGATAGATGATCGCATAGGCAGTCTTTTCCAAAGAGAGATCTTCTACAGTCTCCTCTTCCAAAATGGGGATGTCATAGAGTAACTTTGGGTACATTCCATTAAACTTGAAATTTTTATTAGTGCCTTCTCCTTTTATTCCAGGATCAAAGAAGAATCTTCGATAAGTAAAAGTGTCGAATGGGCACGTTAACGTGATATCTTTTTTCACAACATCAAGAATCACAGGATTCAGGGGCTGCCTCACTAATTTTGTTCCATCTTCAATTGAGACCCTATGCATACTCACGGATGGGCTAAAATCACGAGTGTCAACAAAGGGCCATCCAATTCCCTTCTTATGCTTCTTTAAAACCCACAAAAGCTTATTTTCTTGACCTAAGTCAAAGTTAGAAGAAATTATAACCTGAAGCTTTTCATCCCTCACTAAATAAGCAAATTTCAGATTATCAGGAAGTGGTTTAAAATCTAAGGAAGGAGGTTGTTCAATGGATGGTGAGGTTAAGGAATTCGTGATGTAAAGAGCTTCAGCTGCATAAACAACTTCATCTATAACTTCATCTGTAGGAAAAACGTCAACCTCCAAGGAAACCTCAATCTCAGCACAAACAGAACAAAGGTTAGTGTCAATACAGTCATCACATGAGTAACTATCATCAAAATCACACAATGATGAAAAATCAGTTGCAAACAAATCAGAATAAGCTTCATCAACAATTTCAGAAAGAAACTCTTTTGGATTCACTACTGCTTAGACATGTAGTAGGTTTGATTATTGTGCTTGCACCATGGCATTCATTGAAGTGGCAAGCTATCCAATCTGTGTCTGCAGAGCATGAATACTGGAATCTGTTCGTTGCTGAAACTAGAGATTATTTATAGAAATTTGCTTGAAAAGGTCCTCTAGTGATGGTCTGGAAGGTGTAGAGCACACAATCTGGAATTCCTTCAGATGCTTATTCGGATCCTGACCTGCAACACCATTAAACCTTGACAACAAGTGTATTAGACTAAATTTCAATTAGAAAGGAACAACAACATTAGTATATTCAATACATAAACCATTGTAATGAACATCAAGAGCAACAAGCTCTCTTAATGCACTTTGTTCAGCCAAGTTATCAAAAGGGAAAAAAATAACAAAGTATGAGAAATCACAAAACCAATTCATCCATTCAACAAAAGAGAAAATACCAACAATGTCCATATTGAGAAAAAGAGTTGAAAAATAGGGAAGCGAATAAAATAAAATCTAAAAATTATTAAAATATGACTAAAAATCAAATCAAATCAGAATAAGTCTCTACAAAAAATTTCGGATTTTTTTTTAAAATATGAAAATAGAAAATAAATCAAATAAAATAGGAAAATAACGAATTTGCGATTTTCAGGGTCAAAATCTATTAGAATCCTTTCTAAAAGAGTAATGTTCGTCGAATTTTTTTTTCTGATTTTCTGGAAAAAATTTGGAGCAAATCGAAACAGTAGCTTTCAAACTTACCTGATAGGCTGGAAAGCTTACCACTGTACTACAACCGTTAAAATCAACAAGCATAAACAAAAACAAAAAACAAAAAACAAAAAACAAAAAATAACACTTACCTAAAATTCTAAAATTGGCTAAAATCAACAAGAATCCCCAGTAACGGCGCCAATTTGATCCGCTGTGGCACACGGATCAAAAACGAGTTTTTTTGAAAAGTAGTAACGAAAAGCGACACTCGAATGTCGTATCTCAAGGATTCTTATACGATTATTAACCGACTAATAACGATTAAGGGGTTGTTTAGGTTTCAGTTCGAGTACGAAAATAAGGAGAAAAAGTGATTAAAATAACTGATAATGAAAATAAGTTAAGATGTTGTTTCGATTCTTAACTATCATCGATTATTATCACTTCACTGCCCTAAGCAGATTCTATTTATATTCGATCACAATATCAATCAACAAGCGAGAATGACATTATAAGAGTTATGTTTTCTATTCGCTGAATTAAGCAAATGGTTAAGAAATAAGCGAATTAACGGATTACACAAACGATAACACACAATTAAATTTAGGAGAAATAAATTAATTGAATCAACAAAACTACTCTATGACAAATCGGATTAAGAAAATGATAATCATAAAACAAAATTGATATGAAAAGTAATTGAATTGTAAAGTTATGCAAATCTCCAGGTAATTGAACCTGATTACAGCAGATCAACCTCCGAAGTTTAGTTCTCCATGAAATTCAGAGAAAGCAAAAGTAAAATTCATGAATAGTGAAAAGAAGGTGATGAACAGTAGCGCGACTACTACTAGGTATAGGGATACATCACAAATTTCGGTTCTAATCCAATTAGGTCGAAATACATAAAATTCCCGGCCCAAATCTAAATATTTCAAAAGTCTGAAACTTCAACAAATTATTTGAGTCTGGTACACTCCGAATCAACTCCTGGATTCAACACGAAACTTGTATCTCTTTGTCTCAGCTTTCCAACGCCTATTAGAATGCGTCAATTCGATTCTCGTAGCTCAAGTTACAGTTTGCACAGTGAACATGTATCAAGTAACTGCTAGTGTTGAAAATAAGTTGCGAAAATAAAATAAAGCCAGAAACAAACTTAAATATGAAAAAACATTGAAATAGTAAAATTACTCAAATAAACTGTAGGAATTCCTAAGCATAACAATGAAAGAATGTGCATGAAGATGCACTGATCAAATTCCCTCACACTTAAACTTTTGCACTCCGAGCAAAATAGTATCAAGACTCATGAAAAACAATAGCATTCAGATACTCATTCTAGGCTACAAACTCTTCTTCTATTAAGATTGCGCTGATATGTACTAATTTTTCACACTAAGGATATCATAAGAACACAAATCCGCAATTGTGCGGTCATAAACCTCACTCCTTTACTAACCAATACAAATCATGTTATTATGCCTAAGCCTAACTTACTCATCCGCCTTTTTTCTCTTTTTTATTCTAATGCAAACACATTAAGCCCGTTATCTATTCACACACATGGTAAATAAGCCTGTTAGTGACTATGATCTATGTCTTGTCAACAATTCAAAATTAACCACTTTAGCAACAACAAAATTTTCTTGAAGGTTTCACAACCGTTAGGCTAAGTGACCGGGTGAGGGTCACCTAACTTAAAAAGCGGATTCCTATTTAGATTTCTTATTAAGCACAGGATCATTCACTTATTTGCATCAGGTTAATTACTTAGTGTGTGCTTTCTAGATGGTGTTGACTTGAAGATAAACTACTTAAGAGCTATTAAAGGATGAGAACTCAAGGATATGTCAAAACAAGTATTTAAATCGATTTCCGTATTCGGGAGACTTAAGGTGTTAAAACGGTACCGATCTTATGAATTTTTCCCAAGTCTCCACAATCTAACCTCACATTAATCTATAGCCTAAAAATTTCAAAAGTTACATTGTGTTTCTAAGTCTAAATTTTTTTTCACTTAAAGAAAACAGAACAAAAACAAAGGATACTGAAAGGAAACACATAAAAGACGAAGAAAATTGAAAGAAATAAAACAAAGTAAATGGTTCCCTCCCCCACACTTAAAACACACATTGTCCTCAATGAATGAACAAAAAAATAAATTAAGAGTGAGAGAAAAGAAAATAACACACCCGAGTAGTCAAGGTGGATAGATGATCGCATAGGCAGTCTTTTCCAAAGAGAGATCTTCTACAGTCTCCTCTTCCAAAATGGGGATGTCATAGAGTAACTTTGGGTACATTCCATTAAACTTGAAATTTTTATTAGTGCCTTCTCCTTTTATTCCAGGATCAAAGAAGAATCTTCGATAAGTAAAAGTGTCGAATGGGCACGTTAACGTGATATCTTTTTTCACAACATCAAGAATCACAGGATTCAGGGGCTACCTCACTAATTTTGTTCCATCTTCAATTGAGACCCTATGCATACTCACGGATGGGCTAAAATCACGAGTGTCAACAAAGGGCCATCCAATTCCCTTCTTATGCTTCTTTAAAACCCACAAAAGCTTATTTTCTTGACCTAAGTCAAAGTTAGAAGAAATTATAACCTGAAGCTTTTCATCCCTCACTAAATAAGCAAATTTCAGATTATCAGGAAGTGGTTTAAAATCTAAGGAAGGAGGTTGTTCAATGGATGGTGAGGTTAAGGCATTCGTGATGTAAAGAGCTTCAGCTGCATAAACAACTTCATCTATAACTTCATCTGTAGGAAAAACGTCAACCTCCAAGGAAACCTCAATCTCAGCACAAACAGAACAAAGGTTAGTGTCAATACAGTCATCACATGAGTAACTATCATCAAAATCACACAATGATGAAAAATCAGTTGCAAACAAATCAGAATAAGCTTCATCAACAATTTCAGAAAGAAACTCTTTTGGATTCACTACTGCTTAGACATGTAGTAGGTTTGATTATTGTGCTTGCACCATGGCATTCATTGAAGTGGCAAGCTATCCAATCTGTGTCTGCAGAGCATGAATACTGGAATCTGTTCGTTGCTGAAACTAGAGATTATTTATAGAAATTTGCTTGAAAAGGTCCTCTAGTGATGGTCTGGAAGGTGTAGAGCACACAATCTGGAATTCCTTCAGATGCTTATTTGGATCCTGACCTGCAACACCATTAAACCTTGACAACAAGTGTATTAGACTAAATTTCAATTAGAAAGGAACAACAACATTAGTATATTCAATACATAAACCATTGTAATGAACATCAAGAGCAACAAGCTCTCTTAATGCACTTTGTTCAGCCAAGTTATCAAAAGGGAAAAAAATAACAAAGTATGAGAAATCACAAAACCAATTCATCCATTCAACAAAAGAGAAAATACCAACAATGTCCATATTGAGAAAAAGAGTTGAAAAATAGGGAAGCGAATAAAATAAAATCTAAAAATTATTAAAATATGACTAAAAATCAAATCAAATCAGAATAAGTCTCTACAAAAAATTTCGGATTTTTTTTAAAAATATGAAAATAGAAAATAAATCAAATAAAATAGGAAAATAACGAATTTGCGATTTTCAGGGTCAAAATCTATTAGAATCCTTTCTAAAAGAGTAATGTTCGTCGAATTTTTTTTTCTGATTTTCTGGAAAAAATTTGGAGCAAATCGAAACAGTAGCTTTCAAACTTACCTGATAGGCTGGAAAGCTTGCCACTGTACTACAACCGTTAAAATCAACAAGCATAAACAAAAACAAAAAACAAAAAACAAAAAACAAAAAATAACACTTACCTAAAATTCTAAAATTGGCTAAAATCAACAAGAATCCCCAGTAACGGCGCCAATTTGATCCGCTATGGCACACGGGTCAAAAACGAGTTTTTTTGAAAAGTAGTAACGGAAAGCGACACTCGAATGTCGTATCTCAAGGATTCTTATACGATTATTAACCGACTAATAACGATTAAGGGGTTGTTTAGGTTTCAGTTCGAGTACGAAAATAAGGAGAAAAAGTGATTAAAATAACTGATAATGAAAATAAGTTAAGATGTTGTTTCGATTCTTAACTATCATCGATTATTATCACTTCACTGCCCTAAGCAGATTCTATTTATATTCGATCACAATATCAATCAACAAGCGAGAATGACATTATAAGAGTTATGTTTTCTATTCGCTGAATTAAGCAAATGGTTAAGAAATAAGCGAATTAACGGATTACGCAAACGATAACACACAATTAAATTTAGGAGAAATAAATTAATTGAATCAACAAAACTACTCTATGACAAATCGGATTAAGAAAATGATAATCATAAAACAAAATTGATATGAATAGTAATTGAATTGTAAAGTTATGCAAATCTCCAGGTAATTGAACCTGATTACAGCAGATCAACCTCCGAAGTTTAGTTCTCCATGAAATTCAGAGAAAGCAAAAGTAAAATTCATGAATAGTGAAAAGAAGGTGATGAACAGTAGCGCGACTACTACTAGGTATAGGGATACATCACAAATTTCGGTTCTAATCCAATTAGGTCGAAATACATAAAATTCCCGGCCCAAATCTAAATATTTCAAAAGTCTGAAACTTCAACAAATTATTTGAGTCTGGTACACTCCGAATCAACTCCTGGCTTCAACACGAAACTTGTATCTCTTTGTCTCAGCTTTCCAACGCCTATTAGAATGCGTCAATTCGATTCTCGTAGCTCAAGTTACGGTTTGCACAGTGAACATGTATCAAGTAACTGCTAGTGTTGAAAATAAGTTGCGAAAATAAAATAAAGCCAGAAACAAACTTAAATATGAAAAAACATTGAAATAGTAAAATTACTCAAATAAACTGTAGGAATTCCTAAGCATAACAATGAAAGAATGTGCATGAAGATGCACTGATCAAATTCCCTCACACTTAAACTTTTGCACTCCGAGCAAAATAGTATCTAGACTCATGAAAAACAATAGCATTCAGATACTCATTCTAGGCTACAAACTCTTCTTCTATTAAGATTGCGCTGATATGTACTAATTTTTCACACTAAGGATATCATAAGAACACAAATCCGCAATTGTGCGGTCATAAACCTCACTCCTTTACTAACCAATACAAATCATGTTATTATGCCTAAGCCTAACTTACTCATCCGCCTTTTTTCTCTTTTTCATTCTAATGCAAACACATTAAGCCCGTTATCTATTCACACACATGGTAAATAAGTCTGTTAGTGACTATGATCTATGTCTTGTCAACAATTCAAAATTAACCACTTTAGCAACAACAAAATTTTCTTGAAGGTTTCACAACCGTTAGGCTAAGTGACCGGGTGAGGGTCACCTAACTTAAAAAGCGGATTCCTATTTAGATTTCTTATTAAGCACAGGATCATTCACTTATTTGCATCAGGTTAATTACTTAGTGTGTGCTTTCTAGATGGTGTTGACTTCAAGATAAACTACTTAAGAGCTATTAAAGGATGAGAACTCAAGGATATGTCAAAACAAGTATTTAAATCGATTTCCGTATTCGGGAGACTTAAGGTGTTAAAACGGTACCGATCTTATGAATTTTTCCCAAGTCTCCACAATCTAACCTCACATTAATCTATAGCCTAAAAATTTCAAAAGTTACATTGTGTTTCTAAGTCTAAATTTTTTTTCACTTAAAGAAAACAGAACAAAAACAAAGGATACTGAAAGGAAACACATAAAAGACGAAGAAAATTGAAAGAAATAAAACAAAGTAAATGGTTCCCTCCCCCACACTTAAAACACACATTGTCCTCAATGAATGAACAAAAAAATAAATTAAGAGTGAGAGAAAAGAAAATAACACACCCGAGTAGTCAAGGTGGATAGATGATCGCATAGGCAGTCTTTTCCAAAGAGAGATCTTCTACAGTCTCCTCTTCCAAAATGGGGATGTCATAGAGTAACTTTGGGTACATTCCATTAAACTTGAAATTTTTATTAGTGCCTTCTCCTTTTATTCCAGGATCAAAGAAGAATCTTCGATAAGTAAAAGTGTCGAATGGGCACGTTAACGTGATATCTTTTTTCACAACATCAAGAATCACAGGATTCAGGGGCTGCCTCACTAATTTTGTTCCATCTTCAATTGAGACCCTATGCATACTCACGGATGGGCTAAAATCACGAGTGTCAACAAAGGGCCATCCAATTCCCTTCTTATGCTTCTTTAAAACCCGCAAAAGCTTATTTTCTTGACCAAAGTCAAAGTTAGAAGAAATTATAACCTGAAGCTTTTCATCCCTCACTAAATAAGCAAATTTCAGATTATCAGGAAGTGGTTTAAAATCTAAGGAAGGAGGTTGTTCAATGGATGGTGAGGTTAAGGCATTCGTGATGTAAAGAGCTTCAGCTGCATAAACAACTTCATCTATAACTTCATCTGTAGGAAAAACGTCAACCTCCAAGGAAACCTCAATCTCAGCACAAACAGAACAAAGGTTAGTGTCAATACAGTCATCACATGAGTAACTATCATCAAAATCACACAATGATGAAAAATCAGTTGCAAACAAATCAGAATAAGCTTCATCAACAATTTCAGAAAGCAACTCTTTTGGATTCACTACTGCTTAGACATGTAGTAGGTTTGATTATTGTGCTTGCACCATGGCATTCATTGAAGTGGCAAGCTATCCAATCTGTGTCTGCAGAGCATGAATACTGGAATCTGTTCGTTGCTGAAACTAGAGATTATTTATAGAAATTTGCTTGAAAAGGTCCTCTAGTGATGGTCTGGAAGGTGTAGAGCACACAATCTGGAATTCCTTCAGATGCTTATTCGGATCCTGACCTGCAACACCATTAAACCTTGACAACAAGTGTATTAGACTAAATTTCAATTAGAAAGGAACAACAACATTAGTATATTCAATACATAAACCATTGTAATGAACATCAAGAGCAACAAGCTCTCTTAATGCACTTTGTTCAGCCAAGTTATCAAAAGGGAAAAAAATAACAAAGTATGAGAAATCACAAAACCAATTCATCCATTCAACAAAAGAGAAAATACCAACAATGTCCATATTGAGAAAAAGAGTTGAAAAATAGGGAAGCGAATAAAATAAAATCTAAAAATTATTAAAATATGACTAAAAATCAAATCAAATCAGAATAAGTCTCTACAAAAAATTTCGGATTTTTTTTTAAAATATGAAAATAGAAAATAAATCAAATAAAATAGGAAAATAACGAATTTGCGATTTTCAGGGTCAAAATCTATTAGAATCCTTTCTAAAAGAGTAATGTTCGTCGAATTTTTTTTTCTGATTTTCTGGAAAAATTTTGGAGCAAATCGAAACAGTAGCTTTCAAACTTACCTGATAGGCTGGAAAGCTTACCACTGTACTACAACCGTTAAAATCAACAAGCATAAACAAAAAAAAAAAACAAAAAACAAAAAACAAAAAATAACACTTTCCTAAAATTCTAAAATTGGCTAAAATCAACAAGAATCCCCAGTAACGGCGCCAATTTGATCCGCTGTGGCACACGGGTCAAAAACGAGTTTTTTTGAAAAGTAGTAACGGAAAGCGACACTCGAATGTCGTATCGCAAGGATTCTTATACGATTATTAACTGACTAATAACGATTAAGGGGTTGTTTAGGTTTCAGTTCGAGTACGAAAATAAGGAGAAAAAGTGATTAAAATAACTGATAATGAAAATAAGTTAAGATGTTGTTTCGATTCTTAACTATCATCAATTATTATCACTTCACTGCCCTAAGCAGATTCTATTTATATTCGATCACAATATCAATCAACAAGCGAGAATGACATTATAAGAGTTATGTTTTCTATTCGCTGAATTAAGCAAATGGTTAAGAAATAAGCGAATTAACGGATTACGCAAACGATAACACACAATTAAATTTAGGAGAAATAAATTAATTGAATCAACAAAACTACTCTATGACAAATCGGATTAAGAAAATGATAATCATAAAACAAAATTGATATGAATAGTAATTGAATTGTAAAGTTGTGCAAATCTCCAGGTAATTGAACCTGATTACAGCAGATCAACCTCCGAAGTTTAGTTCTCCATGAAATTCAGAGAAAGCAAAAGTAAAATTCATGAATAGTGAAAAGAAGGTGATGAACAGTAGCGCGACTACTACTAGGTATAGGGATACATCACAAATTTCGGTTCTAATCCAATTAGGTCGAAATACATAAAATTCCCGACCCAAATCTAAATATTTCAAAAGTCTGAAACTTCAACAAATTATTTGAGTCTGGTACACTCCGAATCAACTCCTGGCTTCAACACGAAACTTGTATCTCTTTGTCTCAGCTTTCCAACGCCTATTAGAATGCGTCAATTCGATTCTCGTAGCTCAAGTTACGGTTTGCACAGTGAACATGTATCAAGTAACTGCTAGTGTTGAAAATAAGTTGCGAAAATAAAATAAAGCCAGAAACAAACTTAAATATGAAAAAACATTGAAATAGTAAAATTACTCAAATAAACTGTAGGAATTCCTAAGCATAACAATGAAAGAATGTGCATGAAGATGCACTGATCAAATTCCCTCACACTTAAACTTTTGCACTCCGAGCAAAATAGTATCAAGACTCATGAAAAACAATAGCATTCAGATACTCATTCTAGGCTACAAACTCTTCTTCTATTAAGATTGCGCTGATATGTACTAATTTTTCACACTAAGGATATCATAAGAACACAAATCCGTAATTGTGCGGTCATAAACCTCACTCCTTTACTAACCAATACAAATCATGTTATTATGCCTAAGCCTAACTTACTCATCTGCCTTTTTCTCTTTTTCATTCTAATGCAAACACATTAAGCCCGTTATCTATTCACACACATGGTAAATAAGCCTGTTAGTGACTATGATATATGTCTTGTCAACAATTCAAAATTAACCACTTTAGCAACAAAAAAATTTTCTTGAAGGTTTCACAACCGTTAGGCTAAGTGACCGGGTGAGGGTCACCTAACTTAAAAAGCGGATTCCTATTTAGATTTCTTATTAAGCACAGGATCATTCACTTATTTGCATCAGGTTAATTACTTAGTGTGTGCTTTCTAGATGGTGTTGACTTCAAGATAAACTACTTAAGAGCTATTAAAGGATGAGAACTCAAGGATATGTCACAACAAGTATTTAAATCGATTTCCGTATTCAGGAGACTTAAGGTGTTAAAACGATACCGATCTTATGAATTTTTCCCAAGTCTCCACAATCTAACCTCACATTAATCTATAGCCTAAAAATTTCAAAACTTACATTGTGTTTCTAAGTCTAAATTTTTTTTCACTTAAAGAAAACAGAACAAAAACAAAGGATACTGAAAGGAAACACATAAAAGACGAAGAAAATTGAAAGAAATAAAACAAAGTAAATGGTTCCCTCCCCCACACTTAAAACACACATTGTCCTCAATGAATGAACAAAAAAATAAATTAAGAGTGAGAGAAAAGAAAATAACACACCCGAGTAGTCAAGGTGGATAGATGATCGCATAGGCAGTCTTTTCCAAAGAGAGATCTTCTACAGTCTCCTCTTCCAAAATGGGGATGTCATAGAGTAACTTTGGGTACATTCCATTAAACTTGAAATTTTTATTAGTGCCTTCTCCTTTTATTCCAGGATCAAAGAAGAATCTTCGATAAGTAAAAGTGTCAAATGGGCACGTTAACGTGATATCTTTTTTCACAACATCAAGAATCACAGGATTCAGGGGCTGCCTCACTAATTTTGTTCCATCTTCAATTGAGACCCTATGCATACTCACGGATGGGCTAAAATCACGAGTGTCAACAAAGGGCCATCCAATTCCCTTCTTATGCTTCTTTAAAACCCGCAAAAGCTTATTTTCTTGACCAAAGTCAAAGTTAGAAGAAATTATAACCTGAAGCTTTTCATCCCTCACTAAATAAGCAAATTTCAGATTATCAGGAAGTGGTTTAAAATCTAAGGAAGGAGGTTGTTCAATGGATGGTGAGGTTAAGGCATTCGTGATGTAAAGAGCTTCAGCTGCATAAATAACTTCATCTATAACTTCATCTGTAGGAAAAACGTCAACCTCCAAGGAAACCTCAATCTCAGCACAAACAGAACAAAGGTTAGTGTCAATACAGTCATCACATGAGTAACTATCATCAAAATCACACAATGATGAAAAATCAGTTGCAAACAAATCAGAATAAGCTTCATCAACAATTTCAGAAAGCAACTCTTTTGGATTCACTACTGCTTAGACATGTAGTAGGTTTGATTATTGTGCTTGCACCATGGCATTCATTGAAGTGGCAAGCTATCCAATCTGTGTCTGCAGAGCATGAATACTGGAATCTGTTCGTTGCTGAAACTAGAGATTATTTATAGAAATTTGCTTGAAAAGGTCCTCTAGTGATGGTCTGGAAGGTGTAGAGCACACAATCTGGAATTCCTTCAGATGCTTATTCGGATCCTGACCTGCAACACCATTAAACCTTGACAACAAGTGTATTAGACTAAATTTCAATTAGAAAGGAACAACAACATTAGTATATTCAATACATAAACCATTGTAATGAACATCAAGAGCAACAAGCTCTCTTAATGCACTTTGTTCAGCCAAGTTATCAAAAGGGAAAAAAATAACAAAGTATGAGAAATCACAAAACCAATTCATCCATTCAACAAAAGAGAAAATACCAACAATGTCCATATTGAGAAAAAGAGTTGAAAAATAGGGAAGCGAATAAAATAAAATCTAAAAATTATTAAAATATGACTAAAAATCAAATCAAATCAGAATAAGTCTCTACAAAAAATTTCGGATTTTTTTTTAAAATATGAAAATAGAAAATAAATCAAATAAAATAGGAAAATAACGAATTTGCGATTTTCAGGGTCAAAATCTATTAGAATCCTTTCTAAAAGAGTAATGTTCGTCGAATTTTTTTTTCTGATTTTCTGGAAAAAATTTGGAGCAAATCGAAACAGTAGCTTTCAAACTTACCTGATAGGCTGGAAAGCTTACCACTGTACTACAACCGTTAAAATCAACAAGCATAAACAAAAAAAAAAAACAAAAAACAAAAAACAAAAAATAACACTTTCCTAAAATTCTAAAATTGGCTAAAATCAACAAGAATCCCCAGTAACGGCGCCAATTTGATCCGCTGTGGCACACGGGTCAAAAACGAGTTTTTTTGAAAAGTAGTAACGGAAAGCGACACTCGAATGTCGTATCGCAAGGATTCTTATACGATTATTAACCGACTAATAACGATTAAGGGGTTGTTTAGGTTTCAGTTCGAGTACGAAAATAAGGAGAAAAAGTGATTAAAATAACTGATAATGAAAATAAGTTAAGATGTTGTTTCGATTCTTAACTATCATCAATTATTATCACTTCACTGCCCTAAGCAGATTCTATTTATATTCGATCACAATATCAATCAACAAGCGAGAATGACATTATAAGAGTTATGTTTTCTATTCGCTGAATTAAGCAAATGGTTAAGAAATAAGCGAATTAACGGATTACGCAAACGATAACACACACTTAAATTTAGGAGAAATAAATTAATTGAATCAACAAAACTACTCTATGACAAATCGGATTAAGAAAATGATAATCATAAAACAAAATTGATATGAATAGTAATTGAATTGTAAAGTTGTGCAAATCTCCAGGTAATTGAACCTGATTACAGCAGATCAACCTCCGAAGTTTAGTTCTCCATGAAATTCAGAGAAAGCAAAAGTAAAATTCATGAATAGTGAAAAGAAGGTGATGAACAGTAGCGCGACTACTACTAGGTATAGGGATACATCACAAATTTCGGTTCTAATCCAATTAGGTCGAAATACATAAAATTCCCGGCCCAAATCTAAATATTTCAAAAGTCTGAAACTTCAACAAATTATTTGAGTCTGGTACACTCCGAATCAACTCCTGGCTTCAACACGAAACTTGTATCTCTTTGTCTCAGCTTTCCAACGCCTATTAGAATGCGTCAATTCGATTCTCGTAGCTCAAGTTACGGTTTGCACAGTGAACATGTATCAAGTAACTGCTAGTGTTGAAAATAAGTTGCGAAAATAAAATAAAGCCAGAAACAAACTTAAATATGAAAAAACATTGAAATAGTAAAATTACTCAAATAAACTGTAGGAATTCCTAAGCATAACAATGAAAGAATGTGCATGAAGATGCACTGATCAAATTCCCTCACACTTAAACTTTTGCACTCCGAGCAAAATAGTATCAAGACTCATGAAAAACAATAGCATTCAGATACTCATTCTAGGCTACAAACTCTTCTTCTATTAAGATTGCGCTGATATGTACTAATTTTTCACACTAAGGATATCATAAGAACACAAATCCGCAATTGTGCGGTCATAAACCTCACCCCTTTACTAACCAATACAAATCATGTTATTATGCCTAAGCCTAACTTACTCATCCGCCTTTTTTCTCTTTTTCATTCTAATGCAAACACATTAAGCCCGTTATCTATTCACACACATGGTAAATAAGCCTGTTAGTGACTATGATCTATGTCTTGTCAACAATTCAAAATTAACCACTTTAGCAACAAAAAAAATTTCTTGAAGGTTTCACAACCGTTAGGCTAAGTGACCGGGTGAGGGTCACCTAACTTAAAAAGCGGATTCCTATTTAGATTTCTTATTAAGCACAGGATCATTCACTTATTTGCATCAGGTTAATTACTTAGTGTGTGCTTTCTAGATGGTGTTGACTTCAAGATAAACTACTTAAGAGCTATTAAAGGATGAGAACTCAAGGATATGTCAAAACAAGTATTTAAATCGATTTCCGTATTCGGGAGACTTAAGGTGTTAAAACGATACCGATCTTATGAATTTTTCCCAAGTCTCCATAATCTAACCTCACATTAATCTATAGCCTAAAAATTTCAAAAGTTACATTGTGTTTCTAAGTCTAAATTTTTTTTCACTTAAAGAAAACAGAACAAAAACAAAGGATACTGAAAGGAAACACATAAAAGACGAAGAAAATTGAAAGAAATAAAAACAAAGTAAATGGTTCCCTCCCCCACACTTAAAACACACATTGTCCTCAATGAATGAACAAAAAAATAAATTAAGAGTGAGAGAAAAGAAAATAACACACCCGAGTAGTCAAGGTGGATAGATGATCGCATAGGCAGTCTTTTCCAAAGATAGATCTTCTACAGTCTCCTCTTCCAAAATGGGGATGTCATAGAGTAACTTTGGGTACATTCCATTAAACTTGAAATTTTTATTAGTGCCTTCTCCTTTTATTCCAGGATCAAAGAAGAATCTTCGATAAGTAAAAGTGTCGAATGGGCACGTTAACGTGATATCTTTTTTCACAACATCAAGAATCACAGGATTCAGGGGCTGCCTCACTAATTTTGTTCCATCTTCAATTGAGACCCTATGCATACTCACGGATGGGCTAAAATCACGAGTGTCAACAAAGGGCCATCCAATTCCCTTCTTATGCTTCTTTAAAACCCACAAAAGCTTATTTTCTTGACCAAAGTCAAAGTTAGAAGAAATTATAACCTGAAGCTTTTCATCCCTCACTAAATAAGCAAATTTCAGATTATCAGGAAGTGGTTTAAAATCTAAGGAAGGAGGTTGTTCAATGGATGGTGAGGTTAAGGCATTCGTGATGTAAAGAGCTTCAGCTGCATAAACAACTTCATCTATAACTTCATCTGTAGGAAAAACGTCAACCTCCAAGGAAACCTCAATCTCAGCACAAACAGAACAAAGGTTAGTGTCAATACAGTCATCACATGAGTAACTATCATCAAAATCACACAATGATGAAAAATCAGTTGCAAACAAATCAGAATAAGCTTCATCAACAATTTCAGAAAGCAACTCTTTTGGATTCACTACTGCTTAGACATGTAGTAGGTTTGATTATTGTGCTTGCACCATGGCATTCATTGAAGTGGCAAGCTATCCAATCTGTGTCTGCAGAGCATGAATACTGGAATCTGTTCGTTGCTGAAACTAGAGATTATTTATAGAAATTTGCTTGAAAAGGTCCTCTAGTGATGGTCTGGAAGGTGTAGAGCACACAATCTGGAATTCCTTCAGATGCTTATTCGGATCCTGACCTGCAACACCATTAAACCTTGACAACAAGTGTATTAGACTAAATTTCAATTAGAAAGGAACAACAACATTAGTATATTCAATACATAAACCATTGTAATGAACATCAAGAGCAACAAGCTCTCTTAATGCACTTTGTTCAGCCAAGTTATCAAAAGGGAAAAAAATAACAAAGTATGAGAAATCACAAAACCAATTCATCCATTCAACAAAAGAGAAAATACCAACAATGTCCATATTGAGAAAAAGAGTTGAAAAATAGGGAAGCGAATAAAGTAAAATCTAAAAATTATTAAAATATGACTAAAAATCAAATCAAATCAGAATAAGTCTCTACAAAAAATTTCGGATTTTTTTTAAAAATATGAAAATAGAAAATAAATCAAATAAAATAGGAAAATAACGAATTTGCGATTTTCAGGGTCAAAATCTATTAGAATCCTTTCTAAAAGAGTAATGTTCGTCGAATTTTTTTTTCTGATTTTCTGGAAAAAATTTGGAGCAAATCGAAACAGTAGCTTTCAAACTTACCTGATAGGCTGGAAAGCTTACCACTGTACTACAACCGTTAAAATCAACAAGCATAAACAAAAAAAAAACAAAAAACAAAAAACAAAAAATAACACTTTCCTAAAATTCTAAAATTGGCTAAAATCAACAAGAATCCCCAGTAACGGCGCCAATTTGATCCGCTGTGGCACACGGGTCAAAAACGAGTTTTTTTGAAAAGTAGTAACGGAAAGCGACACTCGAATGTCGTATCGCAAGGATTCTTATACGATTATTAACCGACTAATAACGATTAAGGGGTTGTTTAGGTTTCAGTTCGAGTACGAAAATAAGGAGAAAAAGTGATTAAAATAACTGATAATGAAAATAAGTTAAGATGTTGTTTCGATTCTTAACTATCATCAATTATTATCACTTCACTGCCCTAAGCAGATTCTATTTATATTCGATCACAATATCAATCAACAAGCGAGAATGACATTATAAGAGTTATGTTTTCTATTCGCTGAATTAAGCAAATGGTTAAGAAATAAGCGAATTAACGGATTACGCAAACGATAACACACAATTAAATTTAGGAGAAATAAATTAATTGAATCAACAAAACTACTCTATGACAAATCGGATTAAGAAAATGATAATCATAAAACAAAATTGATATGAATAGTAATTGAATTGTAAAGTTGTGCAAATCTCCAGGTAATTGAACCTGATTACAGCAGATCAACCTCCGAAGTTTAGTTCTCCATGAAATTCAGAGAAAGCAAAAGTAAAATTCATGAATAGTGAAAAGAAGGTGATGAACAGTAGCGCGACTACTACTAGGTATAGGGATACATCACAAATTTCGGTTCTAATCCAATTAGGTCGAAATACATAAAATTCCCGACCCAAATCTAAATATTTCAAAAGTCTGAAACTTCAACAAATTATTTGAGTCTAGTACACTCCGAATCAACTCCTGGCTTCAACACGAAACTTGTATCTCTTTGTCTCAGCTTTCCAACGCCTATTAGAATGCGTCAATTCGATTCTCGTAGCTCAAGTTACGGTTTGCACAGTGAACATGTATCAAGTAACTGCTAGTGTTGAAAATAAGTTGCGAAAATAAAATAAAGCCAGAAACAAACTTAAATATGAAAAAACATTGAAATAGTAAAATTACTCAAATAAACTGTAGGAATTCCTAAGCATAACAATGAAAGAATGTGCATGAAGATGCACTGATCAAATTCCCTCACACTTAAACTTTTGCACTCCGAGCAAAATAGTATCAAGACTCATGAAAAACAATAGCATTCAGATACTCATTCTAGGCTACAAACTCTTCTTCTATTAAGATTGCGCTGATATGTACTAATTTTTCACACTAAGGATATCATAAGAACACAAATCCGTAATTGTGCGGTCATAAACCTCACTCCTTTACTAACCAATACAAATCATGTTATTATGCCTAAGCCTAACTTACTCATCCGCCTTTTTTCTCTTTTTCATTCTAATGCAAACACATTAAGCCCGTTATCTATTCACACACATGGTAAATAAGCCTGTTAGTGACTATGATGTATGTCTTGTCAACAATTCAAAATTAACCACTTTAGCAACAAAAAAATTTTCTTGAAGGTTTCACAACCGTTAGGCTAAGTGACCGGGTGAGGGTCACCTAACTTAAAAAGCGGATTCCTATTTAGATTTCTTATTAAGCACAGGATCATTCACTTATTTGCATCAGGTTAATTACTTAGTGTGTGCTTTCTAGATGGTGTTGACTTCAAGATAAACTACTTAAGAGCTATTAAAGGATGAGAACTCAAGGATATGTCAAAACAAGTATTTAAATCGATTTCCGTATTCGGGAGACTTAAGGTGTTAAAACGATACCGATCTTATGAATTTTTCCCAAGTCTCCATAATCTAACCTCACATTAATCTATAGCCTAAAAATTTCAAAAGTTACATTGTGTTTCTAAGTCTAAATTTTTTTTCACTTAAAGAAAACAGAACAAAAACAAAGGATACTGAAAGGAAACACATAAAAGACGAAGAAAATTGAAAGAAATAAAACAAAGTAAATGGTTCCCTCCCCCACACTTAAAACACACATTGTCCTCAATGAATGAACAAAAAAATAAATTAAGAGTGAGAGAAAAGAAAATAACACACCCGAGTAGTCAAGGTGGATAGATGATCGCATAGGCAGTCTTTTCCAAAGATAGATCTTCTACAGTCTCCTCTTCCAAAATGGGGATGTCATAGAGTAACTTTGGGTACATTCCATTAAACTTGAAATTTTTATTAGTGCCTTCTCCTTTTATTCCAGGATCAAAGAAGAATCTTCGATAAGTAAAAGTGTCGAATGGGCACGTTAACGTGATATCTTTTTTCACAACATCAAGAATCACAGGATTCAGGGGCTGCCTCACTAATTTTGTTCCATCTTCAATTGAGACCCTATGCATACTCACGGATGGGCTAAAATCACGAGTGTCAACAAAGGGCCATCCAATTCCCTTCTTATGCTTCTTTAAAACCCACAAAAGCTTATTTTCTTGACCAAAGTCAAAGTTAGAAGAAATTATAACCTGAAGCTTTTCATCCCTCACTAAATAAGCAAATTTCAGATTATCAGGAAGTGGTTTAAAATCTAAGGAAGGAGGTTGTTCAATGGATGGTGAGGTTAAGGCATTCGTGATGTAAAGAGCTTCAGCTGCATAAACAACTTCATCTATAACTTCATCTGTAGGAAAAACGTCAACCTCCAAGGAAACCTCAATCTCAGCACAAACAGAACAAAGGTTAGTGTCAATACAGTCATCACATGAGTAACTATCATCAAAATCACACAATGATGAAAAATCAGTTGCAAACAAATCAGAATAAGCTTTATCAACAATTTCAGAAAGCAACTCTTTTGGATTCACTACTGCTTAGACATGTAGTAGGTTTGATTATTGTGCTTGCACCATGGCATTCATTGAAGTGGCAAGCTATCCAATCTGTGTCTGCAGAGCATGAATACTGGAATCTGTTCGTTGCTGAAACTAGAGATTATTTATAGAAATTTGCTTGAAAAGGTCCTCTAGTGATGGTCTGGAAGGTGTAGAGCACACAATCTGGAATTCCTTCAGATGCTTATTCGGATCCTGACCTGCAACACCATTAAACCTTGACAACAAGTGTATTAGACTAAATTTCAATTAGAAAGGAACAACAACATTATTATATTCAATACATAAACCATTGTAATGAACATCAAGAGCAACAAGCTCTCTTAATGCACTTTGTTCAGCCAAGTTATCAAAAGGGAAAAAAATAACAAAGTATGAGAAATCACAAAACCAATTCATCCATTCAACAAAAGAAAAAATACCAACAATGTCCATATTGAGAAAAAGAGTTGAAAAATAGGGAAGCGAATAAAATAAAATCTAAAAATTATTAAAATATGACTAAAAATCAAATCAAATCAGAATAAGTCTCTACAAAAAATTTCGGATTTTTTTTTAAAATATGAAAATAGAAAATAAATCAAATAAAATAGGAAAATAACGAATTTGCGATTTTCAGGGTCAAAATCTATTAGAATCCTTTCTAAAAGAGTAATGTTCGTCGAATTTTTTTTTCTGATTTTCTGGAAAAAATTTGGAGCAAATCGAAACAGTAGCTTTCAAACTTACCTGATAGGCTGGAAAGCTTACCACTGTACTATAACCGTTAAAATCAACAAGCATAAACAAAAAAAAAAACAAAAAACAAAAAACAAAAAATAACACTTTCCTAAAATTCTAAAATTGGCTAAAATCAACAAGAATCCCCAGTAACGGCGCCAATTTGATCCGCTGTGGCACACGGGTCAAAAACGAGTTTTTTTGCAAAGTAGTAACGGAAAGCGACACTCGAATGTCGTATCGCAAGGATTCTTATACGATTATTAACCGACTAATAACGATTAAGGGGTTGTTTAGGTTTCAGTTCGAGTACGAAAATAAGGAGAAAAAGTGATTAAAATAACTGATAATGAAAATAAGTTAAGATGTTGTTTCGATTCTTAACTATCATCAATTATTATCACTTCACTGCCCTAAGCAGATTCTATTTATATTCGATCACAATATCAATCAACAAGCGAGAATGACATTATAAGAGTTATGTTTTCTATTCGCTGAATTAAGCAAATGGTTAAGAAATAAGCGAATTAACGGATTACGCAAACGATAACACACAATTAAATTTAGGAGAAATAAATTAATTGAATCAACAAAACTACTCTATGACAAATCGGATTAAGAAAATGATAATCATAAAACAAAATTGATATGAATAGTAATTGAATTGTAAAGTTGTGCAAATCTCCAGGTAATTGAACCTGATTACAGCAGATCAACCTCCGAAGTTTAGTTCTCCATGAAATTCAGAGAAAGCAAAAGTAAAATTCATGAATAGTGAAAAGAAGGTGATGAACAGTAGCGCGACTACTACTAGGTATAGGGATACATCACAAATTTCGGTTCTAATCCAATTAGGTCGAAATACATAAAATTCCCGACCCAAATCTAAATATTTCAAAAGTCTGAAACTTCAACAAATTATTTGAGTCT
The DNA here is from genome assembly GCA_022829125.1 of Lathyrus tuberosus. Lineage (NCBI taxonomy): Eukaryota > Viridiplantae > Streptophyta > Magnoliopsida > Fabales > Fabaceae > Lathyrus > Lathyrus tuberosus. Next base: position 5,128,534 of record JALAZF010000390.1, read on the forward strand.
GGTACACTCCGAATCAACTCTTGGCTTCAACACGAAACTTGTATCTCTTTGTCTCAGCTTTCCAACGCCTATTAGAATGCGTCAATTTGATTCTCGTAGCTCAAGTTACGGTTTGCACAGTGAACATGTATCAAGTAACTGCTAGTGTTGAAAATAAGTTGCGAAAATAAAATAAAGCCAGAAACAAACTTAAATATGAAAAAACATTGAAATAGTAAAATTACTCAAATAAACTGTAGGAATTCCTAAGCATAACAATGAAAGAATGTGCATGAAGATGCACTGATCAAATTCCCTCACACTTAAACTTTTGCACTCCGAGCAAAATAGTATCAAGACTCATGAAAAACAATAGCATTCAGATACTCATTCTAGGCTACAAACTCTTCTTCTATTAAGATTGCGCTGATATGTACTAATTTTTCACACTAAGGATATCATAAGAACACAAATCCGTAATTGTGCGGTCATAAACCTCACTCCTTTACTAACCAATACAAATCATGTTATTATGCCTAAGCCTAACTTACTCATCCGCCTTTTTTCTCTTTTTCATTCTAATGCAAACACATTAAGCCCGTTATCTATTCACACACATGGTAAATAAGCCTGTTAGTGACTATGATGTATGTCTTGTCAACAATTCAAAATTAACCACTTTAGCAACAAAAAAAATTTCTTGAAGGTTTCACAACCGTTAGGCTAAGTGACCGGGTGAGGGTCACCTAACTTAAAAAGCGGATTCCTATTTAGATTTCTTATTAAGCACAAGATCATTCACTTATTTGCATCAGGTTAATTACTTAGTGTGTGCTTTCTAGATGGTGTTGACTTCAAGATAAACTACTTAAGAGCTATTAAAGGATGAGAACTCAAGGATATGTCAAAACAAGTATTTAAATCGATTTCCGTATTCGGGAGACTTAAGGTGTTAAAACGATACCGATCTTATGAATTTTTCCCAAGTCTCCACAATCTAACCTCACATTAATCTATAGCCTAAAAATTTCAAAAGTTACATTGTGTTTCTAAGTCTAAATTTTTTTTCACTTAAAGAAAACAGAACAAAAACAAAGGATACTGAAAGGAAACACATAAAAGACGAAGAAAATTGAAAGAAATAAAACAAAGTAAATGGTTCCCTCCCCCACACTTAAAACACACATTGTCCTCAATGAATGAACAAAAAAATAAATTAAGAGTGAGAGAAAAGAAAATAACACACCCGAGTAGTCAAGGTGGATAGATGATCGCATAGGCAGTCTTTTCCAAAGATAGATCTTCTACAGTCTCCTCTTCCAAAATGGGGATGTCATAGAGTAACTTTGGGTACATTCCATTAAACTTGAAATTTTTATTAGTGCCTTCTCCTTTTATTCCAGGATCAAAGAAGAATCTTCGATAAGTAAAAGTGTCGAATGGGCACGTTAACGTGATATCTTTTTTCACAACATCAAGAATCACAGGATTCAGGGGCTGCCTCACTAATTTTGTTCCATCTTCAATTGAGACCCTATGCATACTCACGGATGGGATAAAATCACGAGTGTCAACAAAGGGCCATCCAATTCCCTTCTTATGCTTCTTTAAAACCCACAAAAGCTTATTTTCTTGACCAAAGTCAAAGTTAGAAGAAATTATAACCTGAAGCTTTTCATCCCTCACTAAATAAGCAAATTTCAGATTATCAGGAAGTGGTTTAAAATCTAAGGAAGGAGGTTGTTCAATGGATGGTGAGGTTAAGGCATTCGTGATGTAAAGAGCTTCAGCTGCATAAACAACTTCATCTATAACTTCATCTGTAGGAAAAACGTCAACCTCCAAGGAAACCTCAATCTCAGCACAAACAGAACAAAGGTTAGTGTCAATACAGTCATCACATGAGTAACTATCATCAAAATCACACAATGATGAAAAATCAGTTGCAAACAAATCAGAATAAGCTTCATCAACAATTTCAGAAAGCAACTCTTTTGGATTCACTACTGCTTAGACATGTAGTAGGTTTGATTATTGTGCTTGCACCATGGCATTCATTGAAGTGGCAAGCTATCCAATCTGTGTCTGTAGAGCATGAATACTGGAATCTGTTCGTTGCTGAAACTAGAGATTATTTATAGCAATTTGCTTGAAAAGGTCCTCTAGTGATGGTCTGGAAGGTGTAGAGCACACAATCTGGAATTCCTTCAGATGCTTATTCGGATCCTGACCTGCAACACCATTAAACCTTGACAACAAGTGTATTAGACTAAATTTCAATTAGAAAGGAACAACAACATTAGTATATTCAATACATAAACCATTGTAATGAACATCAAGAGCAACAAGCTCTCTTAATGCACTTTGTTCAGCCAAGTTATCAAAAGGGAAAAAAATAACAAAGTATGAGAAATCACAAAACCAATTCATCCATTCAACAAAAGCGAAAATACCAACAATGTCCATATTGAGAAAAAGAGTTGAAAAATAGGGAAGCGAATAAAATAAAATCTAAAAATTATTAAAATATGACTAAAAATCAAATCAAATCAGAATAAGTCTCTACAAAAAATTTCGGATTTTTTTTTAAAATATGAAAATAGAAAATAAATCAAATAAAATAGGAAAATAACGAATTTGCGATTTTCAGGGTCAAAATCTATTAGAATCCTTTCTAAAAGAGTAATGTTCGTCGAATTTTTTTTTCTGATTTTCTGGAAAAATTTTGGAGCAAATCGAAACAGTAGCTTTCAAACTTACCTGATAGGCTGGAAAGCTTACCACTGTACTACAACCGTTAAAATCAACAAGCAAAAACAAAAAAAAAACAAAAAACAAAAAACAAAAAATAACACTTACCTAAAATTCTAAAATTGGCTAAAATCAACAAGAATCCCCAGTAACGGCGCCAATTTGATCCGCTGTGGCACACGGGTCAAAAACGAGTTTTTTTGAAAAGTAGTAACGGGAAGCGACACTCGAATGTCGTATTGCTAGGATTCTTATATGATTATTAACCGACTAATAACGATTAAGGGGTTGTTTAGGTTTCAGTTCGAGTACGAAAATAAGGAGAAAAAGTGATTAAAATAACTGATAATGAAAATAAGTTAAGATGTTGTTTTGATTCTTAACTATCATCGATTATTATCACTTCACTGCCCTAAGCAGATTCTATTTATATTCGATCACAATATCAATCAACAAGCGAGAATGACATTATAAGAGTTATGTTTTCTATTCGCTGAATTAAGCAAATGGTTAAGAAATAAGCGAATTAACGGATTACGCAAACGATAACACACAATTAAATTTAGGCGAAATAAATTAATTGAATCAACAAAACTACTCTATGACAAATCGGATTAAGAAAATGATAATCATAAAACAAAATTGATATGAATAGTAATTTAATTGTAAAGTTATGCAAATCTCCAGGTAATTGAACCTGATTACAGCAGATCAACCTCCGAAGTTTAGTTCTCCATGAAATTCAGAGAAAGCAAAAGTAAAATTCATGAATAGTGAAAAGAAGGTGATGAACAGTAGCGCGACTACTACTAGGTATAGGGATACATCACAAATTTCGGTTCTAATCCAATTAGGTCGAAATACATAAAATTCCCGGCCCAAATCTAAATATTTCAAAAGTCTGAAACTTCAACAAATTATTTGAGCCTGGTACACTCCGAATCAACTCCTGGCTTCAACACGAAACTTGTATCTCTTTGTCTCAGCTTTCCAACGCCTATTAGAATGCGTCAATTCGATTCTCGTAGCTCAAGTTACGGTTTACACAGTGAACATGTATCAAGTAACTGCTAGTGTTGAAAATAAGTTGCGAAAATAAAATAAAGCCAGAAACAAACTTAAATATGAAAAAACATTGAAATAGTAAAATTACTCAAATAAACTGTAGGAATTCCTAAGCATAACAATGAAAGAATGTGCATGAAGATGCACTTATCAAATTCCCTCACACTTAAACTTTTTGCACTCCGAGCAAAATAGTATCAAGACTCATGAAAAACAATAGCATTCAGATACTCATTCTAGGATAAAAACTCGTCTTCTGTTAAGATTGCATCGATAGGTACTAATTTTTCACACTAAGGATATCGTAAGAACATAAATCCGCAATTGTGCGGTCATAAACCTCACTCCTTTACTAACCAATCTAAACAACGTTATTATGCCTAAGCCTAACTTACTCATCCTCCTTTTTGCTATTTTTCATTCTAATGCAAACACGTTAAGCCCGTTATCTATTCACACACATGGTAAATAAGCCTGTTAGTGACTATGATACATATCTTGTCAACAATTCAAAATTAACCACTTTAGCAACAACAATTTTTTCTTGAAGGTTTAGCAACCGTTAGCCTAAGTGACCGGGTGAGGGTCACCTAACTTAAAAGACGGATTCCTATTCAGATTTCTTATTAAGCACGAGATCATTCACTTATTTGCATCAGGTTAATTACTTAGTGTGTGATTTATAGATGGTGTTGACTTCTAGATAAACTACGTAAGAGCTATTAAAGGATGAGAACTCAGGGATATGTAATAACAAGTATTTAAATTGATTTCCATATTCGGGAGACTTAAGGTGTTAAAACGGTACCGATCTTATGAATTTTTCCCAAGTCTCCACAATCTAACCTCAAATTAATCTATATCCTAAAAATTTCATAAGATGCATTGTGTTTCTCAGTTTAAATTTTTTTTCACTTAAAGAAAACAGAACAAAAACAAAGAATATTGAAAGAAAACACATAAAAGACGAAAAAAATTGAAAGAAATAAAAGCAAAGTAAATGGTTCCCTCCCCCACACTAAAACACACATTGTCCTCAATGAAAGAACAAAAAAATTAACTAAGAGTGAGAGAAAGGAAATGACACACCCGAGTAGTCATGGTGGATAGGTGATCGTATAAGCAGCCTTTCCCAACGAGAGATCTTCTACAGTCTCCTCTTCCAAAATGGGGATGTCAAAGAGTAACTTTGGGTAGCATCCATTAACGTTGAATCGTTTATTAGTGCCTTCGCCATTTATTCCAGGATCAAAGAAGAATCTTCGATAAGTAAAAGTATCGAATAGGCACGTTAACGTCATATCTTTTTTCACAACATCAAGAATCACAAGATTCAGGGGCTGCCTCACTAATTTTGTTCCATCTTCAATTGAGACCCTATGCATACTCATGGATGGGCTAAAATGACAAGTGTCAAGAAAGGTCCATCAAATTCCCTTCTTCTGCTTCTTTAAAACCTGTAAAAGTTTATTTTCTTGATCAAAATCAAAGTTAGAAGAAATTATAACAGAAAGCTTTTCATACCTCTTTAAATAAGCATATTTCATATTATGAGGAAGTGGTTTAATCTCTAAGGAAGGAGGTTGTTCAATGGTTGGTGAGGTTATGGCAGCCGTGATGTAAAGAGCTTTAGCTGCATAAACAACTTCATCTGTAAGAAAAACGTCAACATGCAAGGCAGCCTCAATCCCAGCATTAACAGAACAAAGGTTAGTGTCAGTAGTTATCACATGAGTAACTATCATCAAAATCACACAATGATGGAAAATCAACTGCATACAAATCAGAATATGCGTCATCAACAATTTCAGAAAGCAACTCTTTCAGATTCACTACTGTTTGGACAGGTAGTAGGTTTGATTCTTGAGTTTGCTGCATGGCATTCTTTGAAGTGGCAAGTTGTCCAATCTGTGTCTGCTAAGCCTGAATACTAGTATCCATTTGTTGCTAAAACTGGATATTATTTATTGCAATTTGCTTGACATGGTCCTCTAGTGAAGGTCCGGAAGGTGTAGAGCACACAATCTGGAATTTCTTCAGATGCTTATTCGGATTCACACCTGCAACACCATTAAACCTTGATAATAAGTGTATTAGACCAGATTTCAATTCGAAAGGAACAACAATATCAGTATATTCAATACATAAACCATTGTAATGAACATCAAGAGCAGCAAGCTCTCTTAATGTTCATTGTTAAGCCAAGTTATCAAAAGGGAAAAAAATTAACAAAGAATGAGAAATCACAAAACCAATTCAGCAATTCAAAAAATGCGAAAATGCCAACAATGTCCTTATTGAGAAAAAGAGTGGAAAATAGGAAAGCGATTAAAATAAAAACTAAAAATTATAAAAATATCATTAAAAATAAAAATCAAATCATAATAAGTCTATACAAAAAAATTCAGATTTTTTTGAAAATATGAAAATAGAAGATAAATCAAATAAAATAGAAAAATAAGGAATTTGCGATTTTCAGGGTCAAAATCTACTAGAATATTATTCTAAAAGGGAATTGTTTGTCGATTTTTTTTTCTGATTTTCTGGAAAAAATTCGGAACAAATCAAAACACCAGCTTCCAAACTTACCAGATAGGCTGGAAAACTTACCACTGTACTGCAACCCTTAAAATCAACAGGAAAAAACAAAAAAACAAAAAAAACACTTAACTAAAATTCTAAAATTGGCTAAAATCAACAAGAATCCCCGGCAACGGCGCCAATTTGATCTGCTATTGCACACGGGTCAAAAACGAGTTTTTTTTAAAAGTAGTAACGGGAGCGTCACTTGGATGTTGTATCACAAGGATTCTTGTATGATTATTAACCGACTAATAACGATTAGGGGGTTGTTTAAGTTTCAGTTCGAGTACCAAAATAAGGAGAAAAAGTTATTAAAATAAGTGATTATGAAAATAAGTTAATCTGCTGTTTGGTTCTTACCTATCATTGATAATTATAACTTCACTGCCTTAAGCGGATTCTATTTATATTCGATCACAATATCAATCAACAAGCGAGAATAACATTATATGAGTTATGTTTCCTATTCGCCAAATTAAGCAAACAGTTAAGAAATAAGCAAATTAACGAATTAAGCAAACGATAACACACAATTAAATTTAGGAGACATAAATCAATCAAGTCAACAAAACTACTCTATGACGAATCGGATTAAGAAAACGATAATCATAAAATAGAATTAATATGAATAGTAATTGAATTGTAAAGTTTTGTAAATATCCAGGTAATTGAACCTGATTATAGCAAATCAACCTCAGAAGTTTAGTTCTCCATGAAATTCAGAGAAAGCAAAAGAAAAATTCGTGAATAGTGAAAAGAAGGTGATGAACAGTAGCGCAGGTGCTACAAGGTATAGGGAAACATCACAAATTTCGGTTCTAACCCAACTGGGTCGAAAAAAATAAAAACCCCGACCCAAACTTAAATATTTCTAACGTCTAAAACTTCAACGAATTATTCGAGCCTGATACACTCCGAATCAGCTCCTGGCTTCAACACTAAACTTATATCTCTTTGTTTTAGCTTTCCAACGCCCGTTAGAATGCGTCAATCCGATTCTAGTAGCTCAAGTTACGGTCTGCATAGTGAACATGTATCAAGTAACTGCTAGTGCTGAAAATAAGCTGCAAAAATAAAATAAATCTAGAAATAAACTTAAAAATGAAAACACATTAAAATAGTAAAATTACTCAAATAAACTGTAGGAATGCCGAAGCATAACATTGGAAGAATGTGCATGAAGATGCATTGATCACATTCCCCACACTTAAAATTTTGCACTCTGAGCAAAATAGTATCAAGACTCATGAAAAACAAAAGCATTCAGATACTCATTCTAGGCTAAAAACACTTCTTCTCTTAAGATTGCATCGATAGGTACTGATTTTCACACTAAGGATATAGTAAGAACATAAATCCGTAATTGTGCGGTCATAAACCTCACTCTTATACAAACCAGTCCGAATCATGTTATTATGCCTAAGTCTTTCTCATCCTCTTTTTTGCTCTCTTTCATTCTAATGCAATCACATTAAGCCCGTTATCTATTCACACACATGGTAAATAAGCCTGTTAGTGACTATCATCCATATCTTGTAAACAATTCAAAATTAACCACTTTAGCAACAACAATGTTTTCTTGAAGGTTTCACAACCGTTAGACTAAGTGACAGGGTGAGGGTCATCTAACTTAAAAGGCGGTTCCTATTCAGATTTCTTATTATGCACGAGATCATTCACTTATTTGCATCAGCTTAATTACTAAGTGTGAGATTTCTTGATGGTGATGACTTCTAGATAAACTACTTAAGAGATATTAAAGGATGAGAACTCATGGTTATGTCATAACAAGTATTTAAATTGATTTCCATATTCGGGAGACTTAAGGTGTTAAAACGGTACCGATCTTATGAATTTTTCCTCAACTTAAATTATAGCCTAAAAATTTCAATAGATGCATTGTGTTTTTAAATCTATTTTTCTTCACTTAAAGAAAACAGAACAAAAACAAAGAATACTGAAGGAAAACACATAAAAGACAAAGAGAATTGAAAGAAATAAAACAAAATAAATGGTTCCCTACCTCACACTTAAAACACACATTGTCCTCAATGAAAGAACAAAAATATAAACTAAGAGTGAGAGAAAGGAAAGAACAAACCCGAGTAGTCAAGGTGACTAGGTGATCGCATAAGCAACATTTCCCAAAGAGAGATCTTATACAGTCTCCTCTTCCAAAATAGGGATGTCATAGAGTAACTTTAGGTAGCATCCATTAACCTTGAATTTTTATTAGTGCCTTGGCCTTTTATTCAAGGATCAAAGAAGAATCTTCGATTAGTAAAAGTGTCGAATGGGCACGTTAACATGATATCTTTTTTCTCAACATCAAAAATCAAACGGTTAATGGGCTGCCTCACTAATTTTGTTCCATCTTCAATTGAGACCCTATGCATACTCATGGATGGGCTAAAATCATGAGTGTCACCCAAGGTCCATTCAATTCCCTTCTTACGCTTCTTTAAAACCTACAAAAGCTTATTTTCTTGATCAAAATCAAGGTTAGAAGAAATTATAACCGGAAGCTTTTCATCCCTCTCTAAAAAAGAATATTTCAGATTATCAGGAAGTGGTTTAATCTCTAAGGAAGGAGGTTGTTCAATGGATGGTGAGGTTAAGGCAGCTGTGATGTAAAGAGCTTGAAATCCATAAACAACTTCATCTATAACTTCATCTGTAGGAAAAATGTCAACCTGCAAGGCATCCTCAATCTCAGCACAAACAGAACAAAGGTTAGTGTCAGTACAGTCATCACATGAGTAACTATCATCAAAACCACACAATGATGCAAAATCAACTGCAAACCAATCAGAATAAGCTTCATCAACAATTTCAGAAAGCAACTCTTTTGGATTCACTACTGTTTGGATAGGTAGTAGGTTTGATTATTGAGCTTGCAGCATGGCATTCATTGAAGTTGCAAGCTGTCCAATCTGTGTCTGCAGAGCCTGAATACTAGAATCTATTCGTTATTGAAACTGGAGATTATTAATGGAAATTTGCTTGACAAGGTCCTCTAGTGAAGGTCCGGAAGGTCTAGAGCACACAATCTGGAATTCCTTCATATAATTATTCAGATCCTCACCTGCAACACCATTAAACCTTGACAACAAGTGTATTAGACCAGATTTCAATTCGAAAGGAATAACAACATCAGTATATTCAATACATAAACCATTGTAATGAACATCAAGAGCAGCAAGCTCTCTTAATGTTCTTTGTTTAGTCAAGTTATCAAAAAGGAAAAAAATTAACAAAGAATGAGAAATCACAAAACCAATTCAGCAATTCAACAAATGCGAAAATGCCAACAGTGTCCCTATTGAGAAAAAGAGTGGAAAAATAGGAAATAGATTAAAATAAAATCTAAAAAATATAAAAATATGATTAAAAATTAAATCAAATTAGAATAAGTCTCTACAAAAAATTTTGGATTTTTTTGAAAATATGAAAATAGAAAATAAATAAAATAAAATAAGAAAATAAAGAATTTGTGATTTTCAAGGTCAAAATTGTTCGTCGAATTTTTTTCTGATTTTCTGGAAAAAATTCGATCAAATTAAAATAGTAGCTTCCAAACTTACCTGATAGGCTAGAAAGCTTACCACTGTACTGCAACCCTGAAAAATCAACAAGCAAAAAAAAAACCCAGAGACAAAAAAAACACGTAACTAAAATTCTAAAATTGTCTAAAATCAACAAGAATCCCCGGCAACGACGCCAATTTTAACCGCTATCGTAAACGGGTCAAAAACAAGTTTTTTTAAAAGTAGTAACTGAAAGCGACACTTAGATGTCGTATCGCAAGGATTCTTGTATGATTATTAACTGGTTAATAACTATTAGGGTGTTGATTAGGTTTCAATTCGAGTACCAAAATAAGGAGAAAAAGTGATAAAATTAAGTTATTATGAAAATAAGTTAATATGTTGTTTCTGTTCTTACCTATCATCGATTATTATAATTTCACTGCCCTAAGCGGATTCTATTAATATTCGATCACAATATCAATCAACAAGCGAGAATGACATTATAAGAGTTATGTTTCCTATTCGCCAAATTAAGCTAACGATTAAGAAATAAGCGAATTAACGAATTAAGCAAACGATAACACGCAATTAAATTTAGGATACATAAATCAATCAAATCCACAAAACTACTCTATGACAAATCGGATTAAGCAAACGATAATCATAAAATAGAATTGATATGAATAATAATTGAATTGTAAAGTTATGTAAATCTCCAGGTAATTAAACCTCATTACAACAGATCACCCTCAGGAGTTTAGTTCTCCATGAAATTCATAGAAAGCAAAAGTAAAATCCGTGAATAGTGAAAAGAAGATGATGAACAGTAGCGCGGATGCTATTTGGTATAGGGAAACATCACAAATTCCGGTTCTAACCCAACTGGGTCGAAAAACATAAAAACCCCGGCCCAAAAATAAATATTTCTAAAGTCTAAAACTTCAACGAATTATTCGAGCCTGATAAACTCCGAATAAGCTCCTGGCTTCAACACGAAACTTGTATCTGTTTGTCTCAGCTTTCCAACACCTATTAGAACTCGTCAATTTTATTCTCGTAGCTCAAGTTATGGTCTGCACAATGAACATGTATCAAGTAACTGCTAATGCTGAAAATAAGCTGCGAAAATAAAATAAAGTTAGAAACAAACTTAAATATGAAAACACATTAAAATAGTAAAATTACTCAAATAAACTGTAGGAATGATGAAGCATAACAATGGAAGAATGTACATGAAGATGCACTGATCACATTCCCCTACACTTAAAATTTTGCACTCCGAGCAAAATAGTATCAAGACTCATGAAAAACAAAAGCATTTAGATACTCATTCTAGGCTAAAAACACTTCTTCTATTAAGATTGCATCGATAGGTACTAATTTTCACACTAAGGATATCGTAAGAACACAAATCCGCAATTGTGCGGTCATAAACCTCACTCCTATACAAACCAATCTGAATCATGTTATTATGCCTAAGCCTTACTCATCCTCTTTTTTGCTCTGTTTCATTCTAATGCAATCACATTAAGCCCGTTATTTATTCACACACACGGTAAATAAGCCTGTTAGTGACTATGATCCATATCTTGTAAACAATTCAAAATTAACCACTTTAGCAACAACAAATTAATCTATAGCCTAAAAATTTCAAAAGATGCATTGTGTTTCTAAGTCTAAAATTTTTTTCCCTTAAAGAAAACAAAACAAAAACAAAGAATACTGAACGAAAACACATAAAAGACGAAGAAAATTGAAAGAAATAAAACAGAGTAAATGATTCCCGGCCCCACACTTAAAACACACATTGTCCTCAATGAAATAAAAAGGTGTAGAGCACACAGTGTAGAATTCCTTCAGATGTTTATTCGAATCCTCACATGCAACACCATTAAACCTTGACAACAAGTGTATTAGACTAGATTTCAATTCGAAAGGAACAACAACATCAGTATATTCAATACATAAACCATTGTAATGAACATCAGAAGCAAGAAGCTCTCTTAAAGTTCTTTGTTCAGCCATGTTATCAAAAGGGAAAAAAATTAACAAAGAATGAGAAATCACAAAACCAACTCAGCAATTCAAGAAATGTAACAATGCCAACAATGTCCCTATTGAGAAAAAGAGTGAAAAAATAGGAAAGCGATTAAAATAAAATCTAAAAATTATAAAGATATGATTAAAAATCAAATCAAATCAGAATAAGTCTCTACAAAAAATTTCGGATTTTTTTGAAAATATGAAAATAGAAAATAAATCAAATAAAATTGGAAAATAAGGAGTTTGCGATTTTCAGTGTCAAAATCTTTTAGAATTTCATTCTAAAAGAGTATTGTTCATTGATTTTTTTTCTTCTGATTTTCTATAAAAAATTCGGTGTAAATCAAAATAGTATCTTCCAAACTTATAGGCTAGAATGCTTACCACTGTACTGCAACTCTGAAAATCAACAAGTAAAAACAATAAAACAAAAAACAATAAACAAAAAAAAATCTAACAAAACCTCTTAACTAAAATTCTAAAATTAGCTAATAAATAAAATAAAATATAAATATAAGGAATTTGCGATTTTCAGGGTCAAAATCTTTTAGAATTCTATTCTAAAAGAGTATTGTTCGTCGATTTTTTTTCTTCGAAGTTTGTGGGAAAAATTCGGATTAAGTTGAAACAATAGCTTCCAAACTTACCTGATAGGCTCGAATGCTTACCACTGTACTACAACCCTGAAAATCAACAAGCAAAAACAAAAAAACAAAAAGCAAAAAACAAAAAAATTTAACAAAACTTTTAACTAAAATTATAAAATTGGCTAAAATCAACAAGAATCCCCGGCAACGGCGCCAATTTGATCCACTGTCGCACATGGGTCAAAAATGAGTTTTTTTTTTTAAAAGTAGTAACGGGAAGAGACACGCGGATGTTGTATCACAAGGATTCTTGGATGGTTATTAACCGACTAATAACGATTAAGAGGGTTGTTTAGGTTTTTGTTCAAGTACCAAAATAAGGAGAAAAAGTGATTAAAATAAGTGATTATGAAAATAAATTAATATGATGTTTCGATTCTTACCTATAGTCGCAACGCGAAAATCAACCGGCAGAAAAACAGAGTCACCACCGAACATTATTTATCCCGAAGAAGGGAAAGGAAACGATCGAATAAAACCTTAAAAGGGAGAAGACATGGTCATCGCAACCATAGTCCGGGTTCGGGAGTCGATTACGCGAGAGGAAGGTATTAGCACCCCCTCACGTCCGTTGTACTCAACGGCATCCCCACTTGTTGTCTAATCAAAAGGTGTGTCATCTAAAGCCTATTGCTAAACGAAAATGAAAAGGGAAAATGAAAAGATAAAACAAAGAAGGACTCGCAAGGATCATCGCAATCGTATGCCTACGTATCTTCATGGACGAATGAAGAATCAGAGTCGACGTAGTTCGAGGACTACGGGTAAAAAATGGGGAAGGTTGCTCACCAAGACTTTGCCGTCTTGTGCCTACGTATCTTCATTTAGATGAGAATGAGGAAGTCAGAGCAGTCGTAGTTCGACGTACGAGTCGATAAATGTTTTTTTATGAGCGACGTCAGGTTCGCGTTCCGGTATTTAGGGTCGATGCCTGTTTGCGATAGAAAGGAAAATAACGCACTCTTTCTGAAAATTATTTGACACCCATCCCAAAGAATAAAAAGATTTGTACTTTCTTTTTTAATTTTAGACAATAGTGAATTAAGTTAGTTTGTAACTCGTATTGCACTAAAGTCTATGACATAGGAGCGAATGCGTCGCATGGTCGACCCCAAACGGGACGTACGCTAAACACTATAGAAAAGCAAGGGGAGACCCCTCACTCGTCATTTCCCATGTAATTAAGGCACGTGGCACACAATACTCGTTGTATTTATTAAGTGTTTTGATTTTGTTTTGAGATGAGAAGAGAGAGGACTCAAAGGTTGAAAAGAAAACAACTAAGAGAAACTGACTCCTAATGTTGTCATGCACAATGGTCCTAAAGTTGGGATAAAAGGAAGTTCTACCAAATGTTATCATGCAAAGACATAGACCTAAGGTTAAGGTTTAAAAGGGGTTATCCTAATTGTTATCATGCAAAGGATTGAAAGCCTAATGTCTCTCCTACCTCAAGCTTAATCGGAAATTAAGTCGAGCTAGGAATCCTAAGGGATCATGTGAACAAGCACAAGTAAACAATATACTAACCAATCACAAACAAAAGCAAACTCGAGACATAAAAGAAAAGAAAGAAGAGTGAGAGATGAAGGAGAAGATGCAATATCAAGAAACCCAATGGTGAAGCTCAAGCAATAAGACATAAACATTAAGCCATGAAAGCATCATATTCAATCACACAAGATAACCATCCATACCATGTCAATATAACAAGAATGTGTCCATACTTCAAACCAAACTCAAAGATTGGAAGTCAAAGCAGTTAGGAAAAATAATGCATCAATGCACACACAAGTGTCTTAAGACCAATCAAGAAGTATTATCAATCCTCAAACAAAGTGAAATAAATCCAAATGATATGGGAACCAAGATGGGGAAGTAGCTAAATCATATTGCATTCACCTTATGTTAATGATCAAATAAAGAGCAAAAATATTCAAGGCATGCATCTCAACAACATTAAATCATTTGTCAACAAATAGATCATGTAAAACACACCTCAAAAGAGTAAACATGTGAGATTAGGGTATGAATCCAAGTAGGGGCAGTAACATGATCATGTATATCATTTCAAACACCAACTCACGGATATCAAGAAGAAATAACAAAGATCAAACTCAAACATACATCAAAACTAAGCAAGTATACACCATGACTATCCTTAAAGAATAGGGAGTGTTCAAACAAAGCAAAAAGCACATATGATCAAGTAAGTCATACCATGGCATCAAGGTCAGAACCACATTCAAATGTATCACATCACATCCAATTCAAGAATATCAAACCAAATTCATAAGCATCATGCTTAAAATGCTAGACAAACATGTGAAGAATAAGAAGAGATAACAACCATGGATATCAAATCATGAAAATAAAAATTTCAAACATGTCATCTGAAGCACACAAGCAATCATAGGCATCCATTAAGTCACACAATGAAGCATTTCAAAGATATAAGTCAAGAACACCAAAGAAACCACCTCACAACATCATCAACTTAGGAAGTCAACCAAAAAAAAGGAAAATGACCAAATGACAATAAATCTAAATCCAAGATCAAGTCAATATAGTACATAATCACAGTCAATAAGCATCTCAAGCTTCAATCAAGCACAAATGGTCAAAAGGAATCCAAACTAGGTCAAGTATCAAGCATGTTCCATTCAAACTCAAGTCACATTTGGGAATCAATCAAAAATAAAAAAAAATGACTTATTAAATTCTAACAAGAGGCTCTAACTCATTTTATATCCACCAATAACAAATGTGAAAAAGATCTCAAGAAGAATTGCATGAATGCATCACAAATTGGATTAAACAATCTCACATAGTAAGCTAATCGATCTATAATCGAGGATCAATTAAAATCAATCAAGAACCAATCAAAAACTCATCATCCAAGCATAAATTCATCCCTCAAATATTCATTAAAGATGTATTAAAACATGGTAGGGAAATTAGATCATGAAAGCAATCAAAGGCATCAAAATCTCAAACCCTATCTCAAGGGCAAAGTTGGAAAACCACCTTACAAATTAATTCCAAATAAAATATAAAAATAAATGGAAAAATAAAATAAAAATCATGAAAAATATCTCAAGACATTAAATAATCAGAAAAATATTTTTTAACAATTTTTATCATTGATTTATCAATTAAAACAAAAATTAAATTGAATTGACAAGAAAAAAAAAGAGAAGAACAATCCAAGTGGGGTGTATGAGCAATCTCAAAAACAACAAGATTCTAGTAACACGCGCCTGGGCCTAAAATATGTGGTGGTGTGCGTAGAAAAAGGTGCGCAGGCCCAGTCCACTTCATTACCTCATTTCATTAATCAGATTAGTTGAATAATAAAAAAAAACAGAAAAGAAAAATGAGTAACAATATTATGTGAACATTATCAATTGGTCACACACATTTTAAACCATATAAGAATGAAAAAAATCAAATGAATCAGATCAAGACACCACATCATCTTCTTCATGAAATGCAAACAAGGTGAGCAAGAAACCCTACCATAGGCGACGAACCAGTCCGGCGGGCCACCACCGGCGGTGGTGGTGGCGGCTGGAAAACACGCGTAAACAAACCCTTCCCCCTCAGTCTTTTACGTACAATCCAAATATACACTTATTTTCAAGCCATCTAGCCTCTAAGGCCATGAAAAATCAGTTTAAAGAAACAATACGCATAGAGCAATAAACTCAAATCAAGACAACCAATGCTCTACATTGTAGTACACTTCAAGGAGGTTTCGACTATGCAAGTAGATCATGAAAATAGTCACTAAAGTTCATGAAAACAGCCACGAAAATAAAGCCAACAAAATTGAAACTCATTGAATCACATACATTCACACATGAACCAATGCCTACACACGTAGGGCTTCAGATGCAATAATCTCATTATCCTAACATGGCATCTACGCATGAGAAGGAAGGGTTTGGAAATTACCTAGTGGAGAAAGTCCACTGCCTCTTATTTCTTTGAGCAAAATATGAAGGGAAATCATTTGCAAGCTTCAAAAACCTTCACTGATTATGAATAATCCAAGAATATTAAGAGCTTTTGGGAGAAAAAAGGAGACCGTGCTTCTGAAAAAATGAGAGAAGGGGAGGATTCTGATCTGCCATCTTTAGGTTTGGAGTTGATGCATTTAAATATGGGGTGTTTAGGGTTGGAAGATGGCTAGGACACGGAGCTAAAAGGATCATAGTTTGTTATATTTGGTTTGGAATTCAAAATGAGTGAAAAGCATGTGTTATGGTGTTGGTTTGGTTCTTGCTTTGGCTTGAGAGGTTTTTTTACTTTGGTTTGGGATTGGAATTAGGTACTTACTAGTGTGATAATGTGCTGACATTATGCAATCCTATTTGATCCATTTTACCAACTTTCTAAGTTTGCACTCTTTTGGTGGGGTGCCTCTCTCTTGTGGCAGGCTACATGTTTGGTCCATATTGGCAAAGTTTTATGGGGCATTTGCTGTCAAGGCAGAAGGACAGTAAAATTGTTGAGGTATGACACAAGTTTGGCACAAATGGATACATTTTGGTCGTGACATGCAAGAACAATACAACCATCATGGAAGCCATTTCAAGGAATCATAACTCGATGAATTCCACATCAATTCATGCAATCTTGAGCTAAACATAAACTAGGGAAATCATAGAATAAAAATCATGTTGGTTATGTTTTGAATTGGAGCTGGAATCAATGAGGAAATTAGCCATGAAAGTTGCTTCAAAATCTGTCTAAACACCATGCCAAAATTCTAAGTTATGAGATCATTTTGACAACTTGAAACCTTGATCTTGGAAGCACTATAACTTGAACTATAATGATCCAAATGGGGTATTCTTTACATCAATGGAAAGCTTGAATCACAATCTACAACTTTCACGTTGACCAGATTTCAAAATGGAGCTTGGATCATGGAGGAAATTGGCCATGAAAGTAGTTGATCAAACATGAGAACTTTCCAAAAATAGTAACTTTCTAAAAACCTAATTTTCCAAAAATTGAAACTTTTTCGAATTCTTGATTTTTGATAATTCCTTTGACATTTCTTGATCAAATTCCACCCATTTGTCATACTTAATATGAAAAACACAAAACTGACCTGAAAAAGTCAGGAGTTGACTTTTTCCCTACACAGTTGACTTTGTTCCCAATTCAAATGATCAACAATCATCTGATCAATTGAAACTTTTATGATTAAAATTGATGATCAATCTTCCACCCATAAACACTTTAGGACATATAAAAGACCATGGAATCAAGTATTTCTCAAAGAATTAGAAATAAACTGATTTTATCCAAAAACCTAATTCCAGTCCTAAAAGATAGGAGATGTCGGCCCAAGCTCAAAACCCTATTTCCTCTGAGTAAACTAAAGAATCTCTTGAACAAAGATGATTTGTGTAACATGATGATGATGAGGCTTCAAAATTCTTGCCCATGAAGGTGTCACATACCCAAATATCCAAATACCCTAGCTTAAGGACCAAAGGATAAGAGGATGTGATTTACTTCAAATCTTCTGCAAATTTCAGTCATTTGATGAAGTGATGGACATGTTAAGATGTATTTAGGCATAAGAATATTTTGTAGCTTGAGTGATGGTGAAATTGAGAGCATCTCTCCCTTCATATCTTGAAGAATACCAATGGCATAAAGACTTGATCACATGCCATAAAAAGATCTATGATACACATATGATTGAATACAATTTCTTGCCTAAGCCTCTGAGAAACATACTCTCCTCTTGATACCCAATAAAGATACCTTGATCTCATGCTTAAAACCAATGCTATGCACAAATGCAAATGCAAAATGAAAAGAAACATAAGCCACAAAGTTAAGAAAATATGAGGCAAATCTTAGGGTGTTACAGCTGCCCCTATTCAATCGACTTAAATCTGAAGGTATGAAGAGTGACTCCTCTCAGACATTCAAGGTAGAAGGGGATTGAATACCAAAATAACCACATAAATTTTCCACCTGCCAAGGGAGGGACAACTCCGTTGGGGAACAAGCAAAAGGGGTGTCATCAAAATCCGCAAGGCATAACCATCAACCACTGGTGATCTAAACATGAATGGGCACAGACGATGGTAGAGGACCAATACAGACGAGTATTAAAAAAAAGGATAGGACACAGACGAGTGTCGAGGATCAGTACAGACGATGTATTGAGAAGTGCCAAGATGAACACAGACGAGCGCCTAAAATCAATATAGATGAATATTGACGAAGTTGAAACAAACACGGACGAGTGTCTAAAAACACACGACGAGTGTCTAAGATAACGAATGTTGATCGTGCTGGGGAATAAACACAGACGAGTGTCTAGGGTCAATATTGACGAGCATTGAAGAACTGGAGTAAACACAGGCGAGTGTCTGGGATCAATACAGACGAGTATTGAAGAGGTTTAAACAAACACGGACGGGTGTTGAAACATCAATACAGACGAGTATTGGAGAAATGGAAGCAAACACAGACGAGTGTTCAACACCAATACAGACGAGTATTGAAAAAGGGATAGCACCAACACAGACGAGTGTCTAAGAATCGATACGGACGAGTACCAAAAAATCAATTCAGACGAGCATTGATAAGGTCAAACAAACACGGACAGATGTTTAAATTAATACAGACGAGTCTTGAGAAGCAAATAAGCAAACACGGATGGGTGCTCATATCAAGACGGACGAGTGTTGAAAATCAAATAACATCAACACAACCGAGTATTGAAACATCAATACGGACGAGTATTGAAGGAAAAAAACCAACATGGACAAGTATTAAAATATCAATACGAACGAGTATTGAAAAGCAAAGAAACCAACACAGACGAGCGTTGACGCATCAATACGAACGAGTATTGAAAAGCGATACAACAAACACGGACAAGTGTTTGAATCAATACGGACGAGTATTAAAAATCGAATAAGCAAACACGGATGGGTGTTCACATCGACAATACGAACGAGTATTGAAAATCGAAAACATCAAAACAGACGAGTGCTGAAATATCAATACAGACGAGTATTGAAAAACAACAAAATAAACATGGTCGAGTGTTGAACTCAATACAGATGAGTATTGAAAAGTAGAAAAATAAATACAGACGAGTATTTAACTCAATACGAACGAGTATTGAAGGATTGAAAGCAAACACAGACAAGTGTTGAAGAAATTAGACTACTTCAAGATTAACGCTTCTAACAAGAATCACACTTCTAGAAACTCTGAGGGGGTAATTCAACTAACCACCTGGACGAAGGGGTGAAAAGAAACCACAGAACACCGGCTCTGCATGGAATAAAAGCGTCCTGCACAAACATGTAGGGGGAGCATAAACAAGACTTCACCGGGGGAGAAGTAACACAAAATATCATGAGTTATGCCATTTTCTGCTAAGGAAACGTCTGGCAAAGAGAGTATCCAAACCTGGCTTATGCTTCGGATACATATGTTTGAATTTTTCTATGGCGTAATGCTCCATACAGAATGGAGATGCTACGTGTTTTGAGGATGCAATGCAAAAATGCTTATGCAAAAGGACACTCCACCGAGAAAAGTGCTAAGAAGATCGGAAATAAATCCGCTGAGGAAGAAAAGCTGAACAGTCTTCCTGATTATAACCTCCGCTGAAGATAAAAACCCAAAGAGAAACTTCCCCTATGCCAGGAATTATGAATAACACCTGCTGGGAAGTTGCCCCAAAAATCTGATACAGAAAAGTGCCAATGACGATTGGGCTTGGGATCTGCTGGGGATATCAACCGCTATTGATTTACTTGTCGAGGGAATCAATGACAAACCCTGCTTGGGGAGAAAAGTCAATGATACCAAACCTGATAGGGAATCACATTGAACTTATCCTTTTGTCTGGGAAATATCCTTTAACCTTACCCTACTGGGGACAAGAGCTCACTATTGCTAGCGGAATTGAACTCCCCTAAATGATGAGGAAAGTAGATACCAAGACTCTGTGGGGAATATAAAATCTCTACTAGGGATAGACATCCGACAAGTCTCCTGCTGGATACCCACCTGTTTGTAAACCAACATTATCCTGCCTGGGACAATCAGCTTTTGAATACTCGTTGGGGAGTAACAACCAAATCTGGCTGGGGAAAGCCATCTTCCACACTCTTGCTGAGGGAGAATGACTAATAATTTCCCGATGTTCGGCTGAGGATGCTAGAACCTCAATGTTGGGGGAGAGAAACTCTACTAGGGAGAGGAGTCATGCCACCCTACAAATACATAACAAACAACAAAATGTTCTATATGTGAAATGGCCACCTCGGTTACAATCCATGATATCCATCGTTCAAGAAATTTTCATTGTTTTCAATACGCTCTGTAAAGCTTAATGTTTTCACATGCAATGTTTATAAAAAAATATCGGATGTTTTTTGCAAACAAAACAGTAAAAATAAAAACAAAAATGAATAACACTTTGAGTGATATGAATATTTTACTGATTGGATTGGCCTGTGAATAGGCATTTACAACTTGGAAGCAATTCCTGAAAAGAGGTAATTGCATAAAAGTGAAAAGAAAATACACATGTCAGCAATGTGGGAAGCGATATCCACCATGCTTCGATACAGCTATGACCCATATGTCTTCAATGTTCATAGATGCTTTGCCTTCTAAAGAGACTGAATGGACTGATTCCTTTCCCTCGAAATTCCCATGTATAAAAAAAAATGTCACAGATCAAACGCAGACCACAGTCTCGCTTTCAAATCCCTAACTTTTGCCTGGATTGCCTTTTCGGGTTTTCAATCCACCGGGATACCCATTTTTGCCAAAGTTGCCTTTTCATCTTTTCAACTTTGCGGGTTCATTCTTTTCTTTTCTTTTATCCCTAATTTTTTCCTGAACCTTTTCTTTTTATGGTTCGCTGGGATGCCCTTTTTTTCCTGGACATTTCTTTTTGTGGTCTAGTGGGTCTTTTTATGTGCAGTATTTTTTTACTGCGTTTATGTTCACAGGGGACGTAAAATCTTCATCATCCATAGTTGAGAGTAACAAGGCTCCGCTAGAGAAAACTTTTCTTACCACATATGGCCCTTCATAGTTTGGAGTCCATTTGCCCATGTGATCTGTCTAAGGAGGAAGGATCCTTTTAAAAACCAAATCAGCTGCCTGAAAACACCGAAGACGTACTTTCTGATCAAAGGCTTTCTTCATCCTGCTTTGGTACAACCGACCATGTGCAATAGTTGGCAATCTTTTCTTTTCGATAAGGTTCAGTTGATTCAGCCTGGATCATACCCATTCGGCTTCATCAAGTTTCACATATGCCAGAATTCTTAAAGAAGGAATCTCAACTTCTAATGGTAGGACTGCCTCCATACCATACACCAGTGAGAAAGGAGTTTCCCCTGTCGATGTACGCACCGAAGTACGATAACCATGTAAAGAAAAGGGCAACATTTCATGCCAATCCTTGTACGTTACCACCATCTTCTGCACAATCTTCTTGATATTCTTATTTGCTACCTCAACAACGCCATTCATCTTCGGAAGATATGGAGAAGAATTGTGATGTTCAATTTTAAATCTCTGGCATAGCTCTTTCATCATCTTGTTATTCAAATTTGAACCATTGTCAGTAATGATTTTCTCTAAGATTCCATAACGGCAGATGATGTCCTTCTTTATAAACCGGACGACCACTTGTCTGGTGACATTGGCAAACAAAGCTGCTTCTACCCACTTTGTAAAATAATCAATGGCAACCAAAATAAAATGATGCCGATTGGAAGCAGTCGGCTCAATCGTTCCAATCATGTCAATTCCCCACATAGCAAATGGCCAAGGAGATGTCAATACGTTTAAAGGAGTTGGCGGTACATGAACTTTATCTGCATAAATCTGGCATTTATGGCATTTTCTAGAGTATTTAAAACAATCGGACTCTATAGTCATCCAGTAATACCCTGCCCTCAATAGTTTTCTTGCCATAGCATGCCCATTGGCATGAGTACCAAAGAACCCTCGTGAACCTCTTCCATTAACAGGCCTGCCTCGTGTTTATCAACACAACGCAGTAGGACCATGTCAAAATTCCTCTTGTATAACACATCATCCTCATTCAAAAAGAAATTTCCTGCTAACCTCTTCAACCTTTTCTTGTGTTTGGTGGATGTCCCAAATGGGTACTCTTGACTCTTGAGAAAGCATTTGATGTCATAATACCATGGCTTGCCATCTGATACCTCTTCGACTGCAAACACAAAGGCCGATCTGTCAAGACGCATAATTCTGATTGAAAGAACTTCATTCCACAAATTCACTTTGTACATCGAAGCCAACGTTGCCAACGCATCCACTATCTAATTTTTAGCCTGGGGTACATGATGGAAG
Organism: Lathyrus tuberosus; assembly: GCA_022829125.1. NCBI lineage: Eukaryota > Viridiplantae > Streptophyta > Magnoliopsida > Fabales > Fabaceae > Lathyrus > Lathyrus tuberosus. The sequence goes on from JALAZF010000390.1 coordinate 5,151,527, forward strand.
TCAACCCTATCGAAGAACGGCAACAACCTTCTGGCGTAGTTCTTGTAAGGCACCAAGTTTGCTTGACGAGTTTCCCATTCACCTTTGATCTGATTAATTACCAACTCAGAATCAGCATACACATCAAGGTTCTTGATTCTCAAATCAATAACCTCTTTTAACCCCATGATGCATGCTTCATATTCTGCCTCGTTGTTGGTGCATATAAATGCTAATCGGGCAGTGAAGGTTATATGAGAACCACTAGGAGTAGTAATGATTGCCCCGATTTCGTTACCATATAAATTGACAGCCCCGACAAAGATTAAACTCCACTGAGATCCAATTTCAGGTCTTTCGTTAGGAAAAGGTTCATCACAGTCTTTCATCTTCAAAAACATGATATGCTCATCCGAAAACTCAAACTTCATCGGTTGATAATCCTCGATTGGTTGTTGGGCGAGATATTCTGACAGAACACTTCCCTTAATGGCTTTTTAGGAAACATACCGAATATCGTATTCTGTCAAAACCATCTGCCAACGATCAATCCTCCCAGAGAGTGCTTGCTTTTCAAACATGTACCTTATCAGACCCATCTTCGAAATTAACAGGGCTGTGTGGTTTAACATATACTGCCTCAGACGCTTAGCTGCCCAAGTGAGTGCACAACATGTATTTTCCCGCATCGAGTACCTTGACTCACAATCAGTAAACTTTTTACTCAGGTAGTAAATGATATGCTCTTTTCTACCTTTCTCGTCGTGTTGACGGAGCGCACACCCCATCGAATTCTCAAGAACTATAAGATACATAATCAAAGGTTTTCCTGTTACTGCTGGCATGAGGATTGGAGGTTCCTGCAAATATTCTTTTATTTTCTCAAATGCCTTTTGACAATTTTCATTCCACCTGACCTCTTGATCTTTTCTCAGTAATTTAAATATTGGTTCGCACATGGCTGTAAGATGAGAGAAGAACCTGGCTATATAGTTCAATCTCCCTAAGAAACCACAAACCTCTTTTTCCATTCTCGGTTCAGGCTTCTCTTGTATGGCTTTTACTTTAGCAGGATCTACCTCAATACCTCTTTCACTAACAATGAAGCCCAGCAACTTACCGGATCTTACCCCGAAGGTGCACTTATTCAAATTCAACCTCAATCTGAATTTCCTCAATCTTTTGAACAACTTTTGAAGATTCACCAGATGCTCTTCCTCCGTTTGGGACTTCGCTATCATGTCATCAACATAGACCTCGATCTCTTTGTGAATCATATCATGAAAGAGAGTCACCATCGCCCGCTGCTAGGTTGCCCCAACATTCTTCAATCCAAAGGGTATTACCTTGTAACAGAACGTCCCCCACGGTGTTATAAAAGTAGTCTTCTCCATGTCCTCTAGGTCTATTTTGATATGGTTATACCCAGAGAAGACATCCATGAAGGAAAATACATAGTATTGGGGCAGTGTTGTCAACTAACACGTCAATGTGGGGGTGCGGGAAATCGTCTTTCGGGTTCACTCTATTTTAAGTCACGGTAATCAACAGACATCCTGACCTTTCCATCCTCCTTAAGTACAAGAACAATATTAGTAACCCATAGAGGATAGTTTGTCACAGCAAGAAAGCCAACATCCAACTGTTTCTGAACCTCTTCCTTGATTTTGACAGCCATGTACGGTCTCGTTCTTCTCAGCTTTTACTTAACTGGAGGACAACCCTCCTTAAGAGGAAACTAGTGCACAACAATGCCTGTATCAAGCCCCGACATGTCTTAGTAAGACCAGGCGAAGATGTCCACATACTCTCGAAGCATTTCAACCAATCTTCCCTTAACACTGGATTCCAAAGCGGCCCCAATTTTGACTTCCTTTCTCACATCCTGGGTGCCTAGATTAACAACTTCAATGTTTTCCTGATGAGGTAAAATAACCCTTTCCTCCTGTTTCAGAAGTCTGGCTAATTCCTCAGGCAATTCATAGTCTTCGCCAGTCTCTTCTTCGACTTGATAAATGGGATTATCAAAGTTATACCGAGCCATAGATGAATCATTATCGGTGGAATCTAAGATGATAGACCTGCATGAGTGATGTTTTATGTTTATTATGAATGCAACAAATAAGCAAACAAAAACACATTTCCATTTTTCTTTCAGTAAATGTAAAAGTAAAAAGGAAAAACAGGGATCAAAATATTTGAATGAAAAAATGTCCTTTATTCATGATGACATTGAAAATGAAACAGTGTAGCCCTATAGAATGAGTCACTACGTCTTAGGCAGAACGTAGGACTTAACATATGCAAAGACAATAAAAATTACTCTTCGTAGGTGACTTGGATGACTTCTTCGGCAGACCAGTTGCATAACTCCTGACCAGGAACGCATGGGAGGATCCAATCATCCATATCACAATCACTATCGCCTTCATCGTCGCCTATTGCGTTGATCCTGTTGGAAAACACCCCAGTACTGGTAAACCGGACAGGACCACTATATCTTGGGGGATCTTGAGATGGTTTTGATGGCTTGTACCCCAAACCATATTTGTCTTGCTTCATTGGAACTTCAAGAACCTGGCCCCACCTTTGAGAACCACCAGACTCAAGCACCGCCCGCGCCTCTTTGAATGAAGACATCAAAACTTCAGGCTCTTTAACCTCCACAAGAGGCTCCTTCTGAATTTGCACAGCTTCGAAGGCCTGACACAAAGTTTCGTGGATCTCTCCATCAACTTCTACATACTTAAATGTCGACAAATGGCTAACCATTATATCTTCTTTCCCACATACTGTGACCACTTTACCCTCAACCATGTATTTCAACTTCTGATGCAGAGTAGAAGTTACCGCTCCGGTGGAATGTATCCAAGGACGGCCCAAAAAACAGACGTAGGCCGGTTGGATATCCATAATATAGAAAGTTGCATAAAAAATTTCAGGTCCCACTTTGATAGGCATCACCACCTCACCAAACACTGACCTTTTTGATCCATCAAATACCTGCACAACCAAATCACATGGCATGCAGATCAAACCTTGTGTGTCCAGCTTCATTAGGGCCTTCTTTGGCAGAACATTCAGCGAAGACCATGTATTTACAAGGACATGAGACATCAAGGAGCCTCTGTATTCCAAGGAAATATGCAAGGCGTTATTATGATTTCTTTCAGCATGTGTCAAATCCAAATCGGTAAATCCCAAACCATCCCCAACATTCACATGCGCGACTACACCTTCAAGTTGATTGACTGAAATCTCCTGTGGCACATAAGCAGTATTTAACACTTTCAATAGGGCATTTCTGTGCGCTTCAGAACATAACAACAATTATAGGATATAAAATTTTGACGGCGTTTGATTAAGATGATCAACAATCTTGTAATCACTCTTTCAAATTAGCCTCATAAACTCTTCCACGTCCTTCGAGAAGGAAGCATCATCAACCTATTTCTGTGCGGAGTCATTAAAACTCGTTTATTTTTGTCTTTACTCGAACTGCCCACATCCTCATTTGACGACAAAAATACTCTACCACTGCGAGTGATTCCGCCAGCCCTGACGATATTCTCAATATTTGAACCAACATCAGAAGATCCAACCAGCTCTTGCTTTTGTCCATTACAGAATACCTTCGCACCATAGTTCCATGTGATCGCTTTGGTACTCTCGTAAGGAATTGGTCCGGGCGTAGTAATAATGACAGGTGTCTGCCGCGCCGGTGCTGAAATATATATAGTTATGTACGGAATAGAAATCGTGGCAACATCATTATTACCGTCATCATCGACAATATTTTTCTCGACATGTGTCCTGTCAAACTGTAGCTGACCTTCATCTATCATTCTCTGTATGCCCGCTCTCAGCAAATTACAACCGTCTGACCACAATGTACAACCCTGACAATCACTCTCACAACCCGAAAATATCCCTCATTTCAATAACTTCTCTTTAACAAATAGCAATGGAATCTTTAACTCATTCACATCATAAATCAAATTCAGTTTCTCTCTGTCTTCAATGGCATTAACCCTTGTTACCCCATGAGGTGGCATTGGGTTCTGAATTACATTCGGCCCATTGTTGGTGAAATCAATAGCTTTTGAGTCCACCAAATCCTGCACTTTATGATGGAAAGCTCTACATCTTTCAATGGTATGTCCCGGATCCCCAGAGTGAAAATCACAACGTGCGTTAGCATCATATCCCGGTGGTAGCCTCCCCGTAGGAAGAGCTAAAGTATGGAGCTCAACTAAGCGCAACTACAGCAGATGTTGTAATAACTGGACATAAGGCACGGGCAGAGGATTAAAATGTCTTTCAGCCTTCCTGTGTCTGTTCTGATACTGATTAGGAACATTGTTATGTTGCTGAGGTGCACCCGGGATGATTACGGTAGCAACCTGCTGAGTGTAATTTTGTTGAGCTCTGCCTTTTCCTCGATATGAAGAAATGAAATTAGTGTCACCTTCCCTCTTCTTAAGGTTTCCCGCATACGATTTTTTAGTTCCTCCAGCTGAGGATCCATTTCCGCTTGGTATCTTACCAGTCTTGATACCACTCTCAACCTTTTCCCCATCCAACACCAGGTCTGAAAATCCAGCCGAAAAACACCCCACCAGCTTCTCATAATAAGGCCCCTGGAGAGTAGCCATGAATATATCGATAAGTTCTCTCTCCATCATTGGAGGTTGAACTCTCGCTGCCAGGTCACGCCACGTTTGGGCATACTCCTTAAATCTCTCATTACCCCTCTGGGAGAGGTTCTGCAGTTGCATTCTGTTTGGTACCATGTCACTGTTGTATTGGTAATGCCTGACGAAAGCCTCCACCAAGTCTCTCTAGCTTCAGATATGGGTCCTCTCTAACCCCATATACCATTCCAATGAAGCCCCAGCCGAGCTGTCTTGGAAGAAATGCATCAAGAGTTTCTCGTCATCTGAGTAGGCCGACATTTTCCTGTAGTATGCTCGAATATAAGCCTTAGGGCAAGTTGTACCCATGTATTTATCAAAGTCTGGGACTTTGAATTTCGGTGGGATTCTCACTCCAGGAACTAAGCCAAGGTTAGTCATATCGAAACCAAAGTGTTTTGGTTCTCGTATGTGCGCATCCTTTCTTCGATCATTTTGAATTTCTTGTCGGGCTCAGATGGGAGGCCAGAGTCCAAACCTTGCATGGAGAAAATGTCATCCTGACGATCTTCTTCCCAGAGCGCCCCCGACGCCATGCACAACACATACACATACTACCTCTACCACCAACTACTCAAGGAATTCCCCCAGCTGCTCCTCCGCCCAGAGGAATGACAACAGTAGGACTGCCTCTGCCCAGAGGATTGGCACCACCAAGTCTACCTCTGCCCGGAGGGATAATGCTAGCACCACCATGAACAACACCATCTTCATCCATACGAGCGACCAAAGGTTGGACCAAGGTTCTTAATTGTTCCTGCCCCTGAGCCACATTTTGCATTAACTCCAAAAACTGAGCCATGCGGTTGCGAAAATCCTGAAGTTCAGCCTGTACTTGATCCATTTCTTTCTGTTGATTCCCTCTTCTGCGATACCTGTGAATATTTGAGTTCGCAATCCTGCTAAAGAAAACCAGGCAGAGATAAGAATAAGCTGATCCAGAACACCTATTATGCAAATGGGTATGCGTTGCAAACGAAAATGCGATGTTTGAGTATTCCCAGGGCGAACTACCCCTTGATTATAGTTTAATAATAATAAACACAAAGAATGAACGGAACACCAATAACATCTGCTCATATATTAGAAAACAAGAAAGTAACCACCAGTCATTACATACAACTCAAATAGTAAAAGATATCCAAATACAATAGTTAGCGATCCCAACCAACAAGCCTGGTGATGATCAAATACAAAAGAGAGAAAACCACTAAGGTGTATCATCAAAATCTACCATAGCCAGCCCTTCCCAACCTTCACGCACTTCGCACCAAGCTTGAATCTCCATGAATCTACCATAGCCATGCCCCAACTGACGGATCTCCCTCTTCAATTCTTCGTTCTCCTTACGTAATTCTTCTTTTTTCAGCCCAAAGCTTGTTATACCTCTCCCTCTCCACAGTAGTGGTTTGCTTGATCATCAATGGGTATAAAGGTGGCTCTACCGAGAAAGGCAGAAACACCTCCCATACCCTTCTCTGAATCCATTCCACATATGGAGCGTAGACTCTACAATCACTTTTACCCAGAGAAACTTTCCCTTTCCTGTGGATCTTTCCCCATGCATCCACAGCTATTTTCAACAAATCTGGACCATACTCCACATGGAAAAATAAAGATTCCTGAACATCCCTCTCCTTCGGTGGCTCTTTCAGCACGTATCCAAATTGTCTAACAGTAAGAATAGGGTTATAGTTAATCCCCCCTTTTCTTCCTATCAGGGGAACATTCAGGAAGTCTCCACAGCTGACGATGATCTCTTTACCCAACAAGTCATGATTAATCCACACCAGATTCTCTACCCTGAGACCCATCAATCTCTTGGACCACTCTAATGACCTCCGAGTGTCCACAAAGGCCCCAGAATGAGGGAGACGGTCCATGAACCACTTATGGAAGAGTGGTGCACAACAAGAAATAAGTCCTCCCCTCCTCTTCTCATTCTTATAATGCAAAGAATGGTACAAATCACCGAGAAGAGTAGGAACCAGATTTCTCATAGTGAAGATCCTGACAGCACTCATGTCCACAAAATCAGTCATATTTGGGAACAGGATGATTCCATAAACATACAGAGTCAGGATAACATTAAATATTATCCAACTTTTTGCCTCAGCGTACTTACAAGCTTGGCCAACCAAAAAATCCAAATGAAACCCTTGAAAACCTCCCTTGTTAGCAACATTACCATCCAAAATAGATTAGCCCAAATGAAGAGTAGCGACAACCTCCTCCAAATTAGGGTTTTCCTTGGAATAATATAAAGGTGATCTCTCCCTAATGGGGACCCCCAAGATGAAAGCAAATTCCTCCAAGGTCGGAACCAATATATAGTCTGGAAAGGTAAAACAACGCAGTGGAGGGTTGTAGAATTGCACTAGAGTATGATAGCCTTGTACTCATATTCAGTGATAGTATGTAAGAAGCTCAGAATTCTCCCATAATATTTCTTGAAATATGCTAGAATACCAGGATCTGCCAAAGCAACTAATCCGTGAAGAGAGTCTAAGGTTGGAGCTGGAAATTTATACACGATGATATTCTTTCTACCGGTGTTCATCTCTGAAGGTCTTCAGCAACTGGAATCAAAGATAAGATACAAACCTGGAAATAAACAAACATGTTAGAATGCAATAATGATGCAAATACAAACATGGGATTAAGGTATCCAATGAGCCCATAAAGGTTGTTGTGCTGCTGACTGAATAAGGACCATAATTCCACTATGACAAGAAATCCAGAATACCAAAATACCGAGATGATTAGAATACCAGGTTGATAAGTTCACACTGATAAGAAAACCAGAAATCCGAGTTGGTTGAAGGTCAAGGTTTCCTGCAAAAACCCATTCCCTCTCACATGTGGGTTCTAATCTTGGCATGATAATCCTAGCTGGTCCTTAGTATCACGGGCTCTCAGGTTGAGAAACGATGATACGGTCACCATTTCTGGTTTGGCATCATCATCAATCAAGGAGGCCTCAACTGAGTTCCAATGAACGGTCTCCAGAGTCATAAGCTCTCTAAGTCAACATCCTATCATCTGCACCAGACTCGTAGGATATAACATCTCCAAATAAAACCACGCCTGAATGTGAATTTCGTGTCAACTAAATGTGGCCAGACGCCACGCAAGCCATACTACTCTCCACTCTAATCCTAGGTGTATACTCAAGCCTGGGTATTGGGTTTATCTCTCATAGAACCATCCCACCCAACAGCACAGCAGTAACAGCAAAATAGGATAACAGTAATCAAGTTCAAATAAAGCAGTAAAATACAACAGATAATGTACTACAGATACAACAAATAAATGCACAAAAATAAACACCCAATGAAACAGAACAGACAAGCGTTAGGATTGACTCGTATAGGGAACCAGAGTCCCTAGCAGAGTCGCTAGCTGTCGTAACACGAAAAATAACCGGCAGAAAAACATAGTCGCCACCGAACGTTATTTATCCCGACGAAGGGAAAGGAAACGATCGAAGAAAAACATAAAAGGGAGAAGACATGGTCGTCATAACCATAGTCCGGATTCAGGATTCGATTACGCGAGAGGAAGGTATTAGCACCCCTTTGCGTCCATTGTACTCGACGGGATCCACGATTGCTGTCTAATCAAAAGGTGTGTCATCTAAAGCCTACTGCCAAACGAAAAGGAAAAGGGAAAATGAAAAGAGAAAACAAAGGAGGACTCGCAAGGATCATCATAATCCTATGCCTACGTATCTTCATGGACGAATGAAGAATCAGAGTCGACGTAGTTCGAGGACTACGGGTGAAAAAAGGGGAAGGTTGCTCGCCAAGGCTTCACTGTCTTTTGCCTACGTATCCTCATTGGGACGAGAATGTGGAAGTCAGATCAGTCGTAGTTTGACGTACGAGTCGATAAATGTTTTTTTATGAGCGACGTCAGGTTCGTGTTTCGACAGTTAGGGTCGATGCCTGTTTGTAACAGAACATAAATAACTCACTCTTTCTGAAAATGATTTAACACCAATCCCGAAGGATAAAAAGATTTGTACTTTGTTTGTGAGTTTTAGACAGAAGTGAATTAAGTCAGCTTGGAACTCGTAATGCACTAAAGTCTATGACATAGGAGCGAATGCATCACATGGTCGCCCCCAAACGGGACGTACGCTAAACACTCTAGAAAAGCAAGGGGAGACCCCTCACTCGTCATTTCCCATGTACTTAAGGCTTGTGGTACACAATACTCATTGTAATTATCAAGTGTTTTGATTTTGTTTTGAGATGAGAAGAGAGAGGACTCAATGGTTGAAAAGAAAATAATTAAGGGAAACTGACTCCTAATGTTGTCATGCACAATAGTCCTAAAGTTGGGATAAAAGGGAGTTCTACCTAATGTTAGCATGCAAAGAGATAGACCTAAGGTTAAGGTTTAAAAAGGGATATCCTAATTGTTATCATGCAAAGAATTGAAAGCCTAATGTCTCTCCTACCTCAAGCTTAATCAGAAATTAAGTCGAGCTAGGAATCCTAAGGTATCATGTGAACAAGCACAAGTAAATAATATACTAACCAATCATAAACAAAAGCAAACTCAATACTTAAAAGAAAAGAAAGAAGAGTGAGAGATGAAGGAGAAGATGCAACATTAAGTAACCCAAAGGTGACGCTCAAGCAATACAATATAAACATCAAGCCATGCAAGCATCATATTCAATCACACAATTTAACCATCCATACCATGTCAATATAACAAGAATGTGTACATACTTCAAACCAAACTCAAAGATTGGAAGACAAAACAGTTAGGCAAAACAATGCATCAATGCACACACAAGTGTCTTAAGACCAATCAAGAAGTAATATCAATCCTCAAACAAAGTGAAATGAATCCAAATGATATGGGAACCAATATGGGGTAGTAGCTAAATCATATTGCATTCACCTCATGTTAATGTTCAAAGAAAGAGCAAAAATATTCAAGGCATGCATCTCAACAACATTCAACATTTGTCAACAAATAGATCATGTAAAACACACCTCAAAAGAGTAAACATGGGAGATTAGGGTATGAATCCAAGTAGGGGCAGTGACATGATCATGTATATCATTTCAAACACCAACTCATGGATAAAAAGGAGAAACAACAAAGATCAAACTCAAACATGCATCAAAACTAGGCAAGCATACACCATGACTATCCTTAAAGAGTAGGGAGTGTTCAAACAAAGCACAAAGCATATATGATTAAGTAAGTCATACCATGGCATCAAGGTCAGAACCATATTCAAATGTATCACATCACATCTAATTCAAGAATATCAAACCAAATTCATAAGCATCATGCTTAAAATGCTAGACACACACCACTCACATTTCTCATAATAAGAACAAAGATGATCATGTGAAGAAGAGAATGATAAGATATCACAACCATGGATATCAAATCATGAAAATCAACATTTCAAACATGTCATCTCAAGCACACAAGGAATCATAGGCATCCATTAAGTCACACAATGAAGCATTTCAAAGAAACAAGTTAAGAACACCAAAGAAACCACCTCACAACATCATCAACTTAGGAATTCAACCAAAAAAAGAAAAATGACCAAACGACAATAAATCCAAAGCCTAGATCAAGTCAAGATAGTACATAATCACAGTCAATAGGCATCTCAAGCTTCAATCAAGCACAAATGGTCAAAAGGAAACCAAACTAGGTCAAGTATCAAGCATGTTCCATTCAAACTCAAGTCACATTTGGGCATCAATAAAAAATAGAAAAATGACTTATTAAATTCCAACAAGAGGCTCTAACTCATGTTATATCCACCAAGAAAAAATGTGAAAAGATCTCAAGAAGAATTGCATGAATGCATCACAAATTGGATCAAACAATCTCACAGAGTAAGCAATAATCGAGGATCAATTAAAATAAATAAAGTACCAATCAAAAACTCAAAATCCAAGCATCAAATCATTCCTCGAATATTCATCAAATATGTATTAAAACATGGTAGGGAAATTAGATCATGAAACCAATCAAAGGCATAAAAAGCTCAAACCCTATCTCAAGGGCAAAGTTGGAAAACCACCTCACAAATTAATTCCAAATAAAATATAAAAATACATGAAAAAATAAAATAAAAATCATGAAAAATATATCAAGACATTAAATAATCATAAACATATTTTTAACATTTTTATCATGGATTTATCAATTAAAACAAAAATTAAATTGAAAATGACAAGAAAATAAAATAAAAAAAGAGAAGAACAATACAAGTGGGGTGTATGAGCAATCTCAGAAACAACAAGATTCAAGTTACACGTGCCCGGGCCTAAAATGTGTGATGGTGTGAGTAGCAAAAGGTGCGCAGGCCCAGTCCACTTCATTACCTCATTTCATTAATCAGATTAATTGAATAATAAAAAAAAAGAAAAAGAAAAATGAGTAACAATTTTATGTGAACAATATCAATTGGTCACATACATTTTAAACCATATAAGACAAAAAAAATCAAACGAATCAGATCAAGACACCACATCATCTTCTTCATGCAATGCAAACAAGGTGAGCAAGAAACCCTACCGCCGGTGACGAACCAGTCCGGCCAGCCACCACCGGCGGTGGTGGTGGAGGCCGAAAAACACGCGTAAATAGACCTTTCCCCCTTATTTTTTTACGTATAATCCAAATATCCACTTATTTTCAAGCCATCTTGCATCTAAGGCCATGAAAAATCAGTTTAAAGAAACAACACGCATAGAGCAATAAACTCAAATCAAGACAACCAATGCTCTACATTGTAGTACACTTTAAGGAGGTTTCAAATATGCAAGTAGATCTTGAAAACAATCACTAAAATTCATGAAAACAACCAGGAAAACAAAGCCATCAAAACTGAAACTCATTGAATCACATACATTCACACATGAACCAATGCCTACATACGTAGGACTTCAAATGCAATAATCTCATGATCCTAACATGGCATCTATGCATGAGAAGGAAGGGTTTGGAAATTACCTAATGGAGAAAGTCCATTGCCTCTTGTTTCTTTAAGCAAAATCTGAAGCGAAATCGTTTGCAAGCTTCAGAAACTTTCATTGATTATGAATAATGCAAGAATATTGAGAGGTTTTGGGAGAAAAAAGGAGACCGAGCTTCTGAAAAAATGAGAGAAGGGGACGATTCTGATCTGCCATCTTTAGGTTTGGAGTTGATGCATTTAAATATGGGGTGCTTAGGGTTGGAAGATGGCTATGACACGGAGCCAAAAGGATCAGAGTTTGTTATATTTGGTTTGGAATTCAAAATGAGTGAAAAGCATGTGTTATGGTATTGGTCCGGTTCTTACTTTGGCATGAGAGGTTTTTTTGCTTTGGTTTGGGATTGGAATGAGGTACTTACTTGTGTTATAATGGGCTGACATTATGCAATCCTCTTTGATCCATTTTACCAACTTTCTAAGTTTGCACCCTTTTGGTGGGGTACCTCTCCCTTGTGGCGGACTACATGTTTGGTCCATATTGGCAAAGTTTTATGGGGCATTTGGAGTCAAGTAAGAAGGACAGTACAATTTTTGAGGTATGACACAAGTTTGGCACAAATGGATACATTTTGGTCGTGACACGCAAGAACAATGCAACCATCATGGAAGCCATTTCAAGGAATCATAACTCGATGAATTCCACATCAATTCACACAATCTTGAGCTCAACATAAATTAGGGAAATCATAGAATAAAAATCATGTTGGTTATGTCTTGAATTGGAGCTAGAATCAATGAGGAAATTGGCCATGAAAGTTGCTTCAAAATCTGTCTAAACACCATGCCAAAATTCTAAGTTATGAGATCATTTTGACAACTTGAAACCTTGATCTTGGAAGCACCATAACTTGAACTATAATGATCCAAATGAGGTATTCTTTACATCAATGAAAAGCTTGAATAACAATCTACAACTTTCATGTTGACCACATTTCAAAATGGAGCTTGGGTCATGGAGGAAATCTACCATATAAGAAAGTTATGGGTTGTGGAAATTCCCATTCTACCCCATCTTCTACATCTGCCACATAACCACTTTTTGAACAAAAATGGTCACTTCATGCCCCTTTAGTAACTAAATGTGTCTCTATTTCTATTGGAACTAATTGGTTACATTTTCTATATTCTATTTCACCATCATATTGGACTTGCGTTTCATTTTGAAATATTTGGTCACATACTAACACGAATTCTTATTCTGCTACATCTGCTTCCCATCACATCCTAGCTGCTACATCTACTTTTGCACGCCTTCACACTTCTCTACCTATCACTCACCTCTACCACAACTTCTCCTTCTGCTATCTCTTTTATTCGTCTTCTCACTCCCAACTTCATTGGGCTTCCGATTTCTTCGTCTTCTCTCACTTTTGATTTTGATTTTGATTAAGTGTTTGTTTTTTTAGGTTTCGTGTTGTTGGATCACGCGTTAGGGGGAAGATTCGCTGGCGGTGCGGTTTCTGAAGGCTCCAGGCCCTGGTTCAGGTTTGCACTTCCTTATGCTGTGTAAATCATGAAAATTATCGGAAAAGTTCCTTTTTTAGGAAGTACAAGCTATAAACGAATTGGGAAAGTTAGGGTTTGGATTTTTTTGGTGTTGATAATGAAAAGGGGTTAATTTGTGGTTATGGTTTATAGAATTGGAATTGGGTTTGATGATTTTGAGTAAAGATAGAATATTTTCTGAATGTTGTGATGGATTTGTGGAATATTTAATGTTGTAACTTTTTTTTTAATTATGGTATATAATAACAACCACTTATATCTTCCTCTCATTATGAATTGCTAAACACTAACAGGTGGTTGAAACAATCCTCACAATCCATGACTGAGATGTCTGTACATTGGTGGTACTGTTCCTGTGCTGCTGGAGGTTAGTGTCATTGTTGTTGGTTATTTGGAGTTCATGTAAGCGTAGATTGGGTTATTGCTCAGAGGTGGAGGGTTGTTGAGTTTATCGGGCATTCTGCTGCCGTTTAGAGTGAATTCGTTGGAAATGTAAGAGGTACTGGTTGTCTGTTTAACATTTTAAGTCTTAAAGATTTGCCATATATTAATGAACTGAGATCTCTAATCTATTTATTTTGATGAAATCTATTTTGATGCAATGTAAATTCATAATAAGAATTTACATGTGTTTGACTTCTGCTCTGTTAAATGATGTCAAAATTCACCTGAAATTTGATAAGGTAGCAAAATTATATTGAAAGACCTCTGAATTTTAGTACTGCACATCTCAATACTGGTTATTGACTTCTCCTGCAGCTCCTTGCATTATTTCTAATGCGTGTTGTTGATATCTCTAGAAGCTTTTGATACATAGAGATTGATTACTGTCATGGACAATTTGATGCATAGCCAAGCAGTAGATGTTCCAAAGTATGGCTTTAAGTGTTACAAGAACAAAGTGTAGTTCCTATAGTTTTGAAGTGTAGATTTATTTGGGTTTCATTTGATCATAAGTGGTTATGCTGAGTACAGATATTCTTCAATATAAACACACCTATTTGACTATGTATTTTTTCATGACATTTGCTTGCCTTTTGTACAAAATACTGACCTGATGTTTCAAATAGTTTACCTTCGTTTGTATGCATATTTTGACATTTGCTTGTGTTTTGTACAAAATCCTGATATGATGTTTACAATACTATACCTTCTTTTGTAAACACTCAGTCTGATGTTTCAAATAGTTTACCTACGTTTTGTATACATAGTATGCCATTTGCATGTGTTTTGTACATAAACCTGTTCTGATGTTTTAAATAATGTACCTCGGTTTGTATACTAATACATCCATGTTATTAACCCCATGTTTACATTTCAGGGCCATGACATTTATGTGGTTGTTCCAACAATCTATAAACAGGCTTTTGACTTGGCGCTGTCAGGTAACATCACCTACACCATGTCAAACTTTCATGTTCACCCAAATGATTGGCAACACACCATCTCTGATAGGACGATGACATCATTTGCTGATATTATCTCAGGGAAATGGCAAAAGAATCTTCTTAGTGGTTCTGTTGCTAATGTTGTTATCAAACCGTGTGTTGTTTATTTTTCATGAAATTCTATTTTGATTCCTTTTCTACTATTTTGTTGTATAGATGTTATTTGTATGGTTGATGAAGTAGGATACTCGCAGTCAAACACGGGGGGGGGCGTGGGGGAGACAACTCATATCAACTTGGTGTTATGTGATTCAAGGTATATCGTTGACCGAATACTCAATTTCATTTTACTTCTAAAATTGTTTACTAACTATCTCCTTCTTCCACTTAGTGACAACACGTTGCATTGTACCATTTGGGAAAACCATGCTAACGAGTTCTTTGAGTATAAACAGAAACAACATGATCCGACCATGCTAACTGTTATTCTCCTAAAGTATGCAAATGTTAAGGAAGAAGGTCGTAACCTACCCCACATCAATTTAAACAACCATCATTCACTCTATATTTTTGACATTTGATTTAATTTATGTTTTAATATATGCTTTTTAGTTTTCAAGGTAAGTTCCCCCTGGCTGTTACAGACACTTACAACGTCACAAACATACATATCCATGACGATTTGCCCGAAATGAATGACTTTATAAAGAGGTACAAAACTTACACTATATCACAACCTAATTATGTCATGTACATTTTTTTCGTTCTTCAATAATTTATTTGTTATATGCCTTAAACCTGCAGCTTGTCCAAGGGCGCTAACTATGGCAACGCACTGACAACCACTAGCAACCACACTCGTGATTTGTCGCAGCTGTCTTATGGCTGTAGCAGCTGCAATTATATTATGGAAAATACCAGGAATGCAGGAAAGCCTATTTTCAGATAAATGTGTGCTTGTAGTTTGATATATATTGTAAATTTTAAACTCAAGTTTTCTATCGATAATATTTTTTTATTGTTCCTTCTCTTTTTCTTTAATGGCCAATCATATATAACACTGTATTTACAACTTAATGCTAAACTTGACCATCATCATTCATTACTATTTTACCTCCCAATGTTACAATGTTACAGTTTCAAAGCAATTAATGCATTTACATTTTCAAAGTGGGGGTGAAGATGAAGAGTCACAAGCTTAATTATAAAAACCTGCCTCCTATTCTCAACAACACAGAGCAAGCTTCGTCAAAAGAGGAATAAGTTGTATGGCGTCCAACAATGTTCTCCAGGTCGCAGAACCTTTGGATGTGCAGAAAGCGGCAGAGTTCGAAGCATCTGCAGAGTTGCAACAACATCTACAAGTCCATCAACCTGTCTACGACTAACAACCTCAACAGGTCCAGCAACTACATTACCTACTTGAATTTTATATCACTAGAAACATCTCTACATTATTCTTTCTTTCTTTTTTAATCATTTTTTTTATATTTTCATCAACAGATGTACAACCATGTCGAACATGCTGTCCGGGTCCCCCCAGCTGCGGAGTTCCAACCACCTACGGAGTTTCAACCACCTCCGGACTACCACTAACCTCTACCGGTCCAACAACCTCCCCACGTACAACAACCTCAAGAGGTCCAGCTACTGCATTTGCTTTTTGGTGGTTCTTTTGGCCTTTCTTAATGTGCATGTTTCTTATTGGTATTAGTTCATGGGGCCATCCCTAATGTATATTGGGATATTGGGCCATCTGTAGTTGCAGCAGACTTGCCTGTTGATGTTCTTCACAATCCTCATTTAATGGTTTTGTTCAACAGGTCATTCAGGTGCCAGCTGTGCGACAAAGAAGAAAGAGGAGCAGAATAAGGAGATCTGCAACAAGGGTGAGAAGGATATAAGTCTTTGATTCAGATGATGATGATGATGAACAAGACTATCAAATCTTTAATTCTGATGATGATGATGAATAGGACTATAGCTGGAGCAACCTTCTGTCGGCTAGGAGTCTTAGATTTGGTGATTAAAAATGCAAAATTTCTTTCAAATTTTATGTCAGCTACAGGTTTTGGAAACTGTCTTTCTTTATATTACATCGCATTTGTAGTACTAGCCATTATGCTCAGTTTTTTGGGACACATCCATAATGCTCAATTACTATGTATTTTGGCTTTCAAATGTTAATTCAAATATCCCATTTCTCTTCTTCAATATACTTGACTTAATTACATTTAGTTTTATATTAAATATACTTGATATATCTTTTTCAAGTATTAGTATAGCTAATTAGGAACATTATATTTATTTAAACTTTTAGTAAATTTTGAAACTATATGAAACAGGAAAAATAAAACAATTGTTCAAATATTAGTGATGACAGGAAAAACTATATAAACCCTAAAAAAACTCTACCAAAGAGGTATTAGTTTTTAAACAATTGTTTTTAAAAACCACTACATTTATCTTTTAAAAACTTATTTAAACACTAAAAAAAATTTTAGATAATTGTTTTTAAAAAACTTATACAATTATCTACCAATCCATTTTTTAATTTTAATTTTTTATTTTTCCAATAATTTTTTCATTTTTTCTAATTTGATTCAATTTCTATTACAAATTGGTGACAATTTTGCAGTTCACAACTGTACCTGTGCGGACGCACGGGTAATGTAACACCCTTCTACCCCACAAACAATTTTAGGGAAAACACGTAATATTATCAAAGTAAAATTAGCAAGAAAGGTGCCACATATATTCAAAAACATCATTTAGTAATCATTGTCCTGTCCCGTAACACGGTTTACACATTCTTAATAATGAAATTAACAACTACGCAGCGGAAATCAACTTTTTATGTCATTTCAATAAAATACTTCATACGAAATATATCCAAATCACATCATCGCCAACAATGTAAAAATTCAACATAAAACAAAAGAACGCGAGGTTCACAACAAATCCCAACCCGATGTTACATGACACAGAGCAGGACACCTTTAAACTAAATAGCGATAAAGACACACTCCAAAGCTATATACTCCATTGTCGTGAATCTACTCTTGGTTATCTGCAAGTTACCCACATAAGAGGCAACATTTCCAAGCAGGCAGGGTGAGAAATCACAATTCATTATAGTAATATAAGTACATGGAAAATGAACAGGAAAACAACAACAACATCATAACATAGCCAACAACAGCATCATATCATAATCAATCAACAACATCGTATCATAATCAACATCAACATCAAGGTACAATCAACAACAACATCATGATACCCTCAACATCAACATCATAGTATAATCAAGGGCAACATCATGATATAATCAACAACAACATCATAGTTCAATCAACAACAACCCCATGATATCCACAATAAAACATACATATTATTCGACAATCAACTCATACACATGCAATGCCACTTAGAATAAAATGCAACTTCATCGAAAACATGCATGTGGTACCAATTCAACGTGGATGGACACTTGGCCATCAACCCTCCAAAAGGAGCACAACGTAATCAACGTATCTCTTCAATCCGCACAATGGGATTGAAGCTACCAATAGGCCGAAGCCCCAACATAAAAATGCTATGAAATGAAATGATGCTAATTCTCCTCAATTCATCAATTATCAACGTGTGCATCATTCATTTCATATTCAACAAGTGTTTATCATACAATCATGTTTTATTATCTTACATCAACAACAACTCGACAACAAAAGATCAGTACGAGAAAACGTCAAGAAACCTCAAGAAAACAACAAAAATAGCAAAACATCATGTCTGACACGACCACCCGTGTCCTGGGACACGGCCCGTGTCAGGAAACCTGCACTCAAAACACGAAACAGACAAAATACAACAAATACAGTGGTTTGACACGGCCGCCCGTGTCCTGTGACACGGCCCGTGTCAGAAGCTCTGTAGCAAAAATCCAACAAAAGAAAAATACAGCAAGAGTGGTGGTCTAACATGGCCGCCCGTGTCCTGTGACACGGCCGTGTCAGGACGCGAAAACTCAGAATGTTTCAAAGGGTTTTTCTGCTGCGTTTTAACTTAAATTTCCTCAAAATTCAGTTTTTCCCAATACGAAAATTTGATCAAAGACTCACACAACACACATACATCAACACACAACATTCTATCTCATTATATTTCATCGAATCATTCATTCCTAACTCATTCTACATCATCCAACACCACAATTTCTCAAAATCTACAAATACCTCATCTAGTCATAACCAAACCCTATAGAACTATAATAAACCATGAAAACTCCCCATACCTTAGAGTAATCCGAAGCTTTATCCTTCTTTCTCCAAGATTCTCCTAGCAATCCTTCAAAACTCTTGTTTTCCTCCTCCTCTTCTCTCCTTCAGCGTTCTTCACAAAAACACGATCCGTTAGAAATTGATCGATCTTTCTTCTTTTGTTACATTATCCCAGTTTATGAACTTCCAACTCTACCCTTACTCCTTTTCCTTTATGACCATCTTGCCCTTTTCTTAATATTTTTAAATAATAAATAATAATCTAAATAATACATGATTATTCACTCTATTAAAATTATTTAAAAAATACTCTTTTAATCCATAATTCTCCAAATTGCCAAAAACCTCTTAATTCCTTCTAAATTAAATAAATAAATGATTAATTTAGATTTTTGGGGTGTTACAACTCTCCCCTACTTTAATAATTTTTGTCCTAAAAAATTTACTCGATGCAAACCACTCCAGATACGTTATCACCTCCGACTAATCAACTCTCATGCCGCGCGTGGCAATACCACAAATAACGCAATACGACAATACACCTTATCAATGCCAACGACAATAAGATGAAATGCTCACGCGATGTACTCGACGACCAACTCAAAATACCGGGAATAATCAGGTGAGGAACATACAGGTTCACTATGAACCAGAATACAACACGATCGCTACCATCGCCATAGGCAACCCTCCCCTAACTCCCTATCATAGGAATTAGCTACTCGCACTCGAACCATCACCATAGGTAACAAGGCAATAACAAAGGTAAGAACACAAAGGCCCAACGCATAATTTCAACGTAACCAACTACCGACATCGTTGATACTCACATAGGAACCAACTGTGCTACCCACACTTTCGCTGCGCACTCTGAGTACTCGCAACTATCTAATCTACCAAGTTTACATCAACTTCCGACCATCAAAGCAGACATAAGAAAAGACCTTTCAACTTAACTCATCAGAAATTCCATCCAAACAGGCATTCTATACTCTTGTGATTACTGAATACTTCAAACTTAGATCCATAAACAATACCTCTGAATATCCAACACAACTTCAACTGCAGCCAATTCCAAATCTTGAACAGGATAGATACTTTCAAGAATTCCTAATTATCGTCAACATAAGCTACAACTTCACCACCTTGTATTAACACATCATCAAAATTCATCTCAACGCATAACAACCTCACTACAACATAAGGATACATGTGTCCAATTAATCTCAACAAGAAAAAAAAATCATCTTCCAAACAGAGCTTAATACCCAATAGCCGTAGATTTAGCCTCAATAACCTACACTTAACATGGCATATTAACCAAACCAATCAAACAAACTAATTCCTCAAGTCCTACTCATACTAGCACAATTCTCCCAAAATCCCTCATCCGAATTAACACAACCACTCAACTTCATCTTTACAAATCATAATTCACACCTTGCTAACTCAGCATATAGCTTCATTTCTTTCAGTACTTGCAACTCAACTCTCAAATACTCTACACACTCTTCTTCTGATTTTATAAAACATAAGAATATCCACAACGAACACCAGTTATAACTCATCCAAACAAGTATGTAAAATACCATTCATATTTCCATATATACACTTTAAGGCATACCGGCCACTACCCTTCTCGATCCGACATCCTTGGTCAAAGCATAGTCTTACATTACCATTTACTTCCTACTTGGTTTATCTCTACAGTCCTTCAAGTCTCATGTCAGTCGAATTCTCGATCCACCACAAACCAAAACCCAAGTTATCCAGAACACAACTGTGAGTTTCCAAACTACTCATTGATCAACTCGCAACCTCATACTAACAACCTCAAGTCTGCCTCATTTCCCTATATAGGAATCCGCATCGACAACTCAAACAATTCATAAGCACTTGGCTCAACCCCAAACAATTCACTGTGCATACTATTCTAGTTGGCAAGACACGTCTACTCCATCCAACATGATTCCGTCGACTATCAACAAGAGATTAAGGGTGATCAGTTCCTCAATTTGTCAATAGACAGGCGGAAACCATAATGGTGGCATAAATCATCATTACCCAACTACAATAGCGTCCTTTACCTTTTTCTTAAAGCTATCTAAGCATACTGCTCCACCATCTCTCTAAGGCTTACAAACGTTTTTCCTAATTTTTCTTATTTTCCATCTCGTCAATGATACGAAAAGTCCAAAATCCAGTACATATTCTCCTATACAAGGTAGTTGCACAACACAATCATTAAATATCCTTCTAATACCGGAAACGTTACTACATCACGTACAATCCAAATCGACCCACTTCAGTCGAAACATTTATCTAAGTTCCAACTTTTGACGACCCTAACCAATCCTTCATCTTCCTTTTTAATCTCACAACTTCGATGATCCGTATAATTTCACACTTGATCATCATTCCAATCACAATCTCAACAATACCATCTCATCATCTGGTTGGTGATATAGCTTCCAAAAATTTTCCGACTCATGCCGACACATCTCGCCAACAACACAGAATACACTTTACTATTTAACATTCCTCAAAGATTTCTATACTTTAATCATTCTCAACTATCATACGCCGCACTTCCATGTGCTTCTCCGATATTCCTCCTCTTATTACTAAACATTTCATACTTGACTTCATCTTACTATTTCCAGCAAGAATTGTCCAACTTCAAACACGATTATCTTCTTTAATACAGACTTTCCAGACATAAAATTGGATTCCAAAATGAAGGTAATTTCATGTAGATTCTAGAACTTCAAGAATCGCTCAAATCTGAATTACGAGTAAAAAGTTATCGTCTTTGCAATGGGACTGGTCAAGAAATCCCATATACAAACTTCCACCAAACAAAATCAGCATCAGACCCAACTATTCTAACGCGTCTTTCTCCCTGCTCACAAACATGCCGAAGACAAAATTTATATGCAAACTGTAGGTAATTTCGTAAACTTTCCGAAAAGTCCAGAATCCCTTTCATCAGAGTTACGAGTAGAAAGTTATGCCTCTTTTACCGAAGGCTGTTCCATAAATGTGAAAATAAAATCTGAAATTGGTGAGCATGAGTTCTACCTCTTTCTCCTGCTTCCAAACCCTTCCAACTATCTTTGCTCTTCACCCAACTCTGAAAATCATCCGACTTCACTCCAGATATACTCCACTTGCATATCACTATTCGTCATATTGGCCTATCTTCTCCGAGAAGCAAACATCAATCATACTGACTCGTCCTCCTTCAAATGTCTCAACTGGGCCGATAGATAAAATCATGAGTCCATACTCTTGTCGATTCGCAACAACACAATTCTGACAACACTTGCACAAAATCAAATCAACTCCAACAACACTTGTACTCTTACCCTTAATATCACCTTGAGTTCAATCCTCACACCAGAAACATCTCCGGGAAGCAAACTTCTCTCCCACTTGTTTCAAACCAACACCGGGAGCCAACAGTTAGAAAACAAACAAGTACCGACAGTGTTCCACACACTTGTCGCGTACCAAGGGATAAATGACATTAGACAACTTGGCCGGACAGACCGACCTGCTCTGATACCACTAATGTAACACCCTTCTACCCCACAAACAATTTTAGGGAAAACACGTAATATTATCAGAGTAAAATTAGCAAGAAAGGTGCCACATATATTCAAAAACATCATTTAGTAATCATTGTTCTGTCCCGTAACGCGGTTTACACATTCTTAATAATGAAATTAACAACTACGCAGCGAAAATCAACTTTTTATGTCATTTCAATAAAATACTTCATACGAAATATATCCAAATCACATCATCGCCAACAATGTAAAAATTCAACATAAAACAAAAGAACGCGAGGTTCACAATAAATCCCAACCCGATGTTACATGACACAGAGCAGGACACCTCTAAACTAAATAGCGATAAAGACACATTCCAAAGCTACATCCTCCATCGTCGCGAATCTACTCTTGGTTATCTGCAAGTTACCCACATAAGAGGCAACATTTCCAAGCAGGCAGGGTGAGAAATCACAATTCATTATAGTAATATAAGTACATGGAAAATGAACAAGAAGGCAACAACAACATCATAGCATAGCCAACAACAGCATCATATCATAATCAATCAACAACATCATATCATAATCAACATCAACATCATGGTACAATCAACAACAACATCATGATACCCTCAACATCAACATCATAGTATAATCAACGGCAACATCATGATATAATCAACAACAACATCATAGTTCAATAAACAACAACCCCATGATATCCACAATAAAACATACATATTATTCGACAATCAACTCATACACATGCAATGCCACTTAGAATGAAATGCAACTTCATCGGAAACATGCATGTGGTACCAATTCAACGTGGATGGACACTTGGCCATCAACCCTCCAAAAGGAGCACAACGTAATCAACGTATCACTTCAATCCGCACAATGGGATTGAAGCTACCAATAGGCCGAAGCCCCAACATAAAAATGCTATGAAATGCAATGATGCTAATTCTCCTCAATTCATCAATTACCAACGTGTACATCATTCATTTCATATTCAACAAGTGTTTATCATACAATCATGTTTTATCATCTTACATCAACAACAACTCGACAACAAAAGATCAGTACGAGAAAACGTCAAGAAACCTCAAGAAAACAACAAAAACAGCAAAACATCATGTCTGACACGGCCACCCGTGTCAGGAAACCTGCACTCAAAACACGAAACAGACAAAATACAGCAAATACAGTGGTCTGACACGGCTGCCCGTGTCTTGTGACACGGCCCGTGTCAGAAGCTCTGTAGCACAAATCCAACAAAAGAAAAATACAGCAAGAATGGTGGTCTGACACGGCCGCCCGTGTCCTGTGACACGGCCATGTCAGGACGCGAAAACTCAGAATTTTTCAAAGGGTTTTTCTGCTGCGTTTTGACTTCAATTATCTCAAAATTTAGTTTTTCCCAATACGAAAATTTGATCAAAGACTCACACAGCACACATACACCAACACACAACATTCTATCTCATTATATTTCATCAAATCATTCATTCCTAACTCATTCTACATCATCCAACACCACAATTTCTCAAAATCCACAAATACCTCATCTAGTCATAACCAAACCCTATAGAACTATAATAAACCATGAAAACTCCCCATACCTTAGAGTAATTCGAAGCTTTATCCTTCTTTCTACAAGATTCTCCTAGCAATCCTTCAAAACCCTTATTTTCCTCCTCCTCTTCTCTCCTTCAGCGTTCTTCACAAAAACACGACCCGTTAGAAATTGATCGATCTTTCTTCTTTTGTTACACTATCCCTGTTTATGAACTTCCAACTCTACCCTTACTCCTTTTCCTTTATGACCATCTTGCCCTTTTCTTAATACTTTTAAATAATAAATAATAATCTAAATAATACATGATTATTCACTCTATTAAAATTATTTAAAAATACTCTTTTAATCCATAATTCTCCAAATTGCTAAAAACCTCTTAATTCCTTCTAAATTAATTAAATAAATAAATAAATTATTAATTTAGATTTTTGGGGTGTTACAGGTAACACACCAGTACCGTGTAAACGTACGGGTAACTATACCAAAATTCGTGCAATCGCACTGGTTTTTTTAATTTTTTTGTACATTTAAATAAAATACATGTATACCTTATGTCGGTTGTATTACCGACTTTTCATTTTTTCTTATATTTTAAACCATATTCAAATTAGTTTTCTAATGATTTTCAATTAATTATAATTTAGAATATTTATTTGTCTCAGTCATTATAACGCTATCAACCCTTAATTATTTTTTTCTCTATTTTCACAAATATTTTTTACAAAGTATGTGTCTAATAGTTTTTCTTAACAATAATTATTTTTAAAAACTTATATAACTATCTTCCACTCCATTTCTTATTTTTTCTTTTTTTCAATAAAATTTTGATATTTTCTAATTTGTTTGATTTTTTATGACAAACAGGTGACAATTTCACGGTCCACAGCTGTACCCGTGCAGACGCACGGGTATCCCACTAGTTGGACATGAAAGTAATTGATCAAACATGAGAGCTTTCCAAAAATAGTAACTTTCTAAAAACCTAATTTTCCAAAAATGTCAACTTTTCCAAATTCTTGATTTTTGATAATTCCTTTGACATTTCTTGATAAAATTCCACCCATTGGTCATACATAACATGAGAAACACAAAATTGACCTCAAAACGTCAGGGGTTGACTTTTTCCCTGCACAATTGACTTTGTTTCCAATTCAAATGATTTACAATCATCTGATCAATTGAAATTTTTTTGATTAAAATTGATGATCAATCTTCGACCCATAGACACTTTAGGACATATAAAAGACCATGGAATTAAGTCTTGCTCAAAGAATCAGAAATAAACTGATTTTATCCAAAACCCTAATTCAAGTCCTAAAAGACAGGAGATGTCGACCCAAGCTCAAAACCTTATTTCCTCTGAGTAAGCTGAAGAACCTCTTGAACAAAGATGATTTGTGTAACATGATGTAGCGTCGATTTTTTGGTGACGCGACCACCTACCGTTGTTTGGTGCTACTTTCTGATTTCTGTATTTATCCTATGAAGCTTAAAAGGAAGAGGAAAACATCTTAAACTAACCCTACACGCAAGTGTTTTCTTTAACAAATACTAAGAGATTGGGGATCGGGGTTTGGTTATACAAAGGGAAGCTATTAACACCCAGAGTATTAATAATAATCTATAGGAACCTTCGTTTGCATGTATTTCTACTGTTTGAAATGGTTTCTTGAGTTTATCTACTATTGATTGGGAAAGTTTCTCCTTTGGGAGGGCTAAGAGAATGTTTTTGTTGTTTTCGGGTTTTCTATTGTTTTTTGGAAGGTAATGAGACCTAAGATTTTGATTTGTGTGCTCGCTAAGATTTCGCAATCTTATGCCTACGTATTCTCGTAAAGAGATTTAGGAAATCAGAGCAATCGTAGTTCCTCCTATTCTATGGTAGGAGGAAAAACTTGTTTGGTGTCTTGTTCAAAGCCCAAGATTGAAGTTGTCAGAATATTTGTGTCTTGTTTAAAGCCCAAGATTGAAGCTAAATTTTCATTGAGAGAGAATTTGTCATCTCTAAAGGGAGATATCTCACCTATTCATCACAAATGTTGAGTAATTGGTTATAAGGGAAATTACTTTAACTAGGATGTGTGGAATCCAGCAATGCCATAATTTCCTTTATAAGAGAAATTTTATGAAGGAAGAAGCCTTTAACTCAGTGTAGAGCAATGCCACTTTTTCCTTATGAGTCTTTCTTGCTAAGAGAGGGACATTGACATGGATGTGACGAATCCAGAGGCTTGCACTTATATATGTTAGATGAAAGAGAAATTTTAGCCAGGATAAAGGAAGAACTCCAACTTGGATTTTGAATCAACAAGTGTGCCACTTACAGCAATTTATCTGGAAAAAGGTTTTTATTGTTTGTTTTGATATGTGATGTATAGGGGAAATATCCTCCTAAGAGGGGAATCGTGGTCTTATCTGTGGGGATGTTGTTTTTATCTGCCTTGTTCAAAGCCCAAGGTTGAAGCTAAGAAAGGGTTGAAAGCTGACTCCACTGGGGAGTGTTATATCTGTCTTGTACAAAGCCCAAGATTGAGGTTGTTTGGGAAAATCATTATATAAAGCCTAAGAGGAGGTTGAATCTTGCTGAGGATTATTGAAATTCAGGAGAAGGTCTAAACTATATTGGGGAATCTAAAGGGAAACTAACTTTTGCTGTTTGATTTGAGCAGAGTTGATTTATCAGATCCCATGAGTCTCTGATTCTTTTGAGGATTTGTTAATGGTAAATTGATCCTGGCTGAGATTTTTAAGGTGAAACTTAAGCATTGTTGGGGGTCAGAAGGGATTAAAGATGAGTTTGAAAACCTTAGAAATTTTAACTCTTCTGGGGACTGGTGTATTGGTAAAATGATCAGGATTTATCCTATGTTTTTAGGAAGCCTGTGGGTCCTTGTACTAAGCCCAAGAGGAGGTTGCGAGGGTGAGACTTTCCAATTCTACTTGTATGAAGCTCAAGAGGAGGCTGAGACTACTCAAGTCTCTTGAGAAGAGGTAGACTCTGGTTTGAGAGAGATCTTTGTATGATGCCCAAGAGGAGGCTGAGGGTTCTAGAGATGAAGATCAACTCTTGTCTGATTGGATGTTCTAGAGTTTTGACTTCCCTGAGGATTGAACTAGTAGAGATGATTGAATTTTATCCTATGCTTTTAGGAAGCCTTTGGGTCCTTGTACTAAGCCCAAGAGGAGGCTAGGGGAACTTTTAAGAAGCCTGGTGGTCCTTGTACTAAGCCCAAGAGGAGGCTGTGGGGAACTTCTAAGAAGTCTGTTGGTCTAAGCCTAAGAAAAGTTCAAGAAAGGTTTCACCGAGAATAATCCTTTCTTTGTTGAACAGTTCCAAGGTTTGAAGAAATTCAAAAGAGGTTTCACCGAGAATTAATCCTCTCTGGGGAAATGAATTTCTTTTATATGTTTCTAAGTTTTGACAGTCTTAAGAAAAGTTTCACCGAGAATAATGTCTTTCTTATTTCCATATTGAATAAATCCCAAGAGGAGGCAGACTGTATTGAGGGAAGTTTCCTATGAGGGAACTAGTTATTGACTAAGTTAGAAGTATCCTTTTGTTTGACCTAAGGATGACCTAACTGCTGGGGAAACTCTAAACAGATATGCACAAGTATATACAAATAAATGAATCAACAGGTATGTAAACAAGTATGCATTAAATAGAAAAGATGTTGGGTCTTACACTCTAAAAAGAGGCCCAAGTGTATTGGCTACAACTCTATGATTAGGGTTTTGAGAAATTGAAGAAAGTTTTGAGAAAACTTTGAATTTGAATTTGAATTTGAATTTAATAAAATTGTTATTGAATTGAATTGAAAATAGAGTTTGGGGCTTATAACTCAAAGAGAAGCCCAAGTGGTCTAAGAGCAGTTTCACTAGGAATAATACTCCTTTTAGTACCAGTTTAAAACAGACAGATGATTTTGAAAATAGAGTTGTGGGGCTTACAACTCAAGGAGAGGCCCATGGAAGTTGTTTATTGTTTAAAACAAAGTTTATGTACAAAAGATTGGGGCTTATACTCAAGGAGAGGCCCAGATGACTATTTTGAAAATAGTGATCGCATTGCGATACGAAAGACGTTGCAGGACTTATCCTACAACAGAGGCCCAAAATTTATTTATGTACAAAGCGGTTGGGTCTTACACTCTATTAGAGGCTCAAAATGTTTATTGGAAGGAAGAAAAGTGGGGCTTATACTCAAGGAGAGGCCTAAATGAAAAACAGTGGACACACCGTTATTTCGAAAATTGCACTGGGACTTATACTATGACAGAGGCCCAAAAAGTATTTATTTACAAAAGGGGTTGGGTCTTACACTCTATTAGAGGCCTAAAATGTTTCAAATGAAGTTTTGAAAGATTTAAAAATCAAGGAAAAACCCTAATTTTATTTAAAATACATTTTTTAAGAAAAACTAAATAAAAAGGATATAAAATATCAAAGGCTTAATTGCAATTTTGGTCCCTCTATTTTCATTTTTTTTAGTTTTAATCCCCCTATTTTTAAATCCGGAATTTTGTCCCTCTATTTTTAGTTTTTTTGAGTTTTGGTCCCCCTATTTTAAAATCCGAAATTTTTGTCCCTCTATTTTCATTTTTTTTTAAGTTTTGGTCCCTTATTTTAAGTTTTGTTTTGAATTTTAGTCCCCCTTTACAATTTGAAACTAATTTAATAGGGGACCAAAAGTTTAAAAAAATAAAAATAAGGGGACCAAAATTCAAAAAAAATGAAAATAGAGGGACACAAATTTCAGATTTTAAAATAGGGGGACCAAAACTCAAAAAAATTGAAAATAGAGGGATAAAAATTCCGGATTTTAAAATAGGGGGATCAAAACTCAAAAAATAAAATAAAAATAGGGGGACCGAAATTGCAATTAAGCCAATATCAAATATATTTAATAAACATGTTGTGAACTTTGAAAAATGTTTGAAAATAGATGTTTTAATTCGCAAGATGATTTGAAATTTAATTGGTTTTGAAAAATCAAGAAAAAGAAATTATTTTAAAATGTTTAAAAATAAATAAAAATAAAAATCTTTGAAATATCAAAATAAAAATATTTTTTTGTGATTTTTGGTAAAAAAAATATTTTTAATGTGTGAGTGATTTTTGTGCAAAAAATCATTTAAAAATAATTAATTTTAAATATTAAAACAAATATTTGAAATTAAATAAGAAAAATATGAAAAATATGAGAAAAATGGGAAAAGTGGTAAAAATGACATATGTGGGGTTTGAACCACGCCCTCACCCTCCAACTCACAAAAAACGCCCTTGCCAGCTGAGCCAGCGTGTGCTGGTGATAAAAATATCAAACCAACACATAATATATGTAACCTGCGTGGCAAATTCAAAAATTTGCACCAGACTTCATCTTCTTCCTCGAGCCAACTTCTGATTTGCAAAACCTATGCTATCTCTCTCAATACGCAACCATTTGACATGATTGAAACACCAAAGTTGTGTGTTTTTTAACAAGGAATTGAATGGTTCTTTTTAATTTAATTTAGGCTTAAATGCACTTTTGGTCCCCCTACTTTGTTATTTTTTAACTTTTAGTCCCCCAATTTTAAAAACCAGCTTTTTGATCCCCGAATTTTATATCATTTGGGATTTTGATGGTCCCCCTTCAATTTTGCATATGTCACAATGGTGATTGGGACAAAAAAATTATTTTTTATAAGTTGGCAATATTGACTAGGATAATTAATTTATTAATAATATTTTTAATAATTAATAATTAATTTTTTTAATTAATTGTTTTTAGAAATTTATTTGAACTACTACAAATTTAAAATTTAAAATAGATTTTGTTGGGCCTAAGCCCATTTCTTTGACAGATTCCAACAACCCACAAGTTTACATTCATGTTAGATAGTGTATGCTTTATAAACAATTAAAGTAAAACTAAGACAATCGATGTGGGACTTGTAAGAAACAAAACCAACAAATTCTCCACTATTGCCCATCTTCATGCAACCATTTAGCTTGTTTCTGAAAGGAACTTAAGCTACTACAACTTGCAAATGATTGTTGGCTTATTGTAATGCCAACTGTGATTCCAATTGACCAAATGGGAAGAACTGTGATCACTTCTTTCAATTCCTCTACTTGTCTTACAGTACACAGACTCCTTGGATCATTTGGGTATACCATTAGAGTCTAAATTTTCCTCTCAAAACCTATTCAATTTAATAATATAAAAATGTAAAACCCTGGGAGTTAATTTAATAAATTCTTAATTTAATAGGACAAAGTAGTTCCTTGCTTTCTTTGTAGAATGAACAAAAACATAACCACTATAAAAATACATTAAACCAGAGTTATTTTGAGGTAGTTTCATGTATCTGTTTCTCCATGATGCAACAATTACTTGAGCAAATCCAGCAAGTATGTTCTTGTTTGGTTTAACTTTAACATACATAACGGATAAAAAAACATGACAAAAGAAAACAAGATAAGACCCACAGTAATACCAAAACCATCAACCCAAACTGCTTTAACTTAAATGTACAATATGAGCACCACTGAAACGATTACTGAAACTCCAACTAAAACATAATACCGATTGAGTATTATTTAAAATTCATGCATTAAGAGAAACGTTGAGGAAATGTTCTTATACATTACTTCTAGTTACATTTTTAGGAGAAGAATTATGGAATTCAAAATGTACTTCCAGTAACATTAGATGTCAGAGTTTTAGAAGCAACATTATATGCCATTTATGTGGAATTAGAACCAACATTATATTCCATTTATGTTGGAGAAATCACTCCAGAGTCTTTGACATAAATTGAGAAGAATTAAACTCAAGTTTGGAGAAGTAAACCCATGTAGAAAATAAGAATGTCTAGTACTTATGGAACTCTTTGCATTGCATTTTATGTCCCACATCGTTTTCTGCACAAAAAACTTTAGTGTTTATATAGTTAAAACAAACACAATACCATGCACCAAAAATTTCTTTTAAAATTGTATTAACTAATTTTCAAATAAATTTCTAATAATTCATAATTAAAAAGTATTAATTTATTCTATAAAAGATAATAAATAATAAATTAATCCTAGTCAATATTGCCAACTAATCAAAAATATTTTTTTGTCCCAATCATCATTGCCAGGTATGAAAAATTGAAGGGGGGCCATCAAAATCTAAAGTGATGTAAAGTTTAGGGATGAAAAAGCTGGTTTTTAAAATGAGGGGACTAAAAGTTATAAAATAACAAAGTAGGGGGGACCAAAAGTGCATTTAAGCCTTTAATTTATTTTAACTGTATCACAAGATATCATGTTGTAATCAGATGAACCCTAAAAAATACAAGAACTATATGAAATCCCATACACGCAAGATAAATGGCAATTGATTAAGGGTTAATGATCTATGAACACCCAGAAACATGTTGGTAACTTGGAAACATATTTATGATGCATGATTCATAGAGTTCAGTTTTGAGGAAGCTTACCTTGCAAGTGAGAATCGAATTCTGCAATGTAGGTGTTACAGATGCAAGATGACGATCTGGATAACTTCCTTGACCCCCAAGGATGGTGTTCCAATGATTAGAATGGGTTGAAACCTTCTAGATCACTTGGCTCAACTAAATCTGCAGCCTTGAGGAAAATTTGAGCAAAAGGATAGTGACTTAGTAATTCTGATGTTACAGAAGTGTTTTTAGGTTATGGATCACTTCTATGATGCTTATGTGAAGTGTTTGAATGCTTGGTTTGAGTGGAATTGGACTGGTTTGAGAATTTCAAGTTTTCACTCTTTGAGAACTTTAAATTTTGCAAGAGAAAGAATTTGTGAGAAAATAAGCATTGTGGTTGTTTTGGTGTGTTTTGAAACCTCAGTATTGAGCCCTATTTATAGGTGAATAAGTTTGTCTTGGAGGAATAATGCTTGTTTAGTGGATTGGCTTTGATTCAATGGTTTTGGAAAGATGTATCATTACCACTAATGCAAGGTGCACCAATGCTTCCAAATAGCTCAGCTACCAATTGACCAATTTGTCATACCCTAAATTTTGACCACAAGATTTCCCATCATTATGCAAATCATCACCACAATATGGATGTACCTTCATGCCTCATCAATCCTCTCAAAGATTGTTGAGCATTCACTTCAATCAAGAATTAGGGTTTTGGACCCTCTCAGAGTACTCAAACAAAGGATCAAACAAAGAATAGACATGACCTTCAACTTTTTAAACCTCTCAAACATCCATGAAGGATCAAGAGGTCTCCCATATCAAGAATCAAGCATGAGAATGCAACACTTCAAGCGAATCAAGCCTCAAGAGCACTGGTGTCACCAAATTAGGGTTTTGGTCGACCAAGGCCTCCAGAGGGAAATTTTCATCTAGGCATGAGCCAATACTTCAAAACATGATCCAAGAAGATCAAAGGGACCTCATGGATCCAACCATAAGTTCAAAATAGCCTAAGGGGATGCATTCATCAAAAATCAAGAATTAGGGTTCCTTGACCTAATTCACCCCTACGATGACTTTTGGAGGAAGACACGAACCAAAACCTCAAGGAATGTTTTGAAGACCTCAAATATCTTATATTGATCCTCTTACAAGTTCAAATGGACACAAAGAACTTGGTTAATGAGCAATATAAAGATGCAAATTCAACTGGACCACAAACTAGGGTTTTTGAGAAAAAGTCAACCCTATCTTTGACTTTTGACCAAGACATGATCTCAAGCCTTAGGACATGATTCAAGACACTCTAAAAAACCTATTGAATCCATCCATTAGGTTTGAATTAGGTCAAGAACTTGATTTCATAAGAAATCACAAAGTTTGAAATTCATCTAACAAAAAGTCAAATGTGCCAAAAACCAAGTTTGACTTTTGAGATTTCTTGACAAACATGGCTTCTCTAAGTCAAAAACAATGTTAACTTATGGTTTTGATTATCATCCATCAAGAAAAATCAAGAAAAGTTGGGTTACTTACAAACGGGGCAACCATAAGAAACTTGAATTTTCACTAAGTCATGAAAAAAAGTGATATTTACCCAACTTTGCAAGGCTATAACTTGTGATCCAAGTAACCTTTTTCTTCCATCCAAAGCTCAAATAAAAGCTCTCATTACATAATACAAGATTTTCAACTACAACATATTCCAAATTCTCATGGATTTTGAGTTATGGATTGATCAAAATCACAAAAAATGGAAAATGGACATTTTTCAAACACTTAGTGAAATTTTGGACAGAATCTGTTTGCATTTTTTCCAACTTTGAGGCCATTTTTCATTATGATCCAAGATGATTCAAGACCAAAGTTAAACATCAAAGTTGAAGTATGATATAGGGGCTTTCTAGAAAGTACAAGAGCCTCCCATGATTCAACTTGAGCAAGGAGTTATAAGCTCCCCAAAATGGCATTTTTCACCCTGCCTACACAACATCATGGATACATAACTTGTGCCACATGATTTTTTCACTCAATTCTTGCCATTTTGCCAACTTTGTCATCTTCCAAAAACACAAAACCTCTGATGACTCACTTGTTTCTTGATCAAGGAGTCAAGAATTCAACTTGGCATGTGCAAAACCATCATGACATGAACTTTGAAATTCAATTTTGGCAAGGTTACATTAATGCAATACATTGAGGTTTCATGAACCAAGCCATAACAATCCAAACCAATCAAGATTCAGTCCAAACTCTGAGTGTTCAAACCTGCTGAAATTGAATGGAGTCAAGCTAGAGTTGACTTGGCACTTTGGAACATCCAAGTCAATGGCTACAAGCTACACACCATGATCATTTGCCATTCACTATTCCTTACAAAACAAACTTCCTCTACTATAAATAGAGGTCATGTATGACTGATCAAAGCACCCTAAAACATCAGAATTCATGTTTTCTCTCATTTCCTTCTTATGAACCAGACTTTGCTTCTTTAGCAAGTAAGATTCGAATTTTCAAATAGAGAACAGTTCCACCAAAACCAAGAGTGTAGACACATCATATACATCATATAGAAGCTATCCAAACACTTCTCCATCATCTATAACCTCAGAATCACAAAGCTCAAAATCTAACTTAGGCCTATTTGCAGTTGAGGTACCACAACAAGTTCCAGGTGTTTCCAATCAATTCCAAGCATCTCAACACACTACTTGAGGTCCAAGGAAGTTGTCCAGATAATCAAACACTTATATAACACCTACAACTGAGGATTTGATTTCCTCTTGCAGAGGTAAGCCTGACACTCTCAAACTCTATGATCCATGCATCATAAATGTGTTTTCAAGTTACAAACATGTTTTTGTACTTGTATAGAGTGTTTCCCTTCAATCAATTGCTTTGTAGCTGCCGTGTATATGATTTCATAGTGTTCTTGCAGAAATTAGGGTTCATGTGTTCATCACTTGATTTCTCACTCCACACATAATATAAATGCAATTAATTGGTACAATTGGAATCCTTGTTAAAAAACGAGCAACTTTCATGTTTACAAAAGTCAAAACCATTGAGTAATCAGAGAGATATAAGAGGTTTTACAAATCTGGCCATGGAGGTTTGCGAGAGGAAGAAGAAGGTTGCCTTGGCGCCTTTTTCAAATTTTCAAATTTTTTAATTTTTGTTATTTTTTTAATTGATTTCAAAAATTAATTTCTCTCTGAGTTTTAATTATTTTTTATTGATTCTTTTTTTTCAAAATTCACAAAACCGTTAAAATAGTTTATTCTACAAAAAAATAATTATTATATTACTTATTTAATATATTTTGAATTTTTGAAAAGAATTTTATTTTTATTATTTTTAAACATTTTTTAATGAAATTTTCCTCTTGATTTTTCAAATCCAAATGAATTTCAAGCTTTCATATAAATATAACATGATTTTTCAAAACATTTTTCAAAATTCAAAACTTTTTGTTTTAAATATTTGATATTTTATATCATTTTCTATTTAATTTTCTTTGAAAAATTGTATTTTTAATTAAAATTAGGGTTTTTCCTTAATTTTAATTTTTCAAACTTCATTTGAAACACTTTTGGGCCTCTTTATAGAATTTAAGACCCATCCCTTTATAAAAATAAATAATTTTTGGACCTCAGTCATTGTATAAGTCCCGATGCGATTTTCAAAATAACGGTGCGATCGCTGTTTTTTCAACTGGGCATCTCCTTGAGTTGTAAGCCCCATC
This sequence comes from Lathyrus tuberosus, assembly GCA_022829125.1. Lineage (NCBI taxonomy): Eukaryota > Viridiplantae > Streptophyta > Magnoliopsida > Fabales > Fabaceae > Lathyrus > Lathyrus tuberosus. Next base: position 5,186,732 of record JALAZF010000390.1, read on the forward strand.
TCTTGTATAAAAACAATTTTGGGCCTCTTTGTAGAGTGTAAGAACCATTCCCTTTTGTAAATAAATAATTGGGGCCTCGGTCTTTGTATAAGTCCCTCTGCGGTTTTCAAAATCGCGGCGCGATCATCGCCTGTCAAATAAAATCTCGGGCTTCTCCTTGAGTATAAGCCCAATTTTTCTTTCTTCACAAACACTTTTGGGCCTCTATTAGAGTGTAAGACCCAAACCCCTTTTTGTACAAAAACAATTTTGGGCCTCTGCTATAAGTATAAGTCCCACAACGTCTGTCGGTGTCGCAGTGTGATCCCTGTTTTCAAACAAGTCATCTGGGCCTCTGATTGAGTTGTAAGCCCCATACCTTAGTTTTCAAAATCCTCTATCTATTTTAACTGGTACTAAGAGGAGTATTATTCCGGGTGAAACTGCTTTTAGACCACTTGGGCCTCTCTTTGAGTTATAAGCCCCAAACATTCTTTTCTTTCAAACAACTTTTTTTTTTTAATTCAAATTCAAATTCAAAAGTTTTCTCAAAACTTTATTCAATTTCTTAAAACCCTAATCATACAATTGTAAATCAATACAATCAATCACCATACACTTAGGCCTCTTCTCTAGGTCCCAACATCTTTTCAATTTAATGCATATTTGTTATATACCTGTCAATACACTTATCTATATATACTTGTGCATATCTATATAGAGTTTCCCCAACAGTTAGGTCTACACATAGGTCAAACCAGAGGTTACTTATAACTTAGTCAAAACTAGTTCCCGTATAGGAAACTCCCCTCGATACAGTCTGCTTCCTCTTGGGCTTATTCAATATGGAACACAGAAAGGCATTATTCCCGGTGAAACTTTTCTCAAGACGGTCAAAACTTAGAAATGTATATGTGTACAAGAAATTCATTTCCCCATAGAGGATTAATTCCCGGTGAAACCTCTCCAGAATTTCTTCAAACCTTAGAACTGTTTAACAAAGAAAGGATTAATTCCCGGTGAAACCTTTCTTGAACTCTTCTTAGGCTTGGACCCACAGGCTTCCTAGAAGTATCCCCAACCTCCTCTTGGGCTTAGTACAAGGACCAACAGGCTTCCTAGAAGTTCCCCAACCTCCTCTTGGGCTTAGTAGAAGGACCCAAAGGCTTCCTAAAAGCATATGATAGAATTTAATCATCTCTACTAGTTCAATCCCCAGGAGAGTCAAATTTCCATAACATCATACCAGGATCTTTCTCTACACCAAAGTCTACCACTTCTTGAGAGACTTGGACAGTCTCAGCCTCCTCTTGGGCTTCATTCAAATAGACATGGAAAGTCTCACTTATCATAGTCTCCTTTTGGACTTAAAACACAAAGACCCTCGAGTTTTCTAAAAGCATAGGAAAAACCCAGATCACTCTACCAATACACCAGTCTCCAAAAGAGTTAAAACCCCAACAAGGTTTAAACATTCACCTTAAACATCCCAGCCAGGGTCTTTTAACCATCAACAAATCCCCAATGAAATCAGAGCCTCATGCCATCTGGTAATCCAACTCTTCCCAGATTCCTAGCAAGAATAAATCCCTTTGGATTCCCTAATACAATTTGGACCTGCTTCTGGATTTCCATAAATCCTCATCAAGTGGTAGCCTCCTCTTAGGCTTCATGTAAGAATTTCCCCCAGTCATCCTCAATCTTAGGCTTTGTACAAGACAGATAAAACCCTCCCCTGTGGAGTCATTTTCTTTCAGCTTCAACCTTGGGCTTTGATCAAGGTACACAAAAATCAACATCCCCTCAGATGAGACCATGAGTCCACTCTGTAGGAAGATATTTCCTCTATACATCACATATCAAAACACACAATCAAAACCTTTTTCTAGATAATTGTTGTAAGTGGCACACTTGTTGATTCAAAATCTAAGCTAGACTCCCTCCTTTATCCTGGCTAAAATATCTCTTTCATCTAACTGCTGTAAGTGGCAAGCCTCTGGATTCCATACATCCAAGCCAATGTCCCTCTCTTAGCATGAAAGATTCATAAAGGAAAAAGTGACAATGCTCTACACTGAGTTAAAGCTTCTTTCTTCATGACATCTCTCTTATAAAGGAAATTATGGCATTGCTGGATTCAACATATCCCAGTTAAAGTGATTTCCTCTATAACCAATTACTCAAATTTTGTGATGAATAGGTGAGATATCTCCCTTTAGAGATGACAAATTCTCTCTCTCAGTCAACCTTTAGCTTCAATCTTGGGCTTTGAACAAGACACAGACACTCTGATAACTTCATCTTGGGCTTTAAAAAAGACAAAAAATACTTAAATAGCTTCAATCTTGGGCTTTGAACAAGACACCAAATATCTTTCCTCCCATAGAAATAGGAGGAACTACGACTGCTCTGATTTCCCAAATCTTTTACGAGAATACGTAGGCTTAAGATTGCGAAATCTTAGTGAGCACACAAATAAAAAACATTAGGTTCAACACATTCCCAAAAACAACAGAAAACCTGAAAACAACAAAAACATTTCCTCAATTCTCCCAAAGGAGAAACTTTCCCAATCCACAGCAGATAAACACAAGAAAGCATTTTAAGTTAACAGAAATACATGCAAAAGAAGGTTCCTATGGATTACCATAGATACACTGGGTGTTAATAGCTTCCCTTTGTATAACTAGACCCCGATCCCCGATCTCTTATTGTTAAAGAAAACATTTGTGTGCAGGGTTAGTTTAAGATATCTTCCCCTTCCTCTCTAGCTTCATAGGATAAATACAGAAATCAGAAAGTAGCACCAATCATGCGGTAAGGTGGTCGCGTTACTAGGAAAAAATTGACGGCTACAGAAAAATGGCGACTCTGTTGGGGAGTTAGGATTAGATTTCCTAAGAGGTCTAGGCCTTGATTTGCATTTATTTTTCTGTTATCTTACTTGTTTTCACATTTTTTATATATATCATATGTTGTCATATTATTTGATACCCTTGTTTAAATTATTGTTATCTGGGAATGCGATTAATACGCATGTGGTGAGTCCGAGAGAACATTAAGATAAGTGGTGGCATATTCAGGGAGGCTTATAGGGAGTGAATCCCGACCAAGCTAACTTGAGAGTCCATCAAATCAGTTGAGGTGCCCGCGTGGAATTGCCAATGTTGAACGAGCATGTCGTGAAAGAATTGCTTTTCCCATTGGGTTACCCTTGAAGCTGAGGATTAGTAGACACTTAACCAATTGATCGTTAGGTAGTACGGTGACTATCAGGAATAGTTGATACGCGATACTACACTCAAAGGAGATTCAACTTGGGATATTACAACTCTCGTGAGTCAATCGGTTTGCTGTTAATATCCTTAAGATGGGTCAATGATTTTGGGAACCTTTGTTAGAACCCGTTCTACAGGTACAAGATTTAACCTCTAGTACACACCTTAGGAATGGGTAGATCCATGGCTCTATGCTCGTGATGATGAACCCCTATACCCATGTTTTTAAATGTTTTTGTTTGCTGCATTCATGCATCCATGCATTCATTAAAAAACCTTTTTTTAACAAGAAAAAAATATTTTTCTAAAAAGAACTGAAACAATAATTGCAAATATCAGAGGTTGCGTTATGGATTTCGGAAGAAGAAAAACGCACAAGTACACCTTCAAGGTTCCAAAACTAGAAGACCTAAGGAAATTTGGAAGGAAGATTACTAATCCCGAAACTTTCAGAGTTAAGCATGGAGGACTGTTGTCTCTTTTGAAGGTCAACATAGTTGAAGGGATCCTGTCTACACTGGTTCAGTGCTATAATCCAGTTTACCACTGCTTCACTTTCCCAGATTAGCAGCTCACACCAACACTGGAAGAGTACTCTCACCTGATTGATTTACCTATCACTGATCAAGATCCATTTTTCGGACTGGAAGAAATTCCAAAAGATCAAGCCATTGCAAGGGCCGTCTCTTTGGAAGAGTCAGAAATCAGGACTCACATGACCACCGAGGGAGGAATCCAGGGTTTACCGGTTAAATTCCTGATGGAGAAAGCCCTATACTTTGCCAGTATAGGAAATATAACCGCTTTCGAGGATGTCTTTGTTCTGCTCATATATGGGTCATTCCACTTTCCCAACATTGACAACTTCGTCGACACCAATGTTGTTAAGATATTCTTAATTGGGAACCCGGTCCCAACCTTACTCGTAGATGCTTATCAATCTGTACACTTAAGGAATTTGTACAGTGGAGGGATGATCACATGCTGTGTACCATTACTCTAAAAATGGTTTATTCCCCCTTGCCCAAGTATGCTTCTTTTTGGGATCTCAAGAGTAGTCTGCGATGGTCGTAGAGGATTATGTCCCTTACCAATTCTGACATAGATTGGTACAATCGGATCTATGACGAAATAAAAATCATCAACAAATGTGGAAATTTCCCAAATGTACCCCTCATTGGTACTAAAGGTGGGATCAACTATCATCCAAATTTAGCTCGTCGTCAACTTGGATACCCGATGAAGAATATCCCACATAATGTTCATCTGGAAGGTCGTTTCTTCAAGGAAGGAGAAAATGAAAGGGCACCAAAGAAATAGTGCATGCCTGGCAACATATTCACAGGAAGGGAAGAGAGTCCCTGGGGAAGCCAAACTCCATCTCTGCATAACCTTATCTCCACTGGATGCAAACTAGGGCCATCAAACTGAGGATGCCTTACCCTCGTCAAGAAGTTTTTCCCTTAAAGGAATCTGTCCTTTATTTCATGTCTGATGCAGAAAAACTTCGGGTCGCTCTCAACAAAGTCTAACATGAGAAAAACTCTTAGAAGAACAAATACCATATTCTTAATTTAGAATATACCAAGATTTATGAACTACTAAAGGAAAAAGATGCTCTAATTGAGATATTAGAGCAGCATGCCATAGAAAGTCAGGAGGAACGAAGAAATTTGCTCACTTCTTTCACTTGGCAAAGGATCATCGACCCGACAACGGCTGAAGGGGCCCGATCAAAGAAAAGAAAAATTCAGGAACTAGCATCTGAACTCTCCTAAAAAAGAACTCAGGATCCATAGGCCTAATTTTCCTTCTCTCATTTTGTAAAATATTGTACTTTTCCCTGTAAAATACTGCAATCTTTCAAGTTCAATAAAAGGGTCTCCCCCGCTGTGTGATATTTGCAATAAAATTGTTAAAAGTCCTTTTGAAAAACAAAAACTAAAAAAAGAAATATCATATATCATTCCCTGCATATCATTCATCATTTTCACATAACACATCTTTGTCTTTGAGTCTCACATATGTGTTGCACTCAAGAATCAAACTGTCTCATTCATACAATACTCGGGCCAATCGACAAAAGAAAATGGACGATCTCGAGGAAGAGAACAGAGTGTTGAGAGAAGAAATCAATGCTCTAAAGGAGAGTTTGGAGAAACTCCACAACACCATGGAATCCCTGGCAGCAGCCCAAGAACAACAACATCAAAGGAATGTGATCTCAGAGATTACATCCACACCAGCATTTGAGACGCCTGGTAGTCATCCTCAGTACAAAATTCTTAAAGGTTTCCCCTGGGGCATGCCTCTCAACTTTATACCTGAAGGATACATCCCACCGTGTAGCGTACGATTTTTGTCGGTGACGCGACCACCTTACCACAAAGATAGGAATTGGGTTCTACTTTCTGATTTCTTATTTATCCTATGAAGATGGAAAGGAAAGGGAAGATATCTAAAAGTAACCTTGCACGCAAATGTTTTCTTTAATAAATGCTAAGAGATTGGGGGTCCGGGGTTAGGTTATACAAAGGGAAGTTGTCAACACCAAGTGTATAAATGGTTATCCATAGACTTTGCATTACATATTTCTCTGTTATCTTTAAATGTTTTATTGTGTTTATCTGTCATGGGTTGGGAAAGTTTCTCCTTTGGGAGTGTTGAGAGAGTGTTTTTGTTGTTTTCGGTTTTTCCGTTATTTTTGGTAAGGTACTGGACCTAAGTTTTTTATTTGTGTGCTCGCTAAGATTTCGAAATCTTATGCCTACGTATTCCTGTAAAGAAAACTGGGAAATCAGAGCAATCATAGCTCCTCCTATTCTATGGGAGGAAAGATGTTTGGTGTCTTGTTTAAAGCCCAAGATTGAAGCTAGATGAGTATTTGTGTCTTGTTCAAAGCCCAAGATTGAAGCTAAAGGTTGACTGAGAGAGAATTTGTCATCTTTAAAGGGAGATATCTCACCTATTCATCACAAAATGTTGAGAATTTAACTATAAAGGAAAATTACTTTAACTTGGATATGAGAATCCAACAATGCCATAATTTCCTTTATAAGGGTGATGTCATGAAGGAAGAAACTTTAACTCAATATTGAGCAATGCCATTTTTCCTTATGAATCTTTCATGCTAAGAGAGGGACATTGGCTTGGATGTAAATAATCCAGAGGCTTGCCACTTATAGCTGTTAGATGAAAGATTATTTTTAGCCAGGATAAAGGAAGGACTCCAGCTTGGATTTTGAATCATTAAGTGTGCCACTTACAATAATTATCTGAGAAAAAGATTTTGTTTGTTTGTTTTAAGATGTGATGTATAGAGGAAATATCCTCCTACAAAGTAGACTCAGGGTCTCATCTGAGGGGATGTTTATTTTTGTGTGCCTTGATCAAAGCCCAAGGTTGAAGATAAAATGTTGACTCTACTAGGAGAGTTTTATATCTATCTTGTACAAAGCCCAAGATTGAGTCTGAAAAGAGATTGACTCCACTAGGGAGGTTTTATCTATCTTGTACAAAGCCCAAGATTGAGGCTGAAAAGAGATTGTCTCCACTGGGGAGGTTTTATCTGTCTTGTACAAAGCCCAAGGTTGAGGCTGATTCTACAGAGGAAAATCATTATATAAAGCCTAAGAGGATACTGGTTGGGGGAAATTCTTATATGAAACCTAAGAGGAGGCTGGCTTCTGCTGAGGATTATTGAAATCCAAAGACAAGTCCAATATGTGTTGGGGAATCAACTCTTGTTGGGGATTGAAGAAGAGTTAAAATATCAGATGCTCTGAGGTTCTGATTAAGTTAGGGTTTTATTGATGGTAAATTGACCCTGGCTGGGATTTTTAAGGTGAAGGTTAAAGATTGAGTTTGAAAACCTATGGAGGTTTTAACTCTGCTGGAGATTAGTGAAATAATCAAGGTTTTTTCCTGTGCTTTGAGGGTTTTTCTTAGTGAGGTCCAAAAGGAGATGAGACTTTCCAAGTCTACTGGTATGAAGAGGTTGACTCTTAGCTGGAGAATGATCTTTGTATGATGCCTAAGAGGAAGCTGAGAGTGTCCAAGTTTCTCACACAGTGGTAGGTTATAGTTGTAAAGAGAGATCTTTGTATGATGCTATCATACCCCAAATTTTGACCACTAAGATTTCCCATCATTGGGAAAATCATCATCACAATATGGATGGGCCATCATACCTCATTAGTCTCCCCAAAGATGGGTGAGCATCCACTACAATCAGACTTAGGGTTTCAAGCCCTCTTTGAGCCTTAGACAAAGGATCAATCAAGGAATGACATGATCTTCAACTTTTCTAACCTCTCAAACATCCACAATGGATCAAGAGGACTCCCACAACAAGAATCAAGCACAATGTTGCAGCATTCCAGGTGGATTAAGCCTTAAGATCGCTAGTGTCACCAAATTAAGGTATGGTCGACCAGGGCCTCCAGATGGAAAATTTCCTCTAGGCATGAGGCAATGCTTCAAAGAATAACCTAATATTCTCCATGGAACCTCATGGACCTAATCATCAAGTCAATTTTGACCTCAAGGATGCATTCATCAAAAATCAGGAATTAGGGTTTCTTGACCTAATTCACCCCCCAAGTTGACTTTTGGGACAAATCATGAGCCAAGACCTCAAGAGAGGATTTGAGGGTCTCTAATAAACCACATTGATCCATTTTCAACAATGTATTGATCCAAGAAGCTTGGTTCCCAAGTTTCAGGTTCATCAGAACCACAGTTAGGATTTCGCGGGAAAAAGTCAACTGTACCTTTGACTTTTGACCAGGGCATGCTCCCAAAATTTGGGACATGATTCACTACACCATATAACACCTATGAAATCAATCCATAAAGTTTGATTTAGGTCAAGGACTTGATTTCATAGAGGATCGCACAGTTTGGAATTCATCTGATAAAAAGTCAACTGTGCCCAAAAGTCAAAGTTTGACTTTTTGATTTTTTGGTCAATTATGGTTCCTTAACCCTAAAATGATGTTAATGTGTGATTGGAATCATCATTCATCAATAAAAATTAAGAAAAGTGGGATAACTTGTAAAAGGGGTAACCATAAAAACTTAGAAAATTTTCTAAGTTATGAAACAAAGTGGCTAGGGTACCAACTTTGGAGGATCATAACTCCTAAACCACAAGGCCATTTTTCCCCATTCAAACCTAGATTTGTAGCTCTCATGGCCCTCTACAAAAGCTTCAAACACAACTCATTCCAATTCCTCATGAATTTTAAGTTATGGAATGATCAAAATCACAAAAAGTGAAAATGTCACTTTTTTCCAACACTTAGTGAAATTTTCACTAAGTCAGAATCTGTCTTACTTTTTTTAAAATGTAGGGGCATTTTTCACTTGGATCCAAAAAGTATCAAAACCAATTATGATCAAACAGTTGTTGTATCCTATGAGGGCTTTCCAAAATGGCCAAGAACTCCATCAAATTCCACTTGGGCCATGAGATATGACCATGGCAATATGCCTTGCTGCAGACTGTCATGGCAAGGCAGATTTGGGAGTTTTGCTCGATTTGTTCAAATTTTGCAAAGGACAAGTAAATCTATCCATTTGAACACCTCAAGGGGGACAAAGGAGGGACAAACCCTGATCCATAAGCCTCCCAAGTCTTTGGAACCAAAAGTAGCATGCCAAACCTAGAAATGCCTAAAAGAGGGACAAGACTCCAATTTTGGTTTGGAGCATTTAATAGATGCACCAAGGTGGCATGGACTGAGCCATTTCCAACTGAATTCAGTCAAGACTTATCCAAGACCAAGGGAACCAACAGCCTGGGCCCTAACCTCTAGTCAATGGCTAGAGGAGACTTGGATTCTCATTGATCAACATTGGCCAAACCTCTGCTGCAGTTGCCATTCACTATTGCAGCCAAAACAAACTTGCTCTACTATAAATAGAGCTCAATTGTGTTCAGTTTGAGTACACCAAAGCACTACAACACTTGCTTTCCTCAAAATCTCTTTCTCTAGGCAAAAATACCTTCTTTAGCAAGGTAACTCTGAGTTTTTGAGTTAGAGAGCAATTCCACCATAGCTCATGATCCAAACACATCCAATATGTCATATCTAAGTTGTCCAAACTCTCACAAGTGACCTGTAACACCAAAATCACAAAGTCACCTCTCAAAACCTGAAAATAGGACTTTTGTGCAATTTTCAAGCCATGTCTTGATTCAGTCACTTTCCAAACCAGATAAAACCTCAAACACACTCCAAATATCATCCTTGAGTTGTCCCAAATGGTTCCCCCCATCTGGAACAACATTTGAGAGAGTTTCTATTTTGGCCACTTTTGCAAGAAAGAGCTTAAACTTGTTCCAGAGGTTTCCAGCTGATTCCAACCATCCTACAAGCTTCTAAGGGATCATTTGAGGTTGTTCAAAGCATCAAATCACTTCTGGAATAAAGCCCCTGGCAGATTGCACAAAAGCTCCAAAAAGAAGTAAGCATCACAACTTGGATTCTTTTAATCATGCTTTCTTTTGATGTCCACTGATCATGCATCTCTTATACATGTTATATGTGTTGTGTTTGCACAAATTTATCATGTAATTCATGCTTGTACCAAGAGATGGCACCGAAAATGCAAATCATGGCCTATTTCAAAACCACTATCGGGTTTTTCAATAGGAGTATGATCTGAAAATAAAAAAACCACCACCATTGGATTCCTTGTGAAATTCTAGGCAGGATAAACATAATTTTTGTCCCAATACATGGAAAAATGAGAAAGTAATGGCCTTCACGTTTCTAACCAAAATCTTGTCTTGCCTTGCCTTGGGCCAGGCCAAAAACAAGGCAAGCCTTGTATATTTGTGGTTGTATTTCAATCAACGGATGTATCACCACCCCAGTGGTAAGGCGCGCTCCCTATACACAAGAGGTCCGGGGTTCGAATCCCCCTCGCCCCAAATCCTCTTTTTGCTATTTTGTCCACTTTTTATTGTTTTTCTTATTATTTTTAATGATTTGAAAAATTAATAACTCTCTCAATTTTAATTATTTTTGATTGGTTCTTTTTGCAAAAAATCACAAAAATGTTGAAATATTTTATTCCACAAAAAAAATCAAATTTATATTAGTTATTTAATATAATTAGTATTTTTGTGAATAAATTCCTTTTTAATTGTTTTTAAACATTTAAAAGTGAATATTTACTTTGAAAATCAAAACAAAATGAGTTTAATTCATCTTGTGATTAAAACCTCATTTTTTCAAACCTTAAACAAAAATCACAAGTGGTTTATTCAAACTTATTTGGTATTTTTATCATTTTATTTGATTTTCTTTAAATATTTACTTTTAAAGGAAAACAAAATTAGGGTTTCTTTGATTTTCACCCTCGAAAATCATTTTCAAACACTCATGGGCCTCTATTAGAGTGTAAGACCCATCCCCATTGTAAATACACCACTTTTTGGGCCTCAGTCATTGTATAAGTCCCACTGTATTTTCAAAAACAACGGCGCGATCGTCGCCTTTTTTTAGCAAAATTATCTGGGCCTCTCCTTGAGCTGTAAGCCCCACCACTTATACAAAAATAAATCATTGGGCCTCTAATAGAGTGTAAGACCCAACCCCTTTTTTAACCAAAACTTTTTGGGCCTCAATGCATTGTATAAGACCCAGTATGTTAAAGAAATATCGGCGCGATCGCTAATTCAAAAAACAAATCATCTGGGCCTACCCTCGTGTTATAAGCCCCATTCTTTTTCTTTAAACACCTTTGGGCCTCTTGAGAGAGTGTAAGACCCATCCCTTTGTACAGAAAATCTTTTTGAGCCTCAGTCACTTGTATAAGCCCCTGTACAATTTCAAACAACAGTGCAATCACTGATAAATCCTTGGGCCTCTCCTTGAGCTATAAGCCCCAACAACCTTTTCAAAGCGCTTTCTCCTTTGATTTTGAATATAATATTGTCATCAAAGCTTTCTTTGTTGAACAAACTAACCAAACAGCATGGAAGCTCTACAACCGAGTAAGTGTTTACCCGCTTTCTTTATCTGCTTTCATATATATAACTGTATTGTGGGGCTGCTCACTGTAAGTCTTCTTTCACAAACTTTTATATACTTGTCAAATATCCACTATGTAATACTAGTATAGTTATTTAGAGTTTTCCCCGGAAACTACGTCTAGCACTAGGTAAAGCCCTGTTGGTCACTCTTAAATACAAACAAAACTAGATTCCCATAAGATTACCAGATACAGTCTTCCCTCCTCTTGGGGTTAAACAATATGGAGACGTGAAAGGCAGCATTCTCAGTGAACCCTTTCTTAGACTGTCACCCTTAGAAATTGTCAAAGAAATTATACTCCCCAGAGGTGATCTATTCTTGGTGAATGGCATCTCTTGAGTTTCTTCAAACCACAGACTTTCATGAAATGATCTCTTCTCGGTGAATTGCATTTTTTGAACTTCTCTCGGTTTGGGACCCACAGGCTTCTTAAAAGAATCCCCGCCTCCTCTTAGGCGTTGTACAAGGACCCTTCGGCTTCTTAAAAGCTCTCACGCCTTCTCTTGGGCTTAGTACAAGGACCCAGAGACCTCTACAAGTATAGGAACAGAACCTAGTCATCAATTTGCTAGAGCTGTCTTTCTGAGTCAAGTGTCAGACCTCTTAATGGGTTGACCTTCATCCCTTAACATACCAGCCTTCTCTTAGGCATCATACAAAGATCATTCACTACTTGAGAATTGATTTCTCAAAACACCAGTAGACTTGGACAGTCTCAATACCCTTTGGATTTCCCATTTTCTTAAAGAAAAGGAAGTAACCCTGATCCTCTGATCAATCCCAAAGCACAACAATACCTTTAATCGTTCCCTTCATAAGAACTGATTTTCCCTTTTATCCAACATATTGGACCTGTCACTAAACTGAAACAGTCACCAGCACAATAGTCTCCTCTTGGGCTTTGTACAATGATTCTCCCCAGCGGAGCTAACCTTTTCACACTCTCTTGTTGAGTATAAAAGACTCTCTTGTTGGGTCAAACCTGTTTAGACTCCATCTCGAGCTTCGTACGAGATAAAAAATCACTCTCTTGTTGAGTATAAAAGACTCCCTTGTTGATTCACTTCCCTCTCAGCCTCTATCTCGGGCTTCGTACGAGATAAAAAATCACTCTCTTGTTGAGTATAAAAGACCCTCATGTGGAGTCAAAACCTTTTAGCCTCCGTATTGGGCTTCGTATAAGACACATATAAAAGCACTCTCTTGTTGAGTCAGTCACTTGTTAGCACTCTCTTGTTGAGTCAACCCCTTTTAGCCTCTCTCTCTCGGGCTTCGTATGAGACACATAAAAACACCCTCTTGTTGGGTCAATAGCCTCCTCTTAGGCTTTGTATAAGAAAACCCCGGTTGAGTCAATCAACCTTTTAACATCAAAATCTGTGCCTTGCTCACAGTATACAAACATCAACAACTCCTTTTCCTTCATCTAATTGCTGTAAGCGGCAAGCCTCTGGATTATTTACATCCACGCCACTGTCCCTCTTTTAGCATGAGAAATTCCTAAGGAAAGATGGCATTGCTCTAAACTGAGTTAAAGTCTTCTCCTTCAGGTTAAAAATCCCTTATAAAGGAAATTATGGCATTGCTGGATTCACATATCCCAGTTAAAGTAATTCTCCTTTATAATCAGTCACCCAACAGTTGTGAAAAACCGACCAAATATCCCCCTTTAGAGATGATAAATTCTCTCTAAAGTCAAAACCCTTTAGCTTCACATCTTGGGCTTCGAACAAGATACAAATAGACCCTTTTAGCTTCACATCTTGGGCTTTGAACAAGATACAAACCACATTTATCTTCACGTCTTGGGCTTTGAACAAGACACCAAAATAGCCTTTTTTTCCTCCCATAGAATAGGAGGAACTACGATTACTCTGATTTCCCGGTTTCGTTAAACGGGAATACGTAGGCATAAGATTGGAAAAATCTTAGCGAGCATACTAATCAAAAACCAAAAACCCAGTATCTCCACCAAATCAACCCAAAAGCATCAAATCTAAACACATTAACATCTTACCTCACAAATAGTCCAGGCACTCTATTTTTTTAACAAAATAACCTAAGAGAGACCCACAATCTTAATAGCATTTGTAAACCAACCGTCACCTGTTTAAACTCAGTATGCAAGCAGGGTTAATTAGAGACATCTATTTCCCTTCCTTAATCAGCATCAATAGGATAAAAAATGAATCAAACTGTAGTACCCCAAAGCGATAGTGCTTCGCAACCACACAAAAACTCGCGCTACAGAAATATGGCGACTCCACTGGGGACCGCGAGATCTTGTTCTCTTCCCATCTCTTAGGTAGAAACCTTAAGAAAGTACCACCGGAAAAAATGGCGCCCACCGTGGGGCCCGTCTTCTCTTTCCTACAATCCTTACGGTAGAAAAACCTGAGTTCACAAAATGTTACAGAAATGGCGACTCTGCTGGGGAGTCATTGTCTGTATAGGATCATAAGACTAGAGGTCTAGGATGATTAAGACAAATATATATACTGCTTTTCCTAATTGATATCTGTGTTTATTTTTCTGCTAATGGGAATACGTGTGATGCCGCATGTGGAAAGATTGAGTATTCACCTAAGATAGTTGATGGCAATGCGGGTAATCTTGCAGGGAGTGAATCCCAGTTAAGAGCCCCCGATCGACCATCAAACTCAGTGGAGACTCCCTTTGCAGATACATTGCCTATACGACTTCAGTTGTTGAAAGTAGTGTGGTCGACTGGGTTATCTGAGAAGCTGAGGTTTTTAGTAGGCTTAAACCATTTAGTAGTGCGGAAGCTATCAGAAATAGTTGTCATGCGATACTACCCTTATCTGAGATCTTTCTAGGATACATCAGCTCACTGGCGATTCACTTGCTGTTGTTATCCCAGAGGGGTCAATGATTTTGCAGACAGGTACAAAAAATCACCAGTATAAACCTTTGGGGGGGGAGGGTAGAGCCTTGACTTCATGACACCGATCCTTTGACCCCATGTTTTTTCTATGTTTTTGTGTGCTGCATTCATACATTCATTTAAAAATCATTCAAAAAAATAAAATCTTCTCTTCTAGTCTCTCTTTTTCAAATTAAACTAAGACAATGATTGCAAATGTCAGAGAAAAGAAGATTGCGCTAATGGATTTCGGTAGAAGGAAAACTCATAAGTACACCTTCAAGGTTCCAAAGTTAGAGGATTTAAGAGGTTTGGCAAGAATGATCACCAACCACGAGGCTTTCAGAGCCAAGTTTAGAGGACTGCTGTCTCTATTAAGGGTCCATGTAATCGAAGGAATCTTGTCCACACTAATCCAATTCTACGATCCGGTCTTTCACTATTTCACATTCTCGGATTATCAGCTTGCACCAACGCTGGAGGAGTATTCTCACCTGACTGATTTACATATTACTGATCAAGCTCCCTTTTCTGGAGTGGAAGAAATTCCAAAGGATCAGACCATTGCAAGAGCAATTTATATGAACGAGTAAGAAGTCAGAACTCACATGACCACTAAGGGTGGCATCCAAGGTTTGCCAGCTCAATTCTTGATAAAGAAAGCCCTATACTTTGCTAGTATAGGGAACGTGGCCGCTTTCGAGAGCATCTTTGTTTTGCTCACCTACGGGTTATTTTTGTTTCCCAACATCGATAACTTTGTAGATATCAACGCCATTAAGATTTTCCTGATCGAAAACCCCGTACCAACCTTACTCGCAGATGCGTATCATTCGGTACACTTAAGGAATTTATACAGCGGAGTAATGATCACGTGTTGTGTACCCTTGCTTTATAAATGGTTCACTTCCCATTTGTCCAAGTCTGCTGCATTTTAGGATCTAAAAAATACTTTACGTTGGTCGCAGAGAATCATGTCTCTTACCAACTCTGACATCGATTGGTATAATCGAATCTACGACGGGATCAGAATCATTGACCGTTGTGGAAATTTCCCAAATGTATCCCTTATAGGAAATAAGGGGGGAATCAACTATCATCCGGTGTTAGTTCGTCGTCAATTTGGATACCCAATGAGGCATGTCCCGCGCAATGCTCATCTGGAAGGTCTTTTCTTCAAGGAAGGAGAAAATGACAGGGCACTAAAGACGAAAATAGTGCACGCTTGGAAACACGTTCATATGAAAAGATGAGAGTCTCTAGGAAAACCAGACTGTGTCTCGATGAAACCTTATCTCCACTGGGTACAAACCAGAGCTCTCAAGCTGAGGATGCCTTACCCTCGCCAGGAAGTTCTTCCATTAAGGGACTCTGCCCTTTATTTTATGTCTGAGACGGAAAAACTTCAAGTTACTCTCAGTAAAGTTCAGCAGGAGAAGAGGTCTTGGAGGAACAAGTATCGTATTCTCAATGTGGAATGTAAAAAAATACATCAGTTATTAAGAGAAAAAGATGCTCTGATTGAGATTTTAGAGCAGCATGCTGTAGAAAATCAGGATGACCAAAGGAATTTGCTCGCTCCTTTCACTTGGCAAAGGAATGACAACCCAACAACGGTCCAAGAGCCCCGATAAAAGAAAAGGAAAGCACCTGAACCAGCACCTGAGCTCTCTTCAGAGAGGACTCAGGAACCATTAGTTTAGATTTCCTTTTTCAGCACTTTGTAATCTACTGTATTTCCATTTCCGCAATCCTTTGAATTCAATAAAACGGGGTTTCCCCACTGTTTGATATTTGCAATCCAAGTGACGAAGTTTACTTTGAATAAACAAAAATAATTAATAATCATTGCATTCATCATTCTCATAAACACATTCTTCTTACCTATGAATCTCACGTTTGCGTCTCGATTCTAGAGTCAAACTGTCTCATTTGTACAATACTCGGGCCAATCGTCAGAAAAAGATGGATGATCTCGAGGAAGAGAAAAGAGAGTTAAGGGAAGAGATTGACACTCTGAAAGAGGATCTGAGAAAGTTTCATAACGACATGCAAGCTCTATCAGAAGCTCAGATACAACAATAAAGGACTGTGATCTCAGAGATCACATCAATGCCCATAGTGGAGAAGTATGATCCTAGGTACAAAATGATGAAAGATCGTCCCTGGGGCATGCTTATTAACTATATCCTGGAAGGATATGTTTCGCCGATCGCTGAGGATCAAGGAACCGCAGCAGGAACCGCTGGGCCTGAAGGTTACAAACTTTGGGAAAGCAAAGATGCCAGGGGAATGCCAGCAACTCCTGAAGTTTACAAACTTTGGGAGGCACCGAGAGTCTCGGCCATAATGACTATACCACCGCCCGTGGTACACACTATCCTGGAAGGACAGATTCGACAGATACTCTCTGGTGGAAACGAAAATATGTTTGACAAAATGAATGAGTTCCAGGAACAATTCCTGGAGATGCAGAAAGAACTGCAAGCCCTTCGCGGTCAGGATTTATTTGGAAAGGACGCCGCCGACCTCTGCTTGGTCCCGAATGTGAAAGTTCCACACAAGTTCCAAGTGCCCGACTTTGAAAAGTACAAGGGTAACTCTTGCCCTCAGAGCCATTTGGTGATGTACGCTTGGCGAATGTCAGCTCAGACAAAGAACCAGGAGCTACTGATTCACTACTTTCAGGATAGTTTAACCGGTGCCGCATTAAAATGGTACATGGGTTTAAACCGCGCTACGATTGGCACGTTCAGAGATCTTGGCGCTACTTTCGTTCAACAATATAAATACAATTTGGACATGGCACCGGACATAGATCAACTCAGATTAATGTCACAAAAGGACAAGGAAACCTATAAGGAGTACGCTCAGAGATGGCGTGAAATTGCCGCCCTGATTTGTCCACCTCTTGAGGAAAAAGAGATGACAAAGATCTTCTTAAAGACCTTGGGCTCATTTTACTATGACAGAATGGTCGCCAGTGCGCCCAGTGACTTCACCGAGATGGTGGGCATGGGAGTTCGTCTTGAGGAAGCCGTCCGAGAAGGACGCTTGGTTAAAGACGCTGCATCATCAAGCAGTACAAAAATATACGGTAGTGCTCTCCCTAAGAAAAAAGAGTAGGATATCGGGAATATCTCTCTCAGAAAGCAAAGGCGACGATATCAACCAGTAGCAGTTGTAACTCCTGCTATTAACTCTGCGCCTGTACCTACGTATCAATCTCATGTTGCTCAGAGCCAACCGAATCAACAGCAATATCAGTAAAGGACACAACATCCTCTTCAACAGGCTCGTCCTCCGTACAACAACAAGCGTACAACGCGACCACCAGGGTTCGACCCTATACCAATGTTGTACACAGAACTACTTCCATTACTACTGGTCAAAGGGCATGTCCAAACCAAGCCTCCTCTCACAGTATCAGAAAATCCACCTTTCTGGTTTAAAACGGATCAGACGTGTCCTTACCATCAAGGAGGACCAGGGCATAACATAGAAAACTGTCTCAGATTCAAATCCGACGTACAAAATCTTGTTAGGAGCGGGGTCTTATCTTTCAAGGATACGAATCCAAATGTTCTCACAAACCCGCTGCCTCAACATGAGAAAGCTGCAGTCAATTTGATAGAGGAAGAGCCTAACAACACCTATCAAATTCATGATGCACTCTTATTGAGGGCCAATTTGGTCAAGATGCATTGTAGACAGAGCGGATATGGCCATGTGCCACCTCATAACTATCACCAGTGTGATATCTGCTCTAGAGATAATCAAGGATGTTCTGTGGTGCGATCAGCTCTACAGGAACAATTGGATCTCGGATGGATCTAAGAGCATCGAGTTCGTGGAGTCAAAATGACCTACACAAATTCCAACATCATTCAGAACCATGACATACGTGCAATGAATGTCAACCTTGTGGCGATGCACTCAAGGCAAAGCCAGTTTTATAATTTGCCGCGGCACGATTACAATTCCTATCTGACTTACTTGGTAAACAAATAGGGATGCTCTTTTATACAAGAGGCCCTCCAGCGTCAGATGGATCTTGGATGGATCCAGGACTACCATGATAGAAATCCTTATCAGATCAACATGATTCAAATCTTTGATATTCGTCTGATGAATACCAGCTTGGTAAAGTTAAATGCCAGGCAGGTCCAACTCGGTTTTCTCACTTCGCGTAATTATCAGAATTGTAAAGGATGTTGTGAGAGTAACCAAGGGTGCGCTCTCGTTCAAAGAACTTTGCAACACTTGTTAAACCACTGGTGGCTTCCAATCTATCTGGATGAAGACACGCAACAAATCAGTGTGCTTAATGGAAACCCTACTCGGCGTCAAAGTCAGGATGTCTGATCTATGGAAAAAAACCTGGTAAGGTTGCACTACATTCAAAGCGGGCGTGGCCAGGTGCCACCACACAATTACGAACGTTGTAGAGTCTGCTCAGAGAATAACCAAGGATGCTACCTTGTGCGGGCAGCCCTTCAAGGTCAGTTGGATCGTAAAGAGATTCACCCATGTCCGAGTCCTGAGCCAATCAACTGGACGCCGGATTGCTTCGCTGATCAAATCAGAGACGTTGTCATAATCTCTGATCATCAACAGAACAAGGATGTTTGTACCATCATCCCTCTACTGGACGAATCAAAGGTTCTTAGCCAGGAACTGATTGAAGTTACCTACGACAGTCATAAAAATCAGAAGGCTCCTGTAGTTATCTATCTGCCAGGACCATTACCGTATGAATCAGCTAAGGCGATCCCTTACAAATACGGTGCAACAATAATTAAGAATGGAAAGGAACTTCCATTACCCTCCGTCGTGAATATTGTAGACATCAGTCGAGTAACACGGAGAGGTTGAATATTCAACCGAGGAGTTGGAGAACCTAACAAAGAAAAGGAACTTCCGACAGAAGCTCCTGATCCACCAGTCGGTCAGTCCAGTAATCCCGACCTTTCAAAGGACGATGATGAGATGCTGAAGCTCATCCAAAGGAGTGAATACAACATTGTTGATCAGCTGTTACAAACTCCTTCAAAGATCTCAGTGCTATCACTTTTACTCAGTTCCGAAGCCCACAGAGAAGCAATACAAAAAGTCTTAGAGTAGGCCTTTATGGAACAGAATGTGTCAATACGACAATTCGATAGCATCATCTCTAACATCACTTCCTGCAACAACTTAGGATTTAGTGATGAGGATTTGCCAGAGGAGGGCAAATGCCACAACATGGCGCTCAATATCACAGTCAACTTCCAGGATGATGCTTTAGCCAGCGTACTGGTAGATACCGGATCGGCCATCAACATTATGCCGAAGTCCACTCTATTGCGACTATCATTCAAAGGGCCCCCGATGAGGGGCAGTGAGGTCATCGTTAAAGCATTTGACGGGTCTCAGAAAGCAGTTATCGGTGAAGTCGACCTTCCAATAACTATCGGTCCTCACATTTTCCTAATCACTTTCCAGGTCATGGACGTCCGGGCAGCGTACAGCTGTTTATTAGGAAGACCTTGGATACACCAGGCTGGGGCAGTCACTTCGACACTACACCAGAAACTGAAGTTCGTCAAGAACGATCAACTCGTCACGGTCTGTGGAGAACAAGCCTTGATCGTGAGTAACCTGTCATTATCTACTTGTGTAGAACCCGAGGAGGTTGTTGGGACTCAGTTTCAAGCACTTTCGGTGAGCAATGAGAATCCATCAGAGAAAGGAACCTCGATTTCCTCATACAAAGATGCTCTCAAAGTGATCGAGAATAACAATGCAAAAGGATGGGGACAACTTGTCATTCCTACTAATAATAAAACAAAGAAGGGTCTTGGTTTTTCTGTAACCTGCACCCAGACAGTTGCTAGTGATGAAAGTCTTCATCCCATTCAGGACTTCTTTCAAAGTGGATGTTTCCTTCACCCAGTGCCTCAAGCAGTCCATACCATCAACGAGGGAGATCCCTCTGATACGAATGAGGAATGGAAGTCCTATCTCAATGAGGACGATTATATGTCTCAGAAAGAGATGCCTACGCTATTTTGCTATCCCGCACAGAGTCCGAGATTTATACCCAGGTCAGACGTCAAAATGATATATGGAGATTGTGATCCGGAAGGATGCCGGGCTCCACCAAACTCATTAGAGGAAGACACTCTGATGAAGGACAACTTTGACCACGAGCATTATGGCCCAATGGATAGCCTGCCTATCTGGTAGCCGTACCCAGGAGACTTGGGGCAAGAAAATCAGCCGAACAATGAAAATCAACTGAGCGTCATTGAAAAGAATACCTGCGTCCCCACCATGTCATAGGATCAACAGTCAGGGTATTCAAAACCTATCCAGCATGACGATGAATTCACAAAGTTCGCCGGACTAAAATTCATCAACTATGCTTTTCCCGAGGTCAACGTCATCGAAAGAGATGACTCCTCCAGTTCCAAAGAAGTGTGGGACACCTTAGGACAACCAAGTGGAAAATTTGACTTCATGGTCAAGTACACCGCTCCCAAAAGCTCTCGTATCAGGCTCGAAGACATCCAGCCAACTGGATGGGGAGATTTTCCTGAGAGCACCAATACTCTACAAAATACAACAGAGGAATCCTCCTACGACAACTCTTCATGGGAGACAGATTCCAATGATCCTGCTATGCCAGAAATCATCGTCATTTCTGAAGACAAATCAAGGAAAGTACCATACTTTATGATTCACCAAGGAGTTCGTCGCCAATGGGTTGTTGTCGATGTTCCGAAGATTGTTCATAAGTCAAAGTAATTGTTGTCTTTAACCTTTCACCCTGCCCAGGTGAAACGGATGTTTTGACAGGGCTCGTTTTCTATAAATATCGCTCTTCACTTCGCCCAAAGTGATAGAGTTCTGTTTTATAGGGATGTAGTTTCAAGAATAGACTTGTTCATAAATAAAATAACCTCGTTCTGTGATCTCCGCATTAATTGTTGTTTTCTCTTTTCGCTTTTCTCAGAAAATGGTAATCCTAAAAAATAATTCAAAATAAACAAGCAGTTTTTAAAAAAAAAATACACTGAACACACTTGCATTTTCTCTATCTCTTCTAAACACAAACAATACCATCATGCTGATTGCTTGTTTTAAACCCTGTTGAAACATACGATCCAATGCCTTCTCCCAACTTTGAGTTCTCGGTATTTAGGGCTGAAGAAGAAGTTGACGACAAAATTCTAGAAGAGATCTCCCGACTACTCAAACAAGAGGAAAGGTCCATTGAACCTCACAAAGAGCCGTTGGAAATGGTCAACTTGGGTTCAGAAGAAGAGAGAAAAGAAATCAGGATTGGGGCACTGCTCAGTCCAACTGCCAAAGAGAGTTTGACAAAGCTTCTCAGAGAATTCCCCGATGTATTTGCTTGGTCCTATCAGGACATGCAAACGTTGGATACCAGCATCGTGGAACATCATTTACCATTGAAATCGGAATGTCCACCAGTAAAACAGAGGTTGAGACAGACTCACCCAGACATGGCCATCAAAATCAAGGAGGAGGTACAGAAACAGATTGACACGGGTTTCCTCGCTACATCAGAATATCCTCAATGGTTAGCCAACATCGTACCCGTTCCAAAAAAGGACGGAAAAGTCAGAATGTGTGTCGATTACAAAGATATAAACAAGGCTAGTCCAAAGGACGACTTTCCTTTACCACACATTGACATGCTGATAGACAGTACAACAAAGTTCAAAGTTTTCTCCTTCATGGATGGATTCTCGGGCTATAATCAAATCAAAATGGCGCTGAAAGACATGGAGAAAACTTCCTTCATTACCCTATGGGGTACCTTTTGTTACAAGGTAATTCCGTTTGGTTTGAAGAACACCGGGGCAACCTATCAAAGGGCCATGACTACTCTATTTCATGACATGATACACAAAGAAATTGAGGTATATATCGATGATATGATTGCCAAATCAAAAACAAAAGAGGAGCATGTGACCCACCTGTCAAAACTATTTGAGCGGTTGAGAAAGTACAAACTCCGCTTGAATCCCAATAAATGCACCTTCGGTGTCCGTTCAGGGAAACTTTTAGGGTTCATCGTCAGCCAGAAAGGAATTGAGGTCGATCCTGACGAGGTCAAGGCCATTCAAGAAATTCCTTCCCCGAAAACTGAAAAACAAGTCAGGGGATTCCTGGGACATTTGAACTATATCTCCAGATTCATATTCTTCATGACCGCGACGTGCGCGCCGATTTTCAAATTACTCAAAAAGAATCAGGATTGCATTTGGACAGAGGACTACCAAACCGCCTATGACAGTATCAAGGAATACCTATTGAACCCACCGATTCTATCACCTCCAGTGGAAGGAAGTCCACTGATCATTTACCTCACAGTCCTGGAAGACTCCATGGGCTGTGTACTTGGACAACAAGACGAAACGAAAAGGAAAGAGTCTGTCATCTACTATTTGAGCAAGAAATTCACCGACTGTGAGACTCGGCACACTATGCTTGAGAAAACTTGTTATGCTTTGGCTTGGATAGCCAAACGTCTTCGCCAGTACATGATTTGTCACACTACTTGGTTAATCTAAAAAATGGATCCAATCAAGTATATCTTTGAAAAACCTACTTTCACGGGAAGAATTGCCCGTTGGCAGATGTTGTTATCGGAATATGACATTGAGTACCACGCTCAGAAAGCCGTTAAAGGGAGTATTTTAGCCGATCATTTGACTCATCAACCGATTGACGATCAGGAATCAGTCGGATTTGACTTCCCAGACGAAGATGTCATGTATCTAAAAATGAAAGACTATGATGAACCACTACCCAGTGAAGGGCCAGAACCAGGTTCCCAATGGGGACTAATCTTTGATGAAGCTGTAAATCATTACGAAAACGGAATTGGGGCAATCATCATAACACCTCAGGGTACCCACATTCCTTTCACTGCCAGACTTTCATTCAAGTGCACAAACAACGAGGCCGGATACGAAGCTTGTATTATGGGTCTCGAAGAAGCGACTGATTTGAGGATTAAGAACTTGGATGTATATGGCGACTCAGCCCTGATTATCAATCAAATCAAAGGAGATTAGAACACATACCAATCCAGATTGATTCCTTACAAAGATTATGCAGGAAGGTTGTTACCTTTCTTCAACAGAATCGAGTTTCATCATATCCCTCATGATGAGAATCACATGGCTGATGCCTTAGCCACCCTTTCTTACATGATTAGTGTAGGTCAATGGAACGACATACGTAAGATTGACATAATGCATCTTGAAAGGCCCGCTGACATCTTCGCGGTTGAAGCAGTCATAGATGACAAACCTTGGTATCAAGATATCAAATGCTTCCTTTAGAAACAAGAGTACCCACCTGGGGCACTAAGAAAGGATAAGAAGACCCTCAGAAGGCTGGCAGGCAGCTTCTTCCTGAGTGGTGATACACTCTATAAGAAAAACTTTGACATGGTCTTGCTCCGATGCGTAGACAGACCAAAAGCAAACATGCTGATAAAAGAAATTCACGAAGGATCCTTTGGCACTCATGCCAACGGACACACAATGGCGAGAAAAATTCTAAGTGCCGGGTACTATTGGTTAACCATGGAATCCGACAACTACAAGTACATGAGGAAGTGTCACAAGTGTCATATATACTCAGACAAAATCCATGTACTGCCAACACATCTCAAAGTTCTTTCTTCCCCATGGCCTTTTTCCATATGGGGAATCGACATGATTGGCATGATTGAACCCAAAGCTTTGAATGGACATCGGTTCATCCTGGTAGCCATTGATTACTTCACCAAGGGGGTCGAGGCAGCGTCATACGCCAAGTAACCCGACAAGTAGTAGTCCGATTTATCAAAAACAATATCATCTGCCGTTATGGTGTTCCTAGCCAGATTATTACAGATAATGGATCTAACTTGAATAATAAGATGATGAAGGAGTTGTGCACAGAGTTCAAGATCGAACACCATAACTCATCTCCCTACCGACCCAAGATGAACGGGGCGGTAGAAGCGGTTAATAAGAACATCAAGAAGATTGTTCAAAAGATGGTTGTAACCTACAAAGATTGGCACGAGATGCTACCCTTTGCTTTTCACGATTATTGCACATCTGTCCGCACTTCAACAGGGGCAACCCCTTTCTCTCTAGTGTATGGCATGGAAGCAGTGCTCCCCATAGAAGTAGAGATCCCATCGATCCGGGTATTGATGGAAGCTAAGCTAACAGAGGATGAATGGTGTCAAAGTTGACACGACGAATTAAACTTGATCGAAAAGAAGCGAATTACGGCACTATGCCACGGTCAGTTGTATCAGCAAAGAATGAAGAAGGTGTTCGACAAAAAGGTTTGACCTTGTGTCTTCAGAAAAGGAGACCTTGTGCTCAAGAAGATACAATCATTTCTCATTGATTCCCGGGGCAAATGGACTCTGAATTATGACGGCCCCTATGTAGTCAAGAAAGCTTTCTCAGGCGGTGCCTTGAGACTTGCAACCATGGATGGAGAAGAATTTGCCTACCCCACAAATGTTGATGTAGTCAAGAAATACTTCGCCTAAACTAAAAAAAAAAGAAAACGTCTCGGTGGATTGAAAACCTGAAAGGGCGGTCCAGGCAAAAATTAGAGACATAATCCAGAAAATCATCCCGGTGGATTGGAAATCTCAAAGTACAATCCAGGCAAAAGTTAGGGATAATGGCAAGTAACTACATCCAACAGGGGCAAATCCCCTAGTAGCAGTCCTGCCATCCATCAGAAAACTCCAGTTAAGGTCATCTTCGACAGAAGCTCAGGATGTCTTGAATTCAAAGTTGGTAGAAAGATAGTGGTCGTTATGTTTCAATGTAGCCCTTTTCCCTTAAATTACCATTTTCTAACTTTGTAAATACTCTATGGGATCACGCATTTGGCTGATTTCCATCCTATCAATAAAATTCCAGCCCTTGTGCTTTTGTTTGCAATTCTTATTTGTTTTAGCTTTACAGAACGACGTTTTAACATGATCAACGATTCTTGAAACGAAACAAAAACGAATTTACTTGTCAAACTTTTCTGCTTTTAAAATAAAGATGGCAATTTATTTTGACTGTTGAACATCGAAAGAACATCAATCGCTTCGCCAGAAGTAATCGAACTTCAAAGTGCAGAATCAAAGTACTCCTTCTAAATCAGTACGCCTGAACGAAGGATCAGTTATGTCAGATGCAAATACTCCATCTGACATCTTCGGCCGAGTTCTTACCTCCTAAGCCCGACCAACGGTTGTTCCCCCACAGGGACTACTTCTCTTAAGCAAGGCAGAATTGCTATCTTGAACCAGCGATACTTTTTTCTCCCACTGTGGTCGAGTATCTAGTCGTGTTCATCTATTAGTCTGTATGTCGCGTCAGTTTTGTCAGCATAAACATACATACATCATGAATTATTGATTTACATTCATATTCATATTGCATCACTATCACTCTAGTCGGTCTTGTCCCCTAGTGATAGAGGTCCTTTCAATCTAGTTGTCAGTTCTTTCCTCGTTAAGAAATGTTGCGTCTGAACAATCTCTCTCCTCCAGTTTATTTCTGGATTGGAGTTGGCCCTTGACCACTTTGATAACTTGAACCTCTGAGAAAACCAGAGAAACTTTCAGCAAATGTCACTCTTTGCCATTGAAGATGATATCTTCGCTTTCCCGGATTAAGGAAAATCCCCTGAGAAAGCCTCTTAATCAGAGATTCGACAATACAGCAGTTTTTCTCCGAAAAATTTGCTGACGAAAAGGTCATCAGCACCTTAAAATTGGATCACATCATATGGCATTTCTCCGAGAAGATCCCGAGAATAGTATGATGTAAATACCCAAGCGGAAACAATCTCTTAAGAGACTCGTTTTCCCCAGATAGAGTCAACAAATGGCATCTCCAACAGAGAAGTTTGTACCCCTCTACAATTCAGACAGATGGGTTCCCCAGCAAGTCTGACATCAAAAGTTTTTCCCATCAAATGGAATCTCCCCAGGAAAATTCGGCGAGAAGTTTGAGGAAAACCGTTACACATAGCGTCCCTTATCAATAAAGTTTATTGACGAAAGAAACTTAGACCAGTTCCTTGGTAGGAAACCAGGATCGGGGGGAAGTTTATTTTAGAAACTTAGACCAGTTCCTTGGTAGGAAACCAGGATCGAGGGGAAGTTTATATCAGAAACTGAGACCAGTTCCTTGGTAGGAAACTAGGATCGAGGGGAAGTTCAAATTAGAAACTAATACCAGTTACTTGGTAGGAAACCAGGATCGAGGGGAAGTTTATTTCAGAAACTGAGACCGATTCCTTGGCTGAAGACCAGGATCGAGGGGAAGTTTTTACCTTTTCTAAGCATCATTGCTTAGTAAAAGAAGAAGGATGCATGAACTACCATTCATAACCACCATCAAAAGTTCGGGTATTCCGATATTTAATCCTCTTGCACCCCGAATGCCCGAATACCTTCGCCATTCACACCTTCGGGTCCAAGAAGATTAAATAGGGGCATCTGTCATACCCCAAATTTTGACCACTAAGATTTCCCATCATTGGGCAAATCATCATCACAATATGGATGGGACATCATACCTCATTAGTCTCCCCAAAGATGGGTGAGCATCCACTACAATCAGACTTAGGGTTTCAAGCCCTCTTTGAGCCTTAGACAAAGGATCAATCAAGGAATGACACGATCTTCAACTTGTATAACCTCTCAAACATCTATAATGGATCAAGAGGACTCCCACATCAAGAATCAAGCACAATGTTGCAGCAATCCAGGTGGATTAAGCCTTAAGATCTCCAGTGTCACCAAATTAGGGTTTGGTCGACCAGGGCCTCCAGATGGAAATTTTCCTCTGGGCATGAGCCAATGCTTCAAAGCATAACCTAATATGCTCCATGGAACCTCATGGACCCAATCATCAAGTCAATTTTGACCTCACAGGATGCATTCATCAAAATCAGGAATTAGGGACCATGCCCAGAGGAATTAGGAACCTCATGGGCCCAATCATCACAATTTTGACCTCTCTTGAGGTCTTGGCTCATGATTTGTCCCAAAAGCTTCAAACACAACTCATTCCAATTCCTCATGAATTTTAAGTTATGGAATGATCAAAATCACAAAAAGTGAAAATGTCACTTTTTTCCAACACTAAGTGAAATTTTCACTAAGTCAGAATCTGTCTTACTTTTCTCAAAATGTAGGGGCATTTTTCACTTGGATCCAAAAAGTATCAAAACCAATTATGATCAAATAGTTGTTGTATCATATGAGGGCTTTCCAAAATGGCCAAGAACTCCATCAAATTCCACTTGGGCCATGAGATATGACCATGGCAATATGCCTTGCTGCAGACTGTCATGGCAAGGCAGATTTGGGAGTTTTGCTCGATTTGTTCAAATTTTGCAAAGGGCAAGTAAATCTATCCATCTGAACACCTCAAGGGGGACAAAGGAGGGACAAACCCTGATCCATAAGCCTCCCAAGTCTTTGGAACCAAAAGTAGCATGCCAAACCTAGAAATGCCTAAAAGAGGGACAAGACTCCAATTTTGGTTTGGAGCATTTAATGGATGCACCAAGGTGGCATAGACTGCGCCATTTCCAACTGAATTCAGTCAAGACTTATCTAAGACCAAGGGAACTAGTAGCCTGTGCCCTAACCTCTAGTTAATGGCTAGAGGAGACTTGGATTCTCATTGATCAAAATTGGCCAAACCTCTGCTGCAGTTGCCATTCACTATTGCAGCCAAAACAAACTTGTTCTACTATAAATAGAGCTCAATTGTGTTCAGTTTGAGTACACCAAAGCACTACAACACTTGCTTTCCTCAAAATCTCTTTCTCTAGGAAAAAATACCTTCTTTAGCAAGGTAACTTTGAGTTTTTGTGTTAGAGAGCAATTCCACCATAGCTCATGATCCAAACACATCCAATATGTTATATCTAAGTTGTCCAAACTCTCACAAGTAACCTGTAACACCAAAATCACAAAGTCACCTCTCAAAACCTCAAAATAGGACTTTTGTGCAATTTTCAAGCCATGTCTTGATTCAGTCACTTTCCAAACCAGATAAAACCTCAAACACACTCCAAATATCATCCTTGAACTGTCCCAAATAGTTCCCCCATCTGGAACACCATTTGAGAGAGTTGCTATTTTGGCCACTTTTGCCCATTTTGTTAGAAAGAGCTCAAACTTGTTTCTGAGGATTACAGCTGATTCCAACCATCCTAAAAGCTTCTAAGGGATCATTTGAGGTTGTTCAAAGCATCAAATCACTTCTGGAACAAAGCCCTTGGCAGATTGCACAAAAGCTCCAAAAAGAGGTAAGCATCACAACTTGGATTCTTTGAATCATGCTTTCTTTTGATGTCCACTGATCATGCATCTCTTATACATGTTATATGTGTTATGTTTGCACCAATTTATCTTGTAATTCATGCTTGTACCAAGAGATGGCACAGAAAATGCAAATCATGGCCTATTTCAAAACCACTATCGGGTTTTTCAATAGGAGCATGATCTGAAAAAAAACACCACCACCATTGGATTCCTTGTGAAATTCTAGGCAGGATAAACCTAAATTTTGTCCCAATCCATGGAGAAATGAGAAAGTAATGGCCTTCACGTTTCTAACCAAAATCTTGCCTTGCCTTGCCTTGGGCCAGGCCAAAAACAAGGCAAGCCCTGTATATTTATGGTTGTATTTCAATCAACGGATGTATCACCACCCCAGTGGTAAGGCGCGTGCCCTATACACAAGAGGTCCGGGGTTCGAATCCCCCTCGCCCCAGATCCTCTTTTTGCTATTTTGTCCACTTTTTATTGTTTTTCTTATTATTTTTAATGATTTGAAAAATTAACAACTCTCTCAATTTTAATTATTTTTTATTGGTTCTTTTTGCAAAAAATCACAAAAATGTTGAAATATTTTATTCCACAAAAAAAATAAAATTTATATTAGTTATTTAATATAATTAGTATTTTTGTGAATAAATTCCTTTTTAATTGTTTTTAAACATTTAAAAGTGAATATTTACTTTGAAAATCAAAACCAAATGAAATTAATTCATCTTGTGATTAAAAACTCATTTTTTCAAACCTTAAACAAAAATCACAAGTGGTTTATTCAAACTTATTTGGTATTTTTATCATTTTATTTGATTTTCTTTAAATATTTACTTTTAAAGGAAAACAAAATTAGGGTTTCTTTGATTTTCACCCTCGAAAATCATTTTCAAACACTCATGGGCCTCTATTAGAGTGTAAGACCCATCCCCATTGTAAATACACCACTTTTTGGGCCTCACTCATTGTATAAGTCCCACTGTATTTTCAAAAACAACGGCGCGATCATCGCATTTTTTTAGCAAAATCATCTGGGCCTCTCATTGAGATGTAAGCCCCACCACTTGTACAAAAATAAATCATTGGGCCTCCAATAGAGTGTAAGACCCAACCCCTTTTTTAACCAAAACTTTTTGGGCCTCAATGCATTGTAAAAGACCCAGTATGTTAAAGAAATCTCGGCGCGATCGCCAATTCAAAAAACAAATCATCTGGGCCTACCCTCGTGTTATAAGCCCCATTCTTTTTCTTTAAAAACCTTTGGGCCTCTTGAGAGAGTGTAAGACCCGTCCCTTTGTATAAAAAACCTTTTTGGGCCTCAGTCACTTGTATAAGTCCCTGTACAATTTTAAACAACAGTGCAATCACTGATTAATCCTTGGGCCTCTCCTAGAGCTATAAGCCCCAACAACCTTTTCAAAGCACTTTATCTTTTGATTTTGAATATAATATTGTTATCAAAGCTTTATTTGTTGAACAAACTAACCAAACAACTTGGAAGCTCTACAACCGAGTAAGTGTTTACCCGCTTTCTTTATCTGCTTTCATATATATAACAGTATTGTAGGGCTGCTCAGTGTAAGTCTTCTTTCACAAACTTTTATATACTTGTAAAATATCCACTGTGTAATACTAGTATAGTTATTTAGAGTTTTCCCCGACAACTACGTCTAGCACTAGGTAAAGCCCTGTTGGTCACTCTTAAATACAAACAAAACTAGATCCCCATAGGATTACCAGATACAGTTTTCCCTCCTCTTGGGGTTAAACAATATAGAGACGTGAAAGGCAACATTCTCAATGAACCCTTTCTCAGATTGTCGCCCTTAGAAATTGTCAAAGAAATTCTACTCCCCAGAGGTGATCTATTCTCGGTGAATGGCATCTCTTGAGTTTCTTCAAACCACGGACTTTCATGAAATGATCTCTTCTCGGTGAATTGCATTTTTTGAACTTCTCTCGGTTTAGGACCCACAGGCTTCTTAAAAGCATCCCCGCCTCCTCTTGGGCATTGTACAAGGACCCTTCGGCTTCTTAAAAGATCTCATGCCTTCTCTTGGGCTTAGTACAAGGACCCAGAGACCTCTACAGGTATAGGAACAAAACCTAGTCATCAATTTGCTAGAGCTGTCTTTCTGAGTCAAGTGTCAGACCTGTTAATGGGTTGACCTTCATCCCTTAATATACCAGCCTTCTCTTGGGCATCATACAAAGATTATTCACTACCTGAGAATCATTTTCTCAAAACACCAGTAGACTTGGACAGTCTCAATACCCTTGGGATTTTCCATTTCCTTAAAGAAATGGAAGTAACCCTGATCCTCTGATCAATCCCAAAGCACAACAATACCTTTAATCGTTCCCTTCATAAGAACTAATTTTCCCTTTTATCCAATATATTGGACCTGTCACTAAACTGAAACAGTCACCAGCACAATAGCCTCCTCTTGGGCTTTTTACAATGATTCTCCCCAGCGGAGCTAACCTTTTCAAACTCTCTTGTTGAGTATAAAATACTCTCTTGTTGGGTCAAACCTGTTTAACCTCCATCTCGGGCTTCGTACGAGATAAAAAAATACTCTCTTGTTGAGTATAAAAGACTCTCTTGTTGAGTCACTTCCCTCTCAGCCTCCATCTCGGGCTTCGTACGAGATAAAAACTCACTCTCTTGTTAAGTATAAAAGACCCTCATGTGGAGTCAAAACCTTTTAGCCTACGTCTTGGGCTTCGTACAAGACACATATAAAAGCACTCTCTTATTGAGTCAGTCACTTGTTAGCACTCTCTTGTTGAGTCAACCCCTTTTAGCCTCTCTCCCGGGCTTCCTACGAGACACATAAAAACACCCTCTTGTTGGGTCAATAGCCTCCTCTTAGGCTTTGTATAAGAAAACTCCGGTTGAGTCAATCGACCTTTTAGCATCAAAATCTATGCCTTGCTCGCAGTATACAAACATCAACAACTCCTTTTCTTTCATCTAATTGCTGTAAGCGGCAAGCCTCTGGATTATTTACATCCACGCCACTGTCCCTTTTTTAGCATGAGAAATTCCTAAGGAAAGATGGCATTGCTCTAAACTGAGTTAAAGTCTTCTCCTTCAGGTTAAAAATCCCCTATAAAGGAAATTATGGCATTGCTGGATTCACATATCCCAGTTAAAGTAATTCTCCTTTATAATCAGTCACCCAACAGTTGTGACAAACAGACTAAATATCTCCCTTTAGAGATGACAAATTCTCTCTAATGTCAAAGCCCTTTAGCTTCACATCTTGGGCTTCGAACAAGATACAAATAGACCCTTCAGCTTCACATCTTGGGCTTTGAACAAGATACAAACCACATTTAGCTTTACGTCTTGGGCTTTGAACAAGACACCAAAATAACCTTTTGTTTCCTCCCATAGAATAGGAGGAACTACGATCGCTCTGATTTCCCAGTTTCGTTAAATGGGAATACGTAGGCATAAGATTGGAAAAATCTTAGCGAGCATACTAATCAAAAACCCAAAACCCAGTATCTCCACCAAATCAACCCAAAAGCATCAAATCTAAACACATTAACATCTTACCTCACAAATAGTCCAGGCACTCTATTTTTTTAACAAAATAACCTAAGAGAAACCCACAATCTTAATAGCATTTGTAAACCAACTGTCACCTGTTTAAACTCAGTATGCAAGTAGGGTTAATTGGAGACATCTATTTCCCTTCCTTAATCAGCTTCAATAGGATAAAAAATGAATCGAACTGTAGTACCCCAAAGCGATAGTGCTTCGTAACCACGCAAAAACTCGCGCTACAGATGCCCAAGAGAAGGATGAGGTTTTAAGGGATGAAGATCAACCCTAGAATGGTCTGATGTTCTGGAATTCTGACTCTCCTGAGGATTGAACTAATAGAGATGACTAATTTCTATCCTATACTTGTAGAAGGCCTTTGGGTCCTTGTACTAAGCCCAAGAGGAGGCTGAGAAACTTCTAAGAAGCCTGGGGGTCCTTGTACTAAGCCCAAGAGGAGGCTGGGGATGCTTTTAGGAAGCCTGTGGGTCCAAACCTAAGAAAAGTTCAAGAAAGGTTTCACCGGGAATAAGTCCTTTCTTTGCAGAACAATTCTAGGGTTTGAAGAAATTCAAAAGAGGTTTCACCGGGAATTAATCCTCTTTGGGGAATTGAATTTCTTGTACACATATATTTCTAAGTTTTGGACAGTCTTGAGAAAAGTTTCACCGGGAATAATGCTTTTCTCTGTTCCATTTTGTATAAGCCCAAGAGGAGGCAAGATTGTATCTGGAATTTCCTATGGGAACTAGTTTTGACTATGTTGAAAGAGTAACCTCTGGTTTGACCTAAACTTAGACCTAACTGCTGGGGAAAACTCTAAGCAAGTAAGTACAAGCATATATATATATATATATATATATATGAAATATATATAAATAAGTATGTATTGAAGAGATAGTGGGACTTACAGTCTGATGAAAGCCCAAGCATATTAACTACAACTGCATGGTTAGGGTTTCAAGAAATTGAAGAAAGTTTTGATAAAACTTTGAATTTTAATTTTAAATAAAAAAGAAAGTTGTTTTAAAAGAAAGTTTGGGGCTTATACTTAAGGAGAGGCCCAAATGATCTTTTTTGAAAAGGCAACGATCGCGTCGTAGTTTTGAAAACCACAGAGGGACTTATACAATGACTGAGGCCCAAATTATTGTATTGTACAAAGAGGATGGGTCTTAAACTCTATTAGGCGCCCAAAAGAGTTATTTTTATACAAGATATGGGACTTATAGCTCAAGGAGAGGTCCAGATAAAAAACAACGATCGCACCGTTTAGTTTGAAAATCGCGTAGGGACTTATACAATGACTGAAGCCCAAATAATTTATGTATAAAAGGGGTTGGGTCTTACACTCTATTGAGGCCCAAAAGTGTTTAAAAAGAAGAAAGATGGGGCTTACAACTCAAGGCGAGACCCGGATGAAAATTGTTTTGAAAATGGCGATGGCGCCGAGATTTTTAAAATCGTATCAGGACTTATACAATGACTGAGGTCCAAATTTATTTATTTACAAAGGGATGGGACTTGCACTCTACCAAGAGGCCCAAAATGATTTTGAAAAGTGTTTGATAAATTAAAATTAAGAGAAACCCTTATTTTAATTAAAAAATATAATTTTTAAAGGAAATTAAATATAAAATGATACAAAATATCAAATATATTCAAAAACAAGTTGTCAAATTTAAAAAATAATTTGAAAAATCATGTTTAATCACATGAAAGCTTGAAACCAATTGGTTTTGAAAAATCAAGGTGAGAATTTCAGTTTAAAAAATGTTTAAAAGAAATAAAATTAAATTAAATTCAAAAATTAAACTATATTAAATAAATAATATAAATGTGATTTTTTTGTAGAATAAAATAATTTAACATTTTTGTGACTTTTTAAAAAAAGAACCAATAAAAAATGATAAAAAATGAGAGAGAAATTAATTTTTGAAATCAATTTAATAAAACATCAAAAATTCAAAAATTCAAATATTTAAAAAATGGCACCTAGAACACATGTTCTTGCTCGCGCGTGTCCTTCTGCCCCAGATTTGTAAAACATCTAATATCTCTCTGATTACTCAATGGTTTTGACTTTTGTAAACATGAAACTTGCTCGTTTTTGAACAAGAATTCCAATGGTACCAATTAATTGCATTTATATTAAGTGTGGAGTGAGAAATCAAATGATGAACTCAAGATCCCTAATTTCTGCAAGAACACTATGAAATCCTACACACGATTCATACATAGCAATTGATTGAGGGGAAACACTCTACATAAGTGTAGAAACATGTTTGTAACTTTAAAACACATTTATGATGCATGGATTATAGAGATTGAGAGTTTTAGGCTTACCTCTGCAAGAGGAAATCGAATCCTCAGTTGTAGGTGTTACAGATGTTGTGTAATTATCTGGACAACTTCAATGGACCTCAAGTAATGTGTTTGAAAGCTTGAAATGAATTGAATCAGCTTGGAACTTGTTGTGGCACCTCAACTGCAAATAGGCCAAAAAGCTTTAGCAAATGGGGGTGACTTTGTGATTATGATGTTCCAGATGAGTTTTAAGGTTATGGATCACTCATATATGATGTATCTGAGGTGTTGGCCTTATTAGTTTTGATTGAATTGCTCTCAAATTGAAAATTCGATAGTGACTTGAAAGAGAAGCAAAATCTGGTTTTTTTAGTGAGATTTGGAGGAAAGCATGTATTGCTATGCTTTGGTGTACTTGAATTGATCAGAAAGAAGCTCTATTTATAGTTGAGCAAGTTTGTTTTGGGAGCAATAGTGAATGGAGGTTGGATCACTCCATTATCCAATGAACTTTGTCTTGTTGCCAAAGTCTCCTCTAGCCATTGACTTGGGTCAATCTTGTAGGCCTACGGTCCTCTGATGCTTGAGTTTATCTTGACTCATTTGGTTGATCATAGACTGATACATGCCTGCTCAATGTATCCCTTAAATGCCTCATGACAAAATTGGAGTTTTTAGATTTTGAACTTTGAATGTCATATGCCAAATGATGAGGTTTTTGACTTGCAAGGCTCTATGGTGTTGTAGCTCTGTAGAGATCATGTTCATTGCACTTTAGAAACTTGTCTTGCATGGTGACAAGGCTTGCCAAGTCATGGAAATGACAAAATCGTGTGGCAAGTATAAGGTTGTCTTGTAAAACCAGTCTTGGAGGTGTCATGTTTCCATGCTTGTAACTCCCTACTCAAGTTGAATTAGGATGAGTTATGGTACTCTTTGGAAAGGTTGTATATCCTATTTTAACTTTGATTTCCAACATTGGTCATGAATCAACTTGGATCATGGTGAAAAATGGCCCCAAAGTTGGTGAAAACCCAAGACAGATTATGTCCAAAATTTTCGCTAAGTGTTGGAAAAAGTGGTCATTTTCATGTTTTTGTGATTTTGATCAATCCGTAACTCAAAATCCATGAGGATTTGTAATCTGATGTAGTTGAAAATTTTGAAGTATGTAATGAGAGCTTTCATTTGAGCTTTGGATGGAATCAAATGGCATAGTGGTTTAGGAGTTATGACCTTGCAAAGTTGCTACCAATTACTTTTCTTCCATAACTTAGAAAATTTTAAGTTTTTCAAGGTTGCCCCTTTTTCAAGTAACCTCACTTTTCTTGATTTTTCTTGATGGATGATGATTCAAACCATGAATTAACTTTGTTTTTGACTTAGGGAAGCCTTCATTGTCAAGAAATTCAAAAAGTCAAACTTGATCTTTTGGTACAATTTACTTTTTGTCAGATGAATTCCAAACTGTGTGATCCTTTATGAAATTAAGTCCTTGACCTAATTCAAACCTAATGGATGGATTCCATAGGTGTTATAGAGTGTCTTGAATCATGTTCCAAGGTTTGGGAACATGTCTTGGTCAAAAGTCAAAGATACAGTTGACTTTTCATCAGGAAACCCTAATTGGTCCAGATGAATTTGAATCCTTGCATTGCTTGTGAACCAAGTTCTTTGAATCAATCCAACCTTGTGAATGGATCAAAATGAGGTATTGGAGGTCTTCAAACACTTCTTGAGGTCTTGGCTCGTGTCTTGCTCCAAAAGTCAACTTAGGGGTGAATTAGGTCAAGAAACCCTAATTCCTTATTTTTTATGAATGCATCCCCTGAGGCTATTTTGACTCTATGATTGGGTTAATAAGGTCCCTTTGAGCTTCTTGACTCATTTTTTGAAGTATTGGCTCATGCCTAGATGGAAATTATCATCTGGAGGCCTTGGTCGACCAAAACCCTAATTTGGTGACACTAGCGATCTTGAGGCTTGATCCACTTGGAATGTTGCATCCTTGTGCTTGATTCTTGATGTGGGAGACCTCTTGATCCTTTATGGGTGTTTTAGAGGCTATACAAGTTGAGGATCATGTCCATTCTTGATTGATCCTTTGTCTGAGTACTCTGAGAGGGCTCAAAACCCTAATTCATGGTTGAGGTGAGTGTTCAACAATCCTTGAGAAGATTGATGAGGTATGAGGGTACATCCATATTGTGGTGATGATTTTCACAATGATAGGAAATATTGTGGTCAAAATTTGGGGTATGACAGATGCCCCTATTTAATCTTCTTGGACCCAAAGGTGTGAATGGTGAAGATATTTTGACATTCAGGGTACAAGAGGATTAAATATCGGAATACCCGAAATTTTGATTATGGTTATGAATGGTAGCTGATTTGCTCGTCCATCTTCTTTTACCAAGTAATGATACTTAGAAAAGGATAAAACTTCCCCTCGATCCTGGCCTTCTGCCACGGAACTGGTCTCAGTTTTGTTTTTTTTTTGTCGTAAACTTCCCCTCGATCCTGGTCTTCAGCCATGGAACTGGTATCAGTTTTCTTATGAAATAAACTTCTCCTCGATCCTGGTCTTTAGCCACGGAACTGGTCTCAGTTTTTCTTGAATAAACTTCCCCTCTATCCTGGTCTTCAGCCATGGAATTCATCTCAGTTTTTTCTTGAATAAACTTCCTCTCGATCCTGGTCTTCAGCCACGGAACTGGTCTTAGTTTTCTTCTTAAATAAACTTCCCCTCAATCCTGGTCTTCAGCCACGGAACTGGTCTCAGTTTCTTCTTGTTGAGTTCTTTCCTCGACAAGGAACACTATTTGTAGCGATCTTCATCAAACTTCTCGCCGAGATTTTACTGGGGAGACGCCATTTGATGGAAAAATATTTGATGTCAGGCTTGCTGGGGAAACCCACTTGTCTGAACTGCAGAGACGTGCAAACTTCTCTGCGGGAGATGCCATTTGTCGACCTACTAGGGGGATAACGAGTCTCTTGAGAGACCTTTTTTTTTCTTGGTGAGGTTACATCATACTTTCCTTCGAGACCTTTTCAGAGAAATGCCATGTGATGTAATCCAATTTTGAGGTGCTGATGACTTCATTGAAAACAGTTTTTTCGGGGAGAAAACGCCGTATTACCAAGAGTCTTTTTGTGGAGAGGCTTTCTCTGGGGATTTTCTTTAATCCGGGAAAGAAAAAATATCATCTTCAATGGTGAAGAGTGATGTTCCAGAGGTGTCTATTGAATGTCTTCTTGCCTTTCAGAGGTTCAAGTTATCAAAGTGGTCGAGGACAGTCTCCAATCCAGAAATAAACTAGGGAGAAATTACTTAGGCGGCATTTTTCTGGACGGGGAAAGAATTGACAACTTTATCTGTGATAGGACATTTATCACTTGGGGATGAAAATGATCAGAGTAATATCAATGCAACATGTGTATGAATATGAATCAATCATGCATGATGTATGTATGTTTATGCTGACAAAACAGACGCGACATACAGACTAGCGAATGAACACGACCGGATACTCGGCTACTATGGGGGATAAAAAGTATCATTGCTTCAAAATAGTAATCTTTTCCTATTTAGGAGGGGTAGACCGTACTGGGGAAAACAGACCAATTATCGGTTCTCGGAGGTAACACATCTACTGGAGATGTCAAATGGAACATTACATATGAAATAATTGATCCTTCATTCAGGGTGTACTAGTTGAAAGGAGTACTTTGATTCTGCATTTTGAGGTTTAATCACTTTCGGAGAAGCCGTCGATGTTCCTTCTTGTGTTCAGTAATCAAAACGAATTGCCATCTTTATTTTAAAAGCAGAAGAAAATTTGACAAGTAAATTCATTTTTGATTTGTTTCAAGAATCGTTGATCATGTTAAAAAATGTCATTCTGTAAAGGAAAATAAATGAGAATTGCAAACGAAAGCACTAGGGCTCAAATTTTATTGATAGAATGGTAGTTAGCCAAGTGCGTGATCCCATAGAGCATTACAAAGTTTAGAAAATGGTAATTTAGGGGAAAGGGGCTACATTAAAACATAACGACCGTTATCCTTCCAGCAACTTTGAATTTTGGACATTCTGAGCTTCTGTCGAAGGTGACCTTGACATGAAGTTTTCTTGACAGATGACATTACCGCTGGGGATCTAATCTTGTTAGACATAGTTACTTTCCATGAATCCCTAACTTTTTCCTGGATTGTCTTTTGAGGTTTTCAATCCATCGGGATGACTTTTACTTGTGTCTATAAGTTTTACCTGGACCACCTTGTCGAGTTTTCGATCCACCGAGATGTTTTTTTAATTATTTAGGCAAAGTATTTCTTGACTACATCAACATTCGTGAGGTAGGTAAACTCCTCTCGATCCATGGTTGCGAGTTTCAAGGCACCGTCTGAGAAGGCTTTCTTAACAACATACGGGCCATCATAATTCGGAGTCCATTTGCCCCGGGAATCAGTGAGGAATGATTGTATCTTCTTGAGCACGAGGTCTCCTTTCCTGAAGACACGGGGTCGGACTTTTTTGTCGAGTGCTTTCTTCATTCTTTGCTGATATAGCTGACCGTGACATAAAGTCGTCGTTCTCTTTACTTTGATCAGATTCAGTTCATCGTATCGGCTTTGACACCATTCAGCTTCTGTTAGCTTGCCTTCCATCAATACCCTGATTGATGGTATCTCTACTTCTATGGCGAGCACTGCTTCCATGCCATATACTAGAGAGAAAGGGGTTTCCCCTATTGAAGTGCTAACAGATGTGCGATAACCGTGAAGAGAAAATGGTAGCATCTCGTTCCAGTCTTTGTAGGTTACAACCAACTTTTGAACGATCTTCTTGATGTTCTTGTTAGCCGCTTCTACGGCTCCATTCATCTTAGGCCAGTAGGGAGATGAGTTATGGTGTTCGATCTTGAACTTAGCACATAACTCTTTCATCATCTTGTTGTTTAGGTTCGATCCATTATCTGTAATGATCTGGCTTGGAACACCATAATGACAGATGAGATTGTTCTTGATAAATTGGACCACCACTTGTCTAGTTACATTAGTGTATGACACTGCTTTGACCCGCTTGGTGAAGTAGTCAATGGCTATAAGGATGAACCGATGTCCGTTTGAAGCTTTTGATTCAATCATGCCAATCATGTCGATTCCCCATATAGAAAAAGGCCATGAAGAAGAAAGAACTTTGAGATGTTTTGGTGGTACATGGATTTTGTTTGCGTATATCTGACACTTGTGACACCTCCTCATGTACTTGTAGCAATTGGGCTCCATTGTCAGCCAATAATATCCTGCTTTCAGAATTTTTCTTGCCATTGTATGTCCTTTGGCAAGAGTGCCAAAGGATCCTTCGTGAATCTCTTTCATCAACATGTTTTCTTCTTGTCTGTCTACGCATCTGAGCAGAACCATGTCGAAGTTTCTCTTGTAGAGTGTATCACCGTTCAGGAAGAAGTTGCCAACCAGTCTTCTGAGAGTTTTCCTATCTTTTCTGGATATCCTAGGCGGGTATTCTTGTCTTTGAAGGAAGCACTTGATATCTTGATATCATGGTTTGTCATCGATGACTGCTTCAATCATGAAGATGTAAGTGGGCCTTTCAAGGCACATTATGTCAATCTTAGGTACATCATTCCAATGATTTACAACAATCATGGAAGAGAGAGTGGCTAGTGCATCAGCCATGTGATTTTGTTCATGAGGGATGTGATGAAATTCGATTCTGTTGAAGAATGGTAACAACCTTCTCGCGTAATCTTTGTAAGGAATCAATCCTGATTGGTATGTATTCCACTCTCCTTTGATCTGATTGATAACCAGGGCTGAGTCTCCATACACATCCAAGTTCTTTATCCTTAGGTCAATGACTTCTTCAAGAACCATGATACAAGCTTCATATTCAGCCTCGTTGTTTGTGCATTTGAATGTCAGTCTGGCAGTGAAAGGAATATGAGTACCCTGAGGTGTACGATGATTGCCCCAATTCCGTTTCCATAAGTATTGATGGCTCCGTCGAATATTAGTCCACATTGGAAACCTGGTTCTGGCCCTTCACTGGGGGTTCATCGCAATCTTTCATTTTTAAGTACATGATATCTTCATCTGGGAAGTTGAATTTGACTGATTCCTGATCGTCAATCGGTTGATGAGCCAAATGATAGGCTAAAATACTCCCTTTAACGGCTTTCTAAGTATGGTACTTGATGTCGTATTCCGATAACAACATCTGCCAATGGGCAATCCGTCTTGTGAGAGCGGGATTTTCAAAGACGTATTTGATCGGATCCATTTCGGAGATTAACCAAGTGGTGTGGCAAATCATGTACTGGCGAAGACGTTTGGCTGCCCAAGCCAGAGCGCAGCAAGTTTTCTCAAGCATAGTGTACCGAGTTTCATAGTCCGTGAACTTCTTGCTTACGGAGTAGATGGTAGACTCTTTTCTTTTTGTCTCGTCTTGTTGGCCAAGCACACAACCTATGGAGTCTTCCAAGACTGTTAAGTAGATGATCAGTGGTCTTCCTTCCACTGGAGGAGACAGAATAGGTGGATTCAACAGATATTCTTTGATGCTGTCAAAAGCTTTTTGGCAGTCTTCTGTCCATACATAACTTTGATTCTTTCTGAGTAGTTTAAAGATCGGCGCGCATGTCGCAGTCATGAGGGATATGAATCTTGAGATGTAATTCAGACGTCTGAAAAATCCTCTTACCAGTTTTTCAGTCTTTGGTGAAGGAATTTCTTGAATGGCCTTGACCTTGTCAGGATCAACCTCAATTCCTTTTTGGCTGATGATGAATCCTAAGAGTTTTCCTGAGCAGACACCGAATGTGCACTTATTGGGATTCAAGCAGAGTTTATATTTTCTCAGACGCTCGAATAGCTTTGATAGGTGTTCAACATATTCTTTTTCTGTTCTAGATTTTGCAATCATGTCATCGACATACAGTTCAATCTCTTTGTGCATCATGTCATGAAACAGAGTTGTCATGGCACTTTGATAAGTTGCCCCTGCGTTCTTTAGGCCGAACGACATTAACTTGTAACAAAAGGTGCCCCATGGGGTGATGAATGAAGTTTTCTCCATATCTTTCGGCGCCATTTTGATTTGATTATAGCCCGAGAATCCATCCATGAAGGAGAAGACTTTGAATTTTGTTGTACTGTCTACTAGCATGTCAATGTGTGGCAAGGGGAAGTCATCCTTTAGACTTGCCTTATTCAGATCCCTGTAGTCTACACACATTCTGACCTTTCCGTCCTTTTTTGGAACTAGATCTATGTTGGCTAACCATTGAGGATATTCTGAGGTGGCGAGGAAACCTGCGTTGATTTGCTTATGCATTTCCTCCTTAATTTTGATGGCCATATCTGGATAAGTCCTTCTCAGTATTTGTTTTACCGGAGGACATTCTGTTGTTAGTGGTAAGTGGTGTTCCACAATGCTGGTATTCAACCTTCGCATGTCCTGATAGGACCAAGCAATTACATCTGGAAACTCTTTGAGAAGTTTTATCAAGTCTTCTATGACAGTTGGACTGAGCAGTGCTTCAATCTTAACTTCTTTCTTTTCTTCTTCTGAACCCAAATTGACCATTTCTAACGGCTCTTTGTGAGGCTCAATAGTCTTTTCCTCTTGCCTGAGTAGTCGGGAGATCTCTTCTGGAATTTCTTCGTTCTCTTCTTCTTCAGCTTCAAATACTGGGAATTCAAAGTTGGGAGAAGGCATTGGATCGTATGTTTCAATGGGGTTTAAAACAAGCAATCTGCATGATGTGATAATTTTTTTTTAGAAGAGACAGAGAGAATGCAAGAGTGTGTGCAGTGTGTTTTCTGAAAAATGCTTGTTTTGATTTTGGTTTGTTTTTAGGATTACCATTTTCTGAAAAAAAAAAAAGTGAAAACAGCAATAAATGCGGGAATTCAGAATGACATTATTTATTCATGATTTGTTGATTCTTGAAACACAACCCTATAAAACAAAACTCTGTCGCTTTGGGCGAAGCGATGAGGGACATTTATAGAAAAGTAAGCCCTATAAAAACATCCATTTCACCCGGGCAAGGTGAAAGGTTAAAACAAAGATGGTAATTACTTTGACTTATGGACGAATTTCGGGACATCGACTACAAGCCAATGGCGAAGGACTCCTCTATGAATCACAAAGTCTGGTACTTCCCTTCTTGGTTTGTCTTCAGAAATTGCACTGATTTCTGGTGGAGTAGGATCATTGGAGTCTTCTTCCCATGCAGAGTTATCATAAGAGGACTCTTCTATCACATCTTCCATAGTCTTTTCACTCTTAAGAAGATCTCCCCATCTAGTTGGCTGGATGTCCTTGTATCTGACGCGAAAGCTTTCGGGAGCGGTGTATTTGACTAGAAAGTCGT
The DNA here is from genome assembly GCA_022829125.1 of Lathyrus tuberosus. Lineage (NCBI taxonomy): Eukaryota > Viridiplantae > Streptophyta > Magnoliopsida > Fabales > Fabaceae > Lathyrus > Lathyrus tuberosus. The sequence goes on from JALAZF010000390.1 coordinate 5,229,578, forward strand.
ACTTGCCGCTCGACTGTTCCAAGGTGTCCCAGGTTTCTGTGGGAATAGATGAGTCATCCTCCTCAATGACGTTGATTTCAGGAATTGGGTAGTTAATGAATTCTTGTCCTGTAATCTTTACGGATTCATTAGCATGGTGTTGGACACTCTCGGAGTGTTCTGGGTAAGGATTCCATGACTCTGGGGGAGCAGGTGTATTATTTTCAAGATCATTTAGCTGATAGGCATTGTCCGGCTAACTCTTTTGCTCCGGGTCTTTCGTGTATGGCTTCCAGATAGGCAAGTCATCTAGGGGATCATAATAATCATAGTCAAAGTTGTTTTCATTAGATTGTCTTCCTCTAATGAGTTGGGTGGAGCACGACATCTTTCGGGATCACAATCTCCAAACATCATTCTGATGTCTGATCTTGGTATATATCTTAGGCTCTGCTTTGGAACACAGCATGGCATGTGCGCTTCTCCCCGAGATATATAACCGTTATTATTGAGATAAGACTTCTACTCCTCATCTGTGTCGGAAGAGTCGTTCCCATCGATGGTGTGTACTTCTTGAGATACTGGGTGGAGGAAACCTCCACTGTGGAAAAAATCCTGAATAGGACGGAAAATTTCATCCTTCTTGGTAGTCTGGGTACAAGTCGGGGAGAAACCAAGACCTTTTCTTGTCTTGTTATCCGTAGGAGTTATAATCTATCCCCATCCTTTTATGTCATCACTCCTGATCAGTTTGAGAGCGTCTTTGTATGAGGAAATCGATGTCCCTCTTTTCTGTTAATTCTCATTCCTCATCGAGAATGCTTAAAACTGAGTTCCAACAACCTCCTCTGGTTCGACACAGGAGAATGATGATAAGTTGCTCAAGATTAAGGCTTGCTCTCCACACACTGTGACTAATTTGTCATTCTTGACGAACTTGAGCTTCTGGTGAAGTGTCGAAGTGACTGCCCCAACTTCGTGTATCCAAGGTCTCCCTAATAAACAGTTGTATGCTGCTCAGATGTCCATGACCTGGAAAGTGACTAGGAAAGTGTGAGGACCGATGGTTATGGGAAGATCGACTTCGCCGATAACTATTTTTCTAGATCCATCAAAGGCTTTGACTATGATCTCACTGCCTCTCATTGAAGCTCCTTGAAACGATAGTCGTACCAAAGTTGATTTTGGCATAACATTCAAATATGATCCTGTGTCAACCAGTACGTTGGCTAAAGCATCGTCTTGGCAATTGACTATAATGTTGAGTGCCATATTATGGTTCTTGCCTTCCTCCGGCAGTTCTTCATCACTGAATCCTAAATTGTTATAGGAAGTGATGTTGGAGATGATGCTGTCAATTTGTTCTACTGTCACATCTTATTCTATAAAGGCTTGTTCTAAGACCCTCTGTAGAGCTTCCCTGTGAGCTTCTGAACTAAGCAGGAGAGATAACACAGAGATTCGAGACGGAGTTTGCAATAATTGATCCACAATGTTGTACTCGCTTTTTTGGATGAGCTTCAGCATCTCATCATTGTTCTTTACAGGTTCTGGATTACTGGATCGACCGACTTGTTGGTTGGGAACTTCCGATTAAGGTTCCTTTTCTTTGGTAGGTTCTCCAACTCCTCTGTTGAAGATCTTACCGCTCCTGGTGACTCGACTGATGTCAGCTATATTCACAACGGAGGGTAATGGAGTTTCTTTTCCATTTTCTATGGTCGTTGCACTGTACTTGTAAGGGATAGCCGTTTCTGACTTATACGATATTGGACCTGGCAAGTAGATAACCACATGGGCGTTTTGGGCCTTTTGACTGTCATAGGCAACCTCGATCAACTCCTGGTTGGGAACTTTTCTACTATTAAGTGGGATCTTCGATTCATTGAGTAGAGGGATTATGGCGCAAACGTCCTTGGTTATTCCATGATCGGAGAATATGATAGTGTTTTTGTTCTGACCAGGGAGGTAATCTTGTATCATGTTGATCGACTCAGAATTCGAACATGGTCGAATCTCTTTTCAGTCTAACTGGTTCTGGAGGGCTGCTCGTATGAGATAACATCCTTGGTTATTTTCCGAGCATACTCTACAGCGCTCATAATTATGAGGTGGTACCCTACCGTACCCGCTTTGTATGTAGTGTATCTTTACTAGATATGTTTCTATTGAGCGGATATCATGACTTTGATGTCTAACAAGATCCCCATCAGTCATGTTAATTTGTTGTGTGTCTTCATCCAGGTAGATCGAAAGCCACCAGTGGTCCAACAGATGTTGAAGCGTCCTTTTCACAAGCGCACACCCTTAGTCATCTTCGCAACATTCTTTACAGTCTTGATAATCATGTGAAGCCAGAAAACCAAGTCTGACCTGCTTAGCATATAATTCCACTAGACTGGTATTCATCAGGCGTATGTCGAAGATATGAACCATATTGACTTGATGGTTACTTCTTTCACGGTAGTCTTGGATCCATCCGAGATCCATTTAACGTTCGAGGGCCTCTTGTATAAAAGAGCATCCCTGATTGTCTGTTGAGCAGATTGGACAAGCACTATAATCATGCCACGGAAGATTGTAATACTGACTTTGTCTCGAATGCATCGCCACTAAATTGGTATTCACTGCGCAGATGTCGTGGTTCTGAACAATGTTGGGATGTTCATGGGCCATGTTTACTTCACGAATCCTGTGATCCTGAATCCAGCCCAGATCCATTTGTTCTTGCAGAGCTGCTTGTACTATGGCACACCATTGATTGTCCTTGGAGCAGATATCACACTGATGATAGTTATGAGATGGCACGTGGTCGTACCCGCTCTATTTGCAATGCATCTTTACCAGGTTGGTTCCTAGTAAGCATACATTGTGAATTTAATAACTATTGACAGGCTCTCTTTCTATCAAATTCACTGCAGTTTTCTCATGTTGTGATAATGGGTTCATTTGAACATTTGGATTAGTATCCTTGAAAGATAAAACCTCGTTCCTGACAAGCTTCTGTACATCAGACTTGAAGCTGAGACAATTCTCAATGTTATGTCCCGATCCTCCTTGATGGTAAGGGAAAGTTTGATCTGCTTTGAACCAAAAAAGTGGATTTTCTGGTACTGCGAGAGGCTCCTGGTTTGAACGTGCCCCTTGGCCAGTAGAAGTGGAAATAACTCTGCATACAACATCGGTATAGGTTCGAACCCTGATGGTCGTGTAGTGCGACTGTTATTATTGTACTGCGGGCGAGCCTGCTGAAAAGGTTGTTACTGCCTTTGCTGATATTGTTGTTGATTTGGTTGGCTCTAAGCAACCTGAGGTTGATAATTCGGAGCTGGCGCTGGGTTGATAGCGGGAGTTATTGCTGCTATCGATTGATACCTTCACCTTTGCTTTCCTAGAGAGATATTACTGATATTTTTCTCATTTTTCTTTTAGAAAGTACTACCGTATCTCTTGGTACTGGTGGATGGCTCTGCATCACTGACCAATTGTCCTTCTCAGACTGCTTCTTCAACGTGTACTCTCATGTTCACCATTTTAGTGAAGTCACTAGGCGCACCGAAAACCATTCGGATGTAATAAAATGAGCTTAACATTTTTTGGAAGATCTTTGTCATTTCCTTTTCTTCAAGAGGATGACAGATCTGAGCGGCAATTTTACGCCATCTCTGAGCATATTCTTTGAAGGTTTATTTATCTTTTTGTGACATTTCCCTGAGATGATCCCTATCTGGTGCCATGTCCAAGTTGTATTTATACTGCTAAACGAACGCTGCCCCGAGATCTCTGAAAGTACTGATCTTGGTGCGGTTTAAACCCATGTACCATTTGAGTGTGACACCAGTTAAACTGTCTTGGAAGAATAGCTATTGATTGTCTGTCTGGGTAGACACTTTTCGAGCGTACATCACCAAATTACTTTGAAGGCAAGAGTTGCCTTTGTATTTTCAAAGTCAGGCACCTTGAATTTGTGCGGTATCTTTACATTAGGGACCAAACAGAGGTCGGAAGAAGTCATACCCCAAATTTTGACCACCAAGATTTCCCATCATTATGCAAATCATCATCACAATATGGATGTACTTTCATGCCTCATCAATCTCCTCAAAGATGACTGAGCATTCACCATAATCAAGAATTAGGGTTTTAAGCCCTCTCAGAGCACTTAGACAAAGGATCAATCAAGGAATGACATGATCTTCAACTTGTCTAACCTCTTAAAACACCTATAAAGGATCAAGAGGACTCCCGCATCAAGGACAAGCACAAGGTTGCAACATTCCTAGTGGATCAAGCCTCAAGATCGCTAGTGTCACCAAATTAGGGTTTTGGTCGACCAAGGCCTTCAGATAGAGTTTGTCCTCTGGGCATGAGCCAATGCTTCAAAGCACAACCCAAGATACTCTAAGGGACCTCATGGACCCAATCATCAAGTTAAATTTTCCTCAGGGGATGCATTCATAAAAAATCAGGAATTAGGGTTTCTTAACCTAATTCACCCCTAAGTTGACTTTTAAGGCAAGATATGAGCCAAGACCTCTAGACATGATTTGAGGGCCTTAAGTACACCAAATTGATCCATTTGCAACAATGGATTGATCCAAGAAGCTTGATTCACAAGTTTCAATTTCACCAGGACCACAATTAGGGTTTTGAGGAAAAAGTCAACTGTATCTTTGACTTTTGACCAAGACATGCTACCAAACCTTGGGACATGATTCAATACACACTATAACACCTATGGAATTCATCCATTAGGTTTGATTTAGGTCAAGGACTTGATTTCACCAAGGATCACACAGTTTGGATTTCATCCGATAAAAAAGTCAACTGTGCACAAAATCAAGTTTGACTTTTTGGAATTTTTCACAAATATGGTTCCCCTAAGTCAAAAATAATGTTAATGTATGGTATTGATCATCATTCATTAATAAAAATCAAGAAAAGTGAGGTTTCTGGCAAAAGGGGCAACCATAAGAAACCAAAATTTTTCTAAGTTATGGAACAAAAGTGATTTTGGTACCAACTTCCAAGGATCATAACTTGAGATCCAAGCAACCATTTTGGGTTATCCAAAGCTGGATTTGTAGGTCTTGCTACACTCTACAAAATCTTCAACTACCTCAGACTCCAATTCTTCATGGATTTTTAGTTATGGAGTGATCAAAGTGGCTAAAAACATGAAAATTCACCTTTTTCCAACACTTAGACAAAATTATGTCTAAGACAGATTTCAAGTGAAACACCAAGACTTGGAGCACTTTCTCACACAGTTGCAAGATGAATCAATTCAAGGTGTAAATATCAAAGTTATTGTGTATATTGCTAGCAATTCAAAGAGTCCATCAGCATGGAAAAACTCCATGGAAACCAAGAGATATGGCAACTCAAAGTCATGCTGCTGCAACTGTTTTGAAAAACCAGTTTGCATGTTTTCTTGCTTGCCACGATTTTTGAGTCAAAGCTAATGATCATTATGCCACATTCATTCAATATGATCATGATCCATCTGATGCAACCAGCAAAGCTGAGTCAAGAAGCCAAGAGAAATTCCAACTTGAAGTAATGGCTTTTGTCACATTATGCCTTGAATTCAAAGGCATTTATGTGCAATAGTGCACTTTCAATAAAGCTACTTTCCTCAGTCAAGATGCTCACTTAAAAAACAATTAAAACATCTGAAGAATATGGATTTGGTTAATACATAGCCCTGCTCTTGGGAGAAATTAGTTTGCCTTGCATGAGAAGTAAGCACACCTTGCCAAAATGCATTTAGTGAGCTCTTATCCATTGCTGCAGCACTATTCCTCCAAGACAAAGCTTGATCACCTATAAATAGAGGTCACCTTACTTCATTCAGATTACACCAAAGTAACTCACCACATTGCTTTCTCTCCTTTCTATCTTACACACCAAATTTCATTTTTCTTGAGAAGGCACTATCGGATTTTGAGTTGGAGTCCAATGCAACTCAAACTAATGGTTCACACGCCTCATATACAACATATAGGAGTGATCTAAACCAATATATTCAATCTGTAACATCAGAATCATCAACTCACACCTCAATTGCTCAAAGTTACAAAGTAGCTACAGGTTGGATCAAGTTTTCCAATCCAGAGGTTTTCAAATCAACCTGAGCATTCAAACACATCCCTTGAGGTACAAGGAAGCTGTCCAAACATTGGAACTCATATGTAACACCTCCAAACCAGAATTCGATTCTCACTTGCATAGGTAAGCCTTAAACTGTCAAACTCAATGAATCATGCATCATAAACATATTTTCCAATTACCATTGTTTTTCTGAATGTTTGTAGATCATTTACCCTCAATCAATTGCTGTTGATAGTTCATGTATATGATTTCATTAAGTTCTTTTATTTTTTAGGGTTCATCAGGTTTTAACATGTTATGTTCTAATTCAATTAATTTTAACAAAATTGAGTATTGCCATTGTATTCCTTATCTAAAAACGCACGATTTTCATATTTGGATCATGTGAAATGGTTGAGAAACGAGTGAGAAAGGAGGTTTCACGTATCTTGCCCAAGGAAGAAGATGGCCATGGCGCCATTCTTCAGGTTTTCAAATCCAAACCTTCTATATATTATTCAGTTGCCATATTATAACTGAATTGTCATTGCGCTCTAGTGGAAATACTAGTATGTGTGTGTGTATGAGCGAGCGAGAGGTCTGGGGTTCGAATCCCCCTCGCCCCAGACCTTTTGGTTTTATTTTTTAAACATTTTCAAAAGGATTTCTCACATATTAAACACACTTGCCATCATCCTTCAGCCCACACACATTGCTCAGATGGCAAAATTTTACACTCTCCACCCCCAAGGGCGTGAGTTCAAACCTTGGGGGGGCCATTTCTAATTTTTTACCACTTATTTTGTTGACATTTTTTTCACTATCTTGTTAATTCATTCCAAAATTAATTTCTCTGTCAATTTTAATTATTTTTTATTGGTTCTTTTTTTGAAAATTCCCAAAAATATTAAAATATTTTATTCCATGAAAATTTCACAAAAATATTATTTATTTCATATATTTGATATTTTTGTAAAGAATTATGTTTTATTTGTTTATTTAACATTTAAAACATTTCTTTCTCTTGATTTTTCAACTTCAAATGATTTTCAAATCATTCCATAAATAAAATTTGATTTTCCAAACATTTATCCAAAACAACAACTTGTTTTCCACACATGTTTGATAATTTTGGTCATTTTAATTGAATTTTATTCAATTAAAATACATTTTAAAACCAAAAATTAGGGTTTTGATCATTATCACCCTAACAAATCTTTTCAAACCACTCTGGACCTCTAATAGAGTGTAAGACCCAACCCCTTTTGAAAACCAAACTAATTTGGGCCTCATTCATTGTATAAGTCCCACTGCGATTTTTAAAACCTCGGGCGTGATTGTCGCCTTTTAAAAAATCATCTGGGCCTAACCTTGTGTTGTAAGTCCCATTTCTTTTCTTTTTTTCATAACCTTGGGCCTCTCCTTGAGTTGTAAGACCCAACCCTCTTTGTAAATACCACCTTTGCGGGCCTCAGTCATTATATAAGCCCTGGTACAGTTAACAGAACAACAGTACGATTGTTGTTTCTCATCTAAGCCCCAATCTTCTTTTCAAAAACAACTTTCTTTGAATCTAGGTTCAAATTCATAGTTGTTATCAAAACTTTATTTAATTGATTGAACAACTAACCATAGAGCTGTTACAATGGAAGCTTGCTCACCTGTAAGTTTTATTAGCTTTCTTTACCTGCTTTCATATATATATAACTGTATTGCTGGAAGCTTGCTCACCTGTAAGTCCCTATTTCATATCCTTTTAAATACTTGTCATGTATCAGCTGTATATATACTTGTATATTTACTTAGAGTTTTCCCCAGCAATTAGGTCTAGAACTAGATAGAGCCAGTGGTCCATCTTTCAACACAGTCAAAACTAGTTCCCCATAGGAATTCCAGATACAGTCTTGCCTTCTCTTGGGCTTAAAAAATATGGAACAAAGAGAAAGGCATTATTCTCGATGAAACTTTTCTTAGACTGTCACTATTAGAAATTGTCAAAGAAGTTCATTTCCCCCAGAGAGGATTAATTCTCGGTGAAACCTATCTTTAATTTTTTGAAAACTATAGAAATGTTCACTAAAGAAAAGATTATTCCCGGTGAAACTTTTCTTGAACTTTTCTTAAGTTTGGACCCACATTCTTCCTAAAAGCATCCCCGCCTCCTCTTGGGCTTTATACAAGGACCCTCCGGCTTCTTAGAAGTTCTCATGCCTTCTCTTGGGCTTAATACAAGGACCCTGAAGACCTCTTAAAGGTATAAGACAGAACTTAGTCATCCTTCGTTAGAGCTATCTTTCTAAAAGAGTCAAAACCTCAGACCAATTTTCGGGTTGATACTTATCCCTTAAAAGAGTCAGCCTCATCTTGGGTGTTATACAAAGATAAACCCGTTCATACCAGTAGACTTGGACAATCTAATCTCCTCTGGGATCTCAAAGACATTCTCAAGTTCCCAACAAACATAGAAAAAACCTTGGTCATTCAAATAATCTCTAGTAGAGATGAAATCCTCACAGGATCTAAAACTTAGTCTTTCATCATAAGTTTCCCCAACTAGGGTCAGCTTATCATCAGAACCTCAAGGCATCTGATACCTCAACTCTTCTAGAACCCTCACCAAGAGTTGATTCCCCGCTTTGGACCTGCCTTTGGATTTCAACAATCCTCAGTAGAAGCCAGCCTCCTCTTAGGCTTTGTATAATGATTTTCCTCAGTAGATCTAGCTTCAAAAAGCACTCTCTTATTGAGTCAACCCTTTTTTAGCCTCAATCATGGGCTTTCTACAAGACAGATAAAATCACTCTCTTGTTGAGTCAATCTTTTCAGCCTCCTCTTAGGCTTTGTATAATGATTTCCCCTAGCAGAATTTAGCCTCCTCTTAGGCTTTGTATAATGATTTCTCCAGCTCGTTCAGCCTCAATCTTGGGCTTTGTACAAGACAAACAAAGTACTCTCTTGTTAAGTCAACCACCTTTCCACACTCTCTTGTTGAGTCAATAGTACAAAATATAAACACTCTCTTGTTGAGTCATTCCTTTTTTAGCCTCAATCTTGGGCTTTGTACAAGACATATATAGACTTTCTCCAACAAAGTGAAAATCTTCATAACCTTCTCTTAAGCTCCGGATAAATATCTTCCCCAACTGAGTCAATTCCTCTCAGCCTTCTTTTAGGCTTTGAGAATTCATATCCCTAAACAGGAGTCGATCCTCCCTTCAGCCTCAATCTTGGGCTTTGTACAAGACACACATAAATATTCTTCAGCCCCAATCTTGGGCTTTGTACAAGACACATATAAATCTCTCCCACAGAGTCAAACTCTTTTCAGCCACAATCTTGGGCTTTGCACAAGACAGATAAAACCGCTCACCAGTAGAGTCAGTTTCCCCTTTAAGCCTCAATCTTGGGCTTTGTACAAGGCAGATATAATATTTCCTCGGAAAAGTCAACTTTTAACCTCCTCTTAGGCTTTGTATAATGATATCCCCAAAAGAGTCAAATCTCTTTTAGCCTCAATCTTGGGCTTTGTACAAGACAGATAAACATTCTCTTGTTGAGTCAGTCTTTTCTAGCCTCCTCTTAGGCTTTGTATAAGGACTTCCCTAGTGGAGTAAATCAATCTCTTAGCTTCAACCTTGGACTTTGATCAAGGCACATACAAAAACCACCATCCCCTCAGAGGAAATAAAAAACTCTCTACAGGAAGACAATTCTTTGTATATCATTACATCAAAACAGAAAACAAACAAACTCTAATCCTAGATAACTGTTGTAAGTGGCACACTTGTTGATTCAAACATCCAAGCTGTAGTCCATCTTTTATCCTATTAAACTTCCTCTCTCATCTAATTGCTGTAAGCGGCAAGCCTCTGGATTATTTACATCCACGCCACTGTCCCTCTCTTAGCATGAAAGATTCCTAAGGAAAAATGGCATTGCTCAACACTGAGTTAAAGTTTCCTCCTTCAGGACAACACTCTTATAAAGGAAATTATGGCATTGCTGGATTCTTATATCCCAGTTAAAGTAATTCTCCTTTATAATTAGTCACCCAATAACTGTGATAAACAGACGAGATGTCTCCCTTTAGAGATGACAAATTCTCTCTCAGTCAAACTTTTAGCTTCAATCTTGGGCTTTGAACAAGACACACATACTCAACCTTTTAGCTTCAATATTGGGCTTTGAACAAGACACCAAAACATCTTTTTTTTCCTCCCATAGAATAGGAGGAACTACGATTTCTCTGATTTCCATGTTTCTTTAAACGGGAATACGTAGGCATAAGATTGCGAAATCTTAGCGAGCATACCAATCAAAAACTTTAGGTCCAATACCTTCATATCAATCAAAACTGAGGTCCAATACCTCACCAAAATTATCAAAAACTCTCTCTCTCTCTCTCTCATATCTCCCAAAGAAGAAACTTCCCCAACCCATCAACAGATAAACACCATCAAGTATAAAAGCAGAACCTATTGCTAACAACCTGTGGATAACCACATATAGGATGGGTAATTGACAACTCCCCGTTGTATAACCTGACCCCGAACTCCCCGAATCTCTCTTTAGCATTTGTTCAGTTAAACATTCGCGCGCAAGGTTGGTTTCAAATATCTTCCCTTTCCCTTCCAGCTTCACGGAATAAATTAGAAATCAGAAAGTAGCACCCTTTCCCTACCGTTGCGGTGAGGAAGAACCCATGGCGATAAGGTGGTCGCGTCACCGAAAAAAATCGCACGCTACAGTAAAAATGGCGACTCTGTTGGGGAGTCATTTTGTCTGTCTAGGACTAAGGCTATAGTTTCTAAGAGGTATAGGATGTTAGTTTTAGGAATCATACTATATATATATATATATATATATATATATATATATATATATATACTGCTTTTCCTACTTGATGTATGTGTTTATTTTTATGCTAATGGGAATGCGAGTGATGTCGCATGTGGAAAGTATGAGAGAACCCTATGATAGGTGATGGCATAGACGGGCGGTCTTACAGGGAGTGAATCCCGAATAAGCTGTCCTGATAGACCATCAAATCAGTGGAAATACCCTTTGCGGATTCAATGCTTAACGACTCCATTGTGAAGGCAGATTGTCCCAATGTGGTATCCGTGAAACTGAGAATTTAGTAGACAGTAACCATGTGGCCATTTGGTAGTGCAGTAGCTATCAAAAATAGTTGAAACACGATACTACACTCATTGAGATTACCCTAGGATGCTACAACTCGCTCGTGTGAACCAGCTTGTTGTTGTTATCCCTAGGGGGGTCAATGATTTGGGAACTTTTAACCCGTTCTACAGGTACAAAAATTCACCATAATACAACCTTTGGGGATGGGTCGAGCCATGACTCCATGCTCGTGACGTTGAACCTTTGAACCCATGTTTTTTCCTATGTTTTTGTGTGCTGCATTCATGCATTCATTTAAAAAACTTTTAAACAAAGAAAAAATCTTCTTTTCTCTTCTCTCTTTTTTTCAAATCAAACTAAAACAATGATTGCAAATATCAGAGAAAAGGATTGCGTTATGGATTTCGGTAGAAGGAAGACGCACACGTACACCTTCAAGGCTCCAAAACTAGAGGATTTAAGGGGGTTGGTAAGGATGATCACCAACTCTATTAAGGCTTCATGTAGTTGAAGGAATCCTGTCTACGATGATTCAGTTTTATGATTCGGTCTATCACTGTTTCACATTCTCGGATTATCAACTAGCACCGACGCTAGAAGAGTACTCTCACCTGACTGGTCTACCCATCACTGACCAAGCTCCCTTTTCTGGACTAGAAGAAATTCCAAAAGATTAAACCATTGCAAGAGCAATCTATTTACATGAGTCAGAAGTCAGGACTCACATGACCACTAAGGAAGGAATCTAAGGTTTACATACGGGCTTTTCCTTTTTCCCAACATCGATAACTTTGTCGATACCAACGCTGTTAAGATATTTTTGATTGGGGACTCTGTACCGACCTTGCTCGCAGATGCTTATCATTCTGTACACTTAAGGAATTTGTACAGCGGAGGAATGATCACATGCTGTGTACCTTTACTCTACAAATGGTTCACTTCCCATTTACCTAAGTCTGCTGCCTTTTGGGATTATAAGAGTACTCTACGTTGGTCACAGAGAATCGTGTCTCTTACCAACTCTGATATAGATTGGTACAATCGGATTTATGACGGGATAAAGATCATTGACAAATGTGGAAATTTCCCAAATGTACCCCTCATATGAACTAAAGAAGGAATCAACTAACATCCGATTTTAGTTCGCCGTCAACTCGGATACCCGATGAGGTATATCCCGCATAATGTTCATTTGAAAGGTCTATTCTTCAAGGAAGGGGAAAATGACAGGGCACTAAAGACAGAAATAGTGCATGCCTGGAAACATGTTCATAAGAAAGGAAGAGAGTCTCTAGGAAAACCAGACTATGTCTCCGTGGAACCTTATCTCCACTAGGTATAAACTAGAACCCTCAAGCTGAGGATGCCTTAACCTCGTCAAGAAGTTCTTCCGCTAAAGGAATCTGTCCTTTATTTTATGTCTGATGGGGAAAAACTCTAAGTCACTCTCAATAAAGTTCGACGGGAAAAAAATTTTTGGAAGAACAAGTACCGTATTCTCAATGTGGAGTGTACCAAAATTCAGGAACTGTTAAAAGAGAAGGATGCTCTGATTAAGATATTAGAGCAACATGTTGTAGAAAATCAAGAAGACCGAAGAAATTTTCTAGCTCCTTTCACTTGGCAAAGGACCGACAACCCGACAACGGCTCAAGAGCCCCGGTCAAAGAAAAGGAAAATACCAGAACCAGCACCTGAGCCCTCCTCAGAGAGGACTTAGGACCCATGAACTTAGACATTTCCTTTTACACCACTTTGTAAAATAATGTATTTCCATTTCCGCAATCTTTCAAATTCAATAAAACGGGGTCACCCCACTGTATGATATTTGCAATCTATTTGTTGAAGTTTCTTTTTTATTAAAGCAAAAAAAAACTAAAAATATATATCATTGCATATCATTCATCATTCTTACATAACACATTCTTCTTACCTTCGAATCTCACGTATACTTCACGATTCTAGAGTCAAACAGTCTCATTCGTACAATACTCGGGCCAATCGACAAAAGAAAATGGACGATCTCGAGGAAGAGAATAGAGAGCTGAGAGAAGACATCGCGCTCTGAAGGAAGATCTAAAAAAATTCACAGTGACATGCAATCTCTGGCAGCAGCTCAGAGACAACAACAAAGGACTGTGATCTCAGAGATCACATCTACGCCCATAATGGAGACGTATGATCCTCTGTACAACATGCCTAAAGATCGTCCCTAGGGCATGCCTATCAACTTTGTCCCTGAAGGATACATCTCGCAGGTCACGGAAGACCCAGAAACTGCAGCAGGAACTGCTGGGCCTGAAGGTTACAAACTTCGGGAAAGCGAAGACGCTAGAGTGATGGTAGTAACTCCTGAAGGTTACAAACTTTGGGGCATAGAAGAACCAAGAGTCACCGCCGTAATGACTATACCACAACCCGTGGTACACACTGTCTTGGAAGGACAGATTCCACAAGTAATCTCTGGTGGAAACAAAGACATGTACGAGAGAATGAATGAGTTCTAGGAGCAATTCCTGGAGATGCAGAAGGAATTGCATGCCATTCGCGATCAGGATTTATTCGGAAAGGACGCTGCAGACCTTTGTCTGGTCCCAAATATGAAAATACCGCACAAATTCAAGGTACCCGACTTTGAGAAATACAAGGGCAACTCTTGCCCTCAAAGTCATTTGGTGATGTACGCTCGAAAGATGTCAACTCAGACTAAAAATCAACAGCTACTAATCCACTATTTCCAAGACAGTTTAACCGGTGCCGTACTTAAATGGTACATGGGTTTAAACCGCACCAAGATCGTTACTTTCAGAGATCTTGGTGCAGCCTTTGTTCAGCAGCATAAGTATAACCTGGACATGGCACCAGATAGGGATCAACTCAGAGCAATGACGCAGAAGGACAAAGAAACTTTCAAAGACTATGCTCAGAGATGGCGTGAAATTTATGCCCAGATTTGTCCCCCTCTTGAGGAAAAAGAGATACCAAAATCTTTTTCAAAACCTTGAGCTCATTCTATTACGACCGAATGGTCGCCAGTGCGCCCAGTGACTTCACTGAAATGGAAAACATGGGGGTACGCCTTGAAGAAGCAGTCCCAGAAGGACGATTGGTCAAAGGTATAGAAACATCAAGCAGTACCAAAAGATACGGTAGTGCTTTCCCTAAGAAAAAAGAGCAAGATATTGGTAATATATCTCTTGGAAAGCAAAGGCGAAGGTATCAACCAGTAGCAGTGGTAACTCCCGCTATCAACCCAACACCTGCTCCAATGTATCAACCTCAGGTTGCTCAGAGCCAACCGAATCAACAACAGTATCAACAAAGGACACAACAGTCTCTTCAACAGGCTCGTCCACAGTACAATTACAATCGTACGACGCGACCACCAGAGTTTAAACCTATACTGATGTTGTACGCAGAACTGTTTCCACTACTACTGGTCAAGGGGCATGTCCAAACTAGGCCTCCTCTTACAATACCATAAAATCCTCCTTTTTGGTTCAAAGCAGATCAAACTTGCCCTTACCATCAAGGAGGACCGGGGCATAACATAGAAAACTATCTCAGCTTCAAGTCTGATGTACAGAAGTTTCTCAGGAACGGGGTCCTATCCTTCAAGGATACAAATCCCAATGTTCAGACGAACCCGTTGCCTCAACATGAGAAAACTACCATAAATTTGATAGAGGAAGAATTTAACCGCAGTTATCAAATTCATGATGTACTCCTATTAGGAACCAATCTGGTCAGGATGCATTGCAGACAGAGCGGGTACGGTCATGTACCGCCTCACAATTATCACCGGTGTGATATCTGCTCAAAGAATAATCAAGGATGTTCTGTAGTACAATCAGCTCTACAAGAACAGATGGATCTCGGATGGATCCAAGATCACCGAATCCGTGAGGTCAATATGGCTCACGCAAATCCCAACATTGTCCAGAACCACAACATTCTGGCGATGAATGTCAACTTGGTGGCAATGCACTTAAGGCAAAGTCGACATCATGATCTACCATGACATGATTACAATTCCTGTCCAATATGCTCAGTAAGCAATCAGGGATACTCTTTTGTACAAGAGGCCCTCCAGCGTCAGATAGATCTCGGCTAGATCCAGGATTACTGTGATAGCAGTAGCCATCAAGTCAATATGTTTCAAATCTTTGATATTCGCTTGATGAATACCAGTCTGGTAGAATTACACGCTAACCAAGTCAGGCTCAGTTTTCTGGCTTCACATGATTATCAGAACTGTAAAGTGTGTCGTGAAGACGACCAAGGATGTGTACTTGTCCAAAGGACACATCAACACCTGTTAAACCACTGGTGGCTTCCGATCTACCTAGATGAAGACACACAACAAGTCATCATGACTAATAAGAATCCTGATAGGCATCAAAGTCAGGATGTCTGCTCAATGGAAACAGATCTAGTAAAATTACACTGCATACAAAGCGGACGTGGCTGGGTGCCACCACACAACTATGAGCGTTGTAGGATTTGCTCAGAGAACAACCAAGGATGCTACCTTGTGCGGTCAGCTCTTCAAAAATAGTTAGACCGGAAAGAGATTCGACTATATTCAAGTTCTAGTTCAATCAACGTGATGCCAGACTATCTCCCTGATCAAAGGAAGGACGTTGTTATAATCTCTAATCATGAAATGACCAAAGATGTATGCGCTATAATCCCTCTACTCCATGAAACAAGAGTTCCTCTTGACAGTAGAAAGATTCTCAACCTCGAACCAATTGAGGCCGTCTATGAGGTTATCTATCTGCCGGGACCAATACCGTACAAATCTGATAAGGCTATCCCTTACAAGTACGATGCAACAACAATTGAAAATGGAAAGGAAACTCCATTACCCTCCATCGTAAACATTGCTGACATCAGTCGAGTAACACGGAGTAGCTGGATCTTCAACAGAGGAGTTAGAGAACCCACCAGAGAAAAGGAACCTCAAACAGAATTTACCAATCAACCAGTTGGGCAATCCAATAATCCCGACCTTTCAAAGAACAACGATGAGATGCTGAAGCTTATCCAGAAGAGTGAGTACAACATTGTAGACCAACTGTTGCAAACTCCTTCGAGAATCTCTGTGCTATCTCTATTACTCAGTTCCGAGGCTCACAGGGATGCCTTATAGAAAGTCTTGGAGCAAGCTTTTATGGAATAAGATGTGACGATAAGACAATTTGACAGCATCATCTCCAACATCACTTCTTGCAACAATTTAGGATTCAGTGATGAAGAACTGCCACAAGAAGTCAAAAATCACAACATGGCGCTTAACATTATAGTCAATTTCCAGGACGATGCTTTAGCCAGCGTACTGGTAGATACCGGATCAGCTCTGAATGTTATGCCAAAATCCACTCTGATGCGACTATCATTTTAAGGATCTCCAATGAGAGGCAGTGAGGTCATCGTCGAAGCCTTTGACGGATCCAGAAAAATATTTATCGGCAAAGTCGACCTTCCCATAACTATCGGTCCTCACACTTTCCAAGTCACTTTCCAGGTCATGGACATCCGGGCAGCATACAACTATTTATTAGGAAGACCTTGGATACACGAGGCTGGGGCAGTCACTTCGACACTTCACCAGAAGCTGAAGTTCGTCAAGAATGACAAGCTAGTCACGGTTTGTGGAGAGCAAGCCTTAATTGTGAGCAACTTATCAACATTCTCCTGTGTAGAACCTGAGGAGGTTGTTGGAACTCAGTTTCAAGCACTGTCATTAAGCAATGAGAATCGATTAGAGAAAGGAACATTGATTTCCTCGTACAAAGATGCTCTCAAAGTGATAGAGAGTAATGACACAAAAGGATGGGGACAGCTTGTCATTCCCACGAATAACAAGACAAAGAAAGGTCTTGGTTTCTCCTCAACCTGTACCCAGACTGCTACTAACGATGAAAGTTTTCATCCCATTCAGGACTTCTTCCATAATGGAGGTTTCTTTCACCCAGTGTCTCAAGAAGTACACACTATCAATGAGGGTGACTCCTCCGATACAGATGAAGCGTGGAAGTCCTATCTCAACGAAGAAGGTTATATGTCTCAGGGAGAAACGCATACGCCATTATGCTTTCCCATGCAGAGTCTGAGATATATACCAAGATCAGACGTCAAGATGATTTACGGAGATATGATCCTGAGGGATGTCGTGCTCCACCTAACTCATTAGAGGAAGACACTCTAATGAAAGACAACTTCGATTATGACTATTATGACCCAATGGATGACTTTCCTATCTGGAAACCGTACCCAGAAGACTCGGGGCAAAAGAGTCAGTCAAACGATGCATATCAGTTAAGCATCATTGAAAAGAATACCTGCGTCCCCACCACGTCATGGGATCATTACTCAGGACATTCAAAAGATATCCAGCACAACGATGAATCTGCAAAGATTTTAGGACTAGAGTTCATCAACTATGCTTTTCCCGAGGTCAACGTCATCGAGAGGGATGACTCCTCCAGTTCCACCGAAGTATGGGACACCTTAGGACAACCGAGTGGCAAGTACGACTTCTTGGTCAAGTACACCGCTCCTGAAAGCTCTCGTATCAGGCTCGAAGACATCCAGCCAACTGGATGGGGAAATCCACCTGAGAATGAAAACACTGTGCAAGATACAACAGAAGAGTTCGTCTACGACAACTCTGTTTGGGAGGAAGACTCCAATGACCCTGCTCCGCCATAAATCAGCGTCATTTCTGAGGCCAAACCAAGAAAGAAGGTACCAGACTTTGTGATTCACCGAGGAGTTCGCCGCCAATGGGTTGTTGTCGATGTTTCGAAAGTCATCCATAAGTCTAAGTAATTGCCATCTTTGTTTTAACCTTTCACCCCGCCCAGGTGAAACTGATGTTTTTATAGGGCTCACTTTCTGCAAATATCCCTCTTCGCTCCGCCCAAAGCGACAGAGTTTTGTTTGATAGGGCTGTAGTTTCAAGAATCGATAAAATCATTAATAAACGTCATTCTGTAATTTCCGCATTTATTGTTGTTTTCACTTTTCGCTTTTTCAGAAAATGGTAATCCTAAACACAACTCAAAATAAAAACAAGCATTTTTCAGAAGATACACTGCACACACTCTTGCATTCTCTCTATCTCTTCTAAAAAATAAATCATCACGTCATGCAAATTGTTTGTTTTAAACCCCATTGAAACATACAATCCAATGCCTTCTCCCAACTTTGAATTCCCGGTATTTGAGGCTAAAGAAGAAGAAGACAAAGAAATTCAAGAAGAGATCTCCCGATTGCTTAAACAAGAGGAAAGGTCCATTGAACCTCACAAAGAGCCTTTGGAAATAGTCAACTTGGGTTCAGAAGAAGAGAGAAAGGAAGTCAAGATTGGGGAACTGCTCAGTCCGACTGTCAAAGAAAGTTTGATAAGACTTCTCAAAGAGTTTCCCGATGTATTTGCTTGGTACTATCAGGACATGCCAGGGTTGGATACCAGCAACGTGGAACATCATCTGCCGTTGAAATCAGAATGTTCGCCGGTAAAACAGAGACTGAGACGGACTCATCCAGACATGGCCATCAAAATCAAAGAGGAAGTGCGGAAACAGATTGACACGAGTTTCCTCGCCACTTCAGAATATCCTTCGTGGTTGGCCAACATAGTACCAGTTTCGAAAAAAGATAGAAAGATCAGAATGTGTGTAGACTACAGGGATCTGAACAAAGCCAGTCCAAAGGACGACTTCCCCCTGCCGCACATAGACATGTTGGTAGACAATACAGCAAAGTTCAAAGTCTTTTCCTTCATGGATGGATTCTCGGGCTATAATCAAATCAAAATGGCGCCGGAAGACATGGATAAAACTTCGTTCATCACCCCATGGGGAATCTTTTGTTACAAGGTAATGCCGTTCGGTTTGAAGAACGCCGGGGCGACCTATCAAAGGGCCATGACAACTTTGTTTCACAACATGATGCACAAAAAAATAGAAGTGTATTTCGATGATATGATTGCCAAATCTAAGACGGAAGTGGAGCATGTGACCCACTAGTCAAAACTATTTGAGTGTCTGAGAAAGTACAAACTCCGCTTGAATCCCAACAAATGCATATTTGGTTTTCGTTCAGGAAAACGGTTAGGGTTCATCGTCAGCCAAAAGGGAATTGAGGTTGCTCCTGACAAGGTCAAGCCCATTCAAGAAATGCCTTCTCCAAGGACTGAAAAACAAGTCAAAGGATTCCTGGGACATCTGAATTACATTTCCAGATTTATATTCCTCATGACCGCGACATGCACGCCATTCTTCAAATTACTCAAAAAGAATCAGGACTGCGTATGGATAGAAGACTGTCAAACCGCCTTCGACAGTATCAAAGAATATCTGTTGAATCCACCTATCATATCACCTCCAATGGAGGGAAGACCACTGATCATCTATTTAACAGTCTTGGAAGACTCCATGGGTTGTGTACTTGGCCAACAAGACGAAACAAAAAGAAAAGAATCTGCCCTCTACTATTTGAGCCAGAAATTCACCGACTATGAAACTCGGTACACCATCCTCGAGAAAACTTGTTGTGCTTTGGCTTGGGCAGCCAAACGTCTTTGCCAGTACATGATTTGTCACACTACTTGGTTACTCTCCGAAATGGATCCAATCAAGTATGTCTTTGAAAAGCTTGCTCTCACGGGAAGGATCGCCCATTGGCAGATATTGTTATCAGAATACGACATCGAGTACCATGCCCAGAAAGCCGTCAAAGGAAGTATTTTAGCTGGTCATTTGGCTCATCAACTGATTGACAATCAGGAATCAGTCAGATTTGACTTCCCAGATGAAGATGTCATGTACTTGAAAATGAAAGATTGCGATGAACCACTAACCAGTGAAGGGCCATAACCAGGTTCCCAGTGGGGACTAATCTATGACGGAGCTGTCAACAATTACGGAAATGGAACTGGGGCAATCATCATAACACCTCAGGGTACCCATATTCCTTTCACCGCCCTGCTGACATTCAAGTGCACGAACAATGAGGCCGAATACGAAGCTTGTATCATGGGTCTCGAAGAAGCAATTAACTTAAGGATTAAAAAATTGAATGTGTATGGAGACTCAGCCCTGGTTATCAATCAGATCAAAGGAGATTGGAACACATACCAACCAGGACAGATTCCTTACAAAGACTACGCGAGAAGGTTGTTACCATTCTTCAACAGAATCGAGTTTCATCACATTCCTCGTGAAGAAAATCACATGGCTGATGCACTAGTCACTTTCTCTTCCATGATTAGTATAGGTCAATGGAACAACGTACCTAAGATTGACATAATGCGCCTAGAACGGCCCGCTTATATCTTCATGATCGAAGCAATCATAGACGACAAACCTTGGTATCACGATATTAAATGCTTCCTTCAGAAACAAGAATACCCACCTGGGGCATCCAGAAAAGACAGAAAGACTCTCAGGAGACTGGCAGACAACTTCTTCCTGAGCGGTGATACAATCTATAAAAGAAACTTTGACATGGTCTTGTTCCGATGCGTAGACAGGCCAGAAGAAAACATGCTGATAAAAGAAATTCACGAAGGAACCTTTGGCACTCATGGCAACGGACACACAATGGCAAGAAAAATTCTAAGAGTAGGGTACTATTGGTTGACAATGGAATCCGACTGCTACATGAGGAGATGTCACAAGTGTCAGTTATACACAGACAAAATCCATGTACCGTCAACGCATCTTAAAGTTCTTTCTTCCCTATGGCCTTTTTCTATATGGGGAATTGACATGATTGGCATGATCGAACCAAAGGCTTCGAACGGACATTGATTCATCCTGGTAGCCATTGACTACTTCACTAAGTGGGTCGAAGCAGCATCATACGCCAATGTAACCCGACAAGTGGTGGTCCGATTTATCAAAAACAATCTCATCTGCCGTTATGGTGTTCCAAGCCAGATCATTACTGATAATGGATATAACTTGAACAATAAGATGATGAAAGAGTTGTGCGCTGAGTTCAAGATTGAACACCATAACTCATCCCCCTACCGGCCTAAGATGAACGGAGCGGCAGAAGCGGCTAACAAGAACATCAAGAAGATTGTTCAAAAATGGTTGTAACCTACAAAGACTGGCACGAGATGTAGCTCTTTTCTCTTCACGGTTATCGTACGTCTGTCCGCACTTCAATATGGGCAACCCCTTTCTCTCTAGTATATGGCATGGAGGCAGTGCTCCCCCTCGAAGTAGAGATCCCATCGCTCCGGGTATTGATGGAAGCTAAGCTAATAACAGCTGAATGGTGTCAAAGTCAACACGATGAACTGAATCTGATCGAAGAAAAGAGAATAACGGTTCTATGTTATGGTCAGTTGTATCAGTAAAGAATGAAGAAAACCTTCGATAAAAAGGTCTGACCCCGTGTCTTCAGGAATGGAGACCTCGTGCTCAAGAAGATACAATCATTTCTCACTGATTCTCGGGGAAAATGGACTCTGAACTATGATGGCCCCTATGTTGTTAAGAAAGCCTTCTCAGGTGGCGCCTTGAGACTCGCAACCATGGATGGAGAGGAATTTGCCGATCCCACGAATGTTGATGTAGTCAAGAAATACTTCGCCTAAAAAAATGTCTCGGTGGATTGAAAACCCGAAAGGGCAGTCCAAGCAAAAATTAGAGACATGAGCGAAAATCATCCCGGTGGATTGGAAATCTCAAAGTACAATCCAGGAAAAAATTAGGGATTCAGAGCAAGTAATTACATCCAACACGGGTAAATTCCCCAGCAGTAATGCCATCTATCAGGAAAACTCCAGTCAAGGTCATCTTCGACAAAACCTCAGGATGTCCAGAATTCAAAGTTGGTGGAAGGATAACGGTCGTTATGTTTTTAATGTAGCCCTTTTCCCTTAAATTACCATTTTCTAAACTTTGTAAATACTCTATGGAATCACGCGTTTGGCTGATTTCCATCCTATCAATAAAATTTGAGCCCTAGTGCTTTTGTTTGCAATTCTCATTTATTTTAGCTTTACAGAATGACATTTTTAATATGATCAGCGATTCTTGAAATAAAACAAAAAAATGAATTTACTTGTCAAAAAATTTTCTGCTTTTAAAATAAAGACGACAATTCTTTTGACTGGTGAACATCGAAAGAACATCGCTCGCTTCTCCGAAGGTGATTAAACCTCAAAGTGTAGAATCAAAGTGCTCCTTCTAAACTAGTGCACCTGAATGAAGGATCAATTATTTCAGATGAGATTTTCCTATCTGATATCCCCGGCAGAGTTCTTACCTCTTAAAACCGATCAACAATTTTTTTGTCCCCACAGGGACTACCTATCCTAAGCAAGGCAGAATTGCTATCTTGGACCGATGGTACTTTTCATCCCCCGGAGTGGCTAAGTATCCATTCATGTTCATCCATTAGTCTGTATGTTGCATCAGTTTTGTCAGCATAAACATACATACATCATGCATAATTCATTCACATTCATATTCATATTGCACTACTATCACTCTGGTCGGTCTTGTTCCTAAGTGATAAAATCCTTTTACCAATCGAGTTGTCAGTCTTTTCCTCGTTAGGAAATGCAGCGTCTGAGCAGTTTCTCCCCAGTTTATTTCTGGATTAGAGCCGGTCCTCGACCACTTTGATAACTTGAGCCTTTGAAAGACAAGAAGACATTCAACAAATGTCACTCTTCACCATTGATGATGATATTTTCGCTTTCCCGGATTAAGGAAAATCCCTAGAGAAAGCCTCTCAACCAAAGACTCTCAGCAATACAGTAGTTTCTCTCCGAAAGGTTTGCTGTCAACAAGGTCATCAGCACCTCCAAATTGGATTACATCATATGTCATTTCTCTGAAAAAGGTTTCGAAGAAAAGTATGATGTAGTACCCCCAAACAGAAACGCAGTCTCTCAAGAGACTCGTTTTTCCCCAGTAGAGTCAACAAATGGCATCTCCAACAGAGAAGTTTACACACCTCTACAGCTCAAACGAATGGGTTTCCCCAGCAAGTCCGACATCAAATTTTCCATCAAGTGGCGTCTCCCCAGTAAATCTTGGCGAGAAGTTTGCTGAAAACCGCTACAAATAGCATCCCTTGTCAAGAAAGGAACTTGACAAAAGAAACTGAGACCAGTTCCGTGGCTGAATACCAGGATCGAGGGGAAGTTTATTGACAAAAGAAACTGAGACCAGTTCCGTGGCTGAATACCAGGATCGAGGGGAAGTTTATTTAAAAGAAAAACTGAGACCAGTTCCTTGGCTAAAGACCAGGATCGAGGGGAAGTTTATTTAAGAACCTGAGATCAGTTCCGTGGCAGAAGACCAGGATCGAGGGGAAGTTTTACCCTTTTCTAAGTATCATTGCTTAGAAAAGAGAAGATGGATGAGTGAGATACCATTCATAACCACCGTCAAAATTTCGAGTATTCCGATATTTAATCCTCTTGCACCCCGAATGCCCGAATACCTTCGCCATTCACACCTTCGGGTCCAAGAAAAATAAATAGGGGCATCTGTCATACCCCAAATTTTGACCACCAAGATTTCCCATCATTGTACAAATCATCATCACAATATGGATGTACTTTCATGCCTCATCAATCTCCTCAAAGATGATTGAGCATTCACCACAATCAAGAATTAGGGTTTTAAGCCCTCTCAGAGCACTTAGACAAAGGATCAATCAAGGAATGACATGATATTCAACTTGTCTAACCTCTTAAAACACCTATAAAGGATCAAGAGGACTCCCTCATCAAGGATCAAGCACAAGGTTGCAACATTCCAAGTGGATCAAGCCTCAAGATCGCCAGTGTCACCAAATTAGGGTTTTGGTCAACCAAGGCCTCCATATTGAATTTGTCCTCTGGGCATGAGCCAATGCTTCAAAGCACAACCCAAGATACTCTAAGGGACCTCATGGACCCAATCATCAAGTTAAATTTTCCTCAGGGAATGCATTCATAAAAAATCAGGAATTAGGGTTTCTTGACCTAATTCACCCCTAAGTTGACTTTTGAGGCAAGATATGAGCCAAGATCTCAAGACATGATTTGAGGGCCTTAAGTACACCACATTGATCCATTTTCAACAATGGATTGATCCAAGAAGCTTGATTCACAAGTCTCAATTTCACCAGGACCACAATTAGGGTTTTGAGGAAAAAGTCAACTGTATCTTTGACTTTTGACCAAGACATACTCCCAAACCTTGGGACATGATTCAATACACCCTATAAAACCTATGGAATCCATCCATTAGGTTTGATTTAGGTCAAGGACTTGATTTCACCAAGGATTGCACAATTTAGATTTCATCCGATAAAAAAGTCAACTGTACACAAAATCAAGTTTGACTTTTTGGAATTTTTCACAAATATGGTTCCCCTAAGTCAAAAATAATGTTAATGTATGGTATTGATCATCATTCATTAAAAAAATCAAGAAAAGTGAGGTTTCTTGCAAAAGGGGCAACCATAAGAAACCAAAATTTTTCTAAGTTATAGAACAAAAGTTATTTTGGTACCAACTTCCAAGGATCATAACTTGAGATCCAAGCAACCATTTTGCGTGATCCAAACCTGGATTGATAGGTCTTGCTACACTCTACAAAAGCTTCAACTACCTCAGACTCCAATTCTTCATGGATTTTTAGTTATGGAGTGATCAAAGTGGCTAAAAACATGAAAATTCACCTTTTTCAACACTTAGACAAAATTCTGTCTAAGACAGATTTCAAGTGAAACACCAAAACTTGGAGCACTTTCTCACAAAATTGAAAGATGAATTAATTCAAGGTGTAAACATCAAAGTTATTATGCATATTACTAGCAATTCGAAGAGTCCATCATCATGGAAAAACTCCATGGAAACCAAGAGATATGGCAGCTCAAAGTCAAGCTGCTGCAACTGTTTTGAAAAACCAGTTTGCATGTTTTCTTGCTTGCCACGATTTCTGAGTCAAAGCCAATGATCATTATGCCACATTCATTCAATATGATCATGAACCATCTGATCTAACCTGCAAAGCTGAGTCAAAGCCAAGAGAAATTCCAACTTGAAGTAATGGCTTTTGTCACATTATGCCTTAAATTCAAAGGCATTTATGTGCAATAGTGCACTTTCAATAAAGCTACTCTCCTCAGTCAAGATGCTCACTTAAAAAACAATTAAAACATCTGAAGAATGTGGATTTGGTAAATACATAGCCCTGCTCTTGGGAGAAGCTAGTTTGCCTTTCATGAGAAGTAAGCACACCTTGCCAAAATGCATTTAGTGAGCTCTTATCCATTGCTGCAACACTATTCCTACAAGACAAAGCTTGACCACCTATAAATAGAGGTCACCTTGCTTCATTCATATTACACCAAAGCAACTCACCACATTGCTTTCTCTCTTTTCTATCTTACACACCAAATTTCATTTTTCTTGAGAAGGCACTATCGGGTTTGGAGTTGGAGTCTAATGTCGCTCAAACTAATGGTTCACACACCTCATATATAACATATAGGAGTGATCTAAGCCATTACATTCAATCTGTAACATCAGAATCATCAACTCACACCTAAATTGCTCAAAGTTACAAAGTAGCTGCAGGTTGGATCAAGTTGGCCAATCCAGAGGTTTTCAAATCAACCTGAGCATTCAAACACATCCCTTGAGGTACAAGGAAGCTGTCCAAATCATTGGAACTCATCTGTAACACCTCCACACCAGAATTCGATTCTCACTTGCAGAGGTAAGCCTCAAACTATCAAACTCAATGAATCATGCATCATAAACATATTTTCCTATTACCATTGTGTTTCTGAATGTTTGTATATCATTTACCCTCAATCAATTGTTGTTGATAGTTCGTGTATAGGATTTCATTAAGTTCTTGCATTTTTTAGGGTTCATCAGGTTTTAACATGTTATGTTCTGATTCAATTAATTTCAACAAAATTGAGTATTGCCATTGTATTCCTTATCTAAAAATGCACGATTTTCATATTTGGATCATGTGAAATGGTTGAGAAACGAGTGAGATAAGAGGCTTCACGTATCTTGCACAAGGAAGAAAATGGCCATGGCGCCATTCTTCAGGTTTTCAAACCCAAACCTTTTATATATTATTCAGTTTCCATATTATAACTGAATTGGCATTGCACTCTAGTGGAAAGACTAGTATGTGTGTGTATGAGCGACCGAGAGTTCTGGGGTTCGATCCCCCTCGCCCCAGACCTTTTGGTTTTATTTTTTAAACATTTTCAAAAGGATTTATCACATATTAAACACACTTACCATCATCCTTCAACCCACACACATGGGTCAAATGGCAAAATTTTACACTCTCCACCCCCAAGGGCGTGAGTTCAAACTTGGGGGGTGCCATTTCTAATTTTTTACCACTTGTTTTCTTGACATTTTTTTCACTATCTTGTTAATTCATTCCAAAATTAATTTCTCTCTCAATTTTAATTATTTTTTATTGGTTCTTTTTTTGAAAATTCCCAAAAATATTAAAATATTTTATTCCATGAAAATTTCACAAAAATAATATTTATTTCATATATTTGATATTTTTGTAAAGAATTATGTTTTATTTGTTTTTTAACATTTAAAACATTTCTTTCTCTTGATTTTTCAACTTCAAATGATTTTCAAATCATTCCATAAATAAAATTTGATTTTCCAAACATTAATTCAAAACAACAACTTATTTTCCACACATGTTTGATCATTTGGGTTGTTTTAATTGAATTTTATTCAATTAAAATTACATTTTAAAACCAAAAATTAGGGTTTTGATCATTATCACCCTAACAAATCTTTTCAAACCACTCTGGGCCTCTAATAGAGTGTAAGACCCAACCCCTTTTGAAAACCAAACTAATTTGGGTCTCATTCATTGTATAAGTCCCACTGCGATTTCTAAAACCTCGGCGTGATCGTCGCCTTTTAAAAAATCATCTGGGCCAACCCTTGTGTTGTAAGTCCCATTCCTTTTCTTTTTTTCAAAACCTTGGGCCTATCCTTGAGTTGTAAGACCCAAACCTCTTTGTAAATATCACCTTTGTGGGCCTCGGTCATTATATAAGCCCCAATACAGTTTACAAAACAACGGTACGATTACTGTTTCTCATCTGGGCCTCTCCTTGAGTATAAGCCCCAATCGTCTTTTCAAAAACAACTTCCTTTGAATCTAGGTTGAAATTCATAGTTGTTATCAAAACTTTCTTTAATTTCTTGAACAATTAACCATACAGCTGTTACAATAGAAGCTTGCTCACCTGTAAGTTTTATTAGCTTTCTTTACCTGCTTTCATATATATATATATATATATAACTGTATTGCTGGAAGCTTGCTCACCTGTAAGTCCTTATTTCATATCCTTTTAAATACTTATCATATATCAACTGTATATATACTTGTATATTTACTTATATTTTTCCCCGGCAATTTGGTCTAGAACTAGATAGAGCAAGTGGTCACTCTTTCAACACAGTCAAAACTAGTCCCCCATAGGAATTCCAGATACAGTCTTGCCTTCTCTTGGGCTTAAACAATATGGAACAAAGAGAAAAACATTATTCTCGGTGAAACTTTTCTCAGACTGTCACTATTAGAAATTGTCAAAGAAGTTCATTTCCCCCAGAGAGGATTAATTCTCGGTGAAACCTCTCTTGAATTTCTTCAAACCCTAGAACTGTTCACTAAAGAAAAGATTATTCCCGATGAAACTTTTCTTGAACTTTTCTTAAGTTTGGACCCACAGGCTTCCTAAAAGCATCCCCGCCTCCTCTTGGGCTTTATACAAGGACCCTCCGGCTTCTTAGAAGTTCTCATGCCTTCTCTTTGGCTTAATACAAGGACCCTGAAGACCTCTTAAAGGTATAAGACAGAACTTAGTCATCCTTCGTTAGAGCTGTCTTTCTAAAAGAGTCAAAACCTCAGACCAATTTTAGGGTTGATACTCATCCCTTAAAAGAGTCAGCCTCCTCTTGGGCGTTATACAAAGATAAACCCTTTCATACCAGTAGACCTGGACAGTCTAATCTCCTCTAGGATCTCAAAGACATTCTCAAGTTCCCTACAAACATAGGAAAAACCCTGGTCATTCAAACAATCTCTAGTAGAGTTGAAATCCTCACAGGATCTAAAACTCAGTCTTTCATCCTAAGTTTCCCCAGCTAAGGTTAGCTTATCATCAGAACTTCAAGGCATCCGATACCTCAACTCTTCTGGAACCCTCAGCAAGATTTAATTCCCCGCTTTGGACCTGCCTCTGGATTTCAACAATCCTTAACAGAAGCAGCCTCCTCTTAGGCTTTGTATAATGATTTTCCTCAGTAGATCTAGCTTCATAAAGAACTCTCTTGTTGAGTCAATCTTTTCAGCCTCCTCTTAGGCTTTGTATAATGATTCCCCCTAGCAGAATTTAGCCTCCTCTTAGGCTTTGTATAATGATTTCTCCAGCTAGTCCAGCCTCAATCTTGGGCTTTGTACAAGACAAACAAAGTACTCTCTTGTTAAGTCAACCACCTTTTCACACTCTCTTGTTGAGTCAATAGTACAAAATATAAACACTCTCTTGTTGAGTCATTCCTTTTTTAGCCTCAATCTTGGGCTTTGTACAAGACATATATAGAATTTCTCCAACAAAGTGAAAATCTTCATAACCTTCTCTTAAGCTCCAGATATATATCTTCCCCAGTTGAGTCAATTCCTCTCAGCCTTCTTTTAGGCTTTGAGAATTAATATCCCTAAATAGGAGTCGATGCTCCCTTTAGCCTCAATCTTGGGCTTTGTACAAGACACCTATAAATATCCTTCAGCCTCAATCTTGGGCTTTGTACAAGAAACATATAAATATCTCCCGCAGAGTCAAACTCTTTTCAGCCACAATCTTGGGCTTTGTACAAGACAGATAAAACCGCTCACCAGTAGAGTCAGTTTCCCCTTTTAGCCTCAATCTTGGGTTTTGTACAAGACAGATAAAATATTTCCCCGGAAAAGTCAACTTTTAGCCTCCTCTTAGGCTTTGTATAATTATATCCCCAAAAGAGTCAAATCTCTTTTAGCCTCAATCTTGGGCTTTGTACAAGACATGTAAACACTCTCTTGTTGAGTCAGTCTTTTCTAGCCTCCTCTTAGGCTTTGTATAAGGACTTCCCCAGTGGAGTCAATCAATCTCTTAGCTTCAACCTTGGGCTTTGATTAAGGCACATACAAAAACCACCATCCCCTCAGATGAAATAAAAAACTCTCTGCAGGAAGACACTTCTCTGTATATCATTACAGCAAAACAGAAAACAAACAAACCCTAATCCTGGATAACTACTGTAAGTGGCACACTTGTTGATTCAAACATCCAAGTTGTAGTCCATCTTTTATCGTGTTAAAATTCCTCTCTCATCTAATTGCTGTAAGCGGAAAGCCTCTGGATTATTTATATCCACGCCACCGTCCATCTCTTAGCATGAAAGATTCCTAAGGAAAAATGGCATTGCTCAACACTGAGTTAAAGTTTCCTCCTTCAACAACACTCATATAAAGGAAATTATGGCACTGCTAGATTCTCATATCCCAGTTAAAGTAATTCTCTTTTATAATCAGTCACCCAACAGGTGTGATAAACAGACAAGATGTCTCCCTTTAGAGATGACAAATTCTCTCTCAGTCAAACTTTTAGCTTCAATCTTGGGTTTTGAACAAGACACACATACTCAACCTTTTAGCTTCAATATTGGGCTTTGAACAAGACACCAAAACATCTTTTTTTTCCTCCCATAGAGTAGGAGGAACTACGATTGCTCTAATTTCCCTGTTTCTTTAAATGGGAATACGTAGGCATAAGATTGCGAAATCTTAGCGAGCATACTAATCAAAAACTTTAGGTCTAGTACCTTCATATAAATCTAAACTGAGGTCCAGTACCTCACCAAAATCATCAAAAACTCTCTCTCTCTCTCATATCTCCCAAAGAAGAAACTTCCCCAACCCATCAACAGATAAACACCATCAAGTATAAAAGCAGAACCTATTGCTAACAACCTATGGGTAATTGACAACTCCCCATTGTATAACCTGACCCCGAACTCCCCGAATCTCTCTTTAGAGTTTGTTCAGTTAAACATTCGCGTGCAAGGTTAGTTTTAGATATCTTCCCTTTCCCTTCCAGCTTCACGGGATAAATAAGAAATCAGAAAGTAGCACCCCTTCCCTACCGTTACGGTGAGGAAGAACCCATGACGATAAGGTGGTCGCGTCACTGACAAAAATTGCATGCTACAGCAGCGTTCTTTCCGAATAAGTCTTGACCGCGAATGGCATACAGTTCCTTCTACATTTCCAAGAATTATTCCTGGAATTCATTCATCCTTTCATATACTTCTTCGTTTCTGCCAGAAGTGACCTGCAGAATCTGTCCTTCCGGGATAGTGTGTACCACTGGTTGTGGTATAGACATTACGACGTTAATTCTTGGCGTTTTAGTGCCCTGGAGTTTGTAACCTTCAGGAGTTATTTTCGTAACCCTTGAATCTTCATTTTCGTGAAGTTTGTAACCTTCAGGACCAGCGGTTCCTGCTACGGCTTCTGGGTCTTCAATGACCGGTGGGATACATCCCTCAGGTATAAAGTTGAAAGGCATTCCCCAAGGGTGGCCTTTAAGCATGTTGTACTGAGGATGACTATCATGTGCCTTGAATACGGGTGTAGATGTAATCTCTGAGATCACAGTCCTTTGATGTTGTTGCTCCTGAGCTGCTACCAGGGTTTGCATGCCGGGGTGGAGTTTCTCCAAACTCTCCTTCAGAGCGTTGATTTCTTCTCTCAACTCACTGTTCTCTTCCTCGAGATTGTCCATTTTCTTTTGTCGATTGGCTCGAGTATTATACAAATGAGACCGTTTGTCTCTAGAGTGTGACACATACGTGAGACTCAAAGATAAAAAATGCGTTATGTGAGAATGATGAATGATATGTAATGACATATTTTTTAGTTTTTGTTTTCAAAAGAAACTTTAACAATTAGATTGCAAATATCACACAGTGGGTAGGGGAGACCCCTTTTATTGAATTCGAAAGATTGCAGTATTTTACAAGGAAAAGTACAGTATTTTACAAAGTGTGAGACGGAAACGTCTAAGCTCACAGATCCTGAGTTCTCTCTGAGGAGAGCTCAGATGTCGGTTCCTATATTTTTCTTTTCTTTGATCGGGCCTCTTCATCCGTTGTCGGGTCGACGATCCTTTGCCAAGTGAAATGTGTAGGTAAATTTCTTTGGTCTTCTTGACTTTCTATGGCATGTTGCTCTAATATCTCAATTAGAGCATCCTTTTCCTTTAGTAGTTCCTGAATCTTGTTACATTCCAAATTAAGGATCTGGTATTTGTTCTTCCAAGAGTTTCTCTCACGTTGGACTTTGTTAAGAGCGACCTAGAGTTTTTCCGCACCAGACATGAAATAAAGGACAAACTCCTTTAATGGAAAAACTTCTTGACGAGGGTAAGGCATCCTCAGCTTGAGGGCTCTAGTTTGCACCCAGTGGAGATAAGGTTCCATGGAGGTACAATTTGGTCTTCCTAAAGACTATCTCCCTTTCCTGTGAATATGTTGCCAGACATGCACTATTTCTTTGTTTAGTGCCCTGTCATTTTCCCCTTCCTTGAAGAAAAGACCTTCCAAATGAACATTATGTGGGATATTCTTCATCGGGTATCCGAGTTGACGGCGAGCCAGAATTGGATGATAGTTGATCCCTCCTTTAGTACCAATAAGGGGTACATTGGGGAAATTTCCACATCTCTCGATGATCTATATCCCTTCGTAAATCCTATTGTACCAATCTATGTCAGAATTGGTAAGAGAAATAATCCTCTACGACCATCGTAGAGTATTCTTGTGATCCCAAAAAGTAGCAGACTTGGGCAAATGGGAAATGAACCATTTGTAGAGTAATGGTACACAACATGTGATCATCACCCACTGTACAAATTCCTTAAATATACAGAATGATAAGCATCTGCGAGCAAGGTTGGTACGGGGTTTCCTATCAAGAATATCTTAATAGCATTGGTATCACGAAGTTTTCAATGTTGGGAAAGAAGAATAACCTATACATGAGAAGAACAAAGACGTCTTCGAAGGCAGTTATGTTTCCTACACTAGTAAAGTATAGAGCTTTCTCCATTCGGAATATAGCCGGTAAACCCTGGATTCCTCCTTTAGTGGTTATGTGAGTCCTAACTTCTGACTCATCCAAAGAGATTGCTCTTGCAATGGCCTAATCTTTTGGAAATTCTTCCAGTCCAAAAAATGGAGCTTGATTAGTGATAGGTAAATCAATCAGGTGGGAGTACTCTTCCAGTGTTGGTGCAAGTTGGTAATTCGGGAAAGTGAAGCAGTGGTAAACCGGATCGTAGAACTGTACTAGCGTAGACAGGATCCCTTCAACCACGTTGACCTTTAACAGAGACAACAGTCCTTCGTGCTTAGCTCTAAAAGCCTTGGGATTGGTAATCATCCTTCCCAATTTCCTTAAGTCTTCTAGTTTTGGAGCCTTGAAGGTGTACTTGTGCGTTTTTCTTCTACCAAAATCCATAACGCCACCTCTGATATTTGCAATTATTGTTTTAGTTCTTTGGGAAAAAGATTTTTTCTTGTTTGAAAAGAGTTTTTTAATGAATGCATGAATGCAACAAACAAAAACATTTGAAAACATGGGTTTAGGGGTTCATCATCACGAGCATAGAGTTATGGATCTACCCATTCCCAAAGGTTGTACTATTTGGTCAATTTTTGTACCTGTAGAACGGGTTCTAAAAGGTTCCTAAAATCATTGACCCCTCCTAGGGATATTAACAGTAAGCTGATTCACTCGAGCGAGCTGTCATATCCTAGGATGAATCTCTTTTGAGTGTAGTATCGCGTATCAACTATTCCCGATAGTCATCACACTACCTAATGGAAAAATGGTTAAATGTCTACTAAATCCTCAGGGTCAGGGGTACCACACTGGGATAAACAATGCTTTCACAACAATCGGTCATTCAACATTAATATTTCCACATGGGTACCTCGCCTGATTTGGTGGACTGCCAAGTTAGCTTGGTCGGGATTCACTCCCTATAAGCGTTTCCCGAATATGCCGCCACTTATCTTACTGTTCTCTCAAACTTTCCACATGCGTATTAATCGCATTCCCAGTTAATAGAAATTTAAACACGAGTATCAAGTAATATAACAGTAAATGATATATATAGCAGAAAACTGAGAAAATAAATAAACAGAGAAATAAAGCAAAGCCTAGACCTCTTAGGAACTCTAATCCTAAAATTCCCCAGCATAGTCGCCATTTTTCTGTAGCGTGCGATTTTTGTCGGTGACGCGACCACCTTACCGCAATGGTAGGAATTGGGTGCTACTTTCTGATTTCTTATTTATCCTATGAAGCTGGAAAGGAAATGGAAGATATCTAAAAATAACCTTGCACGTAAATGTTTTCTTTAACAAATGCTAAGAGATTGGGGGTTCGGGGTTAGGTTATACAAAGGGAAGTTGTCAACACCCAGTGTATAAATGGTTATCCATAGACTTTGCATTACATATTTCTCTGTTATCTTTAAATGCTTTCTTGTGTTTATCTGTCATGGGTTGGGAAAGTTTCTCCTTTGGGAGTGTTGAGAGAGTGTTTTTGTTGTTTTCGGTTTTTCCGTTGTTTTTGGTAAGGTACTGGACATAAAGTTTTTGATTTGTGTGCTCGCTAAGATTTCGCAATCTTATGCCTACGTATTCCCGTAAAGAAAACTGGAAATCAAAGCAATCGTAGTTCCTCCTATTCTATGGGAGGAAATATGTTTGGTGTCTTGTTTAAAGCCCAAGATTGAAGCTAGATGAGTATTTATGTCTTGTTCAAAGCCCAAGATTGAAGCTAAAGGTTGACTGAGAGAGAATTTGTCATCTCTAAATGGAAATATCTCACCTATTCATCACAAAATGTTGAGAATTTGATTATAAAAGAAACTTACTTTAACTGGGATATGAGAATCCAGCAATGCCATAATTTCCTTTATAAGGGTGATGTCATGAAGGAAGAACCTTTAACTCAGTATTGAGCAATGCCATTTTTCCTTAGGAATCTTTCATGCTAAGAGAGGGACATTGGCTTGGATGTCAATAATCCAGAGGCTTGCCACTTATAGCTGTTAGATGAAAGATGATTTTTAGCCAGGATAAAGGAAGGACTCCAGCTTGGATTTTGAATCAACAAGTGTGCCACTTACAGCAATTATCTGGGAAAAAGGTTTTGTTTGTTTGTTTTAAGATGTGACGTATAGAGGAAATATCCTTCTGCAGAGTGGACTCAGGGTCTCATCTGAGGGGATGTTGATTTTTGTGTGCCTTGATCAAAGCCCAAGGTTGAAGCTAAAATGTTGACTCTACCAGGAGAGTTTTATATCTGTCTTGTACAAAGCCCAAGATTGAGGCTGAAAAGAGATTGACTCCACTGGGAGGTTTTATTTGTCTTGTACAAAGCCCAAGATTAAGGCTAAAAAGAGATTGACTCCACTGGGGAGGTTTTATCTGTCTTGTACAAAGCCCAAGGTTGAGGCTGATTCTACTGAGGAAAATCATTATATAAAGCCTAAGAGGAGGTTGGTTGGGGGAAATTCTTATATGAAACCTAAGAGGAGTCTGGCTTCTGCTGAGGATTATTTAAATCCAGAGACAGGTCCAATATGTGTTGGGGAATCAACTCTTGTTGGGGATTGAAGAAGAGTTGAAATATCAGATGCCCTAAGGTTCTGATTTTTGTAGGGTTTTAATGATGGTAAATTGATCCTGGCTGGGATTTTTAAGGTGAAGGTTAAAGATTGTGTTTGAAAACCTATGGAGGTTTTAACTCTGCTGGATATTAGTGAAATGATCAGGGTTTTTTCCTGTGTTTTGAGGGTTTTTCTTGGTGAGGTCTAAGAGGAGATGAGACTTTCCAAGTCTACTGGTATGAAGAGGTTGACTCTTAGCTGGAGAATGATCTTTGTATGATGCCCAAGAGGAGGATGAGACTATCCAAGTCTATCATGCAGTGGTAGGTTATAGTTGTAAAGAGAGATCTTTGTATGATGCCCAAGAGAAGGCTAAGGTTTTAAGGGATGAAGATTTACCCTAGAATGGTCTGATGTTCTGGAATTCTGAATCTCTTAAGGATTGAACTAGTAGAGATGACTAATTTTTATCCTATGCCTGTAGGAGGCCTTTGGGTCCTTGTACTAAGCCCAAGAGGAGGCTGAGAAACTTCTAAGAAGCCTGGGGGTCCTTGTACTAAGCCCAAGAGGAGGCTGGGGATGCTTTTAGAAAGCCTGTGGGTCGAAGCCTAAGAAAAGTTCAAGAAAGGTTTCACTAGGAATAAGTCCTTTCTTTGCAGAACAGTTCTAGGGTTTAAAGAAATTGAAAAGAGGTTTCACCGGGAAATAATCCTCTTTGGGGAATTGAATTTCTTATACACATATATTTATAAGTTTTGGACAATCTTGAGAAAATTTTCACCGGAAATAATGCCTTTCTCTGTTCCATATTGTATAAGCACAAGAGGAGGCAAGACTGTATCTGGAATTTCCTATAGGGAACTAGTTTTGACTATGTTGAAAGAGTAACCTCTAGTTTAACCTAAACTTAGACCTAACTGCTGGGGAAAACTCTAAGCAAGTAAGTACAAGCATATATATATATATATATATATATATATATATATATATAGAGAGAGAGA
Source organism: Lathyrus tuberosus (assembly GCA_022829125.1). Lineage (NCBI taxonomy): Eukaryota > Viridiplantae > Streptophyta > Magnoliopsida > Fabales > Fabaceae > Lathyrus > Lathyrus tuberosus. The sequence goes on from JALAZF010000390.1 coordinate 5,265,562, forward strand.
GAGATGAAATATATATAAACAAGTATGTATTGAAGAGATAGTGGGACTTACAATCTGATGAAAGCCCAAGCATATTAACTACAGTTGCATGGTTAGGTTTTCAGGAAATTGAAGAAAGTTTTGATAAAAATTTGAATTTGAATTTTAAATCAAAAATAAAGTTGTTTTTAAAGAAAGTTTGGGGCTTATACTCAAGGAGAGGCCCAGATGATCTTTTTTGGAAAAGGCGACGATCGCGTCGTAGTTTTGAAAACAACAGAGGGACTTATACAATGATTGAGGCCAAAATTATTGTATTTTACAAAGAGGATGGGTCTTACACTTTATTTGAGGCCCATAAGTGTTATTTTTATACAACTGATGGGACTTATAGCTCAAGGAGAGGCCCAGATGAAAAACAGCGATCACACCGTTTATTTTGAAAACCGCGTAGGACTTATACAATGAATGAAGCCCAAATTATTTATGTACAATGAGGGTTGGGTCTTACACTCTATTAGAGGCCCAAAAGTTTTTTAAATTAAATTCAAAATATTTAAAAAATGGCGCCAAGAACACATGTTATTGCTCGTGTGTGTTCTTCTTCCCCAGATTTGTAAAACCACTCATATCTTTCTGATTACTCAATGGTTTTGACTTTTGTAAACATGAAACTTGCTCGTTTTTGAACAAGGATTACAATGGTACCAATTAATTGCATTTATACTAAGTGTGGAGTGAGAAATCAAATAATGAACTCAAGAACCCTAATTTCTGCAAGAACACTATGAAATCCTACACACGATTCATACATAGCAATTGATTGAGGGGAAACACTCTACATAAGTGCAGAAACATGTTTGTAACTTGAAAACACATTTATGATGCATGTATTATAGAGATTGAGAGTTTTAGGCTTACCTCTACAAGAGGAAATCGAATCCTCAGTTGTAGGTGTTACAGATGTTGTGTAATGATCTGGACAACTTCAATGGACCTCAAGTAATGTGTTTGAAAGCTTGGAATGGATTGAATCAGCTTGGAACTTGTTGTGGCACCTCAACTGCAAATAAGCCAAAAAGCTTGAGCAAATGGGTGGTGACTTTGTGATTCTGATGTTCCAGATAAGTTTTAAGGTTATGGATCACTCATGTATGATGTATCTGAGGTGTTGGCATGATTGGTTTTGATTGAATTACTCTCAAATTGAAAATTCGATAGTGACTTGAAAGAGAAGCAAAATCTGATTTTTTATGTGAGATTTGGAAGAAAGCATGTATTGTTATGCTTTGGTATACTTGAATTGATTAGAAAGAAGCTCTATTTATGGTTAAGCAAGTTTGTTTTGGGAGCAATAGTGAATGGAGGCTGGATCACTCCATTATCCAATGAACTTTGTCTTGTTGCCAAAGTCTCCTCTAGCCATTGCTTGGGTCAATCTTGTAGGCATATGGTCCTCTGATGCTTGAGTTCATCTTGACTCATTTGGTTGATCATAGACTGATACATGCCAGCTTTATGCATCCCTTAAATGCCTCATGAAAAAATTGGAGTTTTTGGATTTTGAACTTTGAATGTCATATGCCAAATGATGAGGTTTTTGACTTGCAAGGCTCTATAGTGTTGTAGCTCTGCAGAGATCATGTTCATTGCACTTTAGAAACTTGTCTTGCATGGTGACAAGGCTTGCCAATTCATGGAAATGACAAAATCGTGTGGCAAGTACAAGGCAGTCTTGTAAAACCAGTCTTGGAGGTGTCATGTTTCCATGCTTGTAACTCCCTACTCAAGTTGAATTAGGATGAGTTCTGGTATTCTTTGGAAAGATTGTATATCTTACTTTAACTTTGATGTCCAACATTGGTCTTGAATCAACTTGGATCATGGTGAAAAATGGCCTCAAAGTTGGTGAAAACCCAAGACAGATTCTATCCAAAATTTTCACTAAGTGTTGGAAAAAGTGGTCATTTTCATGTTTTTGTGATTTTGATCAATCCATAACTCAAAATCCATGAGGATTTGTAATCTGATGTAGTTGACAATTTTGAAGTATGTAATGAGAGCTTTCATTTTAGCTTTGGATGGAAGCAAATGGCTTTGTGGTTTAGGAGTTATGACCTTGCAAAGTTGGTACCAAATCACTTTTTTTCCATAACTTAGAAATTTTAAGTTTTTCAAGGTTGCCCCTTTTTCAAGTAACCTCACTTTTCTTGATTTTTCTTGATGTATGATGATCTAAACCATGAATTAACATTGTTTTTTACTTAGGGAAGCCTTGATTGTCAAGAAATTCAAAAAGTCAAACTTGATCTTTTGGCACAGTTAACTTTTTGTCAGATGAATTCCAAACCGTGTGATCCTTTATGAAATTAAGTCCTTGACCTAATTCAAACCTAATGGATGGATTCCATAGGTGCTATAGAGTGTCTTGAATCATGTCCCAAGATTTGGGAACATGTCTTGGTCAAAAGTCAAAGATACAGTTGACTTTTCATAAGGAAACCCTAATTGGTCCAGATGAATTTGAATCCTTGAATTGCTTTTGAACAAGTTCTTTGAATCAATCCAACCTTGTGAATGTATCAAAATGAGGTATTGGAGGTCTTCAAAACACTTCTTGAGATCTTGGCTCGTGTCTTGCTCTAAAAGTCAACTTAGGGGTGAATTAGGTCAAGAAACCCTAATTCCTGATTTTTGATGAATGCATCCCTTGAGGCTATTTTGAATGCATCCCTTGAGCTTCTTGACTCATGTTTTGAAGTATTGGCTCATGCCCAGATGGAAATTTTCATCTGGAGGCCTTGGTTGACCAAAACCCTAATTTGGTGATACAGGTGATCTTGAGGCTTGATCCACTTGGAATGTTGCAACCTTGTGCTTGATTCTTGATGTGGGAGACCTCTTGATCCTTTATGGGTGTTTTAGAGGCTAGACAAGTTGAGGATCATGTCCATTCTTGATTGATACTTTGTCTGAGTACTCTGAGAGGGCTCAAAACCATAATTCTTAGTTGAGGTGAGTGCTCAACAATCCTTGAGAAGATTGATGAGGTATGAGGGTACATCCATATTGTGGTGATGATTTGCACAATGATGGGAAATCTTTTGGTCAAAATTTGGGGTATGACACACCGGTCACTGAAGACCCGGAAGTCGTAGCAGGAACCACCAGACCTGAAGGTTACAAACTTCAGGTAAATGAAGATGCAAGGATTACAACAGAAGCTCCTAAAGGTTACAAATTTCAGGTCACTGAAGCGCCAAGATTTACTGTCGTAATGTCTATACCACAACCGTTGGTACACACGAACCCGAAAGAACAGATTCTACAGGCCGCTTCTGGCAGAAACGAAGAAGTATATGAAAGGATGAATGAATTCCAAGAATAGTTCTTGGAAATGCAGAAGGAACTGCATGCCATTCATGGACAAGGCTTTTTTGGAAAGGACGCCGTTGACCTCTATTTGGTCCCTAATGTAAAGATACCGTGCAAATTCAAGGTGCCTGACTTTGAAAAATACAAAGGCAACTCTTGCCCTCAGAGTTATTAGGTAATGTACGCTCGGAAAATGTCTACCTAGACAGAAAATCAACAGCTATTAATCCATTACTTCGAAGACAATTTAACCGGTACCGCACTCAAATGGTACATGGGTTTAAACCGCACCAAGATCAGTACTTTCATATATCTCGGGGCAGCATTCGTTCAGCAGTATAAATACAACTTAGACATGGCACCAGATAGGGATCAGCTCAGAGCAATGTCACAAAAGGATAAAGAAACCATCAAGGAGTATGCTCAAAGATGGCATGAAATCGCTGCCCAGATTTGTCCTCCTCTCGAATTAAAGGAAATGACAAAGATCTTCTTGAAAACATTAAGCTCGTTTTATTACGATCGAATGGCCGCCAATGCACCTAGTGATTTTACTGAAATGGTGAACATGGGAGTATCCCTTGAAGAAGCAGTCCGAGAAGGACAATTGGTCAAAGATGCAAAGCCATCTAGCAATACTAAAAGATACGGTAGTGTTTTCCAAAAGAAGAAAGAGCAAGATATCAGTAATATCTCTCTGGGAAATCAAAGGCGAAGGTATCAACTAGTAGCAGCAGTAACTCTCGCTATCAACCCTGCGCCAGCTCCGACTTATCAACCTCAGGTTGCTCATAGCCAACCAAATCAACAACAGTATCAGCATAGGCAGCAACAACCTCTTCAGTAGGCTCGCCCACAATACAATAACAACAATCGTACTACACGACCATCAGGGTTTGATCCTATAACAATGTTGTATGCAGAGTTATTTCCACTTCTACTGGCCAAGGGGCACATTCAAACCAGGACTCCTCTTACAGTACCAAAAAAACTACCATTTTGGTTCAAAGCATATCAAACTTACCCTTACCATTAAGGAGGATCAGGACATAACATTGAGAACTGCCTCAGCTTCAAGTCTGATGTACAGAAGCTCGTCAGAAACGGGGTTTTGTTTTACAAATATACTAATCTGAATGTTCAGACGAACCCGCTACTGCAACATGAGAAGACTACAGTAAATTTGATAGAAGGAGAGCCTGGCACCAATTATCAAATTCACAATGTACGCTTACTGGGAACCAACCTGGTAAAATTCATTGCAGACAGAGTGGGTACAACCATGTGCCATCTCATAACTATCATCAGTATGATATCTGTTCCAAGGAGAATCAAGGATGTGCCATAATACAGGCAGCTCTTCAAGAATAAATGGATTTGGGCTGGATTCAGGATCACAGGATTCGTGAAGGAAACATGGCCCAAGCACATCCAAACATTGTTCAAAACCATGACATTCGTGCAATGAAAGTCAATCTAGCAGAGATGCATTCAAGGCAAAGTTAGTATTACAATTTGCCGCAACACGATTACAACGCTTGCCAAATCTACTCAAAAGACAATCAGGGATACTCATTTGTACAAGAGGCCCTCCAACGCCAAACGGATCTTGGATGGATCCAAGATTACCATGAAAGGAATGATCATCAGGTTAACATGGTTCAGATATTTGACATCCGCTTAATGAATACCAGTCTAGTAGAATTGCATGCCAAGCAGGTTAGACTTGGTTTTCTGGCGTCGCACGATTATCAATACTGCAAAGAATGCTATAAAAACGACCAAGGGTGTGCGCTTGTACAAAGGACTCTTCAACATCTATTAGACCACTAGCAGTTTCTGATCTACCAGGATGAAGACACACAACAAGTTAGCATAACTAATGGGAATCCCAATAGACACCAAAGTTATGATATCCGCTTACTAGAAGCGGATCTGGTAAGGATGCACTGCATACAAAGTGGGTACAGTCGGGTACCACCTTACAATTATGAGCGCTGTGGAATATGCTCGAAAAATAACCAAGGATGCTATCTCGTATGAGCAGTCCTCCAGCATCAGTTAGACCGAAAAGAAATTCAACCACGCTTGAATTCTGAATCAATTAACGTGATACAAGATTGCCTCCCTGTTCAAACCAAGGACTAAGGACTACTAGACAAAAGCATTGTCATAATCTCCAATCATGAAATTACCAAGGATGTTTGTGCCATAATTCCTCTGCTCAATGAGTCAAAGATCCCTCTAAATAGTAGAAAAATTCTAAACTAAGAGCTGATCGAGGTGGCCTACGATGATCAAAAGTCCCAAAAAGCCTATGTGGTCGTCTACTTGCCAGGTCCAATGCCATACAGGTCAGAAAAGACTACCCCATACAAGTACGGTGCAACGGCCATAGAAAATGGAAAAGAAATTCCATTACCATCCTTGTGAACATTGCCGACATTAATCGAGTTACCCGGAGTGGTCGAATCTTCAACAGAGGAGTTGGAGAACCTGAAAAAGAAAAGGAACTTCAAACAAGTCGGTCAATCCAGCAATACGGAATCTATAAAGAACAATGATGAAATGCTAAAGCTCATCCAGAAAAGCGAGTACAAAATTGTGGATCAATTGTTACAAACTCCTTCTCGGATATCCGTTTTATCCCTCCTGCTCAGTTCAGAAGCTCGTGGAGAAGCTCTACAGAAAGTCTTGGAATAGACCTTTATAGAAAAAGATGTGACAGTGGGTCAATTTGACAGCATCATCTCTAACATCACTTCCTGCAACAACTTGGGATTCAGTGATGAAGAACTTCCGGAGGAAGGCAAGAACCATAACATGGCACTCAATATCACAGTCAGTTGCCAGGACGATGCTTTAGCCAGCGTACTGGTAGACACAGGTTCATCCTTGAACGTCATGCCATGGTCAACTTTGGTACGACTATCTTTTCAAGGGACTCCCATGAGAGGCAGTGAGATCATCGTCAAAGCCTTTGAAGAATCTAAAAAATTAGTTATCGGCGAAGTTGATCTTCCCATAACCATTGGTCCTCACACTTTCCAAGTCACTTTCCAGGTCATGGACATCTGAGCAGCATACAACTGTTTATTAGGAAGACCTTGGATACACGAAGTCGGGGCATTCACTTCGACACTTCACCAGAAGCTGAAGTTCGTCAAGAACGACAAATTAGTCACAGTATGCAGAGAGCAAGCTTTAATCGTGAGCAACTTATCATCGTTCTCCTGTGTAGAACCAGAGGAGGTCGTTGGAACTCAATTTCAAGCACTCTCGGTGAGCAAGGAGAATCACCAAGAGAAAGGAACATCGATTTCCTCATATAAAGATGCTCTCAAAGTAATGGGGAGTGGTGACGTAAAAGGATGGGGACAGATTGTAATTCCTACTGATAACAAGACAAAAAGAGGTATTGGTTTCTCTCCAACTTGTACCCAAACTACAAAGAAGAATGAAAGTTTTTGTCCCATTCAGGGTTTCTTCCACAACGGAGGTTTCCTCCACCTAGTATCTCAAGAAGTTCACACCATCGATGGGAACAACTCTTCTGATGCCGATGAAGATTGGAAGTCTTATCTTAATGATGAAGGTTATATATCTCAGGGAGAAACATACATGTCATTCTGTTCTCCAAAGCAAAGCCCAGGATATATACCAAGATCAGACTTCAGAATGATCTACGGAGATTGTGATCCTGAAGGATGTCGTGCTCCACCCAACTCATTAGAGGAAGACACTTTGATGAAAGACAATTTTGACTATGATTATTATGATCCCCTTGATGACTTGCCTATCTGGAAGCCATACATGGAAGACTCGGGGCAAAAGAGTCAGCCGGATAATGTCTATCAGCTGGGTAATCTTGAAAAGAACACGCCTGTTCTCCCAGATTCATGGAATCCTTACTCCGAACATTTTGAAAATGTCCAACACCATGTTGATGAATTCGCAAAGGTCGCAGGACAATAACTCATTAACTACGAATTTCCTGAAGTCAACGTCATTGAGGAAGATGACTCATCTATTCCCACAGAAACCTCTGATACCTTGGGGCAGCCAAGCGGCAAGTACGGCTTTCTAGTCAAATACACTGCTCCCGAAATCTCTCGCATCAGATACGAGGACATCCAACCAACTGGACGGGGAGATCCTCTTGAGAGTGAAAACACTATGGAAGATGCAACAGAAGAGTCCTCTTATGATAACTCTGCATGGGAAGAAGACTCCAATGATCCCACTCCACCAGAAATTAGTGTCATTTCTGAAGACAAACCAAGAAGGAAAGTACCGGACTTTGTGATCCATAGGGGAGTTCGTCGCCATTGGGTTGTGGTCAATGTCCCGAAAGTCGTTCATAAATCAAAGTAATTGCCACATCTTTGTTTTGACCTTTCACCTTGCCTAGGTGAAACGAATGTTTTATAGGGCTTACGTTTCTGTAAATGTCCCTCTTTGCTTCGCCCAAAGTGACAAAGTTTTGTTTTATAGGGTTGTGTTTCAAGAATTGACAAATCATAAATAAATAATGTCATTCTAAATTCCTGCATGTATTGTTATTTTCACTTTTCTCTTTTTCAGAAAATGGTAATCCTAAAAAACAACGCAAAATAAAAACAAGCGTTTTCAGAAAAACACTGCACACACTTTTGCATCCTTTCTGTCTTTTCTAAAAAGAAATCATCACATCGTGCATATTAATTGTTTTAAACCCCATTGAAACTTACGATCCAATGCCTTCTCCCAACTTTGAATTCCCGGTATTTGAAGCAGAAGAAGAGGGAGACGAAGAAATTCTAGAAGAGATCTCTCGACTACTCAGACAAGAGGAAAGGTCCATTGAACCTTATAAAGAGCCGTTGGAAATGGTCAATTTGGGTTCATAATAAAAAAAGAAAGAAGTTAAGATTGGAGCACTGCTCAGTCCAACTGTCCGAAAAGGCTTGGTAGAACTGCTTAAAGAATTTTGAGATGTGTTTGCTTGGTCCTACCAAGACATGCCAGGGTTAGATACCAGCATTGTGGAACATCACTTACCACTGAAAATAGAATATCCTCCAGTAAAACAAAGACTCAGAAGAACTCATCCAGATATAGCCATCACAATTAAGGAGGAAGTGTAGAAGTAGATCGACACAGGTTTCCCCGCCACCTCGGAATATCCTCAATGGTTAGCCAACATAGTGTCGGTTACAAAGAAGGACGGGAAAGTTAGAATGTGTGTAGACTATAAGGATTTGAACAAAGCAAGTCCAAAAGATGATTTTCCCCTATCATACATTGACATGCTAGTAGACAGCACATCAAAATTCAAAGTCTTCTCCTTCATGGATGGATTCTCGGGCTATAACCAAATAAGAATGGAACCAGAAGACATGGAGAAAACGTCATTCATCACCCCATGGGGCACCTTTTGTTACAATGTAATGTCGTTCGGTCTGAAGAAAGTAGGGGCAACCTATCAAAGGGCCATGACAACTCTGTTTCATGACATGATGCACAAAGAGATTGAAGTGTACGTCGATGACATGATTGCCAAATCTAAAACAGAAGAAGAACATATGGAGCACCTATCAAAGTTATTCGAGCGTCTGAGAAAATACAAACTCTGCTTGAATCCTAATAAATGTACTTTCGTGTTCGCTCGGGAAAATTCTTAGGATTCATCGTCAGCCAGAAAGGAATTGAGGTTGATCCCGACAAAGTCAAGGCCATTCAAGAAATGCCTTCTCCAAAGAATAAAAACAGGTTAGAGGATTTTTGGGACGTCTGAATTACATCTCAAGATTCATATCCCTCATGACTGCGACATGCGCGCCGATCTTCAACCTGCTCAGAAAGAACCAAAGCTGTGTATGGACAGAAGATTGCCAAAAAACTTTTGACAACATCAAATAATATCTGTTGAATCCACATATTCTGTCTCCTCCAATAGAAGGAAGACCATTGATCATCTACTTAACAATCTTGGAAGACTCCATGGGTTGTGTGCTTGGCTAACAAGACGAGAGCAAAATAAAAGAATCTGCCATTTATTACTTAAGCAAGAAATTCACGGAGTGTGAAACTTGATACACTATGGTCAAGAAAACTTGATGCGGTCTGGCTTGGGCAGCCAAACGTCTGTGCCAGTACATGATTTGTCACACTACTTGGTTAATCTCCGAAATGGATCCAATCAAGTACGTCTTTGAAAAGCCTGCTCTCACGGGAAGGATTGTCCATTGGCAAATGTTGTTATTGGAATACGACATCGAGTACCATGCTCAGAAAGCCGTCAAAGGAAATATTTTAGCCGATTATTTGGCTCATCAATAGATTGACAGTTAGGAATCAGTCAAATTTGACTTCTCGGACGAAGATGTCATGTACTTAAAAATGAAAGATTGTGATGAACCACTACCAAGCGAAGGGCCAGAGCCAGATTACCAATGGGGACTAATATTCGACGGAGCTATCAATGCTTATGGAAAGGGATTGGGGCAATCATTGTAACACCTCTGGGTACCCATATTTCTTTCACTGCCAGATTGATGTTCAAATGCACAAACAATGAGGCCGAATACAAAGCTTGTATCATGGATCTCGAAGAAGCTATTTACCTAAGGATAAAGAACTTGGATGTGTACGGCGACTCAGCCCTGGTTGTAAATCTAATCAAAGGAGAGTGGAACACATATCAATCAGGATTGATTCCTTACAAAGAATACACGAGAAGGTTGGTACCCTTCTTCAACATAATCGAGTTTCATCAAATCCCTCGTGAAGAAAACCATATGGCTGATGCATTGGCTACTCTATCCTCCATGATTAGTGTGAGTCAATGGAACGATGTACCCAGGATTGACATAATGCACCTTGAAAGGCCCGCCTACATCTTCACGATTGAAGAATTCATAGATGACAAACCATGGTATCATGATATCAAGTGCTTCCTTCAAAGACAGGAATACCCGCCGGGGGCATCAAGAAAAGATAGGAAGACTCTCAGAAGACTAGCTGGCAACTTCTTCCTGAACAATGATACACTCTATAAAAGAAACTTCGACATGGTTTTGTTCAGATGCGTGGACCGACAAGAAGCAAACATGTTAATGAAGGAGATTCATGAAGGATACTTTGGCACTCATGCCAATGGACATACAATGGCAAGAAAAATTCTGAGAGTAGGATATTATTGGCAGACAATGGACTCCGATTGCTACAAGTACATCAGAAAATGTCACAAATGTTAGATATACGCCAACAAAATACATGTACCGCCAACGTATCTCAAGGTCCTTTCTTCTCTATGGCCTTTTTCTATATGGGGAATCGACATGATTGGCATGACTAAACCCAGAGCCTCAAACAGACATCAGTTCATCCTAGTAGCCATTGACTACTTCACTAAATGGGTCGAAGCAGTATCATACACCAATGTAACCAGACAAGTGGTGGTCCGATTTATCAAGAACAATCTCATCTGGCATTATGGTGTTCCAAGCCAGATCATTACGGATAATAGATCCAACTTGAACAACAAAATGATGAAAGAATTGTGTACTGAGTTCAAGATCGAACACCATAACTCATCTCCCTACCGACCTAAAATGAATGGAGTGGTAGAAGCGACTAACAAGAATATCAAGAAGATCATTTAGAAAATGGTTGTAACCTACAAAGATTGTCATGAGATGCTACTCTTTGCTCTTCACGGTTATCGCACATCTGTCTGCACTTCAACAAGGGCAACCCTTTTCTCTCTAGTATGTGGCATGGAGGCAGTGCTTCCCATAGAAGTAGAGATCCCATAAGTGAGAGTGTTGATGGAAGCCAAGCTAACAGAAACTGAATGGTGTCAAAATAGATACGATGAACTAAATCTAATTTAAGAAAAGAGAATGATGACTTTATGCCATGGCCAGTCATATCAAAAAAGGATGAAGAAAGCGTTCGACAAAAAGGTCCAACCCCGTGTCTTTAGAGAATGAGACCTCGTGCTAAAAAAGATACAATCATTTCTCACTGATTCCAGGGGCAAATGGACTCCGAATTACGATGGCCCTTATGTTGTTAAGAAAGCCTTCTCAGGTGGTGCCTTGAGACTCGCAACCATGGATGGAGAGGAGTTTACCTACCCCACAAATATTGATGTAGTCAAGAAATACTTCACCTAAATAAGAAAAAAACATCTCGGTGGATTGAAAACCCGAAAGGGCGGTCCAGGCAAAAAGTAGAGACATAAACAATGACCACCCCGATGGATTGAAAACCTGAAAAAAGCAATCCAGGAAAAAGTTAGGGATTCATGGCAAGTAAGTATATCCGACAAGATTGACTCCTCAGCAATAACGTCATCCGTCAGGAAAACTTCAATCAATGTCACCTTCGACAGAAGCTCAGAATGTCCAGAATTCAAAGTTGGTGGAAGGATAGCGGTCGTTATGTTTCAATGTAGCCCTTTTCCCTTTAAATTACCATTTTCTAAACTATGTAATGCTCCATGGGATCAGGCGTTTGGCTGATTACAATTCTATCAATAAAATTTGGGCCCTTGTGCCTTTTGTTTGCAATTCTCATTCATTCTGCTTTGCAAAATGACATGTTTAATATGATCAAAAATTCTTGAAACAAAAAATGAATTTTTACTTTTGTTTTCAAAACAGAAATTTCAAAATTTTCTTCTGCTTTTAAAACAAAGATGGGAATTTCTTTTTTATTAATGAGCACAAAAGGGAATATCGACTGCTGCTCCGGTAGTGGTCAAATTTCAAAATGCACAATCAAAGTACTCCTTTTGACCAGTACACCCTGAATGAAGGATCAACTGCTTTAGACGGAATGTCCCATGTGACATCCGCGGTAGAGTTCTTACCTTTAAGAATCAATTGTTAGTTTTTCTCCCCAATAGAATCTACCCTTGAAGAGCAAGAACGGGTTTCTATTCCTAGCAGGTTTGTACCTCCAGAAACCAAAACAAACGCAGGGATCCCCGTGCCCAAGCAAAAGTACAACTTTCAGAATCTCTAGTGATACCCCCATCTCCCAGAGCGGCCGAGTATCCATTTGAACTCTTCATCAGTCTGTATGACGTGTCTATTTTGTCAGCATCAGCATTTCATACATCATGCATAATTGATTCATATTCATATTCGTGTTGCATTAATATCACTTTGGTCATACTCATCCTTAAGTGATAAAAGTCCTCTCTCTGGTAGAGTCGTCAATCTTCCTTTCTACGTTAGGTAGGACAAAATTCTGATTTAAGTTCTTTCCTCGTCAAGAAAATATATCGTCTAAACAGTCTCTCTCTAGTGCATTCCTGGATTGGAGTATGTCCTCGACCACTTTGATAACTTGAACCTATGAAAGACAAGAAGCCATTTGGATATACACCTTTGGAAGTTCACTCTTCAACAATAAGGATGATATTTTTCTTTCGCGGATTAAGGAAAAATCCCCAGAGAAAGCCTCTCTACAAAAGACTCTTGGCAATACGCTAGTTTCTCTCTGAAATTTTTTGCTTTCAATGGAGTCCTCAGCACCTCAAAATTGGATTACATCACATGACATCTCTCTGAAAAGAGGAAGTATGATGTAATTTCCCCAGTAAATGGCATCTCCAAACAAAGAAGCTTGCACACCTCTATAGTTCAGACCAATGGGTATGATGTAATCTCCCCGACGAGAAGTTTGGTAAAGGCCACCACAGATAGCATTCCTTGTCAAAAGACGGACTTGACAAGAAGAAGTTGAGACCAGTTCCATGGAAGAAGACCAGGATCGAGGGGAAGTTTATTTTTAAAGAAACTGAGACCAGTTCCATGGCAGAAGACCAAGATCGAGAGGAAGTTTATTTCCAAAGAAACTGAGACCAGTTCCTTGGCTGAAGACCAGGATCGAGGGGAAGTTTTACCCTTTTCTAAGTAGCCTTGCTTAGCAAAAGAAGATGGATGAGCAAACAACTACCATTCAGAACCACAATCAAAATTTCGGGTATTCCTATATTTAATCCTCTTTTACCTTGAATGTCCAAACGTCTTCGGCATTCACACCTTTAGGTCCAAGAAGAATAAATAGGGTCATCTGTCATACACTAAATTTTGACAACAAGATTTCCCATCATTGTGCAAATCATCACCACAATATGGATGTACCTTCATGCCTCATCAATCCTCTCAAAGATTGTTGAGCATTCACTTCAATCAAGAATTAGGGTTTTGGACCCTCTCAGAGTACTCAGACAAAGGATCAATCAAAGAATGGACATGATCTTCAACTTGTCAAACCTCTCAAACATCCATGAAGGATCAAGAGGTCTCCCATATCAAGAATCAATCATGAGAATGCAACACTTCAAGCTAATCAAGCCTCAAGAGCACCAGTGTCACCAAATTAGGGTTTTGGTCGACCAAGACCTCCAGAGGGAAATTTTCATCTAGGCATGAGCCATTACTTCAAAAAATGATCCAAGCTCAAAGGGACCTCATGGATCCAACCATAAGTTCAAAATAGCCTTAGGGGATGCATTCATCAAAAATCAGGAATTAGGGTTCCATGACCTAATTCACCCCTAAGATGACTTTTGGAGCAAGACATGAGCCAAAACCTCAAGGAATGTTTTGAAGACCTCAAATTTCCTATATTGATCCTCTTACAAGTTCAAATGGATACAAAGAACTTGGTTCATGATCAATATAAAGATGCAAATTCATCTGGACCTGAAACTAGGGTTTTTGAGAAAAGTCAACCCTATCATTGAATTTTGACCAATACATGATCTCAAGCCTTGGGACATGATTCAAGACACTCCAAAACACCTATGGAATCCATCCATTAGGTTTGAATTAGGTCAAGAACTTGATTTTATAAGAAATCACAAAGTTTGAAATTCATTTGAAAAAAAGTCAACTGTGCCCAAAACAAAGTTTGACTTTTAAGATTTCTTGACTAACATGGCTTCTGTAAGTCAAAAACAATGTTAACTTATGGTTTTGATTATCACCCATCAAGAAAAATCAAGAAAAGTGGAGTTACATGCAAAAGGGGCAACCATAAGAAACTTGAACTTTCACTAAGTCATGAAAACAAGTGATTTTTACCCAACTTTGCAAGGCCATAACTTGTGATCCAAGTAACCTTTTTCTTCCATCCAAAGCTCAAATAAAAGCTCTCATTACATACTACAAGATTGTCAACAACAACATATTCCAAATCCTCATGGATTTTGAGTTATGGATTGATCAAAATCACAAAAAATGGAAAATGGACATTTTTCAAACACTTAGTGAAATTTTGGACAAAATCTGTTTGCATTTTTTCCAACTTTGAGGCCATTTTTCATTATGATCCAAGATGATTCAAGACCAAAGTTAAACATCAAAGTTGAAGTATGATATAGGGGCTTTCTAAAAAGTACAAGAGCCTCTCATGATTCAACTTGAGCAAGGAGTTATAAGCTCCCCAAAATGGCATTTTCACCCTAACTACACAACAACATGGATACATAACTTGTGCCACACGATTTTTTCACTCAAGTCTTGCCATTTTGCCAACTTTGTCATCTTCCAAAAACATAAAACTTATGATGACTCACTTGTTTCTTGATCAAGGAGTCGAGAATTCAACTTGGCATGTGCAAAACCATCATGACATGAACTTTGAAATTCAAATTTAGCAAGGTTACATTAATGCAATGCATTGAGGTGTCATGAACCAAGCCATAACAATCCAAACCAGTCAAGATTCAGTCCAAACTCCGAGTGTTCAAACCTGCAGAAATTGAATGGAGTCAAGCTAGAGTTGACTTGGCACTTTGGAACATCCAAGTCAATAGCTACAGGCTACACACCATGATCAGTTGCCATTCTCTATTCCTTGCAAAAAAAACTTCCTATACTATAAATAGAGGTCATGTATGACTGATCAAACCACCCCAAAGCATCAGAATTAATGTTTTCTCTCATTTCCTTCTCATGAACCAGAATTTGCTTCTTTAGCAAGTAAGGTTCGAATTTTCAAATAAAGAACAATTACACTGAAACTAAGAGTGTAGACACATCATATACATCATATAGAAGCTATCCAAACACTTCTCCATCATATGTAACCTCAGAATCACAAAGCTCAAAATCCAACTTAGGCCTATTTGCAGTTGAGCTACCACAACAAGTTCCAGGTGTTTCCAATCAATTCCAAGCATCTCAACACACTACTTGAGGTCTAAGGAAGCTGTCCAGATCATCAAAACACTTCTGTAACACCTACAACTGAGGATTCGATTTCCTCTTGCAGAGGTAAGCCTGACACTCTCAAACTCTATGATCCATGCATCATAAATGTGTTTTCAAGTTACAAACATGTTTCTGTACTTGTATAGAGTATTTCCCCTCAATCAATTGCTTTGTAGCTATAGTGTATAGGATTTCATAGTGTTCTTGCAGAAATTATGGCTCATGTGTTCATCACTTGAATTCTCACTCCACACTTAATATAAATGCAATTAATTGGTACCATTGGAATCCTAGTTCAAAAACGAGAAACTTTCATGTTTACAAAAGTCAAAACCATTGAGTAATCAAGAGATATGAGAGGTTTTACAAATCTGGTCATGGAGGTTCACGCGAGGAAGTAGAAGGTTGCCTTGGCGCCTTTTTCAAATTTTTGAATTTTTGAATTTTTGTTATTTTTTTAATTAATTTCAAAAATTAATTTCTTTCTGATTTTTAATCATTTTCTATTATTCTTTTTTTTTTTCAAAATTCACAAAAATGTTTAAATATTTTATTCTACAAAAAAAATCAAAATTATATTATGTATTTAATATATTTTGAATTTTTGTAAAGAAATTCATTTTTATTGTTTTTAAACATTTTTAATGAAATTTTCCTCTTGATTTTTCAAATTCAAATGAATATCAAGCTTTCATATAAATATAACATTATTTTTCAAAAAAAAAATTCAAAATTTACAACTTGTTTTTTTTTAATATTTGGTATTTTATATCATTTTCTATTTAATTTTCTTTGAAAAATTGTATTTTTAATTAAAATTAGGGTTTTTCCTTAATATTAATTTTTCAAACTTCATTTAAAACACTTTTGGGCCTCTTTGTAGAGTGTAAGACCCATCCCTTTATAAAAATAAATAATTTTTGGGCCTCAGTCATTGTATAAGTCTCGATGTGATTTTTAAAATAACGGTGCGATCGTTGTTTTTCGACTGGGCATCTCCTTGAGCTGTAAGCCTCATCTCTTGTATAAAAAAAAATTGGGCCTCTTTGTATAGTGTAAGACCCATTCCATTTTTTAAATAAATAATTGGGGTCTCAGTCTTTGTATAAGTCTCTCTGCGGTTTTCAAAATCGTGGCGCGATCGCCGCCTGTAAAATAAAATCTTGGGCCTCTCCCTGAGTATAAGACCCATTATTTTTCTTCACAAACATTTTTGGGCCTCTATTAGAGTGTAAGTCCCAAACCCCTTTTTGTACAAAAACAATTTTGGGCCTCTGCCAAAAGTGTAAGTCCCACAACGTCTGTCAATGTCGCAGTGCGATCCCTATTTTCAAACAAGTCATCTGGGCCTCTCCGTGAGTTGTAAGCCCCATACCTTTATTTTCAAAATCCTCTATCTGTTTTAACTGGTACTAAGAGAAGCATAATTCCCGGTGAAATTTCTTTTAGACCACTTGGGCCTCTCTTTGAGTTATAAGCCTCAAACATTCTTTTCTTTTCAAAAAACTTGTTTTTTTTAATTCAAATTCAAATTCAAAAGTTTTCTCAAAACTTTCTTCAATTTCTTAAAACCCTAATCATATAGTTGTAAATCAACACAATCAATCACCATACACTTGAGCCACTTCTCAGAGTATAGGTCCCAACATCTTTTCAATTTAATGCATATTTGTTATATACCTATCAATACACTTATCTATATATACTTGTGCATATCTGTCTAGAGTTTCCCCAGCAATTAGGTATACACATAGGTCAAACCAGAGGTTACTTCTAACTTAGTCAAAACTAGTTCCCCTATAGGAAACTCCCTTCGATAGAGTCTTCCTCCTCTTGGGGTTATTCAATATGGAACAGAGAAAGGCATTATTCCCGGTGAAAATTTTCTCAAGACTGTCAAAACTTAGAAATGTATATGTGTACAATAAATTCATTTCCCCAGAGAGGATTAATTCCTGGTGAAACCTCTCCTGAATTTCTTCAAACCTTAGAACTGTTCAACAAAGAAAGGATTAATTTCCGGTGAAACCTTTCTTGAACTCTTCTTAGGCTTGGACCCAAAGGCTTCCTATAAGTATCCCCAGCCTTCTCTTGGGCTTAGTACAAGGACCAACATGCTTCCTAGAAGTTCCCCACCCTCCTCTTGGGCTTAGTACACCCAAAGGCTTCCTAAAAGCATAGGATAGAATTTAATCATCTCTACTAGTTCAATCCCTATGAGAGTCAAATTTCCAGAACATCATACCAGGATCTTTCTCTACACCAGAGTCTACCACTTCTTGAGAGACTTGGACAGTCTCAGCCTCTTCTTGAGCTTCATTTAAATAGATTTGGAAAGTCTCCCTTATCTTAGTCTCCTTTTGAACTTAACACACAGAGACCCTCAAGTTTCCTAAAAGCATAGGAAAAACCCTGATCACTCTACCAATACACCAGTCTCTAGAAGAGTTAAAACCCCAACAAGGTTTAAACTTTCACCTTAAACATCCCAGCCAGGGTCTTTTAACCATCAACAAATCCCCGATGAAATCAGAGCCTCATGGCATCTGGTAATCCAACTCTTCCCAGATTCCCAGCAAGAATAAATCCCTTTGGATTCCCCAATACAATTTGGACCTGCTCCTAGATTTCCATAAATCATCAGCTAGAGGTAGCCTCATCTTAGGCTTCACGTAAGAATTTCCCCCAGTCAGCCTCAATCTTGGGCTTTATACAAGATAGATAAAACCCTCCCCGGTGGATTCATTTTCTTTCAGCTTCAACCTTGGGCTTTGATCAAGGCACACAAAAATCAACATCCCCTCAGATGAGACCATGAGTCCACTCTATAGGAAGATATTTCCTCTATACATCACATATCAAAACAAACAATCATTACCTTTTTCCGGATAATTGATGTAAGTGGTACACTTGTTAATTCAAAATCCAAGCTGAAGTCTCTCCTTTATCCTGGCTAAAATCTCTCTTTCATCTAACTGCTGTATGTGACAAGCCTCTAGATTCCATACATCCAAGCCAATATCCCTCTCTTAGCATGAAAGATTCATAAAGGAAAAAGTGGCATTGCTCTACACTGAGTTAAAGGTTCTTCCTTCATGACATCTCTCTTATAAAGGAAATTATGACATTGCTGGATTCAACATATCCTAGTTAAAGTGATTTCCTCTATAACCAATTACTTAAATTTTGTGATGAATAGGTGAGATATCTCCCTTTAGAGATTACAAATTCTCTTTCTCAGTCAACCTTTAGCTTCAATCTTGGGCTTTGAACAAGACACAAACACTCTGATAGCTTCGATCTTAGGCTTTAAACAAGACATAAATACTCAAATAACTTCAATCTTGGGCTTTGAACAAGACACCAAATATCTCTCCTCCCATAGAAATAGGAGGAACTACGATTGCTCTGATTTCCGAAATCTCTTTACGGGAATACGTAGGCATAAGATTACGAAATCTTAGCGAGCACACAAATCAAAAACTTTAGGTCCAGCACATTCCCAAAAACAACAGAAAACTCAAAAACAACAAAAACATTTCCTCAATTCTCCCAAAGGAGAAACTTTCCCAATCCACAGCACATAAACACAAGAAAGCATTTAAAGTTAACAAAAATACATGCAAAAGAAGGTTCCTCTGTGTCGCTCCCGAAAGATTCGCATCCAACGGTACAAACGCGAGAGAAGCGCAGAAAACACAGAGTCACCAGCAATTTGTATTTATCCCGAGAGAGGGAAAGGAAACACTGCATAAACCTGAAGAGAAAGGGGGAAAGACATGGTCATCGCAACCATAGTCCGGGTTCGGGAGTCGGTTATTCAAGGGGAAGGTGTTAGCACCCCACGCATCCATCGTACTCGATGGGATCCACGCTTGTTGTCTAAACGGAGGGTGAGCTGTCCTACTATCTATGGATGTACAAAAGAAAACGGGGATGGGGGTGACTAAGACGGACTCGGTAGGACATATTTGATGCCCTAGGCCTACGTACTCCCTCAGTGCAATGGGAAAGTCAGAGTCAACTTAGTTCGGATGAGAACTGTGGGGGAAGGTTGCTCGCCAAGACAATCGCTGTCTTGTGCCTACATATCCTTAATCGGACGAGAGAGAGGAATCAGAGCTAATGTAGTTCGTGGGTACGACCACGAATGGGTAAGTGTTTTTTACGTGAGCGACGAGCTTTTTTCTGAAAATGAAATTTGAAACCCAACAATCCCTAAGGACAAAAAGATTTGAATTTGTTTGGTGTTTTTTAGACAGAAGTGTTTTCTTAAATTAGTTCATAACTTGCATTGCACCAAAGTCTAGGGCACAGGGACGAATACTTAACGAATCGTCCCAAGATAGGACGCCCGCTAAGCACTCTAGAAAGATGAGAGGAAGCCCCTCATTTCTCATTCCCCACGCTTAATGCTCTTGCACAATACACTTTATCTTTATTAAGTGTTTTCAAGAAGTTTTGAGATGAGAAGAGAGAAGACCCAAAGGAAACTCTAAAGGGAAACTAAGAGTCCTAATGTTATCATGCATGGATGACTTATGGTTAGTGAGGATTAGGAGGGACGACTACCTAAAACCTAATGCGAATCCTACTCCAAGCTTAATCAAAAATTAAGTTGGACTAGGTAGCTCTAAAGGGAGAGAATCCAAGACTTAAACAAGTCTTGAGATTCATGGGAGGAAGAGAGTGAAAGAGAAGAATGAGAAAGAGAAGGATGAGATAAGAAACAAGATAGGGTAGCAAGCACATCATACCAAGTATATCCAACTCACATTAATAACAAGTCTCAAAGATCATGCAAAACATCTCAAGTAAGCATGCAAAGGTAATCATGAAAGAATGCAAGCATACTTATATGAAATGCACAATTAAGCACCAATGAACTTCATATCAGAATGAAATGAGAAAAATAAGATGAAGATGAAAGCAAGTTAGAACCAAGATCATACCATCATCAACAATTCTCATGTGCAAGAAAATATCAAAACATGAAACATTATGCACCAAAGAAAGTCCACAAAACGAAATCAAAGTTCAAGCACATAAAGCATATCCAAACATGATCCACAAATTGCAAAATTTGGTCACAAGGGACCTCAACCAGGGGTAAACATCATATCAAACACACATGCAAAGAATCAAAAAGAAACTCAATCAATTAGCCATGGCAAAACAAATAGGGTTAAGAGATGTCAAGAGATGATCATGCATAATTCACTTAAGCACAAAGAATCAAACATATATCAAATGACATTCAAAAATTGTGAAATTAAAAACCAAATTACCTAAGTCAGAAGCTAGCAAAATGCCAAAAGATCACACAAAAATTCACAAGTTAAGTACCTCAAACAATGTTTCAAATTTGCATAAGAACAAGGAAGAACAATGCACAAATAGAGGGACTAAAATGCAATATGCAAAGAGCTTAAAAATATGAGAAAAAATATTTTTAAGGACGTCAAGATTTCCTCTGAAATATACAAAAAGAATGGGATGCAAATCATACACCAATGATGAGAACAAAAATCAACAAGATCAAGTGTGCATAAGGGAATAAATTCACAAAGAAAATTAACCAAACAATTAATTCAGATGCACAAAATAAAATAAAATGAAAAAATAAAATTTGACAAAATTTTATTAAAATCCTAAAGATGATCCATGATTTTCTTCATAATTTTAAGATGCATAAAATTATTTTTGAAAACTAAAATGCAAAACTATGCAAAAAATAAAATAAAAAAGAAATAAAATGAAACCCAGGGGTGCAACAAGCAACAATTCCACGTTGAAAAAGTTGGGTTGGATCAAAAGGAGGGTGTGAAAAGCAAAGAAGCCCAAAGCGCTTCTCACCTTAGACTCAGAGTCAACCTTTTTGACTCCATCATTGCCATCAGATCAATCTAATGATTTACACGTAGTCAACAAAACCAAAGTAATCATGATCAAGGGTCAGGATTAGAGAACACATGATAACAATGATACACATGCGCACATCCACACCATCAGAAATTAAAATCAAAGCACGTGGTAAGCACATGATATTTTAATGCGTTGGCACAACTTAAACCATCAGATCAAATCAACGCATCAGATCAAGTCAACAAAACACAAAGCATGCAAGATGTGTGGCTCAGATCCGTGTGTGCATAATAACAACCATGGGATAAAAACACACAATCAATAAAATAAATGAATATTTTAAATGACGTGGCTACACATGGACCATCAGATCTGGACCATCAACGGCTATGATTTCATCTTCAACCTCCATCCCTCAGATCACCTGAAAAATAACCAGGTGCCGGAGCCCTAGCTCCGGTCACCTTCTCCGGCGAGCACAACCTCAAAATTTTCCAGAAATTGCAAACAAGTACACCATTCCACTGAGATTTCAACAAGGATCATGAATATGCAATTCATTTCAATAGATCATCAACACATAATTCAAATCGAAGAGATAAAGTTTAGATCTAAAAACTTTAGATCTACAATACAGCCATGATACACGTCCAAAATCAAATCAAATTACATCAGGATGATCAGCAACTCTCAAAGAACACAATGCACACCATAAAATCAAGTTATATGATGATGAATTTCACACTAACCTGAGAATTGCAGAGCTTAAAATACACCAAGAAAACCCTCTGGAAGCTGCAGATCTACTCCTTAGAACCTCTTATTGTAAAATAAATGCAATTAGAGTTTGGAATCGTGCTAGATCTTGAGGTTTGAACTTGAACCTTCCAAAACTGAATCTGATGAAAAACTCACTCTCAGCTTCAATCAATGGTTGATTCTTGCTCTATTTACTTCACTGATCAAGAATGTGAAATAAAATCTCAAAGAAACTCCAAGGAGAGTGAGTTTCGAAGAGAGAAAGAGTGAGAGCAAAAATTGGAATTCTGGGCAAATGAGAGTGAATGAGCTGTGAATGAACCTGTGAGTCTTCTTATATAGACTTGGTTAGAGCTCTGAGCATGATTAGGGTTTCATTAATCCCTTGATTAAGGCTATCCAAGGTGATTTGCAAAAATGCCAATTGTGATGAAGCCACTAATCCACACGTGCAAAGGTCATGGAATAAGCATGATTTATCTCCATTTTACCTGCTGATCACATCTGAATTGGGTTTGGGCCTTGTAATGACTTGGTTTGTGAGATTTAACCAATCTTACAAAAATGCATTTTGTGAAATAAGCGAAGTACATGGCACGTATCCACTTGATTCAAGGGTCAAAAATGGTCCTCATGGAGTGTACTTGAATATGGCAATGTGACTTGAGTCATTAAAACCAATTACAAGTCATTTTGAACCAAAATGCAAAAGGTGGAAAATGGATACATGTGAAAACCTTAAAAAGCACCTTGCCTTCTTTTGATCATAACTTGAGAACCACAAATGATATGGAGACAATCTAGTACTTTTTGGAAAGGGGAGAGAGAGATCTTCAACTTTCATGTTTGAGGAAAATTCATTTGAAGCGTCTTTGATGATGAAAAGTCAAGTTGAAGATGGTTTGAAAAGTTACCAAAGATGGAAGTTTCACATTATAGGTCATTTTCCAAAAATAGTAACTTTTGCACAAACTATTGATTCTTGATGAATAATGCCATCCATGCTAATCCTTGACCAAATAAAGGTACATGGACTTGGGAAACATGATTTGAACCCTTGAAAACCCATGGTTGACTTTCCTCCTTACAGTTGACTTTTCTTGGTTCACAAGCAACTGATCCACTGAACATCTTCCACAATGAACCACTAGCCAAGATTCTATCCATGAACACTTGTGAGCATATGGAACCCATGAGAGCATGCTTGAATCCACAAGGTTTTCTCAAGAAGCTCTTTGAACCCAAGAACCCTAATTTGGTCCCTCTGGTTAGGAGTGAAAGATTCACTTGAAATCCTTTGCCATTCTTGATCTTATGGAGATGTGATGAACCCCTCAAACCACCTTGAGGCTTGATACTCCTTTGAGATGAACTAAGTACCTTGATCCCATGCTAAGAACCAATGCTATGCACAAATGCTAATGCAAGAAATGCAAAGAAACATAAGCCAGTTAGCCTCAAAACAAAAGAGCAAATTTTGGGGTGTTACAGTTGCCCTTATTCAATCAACTTGGTCCTGAAGGTATGATAGCAACGGCTGTCATGCGTTCAGAGGATTCACGGAGACTGAATACCAAAAGAAACCTGAAATTTGCAATCCTCAAAGGAGGGATGACTCCCCTGGGGAACAAGCAATAAATGGTGTAAAACCAAAACATGGATGAGTGTCAGAGGTCAATATGGACGAAGTATTGAAGTAAGTAGAAATAAACACAAACGAGTGTTGACTGCTCTGGGGACGAACATGGACAAGTGTCTAAAGGTTCGCGCACGGACGAGTGCTGAAAGGACACGGACGGGTGTCTAAGATCAATACAGACGGGTATTAAAGAAAACGTTCAAACATAGACGGGTGTTGAAAGGATACACGGACGGGTGTAAAAAGGTTTAATACGGACGAGTATCGAAAAGATACATGGACGGGTGTAAAAAGCGTTCAATACGGACGGGTATCGAAAAGATACACGGACGGGTGTAAAAGGGTTCAATACGGTTGGGTATCGAAAAGATACACGGACGGGTGTAAAGAGGTTCAATACGGACAGGTACTGAAAAGATACACGGACGGGTGTAAAGAGGTTCAATACGGACGGGTATCGGAAAGATACACGGACGGGTGTAAAAAGGTTCAATACGGACGGGTATCGAAAAGATATACGGACGGGTGTAACAAGGGTTCAATACGGACGGGTATCGAAAAGGTACACTGACGGGTGTAAAAAGATTCAATACGGACGGGTATCGAGAAGGTACACGTACGGGTGTAAAAAGATTCAATACTGACGGGTATCGAAAAGATACACGGACGGGTGTAAAGAGGTTCAATACGGACGGGTATCGAAAAGATACACGGACAAGTGTAAAGAGGTTCAATACGGACGGGTATCGAGAAGATACACGGACAGGTGTAAAGAGGTTCAATACGGACGGGTATCGAAAAGATACACAGACGGGTGTAAAGAGGTTCAATACGGACGGGTATCGAAAAGGTACATAGACGGGTGTAAAGAGGTTCAATACGGACGGGTATCGAAAAGATACACGGACGGGTGTAAATAGGTTCAATACGGACGGGTATCAAAAAGATACACGGAAGGGTGTAAAAAGGTTCAATACGGACGGGTATCGAAAGGATACACGGACGGGTGTAAAAGGGTTCAATACGGACGGGTATCGAAAAGATACACGGACGGGTGTAAAAAGGGTTCAATACGGACGGGTATCGAAAAGATACACGGACGGGTGTAAAAAGGTTAAATTTACTGGGTATTGGCCTTATTGGGGATTAAAATGATGAACTGAACACGGACGGGCGTTATCAACAGGTCAATATGGATGGGTATTGAAATCAAAGGTTCAAACACGGACGGGTGTCGAAGGAAACACGGACGGGTGTAAAGGTGAAAACCTTGAAGGGATGAATCAAAGGACCACCTGGACGAAAGAGGTGGAAAAAGATCATGGGTTCAAAATCCTGGCAAAACACTCTGCCGTGGGAATGTCAAATATTTCTTTGAATGACTAAACCCAACACTTGTGGAATAAAGTCGAATGATATCTCCTGAAATCCGGCTTTCCTGACGAAGGAAAACTCAAACCTGGCTTATGCTTCCGATGCATATGTTTGAATTTTGCCGTAATGCTCCACACGAAGTGGAAATGCTACGCGTTTAGGGGGATGCCATGCAAAAAATGCTTATCCAATGCAAAAAGACCGTCCCAGCGAAATAAACGCTAAGAACAGAAGCAGCTCCACCGAGGACGACAAACTACATTGTCATCAAACCAAAGAACATGTTGAGGAAAACTTCACCCTGCTAAGGAAGATCACAATCACCGATTCTGCTGGAGATGGACGAAACTCCGAGAGAATACCCACTCTGTTAGGGATGGAAATGAATGCTGAAGATGGAAACTCCTCCGCCTGGGATCACCAAATACTTCAAAACTTGGATTTGACGCCTGCCAAAAACGATTGGACTTAAGACCTGCTGGGGATACCAATCACCACCAGACTCTGCTATGGGATATGAGCACCTTTATCCTGCTGAAGAGTACTGATCATCGTCGGCATATCTGCTTGGAAAGTGGTAGTTGTCAACATCCATTCTGCTAGGGGATAAACACATTTTTTCTGACTAGCTGAGGAAAAACAACTGCCCCATATTCTGTGGGGAAACACCATCTTTGACCAAAGAAGATGCTCCATCAATCTCTTGCTGGAGAGGCTGTAAAAATAACAACTTCTGGCTACCTGCTGAGGAAAGATGAGCCAAATCACAACTCTGGCTGGGGGTAAACCTCTTATATCCTGCTGAAGGGGACGATCCTCAACGACTCTGCTTGGGAAATTACTTCCTTATACTCTGTTGAGGAAGACGATCCTCGATACTCTGACTGGGGAGAGCAGCTCTACTGGGGAGGTACCAATGAAGATTGGACTTTGAATTACTTGAGATGAATAGATCTGACCGTTGAGGAAGAGAACACTCTGACTCCTCATCGTCTTCTTGACGATATTCTATCGTCTTACCTTGCTGAGAGTGAGGATTCCATCTGTACTGCTAGAGATAAGAAACCTTCATAAAATCCCTTCTCGAACATAGGACAATTCTCTGCTTGAGAAAGAATAACAATTCCCACACCTTGCTGGAAAAAGATACCCTCTGGCTCTTTGCTGGAGGGAAAAGCCTCCAAAAGTCCCACACTGGAAACAACTCAGTGCTTCAAGTTTCTGCATATTGATTGTCAAGAGCGAAACACATTTCCTTTAACTCTTCACCTTGCCCCAGACCACAGGGTCTACTTGAAGCAATCATCAGAAGAGGATTTTACAGAAAACCTGGCGTTCAACAATGCCCCAGGGTTTTCAAACTCTTAGAGATGTATCTGGTCTGGACATAACTGTCCCATACTTCATGATTCATGAAGTAAACCACCTCGAGAGGGTTCGTAATGACCTGAAATGTTCTGCCACAGTATTCTGAACCTTGCTGAGGTGTTATTGATTGACTGTGTTCTGAAGGGAAAAACTTCCCGCGCCCTTGAAGTGACCTGCCCCCGTACAAGCCTTGCAGTACATTTGTCTCTGACCGACTAGTCTTCGAGAGATTTACCGAATCTCGACGTGATTGCCCCAGTTTACACGCTTGTGGAGATATTTATCGGATCTCGACATAATTTCCCAAGTTCGAAGAAATTTTCTCAACATGAATGCCCCATGGTTGATTGTATTCTGAAAAGACCTTCTCAACTTGAATGCCCCAGCTTGGCTACATTTTGAAGAGATTTCCCGGTATGATTGTCCCAGATTGGTTGTATCTCAACACAAATGGCTGGGAACGCCTTTTTCCCACATAATCTTTCAGCAACATATCCTCTGGAGTCTCAAGCACCTCAACTTGGCTAGTTTAAGCTTCTCGAGTGATGTTCATCGTGTAAGCTTCTTTGATGTCAAACAAATGTATGCAAGCCGAAAATATTTATTCTGAGAATGATTATTCAAATGCAACACATATGTTAATCTTGAAGCCCTTATTGAAAATATGTCACGCAACCGAGTTACGACACTTATTTTTGAAAGGAAAGCAATACGTACATGCAACACCAACAAAAATCTTATTAGCACAACTCATGGGAGTCAGGAATGTTATCTCGTTGAAGTACGCCTTCAGAATAAACCCTGTTTCAATTAGGACTTTTAAGGGTTGTAGCGTGGCCTGGTTCACGGTTTGAGAAAAAAGGATTTATGGCACAAAGTTTATTGGTACCCACCCACTCTTCATGATATTCTCCAGTCCTATGTTCAGCTAATTTCACACAAGCGCTCGTCTCTCAAAAGGTTTCCCGATTTCTAGGGAATCCATGCAACTGGTGATTTGACACCTGATGAGGTTTTGGACTAACAGTCGGCCCTTTTTGTCTTTTGTGTCTATAGTCACACGACTTTGTTCTTATCGAGGATTTTCTTTGTAATCCTTTTGGCTTTTCGCTTTCTCATTCTTTTGCTTTTTGTTCCCTAATTTTTTCCTGGACTGACTCTTTTGAGTTTTCAATTTTGAAGTCCAGCGGGATGCCTTAACTTTTTCCTAAGTCACTTACTTTCAAGTTTCTCGACTTAGCAGGCTTTTTCTTTTTCTCTTTTTTCTCTTTTTTTTTTGAACAAGTCGTGTGACACTGTTTTACCTGACTTGTTTGAAAGGGCTGTGACTATTTCACTCTTCGGTTGGTGAGGAGTAACCATTGTGGTTCTACACCTCTTAACCTCTTGATAGTGGAATGGAAGGTAATGGATCCTCAGATGTACACTCCTTCTGAAAGTTGAACACTTGGTCAAACTAACTGACGCCTACCCTGCCCCTGGGTTAAAATTGAGGGTTTTTCGTTTTCAGAAAGAACTCCTACTACTAGGCTCAAAGGGGTTGACAAAGGTCTATCTCCTTATCTCTCCAGTGTTTGTGAATTGGAAACAATGCCTGTACATCCTTAACAGGGTTTTATCCAAAAGCGTACCATTAGAAATCTGCGTTCTTATTTCGTCATCTTCCCTCCAAGAGTCTAGGCAAGAAAGATAGTATTACAGTGCATACAAGCATCTAAAATGAGTGAACACGAATGGAATTCTTCAAGAAAAACATACTCATTGCATTATGATTGTCATTCAGAAACAAACGAGTTCTTACTTGCAAGCAATGTTTAAACAAACAAATGAAAGCTACATATGAAAATGCAATAGAGAAACTAATGATTGCCACATAGAGGAAGGCTTGACTCCATCTGGACTTAGTGCTTCTAATGACGCTCTTGCAATCTGGTGCTTACTCTGACAAAGAAGCTTCAATCCAAAGGGGTACCATCTGGCGTGATGACCTTTGAGTCGATCAAGTCTTGCACCTTGTGCTGGAACACATTACAATTATCAATTGTATGCCCAAACGTTCCCGAGTGGAACTCGTACCTAGCCTTCATGTCATAATCCGGAGGAATAGGGTACGGTACCGGCGTGGTACTCATCATTTGAATCAGAGAGTTCTTGAGCAGACGAGCAAACAACTGACTATAAGAGATAGGAATAGGATCAAATATCCTCTTGGGCCTTCTTGGTCTCGGTTGCCCTGCTGCTGATAATTCTGCTGTCGATGCTGATTTGGGCGCCTCACCTGCGCTTGCACTTTCCTTTCCACATTTGGCTGAGGCACAAACAAAGGTTGCTGACGTAGAGCTTCTGCAGCAAAAGGTTGTGGAGAAAGTCCATGACATGAGGTGGATCCTGCAAAGAGGGGAGGAGTCTCCACTTCTGATGAGAACTTGATTGCCCCTGAATCAATTAGTTCTTGGACCTTATGTTTGAACCTTGTACAATTCTCAACATTGTGACCAGGTGCCCCAGAGTGGAACTCACATCTAGCATTAGCATTGGGTCCCAGAGGAATCTTTGTGGAAAGAGGTCCCAAACTAACACGTTCGACTAATTTAAGCTCGAGCAAATAAGAAAGCAACTATGCATACGACATTGGAATGGGATCAAACTTCCTCTTAGGCCTCTCTGACTTAGGATCCTCTTGGGGAGCAGGAAGTGATTGCTTATGAGAAAGCTCTGAAACTTTAATTCGTGGAGGGGATTCACGAGGCAATCCATGATCTAGAGCAAATCCCACAGAGATGGGAGGAGTAAGGACCTCTGTTGTGGAAGCGAGCACATGACTGTCTTCCTTCTTTAACACCCTATCCAAGATTTCCATGACCAGGCCCATCTGAGTCCGTATCTGATTGACTTCCTCTCTTAGCAATTTCTGTTCTTGGGACATGACCAGCATATCTTCCC
This sequence comes from Lathyrus tuberosus, assembly GCA_022829125.1. Lineage (NCBI taxonomy): Eukaryota > Viridiplantae > Streptophyta > Magnoliopsida > Fabales > Fabaceae > Lathyrus > Lathyrus tuberosus. The sequence continues at coordinate 5,295,082 of JALAZF010000390.1, forward strand.
CAAATTGCCTCATCTGAATCTTCATTTCAGTCACCTCTGCACGGAGTTGTTCCATGGCTATCCTCTGGTTATCACAGGCTGAGTAGAATACTGATGAATATGTTGGTCGGCAATCCTGTCTGAAGAAAGGAGAACATAAAAAGACCGGAGATAAACCTGTTATGCAGAAATGATCATGCAAATGCAAATGCAAACATGTATGAACATTATCAAGGCAATCTATCCCTTGATTCCAGTTTTAACAACAGAAGAGAACTGAATTCCTGATCATATAAAGAGAATAAGCATATGTTATAACACAAGTCTGAATAAGCATAAACAAAGACCCCGACCAACAAGCCTGGTGGTGATCCCGGAAACACAAAGAAAACAACAGCAAGGAAACTAAGGCATATCATCAAGACTCAGCCGTGCTAGAATTCCCCATTCGTCATTCTTTTTGCACCAATTCTGCACTTCCTTGAGAAGCTTCTTGGTATTAGGATGCTCTGGTCTCTGAATCAACTCCTGAATCAAAAGATCCCTCCTGTGCAAGATTCCTGTTAAATAACGACTATGCAATTCCCAATCATCTTCTCCAGAAGCTCCACCTGAACTTGGACCTTCGCTTCTGGCTCTTTTCACTTCGGCTTGGATCTTCAGCTGTTCCATATCTGCCATGGTTTCCTTGAGCTTTTCCTCAATTGCTCTCCTCTCAAAGATCCCTGATAAAATCTCTTTATCCTTTTTCTGAAACTTTGTCTTCAAACCTTCAATCTGCTCCAGATACTTGTCCTCTTTCAACCTGTTGGCAGTAATTGCTGTATTCCGACGGTCACGGAACCTATGAATTCTTGACATAGCATAAGCCAAATCTTTCTTTTTGGACGAAATGACCTTCCTAACACTCTTCAACGCTTGAGCCACTTTCTCTCTGGCTATGGCTTCTTTAGACAATTCTTTCTCCTTCATAGCCAAAAGTTCTGATTTCAACATGGCAACATGGATAGCTTCGCCTTTTTCGTGCTTCAACTGACCAACCTCTCTGCCCAGCTCACGATTCTCCTCTCGGAGTTTCTCCTTCTCAGCCCATAACTTATCATACTTCTCTATATCAACAGTCGTGGGAGCCTCGATCATCAAAGGATACAAAGGTGGTTCCACCGGGAAAGGAAGAAGCTCCTCTTCTGCTCTTTTCTTAATCCACTCTTCATAGGAAGGAAAAGCCCGGTTATTACATTTCCCGAATGAATTTTTTCCCTTCTTGGTCACCTGCTTCCAAGCATTCACAATCTTTCTTATCATCTCTTGATCCCCAGTACCATTGAAGAATAAGGACTCTCTGATATCTCACTCTTTAGGTGGACCTCTCAAAGGATAACCAAACTGCCTGATAACAAGGGAAGGATTATAGTTAATTCCACCTTTTCTCCCTATCAAGGGTACATTAGGGAATTCTCCGCGCTTGCAAATAATCTCCATCCCTAGCAAGTCATGGTTGAACCAAATAATGTTGTCAGCAGTCAAGCCCATTAACCTCTTTGACCACTTCAGTGAATCTCTCGTATCAACGAAAGCGCCAGCTTCGGGGAGATGACTCAGAAACCAAGTAGATAAGAGTGGTGCACAGCAACTCACAGTTCTTCCACGCCTATTTTCATTCTTGTAGTGAACTGAGTGATACACATCACCTAGCAAGGTAGGTATAGAATTCTTTGAAATAAATATTCTGACTGCATGCATATCCACCAGATCAGGAATATTGGGAAACAGGACAATCCCATAGATGCACATAGCCAGAATAGCTTGGAAAGCAGTCCAATTCCTCTCCTTAACATGTATGCAGGCTTGATCAAACAAGAACTTCAATAAGAAACCCTTAGCTCCTTGTTTCTCCACAATATTACTGCTCATAGCGGATTCACCAATATGAAGAGCAATGGCCATTTCTTTTATCCTGGGGCGTTCTTCAGAAAAGAGTACTACGTCATGCCTGATGGGGATTCCCAAAATAAATGAGAACTCCTCCAACGTTAAAGATAAGATATAGTCTGGGAAAGTGAAGCAACGCAAAGATGGATCATAGAACTGAAGAAGTGTATGAATGACATCCTTCTCATACTTGGAGATATTGTAGACAAACTTCAGAAGTCTCCCATACTCTCCACCGAACTCTGTACCAACTCTGGGACCAGCCTTACTAATCAGCTTGTGAATCAACGTCAAGGTCGGGTCTGGGAACGAATAAGCAACAGTCTTCTTTCTCTGGACATCCATCTTAAGGCAACCTCAAAAAACCGGAATCAAGAGTAAGATGCAAGCCCTGAAAAATGTCAAACATGTTAGAATGCAAGAAAAATGATATGCACATGCAAGCATGGGATCAAGGCATCACTTCTAGATGTGCTGTGCTGTTAACTGAACGAGAACCACAACCCAGAAAACCAGAATTATAGAATACTGAACCACTGAGATAACCAGAAACCCAGATAATCAAACACTGATGAGAAATCCAGAAAACCGGGTAGGTTGAAGGTTTCGGTTTCCTGCAAACCTGCAAACACCCATCCCATCTCACATGTGGGTTCTAGAAAGACGAGGATCCTCAATATCATGGGCTCTCAGGTCGAGAAATGATGATACGTTCACCATTTCTGGTTTGGCATCATCATCAATTGAGGAGGCCTCAACTGATTCCCCTTAAAAATAAGGTCATCCTATGCGAGTCCCTCAACATTGGGTCCTCGGATCGACAAGCGTAATGGGTTTGCAATTTCTGGTCTGCCATTATCACAGGTCGGGAGGAGAGGCGCAACTGAGGTATCGGAGAAACGGTCACCAGAGTCGACAGCTCTCTAGATCAACACCCTGAAATGCGCAAGACACGCACGTCAAAATGCGTCTCAAGATAGCCTCGTCTGGTTGTGAATTTTGTGAACACACAAACGCACCAAGATGGCACGTAGGTCCCACTACTCTCCACTCTTGTCCTAGGGTGTACTCAAGCCTGGGTATTGGGCTTATCTCTCAGAACAACCCAACCTGCCAAATAGAAACCAGCCAGTACAACACAGCAATATCCAGTATGCCAGTAATAAAATGAAATACAATGCAATAAAAGTTGTAAAACAGTAATATACAACATAATAAAGCATAACAAATAAACACCCAACGAGAAAATAAACAAGCGCTAGGATTGACTCGCTAAGGGGGATGGACCAGCAAGAGGTCAACCTGTCCCCAGCAGAGTCGCCAGATGTCGCTCCCGAAAGATTCGCATCCAACGGTACAAACGCGAGAGTGGCGCAGAAAACACAGAGTCGCCGGTAATGTGTATTTATCCCGATAGAATGAAAGGAAACACTGCATAAACCTGAAGAGAAAGGGGGAAATACATGGTCATCGCAACCATAGTCCGGGTTCGAGAGTCAGTTATGCGAGGGGAAGGTGTTAGCACCCCACGCATCCATCGTACTCGATGGGATCCACGCTTGTTGTCTAAACAGAGGGTGAGCTGTCCTACTATCTATGGTTGTACAAAAGAAAACAGGGATGGGGGTGACTAAGATGGATTCGGTAGGACATATTCGATGCCCTAGGCCTATGTACTCCCTCAGTGCAATGAGAAAGTCAGAGTCAATGTAGTTCGGACGAGAACTATGGGGGAAGGTTGCTCGCTAAGACAATCGCTGTCTTGTGCCTACATATCCTCAATCGGACGAGAGAGAGGAATCAGAGCTAATGTAGTTCGTGGGTACGACCACGAATGGGTAAGTGTTTTTTACGTGAGCGACGAGCTCTTTTCTAAAAATGAAATTTGAAACCCAACAATCCCGAAGGAAAAAAAGATTTGAATTTGTTTGGTGTTTTTTAGACAGAAGTGTTTTCTTAAATTAGTTCATAACTTGCATTGCACCAAAGTCTAGGGAATAGGGACGAATACTTAACGAATCGTCCCAAGACAGGACGCTTGCTAAGCACTCTAGAAATATGAGAGGAAACCCATCATTTCTCATTCCCCACGCTTAAGGCTCGTGCGCAATACACTTTATCTTTATTAAGTGTTTTCAAGAAGTTTTGAGATGAGAAGAGAGAAGACCCAAAGGAAACTCTAAAGGGAAACTAAGAGTCCTAATGTTATCATGCATGGATGACCTATGGTTAGTGAGGCTTAGGAGGGATGACTACCTAAAACCTAATGCTAATCCTACTCCAAGCTTAATCAAAAATTAAGTTGGACTAGGTAGCTCTAAAGGGAGAGAATCCAAGACTTAAACAAGTCTTGAGATTCATGGGAGGAAGAGAGTGAAAGAGAAGAATGAGAAAGAGAAGGATGAGATAAGAAACAAGATAGGGTAGTAAGCACATCATATCAAGTATATCCAACTCACATCAATAACAAGTCTCAAAGATCATGCTAAACATCTCAAGTAAGCATGCAAAGGTAATCATGAAAGAATGCAAGCATACTTATATGAAATGCACAATTAAGCACCAATGAACTTCATATCAGAATGAAATGAGAAAAATAAGAATAAGATGAAAGCAAGTCAGAACCAATATCATACCATCATCAATAATTCTCATGTGCAAGAAAAGATCAAAACATGATACATTATGCACCAAAGAAAGTCCACAAAAGGAAATCAAAGTTCAAGCACATAAAGCATATCCAAACATGATCCACAAATTGCAAAATTTGGTCACAAGGGACCTCAACCAGGGGTAAACATCATATCAAACACTCATGCAAAGAATCACAAAGAAACTCAATCAATTAGGCATGGCAAAACAAATAGGGTTAACAGATGTCAAGAGATGATCATGCATAATTCACTTAAGTACAAAGAATCAAACATATATCAAATGACATTCAAAAATTGTGAAATTAAAACTCAAATGACCTAAGTCAGAAGCTAGGAACATGTCAAAAGATCACACAAAAATTCATAAGTTAAGTACCTCAAGCAATGTTTCAAAGTTGCATAAGAACAAGGAAGAACAATGCACAAATAGAGGGACTAAAATGCAATATTCAAAGAGGTTAAAAATATGAAAACAATATTTTTAAGGACCTCAAGATGTCCTCTGAAATATGCAGAAAGAATGGGATGCAAATCATACAACAATGATGAGAAAAAAAATCAACAAGATCAAGTGTGCACAAGTGAATAAATTCACAAAGAAATTTAACCAAACAATTAATTCAGATACACAAAATAAAATAAAATGGAAAAATAAAATTTGACAAAATTTTATAAAATCCTAAATATAATCCATGATTTTTTTCATAATTTTTAGATGCATAAAACTATTTTTGAAAATTAAAATGCAAAACTATGCAAAAAATAAAATAAAAAAGAAATAAAATGAAACCCAGGGGTGCAACAAGCAACAATTCCACGTTGAAAAAGTTGGGCTGGATCAAAAGGAGGGTGTGAAAAGCAAAGAAGCCCAAAGCGCTTCTCACCTTAGACTCAGAGTCAACCTTTTTGACTCCATCATTGCCATCAGATCAATCCAATGATTCACACGTAGTCAACAAAACCAAAGTAATCATGATCAAGGGTCAGGATTAGAGAACACATGATAACAATGATACACATGCGCACATCCACACGATCAGAAATTAAAATCAAAGCACATGGTAAGCACATGATATTTTAATGCGCTGGCACAACATAAACCATCAGATCAAATCAACACATCAGATCAAGTCAACAAAACACAAAGCATGCAAGATGTGTGGCTCAGATCCGTGTGTGCATAATAACAACCATGGGATAAAAACACACAATCAATAAAATAAATAAAGATTTTAAAAGACGTGGCTACACATGGACCATCAAATCTGGACTATCAACGGCTATGATTTCATCTTCAACCTCCATCCCTCAGATCACCTGAAAAATAACCAGGTGCCGGAGCCCTAGCTTCGGTCACCTTATCCGGCGAGCACAACCTCAAAATTTTCCAGAAATTGCAAACAAGTACACCATTCCACTCAGATTTCAACAAGGATCATGAATATTCAATCCATTTCAACAGATCATCAACACATAATGCAAATCGAAGAGATAAAGTTTAGATCTAAAAACTTTAGATCTACAATACAGCCATGATACACGTCCAAAATCAAATCAAATTACATCAGGATGATCAACAACTCTCAAAGAACACAATGTACACCATAAAATCAAGTTATATGATGATGAATTTCACACTAACCTGAGAATTACAGAGCTTAAAATACACCAAGAAAACCCTCTGGAAGCTGCAGATCTACTCCTTAGAACCTCTTATTGCAAAATAAATGCAATTAGAGTTTGGAATCGTGCTAGATCTTGAGGTTTGAACTTGAACCTTCCAAAACTGAATTTGATGAAAAACTCACTCTCAGCTTCAATCAATGGTTGATTCTTGCTCTATTTACTTCACTGATCAAGAATGTGAAATAAAATCTCAAAGAAACTCCAAGGAGAGTGAGTTTCAAAGAGAGAAAGAGTGAGAGCAAAAATTGGAATTCTGAGCAAATGAGAGTGCATGAGCTGTGAATGAATGTGTGAGTCTTCTTATATAGACTTGGTTAGAGCTCTGAGCATGATTAGGGTTTCATTAATCCCTTGATTAAGGCTATCCAAGGTGATTTGCAAAAATGCCAATTGTGATGAAGCCACTAATCCACACGTGCAAAGGTCATGGAATAAGCATGATTCATCTCCATTTTACTTGTTGATCACATCTGAATTGGGTTTGGGCCTTGTAATGACTTGGTTTGTGAGATTTAATCCATCTTGCAAAAATGCATTTTGTGAAAAAAGTGAAGTACATGGCATGTATCCACTTGATTCAAGGGTCAAAAATGCTCCTCATGGAGTGTACTTGAATATGGCAATGTGACTTGAGTCATTAAAACCAATTACAAGTCATTTTGAACCAAAATGCAAAAGGTGGAAAAATGGATACATGTGAAAACCTTAAAAAGCACCTTGCCTTCTTTTGATCACAACTTGAGAACCACAAATGATATGGAGACAATCTAGTACTTTTTGGAAAGGGGAGAGAGAGATCTTCAACTTTCATGTTTGAGGAAAATTCATTTGAAGCATCTTTCATAATGAAAAGTCAAGTCGAAGATGGTTTGAAAAGTTGCCAAAGATGGAAGTTTCACATTATAGGTCATTTTCCAAAAATAGTAACTTTTGCATAAACTCTTGATTCTTGATGAATAATGCCATCCATGCTAATCCTTGACCAAATAAAGGTACATGGACTTGGGAAACATGATTTGAACCCTTGAAAACCCATGGTTGACTTTCCTCCTTACAGTTGACTTTTCTTGGTTCACAAGCAACTGATCCACTGAACATCTTCCACAATGAACCACTAGCCAAGATTCTATCCATGAACACTTGTGAGCATATGGAACCCATGAGAGCATGCTTGAATCCACGAGGTTTTCTCAAGAAGCTCTTTGAACCCAAGAACCCTAATTTGGTCCCTCTGGTTAGGAGTGAAAGATTCACTTGAAATCCTTTGCCATTCTTGATCTTATGGAGATGTGATGAACCCCTCAAACCACCTTGAGGCTTGATACTCCTTTGAAATGAACCAAGTACCTTGATCCCATGCTAAGAACCAATGCTATGCACAAAATACTAATGCAAGAAATGCAAAGAAACATAAGCCAATTAGCCTCAAAACAAAAGAGCAAATTTTGGGGTGTTACACTATGTATTACCATAAATACACTGGGTGTTAATAGCTTCCCTTTGTAAAACCAGACCCTGATCCCCGATCTCATAGCATTTGTTAAAGAAAACATTTCCGTGTAGGGTTAGTTTAAGATATTTTCCCCTTCCTTTCTAGCTTTATAGGATAAATACAGAAATCAGAAAGTAGCACCAATCATACGATAACGTGGTCACATCACCAGGAAAAAACCGACCGCTACACAATTCCACATTCCTCAGTCATTTTTATTGTTGTCTACGTAAGCATCTTGACAGAAAAGAGTGGCATCTTTGAATGTGCACTATTGAACATAAATGCCTTTGAATTCAAGGCATAATGTGACAAAAGCCATTAATCCAAGTTGAAGTATTTCTTGACCCTTTGACTCAAATTTGCAGGTTTGCTATGATTTATTCTATTATGCATTGAATGTGAGTGGCATTTATCATTACACTTCACAAGAAAATCGTGTAGCACAAGAAATGATCAATCTGATTTTTGCAAAACAGTTTGTAGCAAGGCATGTTGATCACTTAATATTTCTTTGCTCAAATGGAGTTTGATGATGTTCTTGTACTCTTTGGAAAGCTTGCACATCATACTTTAACTTTTATGTTTACCTTTTGTCTTGGAACATTATGGATCATGGAGAAAAATGATCTCAAAGTTGGCTAAAACACAAACAGATTCTGTCCTAAAATTTCACTAAGTGTCAAAAGTGGAAATCCCATGAAACCCTAAGTTCATGGCTTTATAACTCAAAATCCATGCATCTTTTGACTATGGACCAGTAGGACACTTTTGTAGTATGTAATTAGAGCTTTCATTTGAGCTTTGGATGGAAAAAAAAGGTTGCTTGAATCATAAGTTATGGTTTTGCAAAGTTGGGTAAAAATCATCTTTTTTCCATAACTTAGTGAAATTTTAAGTTTCTTAAGATTACGCCTTTTGCAAGTAACCTCACTTTTCTTGATTTTTCTTGATTGATGATGATCCAAATCATAAGTTAACATTGTTTTTGTCTTAAAGAAGCCATGTTTGTCAAAAAATCTCAAAAGTCAAACTTGGTTTTGGGCACAATTGACTTTTTATCAGATGAATTTCAAACTTTGTGATCCTTTATGAAATCAAGTTCTTGGGCTAAATTAAACCTAATGGGTGGATTCTATAGGTGTTTTAGAGTGTCTTGAATCATTTCCCAAGGTTTGAGATCATGTCTTGGTCAAAAGTCAAAGGTATGGTTGACTTTTTCTCAAAAAACCCTAGTTTGTGGTCCAGACGTATTTGAATCTTTATATTGCTCATGAATCAAGTTCTTTGTGTCAATTTAAACTTGTGAGAGGATCATTATAATATATTTGAGGTCTTCAAAACATTTCTTGAGGTCTTGGCCCATGCCTTACTTCAAAAGTCAACTTAGGGGTGAATTAGGTCTAGAAACTCTAATTCCTGATTTTTGATGAATGCATTCCCTGAGGCTATTTTGAACCCATGATTGGATCTATGAGGTCCCTTTGAGCTTCTTGAATCGTGTTTTGGAGTATTGGCTCATGTCTAGATGAAAATTTCCCTCTGGAGACCTTGGTCGATCAAAACCTTAATTTGGTGACACTGGTGATCTTGAGGCTTGATCAGCTTGAAATGTTACATTCCTATGCTAGATTCTTGATGTGGGAGTCCTCTTGATCCTTCATGGATGTTTGAGAGGCTTTGCAAGTTGAAGATCATGTCAATTCTTGATTGATCCTTTGCCTGAGTGCTCTGAGAGGGCTCAAAACCCTAATTCTTGATTGAGGTGAATGCTCAACAATCTTTGAGAGGTTTAATGAGGTGTGAAGATACATCCATATGTGGTGATGATTTGAACAATGATGTGGAAACTTGTGGTCAAAATTTAGGGTATGACAGATGCCCCTATTTAATCTTATTGGACTTGAAGGTGTGAATGGCGAAGGCGTTCAGACATTCAAGGTAAAAGAGGATCAAATATCGGAGTACCCCGAAATTTTGATTGTGGTTGTGAATGGTAGCTGATTTGCTCGTCCATCTTCTTTTGCTAAGTAATGCTACCTAGAAAACAGTAAAACTTCGACTCGATCCTGGTCTTTATCCATGTAACTGGTCTCAGTTTCTTTTGAAATAAACTTCCCCTTGATTCTGGACTTCAACCATGGAACCGGTCTCAGTTTATTTTGAAATAAACCTCCCCTCGATCCTGGTCTTCATCCATGGAATTGGTCTCAATTTCTTCTTGTCGAGTTCTTCTCTTGACAAGGAATAATATCTGTGAGGGTTTTCACCAGCTTCTCGCTGGGGAGATGCCATTTGATGGAAAAATGTGCTTCATCATACTTCTCTTCGAAATTTCTTCGGAGGGATGCCATAGGATAGTGAAGTTTTGATGTCAGACTTGTTGGTGGGGACCATTTGTCTGAATTTCAGAGGTGTGAAAACTTCTATTGTGGGAGATGCCATTTTCTGGGGAAATTACATCATACTTCCTTCTTTTCGGAGAGATGCCATGTGATATAATCCAATTTTGAGGTGTTGATAACTCCATTGAAAACAAACTTCTTGGGGAGAAACTGGCGTATTTCCAAGAGTCTTCTATTGAGAGGATTTCTCTAGGGATTTTCTTTAATCCGAGAAAGCAAAATATAATCTTCATTGGTGAAGAGTGAAGTTCCAAAGGTGTATAACTAAATGGCTTCTTGGCTTTCAAAGGTGCAAGTATCAAGGTGGTCAAAGACCGACTTCAATCTAGGAATAAACTGGAGAGAGATTGTCTAATCAAGACATTTCCCGATGAGTGAAAGAACTGAAACTGGGGCTTTATCATATCCAAGTGTGGAAAGGAAACTGAAGAAAAGTCTCCCATGAGGATCAAGCTCAGTGGGGATTTAGAAAAAGGCACATCCTCTCTGCTTAAGGTTGACTTCTCTAATGGAGAGAGGACATTTACTTGGGGAATAAACACCGCCAAAGTGAATGACACAACTTATGCATTATGAATATGAACATGAAAATAAATCAAATATGCATGATGTATATATGGAATGCTGACAAGACAAACATGACATACGGACTAGTGATGAACACAACTGGATACTCGACCACTCTGGGAGATGGGGGTATCACTGGATATTTTGAATGTTGTACTTTTGTTTGGGCACGGAGATTCCTGCGTTTGTTCCGGTTTCTAGAGGTATAAACCTGCTAGGGATAGAAACACATTCTTGCTTTTCAAGGGTAGACTCTATTAGATAGAAAAACCAAACATTGGTTCTCAGAGGTAAAAACTCTACTGGGTGTGACAAATAGGACATTCCATCTGAAATAATTGATCCTTCATTCAGGGTGTGCTGATTGCAAGGAGTATTTTAATTCTGCATTTTGAAGTTTGATCACTTCTGGGGAAGCTGTCGATATTCCCTTTTTGTGTTCAGTAATCGAAAGGAAATTGCCATCTTTATTTCAAAAGCAGAAGTAAATTTGAAAGCAAAAGTAAATTCATTTTTTTGTTTCAAGAATGTTAATCAAATAAACATGTCATTCTGCAAAGCAGAATGAAAGAGAATTGCAAACAAAAGGCACTAGGGCTCAAATTTTTATTGATAGAATGGTAATCAGCCAAACGCATGATCCCATGGAGCATTACAAAGTTTAGAAAATGGTAATTTAAAGGAAAAATGGGCTACATTGCAACATAACGACCGTTATCCTTCCACCAACTTTGAATTCTGGGTATTTTTGAGCTTCTGTCGAACATGGCCTTGATTGAGAATTTCTTGACAGATGACATTGCCATTGAGGAGCCAATCTTGTCGGATGCAGATACTTGCCATGAATCCCTAACTTTTGCCTAGATTGCCCTCTCGGGTTTTCACTCCATTGGGATGATCATTGTTTAAGTCTCTAATTTTTTCTTGGACCACCTGTCGCTCCCGGGATTTTCATCCAGGTACAAACGCGAAAGTGGCGCGGAAACATAGTCCCCAGCAATGTGTATTTATCCCAAGAGAGGGAAAGGAAACACTGCGTAAACCTAAGGGAAGGAAAAAGCATGGTCTCACGACCAAGAGAAATGGGTAAGGGAGTCGGTTACACGAGGGGAAGATATTAGCACCCCCACGCGTCCATCGTACTTGATGGGATCCATGCTTGTTGTCTCGATCAAAGGGTGTCGTCGTTTGGAGCTCCACTGCTACTGGAAAGGAGAAGGAATGGGAACGGAAGAGAACAAAGAAATGGGGGAGAAAAGAAAAAGAAGTGACTCGATAGGACATCACTCGTCCCATGCCTACGTATTCCCTCGTGCAATGGGAAAGTCAGAGTCAACGTAATTCGGACACGAACTAGGGGAGGTTGCCCGCCAAGACATCGCCGTCTTGTGCCTATGTACCCTCAATCTAACCAGAGAGGGGAAGTCATAGCAGTCGTAGTTTGACTTACTAGGGATGGATTTGCTTTGTTTATGTTTTTTAACAGAAGACGCCAAGGTTCGCGTTCCAGCAGTTAGGTGTCGCAGCTCGTTGTACGGAGTCTTAAGCATTTACCTGTTTGCGGTAGAACGGAAGTGATGCATCCTTTATGAATGGAATGAGGAAGAAGAGAATTGTTTGTTTTTGTATTTTAGGAAGAAGTGTTTTGATTATTTCGTCTTTATAACACATATTGCATTAAAGTCTATGACATAGGATCGAATGCTTCGCATATCGACCCAAGACAGGACGTACGCTAAACACTCTAAGAAAGTGAAAGAAGATCCTCCACTATCTTATTTTCCACATGCAAGGCTCATGTGCAATACATGTTAATCCTTTATTAGATGTTTTTGCTTTTTGTTTTGAGATGAGGAATGAGAAACTCAAAGGAAGAAAGGAAAAAGTCTAAGTGGGGGACTAGTTATGCTAATGTTGTCATGCATGGAAGTCCTATGGTTGTGTGGAGTATAAGAACCACCTAAGTCTAAAGGAAAGAGGGGGATAGCACTATCTAATGCTTATCCTACCTCACCTTAATAAAAAACTAAGGATGAGCTAGGATCCCTAAGGTTTGTGAGAAAGTTCTACACAAATAAGCAATGTATCATGTTATTCATAAAAGAGAAATGGAAAGTAAAAGAGATGAGAGATGAAAGAAGAGATGAATATGGATTAACATCCACATACTCAAATGTCTTACCTCTGCCCCTACACAAAAGGTTAGTGCAAAATCATCACAAGGAATGAAGATAAGTGCAAGAAACTAAACCAAACAAAACCACTTGCTTTAAGAAGGCAAATTAAGAAGAGAATAAAGTTAAAACCAAAAGGGAAAGGTCCTAATGGTTAAGGGACATGCCAAGTCAGTATGTACATGTTAAAGGATCCTTACTAATGTAAACATGCCACAAGAAAGCAAACAAAATCAAACTATACACCAAATGTTCATACAATTACAAATGAAACATTAATAATGCAATATGAATGCAAATGAATCATGAATATGGATGAACGCACATGTAAGCATCCAAGTCAGTATTGAATGACATTTAAGGATGCATAAAGATGTCATTAATGTAGCATATGATTCATGAATGCAAGCATTGAACAAGTAGGAAAAAGTGTGAGCAAACATCATTCAAATTCCAACAATGTAGCATACTTGTAATGTAAGTAAGAAATGAAGATGAAAATTGAACAACCATGTAATATGAATGCAAGTCAGTAGCTTAAGACACTTAACATGATGCTTAAAAGTCAAGAATGGAAGCACAAAGTCCAAACAAGTATCATATTGAAGCACATTGGTGATTAAGAACAAACTAAGTTCAAACAAGTTCAAGTAAACATCCAAAGATTTATGAACTTAAGAAACATGTAAAGTGCAATTAAGGGTCATGGAATATGGTTGAGGATGATTACAAACAGAAGTGAATCATGTTGGAGTGAGTGTGCAAGATCATGCAAGTTATGATACAAACAAGTCATCAAAGAAAGACAAGTGAAGATGCATAAGTTCCACAACACATTTGAAGTCCAAACATGTACACATAAACCATACAAAGATGCTTCAAGAATGACTTATAACATGAGTCAAGTGACCTATAATATTCATGCAACATGAATTAAAAAGCCTCAACCAATGGTCAAAGAAGATAACACACAATGCTCCTTAAGACCTAAACATAAGTCTTCTACATTCACACAAACCAACATGCTTTCACACAATCCATAAAGTCATGTCAAGATAAAGAGAAATTAAGAAAAGACAAGTGAATTAAGGTGCAATTAGTGTGTAAGCATACTCCAAAATGATGGCTCAAAAATCATTAGGAATCATGCTCAAAGATGTTTCACAATGCCGTACAAAACACACAAACAATTGGTTCAAAGACCTCACTCAAAAGTCAACAAGAAAAGACCTAAAAAATCCATAAAAAATGTATAACATGCCTCAACATATCATAAATGTATGCACCAATTATTAGGAAACAATTCAGGGCACAACTATGTCAAACAAAATCAAAATGAAGCATAGGTCATGATTTAATGCTCACACAAAGGAAAATAAATGGAAATTCATGAAAATATGGCAAAATATGATGAAATCAGAAATAAAAATAATAAAAAATTATTTAAATGTTTCTAGATACTTCATGAATTTTTATATAATTTTTGGATGCTTGAGTTTATTTTTAAAAATTAAAAATGAAACATGTATGAAAAGAAAAAAAATAAAAATAAAAAAAACAAAAGGAAAAGGCCAGGGGGTGCAGCGCAAGTAATTCCACAGTTCAAATATGCTTTGGGCTTAGGGAGAGGGGTTGTGAATAACAAAAAGGCCCAGTCCAATACCACGTGTTCACATAGGATGCATAGCATGTTATTCAGTCAAACATTGACTCAATATAAGCCACGTGATCAAGTCAACGCATGATTATCAAGAAAATAGCCAGATCATGTGAATAAGATGCAAGCGTATGATAAGCAAACACACACCACACACACATGAGCACAAAAAATAAAATTAAATCAGAAAACAAAGTCACGTGACCTCCACCATCTTCATTAAATTGCTGGCAAGCTCATGAGCGTTAGATCCAAATGATCCAACGATTGTGTTTTAAACTGGTGCCAGGCCTAGGGTTTCACTCAGTTGAACTTTCAGGTGGCCAGAGAAGACTCCGGTCGTCTTCTTCGGTGAGTCTCCGCCGTGCACAGTTGCCAATCATCACAGAAATTCACAAACCATACCTCAAAATGATCCTCTCCTCATGTAGATCAAAAATCCACCAATGAAATTCACAAACAATTTACATACAAAGCAGATCGAAGCAAGAAAGTTTTGCCCTAAGATTTCAACTAAGCACCTAAGGTGCCTATCAACTAGCCAGAGGTTACATTGCTCCTATTGAGCTTCAAAATAGTAAAAAATAAGTATAATTAAAGCAAGATTAGAGCAAGAGATGATGAACTGAACCTGTACTTTTGATGCACTTGAACTCCAAAGAAAACCAGAGGTGAGACTCCTAGCTTCTTGAACTTCACTCTAGCCAAATAAAGGTTGTGGAATATCTTGTTATGCTTGCAAATCCAGTTGAAAAAGAAGAAGAAAATTGAAGTGTGATGCTAAACCAGATCAAACTCTATTCCATTGATGCTTGTTGATGAAGAATGGAGGAGAAACTTGCAAAGATTAATGAAGCTTCGAGAGGAAGAAAGTGCAAATTCAGAGAGAGAAAATGTGAAGTTTTAGAGGAATGAAAAGTGTAGAATGAGCCAAGCCTCCTCAAAATATGTTATGAAATGGTTTTATATGACAAGTTAACTGTTAACCACCTTGGTTAACAGTTAAAACTCTGGTTAACTGAGTTGAGAGTGAGTTCAATTAGTTATGGCACGAGTTGTGTGGTTTTTGTTTAAGTGTGGAGAGATCATGGAGTGTTATGCTGGTGGTGAAGGATGGATGGTGATGATGCTCTGAGTTTGCAGCAATTACACAGCTTGTCATGCAAGCTTTTCTTTCTTTTTGTTTGGTTTACCCATATGCGGTAAAGAGGACATGAGCATGATATGATATGTGTAAAGTTTGCTTGGTTAATTATGGCAATGTTTTAGACACATCATGGTACATGATGATATCATGCGCATAATGACAATAGCAATGCCACAAGGCTTTCTCTTGACTAAATTGTATTTGCTTGAGGTAGAAGAAAATAGTTGGCCTGATATGAACTTTGGAGCCTTGAATTTCCTTGCATAGTGGATGGAATGAAGGATTTTTGAGGTCTTTGGAAAGAGATCATGGCATACAACAATATTGGTATTCAACATAAATGGAAATAGAACCTCTAACAATGTGAAAAAGTCTTATAAAAATGTTGGTACACCACTGATGTAACAAACTAACTTGACCTGTCCTTGACCTACCATTGCGTGTGAAAGAAACCAGTTGGAGGTTGCCCATTTTGAGCCACTCTAACTCTCAAAGGAATGATCAAATGAAAAAATGTTAAACACCAAAGTTGAAGAGGAGATGGAAATGAACAAGATTGATGTTGAACAATTTTCCAAATGAAACCTCTATCAATGATATATTTAGCCATGAACTTAGGCACAACATGCACACCAAGTGTTTGTGAAAATTATGGCGCATTGGCTGGTCATGACTTGCCATTTTGCCTTGATTTCTCTCCACTTTGAAGCACCATATCTCTCTTGATTTTGATCCAATGGGCATGTTCTTGTTATGGATTTGAAGCTTGAAATGTGAACTTTTGATAGGCCTCCCTAACCATTCCATTTGATTCTTGGAGCATGGAGAAAGAAAGCTCTCAAGTTGACCCTTCAGCTTGTCAAAACTTGCCATAAATGGCAACCCTACATTGCTATTTTTGGCAACTTTGTATATTTCTTGATTTTTTATGAATCTTCCATTATTTCTTGATCAAATCCTCATCAATGATCATATTTGACATGAGGAACATGAATTTGACCTCAAAAAGTCAAGAGTTGACTTTTTCCTCTACACAGTTGACTTTCCCCCAAATCTCCTGATTCTCAATCAATTGATCAATTGAAACCCTTCCAAATCAAATTGATGGACAATTCTTAATCTTTAGACCCTTGAGGACATGTAAAATACCATAGCATCAAGTCTTGCCCAAAAAATCAGAAATAAATTGATTTTATGGTAAACCCTAATTTTGACCCCTCAGTCTAGGAGAAATCAGCACATCCTCCAAATTCAAATTCCTCTGAATATGATGTGTAAACTCTCAAACAAAGATGAAATATGCCATTTAGAAATGATAAAAGTTCAAAGATCTTTCCCATTGGGGTGTTATACTTCAGAATTCCAAAACCCTAGTTTGCACTGGTTAGGAGAATATGACTTCCTTCAATCTTCTATTGAATTATCATCTTGTGATACCTTGAGGACTCAAATGAGATGAATTAAGATATGAGGAGCCCTTGTGACTTGTTTGGAAAAGCTTTTTCTCTTGTCCTTTGGCCTTGGACTGTCCACACCTTGATGTACTTGATACCATGCCTTGCAACCAATGATGTGTATGATTTAACAACATAGGGGCCATCATAATTCGGAGTCTCAAGGCGCCGCTTGAGAAAGCTTTCTTAACAACATAGGGGCCATCATAATTTGGAGTCCATTTGCCCCTGGAATCAGTGAGAAATGATTGTATCTTCTTGAGCACGAGGTCTCCTTCTCTGAAGACACGAGGTCAGACTTTTTTGTCAAATGCTTTCTTCATCCTTTGTTGATATAACTGATCATGGTATAAAGTCGTCAGTCTCTTCTCTTTGATTACATTCAGTTCATTGTATCTGCTCTGACACCATTCAGCTTCTATTAACTTGGCTTCCATCAATACTCTCATTGACTGGATCTCTACTTCTATGGGGATTATTGCTTCCATACCATATACTAGAGAGAAAGGGATTGACCCTATTGAAGTGCTGCTAGATGTGCGATAACCGTGAAGAGCAAATGGTAGCATCTCATGCCAATCTTTGTATGTCACAATCATCTTTAGAATGATCTTCTTGATATTTTTGTTAGCTGCTTTTACCGCTCCATTCATCTTAGGCCGGTAGGGAGATGAGTTATGGTGTTCAATTTTGAACTCCGAACATAATTCTTTCATCATCTTGTTGTTCAGGTTAGATCCATTATCAGTAATGATCTGGCTTGGAACATCATAACGACAGATGAGATTGTTCTTGATAAATCGGACCACCACTTGTCGGGTCACATTGGGGTATGATACTGCTTCGACCCACTTGGTGAAGTAATCAATGGCTACCAGGATGAACCGATGTTCGTTTGAAGCTTTGGGTTCAACCATGCCAATCATGTCGATTCCCCATATAGAAAAAGGCCATGGAGAAGAAAGAACTTTGAGATACGTTGATGGTACATGAATTCTGTCGGTGTATATCTGACACTTGTGACATTTCCTCATGTACTTGTAGCAATCGGATTCCATTGTCAGCCAATAATATCCCGCTCTCCAAATTTTTCTTGCCATTGTGTGTCTATTGGCATGAGTGCCAAAGGATCCTTCGTGAATCTCTTTCATCAGCAAGTTTGCTTCGTGTCTGTCTACGCATCTGAGCAAAACCACGTCGAAGTTTCTTTTATAGAGTGTATCATTGTTCAGGAAGAAGTTGTCAGCCAGTCTTCTGAGAGTCTTCCTATCTTTTCTCAATGCCCCAGGCGGATATTCTTGTATTTGAAGGAAGCTATGATATCGTGATACCATGGTTTGTCATCTATGAGTGCTTCCATTGTAAATATCTAAGCAGGCCTATCAAGGCGCATTATGTCGATCTTGGGTACATCGTTCCATCGACTCACACTAATCATGGAGGATAGAGTAGCCAATGCATCAGCCATGTGGTTTTCTTCACGAGAAATGTGACGAAACTCAATTTTGTTGAAGAAGGGCAACAACCTTCTTGCGTAGTCTTTGTAATGAAATAAATTGTGGTTGATATGTGTTCCACTCTCCTTTGATATGATTAATAACCAGGGATGAGTCTCCATACACATCCAAGTTATTTATCCTTAAGTCGATAGCCTCTTCGAGGCCCATGATGCAAGCTTCATATTCGGCCTCATTTTTTGTACATTTGAATGCCAATCTGGCAGTGAAAGGGATATGGGTACCCTGAGGTATTACAATGATTTCCCCAATTCTATTTCCATAAGCGTTTACAACTCCGTCGAATATTAGTCCCCATTGGGATCTTGGCCCTGGCCCTTCGCTTGGTAGCGGTTCATTGCAATCTTTCATTTTTAAGTATATGACATCCTCGTCTGGGAAGTCAAATTTGATTGATTCGTAATCATCAATTGGTTTATGAGCCAAATGATCGGCTAAAACACTTCCTTTGATGGCTTTCTGAGCATGGTACTCGATATCGTATTCTGATAACAACATTTGCCAACGGGCAATCCTTCCTGTTAAGGTAAGCTTTTCAAAGATATACTTGATCGGGTCCATTTCAGAGATTAACCAAGTAGTGTGACAAATCATGTACTAGCGAAGACGTTTAGCTGCCCAAGTCAGAGCGCAACAAGTTTTCTCGAGCATAGTGTATCGAGTTTCACAGTCCGTGAACTTCTTTTCTTTTTGTTTCGTCATGTTGGCCAAGCACACAACCCATGGAGTCTTCTAAGACTGTTAAGTAGATGATCGTGGTCTTCCTTCAAGTGGAGAAGACAGAATAGGTGAATTAAACAGATATTCTTTGATGTTGTCGAAAGCCTTTTGGCAATCTTTTGTCCATATACAGCTTTGGTTCTTTCTTAGTAGTTTAAATATTGGCGCGCATGTCGCAGTCATGAGAAATGTGAATCTTGAGATGTAATTCAGACGTCCCAAAAATCCTCTTACTTGTTTTTGAGTCTTTGGAGCAGGCATTTCTTGAATGGCCTTGACTCTCTCGGGATCGACCTCAATTCCTTTCTGGCTGACGATGAATCCCAAGAGTTTTCCTGAACGAACACCGAATGTGCACTTGATGGGATTCAAGTAGAGTTTGTATTTTCTCAGACGCTCGAATAGTTTTGACAAATTCTCCACATGTTCTTCTTCTGTTTTAGATTTGGCAATCATGTCATCGACATATACTTCGATTTCTTTGTGTATCATGTCGTGAAACAGAGTTGTCTGGCGCCATTCTGATTTGATTATAGCCCGAGAATCCATCCATGAAGGAGAATACTTTGAATTTTGATGTGCTGTCAACTAGCATGTCAATGTGTGGTAGAGGAAAATCATCCTTTGGACTTGCTTTATTTAAATTCCTATAGTCTACACACATTCTGACTTTTCCGTCTTTCTTAGGAACTGGCACTATGTTGTCTAGTCATTAAGGATACTCTGAAGTAGCAAGGAAACCTGTGTCGATCTGTTTCTGCACTTCTTCCTTAATTTTGATGGCCATATCAGGGTGAGTCCTTCTCAATTTTTGTTTAACCGGAGGACATTCTGGTTTCAGTGGTAAGTGATGTTCCACGATGTTGGTATCTAACCCTGGCATGTCTTGGTAGGACCAAGCAAACACATATGGAAATTATTTGAGAAGTTTTATCAGACCTTCTCTGACAATTGGACTGAGCAGTGCTCCAATCTTAACTTCTTTCCTTTCTTCTTCTAAACCCAAATTGACTGTTTCCAACGGATCTTTGTAAGGTTCAATGGACCTTTCCTCTTGTCGGAGTAGTCGAGAGATCTCATCCGGAATTTCCTCGTCATCTTCTTCTTTGGCTTCGAATACCGGGAATTCAAAGTTGGGCGAAGGCATTGGATCATATGTATCAATAGGGTTTAAAACAAGTAATCTACACGATGTGATGATTCTTTTTTTAAAAAAAGACAGAGAGAATGCAAAAGTGTGTGTAGTGTATATTTTTTTGAAAGATGTTTGTTTTTTTTTTTTGGGATGTTTTTTAGGATTACCATTTTTTGAAGAAAAAAAAGCAAAAAGTGAAAATAGCAATAAGATGCGGGAATTGAGAATGACATTCTTTATTTATGATTTGTCGATTATTGAAACACAACCCTATAAAATAAAACACTATCGCTTTGGGCGAAGCGGAGAGGGACATTTACATAAAAGCAAGCCCTATAAAACATCCATTTCACCCGGGCAAAGTGAAAGGTCAAAACAAAGATGCGGCAATTACTTTGATTTATGAACGACATTCGGGACATCGATCGCAACCCAATGGTGATGAACTCCTCAGTGGATCACAAAGTTCAATATCTTTTTTCTCGGTTTGTCTTCAGTAATGACACTGATTTCGGGCATAGTGGGATCATTGGAGTCCTCTTCCCATGCAGAGTTATCATAAAAGGACTCTTTTGTTGCATCTTTAACAATATTTTAATTCTCAAGAGGATCTCCCCATCTAATTGGATGGATATCCTCATATCTGATGCGAGAGCTTTCGGGAGCAGTGTACTTTACTAGAAAGTCGTACTTGCCGCTTAGCTGCCCCAAAGTATCCCAAGTTTCTATGGGAATAGATGAGTCATCTTCTTCAATGACGTTGACCTCATGAAATGCAAAGTTAATAAATTCTTGTCCTGCGATCTTTGTAAATTCATCAACATGGCGTTGGACACTCTCAGAATGTTCTGGGTAAGGATTCCATGACTCTGGGAGAATAGGCATATTCTTTTCAAGATCATTCAGCAGATATGCATTATCCGACTGACTCTTTTGCCCCGAGTCTTCCATGTAAGGCTTCCAGATAGGCAAATCATCAAGGGGATCATAAGAATCATAATCAAAGTTGTCTTTTATCAGGGTGTCTTCTTCCAATGAGTTGGGTGGAGCATGGCATCCTTCACGATCGCAATCTCCGTAGATCATTCTGATGTTTGATCTTGGTATATATTTGGGACTTTGCTTTGGAGAGCAAAATGTCATGTACGTTTCTCCCTGAGATATATAACCATCCTCGTTGAAATAGGATTTCCACTCTTCATCTGTATCAGAAGAGTTGTTCTCCTCGACGGTGTGGACTTCTTAAGATATCGGGTGGAGGAAACCTCCACTGTGGAAGAAATCTTGAATGGGACGAAAGCCTTCATCCTTTTTTGTAGTCTTGGTAAGTGCTGAAGAAAAACTGAGACCTTTTCTTGTCTTGTTATCAACAGGAATCACAACTTGCCCCCATCTTTTTATGCCGCCGCTTCCCATTACTTAGAGAGCGTCTTTGTACGAGGAAATCGACGTTCCTTTTTCTTGGTGATTCTCATTGCTCACCGAGAGTGCTTGAAATTGAGTCCCAACAACGTCCTCTGATTCTAAATAGGAGAATGATGATAGGTTGCTCATGATTAAAGCTTGTTCTCCACATACTGTGACCAACTTGTCATTCTTGACAAACTTCAGCTTTTGGTGAAGTGTCGAAGTGACTGCCCCGGCTTCATGTATCCAAGGTCTTCCTAATAAACAGTTGTATGCTGCTTGGATGTCCATAACCTGGAAAGTGACTTGGAAAGTGAGAGGACTGATGGTTATGGTAAGATCGACTTTGCCGATAACTATTTTCTTGGATCCGTCAAAAGCCTTAACAATGATCTCACTGCCTCTCATCGGAGTACTTTGAAAATATAGTCGTACCAAAGTTTACCCTGGCATGAAGCTCAAGGATGAACCTGTATCTACCAGTATGCTAGCTAACGCATCGTCTTGGAAATTGACTGTGATATTGAGTGCCATGTTATGATTCTTGCCTTCCTCTTGAAGTTCTTCATCACTGAAACCCAAATTATTGCAGGAAGTGATGTTGGAGATAATGCTGTCAAATTTCCCCACTGTCACATCTTGTTCTATAAAGTCCTGCTCCAAGACTTTCTATAGAGCTTCTCTGTGAGCTTCTGAACTGAGCAGGAGGGATAAAACGGATATCCGAGAAGGAGTTTGTAACAATTGATCCATAATGTTGTACTCGCTTTTCTAGATGAGCTTTAGCATTTCATCGTTGTTCTTTACGGGTCCCGTGTTGCTGGATTGACCAATTTGTTAATTAGGACTTTCAGCTTGTGGTTCCTTTTCTTTTATAGGTTCCCTAACTCCTCTGTTGAAGATTCGACCGCTTCGAGTGACTCGACTGATATCAGCAATGTTAACAACAGATGGTAGTGGAATTTCTTTTCCATCTTCAATTATAGTTGCACTGTACTTGTACGAAATACCTTTCTCTGACTTGTACGGTATTGGCCTTGGCAGGTAGATAACCATTGGAGTTATTTAGGCCTTTTGACCGTCATAAGCAACCTCAATTGGTTCCATATTAGGAATGTCAAATACTTTTCTACTATCAAGAGGGATTTTTGACTCATTGAGCAGAGGAATTATGGTGAAAACATCCTTGGTAATTCCATGATTGACGGGTTCTCTTTTGTCGGAGACCGTGACAATGCTTTTGTCTAGTAGTCCTCGGACCTTGTTTTGGACAGGGAGGCAACCTTGCACCATGTTGATCGATTGAAAATTCGAGGATGGTTGAGTCTCCCTTCTGTCTACCTGATGTTGGAGAGCTGCTCGCACGAGGTAACATCCTTGGTTATTTTCTGAACATATTCCACAACGTTCATAATTATGAGGTAGGACCTAACCGTACCCACTTTGTATGCAGTGTATCTTTACCAAATCCATTTCTAGTAAGCGGATGTCATAGCTTTGGTGTCTATCAGGGTTTCCATTAGGTATGCTAACTTGATGCGTGTCTTCATCCTGGTAGATTGGAAGCCACCAGTGGTCCAACAGATGTTGAAGAGCTCTTTGTATAAATGCACAGCCTTGATCATTTTCAGAGCAATCTCCGCAGTCCTGATAATTGTGTGAGGATAGAAAACCGAGTCTGACTTGCTTGGCATGAAATTCTACCAAGATGGTATTCATTAAATGAATATCAAAGATTTGAACCATATTGACTTGATGATCATTCCTTTCATGGTAGTCTTCTATCCATCCAAGATCCATTTGACGCTAGAGGGCCTCTTGTACACAAGAGCATCCCTGATTGTCTTTTGAGCAAATTAGGCAAGCACTGTAGTAATGCAGCGGCAATTTGTAATACTGACTTTCTCTTGAATGCATTGCCACTAGATTGGCACTCATTGCACAGATGTAACGATTTTGAACAATGTTTGGATGTGCGCGGGCCATATTTACTTCACGAATCCTGTGATCCTGAATCCAGCCTAAACCCATTTGCTCTTGAAGGGCTGCTTGTATAATGGCACATCCTTGATTGTTTTTAGAACAGATGTCACACTGATGATAGTTGTGAGATGGTACATGGTCGTACCTGTTCTGCCTACAATGCATTTTCACCAGATTTGATTCCAGTAGGCGTACATCGTGAATTTGATAACTCCTGCCTGGTTCTCCTTCTATCAAGTTCACTGTAGTCTTTTCATGTTGTGTTAATGGGTTCATTTGAACATTTAGATTAGTATCTTTAAAAGATAAAATTCCGTTTCTGACGAGCTTTTGTACATCAGATTTGAAGCTGAGGCAATTCTCAATGTTATGTCCTGATCCTCCTTGATGGTAAGGGAAAGTTTGATCGGCTTTAAACTAAAAAGGCGGGTTGTCTGGTACTATGAGAGGAGTCCTGGTATAAACGTTCCCCTTGGCTAGCAGAAGTGGAAATAATTCTGCGTATAACATTGGTATAGGGTCAAACCCTAGGGACCGCGTAGTACGATTGCTATTGTTGTACTGCGGGCGAGTCTGCTGAAGAGGTTGTTGCTGTCTTTGTTGATACTGTTATTCATTTGGTTTGCTCTGAGCAACCTGAGGTTGATATGTCAGAGCTGGCGCTGGGTTGATAGCAGGAGTTACTACTGCTACCTGTTGAGGTTGATACCTTCGCCTTTGCTTACCTAGAGAAATGTTACTGATATCTTGCTCTTACTGCTGGATGGCTCTATATATTTGACCAATTGTCCTTCTCAGTCTGCTTCCTCAAGGCGTACCCCCAAGTTCACCATTTCGGTGAAGTCACTAGGTGCACTGGCGACCATTCGGTCATAATAAAATGAGCTTAATGTTTTCAAGAAGATTTTTGTCATTTATTTTTCCTCGTGAGGAGGACAAATCTGGGCAGCAATTTCACGCCATCTCTGAGCATACTCCTTGAAGGTTTCTTTATCTTTCTGGGACATTGCTTTGAGTTGGTCCCTATCTGGCGCCATGTCCAAATTGTATGTATACTGCTGAACGAAGGCTGCCCCAAGATCTCTGAAAGTACTGATCTTGGTGCGGTTTAAACCCATGTACCATTTGAGTGCGACACCAGTTAAACTGTCTTGGAAGTAATGGATCAGTAGCTGTTGATTGTATGTCTGGGTAGACATTTTTCGAGCATACATCACCAAATTACTTTGAGGGCAAGAGTTGCCTTTGTATTTTTCAAAGTCAGGCACCTTGAATTTGTGAGGTATCTTTACATTAGGGACCAAACAGAGGTCGGCGGCGTCCTTTCCGAATAAGTCTTGACCACGAATGGCATGCAGTTCCTTCTGCATTTCCAATAAATGTTCCTGGAATTCATTTATCCTTTCGTATACTTCTTCGTTTCTGCCAGAAGTGGCCTGCAGAATCTGTTCCTTTGGGATAGTGTGTACCACCGATTTTGGTATAGACATTACGGCGGTAACTCATGGTGCTTCAGTAACCTGAAGTTTGTAACCTTCAGAAGTTTCCGTTGTAATCCTTGCATCTTCATTTACCTGAAGTTTGTAACCTTCAGGTCCGGAGGTTCCTGCTATGGCTTTCGGGTCTTCAGTGACTGGAGGTATATACCCTTCAGGTACAAAATTGAAAGGCATGCCCCAGAGAAAACCTTTGGGCATGTTGTACTGAGGATGACTGCCAAGTTGTCTCAAATGCTGGTGTAGACATAATCTCTAAGATTGTAGTCCTTTGAGGTGGTTGATTCTGAGCTGCTGCCAGGGATTCAATTGTGTTGTGGAGTTTCTCCAAACTCTCCTTCAGAGCGTTGATTTCTTCTCTTATCTCTCTATTGTCTTCTTCGAGATCGTCCATTTTCTTTTGCCGATTGGCCCGAGTATTGCATGAATGAGACAATTTGACTCTAGAGTGCGACACATGTGTGAGACTCAATGACAAAGATGTGTTATGTGAGAATGATGAATGATATGCAAAGAATGAGAATGATCTTTTTTTTTTAGTTTTTGTTTTCAAAAGAACTTTTAACAATTATGTTGCAAATATCATACAGTGGTGGAAACTTTATATTGAACTCAAAAGATTGAAGTATTTTACAGGGAAAAGTACAGTATTTTATAAAGTGCAGAAGGAAAACTAGGCCTATGGATCCTGAGTTTTCTTGAGGAAAGCTCAGATTCTGGTTCCTGAATTTTTCTTTTCTTTGATCGGGCCCTTTCAACCGTTGTTAGGTCGATGATCCTTTGCCAAGTGAAAGGAGAGAGTATACTTTTACGCTTCTCTTGACTTTCTATAGCATTCTGCTCCAATATCTCAATCAGAGCATCATTTTCCTTCAACAGTTCTTGGATCTTTGTGCACTTCAAATTAATAATCTGGTACTTGTTCTTCCAAGAGTTCTTCTCAAGTTGGACTTTGTTAAGAGCGATCTGGATTTTTTTCGCATTGAACATGAACTAAAGGACATATTCCTTTAAGGGAAAAACTTCTTGACGAGGGTAAGGCATCTTCAGTTTGATGGCTCTAGTTTGTACCCAGTGGAGGTAAGGCTCTGCAGAGACGCAATTTGGCCTTTCTAGGGACTCTCTCCCCTTCCTATGAACATGTTGCCAGACATGCACTATTTATTTCTTTAGTGCCATGTCATTTTCTCCTTCCTTGAAGAAAATACCTTCCAGATGAATATCATGTGGTACATTCTTTATCGGGTATCCAAGTTGACGGCGAGCTAAAATTGGATGGTATGTGATCCATCCTTTAGCACCAATGAGGGGCACATTGGGGAAACTTCCACATTTGTCGATGATTTTTATTCCATCATAGATCCGATTGTCCCAATCTATGTCCAAATTGGTAAGAGACATAATCGTCTGCGACCATCGCATACCACTCTTGTGATCCCAAAAAGCAGCAGACTTGGGTAAGTGGGAAATAAACCATCTGTAGAGTAATAGTACACAGCATGTGATCATCCCTCCACTGTACAAATTCCTTAAATGTACAGAATGATAAGCATCTGCGAGCAAGGTTGGGTCTGGGTTCCCAATTAAGAATATCTTGAAAGCATTAACATCGGCAAAGTTGTCAATGTTGGGAAAGAGGAATAACCCATATATGAGTAGGACAAAGACATTCTCGAAAGCAGTTACATTTCCTATACTGGATTCCTCCCTTGGTGGTCTTGTGAGTCCTGAGATCCGATTCTTCCAATGAGGTTGCTCTTGCAATGGCTTGATCTTTTGGAATTTCTTCCAGTCCAGAAAATGGATCTTGATCAGTGATAGGTAAATCAATCAGGTGAGAGTACTCTTCCAATGGTTGTGTGAGCTAATAACTAGAAAAGTGAAGCAGTGGTATACTGGATCATAGATCTTAACCAATGTAGACAGGACTCCTTCCACCAAGTTGACCTTCAAAAGAGACAACAGTCCTTCATGTTTAGCTCTGAAAGCCTTGGGATTAGTAATCATCCTTCCCAATTTCCTTAAGTCTTCCAGTTTTGGAACCTTGAAGGTGTACTTGTGCGTTTTTCTTTTACCGAAATCCATAACGCAAATTTTGATATTTGCAATTATTGTTTTAGTTCTTTTTAAAAAAAAATATTTTTCTTGTTAAAAAGAGTTTTTTAATGAATGAAATGCATGGATGCATGAATGCAACAATCAAAAAATTTGAAAACATGGGTTTAGGGGTTCATCGTCACGAGCATGGAGTCATGGATCTACCCATCCCCAAGGTGTGTACTAAAGGTCAATTTTTTATACCTGTAGAACGAGTTCTAAAAAAGGTTCCCAAAATCATTGACCCCTCTCAAGAATATTAGCAGCAAACCGACTGATTCATGAGAGCTGTAATATCCCTAAGACGAATTTCCTTTAAGTGTAGTATCGCGTATCAACTATTCTCGATAATCATCGCACTACCTAACAATGGTCAGTGGTTTAAATGTCAACTAAACTCAGTTTCAAAGGTGCCCAGCGGAAAAAGTAATGTTTTCACGACTTGCTCGTTCAACATCAGTAATTCCAAAGGGTACCTCCACTGATTCGGCGAACTCTCAAGTTAGCTTGGTCGGGACTCACTCCCTATAAGCCTTCCTGAATATGCCACCACTTATCTTAATGTTCTCTCGGACTCACCACATGCGTATTAATCGCATTCCCAGATAACGGTAATTTAAACAAGTATAGCAAATAATTTGACAACATATGATATATAAAAGTGAGAAAGCAAGTAAAAAAACAGAAAAATAAATGCAAAACAAGGCCTAAACCTCTTAGGAAATCCTAAAACTCCCTAGTAGAGTCGCCAATTTTCTGTAGCGCCGGTTTTTTGGTGACGCGACCACCTACCCCTGTTTGGTGCTACTTTCTGATTTATGTATTTATCTTATGAAGCTTAAAAGGAAGGGGAAGATATCTTAAACTAACCCTGCACGCAAGTGTTTTCTTTAACAAATGCTAAGAGATCGGGGATCGGGGTTTGGTTATACAAAGGGAAGCTATTAACACCTAGAGTATCTATAGTAATCAATAGGAACCTTCGTTTGCATGTATTTTTACTGTTTAAAATGCTTTCTTGAGTTTATCTGCTATTTATTGAGAAAGTTTCTCCTTTCGGAGGGTTAAGAGAATGTTTTTGTTGTTTTCGGGTTTTCTATTGTTTTTGGGAAGGTACCGGGACCTAAGATTTGGATTTGTGTGCTCGCTAAGATTTTGCAATCTTATGTCTACGTATTCCCGTAAAGAGATTTGGGAAATCAAAGCAATCGTAGTTCCTCCTATTCTATGGGAGGAGGAAAAACTTGTTTGGTGTCTTGTTCAAAGCCCAAGATTGAAGTTGTAAGAATATTTGTGTCTTGTTTAAAGCCCAAGATTGAAGCTAGAGTTTGATTAAGAGAGAATTTATCATCTCTAAAGGGAGATATCTCACTTATTCATCACAAAAGTTGAGTAATTGGTTATAAGGGAAATTACTTTAACTGGGATGTGTGGAATCCAGCAATGCCATAATTTCCTTTATAAGAGAAATGTCATAAAGGAAGAAGCTTTTAACTCAGTGTAGAGCAATGCCACTTTTTACTTATGAGCCTTTCATGCTAAGAGAGGGACATTGACATGGATATGAGGAATCCAGAGGCTTGCCACTAATATCTATTAGATGAAAGAGAAATTTTAGCAAGGATAAGGGATGGACTCCATCTTGGATTTTTAATCAACAAGTGTGCCACTTACAGCAATTTATCTGGGAAAAGGTTTTGATTGTTTGTTTTGATATATGATGTATAGAGGAAATATCCTCCTACAGAGGGGACTCATGGTCTCATCTGTGGGGATGTTGTTTTTGTGTGCCTTGTTCAAAGCCCAAGGTTGAAGCAAAGAAAGGGTTGAAAGCTGACTCCACTGGGGAGTGTTATATCTGTCATGTACAAAGCCCAAGATTGAGGTTGTCTGGGAAAATCATTATATAAAGCCTAAGAGGAGGTTGACTCTTGCTGAGGATTATTGAAATCCAGGAGAATGTCTAAACTATATTGGGGAATCCAAAGGGAAACTAACTCTTGCTATTTTATTTGAGCAGAGTTGATTTATCAGATGCCATGAGGCTCTAATTCTTTGGGCTGGGATTTTTAAGGTGAAAGTTAAGCCTTGTTGGGGATCAGGAGGGATTAAAGATGAGTTTGAAAACCTTAGAAGTTTTAACTCTTCTGGGGACTGATGTATTGGTAAAATGATCAGGATTTATCCTATGCTTTTAGGAAGCCTGTGGGTCCTTGTACTAAGCCCAAGAGGTGGCTGCGAGGGTGAGACTTTTCAAGTCTACTTGTATGAAGCCCAAGAGGAAGCTGAGACTACTCAAGTCTCTTGAGAAGAGGTAACTCTGGTTGGAGAGAGATCTTTGAATGAGGCCCAAGAGGAGGCTGAGGGTTCTAGAGGATTGAACTAGTAGAGATGATTGAATTTTATCATATGCTTCTAGGAAACCTTTGGGTCCTTTTACTAAGCCCAAGAGGAGGCTAGGGGAACTTTTAAGAAACCTTGTGGTCCTTGTACTAAGCCCAAGATGAGGCTGTTGGGAACTTCTAAGAAGCCTGTTGGTCCAAGCCTAAGAAAAGTTCAAGAAAGGTTTCACCGGGAATAATTCTTTCTTTGTTGAACAGTTCCAACGTTTGAAGAAATTCAAAAGAGGTTTCACCGGGAATTAATCCTCTCCGGGGAAATGAATTTCTTTTATATGTTTCTAAGTTTTGACAATCTTAATGAAAGTTTCACTGGGAATAATACCTTTCTTATTTCCATATTGAATAAAGCCCAAGAGGAGGCAGACTGTATTGAGGGAAGTTTCCTATGAGGGAACTAGTTATTGACTAAGTTAGAAGTATCATTTTGTTTGACCTAAGGATGACCTAACTGATGGGGAAACTCTAAACAGATATGCACAAGTATATACAAATAAATGAATCAACAGATATATAAACAAGTATGTATTGAATAGAAAAGATGTTGGGTCTTACACTCTGAAAAGAGGCCCAGGTGTATTGTGATTGGTTGTATTGGCTACAACTGTATGATTAGGGTTTTGAGAAATTGAAGAAAGTTTTGACAAAACTTTGAATTTGAATTTGAATTTAAAATAATTTTTATTGAATTGAATTGAAAATAGAGTTTGGGGCTTATAACTCAAAGAGAGGCCCAAGTGGTCTAAGAGGAGTTTCACCGGGAATAATGCTCCTTTTAGTACCAGTTTAAAATAGACAGATGATTTTGAAAATAGAGGTATGGGGCTTACAACTCGAGGAGAGGCCCACGGAAGTTGTTTATTGTTTAAAACAAAGTTTATGTACAAAATATTGGGGCTTATACTCAAGGAGAGCCCCAGATGACTTATTTTGAAAAAACTGTGCTCACATTGCGATACCGAAAGACGTTGTGGGACTTATACTACAGCAGAGGCCCAAAATTTATTTATGTACAAAGGGGTTGGGTCTTACACTCTATTAGAGGCCCAAAATGTTTATTGGAAGGAAGAAAAGTGGGGCTTATACTCAAGGAGAGGCCTAGATGAAAAACAGTGGACGGACCGTTATTTCGAAAATTGCACTGGGACTTATACTATGATAGAGGCCCAAAAATTATTTATTTACAAAAGGGGTTGGGTCTTACACTCTATTAGACGCCCAAAATGTTTCAAATGAAGTTTTGAAAGATTTAAAAATCAAGAAAAAACCCTAATTTTATTTAAAATACATTTTTTAAGAAAAATTAAATAAAAATGATATTAAATATCAAATATATTTAATAAACATGTTGTGAACTTTGAAAAATGTTTGAAAATAGATGTTTTAATTCACAAGACGATTTGAAATTCAATTGGTTTTGAAAAATCAAGAAAAAAATTATTTAAAAATGTTTAAAAACAAATTAAAATAAAAATCTTTGAAATATTTAAAAATATATAAAAATAAAAATATTTTTTGTGATTTTTGGTGAATAAAATATTTTTAATCTGTGAGTGATTTTTGTGCCAAAAATCATTTAAAAATAATCAATTTTAAATATTAAAACAAATATTTGAAATTAAATAAGAAAAATATGAGAAATATGAGAAAAATGGGAAAAGTGGCAAAAATGACATAGGTGGGGTTTGAACCCACGCCCTCACCCTCCAACTCACAAAACACGCCCTTGCCAACTGAGCCAGCGTGTGCTAGTGATAAAAATATCAAACCAACACATAATATATGAAACCTGCGTGGCAAATTCAAAAATTCGCGCCAGACTTCATCTTCTTCCCCGAGCCAACTTCTGATTTGCAAAACCTATGTTATCTCTCTCAATACGCAACCATTTGACATGATTCAAACACCAAAATTGTGTGTTTTTTAACAAGGAATTGAATGGTTCTTTTTAATTTCATTTATTTTAAGTGTATCACAAGATATCATGTTATAATAAGATGAACCCTAAAAAATGAAAGAACTATATGAAATCCCATACACGCAAGATAAATGGCAATTGATTAAGGGTTAATGATCTATGAACACCCAGAAACATGTTGGTAACTTGAAAACATATTTATGATGCATGATTCATAGAGTTCAGTTTTGAGGAAGCTTACCTTGCAAGTGAGAATCGAATTCCGCAATGTAGGTGTTACAGATGCAAGATGATGATCTGGATAGCTTACTTGACCCCCAAGAATGGTGTTCCAATGATTAGAATAGGTTGAAACCTTCTGGATCACTTGGATCAACTCAATTTGCAGCCTTGAGGAAAATTTGAGCAAAAGGATAGTGACTTGGTGATTCTGATGTTACAGAAGTGTTTTGAGGTTATGGATCACTTCTATCATGCTTATGTGAAGTGTTTGAATGCTTGGTTTGAGTGAAATTGGACTGGTTTATGAATTTCAAGTTTTCACTCTTTGAGAACTTTGAATTTTACAAGAGGAAGAATTTGTGAGAAAACAAGCATTGTGGTTGTTTTGGGGTGTTTTGAAACCTCATAAATTTAGCCCTATTTATAGGTGAATAAGTTTGTCTTGAAGGAATAGTGTTGGCTTTGTGGATTGGCTTTGATTCAATGGTTTTGGCAAGATGTATCATTACCCCTGATGCAAGGTACACCGATGCTTCCAAATAGCTAAGCTACCAATTGACCAATTCCACACTCCTCAGTCATTTTAATTGTTGCTTATGTGAGCATCTTGACTGAAAAGAGTGGCATCTTTGAATGTGCACTATTGCACACAAATGCCTTTGAATTCAAGGCATAATGTGATAAAAACCATTAATCCAAGTTGAAGTATTTCTTGACCCTTTGACTCAAATTTGCAGGTTTGCTATGATTTCTTCTGCTATGCATTGAATATGAGTGGCATTGATCCTTACACTTGACAAGAAAATCGTGTACCACAAGAAGTGGTCAATCTGATTTTTGCAAAACAGTTTGTAGCAAGGCATGTTGATCACTTCATATCTTTTTGCTCAAATGGAGTTTGATGATGTTCTTGTACTCATTGGAAAGCTTGCACATCATACTTCAAATTTGAAGTTTAACTTTGGTCTTGGATCATTGTGGATCATGGAGAAAAATGACCTCAAATTTGGCTAAAACACAAACAGATTATGTCCCAAAATTTCACTAAGTGTCAAAAGTGGAAATCCCATGAAACCCTAACTTCATGGCTTTATAACTCAAAATCCATGCATCTTTTGACTATGGACCAGTGGGAAACTTTTGTAGTATGTAATGAGAGCTTTCATTTGAGCTTTGGATGGAAGAAAATGGAAGCTTGAATCATAAGTTATGGTCTTACAAAGTTGGGTAAAAATCATCTTTTTTCCATAACTTAGTGAAATTTTAAGTCTCTTAAGATTACCCCTTTTGAAAGTAACCTCACTTTTCTTGATTTTTCTTGATTGATGATGATCCAAACCATAAGATAACATTGTTTTTGTCTTAAAGAAGCCATGTTTGTCAAAAAATCTCAAAAGTCAAACTTGGTTTTGGGCACAATTGACTTTTTATCAGAAGAATTTCAAACTTTGTGATCCTTTATGAAATCAAGTTCTGGAGATACATCAAACCTAATGGATGGATTCCATAGGTGTTTTAGAGTGTCTTGAATCATTTCCCAAGGTTTGAGATCATGTCTTGGTCAAAAGTCAAAGGTATGGTTGACTTTTTCTTAGAAACCCTAGTTTGTGGTCCAGATGAATTTGAATCTTTATATTGCTCATGAATCAAGTTCTTTGTGTCAATTTAAACTTATGAGAGGATCAATATAAGATATTTGAGGTCTTAAAAACATTTCTTGAGGTCTTGGCCCATGCCTTGCTTCAAAAGTCAACTTAGGGGTGAATTAGGTCAAGAAATCCAAATTCCTGATTTTTGATGAATGCATCCCCTGAGGCTATTTTGAACCCATGATTAGATCCATGAGGTCCTTTAGAGCTTCTTGAATCATTTTTTGGAGTATTGGCTCATGCCCAGATGAAAATTTCCCTCTGGAGGCCTTGGTCGATCAAAACCCTAATTTGGTGACACTGGTGATCTTGAAGCTTGATCAGCTTGAAATGTTGCATTCCTATGCTTGATTCTTGATGTTGGAGACCTCTTGATCCTTCATGGATGTTTGAGAGGCTTGAAAATTTGAAGATCATGTCAATTCTTGATTGATCCTTTGCCTGAGTGCTCTGAGAGGGCTCAAAACCCTAATTCTTGATTGAGGTGAATGCTTAACAATCTTTGAGAGGACTGATGGGGTATGAAGATACATCCATATGTGGTGATGATTTTCCCAATGATGTGGAACCTTGTGGTCAAAATTTCGGGTATGACACATGATGATGATGATGAGGCTTCAAAATTCTTGCCCATGAAGGTATCACATACCCAAATATCCAAAAACCATAGCTTGAGGACAAAAGAACAGGAGGATGCGATTTACTTCAAATCTCTTGCCAATTTTAGTCATTTCATGAAGTGATGGACATCTTAAGATGTATTGAGGCATAAGAATATTTGTAGCTTGAGTGATAGTGACATTGAGAGCATCTCTCCCTTTATTGTCTTGAACAACTTTCCCTATCTTGAAGAATACCAATGGCATAAACACTTGATCACATGCCCTAAGAAGATCAATGATACATATATGATTGAATATAATCTCTTGCTTGAGCCTCTGAGAAACATACTCTCCTCTTGATACCCAATAAAGATAACTTGATCCCATGCTTAGACCCAATGCTATACATAAATGCAAATGCAAAATGAAAAGAAACATAAGCCACATAGTTAAGAAAAGATGAGGCAAATTTTGGGGTGTTACACCTATCATCGATAATTATAGCTTCACTGCCCTAAGCGAATTCTATTCATATTCGATCACAATATCAATCAACAAGCGAGAATGACATTATAAGAGTTATGTTTCCTATTCACCGAATTAAGCCAACGATTAAGAAATAAGCGAATTAACGAATTAAGCAAACGATAAAACGCAATTAAATTTAGGAGACATAAATCAATCGAATCAACAAAACTATTCTATGACAAATCAGATTAAGTAAACGATAATCATAAAACAGAATTGATATGAATAGTAATTTAATTGTAAAGTTATGTAAATCTCCAGGTAATTGAACCTGATTATAGTAGATCAACCTCAGAAGTTTAGTTCTCCATGAAGTTTAGAGAAAGCAAAAGTAAAATTCGTGAATAGTGAAAAGAAGGTGATGAAAAGAAGCATGGCTGCTACTAGGTATAGGGAAACATAAAAAATTCCAGTTCTAACCCAACTGGGTCGAAAAACATAAAAATCTTGGCCCAAAAATAAATATTTCAAATGTCTGAAACTTCAACGGATTATTCGAGCCTGATACACTCCGAATTAGCTCTTGGATTCAACACGAAACTTGTATCTCTTTGTCTCATCTTTCCAACGTTTATTAGAACGCGTCAATCTGATTCTCATAGCTCAAGTTACAGTTTGCACAATGAACATGTATCAAGTAACTGCTAGTGCTGAAAATAAGCTGCGAAAATAAAATAAAGCTAGAAACAAACTTAAATATGAAAACACATTAAAATAGTAAAAATACTCAAATAAACTGTAGGAAAGCCTAAGTATAACAATGGAAGAATGTGCATGAAGATGCACTGATCACTCACCAACCAGTGAAGTATAACTTTCTAGATGAGGACGTTTTGTTTATCAGAGATTATGAAACTCCAGAACCTGACAAAGGACCCGAACCAGGAGCGCGATGGACGCTCGTGTTCGACGGTGCCTCCAATGCTCGAGGTCGTGGATTTGGTGCTATCCTCACCTCTCTAACATGTTTTCATCTTCCATTCACCGCTAGATTATGCTTTGAATGAAATAAGAAAATGGCTGAATACGAAGCATGTACCTACGGAATTAAAGCGGCCATTGACATGAGAATCAAGATTATTGAGGTCTATGGAGATTCTGCTCTGGTGATTGGCCAAGTCAGAGGGAATTTTGAGACTCGGGATACCAAGTTAGTTCCATATGAAAGACACATTGCAAAATTGATTCCCTATTTTGATGAAATCACTTTTCATCATATTTCTAGGGAAGAGAATCAACTAGCTGACGCTCTTGCCACCTTGGCATCCAGTTCAAGGTCAAATGGAAAAACGATGCACCCGCTATCTGCATTGATCATTTGAACGAACCAACACATTGTTTAGCAATTGAGGACGAGTCTGATGACAAGCCTTGGTTCTACGACATCAAACGGTACTTAGAAAAACAAGAGTATCCCGAGGGTATAACTATCATTTATAAGAAGGCTCTCAGATTGCTCTGCGCCATATTCTTCTTGAGTGGTGATGTCTTATACAAAAGGAATTATGGTTCCGTGTTACTCAGATGCGTGGATAGACACAAAGCAAACACGATCATAAGGTCCAAACATGAGGGATGTGAAGGTGTACATGCCAAAGGGCCTGCCATGGCTAAGAAGATGCTTCGAGCTAGTTATTACTGGATAACGATGGAGGTCGATTGTTACAACTTTGCCAAAAGATGTCACAAATGCCAAATCTATGGTGACAAGATCCATGTGCCACTAACTCCATTGAATATTTTGACTTCTCCTTGTCCCTTCTCTATGTGGAGTATTGATATGATTAGAATGATCAAGCCGAAAGCTTTCAACGGTCATAATTTCATTCTCGTTGCCATTGATTACTTCACCAAGTGGGTTAAAGTTGTTCATATGTGAACGTTACACGCCAAGTGGTTGCAAGATTCATCAAGAAAGAGATAATTTGTCGCTATGGTATTTCTAGAAGAATTATCACTGACAATGCCGGCAACTTGAATAATAAGATGATGAAGCAGTTGTGTCAAGAACTCAAGATCGAGAACCATAACTCTTTACCGTACCGGCCCAAGATGAATGGTGTTGTCGAAGAAGCAAACAAAATCATCAAGAGGATTGTCCAAAAAATGGTCAGAACTTACAAAGATTGGCATGACATGCTTCCCTTTGCATTGCATGGTTACAGAACTTCAATTTGCACTTCCTTGGGGCAACATTGTATTCACTCATGTACGGTATGGAGGTCGTCCTACCTATCGAATTCTAAATCCCTTCACTCAGAGTCATCATAGAAGCCGATCTCGATGAAGCTGAATGAGCCTAATCCAGGTATGATTGGTAAACCTCATCGAAGAGAAACGCTTGACAGTCGTCTGCCACGGTCAACTGTACCAGAGACGCCTCAAAAGAGCTTTTAACAAGAAAATTCTTACTCGAGGATTCCAAGAAGGTGAACTCGTGCTTAAGAGATACTCTCTTATACACTCGGATCCACGAGGCAAGTGGACTCCCAACTACGAAGGAAAAAATGGGTATCCCGATGGACAAAAAAAGAAATGTCCATGCAAAAGTTAGGGATAAAATATATATATAAACAAGCCCGCTAAGTTGAAAACCCGAAAGGGCGATGTTACGGTGAGAATTGGATATCAAGCTATTGATTAAACTTGAATCACAAATCTTTTAAAGATTCACCGCCGAGCTTTGATTTATCCAAGGGAAAGGGTAAAGATCGTATAAAAACCCTAAGTTCGCAATGTAACAACAATGCTAAGAGATTGTGGGGTTCGGGGGTTGGTTATAACTAGGGAAGGTGTTAGCATCCTAAGCATATATAGTACTCTATAAGAACCTCTTTCTAGTATTTGTGTTATTGTTTGCTATTGTTTTGTGTTTGGCTTTTGTGGTGAAGATAGAAACCTAAGGGTTTAGTCACTAAGTATGCTCGCCAAAACTTCGCGGTCTTGTGCCTACATATCCTTACAAGGATGGAATCAGAGCATTTGTAGTTCACCTCACTAAGGATGAATGAACACTTGATTATGATCAAGGTTCAAAGAGGGAGGTAAGTGTTATGGTCATAACACTTTCTTGACTTAACAAAGCCAAAAGAGTTGTAAGTTCTACCCTAAGTCTAAGTTTGAAAGAACTTAATGACTCTAACAAGGTCAAGGGGAATGGGTATTTCTAAGATACCTATGACATTGAGTCAATAGAGAGTCTTTCCCTTAGATTAAGGAAACAAGAGGCAACTTAAGGATGGAAGCTAACAAGCTAACATCACTTGGAGGGAATAACTTGACAAAGTATGAACAATATGAATGAGATGAATAAGTATGATATTCAAACATGATATCAATTGCAAGCATTTAAAGTAACAGTCAAACATAATGTTAATTGATAAAGCATATGGTTACAACCAAAGTGTAAGAGTTGATGTGACAACATCTAAAGACTTGACAAAGTCATAAAAGAAACAAGGTAACAACCAAGCATATTCAAAGTTATAAATCAATCATGGTGACAACCAAGGTAAGTACATTCGAACAAAGATGTTACGACATCCATACACACATGAGGTATAGTTCTAACAAGACTAAAGTATCATGGATAACAAGTTTAAATGCACAATGAAGGCAAGCATGCATTAGGGTTTACTAACACCACTTAATCATGAATACAAGACAAGTAAAGATAAGTTGTAACAACACTTTCATAAATACAATTTAATACTCAAACATGGATAAGTTATAACTACACTTAAACATGGATGAAAACAATATTCAAGTTAAAATGTAAAAGTTATAACAACACTTAAACATGGATGAAGACAAAGTTCAAAGATGAATTAAGGCATGTATAAGTTAAAGCATTACTTAACATGGTAACAATCAAGATTCAACGTAAACATGTATAAGTTAAAACATCACTTAATCATGAATACAATTTAAGACAAGTAAAGGTAACAACTAAAGCATACTTGAACAAAAGGACATGTTTATGACAATAACATGTGGATGAAAGCAAAGTTCAAGTTAACATGTAAAAGTTATAACAACACTTAAACATGGATGGAAACAAAGTTCAAGTTAACTTGTAAAAGTTATAACAATACTTAACATGGATAAGAACAAGAGTTCAAAGTTTAACATGTATAAGCCAAGACATCACTTATCATGGAGAAAGTTCAAAGATGGACAAGTAACGGTAACAACCAAAGTATACTTGAACTAGGATCAATGTTTATGACAATAACATGTGGATGAAGATGCAAACATACAATGGATGACATGTGAGCATACTTTTAGATGACAAGTTTAAAGTTTAAACATCATGTGAACTTAGTTAAAACATTACTTGAACATTTAAGCATGGATGCAAGTTCAAAATGTTAAGACAAGTTGGTAACAACCAAACATACATGGTATGAGTTCAATCATGGTCTTAAACAAGTAAGAAACACCACAAAGTTTTAAGCATACAAGCATGTATTCAAAGGCACATTCAAGGAAAAAATCAAGTGTTTAAGAACACATAAACATGGTATAATCAACACAAAGGTACATATACATATCAAAGTCATGTAAAAATGGAAGGAACATCACATGTTAAGGAAAAATAGTCAAGCAAAAGCTCATGGTATGGACAAAGCTCAACATACACTTTTAACATGTAAACATGCATAAAAAAGGCATCAAGCTCAATAAAAACACAATGTACACGTTCACAATGTCATACAAAGTTTATACAAGATGAATATAGTCCACACAAGGCAACATGTACAAAGGAAATC
This sequence comes from Lathyrus tuberosus, assembly GCA_022829125.1. Classification (NCBI taxonomy): domain Eukaryota; kingdom Viridiplantae; phylum Streptophyta; class Magnoliopsida; order Fabales; family Fabaceae; genus Lathyrus; species Lathyrus tuberosus. The sequence continues at coordinate 5,334,674 of JALAZF010000390.1, forward strand.
AAGGAATAATTCAAAAGAATCAAGATAAGCCTTAAGAAACACTAAAAATATCACACACTTTTAGCAGTCATAAATGCATAAAAAAATTATTTTTGTAATTTTCTTTTCACAAATAGAAAGTACACAATATCATGAACATTTTGCAAAAAGAATGGCCTAAAATGATTAAAAATGAAGAAGTTATAGAAATTTGAAATTGCAAAGAAAATAAAGGAATTAAGTGTTAAAACAAATGGGGAATGGTCCCCATGGGTGTTGAACCCACACTGGTCAGCATACAAGCCAAAACTCTAACCATCTAAACCAAGGCACGCGCTGTGATTAAAAGGTGGAGGTACGATATTATATGTGTAGTTTAATCGAAAATCCAGAAAAAATAAAAGAACTGGGGCGAGGGGGATTCGAACCCCAGTTCTGATGGTCTCAAGGTACTAAGGCGCGCATGTTTAACCACTGGGGTGGTGATACATCCATTTTATTATTTCCCCCCATTAAAATAAGTACTTGAAAGTGACCTGAGGTCGGACAAAAAGGGCTCCATGACCATGACTACCAAGAAAGATTAAGTTTTCAACCAAATGCAAAATTCTCTCTAACTTACTCATTTCTTAATGAAAATGGATGACCCAAAAACCAAACTTAGCTAAAATTTCACAAGGATGGTGGTATTGGTTTTTTTTAAGTTATTATATTTCAAAACACGATAGCATGACCTAAAAAGCTTTAAATTTGCATTTTCTATATCACAGTCTCATAAAATCATGCATTGCACTAAAAATGATTCAAACATGTCATAAATAACATATCAAACATGTCCATACTCAGTGTACATCAAAGTCATGCATATTTCAAGAAGTTCAAGGTTTTTGGAATCTTACCTCTTGAAGCACACTTGCAACTTCCACAAGACTTGTTACAGAAATAACTTGATGCTTTGGATACCTCCAATATACCTATAAGAAGCTTTTTGAATGCTTAGAACCAAAGAAAACCAACTAGAACAGAAAGTTCCTCCTTCTTGCAAATGTATCAAAAGTGACCAAAATGGAACTTCAGTTAAATGAAGTTACAGATGCACAAAGATGTTTGGAACAACTTAGGGATGTTTTATAGGGTGTGTTTGACGTGTTTGAGTGTTTGGAAATGGTCAGAATCAAGACTTGGCTTGAAAAATGCAAAAAGTTAAAGGAATGAGGTTTTGAATGCTGGCTTTCTGGTTTTGCAGGTTTGGGGTGAAGATGAAGGTTTGGACACCTTCAAGAAGTGATTTGTGATGTGTTTGAACAAGTGTTTGAGTGGTTTGAGGTTTGTATAAGACAAATGGGAAGTTTGTGCAAGATGACGTTTCTTGGAACAAAAGGAAACTATGAACAAGGTTATGGTTTTGGAGGTTTTTGAGGGAGGAATGCTGAGGTTTTGTTGTGTGTTAGAGGCTTGGAATGAGCCTCTATTTATAGGGAAAGAGTGAGGCTTCTTGCTCTGCAAAATTGCAATGGCATAGTTCACTTGGTTTGGTTGAATTTCAATGAATGGTTTCATGGATTTTTTATTTTCCAATGCAAAGTACCAACTCTCTTAGAGTTAATGAGTGTTTTAGAGACTTTGCTTCTATGAAAAGAAAGTGGTTTCTAAAGAAGCAACATGTGAGAGGCTCAAGGCAAGTTGACTTTGTGATTAAAGTCACTTTTCCAAAATGGCATTGTGAACTTTCTTCCAAAAATGGCATAATCACTTGGTTAATGCTTCAATTCAATGTGTACAGCCTTTAATGCTTGTACAACCTTCTGATTATGGATAGATTTAGAAGTCTCAAGACCTGTAATCAAGGATTTTGCAGATTGGATTTGAATTTGCAACTTGCATTTTGATGAAAATGGCCAAAACTTCAAGTATGGAGGGCCAACTTCCCTTCATCAAAACTCCTAGCTCAAAAATTCTATGGAAGAGTTATTATACTTTCTGAAAATCCCCAAACATGCTCTACAACTTTCATGTTTGATGAATTTCTTGAATCTTAAGTGATCATGGTGAAAATTGGCTCCAAAGATTGGTACTTTTGATGAACAAAAACTGTTTTTGAAAAATTTCTAAGTGTGGGAAGATTTTTCACAACTTGATGGCTCCATAACTCAAAATCTAAGCACAACTTGATGGCTCCATAACTCAAAATCTAAGTGTGGGAAGATTTTTCACAAAGTTGTAGTATGTTGTGAGGGCTTCAATTTGATCTTTGGAACACAAAAATTGGATGTCTAGATTGAAAGTTATGACTCTCCAAAGTTGGCACAAAATTAGGGTTTTTCTTCCACATTTAGAAAAAGTTCTAGTTTCTTAACTTTGCCCCTATTGCAAGAAACCTTTCAATTCTTGATTTTTCATGCTCAAACTCATTGATCAAAAATGTCTTGATGAAATTTATCTTGAGGACTTCCATTTTGACCAAAAATCCAAAAAGTCAAAGAGTTGACTTTGTCAGATAAAGCTTATGTATCAGATGAATTCAACTATATGATCTTCAATAAAGATCACTACAAATTGGTCCAAGTAGCGTTGGAATATCCGATTCATGTAATCCATGAAAACAGCTGAGCATTCGTCACACTGAAAGGCATTATAAGAAACTCATAATGGCCATAACGGGTTCTAAACGCAGTCATTGGTATGGCTGGACTCTTCACACGGATTTGATGATAACCCGACTGTAAATAAATCCTTGCGAACACACAGACTCCGTTCAATTGATCTAGCAGGTCGTCTATCCTGGGTAAGGGGTACTTGTTCTTGATGGTGACTTTATTCAACTGGAGGTAATCAATACACAACTGCATTCCACCATCCTTCTTATTTACTAGCAATATTGGAGCTCTCCAGGGTGAAACACTTGGTCAAACAAAATGCTTAGCTTAGCTCGGGTTTTGTGACGCGACCACTACCGCATTAATGTTATTTTCTAATTTCTAATATTTATCCTATGATGCTAAAAAGGAAGGGGAAGATATCGTAAACTAACCCTGCTCGCAAATATTTTTCTTACAAATGCTAAGAGATCTAGAATCGGGGATTGGTTATACTGAGGGAAGCTATTAACACCCTAAGTATCTATAGTGATCTATAGGAACCTTTATTTGCATATATTTCTACTGTTGAATTATTTGTTTGCTTAAGTTAGTTTGCTGCTAAATTGGGAAAGTTTCTCCTTTAGGAGAATTGAGGAAATGTTTTTGTTGTTTTTTTGGGGTTTTCTATTATTTTTGGGAAGGTACTAGACCTAAGGTTTTTTATTAGTGCGCTCACTAAGATTTCTCAATCTCATGCCTACGTATTCCCAAAAAGGGGATTAGGGAAATCAGAACGTTCGTAGTTCCTCCTATTCTATGGGAGGAAATTGTTTGGTGTCTTGTTCAAAGCCCAAGATTGAAGCTAAAAGAGTATTTGTGTCTTGTTCAAAGCCCAAGATTGAAGCTAAAAGTTTGACTGAGAGAATTTGTCATCTCTAAAGGGAGATATCTCACCTATTAATCACAAATACTGAAGAGTAAAGTCATAAAGGAAGAAGCTTTAAACTTGGATCTTTGTCACCCTAAGCAATGCCACGTCTTTCTTTATGGGAAAAGAGAAATATCATGAAGGAAGAAGCTTTAAACTTGGATTTTGAAATATCCAGGGCAATGCCACATCTTTCTTCATGAGTTTTATCATAAGGGAAGAAGCTTTAAACTTGGATTTTGAAATATCTAGAGCAATGCCACATCCTCCTTTATGTAAAACAATTTGATTGGAAATTTTGATTTAAAATGTGATGTATAGAAGGGATATCCTCCTACAGAGAGGACTTAGAGTCTCATCTGTGGGGAAGTTGAATTTAGTGCCTTGATAATAACCCAAGGTTGAAGCTAAAAAAAGTTGAAAACTAACTCAACTGGGAGTTTTCATCTGTCTTGTACAAAGCCCAAGATTGAGACTGACTGATTGGAGAATTTATTGGTATAGCCTGAGAGAAGGCTAATAACTGTTGAGTAAGCTTGAAATGACTGGCTCAATACTGATGGTTTGGCTGACTCTTTTGGGGATTTTATTTGTATCCTGTACAAATCCCAAGATGGAGAAGCTAAAGATTTATTGCATAGATGACTAAGAATTGACTTATGCTTTTAAGAAGACTGAGGGTCCTTGTATGAAGCCCAAGAGGAGGCTATGATTCTGCGGAGATTCTTTATATGATGTCCAAGGGTAGGTAATGATGCTTGGGTAAAGCCCAAAAGGAGGCTAGAGGATTGAGTGAGACTTCCCAAGTCTCCTTGTATGAAGCCCAAGAGGAGGCTATGATGCTTGGATAAAACCCAAGAGGAGGCTATGATGTTGGGGAAGCTTCCTATGTACAAAAGGGAACTAGTTGTTTGAACTATGTTTTAATGAGTGAAGGGATCCTATTGTTTGACCTATGTCTAAACTGAGGATGACTTAAATGCTAAGAGAAACAAGATATAAACAAGTATATTATCAAGCATGAAATGAATTGAAAAGGTGGTGTTGGGTCTTATGCTCTGATAAGGGTGTAGCGTGCGATTTTTGTCGGTGACGCGACCACATTACCGCAATGGTTGGAATTTGGTGCTACTTTCTGATTTCTTATTTATCCTATGAAGCTGGAAAGGAAAGGGAAGGTATCTAAAACTAACCTTGCACGCAAATGTTTTCTTTAACAAATGCTAAGAGATTGGGGGGTCGGGGTCAGGTTATACAAAGGGAAGTTGTCAATCACCCCGTGTATATATGGTTATCCATAGACCTTTTATGGCATGTTTTTCTGTTGGTTTAAATACTTTCTGGTGTTTGTCTGTTGTGGGTTGGGAAAGTTTCTCCTTTGGGAGTGTTGAGAAGATGTTTCTGTTGTTTTCGGGTTTTTTGTTGTTTTTGGGAAGGTGCTGGACCTAAAGTTTTTTATTTGTGTGCTCGCTAAGATCTCACAATCTTATGCCTACATATTCCTGTAAAGATATTCGGGAAATCAGAGCAATCATAGTTCCTCCTATTTCTATGGGAGGAAAATGTTTGGTGTCTTGTTCAAAGCCCAAGATTGAAGCTGGCTGAGTATTTGTGTCTTATTCAAAGCCCAAGATTGAAGCTAGAGGGGTATTCGAGAGAGAATTTGCCATCTCTAAAGGGAGATATCTCATTTATTCATCACAAATTTTGGGAAATTGATTATAAGGGAAATCACTTTAACTGGGATATGTGGATCCAACAATGCCATAATTTCCTTTATAAGGGTGATGTCATGAAGGAAGAAAACTTTAACTCAGTGTAGAGCAATTCCATTTTTTCCTTATGAATCTTTCATGCTAAGATAAGGACATCGGCTTGGATGTAAATAATCCAGAGGCTTACCACTTATAGCAGTTAGATGAAAGAGGAAGTTTACCAGGATAAGAGACGGACCACAGCTTGGATTTTTGAATCAACAAGTGTGCCACTTACAACAGTTATCTGGAATTAGGGTTTTTTTATTGTCTGTTTTGATGTGTGATGTACAGAGAAATTCCTTCCTACTGAGAGAACTCTTGATTTCCTCTGAGGGGATGTTGATTTTTGTGTGCCTTAATCAAAGCCCAAGGTTGAAGCTAAAAGGTTGACTCTGCTTAGGGATTTTTATCTATCTTGTACAAAGCCCAAGATTGAGGCTGAAAAGGGATTGACTCCACTGGGCAGATTTATCTGTCTTGTACAAAGCCCAAGATTGAGGCTAATTAGAGATTGACTTAGCTGGAGAGTATGACCTGTCTTGTACAAAGTCCAAGATTGAGGTTGAAAAGAGATTGACTCCACTGGGGAGGTTTTATCTGCCTTGTATAAAGCCTAAGATTGAGGCTAACTCTACTAAGGAAAATCATTATACAAAGCCTAAGAGGAGGCTTGCTGGGGAGATTCTTATATGAAGCCTAAGAGGAAGCTGACTTCTGCATAGGATTGTTGAAATCCAGAGGCAGTTCCCATATGTATTGGGGAATCTAAAGGTTTTACTCTTTCTGGGGATTTGGAGAAGAGTTGAAATATCAGAGACCAAGAGGCTCTGATTCTGTTAGGGTTTTATTGATGGTGAATTGACCCTGTCTGGGTTTTTTAAGGTGAACGTTAAAGATTGAGTTTAAAAACCTATGGAGGTTCTAACTCTGCTGGAGATTAGTGTGTTGATGAAATGATCAGGGTTTTTTTTTGTGTTTTTAGGAAACTTGAGGGCTTCTTTGAGATCCAAGAGGAGATGAGACTTTCCAAGTCTACTGGTATAAAGAGGTTGACTCTTAGCTAGAGAATGATCTTTGTATGATGCCTAAGAGGAGGCTGATGTTTTAAGGGATGAGAATCAACCCTAGAATGGTCTGATGTTTTGGAATTCTGACTCTCTGGAGGATTGAACTAGTTGAGATGACTAAGTTTTTTCCTATACCTGTAGGAGGTCTTCGGGTCCTTGTACTAAGCCCGAGAGGAGGCAGAAAACTTCTAAGAAGCTTTTGGGTCCTTGTACAAAGCCTAAGAGGAGGTTGGGGATGCTTTTAAGAAGCTTGTGGGTCCAAACCTAAGAAAAGTTCAAGAAAGGTTTCACCAAGAATTAATCCTTCCGTTACTGAACAGTTCTAGAGTTTGAATAAATTCAAAAGAGGTTTCACCGGGAATTAGTCCTCTTTGGGGAAATGAATTTCTTGTACACAATACTTCTAAGTTAGGACAGTCTTGAGAAAAGTTTCACCGGGAATAATGCCTTTCTCTGTTCCATATTGTAAAAGCCAAGATGAGGCAAGACTGTATCTGGAATTTCCTATGGGGAACTAGTTTTGATTGTGTTAAAAGAGTAACCAATGGTTTGATCTAAACCTAGACCTAATTGCTGGGGAAAACTCTAAGCAAGTATATACAAGCATATACATATAAAGATGAAATATATAAACAAGTATATATTGAAAAGATAGTGGAACTTACAGTTGTGCATGCCCAAGCATAGTAACTACAGCTGTATGGTTAGTTTTTTCAAGAAATTGAAGAAAGTTTTGATAAAAATTTGAATTTGAATCTAAATAAAAAAGAAAGTTATTTTAAAAGGAAATTTGGGGCTTATACTCAAGGGAGGCCCAGATGATCTTTTTTGAAAAGGCGACGATCGCGTCGTAGTTTTGAAAATCACAGAGGGACTTATACAATGTCTGAGGCCCAAATTAATTATGTACAAAGGAGGTTGGGTCTTACACTCTATTAGAGGCCCAAAAGTGTTATTTTTGTACAAGAGTTAGGACTTACAACTCAAGGTGATGCCCAGATGAAAAATAGTGATCGCACCGGTATTTTGAAAATCGTATCAGGACTTATACAATGACTGAGACCCAAAAAGTTTGTGTGTGACAAGGTATGGGTCTTACACTCTATTAGAGGCCCAAAAGTGTTTAAAAATGAAGGAAAATGGGACTTACAACCAAAGGGAAGCCTCGATGAAAATTGTTTTGAAAACGGCGATCGCGCCGAGATTTTTAAAATCGTATTGGGACTTATACAATGAGTGATGCCCAAAAAGGTTTATTTACAAAGTGATGGGACTTACACTCTACCAAGAGGCCCAAAAATGATTCAAATGAAGTTTGAGAAATTAAAATTAAGAAAAACCCTAATTTTAATTCAAAAATACAAATTTTCAAAGAAAATTAAATAATAAATGATATAAAATATAAAATATATTTAAAAATAAGTTGTAATCTTTGAAAATTATTTTGAAAAATCATCTTTAATCACATGAAAGCTTGAAATCCAATTGGTTTTGAAAAATCAAGGTAAGAATTTCATTTTAAAAATGTTTAAAACAAATAAAATTAAATTAAATTCAAAAAATCAAACTATATTAAATAAATAATAATAATAATAATAATAATAATAATAATGTGATTCTTTTTTGTAAAATAAAATAATTTAACATTTTTGTGACTTTTAAAAAAAAGAATCAATAAAAAATGATAAAAAATGAGAGAGAAAATAATTTTTGAAATCAATTAATAAAACGTAAAAATTCAAATATTCAAAAATAAAAAAAAAATGGTGCCAAGAACACATGTTCTTGGTCGCGCGTGTTCTTCCTCCCCATATTTGCAAAACCTCTCATATCTCTCTGATTACTCAATGATTTTGCACGATTCAAACATCAATTCACTCGTTTTTGAACAAGGAACAAGATAGTACCATTTAATTTCGTTTCATTTAAGTGTGGAGAGAGTAATCATGTATGAACACAGAAACCCTAGAATTTGCAAAAACTATCATGAAATCCTAAACACGAATGAAACATGGCAATTGATTAAGGGTTATCACTCTATGAACTACCAGAGACAAGTTGGTAACTTGAAAATAAATTGATGATGCATGTAGTATAGAGTTTGAAGGTTTCAGGCTTACCTCTTGCAGCTGGTGATCGAATTTGATGATGGAGATGTTACAGGTGTTATGCAATGATTTAGACAGCTTCAGTGGACCTTATGTAGGGTATATGAATTCTTGGAATGGATGGAAAGCACCTGGATCACTCTGTGGTACCTCAACTGCAAATGACCTCTAGAATGGCTATGAAGGTTTGTGATTTTGGCGTTACAGATGAAGGGTGAGTGCTTGGATAGTTCATATATGATGTATATGAGGTGTTAGCATCATTGGTTTTGGCAGAATTGCTACCTATTTCAAAATTTGATAGTGACTTGTAATAGAAGTAAAATCTAGCCTAGAGAGAGTGAAATGTTAGAAAGCATGTGTTGCTATGCTTTGGGGTACTCTAACTGATCACAAATGAGCTCTATTTATAGTGCAACAAGTTTGCTTTGGCAGCAATAGTGAATTGTGGCTGGTACAGACCTTTGTCCAATGGTTTTCAAAAGGACTCTCAAGTCTTCTCTAGCCATTCACTTGGGTCAATTTTACATGCCTATGGTCTTCTGATGCTTGAGTTTATCTTGACTCATTTACAATGTTGTGGACTGATACATGCCAGCTCTATGCATTCATTCAATGCCTCATGAAAAATTTGAAAGTTTTGGATTTGAACTTTGAATGTCTCATGCCAAATGATGAGGTTTTGGACTTCCAAGGCTCTATGGTGTGTAGCTTTGCAGAGATCATGTTCATTGCACTTTAGAAACTTGTCCTGTATGGTGATAAGGCTTGTCAATTCATGGGAATGACAAAATCATGGAGCAAGTGCAAGACTGTCTTGCAAAACCAGTCTTGGAGGTTTCATGTTTCCATGCTCATAACTCCCTGCTCAAGTTGAATTACGATAAGTTCTGGTACTCTTTGGAAAGCTTGTATATCCTACTTTAACTTTGATGTCCAACAATGGTCTTGAATCAACTTGGATCAAGGTGAAAAATGGCCTCAAATTTGGTGATAATCCAAGACAGATTCTGTCCAAAATTTTCACTAAGTGTTGGAAAAGTGGTCACTTTCATGTTTTTGTGATTTTGATAAATCCATAACTCAAAATCGATGAGGATTTGGAATATTTTGTAGTTGACAATTTTGAAGTATGTCATGTGAATTTTCATTTGAGCTTTGGATGGAAGAAAAAGGCCTTGTGGTTTGGAAGTTATGACTTTGCAAAGTTGGTACCGAATCACTTTTGTTCCATAACTTAGAAAATTTTAAGTTTCCTATGGTTGCCCCTTTTGCAAGTAACCCTATTTTTCTTGATTTTTCTTGATGGATGATGATCAAAATCATGCATTAACATTGTTTTTGACTTAGGGGAGCTACATTTGTGAAAAAAAATCAAAAAGTCAAACTTGATTTTGGGCACAGTTGACTTTTTGTCAGATGAATTCCAAACTGTGTGATCTTCTATGCAATCAAGTTCTTGACCTAATTCAAACCTAATGGATGGATTCCATAGGTGTTTTAGGTTGTCTTGAATCATGTCCCAAGGTTTGGGAACATGTCTTGGTCCAAAGTCAAAGGTACAATTGACTTTTTCTTCAAAACCTTATTTGTGGTCCAGATGAATTTGAAACTTGTGAATCAAGCTTTTTGGATCAATCTATTGTTGAAAATGGATCAATGTCGTGTTTTTGAGGCCCTAAAATCATGTCTTGAGGTCTTGGTTCATGTCTTGCCTCAAAAGTCAACTTAGGGGTGAATTAGGTCAAGAAACCCTAATTCCTGATTTTTTACGAATGCTTCCTCTGAGGCTATTTTGACTTGATGATTGGACTCATAAGGTCCTTTTGAGCATTTTGGATCATGTTTTGAAGTATTGGCTCATGCCCAGATGAAAATTTTCCTCTGGAGGCCTTGGAAGACCAAAACCATAATTTGGTGACATTGTGGATCTCGAGGCTTGATCAGCTTGAGATGTTGCACTCTTGTGCTTGATTCATGATATGAGGGACATCTTGATCCTTCATGGATGTTTGAGAGGCTTGACAAGTTAAAGATCATGTCAATTCTTAATTGATCCTTTGTCTGAGTGCTCTGAGAGGGTTCAAAACCCTAATTCTTGATTGTAATGAATGCTCAACGTTCCTTGAGGAGATTGATTAGGTATGATGGTACATCCATATTGTGGTAATGATCTTCACAATTATGGGAAATCTTGTGGTCAAAATTTGGGGTATGACAAGGGGCCCAAGTGTATTGTGATTGATTGAATGATTTAAGATTGATTGATTGAATGAATTAAGGTTTTGAGAAATTGAAGAAAGTTTTGATAGGAGGAGATGATTTAAATTTGAATTTGGATTTGAAGATGACTTTGATTTTGAAAAGATGAGGGAGAGAAGAAAGGTGTTGGGTCTTACACTCTGGATAGAGGCCCAAGATTATTTGTATCATGTACAAAGCCCAAGATGAACGAGGCTAAAAGATTTTCTATTTACAAAGGGGGTGTTGGATCTTACACTCTATCAGAGGCCCAAGATTATTTGTATTTGTTTATGTACAGAGGGATGGGACTTACACTCCTAACAGAGGTCAAAGATTATTATGAAAACAGTGATCGCATCGTGATTTTGAAAAGCACAATGGGACTTATACTATAGTAGAGGCCCAGAGATTGGTTTATTTATAGAAAAGGTTGGGATTAAAATGATTAATTTTGTAGGAGAAATAAAAAATTGAAATTATTTTAAAATATTTAAAAAAATTAAAATAATATATTAAATATATTAGAAATATATCAAATACGAAACGTTTTTTTGATTTTTTTGGATAATAAAATATTTAAATATGTTATTCGTTCAAAAAATCATTTGAAAATAATTAAAATTGAAAATAAAAATTAAATTTTGAAAATAATTATAAAAATATGAAAAATATAAAATATTCAAAAATTTGAAAAATGGCGCCAAGAACACCATCTTCTTCCTCGCGCACCACCACCATTATTAGATTTGCAAAACCTTTCTTATCTCCCTCAATATGCAATGATTTTAAAAGATGTAAACATGAAAATTGCTCGCTTTTGAACAAGGTACACGATGGTGGTGTTTAATTGCATTTATTTTAAGTGTAGAGCAAGATATCATGTGATGAATAGATGAACCCTAATTTTTGCAAGAACAATATGAAATCCTATACCCGATTGATATATATCAATTTATTGAGGGAAAACTTTCTATATACATGCAGAAACATGTTGGTAACTTGAAATATACAAAATGATGCATGAGTTATGGAGTTTGAAAGTTCCAGGCTTATCTCTGTTAGAAGGAATCGAATTCTATTGTAGAGGTGTTACAAAAGTGTTTTGATGAACTGGACAGCTTCCATAGACCTCAAGGAGTCTGTTGATGTGCTTGGAATGGATTGAAACCTTCTGGATTGATGGGCTCAAATCCAACTGTAGTTTGCTTTGGATGAACTATGATCATGATGAATTTGATGCTGTAGATGATGTTTAAGTGTTTGGATCACTCATATATGATGTATTTGAGGTGTTTGGTTCATTGGTTTGGATGGAATTGTTCTAATTTGAGAAATTCGAATTCTCACTCACTTGGAACTTTAAATTTTGGAGCAAGGATGATAAGTGAGAAAACAAGTAGTGATGTTGTTTTGGAGTGTTTGAAATGATAAAAAATAACTCTTATTTATAGGAGAACAAGTTTATTTTGGGAGGAATAGTGTTGGATGAGGAATCACTCTATTATCCAATGGATATAGCTTGGTAGCCTTTATCTTAAATGCCAAGGTACCAAAGTCTTCTTTGGCATAACTCTTATCTTGACTCCAACCACATTTATAGGTTTGAACACTCATGTTTCTTGACTCATCTTGACTGGTGTGGCTCATCTCTTGCTGATTCAATGTTCCACATTAAAGCTTGCAAACAAAACGTAAGTTCCATAACTAGAAATGAGGTTTCATGACTTTCAAAGGGCTAGATTCTTGACTTATGGCCCAAGTTTGCAGGTTCTTCATGATTAGCTAAGATTCTTGTTGAATTAGAGGAGGATCAGTCTTGCATAGTCACCAAATTTGGACTCAAAATCGCGGGATGCAAGTTATGTGTCAAAGTTTGTCTTTTAAAAATAGTTGCAGCAAGGTGAGTTGTGAGGTTCATAACTTCTTGCTCAAGTTGAATCAATGGATGTTCTTATACTCCTTGGAAAGATGATATGATGTACTAAAACATTGATGTTTGCATTTGGTCTTGAATCTTCTTGGATCATGGTGAAAAATGTCTTCAAAGTTGGCCAAAACATGAAAAAGATTCTGCCTAAAAAATTCTAAGTGTCAAAGTTCAAAATACCATGAAACCCTAACTTTATGGCCTTATAACTCAAAATCTATGCATTTTTTGGGGATGGTTCAGCCCATCAATCTTGTTGTATGGAAAAAGATCTATCATTTGAGCTTTGGAGGCCAAAAAATGGTTGCTTGGGTCAGAAGTTATGGCTTTTGGAAGATAGGAAAAAATCATGTTTTTCCATAACTTAGTGAAATTTTCAATTTCTCAACATTGCCCATTTTACAAGTAACCTTGATTTCTTGATAAAATATTGTTGAAATACAACAATGGATCATGTTTTCTTGTATAATGGCTCATGATGAACATATTTGGCCAAAAAGTCAAACTTTGACTTTGGGTCTTAAATGAATTTTGTGCAAAGAAACCCTAATTCCTGATTTTCAATGAATGGATGTCCCAAGGTGATTTTAAACTTATGAGTGGACTTAAAGGGTACATTTAAGTGTCTTGAATCATGTTCCAAGGTTTGAGATCATGTCTTGGCCAAACGTCAAAGGTATGGTTGACTTTTCATCAAAACCCTAGTTTGTAGCTCAGATGGATTTGAATTCTTGCACTGTTTGAGAATCAAGTTCTTTGAATCAATCCAATCATATGAATGGACTAATGTGATTTATTTGAGGTCCTTGAAACATATCTTGAGTTCTTGGCTCATGCCCAGATGAAAATTTCCCTCTGGATGACTTGGTCGACCAAAACCCTAATTTGGTGATACTAATGATCTTGAGGCTTGATCAAATTGAAATGATGAAATCTTGTGCTTGATTTGAGGATCTGTTGACCTCTATGGATGATTGAGAGGCTTGATAAGTAGAAGATCGTGTAAATTCTTGATTGATCCTTTGCCTGAATCCTCTGAGAGGCTCAAAACCCTAAATTTTGTCTAGAGTGAACACTCAACAATCTTTGAGAGGATCAGTGATGCATAAAGGTAAACTCGTATTGTGGTGATGATTTGCACAATGATGTGAAGTCTTAGGGTCAAAATTTTAGGTATGACAGATGCCCCTATTTAATCTGCTTGGACCTGAAGGTGTGAATGATGATGATATTCAGACGTTCGAGGTAATAGAGGATTAAATATCAGAATATTCGAAATTTTGATTGTGGATGTGGATGGTAGCAAATTCCCAATTTGCTTATCCATCCTTTTTTACAAATTAATCTTACTTAAAAAAAAGTAAAACTTCCCCTCGATCCTGGTCTTCAGCCATGGAACTGATCTTCGTTTCTTGAAATAAACTTCCCCTTGATCCTCGTCTCCAACCATGGAACTGGTCTTAGTTTCTTCTTATCAAGTCTTTCTCTTGACAAGGTTTAGGCAGACAAACTGTAAGGGTCTTCATCAAACTTCTCACTAGAACTCATTTGAGGAGATGCCATTCGATGGAAATAAGCTTTATCATACTTTTCTTCGGGACTCTTTCGAAGAGATGCCATAAGATGAGCGAAGACCTGGTAGCAGACTTATCAGGGAATGCCACAGACTGTAATGTAGAGGTTTGCGAATTTCTCTGTTGAGACGCCATTTTCTTGGGGAGACTTCATCATACTTCCCTTCGAGACTTCTTCGGAGAGATGCCATGTGATATCGTTCAATTTTGAGGTGCTGATGACTTTGTTGAAAGAGGGACAAACTTATCGGAAGAAGATTTCCATTTGCCGACCCAATGTGAATTTCTGGGACCAGAACAAGCTTCTTAAGAGATTGCCACTTGTTTTGTTGGGTATTGATTCTGTTAAGGAATAAACTTATCTTTGATTGAGATAGACAAATTGTTCCAAAAGAAACTGCCATCTGTCGATTGGTAGATATTTCTTGAGAGATATGATGTCTTTGCTACCAAGATACTTTGCTGCAAAGCTTTCACTTGGGATTTTCCTTTATCCGGGAAAGCAAACAGTGTCTTCCCTGGGGAAGAGTAAGGTTCCATCGGATTTCCTTTTGAATGTGGTTATGAATAGCAGTTTGCCCATCCATCTTCTTTTGCTAAGAAATGTTACTTAGAAAAGTGTAAAACTTCCCCTCGGTCCTGGTCTTCAGCCACGGAACTGGTCTTAGTTTTCTTTTGAAAATAAACTTCCCCTCGATCCTGGTTTTCAGCCACGGAACTGGTCTTAGTTTTCTTTTGAAAATAAACTTCTCCTCGATCCTGGTTTTCAGCCACGGAACTGGTCTCAATTTCTTTTGAAATAAACTTCCCCTCGATCCTAGTTTTCATCCACAGAACTGGTCTCAGTTTCTTCTGAAATAAACTTCCCCTCGATCATGGTCTTCAGCCACGGAACTAGTCTCAATTTCTTCTTGTCGAGTTTCTTTCTTGACAAGGAACGCTATTTGTAGCGGTCTTTATCAAACTTCTCACCGAGTTTTACTGGGGAGATGCCATTTGATGGAAAAAAATTTGAGGTCAGACATGTTGGGGAAACCCATTAGTCTGAGCTGTAGAGGTGTGCAAACTTCTCTGTTGGAGATGCCATTTGTCGACTCTACTGGGGAAAATGAGTCTCTTGAGAGACCACTTTTCACTTGGTGAGGTTACATCATACTTTTCTTCGAGATCTTTCTCAGAGAAATTCCATGTGATGTGATCCAATTTTGAGGTGATGACGACTTCATTAACATCGAATTTCTTGGGAGAAAAACTGATGTATTGCCAAGAGTCTTTTAGTGAAGAGGCTTTCTCTGGGGATTTTGCTTAATTCGGGAAAGAGAAAATATCATCTTCAATGGTGAAGAGTGATGTTCCAAAGGTGTCAGTTAAATGTCTTCTTGCCTTTCAGAGGTTCAAGTTATCAAAGTGGTCAAGGACAGTCTCCAATCCAAAAATAAACTGGGGAGAGATTGCTTAGGCTGCACTTTATCAGACGAGGAAAGAACTAACAACTCTATCCGTGAGAGGACTTTATCAATTGGGGATGAAAATGACCAGAGTCATATTAATGCAACATATGTATGAATATGAATCAATCATGCATGATGTATGTATGTTTATGCTGACAAAACAGACACAACATGCAGACTGGTAAATGAACACGACAGGATACTCGACCACTATGGGGGGACAAAAAAAGTATCATTGGTTCAGTGATAGTAATCCTTCCTTTCTTGGGAGGGGTAGACCCTATTGGGAAGAAAAACCATCAATTGGTCTTCAGAGGTAAGAACTCTGCCGGGGATATCAGATGGGACATTACATCTAAAACAATTGATCCTTTCTTCAGGGTGTACTGGTTAAAAGGAGTACTTTGATTCTGCATTTTAAGGTTTAATCACTTTCGGAGAAGCCATCGATGTTCCTTTTTGTGTTCAGTAGTAAAAAAGAATTGCCATCTTTATTTTTAAAAGCAGAAGAAAATTTGACAAGTAAATTCATTTTTGTTTTGTTTCAAGAATCATTGATCATATTAAAAAATGTCATTCTATTAAGCAAAAAAAAATGTGAATTGCAAACAAAAGCACTAGGGCTCCAATTTTATTGATAAAATGGTAATCTTCCAAGCACGTGATCCCATAGAGCATTACAAAGTTTAGAAAATGGTAATTTGATGGAAACGGGGCTACATTGAAACATAACGACCACTATCCTTCTACCAACTTTGAATTCTTGACATTCTGAGCTTCTGTCGAAGGTGACCTTGACTGAAGTTTTTTCGACGGATGGCGTCACCGCTGGGGATCCAATCTTGTCAGACGTAGAAACTTGCCATGAATCCCTATTTTTTTGCCTAGATTTCCTTTTGAGGCTTTCAATCCATCGGGATGACTTTTGCTTATGTCTTTAATTTTTTCCTGGACCAACCTTTCGGGTTTTCAATCCACCGAGACGTTTTTTTATTTAGGCAAAGTATTTCTTAACTACATCAACATTCATGGGGTAGGTAAACTCCTCTTCATCCATGGTTGCAAGTCTCAAGGCACCGCCTGAAAAGGCTTTCTTAACAACATAAGGGCCATCATAATTCAGAGTCTATTTGCCCCTAGAATCAGTGAGAAATGATTGTATCTTCTTAAGCACGAGGTCTCCTTTTCTGAAGACACGGGGCCAGACCTTTTTTTCAAATGCCTTCTTCATTCTTTGCTGATATAACTGACCGTGACATAAAGTTGTCATTCTTTTTTCTTCGATTAGGGTCAGTTCATTGTACCGATTTTGACACCATTCAACTTCTGTTAGCTTGGCTTCCATCAAGACTCATATTGATGGTATCTCTTATTCTATGGGGAGTACTGCTTCCATGCTATATATTAGAGAAAAAGGGGTTGTCGTTGTTGAAGTGCAAACAGATGTGCGATAATCGTGAAGAGCAAAGGGTAGCATCTCATGCCAATCTTTGTAGGTTAAAACCATCTTTTGAATGATCTTCTTGATATTTTTTTTAGCCGCCTCTACCGCTCCATTCATTTTAGGTTAGTAAGGAGATGAGTTATGGTGTTCAATTTTGAACTCAACACACAACTCTTTCATCATCTTGTTGTTCAGGTTCGATCCATTATCCGTAATGATCTGGCTCAGAATACTATAACGGTGAATGAGATTGTTCTTGATAAATCGGACTACCACTTGTCGAGTTACATGGTGTATAACGCTGCTTCGACTCATTTGGTGAAGTAGTCAATGGCTACCAGGATGAACCGATGTCCGTTTGAAGCTTTGGGTTCAATCATGCCAATCATGTCGATTCCCCATATAGAAAAAGGCCATGGAGAAGAAAGAACTTTAAGATGCGTCGACGGTACATGGATTTTGACAGCGTATATCTGACACTTGTGACACCTCCTCATGTACTGGTAGCAATCGGATTCCATTGTCAGCCAATAATATCCTGCTCTCAGAATTTTTCTCGCCATTGTGTGTCCGCTGGCATGAATGCCAAAGGATCCTTCGTGAATCTCTCTTATCAACATGTTTGCCTCTTGTCTGTCTACGCATCTGAGCAAAACCATGGCGAAGTTTCTCTTATAGAGTGTATCTCCATTCAGGAAGAAGTTGACAGCCAGTCTTTTGAGAGTCTTCCTGTCTTTTCTTGATGCTCCGGGTGGGTACTCTTGGTTTTTAAGGAAGCGCTTGATATCATAATACCAGGGTTTTTCGTTGATGACTGCTTCAATTGTGAAGATGTAAGCGGGCCTTTCAAGGTGCATTATGTCAATCTTAGGTACGTCTTTCCAATGATTTACAACAATCATGGAAGAGAGAGTGGTCAGTGCATCAGCCATGTGATTTTCTTCACGAGGGATATGATGAAACTCAATTCTGTTGAAGAATGGTAACAACCTTCTCGCATAATCTTTGTAAGGAATCAATCCGGATTGGTATGTATTCCACTCTCCTTTTATCTGATTGATAACCAGGGCTAAGTCTCCATACACATCCAAGTTCTTTATCCTTAAGTCAATTGCTTCTTCGAGACCCATGATACAAGCTTCGTATTCGGCCTCGTTCTTTATGCATTTGAATGTCAATCTGGCAGTGAAAGGTATGTGGATACTCTGAGGTGTTATGATGATTGCCCTAATTCCATTTCCATAAGTATTGACAGCTCCGTCGAAAAATACTCCCCATTGGGAACCTGGTTCTGGCCCTTCGCTAGGTAGCGGTTCATCGCAATCTTTCATTTTCAAGTACATGACGTCTTTGTCTAGGAAGTCAAATCTGAATGATTCCTGATCGTCAATCAGTTGGTGAGCCAAATGACCGGCTAAAATACTTCCTTTGACGACTTTCTGAACATGATACTAGATGTCGTATTCCGATAACAGCATCTGCCAACGGGGAATCCTTCTCGTGAGAGCAGGCTTTTCAAAGACGTACTTGATCGGGTCCATTTCGGAGATTAACCAAGTAATGTGACAAATCATGTACTGAATCGAGTTTCACAGTCCGTGAACTTCTTGCTTAAGTAGTAAATGGAAGACTTTTTTCTTTTTGTCTCATCTTGTTGGCCAAGCACATAACCTATGGAATCTTCCAAGACTGTTAAGTAGATGATCAGTGGTCTTCCTTCCACTGGAGGAGACATAATCAGTGGTTTTAACAAATACTCTTTGATACTATCGAAAGCCTTTTGGCAGTCTTCTGTCCATACACAACTTTGATTCTTTATGAGTAGTTTGAAGATCGGCGTGCATGTCACGATCATGAGGGATATGAATCTCGAGATGTAATTTAGACGTCCCAAAAATTCTCTGACCTGTTTTTCAGTCTTCGGTGAAGGCATTTCTTGAATGACCTTGACTTTGTCGGGATCAACCTCAATTCCTTTTTGGTTGACAATAAATCCCACGAGTTTTCCCGAGCGGACATCGAATGTGCACTTATTGGGATTCAAGCGGAGTTTGTATTTTCTCAGACACTCGAATAACTTTGACAGGTGTTCCACATGCTCTTCTTCTGTTTTAGATTTGACAATCATGTCATCGACGTACACTTCAATCTCTATGTTCATCATGTCGTGAAACAGAGTTGTCATGGCCCTTTAATAGGTTTCCCCTGCGTTATTC
Organism: Lathyrus tuberosus; assembly: GCA_022829125.1. Classification (NCBI taxonomy): domain Eukaryota; kingdom Viridiplantae; phylum Streptophyta; class Magnoliopsida; order Fabales; family Fabaceae; genus Lathyrus; species Lathyrus tuberosus. The sequence goes on from JALAZF010000390.1 coordinate 5,353,948, forward strand.
AGACCGAACGACATTTCCTTGTAACAAAAGGTGCCCTATGGGGTGATGAATGAAGTTTTCTCCATATCTTCCAGCGCCATTTTTATTTTATTATAGCCCGAGAATCCAACCATGAAGTAGAAGACTTTGAATTTTGCTATGATGTCTACCAGCATGTCAATGTGTGGCAGGGGGAAGTCATCCTTTGGACTTGCTTTGTTCATATCCCTGTAGTCTACTCACATTCTAACTTTTCTGTCCTTTTTCGGGACTAGCACTATGTTGGCCAACCATTGAGGGTATTATGAGGTAGCAAGGAAACCTGCGTCGATCTGTTTCTGCACTTCTTCCTTGATCTTGATGGCCATATCTGGATGAGTCCTTCTCAGTCTTTATTTTACCGAAGCACATTCCGTTTTCAGTGGTAAGTGATGTTCCACGATGCTGGTATCCAACCCTGGTATGTCCTGATATGACCAAGCAAATACATCTGGAAACTCTTTGAGAAGTTATATCAAGCCTTCTCGGACAGTTGGACAAAGCAGTGCTCCAATCTTAATTTCTTTCTTTTCTTCTTCTAAACCTAAATTGACTGTTTCCAACGGCTCTTTGTAAGGCTCAATAGACCTTTCCTCTTTCCTGAGTAATCGAGAGATTTCTTCTGGAATTTCTTCGTCCTCTTCTTCTTCAGCTTCAAATACCGAGAATTCAAAGTTGGGAGAAAGCATTGGATCGTATGTTTCAATGGGGTTTAAAACAAGCAATCAGCATAACGTGATGATTCGTTTTTTAGCAAAGATAGAGAGAATGCAAGAGTGTGTGCAGTGTATTTTTTGAAAAATGCTTATTTTTATTTTGGGTTGTATTTAGGATTACCATTTTCTGAAAAACGAAAAGTGAAAACAACAATAAATGCGGGAATGATAGAATGACATTATTTATTCATGATTTGTCGATTCTTGAAACACAACCCTATAAAAAAAACTCTGTCACTTTGGGCGAAGCGAAGAGGGACATTTACAGAAAGGTAAGCCCTATAAAAACATCCATTTCACCCAGGCAAGGTGAAAGGTCAAAACAAAGATGGTAATTACTTCAACTTATGGACGGCTTTCGGGACATCGACTGCAACCCAATGGCGACGAACTCCTCTATGAATCACAAAGTCTTGTACTTTCCTTCTTGGTTTATCTTTAGAAATAATGCTGATTTCTGGCGGAGTATGATCATTTGAGTCTTCTTCCCATGCAGAATTGTCATAGGAGAACTTTTATGTCGCCTCTTCCATAGTGTTTTCACTCTCAAGAGGATCTCCCCATCCAGTTGGCTGGATGTCCTCAAGCTTGATACTAGAGCTTTAGGGAGCAGTGTATTTGACTAGGAAGTCGTACTTGCCGCTTGGCTGTCCCAAGGTGTCCCATGTTTCTGTGGGAATAGATGAGTCATATTCCTCGATGACGTTGACCTCGGGAAATGCATAGTTAATGAATTTTTGTTCTGGGTAATGATTCCATGACTCTGGGGGAGCAGGTGTGATCCTTTCAAGATCATTCAGCTGATAGACATTGTCCGACTAACTTTTTTGTCCCAAGTCTTCCGTGTATGGCTTTCATATAGGAAAGTCATCCAGGGGATCATAATAATCATAGTCAAAGTTATTTTTCATTAGATTGTCTTCCTCTAATGAATTGGGTGGAGCACGTCGTCCTTCAGGATCACAATCTCCATAGATCATCCGGACGTCTGATCTTGGTATATATCTCTGGCTCTGCTTTGGAAAACAGAGTGGCGTGTGTGCTTCTTCCTGATACACATAACCGTTATGGTTAAGGTAATATTTCCACTCTTCATCCACATCGGAGGAGTCATTTCCGTTGATGGTGTGTACTTCTTGAGATACTAGGTGGAGGAAGCCTCCACTGTGGAAGAAATCCTGAATGGGACGAAAACTTTCGTCCTTCTTTGTAGTGTGGGCACAGGTTGGAGAGAAACCAAGTCCTTTTTTTGTCTTGTTATCCGTAGGAGTTATGATCTGTCCCCATCCTTTTATGTCATTATTCCTGATCACTTTGAGAGTGTCTTTGTAAGAGAAAATTGACGTCCCTCTTTCTGGTTGATTCTCATTGCTCACAGAGAGTGCTTGGAACTAGGTTCCAACAACCTCCTCTGGTTCTACACAGGAGAATGATGATAGGTTGCTCACGATTAAGGCTTGCTCTCCGCATACTGTGACTAATTTGTCATTCTTTACGAACATCAATTTCTGGTGAAGTGTCGAAGTGACTACCCCAGCTTCGTGTATCCAGGGTCTCCCTAATAAACAACTGTATACTGCTCGAATGTCCATGACTTGGAAAGTGTCAGGACCGATAGTTATGGGGAGATCGACTTTGCCGATAACTATTTTTCTGGATCCGTCAAAGGCTTTGACGATGATCTCACTGCCTCTCATTAGAGATCCTTGAATCGATAGTCGTACCAAAGTTGATTTTGGCATAACATTCAAAGATGATCCTGTGTCTACCATTACGCTGGCTAAAGCATCATCTTGGCAGTTAACTGTAATGTTGAGTGCCATATTATGGTTCTTGCCTTCTTTTGACAGTTCTTCATCACTGAATCCTAAGTTATTGCAGGAAGTGATGTTGGAGATGATGCTGTCAAATTATCCTACTGTCACATATTATTCTACAAAGGCTTGTTCTAAGACTTTCTGTAGAGCTTCCTTGCGAGCTTCTGAACTAAGCAGGAGAGATAGTACAGAGATTCAAGACAGAGTTTGCAATAATTGGTTCACCATGTTGTACTCGCTTTTCTGGATAAGCCTCAGCATTTCATCGTTATTCTTTATAGGTTCTGGATTACTGGATTGGCCGACTTGTTGGTTGGGAACTTCCATTTTAGGTTCCTTCTCCTTGGTAGGTTCTCAAACTCCTCTGTTGAAGATCCGGTCGCTTCGGGTGACTCGACTAATGTCGGAAATGTTCACAATGGAGGGTAATGGAGTTTCTTTTCCATTTTTGATGGTTGTTACATCGTACTTGTATGGGATCGCCTTTTATGACTTGTACGGTATTGGGCCTGGCAAGTAGACAACCACAGGAGCTTTTTAGGCCTTTTAACTATCGTAGGCCACCTCAATCACCTCCTGGTTGGGAACTTTTCTTCCATCAAGAGGGACCTTTGATTCATTGAGTAGAGGAATTATGGCGCAAACGTCCTTGGTTATTCCATGATTGGAGATTACGACGGCGTTTTTGTTCTTTACAGGGAAGTAATCTTGTATCATGTTGATCGACCCATAACTCGAACATGGTCGAATCTCCTTCTGGTCCAACTGATTCTGGAGTGCTGCTCATACGAGATAACATCCTTGATTATTTTCCGAGCATACTCTACAACATTCATAATTGTACGGTGGTACCCGACCATATCCGCTTTATATGCAGTGCATCTTCACTAGATCTGTTTCTATTGAGTGGATATCATGACTTTGATGTCTACCAGGATTCCCATCAGTCATGCTAATCTGTTATGTGTCTTCATCTAGGTAAATCGAAAGCCACCAGTGGTCCAACAGATGTTGAAGAGTCCTTTGCACAAGCACACATCCTTGGTCGTCTTCGCAACATTCTTTACAGTCTAGATAATCATGTGAAGCCAGAAAACTGAGCCTAACCTGCTTAGCATGTAATTCCACTAGACTGGTACTCATCAAGCGTATGTCAAAGATCTGAACCATATTGACTTAATGGTCATTCCTTTCACGGGAGTCTTGGATCCATCCGAGATCCATTTGACGTTGGAGGCCCTTTTGTACAAAAGAGCATCCTTGATTGTCTGTTGAGCATATTGGACAAGTGTTGTAATCGTGTCGCGGAAGATTGTAATACTAACTTTGTCTCGAATGCATCACCACTAAATTGATGTTCATTTCCCAGATGTCACGGTTCTGAACAATGTTGGGATGTGCATGTGCCATGTTTACTTCACGAATCCGGTGATCCTGAATCCAGCCCATATCTATTGTTCTTGCAGAGCTACTTATACTGTGGTACACCCTTGATTGTCCTTGGAGCAGATGTCACACTGATGATAGTTAGGAGATGGCACATGGCCGTACCCGCTCTGTTTGCAATGCATCTTTACCAGGTTAGTTTCCAGTAAGCGTACATTGTGAATTTGATAATTGTTGATAGGCTCTTCTTCAATTAAATTCACTGCAGTTTTTTCGTGTTGCGGTAATGGGTTCGTCTGAAAATTTGGATTTGTATCCTTGAAAGATAAAACCCCATTCCTGGCAAGCTTCTGTACATCAGATTTGAAGCTGAGACAATTCTCAATGTTTTGTCCCGATTCCCCTTGATGGTAAGGGCAAGTTTGATCTGCTTTGAACTAAAAAGGTAGATTTTATGGTACTGCGAGAGGTGTCCGGGTTTGAACATGCCCCTTGGCCAGTAGAAGTGGAAATAACTCTACGTACAACATCGGTATAGGGTCAAACCCTGATGGTCGTGAAGTATAATTGTTATTATTGTACTGTGGACGAGCCTGCTGAAAAGGCTGTTGTGGCCTTTACTGATACTGTTGTTGATTTGGTTGGCTCTGAGCAACCTAAGGCTGATAGGTCGGAGCCAGCGCTGGGTTGATAGCGGGAGTTATTGGTACTACTGGTTGATACCTTCGCCTTTGCTTTCCTTGAGAGATATGACTGATATCTTTGTCTTTCTTCTTTTGGAAAGCACTATTGTATCTCTTAGTACTGCTAGATGGCTATGCATCTTTGACCAATCATCCTTCTCGGACTGCTTCTTCAAGGCGTACTCCCATGTTCACCATTTCAGTGAAGTCATTGGGCGCACTGGAGACCATTCGGTCGTAATAAAACGGGCTTAAGGTTTTTAAGAAGATCTTGGTCATCTCCTTTTCCTCAAGAGGGGGACAGATCTAAGCGGCAATTTCACGCCATCTCTGAGCATATTCTTTGAAATTTTCCTTATCCCTTTGTGACATTGCTCTGAACTGATCCCTATCTGGTTCCATGTCCAAGTTGTATTTATACTGCTGAAAGAAGGCTGCCCCGAGATCTCTGAAAGTACTATCTTGGTGCAGTTTAAACCCATGTACCATTTGAGTGCGGCTCCGGTTAAACTGTCATGGAAGTAATGGATCAGTAGCTATTGATTGTCTGTTTGGGTTGACATTTTTTTAGCGTACATCACCAAATGACTTTGAGGGCAAGAGTTGCCTTTGTATTTTTCAAAGTCGGGTACCTTGAATTTGTGCGAGATCTTTACATTAGGGACCAAATAGAGGTCGGAGGCGTCCTTTCCGAATAAGTCTTGACCGTGAATGGCATGCAGTTCCTTCTGCATTTCCAAGAATTATTCCTGGAACTCGTTCATCCTTTCATATACTTCTTCATTTCTGCCAGAAGTGGCTTACATAATCTATCCTTCCGGGATAGTGTATACCACTGGTTGTGGTATAGACATTACAACTGTGATTCTTGGCGCTTAAGTGCCCTGAAGTTTGTAACCTTCAGGTGTTGCTGTCGTAACCCTTGCATCTTCATTTTCCTGAAGTTTGTAACCTTCAGGTCCAGCGGTTCCCGCTACGGCTTCCGGGTCTTCAATGACCGGTGGGAGATATCCTTCACGTATAAAGTTGAAAGGCATGCCCCAGGGGCGCCCTTTAGGCATGTTGTACCGAGGATCGCCATCATGTGTCTTAAATATGGGTGTAGATGTAATCTGTGAGATCACAATCCTTTGATGCTGCTGCTCCTGAGCTATGGCCAGGGATTGCATGTTGCTGTGAAGTTTTTCCAAACTTTCTTTTAGAGCGTCGATTTCTTCTCTCGGCTCTCTATTCTCTTCCTCGAGATCGTCCATTTTCTTTTGTCGATTGGCCCGAGTATTGTACGAATGAGACAGTTTGACTCTAGGATTGTGACACATACGTGAGATTAAAAAATAACAAATTTGTTATGTGAGAATGATGAATAATATGCAAAGACATATTTTTTAGTTTTTGTTTTTCAAAAAGAAACTTCAACAATTAGATTGCAAATATCACACAATGAGGGAAACCCATTTTATTAAATTCGAAAGATTGCAGTATTTTACAAAGAAAAGTACAGTATATTTTACAAAGTGCTGTAAGGAAAATGTTTAAGCTCATGGATTCTGAGTCCTCTCTGAAGAGAGCTCAGATGCCAGTTCCTGTATTTTTCTTTTCTTTGATCGGGCCTCTTCAGCCGTTGTCGGGTCAATGATCCTTTTCCAAGTGAAAGGAGTGAGTGAATTTCTTCGTTCTTCCTGACTTTCTATAGCATGCTATTCTAATATCTCAATCAGAGCATCCTTCTCCTTTAACAGTTCCTGAATCTTGGTACATTCCAAATTAAGGATCTGGTATTTGTTCTTCCAAGAGTTCTTCTCAAGTTGAACTTTGTTGAGAGCGACCTGGAGTTTTTCCGCATTAGACATGAAATAAAGGATAGATTCCTTTAACGAAAAAACTTCTTGATGAGGGTAAGGCATCCTCAGCTTGAGGGCTCTAGTTTGCACCCAGTGGAGATAAGGTTCCATGGAGGTACATTTTGGTCTTCCCAGAGACTCTCTGCCTTTCCTGTGAATATGTTGCCAAGCATGCAATATTTCTTTCTTTAGTGCCCTGTCATTTTCCCCTTCCTTGAAGAAAAGACCTTCCATATGAACATTATGTGGGATATTCTTCATCGGGTATCCGAGTTGACGACGAGCTAAAATTGGATGATAGTTGATCCCTCATTTAGTACCAATGAGGGGTACATTGGGGAAATTTCCACAAATGTTAATGATCTCTATCCCTTCGTAAATCCTATTGTACCAATCTATGTCAGAATTGGTAAGAGACATAATCCTCTGTGACCAACGTAGAGTACTCTTGTGGTCCCAAAAAGCAGCAGACTTGGGCAAATGGGAAATGAACCATTTGTAGAGTAAAGGTACGCAACATGTGATCATTCCTCCACTATACAATTTTGGTCAATTTTTGTACTTATAGAATGGGTTCTAGAAGGTTCCCAAAGTCATTGACCCCTCATAGGGATATCAACAGCAAGCTGATTCACTCGAGCGAGCTATAATATCCTAGGATGAATCTCTTTTGAGTGTAGTATCGCGTATCAACTATTCCCGATAGTCACCGCACTACCAAATGGCCATATGGCTAAATGTCTGCTAAATCCTCAGGGTCATGGGTACCACACTAGGATAAACGATGCTTTCACGACAATCGGTCGTTCAACATCAATATTTCCACACGGGTATCTCGCCTGATTCGGTGGAATGCCAAGTTAGCTTGGTTGGGATTCACTCCATATAAGCGTTTCCCGGATATGCCAGCACTTACCTTAATGTTCTCTCAAACTTTCCACATGCGTATTAATCGCATTCCCAGTTAACATAAATTTAAACACGAGTATCAAGTAGTATAACAGTAAATGATATATATATATATATATAGTAGAAAGTATAGAAAAATAAATTCCAAGCAAAGCCTAGACCTCTTAGGAACTCTAATCCTAAAACACTCCCCAGCAGAGTCGCCATTTTTCTGCAGCATGCGATTTTTGTCGGTGACCCGACCACCTTACTGCAATGGTTGGAATTGGGTGCTACTTTCTGATTTTGTTATTTATCCTATGAAGCTGGAAAAGAAAAGGAAGCTATCTAAAACTAACCTTGCACGCAAATTTTTTCTTTAACAAATGCTAAGAGATTGGGGGGTCGGGGTCAGGTTATACAAAGGGAAGTTGTCAATCACCCAGTGTATATATGGTTATCCATAGACCTTTTTATGGCATGTTTTTCTGTTTGTTTAAATACTTTCTGATGTTTATCTGTTGTGGGTTGGGTAAGTTTCTCCTTTGGGAGTGTTGCGAAGATGTTTTTGTTGTTTTCGGTTTTTTCGTTGTTTTTGGGAAGGTGCTTGACCAAAAGTTTTTTATTTGTATGCTCGCTAATATTTTGCAATCTTATGCCTACGTATTCCCGTAAAGATACTCGGGAAATCAGAGTAATTGTTGTTCCTCCTATTTATATGGGAGGAAAATGTTTGGTGTCTTGTTCAAAGCCCAAGATTAAAGCTGACTGAGTATTTGTGTCTTGTTCAAAGCCCAAGATTGAAGCTAGAGGGGTATTCGAGAGAGAATTTGTCATCTCTGAAGGGAGATATATCACATATTCATTACAAATTTTGGGAAATTCATTATAAGGGAAATCACTTTAACTGGGATATGTGGATCCAGCAATGCCATAATTTCCTTTATAAGGGTGATGTCATGAAGGAAGAAAACTTTAACTCAGTGTAGAGCAATGCCATTTTTTCCTTATGAATCTTTCATGCTAAGAGAAGGACATTGGCTTGGATGTAAATAATCCAGAGGCTTGCCACTTATAGAAATTAGATGAAAGAGGAATTTTACCAGGATAAGAGAGGGACATCAACTTGGATTTTTGAATCAACAAGTGTGCCACTTACAGCAGTTATCTGGAATTAGGATTTTTTTATTGTCTGTTTTGATGTGTGATGTATAGAGAAATGCCTTCCTGTAGAGAGAACTCTTAATTTCCTCTTAGGGGATGTTGATTTTTGTGTACCTTGATCAAAGCCCAAGGTTGAAGCTCAAAGGTTGACTCTGCTTAGGGATTTTTATCTGTCTTGTACAAAGCCCAAGATTGAGGCTGAAAAGGGATTGACTCCAATGGGGAGATTTTATCTGTCTTGTACAAAGCCCAAGATTGAGGCTAAAAAGAGATTGACTTAGCTAGAGAGTATGATCTGTCTTGTACAAAACCCAAGATTGAGGCTGAAAAGAGATTGATTCCATTGAGGAGGTTTTATCTGCCTTGTACAAAGCCCAAGATTAAGGCTAACTCTACTGAGGAAAATCATTATACAAAGCCTAAGAGGAGGTTGGCTTGGGAGATTCTTATATGAAGCCTAAGAGGAGCTGGCTTCTACAGAGGATTGTTGAAATCCAGAGGCAGGTCCCATATGTATTGGGGAATCCAAAGGTTTTACACCTTCTGGGGATTTGGAGAAGAGTTGAAATATCAGAGACCATGAGGCTCTGATTCTGTTAGGGTTATATTGATGGTAAATTGACCCTGTCTGGGTTTTTTAAGGTGAATGTTAAAGATTGAGTTTGAAAAGCTATAGAGGTTCTAACTCTGCTCGAGATTAGTGTGTTGATGAAATGATCAGGGTTTTTTCCTATGCTTTTAGGAAACTTGAGGGCTTCTTTGAGATCCAAGAGGAGATGAGACTTTCCAAGTCTACTGGTATGAAGAGGTTGACTCTTAGCTGGATAATGATCTTTGTATGATGCCCAAGAGGAGGCTGATGTTTTAAGGGATGAGAATTAACCCTAGAATGGTCTGATGTTTTGGAATTTTGACTCTCCGGAGGATTGAACTAGTGGAGATGACTAAGTTATGTCCTATACCTGTAGGAGGTCTTCGGGTCCTTGTACTAAGCCCAAGAGGAGGCTAAGAACTTCTAAGAAGCCAGTGGGTCCTTGTACAAAGCCCAAGAGGAGGCTGGGGATGCTTTTAGGAAGCCTGTGGGTCCAAACCTAAGAAAGTTCAAGAAAGGTTTCACCGGGAATTAATCCTTACTTTGCTGAACAGTTCTAGAGTTTGAAGAAATTCATAAGAGATTTCACCGGGAATTAGTCCTCTTTGGGGAAATGAATTTCTTGTACACAATACTTCTAAGTTAGGACAGTCTTGAGAAAAGTTTCACCAGGAATAATGCCTTTCTCTGTTCCATATTATATAAGCATAAGAGGAGGCAGGATTGTGTCTGGAATTTCCTATGGGGAACTAGTTTTGACTGTGTCAAAAGAGTAACCACTGGTTTAATCTAAACTTAGACCTAATTGCTAGGGAAAACTCTAAGCAAGTATATACAAGCATATACATATATATATGAAATATATAAACAAGTATATATTGAAAAGATAGTGGAACTTTCAGTTGTGCAAGCCCAAGCATAGTAACTACAGCTGTATGGTTAGTTTTTTCAAGAAATTGAAGAAAGTTTTGATAAAACTTTGAATTTGAATCTAAATCAAAATGAAAGTTGTTTTAAAAGGAAGTTTGGGGCTTATACTCAAGGGAGGCCCAGATGATCTTTTTTGAAAAGGCGAAAATCGCGTCGTAGTTTTGAAAATCACATAGGGACTTATACAATGTCTGAGGCCCAAATTAATTATGTACAAAGGAGGTTGGGTCTTACACTCTATTAGAGGCTCAAAAGTGTTATTTTGTACAAGAGTTGGGGCTTGCAACTCGAGGAGATGCCCAAATGAAAAACAGTGATCGCACCGTTATTTTAAAAATCGTATCAGGACTTATACAATGATTGAGGCCCAAAAAGTTTGTGTGTGATAAGGGATGGGTCTTACACTCTAGTAAAGGCCCAAAAGTGTTTAAAAATGAAGGAAAATGGGACTTACATCCAAAGGGAGGCCCAGATGAAAATTGTTTTGAAAACGGCGATCACGCCGAGATTTTTTAAATCGTATCGGGACTTCTACAATGACTGAGGCCCAAAAAGGTTTATTTAAAAAGGGATGGGACTTACACTCTACCAAGAGGCCCAAAAATGACTCAAATGAAGTTTGAGAAATTAAAATTAAGAAAAACCCTAATTTTAATTCAAAAATACAATTTTTCAAAGAAAATTAAAAAATTAATGATATCAAATATCAAATATATTTAAAAATAAGTTGTAAGCTTTAAAAAATATTTTGAAAAATCATGTTTAATCACATGAAAGCTTGAAATCCAATTGGTTTTGAAAAATCAAGTTGAGAATTTCATTTTAAAAAATTTTAAAACAAATAAAATTAAATTAAATTCAAAAAACCAAACTATATTAAATAAATAATATAAATGTGATTTTTTGGTAGAATAAAATAATTTAACATTTTTGTGACTTTTTAAAAAAATAATCTATCAAAAATGATAAAAAAAATGAGAGAGAAATTAATTTTTGAAATCAATTAATAAAACATAAAAATTCAAATATTCAAAAAAAAAAAATTGGCGCCAAGAACACATGTTCTTGGTCGCGCGTGTTCTTCCTTCCCAGATTTGAAAAACCTTTCATATCTCTCTGATTACTCAAGGATTTTGCATGATTCAAACATCAATCTCACTCGTTTTTGAACAAGGAACAAGATGGTACCATTTAATTTCATTTCTTTTAAGTGTGGAGAGAGTTATCATGTATGAACACAGAAACCCTAGAATTTGCAAAAACTATCATGAAATCCTAAACACGAATGAAACATGTTAATTGATTGAGGGTTATCACTCTATAAACTACCAGAAACAAGTTGGTAACTTGAAAATATATTGATGATGCATGTAGTATAGAGTTCGAAGGTTTCAGGCTTACCTCTTACAGCTGGTGATCGAATTTGATTATGGAGATGTTACAGATGTTATGCAATGGTTTAGACAACTTCAGTGGACCTTATGTAAGGTGTAAGAATGCTTGGAATGGATGGAAAGCACCTGGATCACTCTGTGGTACCTCAACTGTAAATGACCTCTAGGATGGATATGGAGGTTTGTGATTTTGGTGTTACAGATGAAGGATGAGTGCTTGGATAGTTCATATATGATGTATATGAGGTGTTAGCATCATTAGTTTTTGTACAGTTGATTCCTATTTCAAAATTCGATAGTGACTTGTAATAGAAGTAAAATCTGGCCTAGAGAGAGTGAAATGTGAGAAAGCGTGTGTTGCTATGCTTTGGGGTACTCTAACTGATCACAAATGAGCTCTATTTATAGTGCAACAAGTTTGTTTTGGCAGCAATAGTGAATGGTGGCTGGTACAAAACTTTATCCCATGGTTTTCAAAAGGAATCTCAAGTCTTCTCTAGCCATTGACTTGGGTCAATTTTGCAGGCCTATGGTCTTCTGATGCTTGAGTTTATCTTGACTCATTTGCAATGTTGTGGACTGATACATGCCAGCTCTATGCATCCATTCAATGCGTCATGACATATTTAAAAGTTTTGGATTTCAACTTTGAATGTCACATGCCAAATGATGAGGTTTTGGACTTGCAAGGCTCTATGGTGTTGTAGCTCTGCAGAGATCATGTTCATTGCACTTTAGAAACTTATCTTGTATGGTGACAAGGCTTGCCAAGTCATGAAAATGACAAAATCGTGGGTCAAGTGCAAGACTGTCTTGCAAAACCTGTCTTGGAGGTGTCATGTTTCCATGCTCATAACTCCCTGCTTAAGTTGAATTAGGATGAGTACTGGTACTCTTTGGAAAGCTTGTATATCCTACTTTAACTTTGATGTCCAACAATGATATTGAATCAACTTGGATCAAGGTGAAAAATGGCCTCAAAGTTGGTGAAAATCCAAGACATATTCTGTCCAAAATTTTCACTAAGTGTTGGAAAAAGTGGTCATTTTCATGTTTTTGTGATTTTGATCAATCCATAACTCAAAATCTACGAGGATTTGGAATCTTTTTTTGTTGACAATTTTGAAGTATGTCATGTGAACTTTCATTTGAGATTTGGATGGAAGAAAAAGGCCTTGTGGTTTAGAAGTTATGACCTTGCAAAGTTGGTACCAAATCACTTTTGTTCCATAACTTAGAAAATTTTAAGTTTCCTATGGTTGCCCCTTTTGCAAGTAACCCTATTTTTATTGATTTTTCTAGATGGATGATGATCAAAAACATGCATTAACATTGTTTTTTACTTAGGAGAGCCACATTTGTGAAAAAAAATTAAAAAGTCAAATTTGATTTTGGGCACAGTTGACTTTTTGTCAGATGAATTCCAAACTGTGTGATCTTCTATGTAATCAAGTTCTTGACCTAATTCAAAACTAATGGATGGATTCCATAGGTGTTTTAGGGTGTCTTGAATCATGTCCCAAGGTTTGGGAACATTTCTTGGTCCAAAGTCAAAGGTATAGTTGACTTTTTTTCAAAAAAACTAATTGTGGTCCAGATGAATTTGAAACTTGTGAATCAAGCTTCTTGGATCAATCCATTGTTGTGAATGGATCAATATGGTGTATTTGAGGCCTTCAAATTATGTCTTGAGGTCTTGGTTCATGTCTTGTCTCAAAAGTCAACTTAAGGGTGAATTAGGTCAAGAAACCCTAATTCCTGATTTTTGATGAATGCTTCCTCTGAGGCTATTTTGACTTGATGATTGGACTCATAAGGTCCCTTTGACCATTTTGGATCATGTTTTGAAGTATTGGCTCATGCTCAGATGAAAAGTTTCCTCTGGAGGCCTTGGTCAACCAAAACCTTAATTTGGTGACACTGTGGATCTCGAGGCTTGATCAGCTTGAGATGTTGCACTCTTGTGATTGATTCTTGATATGGAGGACCTCTTGATCCTTCATGGATGTTTGAGAGGCTTGACAAGTTGAAGATCATGTCAATTCTTAATTAATCCTTTGTCTGAGTGCTCTGAGAGGGTTCAAAACCCTAATTCTTGATTGTAGTGAATGCTCAACAAACTTTGAGGAGATTGATGAGGTATGATGGTACATCCATATTGTAGTAATGATCTTCACAATGTTGGGAAATATTGTGGTAAAAATTTGGGGTATGACAAGGGGCCCAAGTGTATTGTGATTGATTGATTGAATGAATTAGGGTTTTGAGAAATTGAACAAAGTTTTGATAGGAGGAGATGATTTAAATTTGAATTTGGATTTGAAGATGACATTGATTATGAAAAGATGAGGGAGAGAAGAAAGGTGTTGGGTCTTACACTTTGGATAAAGGCCCCAGATTATTTGTATCTTGTACAAAGCCCAAGATGAATGAGGCTAAAAGATTTTCTATTTACAAAGGGGATGTTGGGTCTTACACTCTATCAGAGGCCCAAGATTATTTGTATTTGTTTATGTATAGAGGGATGGGACTTACACTCCTAACAGAGGCCCAAGATTATTATGAAAACAGGGATCGCACCGTAATTTTGAAAAGCACAATGGGTCTTATACTATAGCAGAGGCCCAGAGATTGGTTTATTTACAGAAATGGTTGGGATTAAAATGATTAATTTTGTAAGAGAAATCAAAAATTGAAATTATTTTAAAATATTTAAAAAAATTAAAATAATATATTAAATATATTAAAAATATATCAAATACAAAACATTTTTTTGATTTTTTTGGATAATAAAATATTTAAATATGTGAATGATATTTGTTCAAAAAATCATTTGAAAATAATTAAAATTGAATATAAAAATTAATTTTTGAAAATAATTATAAAAATATGAAAAATATAAAATATTCAAAAATTTGAAAAATGGCGCCAAGAACACCATCTTCTTCCTCGCGCACCACCACCATCATCAGATTTTCAAAACCTTTCTTATCTCCCTCAATACGCAATGATTTTAAAAGATGTAAACATGAAAATTGCTCGCTTTTGAACAAGGAACACGATGGTGGTGCTTAATTGCATTTATTTTAAGTGTAGAGCAAGATATCATGTGATGAACAAATGAACCCTAATTTTTGCAAGAACAATGTGAAATCCTATACACGATTGATTCATATCAATTGATTGAGAGAAAACTTTCTATATACATGCAGAAACATGTTGGTAACTTAAAATATCAAAAATGATGCATGAATTATGGAGTTTGAAAGTTCCAGGCTTACCTCTGCAAGAAGGAATCGAATTCTATTGTAGAGGTGTTACAAAAGTATTTTGATGATCTGGACAGCTTCCCTAGACCTCAAGGAGTGTGTTGATGTGCTTGGAATTAATTGAAACCTTCTAGATTGATGGGCTCGAACCCAACTGCAGCTTGCTTTGGATGAACTATGATCTTGATGAATTTGATGTTGCAGATGATGTTTAAATGTTTGGATCACTCATATATGATGTATGTTAGGTGTTTGGTTCATTGGTTTTGATGGAATTTCTATGGTTTGAGAAATTCTAATTCTTTCTCACTTGGAACTTTGAATTTTGGAGCAAGGATGAGAAGTGAGAAAACAAGTGGTGATGTTTTTTTGGTGTGTTTGAAATTATCAGAAACAACTTTTATTTATAGGAGAACAAGTTTGTTTTGGGTGGAATAGTGTTGGATGAGGAATCACTCTATTATCCAATGGATATAGCTAGGTAGCCTTTATCTTAAATACCAAGGTACCAAAGTCTTCTTTGGCCTAACTCTTATCTTGACTCCAACCACATTTGTAGGTTTGAACACTCATGTTTCTTGACTCATCTTGACTGGTGTGGCTCATCTCTTGCTAATTCAAAGTTCCACATTATAGCTTGCAAACAAAACTTAAGTTACATAGCTAGCAATGATGTTTCATGACTTTCAAAGAGATAGATTCTTGACTTATGGCCTAAGTTTGCAGGTTCTTCATTACTAGCTAAGATTCTTGTTGAATTAGAGGAGGATCAGTCTTGCATAGTCACCAAATTTGGACTAAAAATCGTGGGATGCAAGTTATGTGTCAAAGTCTGTCTTTGAAAAACAGTTGCAGCAAGGTGAGTTATGAGGTTCATAACTTCTTGCTCAAGTTGAATCAATGGATGTTCTTGTACTCTTTGGAAAGCTGATATGATGTACTACAACATTGATGTTTGCATTTGGTCTTGAATCTTCTTGGATCATGGTGAAAAATGTCTTCAAAGTTGGCCAAAACATGATAAAGATTCTACATAAAAAATTCTAAGTGTCAAAGTTCAAAATACCATGAAACCCTAACTTTATGGCCTTATAACTCAAAATCTATGCATTTTTTTGGGATGGTTCAGCCCAACAATCTTGTTGTATGGAAAAAGATCTATCATTTGAGCTTTGGAGGGCAAAAAATGGTTGTTTGGATCACAAGTTATTGCCTTTGGAAGTTATTGCCTTTTTACATGTAACCTTGATTTCTTGATCAAATCTTGTTCAAATGCAACAATGGATCATGTTTTCTTGTATAATGGCTCATGATGAACATATTTGGCCAAAAATTCAAAATTTGACTTTGGGTCTCAGATGAATTTTGTGCAAAGAAACCCTAATTCCTGATTTTAAATGAATGAATGTCCCAAGGTGATTTTAAACTTATGAATGGACTTCAAGGGTGCATTTGAGTGTCTTGAATCATGTTCCAAGGTTTGAGATCATGTCTTGGCCAAACGTCAATGGCATGGTTTACTTTTCATCAAAACCCTAGTTTGTAGCTTAGATAGATTTGAATTCTTGCATTGTTTGTGAATCAAGTTCTTTGAATCAATCCAATCATATGAATGGACTAATATGATGTATTTGAGGTCCTTGAAACATATCTTGAGGTCTTGGCTCATGCCCAGATGAAAATTTCCCTCTTGAAGCCTTGGTCGACTAAAACCCTAATTTGGTGATACTGATGATCTTAAGGCTTGATCAAATTGAAATGATGAAATCTTGTGCTTGATTTGAGGATCTCTTGACCTCTATGGATTATTGAGAGGCTTGATAAGTAGAATATCATGTAAATTCTTGATTGATCCTTTGCCTGAATCCTCTAAGAGGCTCAAAACCCTAAATTTTGTCTAGAGTGAACACTTAACAATCTTTGAGAGGATCAATGATGCATAAAGGTAAACCCATATTGTGGTGATGATTTGCACAATGATGTGAAGTCTTAGGGTCAAAATTTAGGGTATGACAGATGCCCCTATTTAATCTTCTTGGACCTGAAGGTGTGAATGATGAAGATATTCAGACGTTCAAGGTAAAAAAGGATTAAATATCATAATACCCAAAATTTTGATTGTGGATGTGGATGGTAACAAATTCCCAATTTGCTTATCCATCCTTTTTTACTAAGTAATCTTACTTTAAAAAAAGTAAAACTTCCCCTTGATCCTGAACTTCAGCCATGGAACTGGTCTTAGTTTCTTGAAATAAACTTCCCCTCAATCCTGGTCTTCAACCACGGAACTGATATTCATTTCTTCTTATCAATTCTTTCTCTTGATAAGGTTTAGGCAGACAAACTGTAAGGTTCTTCATCAAACTTTTCACTGGAACTCATTTGAGGTGATTCCATTAGATGGAAATAAGCTTCATCATACTTTTCTTCGGGACTCTTTCGAAGAGATGCCATAAGATGAGCGAAGACCTGGTAGCAGACTTATTGGGGAATGCCACTGACTGTAATGTAGAGGTTTGTAAATTTCTCTGTTGAGACACCATTTTCTTGGGGAGACTTCATCATACTTTCCTCCAAGACTTCTTTAGAGAGATGCCATGTGATGTACGACAATTTTAAGGTGCTGATGACTTTGTTGAAAGAGGGACAAACTTCTCGGAAATAGATTGCCATATACCGAGCCACTGTGAATTTCTGGGACCAGAACAAGCTTCTAAAGAGATTGCCACTTGTTTTATCGGGTATAGATTCCGATGAGGAATAAACTTATCTTTTATTGAGATAGACAAACTGTTCCGAAAGAAACTGCCATTTGTTGATTGGTAGATATTTCTTGAAAGATATGATGTCTTTGCTACCAAGATACTTTGCTGCAAAGCTTTCACTGGGGATTTTCCTTTATCCGAGAAAGAAAACCATGTCTTTGCTGGGGAAGAGTAAGGTTCCATCAGATGTCCTTTTCCCTTAGAGGTTCAAGTTATCAAAATGGCCAAGGACCGATTTCAATCCAGAGAGACTGTGCAAAAGAAGATACTTCTAGATGAGGAATGAGCTCAAACTGGGAATTTTATCCTATCCACGTGTGGAAAGGAGAAATGAAGTGAAACTTCCATGAAAAAAAAACTCAGTGGGGATTTAGAAATGATGCACATTTTCTGCTTAAAGTTGACAACTTTGTTAGAGAGAGATGGAATCATTTGAGGATAAACACAACCACAGTGAGTGATGCAGCTTATGCATTATGAACATGAATATGAATTAATTATGCATGATGTATGAACGAATGTTATGCTTATGCTGACAAAACAAACACGGTGCACAAACTGGTGACGAACAAAACCGGACACTCGGCCATTTTGGGCAATAGAGGCATCACTGACGTTTTTTAGCGGTAAAACCCTGTTGGGGAAAAAAGAACCAGATCTTGTCTATTTGAGGTAATGATCCGCCACTCCAGAATATTTGTGAGTTTGATCGTAAAAGCAATTGATTTTGCATTTTGAGGTTTTAATCACTCTTGGAGAAACTATTGTTATTCCTTATTGTGTTCATAAATCAAAGGAAATTGCCATCTTTATTTTAAAATCAAAAGTAAATTATTATTTTTTTCGTTCCAAGAATGAAAGTCAAATAAAAATGTCATTTTGCAAAGCAGAATAAAAGTGAGAATTGTAACCAAAAGGCATAAAGGCTCAAAACTTCATTAATAGGATGGTAATCATCCAAATGCGTGATTCCATGGAACATTAAAAAGTTAGAAAAATGGTAATTTAAAGGTAAAGGGCTACATTAAAACATAATGACCACTATCCTTTTAACAACTTTGAATTCCCAGTATTCTTGAACTTCAGTTGAAAGTGACTTGCTTGAAAATTCTTTGATAGATGACGTTGCCTGAGATGTTTCAACCCTCTTGAACGCAATTACTTGCCATAAATCCCTAACTTTTGCCTTGATCGGCCCTTTCAGGTTTTTAATCTATCGGGATGATTATTTTCTGTTTATGTCTCTAATTTTTGCCTGGACCGCCCTTCCAGATTTTCAATCCACCGAGACGCTCTTCTTTTGCCTAAGTCGCCCTTTTGGGTTTCAACTTAGCGAGCTATTTTTTTTTGTTTTTAGGCGAAGTATTTCTTGACTACATCGATATTTGCAGGTAGGGTGAATTCTTCACCATCCATAGTTGCGAGCTTTAGAGCACCACCTGAGAAGGCTTTTTTAACAACATATGGGCCATCATAATTTGGAGTCCATTTGCCCCTGGAGTCGGTGAATAAAGATTGGATCTTTTTGAGTACACGGTCGCCTTCTCTGAATACCCGAGGTCAAACCTTTTTGTCAAAAGCTTTCTTCATCCTTTGTTGATATAACTGACCATGGCATAAAATCGTCATTCTTTTTTCTTCGATTAGATTCTGTTCATTGAATCTGCTTTGACACCATTTAGCTTCTGTTAGCTTGGCTTCCAACAAGACTCTTATTGACAGGACTCAACCTCTATGGGGAGTACTGCTTCCATGCCATATACTAGAGAGAAAGGGGTTGCTCCTGTTGAAGTGCAGACAGACGTGCGATAACTGTGAAGAGAAAATGGGAGCATTTCATGCCAATCCTTGTAAGTCACAACCATTTTTTGAATGATTTTCTTAATATTCTTGTTAGCTGCTTCAACCGCTCCATTCATTTTTGGCCGGTAGGGAGACGAATTATGGTGTTCAATCTTGAATTCAGCACATAATTCTTTCATCATTTTGTTGTTAAGGTTCGATCCATTATCAGTAATGATCTGGCTGGGAACACCATAATGGTAGATGAGGTTGTTTCTTATAAATTGGACCACCACTTGTCTGGTTACATTGGCGTATGATACTGCTTCGACCCACTTGGTGAAATAATCAATGGCGACCAAGATGAAGAGATGTCCGTTTGAAGCTTTAGGTTCGATCATGCCAATCATGTAGATTCCCCATATGGAAAAAGGCCATGGAGAAGGGATAATTTTGAGAAGAGTCGGAGGCACGTGAATCTTGTTGGCATAAATCTGACATTTGTGACATTTCCTCATGTATTAGTAACAATCGGATTCCATTGTCAGCCAATAATATCCCGCTCTTAGAATTTTTCTTAACATTCTATGTCCATTGGCATGAGTGCCAAAGGATCCTTCGTGAATCTCTTTCATTAGCATGTTTGCTTCGTGTCTGTCCATGCATCTGAGTAAAACCATGTCGAAGTTTCTTTTGTAGAGTACATCATTGTTCAGGAAGAAGTTGTCAGCCAGTCTTCTGAGCGTCTTCCTGTCTTTTCTTGATGCCCCATCTGGGTATTGTTATCTTTGAAAGAAACATTTGATATCATGATACCATGGTTTGTCATCGATGACTGCTTCAACCGCAAATATGTAAGCGGACCTATCAAGGCGAATAATGTCAATCTTGGGCACGTCGTTCCACCGATTCATACTAATCATGGAGGATAGAGTAGCTAGTGCCTCAACCATGTTGTTTTCTTCACGAGGAATGTGATGAAAATCAATCTTGTTGAAGAAAGGTGACAACCTTCTTGTGTAGTCTTTGTAAGGAATTAATCCAGTCTGGCGTGTGTCTCACTCTCCTTTGATCTGATTTATAACCAAAGTTAAGTCTTCATACACATCTAAGTTTTTTATCCTTAAGTAGATGGCTTCATCGAGACCCATGATGCAAGCTTCATATTCGGCCTCATTGTTTGTACATTTGAATGCTAATCTGGCGGTGAAAGGAATATGGGTACCCTGAGGTATAACAAATGATTGCCCCAATTCTGTTTCCATAAGCATTGACAGTTCTGTCGAATATTAATCCCCATCGGGATCCTGGTTCTGGGCCTTCGTTTGGTAGTGGTTCATCGCAAACTTTCATCTTTAAGTACATCACATCCTCATCTGGGAAGTCAAATCTGATTGATTCATTATCGTCAATAGGTTGGTGAGCCAGATGATCGGCTACAATACTTCCTTTGACGACTTTCTGAGCATGGTACTCGATGTCGTATTCTGATAATAACATATGCCAACAGGTATTTCTTCCAGTTAAAGCAGGTTTATCGAAGATATACTTGATCGGATCCATTGTGGAGATTAACCAAGTGGTATGACAAATCATGTACTGGTGAAGACATTTAGCAGCCCAAGCTAAAGTGCAATAGGTTTCTCGAGCATAGTGTATCGAGTTTCACAGTCCGTTATTTTCTTGCTCAAGTAGTAAATAACGTATTATATTCTTCTTGTTTCATCTTGTTGACCTAGCAGACAGCCTATGGAATCTTATAGGACTGTCAAGTAGATGATCAGGGGTCTTTCTTCCACTGGAGGAGACAGAATAGGTGAATTCAGCAGATATTCTTTGATACTTTCAAAAGTATTCTGGCAATCTTTTGTCCATACACATCCTTGGTCCTTTCGGAGGAGCTTAAAAATTGGTGCGCATATCGCTGTCATGAGAAATATGAATCTTGAGATGTAATTTAAACGTCCCAAAAATCCTCTTACTTGCTTTACTGTTCTGGGTGAAGGCATTTCTTGAATGGCCTTGACTTTGTCAGGATCAACTTTAATTCCTTTCTAACTGACGATGAACCCTAAAAGCTTTCCTGAGCGAACACCAAATATGCATTTGTTGGGATTTAAGCAGAGTTTGTATTTTCTCAGACGCTCGAATAATTTTGACAAATTTTCTACATGTTATTCTTCTGTCTCGGACTTGGCAATCATGTCGTCCACATACACCTCAATTTCTTTGTGCATCATGTCATTGAACAAAGTTGTCATTGCCCTTTGATAAGTTGTACCTGCATTCTTCAATCCAAACGGCATTACCTTATAGCAAATGGTCCCCCATGGCATAATGAATGAGGTTTTTTCCATTTCTTCTGGCGCCATTTTGATTTGATTATAGCTTGAAAATCCGTCCATGAAGGAAAAGACTTTGAATTTTGAAGTGCTTTCTACTAACATGTTAATGTGCGGTAGGGGGAAGTCATCCTTCGGGCTTGCTTTGTTTAAATCTCTATAGTATACACACATTCTGACCTTTTCGTCCTTCTTGGGAACTGGAACTATGTTGGCTAGCCACTGAGGATATTCTGAAGTGGCAAGGAAGTCTGCATCGATCTGCTTCTGGACTTCTTCTTTGATCTTGATGGCCATATCAAGACGAGTCCTTCTCAATTTTTGCTTGAATGGCGGATATTCTGGCTTTAATGGCAAATGATGTTCCACAATGTTGGTATCCAACCCTGGCATATCTTGGTAGGACCAAGCAAACACATCGGAAAATTCTTTGAGAAGCTGTACCAGACTCTTTCTGACAGTCGAACTGAGCAGAGCTCCGATCTTAACATCTTTTCTTTCTTCTTCTGAACCCAAATTAATTGTTTCCAATGGCTCTCCGTGGGGTTGAATGGATTTTTCTTCCTGTTTGAGTAGTCGGAAGATCTCATCTGGAATTTCTTCGTCCTCTTCTTCTTCATCCTCGAATACTGGTAACTCAAAGTTAGGAGAAGGCATTGGATCATATGTTTCAACGGGGTTTTTAACAATTAATCTGCATAATGTGATTGATGATTCTTTTTAGAAAGATAGTGACAAAATGCAAAAAGTGGTGTGTAGTGTATTTTGAAAACGTTTGTTATTTATATTTGTTTTAGGATTACCATTTTCTGAAAAAGTAAAAAGCGAAAAAAACAACAATAAATGCGAAAATTCAGAATGACATCTTTATTTATGATTTGTCCATTCTTGAAACACAAGCCATATAAAACAAAACTCATCTGTCTTGGGTGAAGCAGAGAGGAAATATTTACAGGAAATTATGCCCTATAAAACATCCTTTCACACGGGCGAGGTGAGAGGTCAAAATAAAGACAAGGCAATTACTTTGAGATGTGAACAATATTCGGGACATCAACAGCTATCCAATTGCGATGAACTCCTCTGTGGATTACAAATTCTGGTATTTTCCTTTCGGGATTGTCTTTAGTAATGACACTGATTTCTGGCGGAGTCGGATCACTAGAGCCTTCCTCCCATGCAGAATTTTTAGCAGACAAAGTTTCAATTGCATTTTCACATGTTTCCTCTTGATCACGAGGATCTCCCCATCCCGTGGGATGAATGTCTTCAATCATGATGTGAGAGCTTTCGGGAGCGGTATACTTGACTAGGAAGTCAAACTTTCCGCTTGGTTATCCCAATGTATCCCAAGTTTCTGAGGGATTGTCTTTCTCAATAAAGTTGACTTCTAGAAGTGCAAAGTTGATAAATTCTTATCCAACAATCTTTGCGACTTCATTGAGACAGTGTTTGACATGCTCGGGATTTTATGAGTAAGGCCTCCATCCTTTTGAAGGTACAGATGAATCCTTTTCAGAGTTATTTGAAAAATATGCATTCTTGGACTGGCTTTAATATCCTGGATTTTCCACGTAAGGCACCCAAATGGGTAAATCATCCATGGGATCATCCGAGCCGTAGTCAAAGTTGTCTTTCATCAGAGTATCCAATTCTAATGAATTGGGAGGAGCACGACATCCTTCAATACCATGATCTCCGTAGATCATCTCAACATCTGATTTTGGTATGTATCTGGGGTTTTGCTGTGGATAGTAAAATGGCATGTACGTCTCTTCTTGTGATATGCATCCTTCATTGTTGAGGTATGACTTACATTCCTCTTCTGGATTGGAAGAATTATATTTGAAATCATCTTCTTCGATGGTGCGGACCTCTTGAGAAGTAGGATGGAGGAAACCTCCGCTGTGAAAGAAATCTTGAATAGGTCGAGTGGCCTCATCCCTCTTTGCGGTTTTGGTACATTCTGGTGTAAAACTGAGACCTTTTCTTGTTCTGTTATCGATAGGAATCACAATTTGCCCCCATCCTTTAGTGATACTGTTTTCCACTATTCGAACAACGTCTTGATATGAGGAAATGGATGTTCCTTTTTCTTGATTGCCTTCGTTACTTACAGAAAGCGCCTGAAATTGAGTCCCAACAACTTCTTCTGGTTCCAAATAGGGGAATGATGATAGATTGCTCATGATTAAAGTATGTTCTCCATATACAGTGACCAACTTGTTGTTCATGACAAACTTCAGCTTCTGGTGAAGTGTTGAGGTGACTGCTCCTACTTCATGGATCCAAGGTCGTCCCAATAAACAGTTGTATGGTGCTCGGATATCCATCACTTGGAAGGTGACTTGGGAAGGTCCACTTCGCTGATAAATGTCTTCCTGGATCTGTCAAAAGCTTTGACTATGATCTCACTGCCTCTCATTGGGGTGCCTTGAAAAGATAGTCGCTTAAGAGCTGATTTTGGCATGACGTTTAGGGATAAGCCAATGTCTACCAGTACGTTTGGCAGGGCAGCATTCCCACAGCTGATTGTGATATTAAGTGCCATGTTATGATTTTTTTCCTTCCTCCGGAGCTCTTCATCACTGAAACCTAAGTTGTTACAGGAAGTGATGTTAGAAACGATGTTATCAAATTGATCCACCGTTACGTCTTGTTCGACGAAGGCTTGTTCCAAAACCTTTTGTAAAGCTTCCCTGTGAGCTTTCGAACTCAGCAGAAGAGATAACACGGATATCAGAATTTTCTTGGAAAGATTAGATGAAGTGTAACTGGACAAGCTTCATAACTGATTCCCACAAATTTGAGCACAAGGATTCAAAGATAGTTTAAGCATTTGACGTATCAATGATGTTGATATACTCAGAATCGAGATAGAATACCTACCAAAATGCATCTACCTCTGAAGATATTTTCAATAAGCTTCTTCTAAGCTGGTGAGAGAGACTTTCAAATGTTGATCATCCCTACACCATCAACTTCTATAGTAATACCTTTTTCAAGGGTATTCTAAAGACCTTCACAAAACCCTTTATCAAGTCCAATGAATTAAAAATATATTTAACTTTTCCATCATTTAAATCAGTGGAACCACCCTTTGAATAAGGTAGGAAAAACAATGAAAGAGGGTGTTCTTTGGTAAAGTCTTCATTGGGTAGTATTTAGGAGATAAAGTTGTAAATGGGGGAGCTTAACTTTATAATTTTACAATAGATAGTGGAATCTTCTTCCTAGATTGGTATCCCTCAGATGTAGGTGAATTGCACCGAAATGGGTTAACAATTGATGTGTCTTTTATCATTCTGTAGATTTACATATTCTGTTATTGGTCTTGATAAACATGTTGGAACAGATGTCGAAACATCTGTGATTCTACAGTTACTGATATTAAGGTATCAGTATGTTGTTCTATTCTTGTTTAAATAATTATGCAGAACAATGTCTTGACATGTGTTAGGACATCTGCTATCTACTATGTTGGAATTTCAATTGGTATCAGAGCAGGCATCCTGTCTGTTTCTGGATGAGATCTTTGGGAGATACTTTCTGGCGTTTAAACAAGGAGGTGTTTTAAAGATCATATCAATCAACTCAGACATACTCAAGGGTATTAATGGATCGGATGGATGTTCTAGATTGAAGGTAACAACCCGGTGGTTGTTTATGTTGCTGAGGAGGTTCTACAACAACTGCAGGAGAAGTGGCTAGTTCTCTTGTTGAGGTGTCTTATAAGATGTTCTGACATCTTGTTAGGGCAAGTTGAATTTGTTCCTTGGTGGTTCTGCTGCATATGTTTCTGATGGAAGAGCTCTGGAATTATGGGATTCTGGAGTTGTTTCTGAAGACAGATGATGGAAGATCTTAATCGTCGGCCTCTATATGTGAAGATATCTGCTTCATTTTATTCCAAAGTTGGGAGCGATGGAATGAAGAGAGTTGTTGGAAGATGTCTGTTATGGTGACTTGGTACTTGGAAGCTTGGTTCCATGGTGTAGTTTGAAGTCATTTGAAGAGGAAGGGAGTTGAGTTTAGGTTTATCAAGTTCTTGCTCTAGGAGTTTGATAAATTGTTGATCGGCTAAGTTGTCAAAGATACTTGAGAACTCTCTCAAGTCCACTCATAAAGACGTCTCAGTCGTTCATCTAGAGTTTTCTAGTTATTCTTCTTACTAGAAGGTGTTTCTGTGAAACACAATTCTGAAGAAAGTGGAGGTGATTTATTTTCACCATCCAAAACAGCAAGGAAGGATTCATCTCTCTTAATCCTAAGGGTGGATCCAATCTGAATAGAGATTTTAGAACTGTTGAGGTAAATAGGGTTCATTCAAAGATAATCTTAGTTACTTGAGTCAAGGGTGGAAGCCTTGGTATCTCAACACTATGTTTGTCAAAGAAGATACTTGCAAAAGATTGAATACTTGATAAGTGTTCATGGAGTGATCTGTTGGAGTATGGTTTCAACAGTGAAGCAGGATTATTGACCAAGGATTTAAGATCAATTGCTATTTGTGATATTCACAAGTATTTAATTGATTATCCTTGTATGTGAAGTTCAAGATTGTTGATGTTCAACACGATGTTGGAACATCTCTTCATCTGGTTTGTGCAGAATCGTGAAAGGGGTACTGCATAAGCTTTTAAATCTATTTCTCTTGGGTGGTGACCTAAGAATGTGCTTCAGTTGGTGTGGCAGAAGCATCTGATCTCTAGAGAGTTTCTTGGCAAGAAACTGGTCTAGACAATGGTGATGTGGAAGATGAAGAAGAAGACATCATAATCTTGATGGATAGTTCTTGGATTAGTTTATTTCTGATCTAGGGGTATTGGAGTGCAGCAGGAGTGTTCAAGTTGCATCTGGTGTTTATTGGGAAAGTGTCCTGGCAGGAGACTTGTCCAGAATGGAGTGCTAGTGATGGCACAACTTGGATCAATTTATTTCTGATCTAGGTACTTGGGAGCATGGGATCTTTCTCATCTTGGAGGTCAAGGTTAAGTGGCAGTTATCTCTGACATTCTATAAACTGCTCTACTAAGGAAAGTGGCATTCTTTGGTATGGCTATGGTGTAGTCTAGGACTACTTTTTCTTCAGAAGAATCAAACGTGGCAGGTGTGAATTCTTTGGAGCTTCAAAGCAGTTATTCATCAAGGTGTGAGCTTGAATGGAATACCCATGATAAGATTAAGTAGGATGGAGGTTGTCTACTAAAACTTGGTTGTTGAATTAAGTCTATGAGAGCATGGAACTCTTGTTCTGTAATAGGGAGGATGTTCTTTTAAGTGGCAGAAGAAGGAGCTGAATTCAGCAGCTGGATGTCGTATCAAAATGTTTTAACATCAAGCTTAACATCAGGATCTCAGCTGGTGATGTGGCACATCAGCTTAAGATAAGTTGATCTATAGGATAATGGATGTTATGGATGCTTTAGAAAGGTCTATCTCATGCAGTTTGCGGGAGCTGTGGAAGGAGAAGGTGTTACATGTCTAAGGCTTAGTGGATCCAAGATGTCTTGCTATGGAGCAAGTAGTTCATGTAACTTGAAGATCGGATTTCATTGGTGGATCAGTGTATCTTGTGGGAGTTCTAAAAAATTTAAGATGAATCAAACAGTGGCATTTGGTTGATCGTTAGTGTGCATTCAAGCAGGGTGCTTGGAACTAATTACTCTTAGGCAGAAGGGTAGTTAGTTGAAAACGTCAGGAGGTGCTGGTTCAAGTCTATCTCGGAGCTTGTGGTATAAGTTCTAAGTTAATGATGGAGGATTACCTTCTTTTGGTGGATGAGAGTTTATTTCTCTCTTTGGTTATCTGGAGTTCTAGTTGATCAAGCTGGTGGCGCAGTGTTGTTTGAAGATCTTCAGTTGGATTACTATGCAGATAGTAAGTCCAGTGGTGGAACATATCTAGAACCATGTTGGTAGGTGTCTATGATATGTGAAGGATGTCCTAGCGGATGTTAGAACATCTTTTGGGTTAGTTATCCTTGGAGAAGGATTCTAAGTTCTGTGAGGAACTTGTTACTTACATCGTTTTTAAGAAGTATCTACAATTGTCATACGGGAGAATGATGGAGTAGGAGAGCTGTCTTGGAAGTATGATGTGAAGGTTTTGGTAAGACTGTAGTGGATCACAAGTTAATTGCATGAAGGTCTGGATTCTGATACATTCAGAATATGGAAGTGGATATTCACTAGGAGAATCAGAAGTATTCCAGGTTATCATACGGGAGAATGATGAAGGAATGACTGTCTTGGATTATGGGGTGTCTATCTAATTAGTTGGCCTTGCTAAGGTCAGTAGAAAAGATTGTGAAGGGGATACCGCCCCTGCTACGAGTCATGCTAGAGAGAAGCAGATCAGTTTGGCAAGCTGAGAAGTTCTGGAGCATGTATACGATATCTGACATCGTTAAAAAGATAACAAACTAAGAGGTAAGGTATCTCTTTGAGGAATATGGATCATTCCAGATCAATTGGGTTTCATCTCAAGGAACATGGTGGTCTATACATGAGAATTCAAGAGGAATTTGTGTGGTGTATAGATGGGTTCAAGAAGAGAGGGATCAACTGAGCTTTGGTCTTGTTGATTTAGGATGATGATCCTAATGTGATCTCACAGGAAGCATGATAGTGCTCATGTGTGGGTGATTATTATTTCTTGTCAGGAGAAACAATAAGTGTAGTTGATGATTGTGTTCAGCAGGTGAGTTGGATAGAGGATGCGCTCTTGAAGACATGAAGATGTGTCTTATGTTTTCCATTCATCAACATAAGTGTTCATTGGAGGAACACTAGTGGAAATTTTAGACAACACAACAAGGCAAATATTTCATCAAGTGGAAATCATGCAGAATGAAGGAGAACTTAATTTCATCAGAATCAAGGTTGTTTGGGGGTCAAGCAAGATGTACTGAGGTGTTAAGAAGGATGTCTTGATATTATACTGCTGTTACAGGTCGTGGGGGACTTGACAGTTCAAGGTGGATCCTACCTTTGTCAGTTAGTTGTGATTGATAAGAAATTGATGTGGACCCCTAGTCAAATCAAAAGAAGAGTTTATTTGATGTTAGGACATTATTTAGGACACACTCTTTATTGGGTCATTATGGACGGTGTACCTTGAACAGTGGAAAACTTGCGCGTGCAAAACATACTCTTCGGTTTTTGCAAAATCTTTGGACGGTTTTCTTTATAGGAGAAACAGTCAAAGCATTCTTAGACAGTGCACTCTTGTTGTTGGAGAAGTCTCATTCGCTGTAAATGTTCTTATTAAATTGACCCTTGGTTCGTTAATTCCTATGAAGACCGCTTGGGTATTTATAGGAAAGCCTTGGTCACTTTTGTCTCAAGATGTGTATCGTATATGTGTTCTCATGGCATTATTCAAAATCGTTCCTTTGATGTGGTGTGTATGGGTTGGCTTGGGACATCCGTTTTGTCAATTTTTGGCAAAAAAAGGGGGAGAAAGGTGTTCGAGCCTCAGTCTCTTTTGTGTCTTGTGTCCTGAGTTAAGATTTATACCTAGGAATTTTAGGAGTCTCCAATCTCTAGGGTGTGTATGTGGATGTGTACTTCTATATACCTCAATGTTTCAGGGGGAGTCACATCAGTACTCTAATCATTGCCGACACTCAGGGTGAAGAGAAGTTAGGAACATCCTAGTCTTATGACATGAAGAGTTTTAGCCAAAATTTGCCAAATGGGGAGATTGAAAACTCAAATGATTTGGACAAAATTTTGGTAAAACTCATTGCTGAAGAAGATGTTCCAACATGAAGACCAAAGCTGAAGAATTATGCCAAAGAACAACGATATCGAAGAAGATGCCTCAACTTGAAGACTCGACATCCTGGACTGTTATAACTGATTGTTTTAAATCTGTTTCAAATTTGTTCCAAGATCCTAGGTGCGCTCAGCAGTGGATCAAGGAAAGATCTGAAGCCCAACTGAAACTATAAAAGAAGACTTAGTCCTAGGGTTTTCATATGTACCTTGAATGTAACAATTGTAACCTAGTTCTCTTGTGTAAAAATAAGGGTTTAGGATTTTGAGAGTCTTTGGCTCTAGGTTTGTAAGTCTCCCTCTGTATCGGTTTGATACATTGTGGAAGACATAAGTACTGCACAGATCCATAAGCCTTTAGGTATTGGATTGTGTATTGTTCTTGGATGAAGCGTAAATCCAAGTTAGCGTGTTGGTCAAGTATGCTTGACAGAATTCTGTATTGACAGGGATGATGTAGATATCACAGTTTGTGATTAGGGGAAGTGAGTGGTGATTCTCATATCAAAGAGGGTGTTCTTTGGTAAAGTCTTCATTGGGTAGTATTTAGGAGATAAATTTGTAAACGGGGGAGTTTCACTTTATAATTTTACTACAGATAGTGGAGTCTTCTTCCTGGATTGGTATCCCCCAGATGTAGGTGAATTGCACCGAATTGGGTTAACAATTGATGTGTCTTTTATCATTCTGCAGATTTACATATTTTGTTATTGGTCTTGATAAACATGTTGGAACAGATGTCGAAACACCTGTGATTCTACAATTACTAATATTCAAGGTATCAGTCTGCTGTTCTGTTCTTGTTTAAATAATTATGCAGAACAATGTCTTGACATGTGTTAGGACATCCGCTATCTGCTATGCCAGAATTTCAATAGACATACTTTTCTCATTGAATCATTATTTGCACCACTGTTAAGTGTTATGTACAAACCATGCTCTGATGCCAACTGAAGGTGAGAAAATTACACGATAAGGGGGAGTCGAATTGTGTTTTCCTTTTTCTTAATTTGTGTATGATCAGAGTTCAGAATCTAAACTGGTGTTCAGATTCTGGTTATACTTAGCAGCGGAATGTTAACTAAAACAAATAAATAATAGTAGAAGACATAAAGATTTATACTGGTTCCTCACAAATAAGAGTAGTCCAATCCCATTGCTTCACAAGAGAATTTCACTATAATCAAATCATGATTACAATCTCTTATGCATTCTGCATAAGACATTTATAATTCTCAGACCCTAAGTCCAAGACTTTGTGCTTAAACCCCTAAGGCTCAAGATTTCCTTGCTCAAGTCCTATAAATTCAAGACTTCCTTGCTTAGACCCTCAGCCTAAGACATTCCTGCTCAGGTCCCTCAGACCCGAGACTTACTACTCAAACCCCTCAGGCCCAAGAATTCTTAATCAGAACCACGGTACAAGACTTCCCTGCTCAGGTTCCACGAACCCAAGACTTCCTGTTTAAACCCCTTAGGTTCAAGACTTCTGCTCAAACCCTCGATCTGAAACTTCACTGTTCAGACGCATCGTCTAAGACTTCTTTGCTCCGATTCTCAATCCAAGACTTCACTTGCTTAATTAAAACAAATCAAGACTTTCAATGCTCAAGCACATAGCAAGAGACTTACTTGGCTCAAGCTTTTCAACTAGAGGCTTTCATGCTCAAGCACTTAGCAAGAAACTTTGATCCAAGCTGCTAAACAACATGTTCAGTAGAATAGATAACAAGGTGTACTTGATACAAATATTAGAGGTACGGGGAAATCACCATAACAAAGACCTAAAGTTATTAATATTTCTAAGATATTCAATGTTTAAGAAATCTTAAGGCTTTTGCAATTACAACCTACAACTGAAATTCTGCATACTCGGTTGTGTTGATAATTGATGATCTTGTTACTCCTCCATCAGGTTGATCCTTGTTGAAGATTCAATATGAACCTTCAGCTACTTATATAGCATTTGTAGAAGACTATCTGTTGGAGACATAACTTGATCTAGTGTCTTTGCTTTCTCCATAGTACAAGAGACGTTGAAGATAAATATACCAAAAGATCTTGATTCATTGTGTAATGTGTTTAACCATTGAGTCTTCAAAGAGATCCTGTACTATAGAGCCATTGAGAGTAGATATCTGTAAAGCATGCCAACTTTTCTTGATCCTTGTGAGCTAAGACTCTAGCTGACAAACTGATTTTGACAATGCAACTTGCTTTTTGCAGTACAGATAACTTCAGCTTTATCACTAACTTTGAATGATCACCAAAAGCCAATTTACATTCACCAAGTGTAGAGACAATTATGTTTCTTCTTTTGATGCTGAGACCTTCAGCTTCAGAGTCTACGCCAAACATCACTTAGAGAGTGTTCTTCAGATTCTGCACCACCAGAAGCTAGCAATTCAGCTTCTCTCGAGTGTGCCCTTGTATAACCGATTCTGAATATATATATATATATATATAAGTATTAGAACCTGCATATATTAAACACACAACAAATGTAACCATTGTTCTTTTAATACTTTGTTATCATCAAAACCCAAGGCATATATGTCATGAACAAATCTTGTTCTAACAAATTGTGGGGATGAATCATAATAAATTCATTGTATATACCTTTTTACATTTAAGTTTTGTGTTTGACTTGATTTATATATTAAACAATTATAATAGTTCATGTATTTTTCTTAAATTCAATGACTGTCATTGTTATTATTAATTTTAATCTGTTTAAATATACAATTAAAAATTTTAGACAAACCTTAATAATCATCGTAACCCTAAATTATCTAAGAATGACAATTATATTTATCTCTAGTGGATATCCGCAAAAATTACCTATAATGAGTTGGATAAAAATCCGCAAAATGGGTACGGATATATGCATAGACAATTATCCACTAAAATAAGTTGGTATAAGCACATATACAGCTATCTTAATGCCCACGCCATTGCATATTCTCACAATATATATATATATATATATATATATATATATATATATATATATATATATATATATATATATATATATATATATATATATATATATATAATAAGTTTATTAATTTAAACGGTACTTCTGCTATATATATTACCTCGTCATTTTTGCCCGGATCCTTATTTCACTTATTGGTATCAGAGCCTTTTTAGGTGCTGATACGTGGTTATTACAGATATTTTGAATACAATTATTTTACTTTCTGCAATATATCTTTAGCCGTACCCTGACCTTTGACTCTAAGATAGAGAACTTCTGAATAGAAGGTGGTCCACGTAGTAAAACCCATTGAGTGAAGAGTAGTAAATCGGTTGGTCAGCTTGTTGAAGTAACCTCTTAGAACAAACTATAAGGGGGTAGAGAGATATAGTAAAAGAAAATCATTCAGTTTGTTCATAAATTTCTGAAGTAATCATGTCAAGCATCGTGAGGGCGTTGAGTTCATTAGAAAGTAGTAGGAGGCATCAGCGTCCCCATAATGAAATAGCTAGCACATCTGAACCTAATAACAATCTAGACCAATATACGTTTCAGAACCGAGAATTAGAAATCCAGGAAATGGAGAATAGATTAACAAATTGGTCTATGCCTGAGATTAAATTAAAAGAAATTTATAAAGTAGGATCTTTTGATTACAAAGTTAAAAAAATCATACATACAATTGAAAATGCTAGATCTATTAGCAATCAACAAGAAACTATAGAATTATTAGATAGAAACTTATTAGACATACATTATCGTGAAAATTTCAAGTATATTCACTTAGGATTAATTCAAATTGTTGTAAAACTTTTACACAAATTAGGACTAAACACCCCTATAATACTAGTTTTAAGGGATACAAGAATTAAAAATTTTCATAATTCAACGATTGCGGTTATTGAATCAAATCTAAATGATGGTCCAGTTTACTTTAACTGCCATCCTAATTACTCTATGAGTTTAGCTGATGAATTTACCAAGAGCTCATTAGTTATTATGATTGCTGGGTTAGGAGATACCTTCGTTCAAGGTGCCTCAAACCTAAGTATTATTAGTAGAGTAACGTATAAAGTTTCAACTGTTAATTACAATTTTAAATCCATAAGAAGTACTCCTAGAAAACAAGTTTATCTTCTAGAAGCCAACTAAAGGCGTTCTAATGTTATTACGCCTAAAATATTAACTGCCTCAGAGCTTATGGATAAAATACTCAAAGAATGGATATTAAAAGATGTGGTTAAACCTGAAAAAATAGAGTCTAGATCAATCAAAAATGTTATACAGGATATTGATGGTACAGTGGCCATTAGGATGAACAGAAGTCAATCAT
Source organism: Lathyrus tuberosus (assembly GCA_022829125.1). Taxonomy (NCBI): domain Eukaryota; kingdom Viridiplantae; phylum Streptophyta; class Magnoliopsida; order Fabales; family Fabaceae; genus Lathyrus; species Lathyrus tuberosus. The sequence goes on from JALAZF010000390.1 coordinate 5,387,632, forward strand.
ATAGGTACCACAACTCTCCTAGTGTTAGTCAGGCTCAGAGTGTTAGACACTCAGTTGACTCGAGACACTCAGTTGACTCGACTATTAGGGTAAATCTAGCAGGAGTTAACTTTAACCCTACTATACTCCAATGTTTATACGAAGAAAGGACTTCCAGGTCCCCTTCTCCAACAGAGTCTCAGATATTACACGTTATCACTAGAGAAGAACCCTTTGTCATAGACAAAGAATGTACTAGTAACGACTTTGAAGCCGACTACAATAGAGAAAAGAGAAAGTGGTTTTTCTCGACTTTCTCTAAACCACAAACCCAAAGATTACTTAAAACAGTTTTACGAGTTCCTCGAAACTCATGAAATTAATGTTTACTTCTTTGTTTGGTTTGAATTGCTTTGTTTGGATGAAAAGATTAGGAACCCTTTTGCAGCTGAGTTGTGCATCGATGTTAACAAAAGGATTAGTACTAGGTGGAAAACTTTTAAGAAAGAAGTAGTAGAGTCTGTCCACCCACCTTTAGAGGCCATAAAAATCTCTCCAGAAAAAGATGTGGAGATAGAGGTTGCACCCTTTAAGGCTATTATAGCCCCTACCGTAGAAAGAAAAGACTTGAACAACTTACATAGTCAACTGAATTATTCCAATCAAATATTACATACGATAGCCCAACAACTAGAAAGGATAGAAACTTCTGGTTTCAAACTAACTGATCCTCTGGTAGACAAACCAGATCCTACCAGACCTATTATCATTATGACATTCCTTCATCATCCGAATTACGTAAAATAAGATTAGGAGACTCAACTAATGAAAAGATAGAAGAATTAGTAGAAAGACTATATGGTCTAGACCTAAAACTTGACCCTAAGGTTAATATGTTATCCAGAGAAGAAAAATTTGATAATTTGGTAAATAAATTAGGAAGACCTCCAAGAAACCCTACTAGAAATTATTACCCACGACATTCCTTTGCTGATGTTCAGTTTGAAGAAAGGTCCAATTTTATTGAAAATAGTTATTCAGGAGAAGCCATTGTAGAATGGAATATTGATGGAGCTTCTGAATAGCAAATACTCGATATTATTCAAAATATGACCATGGCTGCTACTGCCTTTACGTTAAGAAATACTCAGATAAAAAATCAAGGGAAATGATAATTATGGGCTTTACTGGCCAACTAAAAGGTTGGTGGGATAACCTTCTTAGTCAAGAAGATAAAGATATTATAGATAAAGAGGTAAAAACTGAAAATAATGAACCCGCCAGTGTTACAGCATTACTATACGCTATCACTAAATTCTTCGTAGGAGAACCTTTGAAGCTCCAAAAACGAGCTTCAGACTAATTAATGAACCTCTATTGCCCTACTATGTCGGACTATAGATGGTATAGAGATATGTTTCTCTCCAAACTTTGCCTGAGAGCTGATGGCTCGGCAGTTTTTTAGAAAGAAAGATTCATTAGTGGATTGCCCAGACTTTTTGCTGAAAAGATCAAAATGAACATACAACATAATTACAAGGGAGAGATCCCTTATGATAGCCTAACCATAAGTGACCTATCCAATTATGTTGTAGAAATAGCCAGATTTGTACTGACTACAAAATACCAAACAAAATTAAAAATGAACAGACTAGTAGTAGGCGTGAAATGGGAACGTTTTGTGAACAGTATGGGGCTACTCCTTTGAGAGCACCTAGTAATCCTAAACATAAAAGGAATATTAGTAAAGGAAGAAAAAATTATAAAAATTATGGGAAACAGAAGTATTCAGATAAACCTAATTATTACAAAGAAAATAAGAAACCTTACAAAAAACCTTATCAACCTAAGAAAAAGAAATTTGATAAAAATAAAAATAAAGAAATAAAATGTTACAAATGTGGTAGATTCGGTCACTATGCTAGTGATTGTGGAGTTAAGGAGAAAATAAAACAATTAAGTAATTTAAATTTATCTGAAGAATTAAAGGATATTTTAATTAATGCCCTAAATAAAATTATGTTAAATTCAGATTATGAGGAAACCGCCTCCTCAGAAGAATCTACTTATGAAGAGTTAAATCAAATTAATAGCTCAGAAGAATCTGAGTCGGATCATGAAGAATGCTTAGGTATTGATTTCTGTGATTGCAGAAGTTGTACTAGAAAAATTGTTAATGTTAGATCCAACAGTCAAGCCAACACCTTAATAACCATTTTAGATAAAATGGAACCGTCCGAAACTAGGGATGCCTTTATGAGGAAAATAAAAGATATAATTGATGATAACAATCTTAATAAGCACCAAGTTAATAAGATTGAATTTAAAGATGTCATGAACATGTTCAAAAAAACCCATAGAAAGACCCTTATCAATAAACGACCTTTATGAAGAAATTAAAATATTAAAGAAAGAGATACAAGTTTTAAAAACCCAGGAGGATGAGTTAGAAGTTAAGTATTTAGACTTACAAGGAACTATGATAATACAAAATCAAACTTTTATGGAAGCATTAAAATCCATAACTACTCAACCAAGTTCCGAAATGTTAGAAGATAAAGGGGAAGAAAGACCTGAACCTTTTGTTCATAACATAGAAAAAATAATATCTCACAAATGGTATACTAAAATAGATCTAATTATCCATGATAAAACCTTTGAATTAATAGTTTTAATAGACTCAGGAGCCGATCTTAATTGTATTCAAGAAGGATTAATACCAACTCAATATTATAAGAAAACTAGAGAAAAATTTAGAGGAGCTAATGGTAGTAGGTTACAGGTTACTTATAAGTTACCAAATGTAAAAATTTTTAAAGGACAAGTTTGTTACAGAACGTCTTTTCTCCTTATCAAAGAACTGCAAGAAACCATCATATTAGGAACCTCTTTCTTGTCTTTACTTTATCCTTTCAATGTTAATGATTAAGCCATTACTACTGAAGCTCTAGGTCATTTAGTCAGCTTTGAATTTTTAGACAAACCTAAGATTAGAGATCTTAATTCAGTTCAAAGAAAGAACATTTCTTTAGTTAATCTTATTAGTAACAAGCGGAAACAAATTAATTTTATCAATAAAGAAATACATTTTAAAAGGATTGAAGAACAGTTACAAGCACCTGTCATTAAGGGAAAGATTAAGGCCCTTTAAAAAAAATTATTAATGATTTATGTTCCAAACACCCTAACGCTTTTTGCAAAAGAAAAACACATACTATATCACTACCTTATGAACTTGAATTTAAAGAAATTAATATACCAACCAAAGCTAGATCCATACAAATGAATAAATAACACTTAGACTATTGTAAAGAAGAAATACAAGGATTTTTAGATAAAGGTCTAATAAGGCCTAGCAAGTCCCCATGGAGTTGTTCAGCCTTTTACGTAGTTAATGTTTATGAATTAGAAAGAGGAAGTCCTCGCTTAGTAATTAATTACAAGCCTTTAAACACAGCATTACAATGGATTAGATATCACATACCAAATAAAAAATATTTTATTAATAGATTACATAATAAAAGCATTTTTTTTAAGTTTGACTTAAAATCTGGATATTATCAAATTCAAGTTAAAGAGGAAGATAAGTATAAAACAACTTTTACCGTCCCCTTTGGACATTACGAATGGAATGTTATGCCTTTAGGATTAAAAAATGCACCATCTGAATTTCAGAATATTATGAATGATATATTTTACCAATATTCAAAATTTACCATAGTCTACTTAGATGATATATTAGTCTTTTCAGATTCTACTAATCAGCACTTTCAACACTTAGAACAATTTTACAAGATAATTAGAGATAATGTTTTAGTGTTATATGAAAGTAAACTAAAATTATTTCAACCTAAAGTTAGATTTTTAGGATTTGATATTAGCCAAGGTGAGTATACCCCCATTACTAGGTCTTTAGAATTTGTTAGTAAATTCCCCAACGAAATTAAAGACAAAACCCAGTTATAAAGGTTTTTAGGATGTCTTAATTATGTAGCTAATTTTACCCCTAACCTTAGAACAATATGTTTGCCTTTGTTTAAACGATTAAGAAAGAGTCCATCTCCTTGGGACGAGTCTATGACCCAAAGTATTATCCAGTTAAAACAAGTTGTTAAAAAATTACCGTGTCTAGAAATCCCCGATCCTGAGGCAAACCTTATTGTTGAAATAGATGCTTCCGATCTTGGATTCGGAGGAACTCTAAAACAAAAATTACCAGGTACTGAGAAGGAACAAGTTGTCAGGTATTATTCTAGAACTTGGTCTGCAGCCCAACTGAATTATAGTACTATTAAAAAAGAGATTTTATCTATTGTACTTTGTATTACTAAATTTCAAGATGATCTATTTTCAAAAACATTTTTATTAAAAACTGACTGTAAATCAGCTATAACTGTTTTACAAAAGGATGTCAAGAATTTAGTGTCAAAACACATATTTTCCAGATGGCAGTCATTACTTGCATGTTTTGATTTTGAAATCATGCATATTGAAGGTATTAAAAATGCATAACCAGATTTCTTAACTAGAGAATTTCTACAGGGAAAAAATGAGTAACAAGATTACATCAAAAGATTCTTATGGTTCTCCATTACGTAAACCAGAAAACCACAACAAACAGTTGATATTAGGATCACCCTCCTACATATCAAAAATTACTTCTCCAATTCCTTCTCTACAAGGAAAAGGAGCCGACCCTGCTTTGGTTTCACCATCGCAGTTCATTCAGGATATTACGTAATCCTCAAAGATGACACCCATTAAAAGTAAACTAGCTTATTACACTCCTCCTCAGGGAGTAAAATCAAAATTTATTACTAAAGGAATTTCAGTGCCTACCATTCCCCTAGAAGATTATTACTGTCCTGTTGAAGGAACTTTGTTACAAACAATCAACAAGGTTTTTTCCCAAGGAACTTACTTTGTCAACTAAGATGTTAGTAAAACCAGATCGTTTTACGAGTTTATATTGGTTGATACTGACTCCATTACCCTTACGCATATCAAAGACGATGCTACATGCAATATTAAGTACTCTAAGTTTAAAATTAATAAAGTCCTTTCTCCAGCAGACTGGGGGACGCATCCTTACCACACCCAAAGTTTCACAAGGGTTTTTAATCCCCAGCATTACTCTGATTTGGATTACATGGACGCCTGGTCCTATTTTCTTACAATTAGACCCTATGACCATACTTGGTTTATTTGGTTTAATAAAAATATATCTTTAAAATTCCCCAGTTGATTCGTTAAGTGGTTTGAATTCTTTGGTTTAGATACCTGCATCTTTCCAGATTTGGCATCTAAATCATATCAAGAATTTTGTGATCTTACTACGTGCCCCAGGCACAAAAGTTTGTTATCTTTTACAGCTACCTTTGGAATTACTTGGATTATGTCTTGGTCGTTCACCACTGAACAAATTTGGTCAGATGCTACTGCATCCCAGTTAGTTAGAAAGATATCTATTAAATGGTGGGATTCTTTTAATCCAACCCTCCTTTCTCCAGACGTTAGGAATGCTTGGTATGCTAAGCATCCTCATTGATGCAAGACTACTACCACATCCTCAGATGCTAGCTTCCTAACTGACAAAAGCAAATTACTAGCCTCTTTGGCAGCCATCTCAGATCCTAAGAAATTTGCAGATAAATTGCAAGAAGTAATGGGAGCTATGTCTGAATGTACTAGCTCGTCCTCATCAGTTGATGCTACACCAAATAATGAACACGACTGCTATGGAATCTTTGATTGAGATTCTCATTATCACCATCCTGATCTTACTTTTGAGAAAACAACAAGTTACTTTTGTTATGATAAGATTTAAACTTATCTCCTTGGATTCTCTTTAGTTATTATCCGCATTATCAGGCCATGTGGGCCATGTTACTTTACTTTAGAAAAGATAAGATTCCTTATCTTTACTTTTACCTTTGCTTTATCAGGCCATTTGTATTTGTCGGCCATTATTAGCTTTTGTTTTTGCTTTCTTTTTAGGCCACTTGGTTGTGTCGGCCATCTGTGTAGAAAATTAAGTTGTATGTAAAATATTTGAAGTTCGGATGCTATATAAGCGTTCAGTCCTGATTGTTGAAGAGATCGTCATTTTTTTCTCTCACACTTGAGTAGAAACCTGAACCCTTCAAGAATCAAACTTGTAAGTCTTTAATAGTATTTGAATAAAATCAAAGCATGTCATTATCCATTGTTGTATATTTAAATTATACTTTCGCTTATAGATTTTCAAACTCTGAAATTTTACCTTATTTTAACCTATATATTAAAGTTTTTATTAATTTAAACGCTACTTCTGCTATATATATTGCCTCTTCATTTTTGCCCAGATCCTTATTTTCCTTATTGGTATCAGAGCCTTTTTAGGTGCTGATACGTGGTTATTACAGATATTTTGAATACAACATAGTAAAGCCCATTGAGTGAAGGGTAGTAAATCGGTTGGTCAGCTTGTTGAAGTAACCTCTTAGAACAAACTATAAGGGGGTAGAGAGAAATAGTAAAAGAAAATCATTCAGTTTGTTCATAAATTTCTGAAGTAATCATGTCAAGCATCGTGAGGGCGTTGAGTTCATTAGGAAGTAGTAGGAGGCATCAGCGTCACCATAATGAAATAGCTAGCACATCTGAACCTAATAACAATCTAGACCAAGATACGTTTCAGAACCGAGAATTAGAAATCCAGGAAATGGAGAATAGATTAATAAATTGGTATATGCCTGAGATTAAATTAAAAGAAATTTATAAAGTAGGAACTTTTGATTACAACGCTAAAAAAATCATACATACAATTGAAAATGCTAGATCTATTATCAATCAACAAGAAACTATAGAATTATTAGATAGAAACTTATTAGACATACATTATTGTGAAAATTTCAAGTATATTCACTTAGGATTAATTCAAATTGCTGTAAATCCTTTACACAAATTAGGACTAAACACCCCTATAATACTAGTTTTAAAGGATACAAGAATTAAAGATTTTCATAATTCAATGATTGCGGTTATAGAATCAAATCTAAATGATGGACCAGTTTACTTTAACTGCCATCCTAATTACTCTATGAGTTTAGCTGATGAATTTACCAAGAGCTCATTAGTTATTATGATTGATGGGTTAGGAGATACATCCGTTCAAGGTGCCTCAAACCTAAGTATTATTAGTAGAGTAATGTATAAAGTTTCAACTGTTAATTACGATTTTAAATCCATAGGAAGTACTCCTAGAAACCAAGTTTGTCTTCTAGAAGCCAACTTAAGGCGTTCTAATGTTATTACGCCTAAAATATTAACTGCCTCAGAGCTTATGGATAAAATACCCGAAGAATGGATATTAAAAGATGTGGTTAAACCTGAAAAAATAGTGTCTAGATCAATTAGAAATGTTATATAGGATATTGATGGTACAGTGGCCATTAGGATGAATAGAAGTCAATCCTATAGGTACCACAACTCTCCTAGTGCTAGTCAGGCTCAGAGTGCTAGACACTCAGTTGACTCGAGACACTCAGTTGACTCGACTATTAGGGTAAATCTAGCAGGAGTTAACTTTAACCCTACTGTACCCTAATGTTTATAAGAAGAAAGGACTTCCAGGTCCCCTTTTCCAACAGAGTCTCAGATATTACACGTTATCACTAGAGAAGAACCCTTTGTCATAGACAAAGAATGGATTAGTAACGACTTTGAAGCCGACTACAATAGAGAAAAGAGAAAGTGGTTTTTCTCGACTTTCTCCAAACCACAAACCCAAGATTACTTAAAATAGTTTTACTAGTTCCTCGAAACTCATGAAATTAATGTTTACTTCTTTGTTTGGTTTGAATTGCTTTGTTTGGATGAAAAGATTAGGAACCCTTTTGCAACTGAGTTGTGCATCGATGTTAACAAAAGGATTAGTACTAGGTGGTAAACTTTTAAGAAAGAAGTAGTAGAGTCTCTCCACCCACCTTTAGAGGCCATAAAAATCTCTCCAGAAAAAGATGTGGAGATAGAGGTTGCACCCTTTAAGGCTATTATAGCCCCTACCGCAGAAAGAAAAGACTAGAACAACTTACATAGTCAACTGAATTATTCCAATCATCATTTTTTTTTCTCTCACACTTGAGTAGAAACCTGAACCCTTCAAGAATCAAACTTGTAAGTCTTTAACAGTATTTGAATAAAATCAAAGCATGTCATTATCCATTGCTGTCTATTTAAATTATACTTCCGCTTATAGATTTTCAAACTCTGAAATTTTACCTTATTTTAACCTATATATTCAAGTTTTTATTAATTTAAACGCTACTTCTGCTATATATATTACCTCTTTATTTTCGCCCAGATCCTTATTAAGATCTCTAATCTTAGGTTTGTCTAAAAATTCAAAGCTGATTAAATGACCTAGAGCTTCAGTAGTAATGGCTTGATCATTAACATTGAAAGGATAAAGTAAAGACAAGAAAGGGGTTCCTAATATGATGGTTTCTTGCAGTTATTTGATAAGGAGAAAAGACGTTCTGTAACAAACTTGTCCTTTACAAATTTTTACATTTGGTAACTTATAAGTAACCTGTAACCTACTACCAATAGCTCCTCTAAGTTTTTCTTTAGTTTTTTTATAGTATTGAGTTGGTATTAATCCTTCTTGAATACAATTAAGATCGGCTCTTGAGTCTATTAAAGCTATTAATTCAAAGGTTTTATCATGGATAATTAGATCTATTTTAGTATACCATTTGTGAGATATTACTTTTTCTATGTTATGAACAAAAGGTTCAGGTTTTTCTTCCCCTTTATCTTCTAACGTTTCGGAACTTGGTTGAGTAGTTATGGATTTTAATTCTTCCACAAAAGTTTGATTTTGTATTATCATAGTTCTTGTAATTCTAAATACTTAACTTCTAACTCATCCTCCTGGGTTTTTAAAGTTTGTATCTCTTTCTTTAGTATTTTAATTTCTTCATAAAGGTCGTTTATGGATAAGGGTCTTTCTATGGGTTTTTTGAACATGTTCATGACATCTTTAAATTCAATCTTATTAACTTGGTGCTTATTAAGATCGTTATCATCAATTATATCTTTTATTTGCCTCATAAAGGCATCCCTAGTTTCGTACGGTTCCATTTTATCTAAAATGGTTATTAAGGTGTTGGCTTGACTGTTGGATATAACATTAACAATTTTTCTAGTACAACTTCTGCAATCACATAAATCAATACCTAAGCACTCTTCATGATCCAACTCATATTCTTCTAAGCTATTAATTTGATTTAATTCTTCATAAGTAGATTCTTCTGAGGAGGCGGTTTCCTCATAATCTGAATTTAACATAATTTTATTTAGGGCATTAATTAAAGTATCCTTTAATTCTCTAATTGTTTTATTTTCTCCTTAACTCTACAATCACTAGCATAGTGACCGAATCTACCACATTTGTAACATTTTATTTCTTTATTTTTATTTTTATCAAATTTCTTTTTCTTAGGTTGATAAGGTTTTTTGTAAGGTTTCTTATTTTCTTTGTAATAATCAGGTTTATCTGAATACTTCTGTTTCCCATAATTTTTATAATTTTTTCTTCCTTTACAAATATTCCTTTTATGTTTAGGATTACTAGGTGCTCTCAAAGGAGTAGCCCCATATTGTTCGCAAAACGTTCCCATTTCGCGCCTACTACTAGTCTGTTCATTTTTTATTTTGTTTTGTATTTTGTAGTCAGTACAAATCTGGATTCCTGTTTCAACAACGTAATTGGATAGTTCACCTATGGTTAGGCTATCATAAGGGATCGCTCCCTTGTAATTCTGTTGTATGTTCATTTTGACCTTTTCAGCAAAAAGTCTGGGCAATCCACTAATGAATCTTTCTTTCCAAAAAACTGCCGAGCCATCAACTCTCAGGCAAAGTTTGGAGAGAAACATATCTCTATGCCATCTATAGTCCGACATAGTAGGGCAATAGAGGTTCATTAATTGGTCTGAAGCTCGTTTTTAGAGCTTCAAAGGTTCTCCTATGAAAAATTTAGTGATAGCGTATAGTAATGTTGTAACACTGGCGGGTTCATTATTTTTAAGTTTTTACTGCTTTATCTATAATATCTTTATCTTCTTGACTAAGAAGATTATCCCACCAACCTTTTAGTTGGCCAGTAAAGCCCATAATTATCATTTCCCTTGATTTTTTATCTGAGTTTTTTCTTAACATAAAGGCAGTAGCGGCCATGGTCATATTTTAAATAGCATCGAGTATTTGCTGTTCAAAAGCTCCATCAATATTCCATTCTACAATGGCTTCTCCTGAATAACTATTTTCTATAAAATTAGACCTTTATTCAAACTGAACATCAGCAAAGGAATGTCGTGGGTAATAATTTCTAGTAGGGTTTCTTAGAGGTCTTCCTACTTTATTTACCAAATTATCAAAATTTTCTTCTCTGGGTAACATATTAACCTTAGGGTCAAGTTTTAGGTCTAGACCCTTTAGTCTTTCTACTAATTCTTCTATCTTTTCATTAGTTGAGTCTCCTAATCTTATTTTACGTAATTCAGATGATGAAGGAATGTCATAATGATATATAGGTCTGGTAGGATCTGGTTTGTCTACCAGAGGATCGGTTAGTTAAAAAATAAGGATTTGGGCAAAAATGAAGAGGTAATATATATAGTAGAAGTAGCGTTTAAATTAATAAAAACTTGAATATATAGGTTAAAATAAGGTAAAATTTCAGTGTTTGAAAATCTATAAGAGGAAGTATAATTTAAATAGACAACAATGGATAATGACATGCTTTGATTTTATTCAAATACTGTTAAAGACTTACAAGTTTGATTCTTGAAGGGTTCAGGTTTCTACTCAAGTGTGAGAGAGAAAAATGATGATGCCTTCAACAATCAGGACTGAGCGCTTATATAGCATCCGGACTTCAAATATTTTACAATACAACTTAATTTTCTACACAGATGGCCAACACAACCAAGTGGCCTAAAAAGAAAGCAAAAACAAAAGCTAATAATGGCCGACAAATACAAATGGCCTAATAAAGTAAAGGTAAAAGTAAAGATAAGGAATCTTATTTTCTAAAGTAAAGTAACATGGCCCACATGGCCTAATAATGCGGATAATAATTAAAGAGAATCCAAGGAGATAAGTTTAAATCTTATCATAACAAAAGTCACTTGCTGTTTTCTCAAAAGTAAGATCAGGAGGGTGATGATGAGAATCTCAGTCAAAGATTCCATAGCAGTCGTCTTCATTATTTGGTGTAGCATCAAATGATGAGGACAGCTAGTGCATTCGAACATAGCTCCCATTACTTCTTGCAATTTATCTGCAAATTTCTTAGGATCTGAGATGGCTGCCAAAGAGGCTAGTAATTTTCTTTTGTCAGTTAAGAAGCTAGCATCTGAGGATGTGGTAGTAGTCTTGCATAAATGAGGATGCTTAGCATACCAAGCATTCCTAACGTCTGGAGCAAGGAGGGCTGGATTAAAAGAATCCCACCATTTAATAGATATCTTTCTAACTAACTGAGATGCAGTAGCATCTGCCCAAATCTGTTCAGTGGTGAACGACCAAGACATAATCCAAGTAATTCCAAATGTAGCTGTAAAAGATAACAAACTTTTGTGCCTGGGGTATGTAGTAAGATCACAAAATTCTAGATATGATTTAGATGCCAAATCTGGAAAGATGCAGGTATCTAAACCAAAGACTTCAAACCACTTAACGAACCAACTGGGGAATTTTAAAGACATATTCTTATTAAACCAAATAAACCAAGTATGGTCGTAGGGTCCGATTGTAAGAAAATAGGACCAGGCGTCCATGTAATCCAAATAAGAGTAATGCTTGGGATTAAAAACCCTTGTGAAACTTTGGGTGTGGTAAGGATGCGTCCCCTAGTCTGCTGGAGAAAGGACTTTATTAATTTTAAACTTAGAGTACTTAATATTGCATGTAGCATCGTCTTTGATATGCGTAAGGGTAATGGAGTCAGTATCAACCAATATAAACTCGTAAAACGATCTGGTTTTACTAACATCTGAGTTGACAAAGTATGTTCCTTGGGGAAAAACCTTGCTGATGGTTTGTAACAAAGTTCCTTTAACAGGACAGTAGTAATCTTCTAGGGGAATGATAGACACTGAAATTCCTTTAGTAATAAATTTTGATTTTACTCCCTGAGGAGGAGTGTAATAAGCTAGTTTACTTTTAATGGGTGTCATCTTTGAGGATGACGTAATATCCTTAATGAACTGCGATGGTGAAACCAAAGCAGGGTCGGCTCATTTTCCTTGTAGAGAAGGAATTGGAGAAGTAATTTTTGATATGTAGGAGGGTGATCATAATATCAACTGTTTGTTGTGGTTTTCTGGTTTACGTAATGGAGGACCATAAGAATATTTTGATGTAATCTTGTTACTCATTTTTTTCCCTGTAAAAATTCTCTAGTTAAGAAATCTGGTAATGCATTTTTAATACCTTCAATATGCATGATTTCAAAATCAAAACATGCAAGTAATGACTGCCATCTGGAAAATATGTGTTTTGACACTAAATTCTTGACATCCTTTTGTAAAAACACTTATGGCTGATTTACAGTCAGTTTTTAATAAAAACGTTTTTGAAAATAGACCATCTTGAAATTTAGTAATACAAAGTACAATAGATAAAATCTCTTTTTTAATAGTACTATAATTCATTTGGGCTGCAGACCAAGTTCCAGAATAATACCTGACAACTTGTTCCTTCTCAGTTCCCGGTAATTTTTGTTTTAGAATTCCTCCAAATCCAAGATCGGAAGCATATGTTTCAACAATAAGGTTTGCCTCATGATCGGGGATTCCTAGACACAGTAATTTTTTAACAACTTGTTTTAACTGGATAATACTTTGGGTCATAGACTCGTCCCAAGGAGGTGAACTCTTTCTTAATCGTTTAAACAAAGGCAAACATATTGTTCTAAGGTTAGGGATAAAATCAGCTACATAATTAAGACATCCTAAAAACCTTTGTAACTGGGTTTTGTCTTTAATTTCGTTGGGGAATTTACTAACAAATTCTAAAAACCTAGTAATAGGGGTATACTCACCTTGGCTAATATCAAATCCTGAAAATCTAACTTTAGGTTGAAATAATTTTAGTTTACTTTCAGATAACACTAAACCATTATCTCTAATTATCTTGTAAAATTGTTCTAAGTGTTGAAAGTGCTGATTAATAGAATCTGAAAAGACTAATATATCATCTAAGTAGACTATGGTAAAATTTGAATATTGGCAAAATATATCATTCATAATATTCTGAAATTCAGATGGTGCATTTTTTAATCCTAAAGGCTTAACATTCCATTCGTAATGTCCAAAGGGGACGGTAAAAGCTGTTTTATACTTATCTTCCTCTTTAACTTTAATTTGATAATATCTAGATTTTAAGTCAAACTTAGAAAGAATGCTTTTATTATGTAATATATTAATTAAATCTTTTTTATTTGGTATGGGATATCTAATCCATTGTAATGTTGTGTTTAAAGGCTTGTAATTAATTACTAAGCGAGGACTTCCTCTTTCTAATTCAGAAGCATTAACTACGTAAAAGGCTGAACAACTCCATGGGGACTTGTTAGGCCTTATTAGACCTTTATCTAAAAATCCTTGTATTTCTTTTTTACAATAGTCTAAGTGTTGTTTATTCATTTGTATGGGTCTGGCTTTGGTTGGTATATTAATTTCTTTAAATTCAGGTTCATAAGGTAGTGATATAGTATGTGTTTTTCTTTTCCAAAAAGCGTTAGGCTGTTCGGAACATAAATCATTAATAAATTTGTTTTGAAGGGCCTCAATCTTTCCCTTAATGACAGGTGCTTGTAACTGTTCTTCAATCCTTTTAAAATGTATTTCTTTATTGATAAAATTAATCTGTTTCCGCTTGTTACTAATAAGATTAACTAAGGAAATGTTCTTTCTTTGAACTGAATTAAGATCTCTAATCTTAGATTTTTCTAAAAATTCAAAGCTGACTAAATGACCTAGAGCTTCAGTAGTAATGGCTTGATCATTAACATTGAAAGGTTAAAGTAAAGACAAGAAAAGGGTTCCTAATATGATGGTTTCTTGCAGTTCTTTGATAAGGAGAAAAGACGTTCTGTAACAAACTTGTCCTTTGTAAATTTTTACATTTGGTAACTTATAAGTAACCTGTAACCTACTACCATTTGCTCCTCTAAGTTTTTCTTTAGATTTCTTATAGTATTGAGTTGGTATTAATCCTTCTTGAATACAATTAAGATCGGCTCCTGAGTTTATTAAAGCTATTAATTCAAAGGTTTTATCATGGATAATTAGATCTATTTTAGTATACCATTTGTGAGATATTATTTTTCTATGTTATGAACAAAAGGTTCAGGTCTTTCTTCCCCTTTATCTTCTAACGTTTCGGAACTTGGTTGAGTAGTTATGGATTTTAATGCTTCCATAAAAGTTTGATTTTGTATTATCATAGTTCCTTGTAATTCTAAATACTTAACTTCTAACTCATCCTCCCGGATTTTTAAAGTTTGTATCTCTTTCTTTAATATTTTAATTTCTTCATAAAGGCCGTTTATGGATAAGGGTCTTTATATGGATTTTTTTGAACATGTTCATGACATCTTTAAATTCAATCTTATTAACTTGGTGCTTATTAAGATCGTTATCATCAATTATATCTTTTATTTTCCTCATAAAGGCATCCCTAGTTTCGGGCGGTTCCATTTTATCTAAAATGGTTATTAAGGTGTTGGCTTGACTTTTGGATATAACATTAACAATTTTTCTAGTACAACTTCTGCAATCACAGAAATCAATACCTAAGCATTCTTCATGATCCGACTCAAATTCTTCTGAGCTATTAATTTGATTTAATTCTTCATAAGTAGATTCTTCTGAGGAGGCAGTTTCCTCATAATCTGAATTTGACATAATTTTATTTAGGGCATTAATTAAAGTATCCTTTAATTCTTCAGATAAATTTAAATTACTTAATTGTTTTATTTTCTCCTTAACTCTACAATCACTATCATAGTGACCGAATCTACCACATTTGTAACATTTTATTTCTTTATTTTTATTTTTATCAAAATTCTTTTTCTTAGGTTAATAAGGTTTTTTGTAAGGTTTCTTATTTTCTTTGTAATAATCAGGTTTATTTGAATACTTCTGTTTCCTATAATTTTTATAATTTTTTCTTCCTTTACTAATATTCCTTTTTTGAATAGGATTACTAGGTGCTCTCAAAGGAGTAGCCCCATACTGTTCGTAAAACGTTCCGATTTCGCGCCTACTACTAGTCTGTTCATTTTTAATTTTGTTTTGTATTTTATAGTTAGTACAAATCTGGATTCCTGTTTCTACAACGTAATTGGATAGTTCACCTATGGTTAGGCAATCATAAGGGATCTCTCCCTTGTAATTCTGTTGTATGTTCATTTTGACATTTTCATCAAAAAGTCTGGGCAATCCACTAATGAATCTTTCTTTCCAAAAAACTGCCGGGCCATCAGCTCTCAGGCAAAGTTTGGAGAGAAACATATCTCTATACCATCTATAGTCCGACATAGTAGGGCAATTGAGGTTCATTAATTGGTCTGAAGCTCGTTTTTGGAGCTTCAAAGGTTCTCCTACGAAGAATTTAGTGACAACGTATAGTAATGTTGTAACACTGGCGGGTTCATTATTTTCAGTTTTTACCGCTTTATCTATAATATCTTTATCTTCTTGACTAAGAAGATTATCCGACCA
This sequence comes from Lathyrus tuberosus, assembly GCA_022829125.1. Taxonomy (NCBI): domain Eukaryota; kingdom Viridiplantae; phylum Streptophyta; class Magnoliopsida; order Fabales; family Fabaceae; genus Lathyrus; species Lathyrus tuberosus. The sequence continues at coordinate 5,403,390 of JALAZF010000390.1, forward strand.
ACCTTTTAGTTGGCCAGTAAAGCCCATAATTATCTTTTCCCTTGATTTTTTATCTGAGTTTTTTCTTAACATAAAGGCAGCAGCGGCCATGGTCATATTTTGAATAGTATCGAGTATTTGCTGTTCAGAAGCTCCATCAATATTCCATTCTACAATGGCTTCTCCTGAATAACTATTTTCAATAAAATTGGACCTTTCTTCAAATTGAACATCAGCAAAGGAATGTCGTGTGTAATAATTTCTAGTAGGGTTTCTTGGAGGTCTTCCTAATTTATTTACCAAATTATCAAATTTTTCTTCTCTGGATAACATATTAACCTTAGGGTCAAGTTTTAGGTCTAGACCCTATAGTCTTTCTACTAATTCTTCTATCTTTTCATTAGTTGAGTCTCCTAATCTTATTTTACGTAATTCGGATGATGAAGGAATGTCATAATGATAATAGGTCTGGTAGGATCTGGTTTGTCTACCAGAGGATCAGTTAGTTTGAAACCAGAAGTTTCTATCCTTTCTAGTTGTTGGGCTATCGTATGTAATATTTGATTGGAATAATTCAGTTGACTATGTAAGTTGTTCAAGTCTTTTCTTTCTACGGTAGGGGCTATAATAGCCTTAAAGGGTGCAACCTCTATCTCCACATCTTTTTCTGGAGAGATTTTTATGGCCTCTAAAGGTGGGTGGACAGACTCTACTACTTCTTTCTTAAAAGTTTTCCACCTAGTACTAATCCTTTTGTTAACATCGATGCACAACTCAGTTGCAAAAGGGTTCCTAATCTTTTCATCCAAACAAAGCAATTCAAACCAAACAAAGAAGTAAACATTAATTTCATGAGTTTCGAGGAACTCGTAAAACTGTTTTAAGTAATCTTTGGGTTTGTGGTTTAGAGAAAGTCGAGAAAAACCACTTTCTCTTTTCTCTATTGTAGTCGGCTTCAAAGTCGTTACTAGTACATTCTTTGTCTATGACAAAGGGTTCTTCTCTAGTGATAACGTGTAATATCTGAGACTCTGTTGGAGAAGGGGACCTGGAAGTCCTTTCTTCGTATAAACATTGGAGTACAGTAGGGTTAAAGTTAACTCCTGCTAGATTTACCCTAATAGTCGAGTCAACTGAGTGTCTCGAGTCAACTGAGTGTCTAACACTCTGAGCCTGACTAACACTAGGAGAGTTGTGGTACCTATATGATTGACTTCTGTTCATCCTAATGGCCACTGTACCATCAATATCCTGTATAACATTTTTGATTGATCTAGACTCTATTTTTTCAGGTTTAACCACATCTTTTAATATCCATTCTTCGAGTATTTTATCCATAAGCTCTGAGGCAGTTAATATTTTAGGCGTAATAACATTAGAACGCCTTTAGTTGGCTTCTAGAAGATAAACTTGTTTTCTAGGAGTACTTCTTATGGATTTAAAATCGTAATTAACAGTTGAAACTTTATACGTTACTCTACTAATAATACTTAGGTTTGAGGCACCTTGAACGAAGGTATCTCCTAACCCAGCAATCATAATAACTAATGAGCTCTTGGTAAATTCATCAGCTAAACTCATAGAGTAATTAGGATGGCAGTTAAAGTAAACTGGACCATCATTTAGATTTGATTCAATAACCGCAATCGTTGAATTATGAAAATTTTTAATTCTTGTATCCCTTAAAACTAGTATTATAGGGGTGTTTAGTCCTAATTTGTGTAAAAGTTTTACAACAATTTGAATTAATCCTAAGTGAATATACTTGAAATTTTCACGATAATGTATGTCTAATAAGTTTCTATCTAATAATTCTATAGTTTCTTGTTGATTGCTAATAGATCTAGCATTTTCAATTGTATGTATGATTTTTTTAACTTTGTAATCAAAAGATCCTACTTTATAAATTTCTTTTAATTTAATCTCAGGCATAGACCAATTTGTTAATCTATTCTCCATTTCCTGGATTTCTAATTCTCGGTATATATATATATATATATATATATATATATATAAACATTATCAATTTTATTAAATACATTACTATTAAAATTGTACTTAATTATAACATTCTTGATTTTTTTTAAATGTTAAAAACTTAAAATGACATGATAAAATTTTCTTTTGAATGACAAAGCAGAGAAAATATATTCAAAAAAGAAAAGAGTACAAGATGTAAACAAGTGCATCAGAGGTGTACAAAAACCACAAACAACAACGAACAAAAAACAATAGATAAAGAAAAAAAACCAAAACCTCGAAAAACAAAAGCACAAGACAAACCTCAAGTCGACGAAAAAGCCAAACCGAAACACTAAGCACGTCACCCTTAGGAAAGAGGAGGCTGATGATAGGTAAGAACAACTACTTGGAAAACAAATATGATAATTGACTATCCAAACCACCCCTAAAATCACAGACACCATAAGATACGGGTACTGATTGATAATTTTTTATTAAAAATAAAGATAAATGAGTATGAGTACGTATAGAATATGAGTACAAGTATAAATATTAATCCCCATGCAAATATAATATGTTTTTTCAAATAATTAATATAAAAACATATACTATTAAACCTTGCCTTCCATATAATTCGCTCATATACCTTTCTTTTCTACTATGAGATAACAATGCGGATTAGTGTTTTTTTTTTAGGCAAAAGCAGATAAGTTAGATAATCCTTTTTACTCTTGTTAACAAAAGTTTTGGTGATAAAATATTTTATGCCTTTATGTGGGAGTATCTGTCTTGCACATGTAGCAACACAAAGTAGATACATTAATATAGTTAAATTATTGTTGAATGTGTCAAATTGATCTATTGTAGCCTTGCACTTTTAGGGCTGCTGCATATTATACTATAAATGTCAAAATTTATCAAATTCGATAAACTTTGGTTGAATCATATATACCATAGATATCATGCTCTTCTTTCTTTTAATATAAATACCGTGCTCTTTTTACACAATTAAGCAGATTAAATTAAATAATTATACGCTTCGAATTCAACATTTTTCGGTATTTAAAGTGTGTGAATTTTGGAGTCAAACTTTTTAAAAAAAATTCATTTATTTCAATAAACTTCAAATAATATGTTGATTTGCTGTAGTCAGTTTAAATATTACTTGAATTTTTATCAAAATAATGATAGTATTACTTCAAATGCTAATCCAATCCATTTTGTAATATATTTATATACTATTAAAAAACTATCTAATTAGTATAATTTAAATGGGTAAAAGCTGTAGAAAGATATTTATATATTTGAATACGGGTTAATATTCACCATTTCAGTATTTTAAAGAAGTATACGTTTTAGATATTGTTCCTTCCTTCATTCCCAATATGAACGAAACTCACCTTACATAAGCAGCGATAAAGTGCGTTTTTCATTTATCATAATGAAAAGAATCCCAAAGATAATCTCGAAAGAGATATTGGGTGCCATTTTTTTTTAATGAAAGAAGCCCTTATCACAAGCTAGCCAAACGAATTCCAACAAACCGTTTTGTATGAAAGAGGTGATGGTGACAGACTTAAGGAATTTTGATGCCTTCATCATTAAATATAAATATAATATAAATAAATATTAAAAATAAAAAATCTTGTTTATTATATTAAATTTATTTTTTTAATTGATTTATAATGGTGTGGTTAGATATTAAAATCTATACCAATCATTTGCATTGATTTAATTCAACTAATAAATATCAATTCAACAACTTATCAACCATTATATTAAAAAAAATCATTATTTTATAAAGAAATTTTTTTTTATTTAAAAGTAAGCTATTATCTCATAATCATTTTTATAAGATCAATTTTAGTTTCTTTCAATCATAGTCTATAAATTGAGTTTTAATAAGATATTAATTTATTAATATCAACAATTAATTTATACGAGATGGATGAGGTAGTTCAATCACTATATAATAATTAAATTAAATAAATATAAATTATTGATATAGAGTGTAATTTTTATAGATAACATTTATTTATATTTTATATTAATATAAATAAATTATTAATATTTATAAATATATATATATTTTTAAAAAATAATAATTTATTTATGTTAATATATTACAAAAATATAAAAATTTACTATTGTCAATTTTTTTTATAATCCATTATGTATTATGAAGAATACAAAGATACTCAACCCTTAATACAAAAAAAAGGACTTTAAATAAGGAGTTTCAAATAATTAAAAATAAATAAGAATTAAGAGAAAAAAATAAAAATGACCTGCTAATCAATTCTTCAAACTCAAACCAGAATCATCCCAAAATAACTTAAAATCAATCCCAACCGATTCTTTTGATGTTATCCAAACAATTTTAAATCACAACCTCCTCCGATTTAATGTGGATCAACAATTTGTATTTATCTAATTCAATTAATAAATATTAGTTGAACTTGCTCTATCATTAATTTTTTTTTATCAATAATATTTTGTTGGTCTTAAAAGCAAAAGCAAAAGCTTAGTTTATCCGCATCATTGGCCTTTTTCCCTCATTATAAATTAGTACTTGTGATTATCTCATTTACCAAATAAATTAGTAACTAAATTCAAATGCATGACTTGCTCCCACCTTCATTTTGCTTACATAAGACTTGAGATTATGTTGCCACATCATCCCCATAGCATAGGCTCAAAAAGTGTATCGCCATCATAGTACAAAGAAACCAAGATGTTACACGTTTGTTTTAAAAAATGTTGGTGCACGTTTTGTGATAAAATCATTATAGATTTCCGAGAATAATTAATTAATTGCTTTTACACATGTTTTTCTCTAATAAGCTTTACACACTTTGTTTTTAAATGATTAATATCTCTAATTGGACTTAATTATCTAACTAAGATGATCGCATCGTTATTTTCAATTTCCTTTTTCTTTCGATTGGTATAAACAAAATAGAATGATTCTTTCTCCTCTTTTTGCTTGAGATGTGTCATCAATTTGTAATATTGCACTAAGTTAGTTTACAACATAACAAACACTCATTTAGAAACCAAGTTGTCACAAATCTATTTACAAATCATTAATATTTTAATATCTCTGACGTGTAAAATAATAAGATCCATGTCATTATTCTATGTGATAATATATTAAAATAATAGAACGATTATCATCAAGTTTCTATAGTTGTAGTTTTATCACTCAAGAATATGAATATGTTTCTTTGGCATGGATAATCTATGTCAGTTTAAAATATTCAATTGATTTTTTTCCACAAGATATATTCAATTTTATCCGTAAGGATATTTTCATTGAAAACATTTGCTATTCAAATGGTTGAAAAACTTCAAAATACAATCTTTTATCACATTGAAAGCACACCAAAATAAATAAATAATACAATTTATAAATTTATTGTGTTTCAAAATTATATATATATATATATATATATATATATATATATATATATATATATATATATATATATATATATATATATATATATATATATATATATATATATATATATATATATATATATACCCATTACTAAAAGGTTTCATAAACTGTCCAAATTGACATTCCCCCAAATATAAAATACACTATGAAAAGGTTATTTCGGTAACTAGCAAATTCATTCAAAATCAAAAGTAATTTTTCACAATTTTATATCATATTAGATAAATTTATCCGTGCGGATGCACAAGTATGTTGGATCATTACTATAACCAAATAACTATTTTTGAGATAATTACTCTTGATATTTTTTTAATTCACAATTTATCAATTATTGTTAATACATGTAAAAATGTATTAAAAAAGAGCCACAAACATTTATATTTTTTATTGAATGATTTAAGATAGGAATTAACTTACCCGTGCGGACGCACGGGTCTTCTACTAGTGTATATATATATATATATATATATATATATAATTACAATTTAAAAAAAAAATTATAAATCATTCCAACTGCAATTTTTAGATTAAAAAATTACAAAACTCACTCATCTATAATTTTTTTATAGAAAAATTATAAACCCTTGAACTACAATTTTTGCTGGAAAATATTTGTATGATGGGTAAAATATTTGTTTCTTCCAAATTCTAATCTCGACCTCTATTTATAAAGTTTGGGTTAGTGAAATTTTGATGGGAGAAAAGTGTGCATGTTTGTCACAATTAAATACTTTCCATTAAATATTTTCCAGCTCACCAGATAAGTTTGTCACAACATTTTAATTCTTAATGAGAGATGTTTGACTCACCTCGCGGGTTAAGCTAAGCTTTCTTCACTTTTAAGTATTCTCCAACTCATCAACTTAAGTTTGTCAGAGCCACATTAATTATCTATACGAAATATCTTATATACTTCACGCTTTTTCTTTTCTTTCTTAGATTTTTCATAGGTTTTGCCAAGTTTTTTAATTTCGATCACTATTTTTTTTACCAACATGGATTTTCATTTTTCTTTTCCAATCAACCTACTAACCCAAATTGAATTACAACATACTAAAAACAAATGCTCTTTATTTCTAAGAAAAAATAGTAAGACTTTGTTTTTCTTTAAAAGATTAAACGTTGTAAAGTTTCAAAACAAAACAACTTTCAGAAGCTTAAATGGGTATCAAGGAATAATTATTTTACCGTATATAGGATTTTCATGGTCAAGTAGGCATCACTCAGAAATAGAAACAATGCCTTGAATATTTATATGACTTCAAACTTACAAATGAAAGAAATATATAAGCAAAATTACACTTGAAAAAGGTGTGGATTCATGTGTTTTCTGGTAAAACTATTTGCAACAGTAAGAAGTTGTTGACATTTTTTGATGATGACAACATTATACTTACAACAACAAAATATGAGTATTAATATGTAAGAATAAGCAACGGTGAAGATGATCTTTCAAGATCAAATATGTTCATTTGTAAGATTAAAATGTCAAAGTCAAATTCAATAATGACAACACGTAAAGTCAATTGTGTTGGAATTAAATCAATAATAATTGATTACATATACGTGTTTTATATATTATGTCATATACTTTAGTGCGGAATAGAACAGATAATATAAACATGTATAGAATTACAGGATCTACGACATATTAGTATATGAGAAAAGAGATTATAGGAATACCTGGATCTATTGAGAAAGTTTTTGTTGGCAGTAATCCTGAAAGATAAAAGACACACAACAAACACATGGTGTGGCTTGTATGGTTCTTCCTCAACCGGTACTCATAATGCCTTAAATACTATTCAGATTGTGAGGAGAGATAAATTGTTTGTGTACGGTATAATAGGGATTATAGTTTGTATATAAGGTGATGGTCAATTAGGGTTTCCATTATTCTAAAATGGGTCATCCTGACATTCACTCATATCTAATTAATTAATTACTAAATAGAAATCTAAATAGGCTTTTAAATTTATTTGACCACTTAATCAATTAAGGCTCTTAATTTGATAAATAGATAATATAATTAAAATATATATGCCCACATAATAATTATTAGAATATAATAATTAGATAATATTTAAATTATAAAATATTCCAACAATCTCCTACTTAGTCAATATATTTTTAATAATTATATCACAATTTTTTAGGCGCGCATTTAAATGCCATTTATCTTTAGATTTCAACTTTACAATCCGATCTACCTCATACATCAATAATGGGACCACCGCAGCTGTTGTCACTGACGTATAACGTGACGAAACCTCGACAACCACCGCATCAATGTACTTGATGACATATATCGATATGGATGAGTGACATGGAAATTTCATGTAATGTGATCTCTAAATCATGCATATTTCCAACTGGTCCAATTGAATTCTTTATTGAGATCAAACTGAAGTTTGCAAATTCAATATTTGCACAAATGATATAGAAATGATTATAACAATAATAACCTCAAAAACTTTATTTCTGCTGATAATCTTAACATAAAGTCTGTATCGATATCAAAACAATGTTATAAAACATAAAGAATGAGTGACTCCCACTAATCTAGGACATCCTTAGTGACAACAATAATATGAAAGATCTTATATGCCAAGTCTTTGATTAGTGGGTATTTAGCTTAAATTCCATATGTATATATTCTAGTTGTTGGAATTCAACCACAACCTATGAGAATTCCTCTTCAATCTTGATCTCAAGATTGTTAACAAACCCACAAACACGCAATGCCAATGAACAAGATAAGAAAGAACAGCAAGAAAGAAACAAAAGAAGAGAAATATTTGGAGAAAAATTGTTACCCACGAGCTGTGGGATTTCTGTTACTAATCACTTGCAAACTGCAATTGTGAAATTTACAAGTACTGTGATTCTTCACTACTTGTTGTTCTTGTTCATATTACAAAATACAAGGGATACTCCCTATTTATAGATTTAGGTAGCTTGCACTCCAAGCAAAAGCCCAAAACTATAAAGCCCAAAATATCTATTTTGAACTAAATCAAATCTAATCTAAATCATATCTAAATCAAATCTAAAACAAATATGTGTGAAACAACTTGTTCGACACACTAACATAAGCTTCGACACCTGTTTCGACATTTCGACACTTTCTTGCTTCGACACAAGGAATTACAATTTAACACACCACCTAATTCATTGTGTCTAAGCTGTCCACATTCATCATGGCTCTTAGTCTTCTGAAAGCTTCGACCTGCACTCCCTTCGTCATGATATCTGCAATTTGATTCTCAGTTATGCAGTGTTCCAAGTTCATCTTCCCTTCTGCTACCTGCTCTCGAAGATAATGGAACCTCATTTTGATGTGCTTGCTTCGACTGTGAGCTATTGGATTCTTCGCCAAGTTGATAGCTGACATGCTGTCGATCTTCATGGTAATTGCTCCATGACTCTTCCCTGTAATATCTTCGACCAAGTTCACCATCCAGGTTGCTTGACATGCACAAAGAGAAGCAGCTATATATTCTGTTTGGCATGATGACAATGCCACTACTGGCTCCTTTCTCGAACTCCAAGCAACTGGTGCACCACCTAACATAAACGCATATCCAGGTGTGGATTTTCTATCCTCAGCATCACTACACCAGCTAGAGTCGGTGTATCCCACTAACTTGCATTCTTTCCCTTCATCAGCTGTAGGAAACAAAATGCCGTAGTCGAGAGTCCCTTTCAGATACCTCAGTATCTTCTTCGTTGCTGCTAGGTGTGATACCTTTGGCTTCTGCATGAATCTACTTACCATACCCACACTGTATGCTAAGTCAGGCCTTGTGTGACAAAGGTATCTTAGTGACCCAATAAGTCTTCTGTATTGGGTTGGGTCAACATCATCTTCATCTGAATCCTTCGACAGTTATAGTCTGGTCTCAGCTGGAGTCGAAGTTGGGTTGCAATCTTGCATCTCAAATCTCTTGAGTATTTCGCCTGCATATCTTCTTTGGTGCATCATCAAACCTCTACTAGTCTTGTAGAATTCGATGCCAAGAAAATATGAGAGATTTCCCAAGTCTGACATTTCAAACTCCTCACTCAGGTCATGTTTGAAATCTTCGATCTCATTCTTGCAACTCCTTGTTATCAACAAATCATCGACATAGAGGCATAGTATAAGCAATTCATTATTGCTTCGCCTTACATACACTCCATGCTCAGTCGTACACTGCACAAATTCCTTCTCCCTTAAGAAGCTGTCGATTTTCTTATTCCAAGCTCTTGGAGCTTGCTTAAGTCCATACAGGGCTTTATGCAGTCTGTACACCTTTCTTTCTTCGCCTCGTTTCACATACCTAGCTGGTTGTGCGACATAAACTTCTTCATCTAAGGGGACATTAAGGAATGCGCACTTCACGTCCATCTGACATGTGTGCCAATTGTTCATATTTGCTAGACCAACAACCAACCTGATTGTTTCGATCCTAGCAACAGGTGCGAACACTTCATCGAAGTCGATTCCTTCCTTCTATAGAAATCCTTTCGCCACAAGTCTCGCCTTGTGTCGAGTTACTTCTCCTCTAGGGTTCACCTTCACCTTGTAAACCCACTTCACATCAATTGCCTTCTTGCCTTGAGGCAATTTAACAAGTGACCAGGTGTTGTTGACTTTGATGGACTTTAACTCCTCATTCATTGCTTTCACCCACTTCGAATCTTTCAATGCCTCAGCTACATTGACTGGTTCGACATCTGCGTAGAAAGCATAATGTACCAGCTCACCCTATTCATCGACCATATTATCTGATGTAATTACACATTCCTGCAACCTTGCAGGCATGTGTCTTGTTCGTCGAGGTCTGCTTGAACCTGCTTCATCTATGACTGGTTCCTGTCGAACTTCTCTTTCGACTTCAGTGGCTGGTTCTTCACAAGAGATTCTCACTGAATCCTTCTTGGCATTCTCAGTCCAATCCTATTCTTTAAGCTCATCTATGATCACGTCCCTGCTGATCACTATCTACTTATTCACTGGGTCGAACAACTTGTAACCTCCAGTCGAATGATATCCTATCAAGATCATCTGATTCGACTTGTCATCAAGCTTCCTTCTCAAATGATCTGGCACATGTCTATGTGCTTTAGATCCAAACACCTTCAAGTGACTGAGGCTAGGCTTGACACCAGACCAACATTCTTCTGGTGTGATTCCTTCAAGCTTCTTCGTTGGACATCTGTTCAAAATATATGTTGCTGTCGAAACTGCTTCTCCCCATAATTCTTTGGGTAGATGCTTTCCATTCAACATACTTCTCACCATGTTCATGATGGTTCTATTCTTTCGTTCTGCAACTCCATTTTGCTGTGGTGTGTAGGGTGGCACCACCTCATGCACAATCCCTTCTTTTTCACATAATGCATCAAACTCTTTCGACACATACTCTCCACCACCATCAGTCCTCAAAATTTTCAACTTTCGACCACTCTGTCTTTCGACCATAGATTTGAATCAGGCAAATACCTCGATCACATCACTTTTCTTCTTGATGAGGTAAGTCCATAACTTTCGACTGTAATAATCTAAGAACGTGACAAAGTATCTGTTGCCACCAATAGAATCCACCTGGATTGGACCACATACATCAGAGTATATGACTTCCAGAATTGCCTTCGACGTCTTTCCTGCATCCTTGCTGAAGCTATTCTTGTGTTGTCTCGACTGAACACATTCTTCACAGACTTCACTTGGAATGTCGATTTCTGGTAATCCTGAAACCATATTTCTTCTCTTTAGCTCTCTGATGTCATTTAAGTTGAGATGGCCTAGTCGAAAATGCCATAACCACTTATCTTTGCTGGCTGCTGTTGCTAGACACTTGTGCTCCATCACCTTGAGTTCAATCTTGAAGGTCCTATTCTAAGACATTGGAGCCTTCAAGATCAACCTACCACCTGCGTCGAGAACTCTCATCATCTTGTCTTCGGCAACTACCTTGTAGTTCTTTTCGACAAGCTTCCCTATACCGAGCAAATTACTCTTCATGCCTGGTATGTACAACACATTGGAAATTATTGATCTCTTACCATCTTTCCTCATAATCAGAACATCACCAACACCTTCAGTTGCTAGAGTGTTGTCATTTGCAAACTTCACAGTGTTCTTCGACGAGGAATTCATGTTGACAAACCAATCTTTCCTTCCAGTCATGTGTGATGAGCATCCTGAATCCAAGTACCACTGATCTTGGAATCTTTCTTCATCTTTTGTTGTGACCATCAGTAACGTCTCTTCTTCTTCATGTTTCGCCAGCTTTGCATCAGTTTCTTGATTTTTCTTCTTTTCTGGACAATCACTAACATAGTGACCATACTTCTGACAATTAAAACATTGAATGTGACTTTTGTCCGGCTTTCGACCACCACCTCTTCCTCTACCTACAGCACCACCTCTTTGGTTGCCTTGGTTCCAGGGTTTTTTGTGAGTCGAATTGTTGTAGCCTCCTCTTCCTTTGTTGCCATTCACATTTCCTTTGCCTTTCCTTTCTTTTTCTGACTGCACCTGCAAAGCCATATCACTTTTTGACTTTCCTGCAGCTCTTTCAGCCATTTTTTGATCATGAGACTCAAGCGTCCTTTGAAGTTCTTCCTTCATCAATACTGACAAGTCTTTCGACTCTTCTATGGCAACTACCACGTGGTCGAACTTTGGAGCCAATGACCCCAAGATATTTGCTACAACTGATCTTGATCTCAACACCTCTCCACATACCTTGATTTGATTCACCAGCTTTGTCACTCTGGTGAAGAAATCTGTAATACTTTCGTTGTCTTCCATCTGAAGCAACTCATAGGTTCTCTTGTGAGTTTGTAACCTCACCTCTTTCACCTTCTCTGCACCTCCAAATGACTTTTCAAGAATCTCCCACGCTTTCTTCGCTGACTCTACATCGGTAACTTTTTCAAAGTTATATGGATCAACACACGGATGGATTATAAAGAGAGCTTTATAATCTTTCTTCTTCAACTCTTTGTGTGCAGCCTTTTCTTGAACCGCCGCGTTCTCCGTAAGCTGTGTTACTCATTCCTTCACAAGATCCTAAAGATCTTGATAACAGAAAACCACCTTGATCTGCTTGCACAAATTCTCATAATTGTCTTTCTTGAGAATCGGAAGACTCGCCGGAAAGTGCCTGTTCGGATAGTTCATCGCCATCACGATTTTCCTTCCTTGAATCGCAACCGGAGCTCTAGATACCAAATGTTGGAATTCAACCACAACCTATGGGAATTCCTCTTCAATCTTGATCTCAAGATTATTAACAAACCCACAAACACGCAATGACAATGAACAAGATAAGAAAGAATAGTAAGAAAGAAACGAAAGAAGAGAAATATTTGGAGTAAAATTGTTACCCACGAACTGTGGGATTTCTATTACTAATCACTTGTAAACTGCAACTGTGAAATTTACAAGTACTGTGATTCTTCACTACTTGTTGTTCTTGTTCATATTACAAAATACAATGGATACTCCCTATTTATAGATTTAGGTAGCTTGCACTCCAAGCAAAAGCCCAAAATATCTATTTTGAACTAAATCAGCTCAAATCTAAATCATATCTAAATCAAATTTAAAACAAATCTGTGTGAAACAACTGTTTCGACACACTAACATAAGCTTTGATACCTGTTTTGACATTTCGACACTTCCTTGCTTCGACACTTCGACACAAGTCGACACTTCGACACAAGTCGACACTTCGACACAAGGAATTACGATTTAACTCTAGTTTCAACAATAATAACTTATAAGTCAACAAGTCTTTTAAAATCTATTGTTGAAACACTATATGACTGTCTTACAACAGAATATAACTTGAACGATATTTCAAATCCTTATATTGAATTGTAATTGAATGACATAAATACATACCTTCATTTATTTTGTATTAGAATGTCTATTTGATATCTAAAATATCAGAGTCTAAAATACTAATAACCTCGTCATTGTCTGATCTCCGATTGGTGAGCACAAGCTCTTTTTTTCTCTATAATAATCCTTATGGTTTCCCTTTTTTTCTTCAATAATTCAATATTGATTTGTCCAAATGTACAGATTTTCCATATACATATAAGAAAAATCATATATATAATTCTTACAGCCAAAACCTAAGAAAACACTCAAATTTTCAAATTTCCATATTTACTTTGAGGTAGTTATAATTGAGACCTAATAGTCTAACTTAGTAATTGAAATATCCCAAATATTATTGTATTTTATGTTGAATTTACTTTCAACATTATTGATGAAACTCTTTTGTTATATTAGAAGGGTATCTTGAGAATAATCTCTAATTACCAAAATAACTTAATACAAAAGAGTTTTTTTCAAGATTTTTCATCGCTAAATTTTCATAAGAGATTTTTTGGTTTCACATAATAAACTATATCATTTTTTCACTTAATACAATAAAATTGACATGTTATATAAGAAACATAAACTTACTCCCACCGACTTTATAATACCCACAATTTTTCCTCTTATTCATCTTAAAATTGAATGAAAAAACTAACTATAGAATACTCATATTAAAACCAAATAAGATAATTAGTATCATAATATTCATCTCAAAATCAAATGAGACAATTAACGTCATAAAGTTTATCTCAAAATCAAATGAGACAGTTAACTTACGAGACTATGTGGTACGCTAAAGAGATAACTTTATTAACTCATAAATGAATGTTGTTAATTTGGAAACCATATACTTTTTGTCTATTGACACAAAGTTTCTCACGAATGCACCATATTATTTCATTAATATTTCTATTAAAAATCCAATCTATTCATCTCATGTAGTTTCAAAATATATAATAAGCAAATAATGTCCTGATTAACACATACAGAGAGTTTCAAGAAAACCAAATTGATTTCTCTTTATAGTCAATCTTTTATAACACATGGTGCCCTAGTCTTTGAAGGTATTGAGTTTGATCTTCATAAATCAATTTATCAACGTACTTGAGAGAAAGAACCATAATGTAATCGTGAGGGTCAAAATTTACTATAGTAATAGTAACTATATGAATTGGTTTATAACCAATTCTTCAAAGTTCTTTAATCATCATATCTCTCCCCTAAACTCAACATCCTCAAAGAACTTTGAAGACCCCCCTTCAAATACTCTTTAACTTGTGGGATAAATACAATTATATTTCTCAAATATTTCAACAGTTATATATTTTCACAAGTCATAACTGAAAGACTCTAATAATATTTGAATTATAAAGATAAATTGAATCATTATTTTAAAATAATATGAAACTTTATTATTTAAAAAATAAATTGAGAAAAAAATGATCCTTATAATGATTCACCAAATTATCTTTCAAATAAAAAAATATAAACAAGTGACCAAATACTTAAAAGATATCAATATTTACTAAATTAGTTCACTCCATATTAATGTGTATTTCAACATCATTGAACATTTATCGGTTTATATAACATTTAGCAGTTTATATTATGAAAATGTTATTTTATTTTTCTCTTGCTTTGCTCTTATTGCACACTTATGAAAGAATCATATTAAATAATTATTTTCGACTTTAACTTAATTGAGTAAAGAGATATCAAATATCAAATTTTCGAGCAAATTAATCTATTATAAAAAATTACAACACCTTATAAAGAGTAAAGTATCAAAATATACTAAAAATACTTTATTTGTTTGTTTAATCTTTATGATATCCTATCTCTAAAAAAAAGAGTATGATTGCCTCGTTATTGTTTTAAAATAACCTAGATTAAATAAAGAAAATATGAAATAATTTGTGTCATATTAAATGATACCAAAAATTAGGAAATGTCATAATTTATGATCATAAGTTAGATTTATCTTAAAAGAGAACAATATAATGGAACAAAATTTACTCACTAAAATATCAAATTCACCATTGATATTAAGTCTTTAGGCAGTAAAATCAATTGCTATTAGTATTTATTTTCAATGATCAAACACTGACAATTAATATTTATAAATAGTAAATTCTTACCATTGTCACATGTTTCTCTTATATGTGTGAGTGCAATCAAATAAATACTTGAAATATTTATAATCATACAACATCATAACTAATATGTCAATAAATTATTATATAGACATTCATCTTTACTTATAAAACTAATATGTCAATAAATTATTATATAGACATTCATCTTTACTTATAAATTTAAAGACTCAAACAAGATACCAAAAACAATTAATTTTCAATCTTTGATTGGAAAAATTAACTGTAAACGGCACTCTCACGCAATGATCAAACATTAGTAATAAGTCCGGTAAAATAATAAACGTCTTTGACATCAATCGTTACCCACATGGATAAAATTAATAATGACTACATATTTACTATCATAATTATGCAACTATTTGGCCAAACCGTGTCTTCCTTTTGCCCGATCATAACATTTCGCATGAACAATTACACACTACATCTTTTGTAATTCTAATTGAATCACATTTAGAAACATGCAGCTTCAATCAACTCAATCAAAATTATTAGACATTTTAATAAATTCAATGGAAAAAGTCTTTAATTTACAAGACACTACCTACAAATGTAGGTCGTATTCATTTAGAATGTCGTTTAATAATAATAATATTTCTTGAAAGTCCTTAGTGTGAGAATAAATTCACATTAAAACATAAGTCTTATGAATTTATACAAATTGCATGATTAAAAACTATTACTGTATAAAACTTAATAACAATAAACTCAAATAACATAATCATGCTAAATGTATAACTTCAAATAAGATAATATTAAATATTTATATATCCAAAATAAATGTCAAATAGATTCACATATACGCCAAATAATTATTTAAATAAATCATTTTAGAATCAACAAAAGCAATTCTAAAATCCAAAGTATCCAAAATTTAAAGAATCAAATCTTTATTTTTACCTTTTAATTTTGAGAGACATTTAAAATATTCAATTTTTTTTTATAAATAATATATAATAACTAAATATATATT
This sequence comes from Lathyrus tuberosus, assembly GCA_022829125.1. Taxonomy (NCBI): domain Eukaryota; kingdom Viridiplantae; phylum Streptophyta; class Magnoliopsida; order Fabales; family Fabaceae; genus Lathyrus; species Lathyrus tuberosus. The sequence goes on from JALAZF010000390.1 coordinate 5,419,805, forward strand.
AAACAAATTAGTATTTGTCTTATCTCTTGAAATCTAAATTCATGTGGAGATTTTATGTTAATCAAATTGAAAGATAAAACAATAACTAAAAATAAAATAAAATAATTTGATAATAAAACCTTTCTTTTTAATTCAAAACCAACCAAATAAGATTTAAATTCAATATTTATCTTTACCAAATAATTGACATAAATATATACTCTCTAGCCACAAATAAAGTGTTGGAAATCAAAGTCTTTAATGAAAATATATTTTTATGATTATCAATCATTGATCATAACCATATATATATATATATATATATATATATATTAAATAACATATCTCTCAAATAAAACCAAAATTTTCAGAAATACTTTTCTTCAAAAAAAAAAACATAAAAATATTATTTTGAATCAAACCTTTATCATATAATTTGCAAGTCAAATTCAAAACTTTGTTTGATGGAAAAAAATTATATTTGAATCAAATCTAAAATTTGTGATATATATCACAATAAAATATTTAATTTTAAATAAAAAAATTTATTTCTAATATATTTCTTTGGTTTTTATTTTATACAAAATCATGATTAAAACAAATATTTAAAATTATAATGCAATTAAGGACCAAACACTTGCAATCATCCATGAAGAAATATTTATATATAGAAGATGTATAATCCTTTATTTGAAAGAACATAAAAGAACATGCGTACATATAAATTTATATGGAAGAACTTAAATCATACAAATCGTTTCAAAACAAATATACACAATCATAAATTTCATACTATCACAATGATTTAACAAATAAAAGAAAACATCCCCAAATATTATCATAAAAAATTCATGTCTTGAAAAACAAAATTCACCAATCATGAATTTTAAATATATATTTCATAATCGCATATCCACAAAAAAATTGAAGTTTAGTGGACAAATCTCAATAAACTTAACATGAAGATTTGCTCTGATATCACTTCTTGGAATTAAATAAATAACAATTAATTACATATACATGTTCTACGTATTGGAATTGGCGAGAAACACAGGAAATGGAGTTTAAATCATGTTTCTAAAAACAAAAGTGTTTTCAAAACCAACTCAATCAAGCAAAACAAGAGCAATAAAAATAACAAGTTATTTTTATTCTGGTTCACTGTTAACTAAGCTACCTCCAGTCCACCCTACCAAGGTGATTTTGCCTTCTCAATAAGGACTTAATCCACTATAACCGAAACTGATTACAGACACCACAAAGAGAAACCATCTTTGTCTTCTTGAGTATAACTAACTAAACCCTAGTTGTAACGCCCCATTTCATTTTAATTATTTTTTGTAATTAAAGTATGTGATTATGTGTGTTTTATTGTGGTTGGGGATACCCTTAATGTGGGGTAGTGACCTTAAGACTAGACCTTTAGGAAAGGGTTGTGTAAGACCCTAATTTTTGACCCCTAAGATTCCACATATCACTTACATCTCATTTTTGCATATTTACCACAAACAAGATCACACATTGGTTCCCTCTTTTATAGGTTTGTGCCTTGCAGGGATCACCGAGCATCTGTGTGTTTTCTTATTTGCCTTTATTTGCTTATGTTTACTAACCTTTAATCAAAATAAAAAAATATGTTTGTTTTTGTCTTCGCTAACTTTTTTAGGAAGGGAATCAAGGATATCAAACAGTCCCTCATCTCGAATGAATTTCATCTGAACAAAGTCAAAGTTGATCTGCAAACAATTCAAAATTCATCTGATCAAGAGTTTCTAAGATTTAATTGATTATTATTCAAGAGACTCCAAGGTTCATGTGTTTATTTCCATGCCTTCTTTTACAAATCAAGAAAATCGAGCCAGAACCATCACAATCCAGCCAACAAGCCATTTTTCAAGTTTTTCAACTGTGCAATCGATTGCACTATTGGTCCAATCGATTGCACCATTCATTTTTTGCCTAGAATTTGAAGTTTTCAGCAGTGCAGTCTATTCGCGCTACAGTGCAATCGACTGAACAGGGACAAAATTGGCCAAAATTAGCATTTTTCAAATTTTGAAGCATTTGGCACCAATTTTCATCATTTTGGAATATTCCATTTCATTTTAATTCCCCTATATCACTTTGATTAATTACTACCATGAACCTCCACTAATCACCGCTCTTTTAATAATTCCCTCCAAATTTGAATTCCAATCCACCAAATTTTCCAAGCCTAAACTCTATAAATAGAACCCTCATTTCATTCATTCTTCAAGCTTTGGAGAGCCAAAAAACCTCTTGCAAATTCTCTCCCTAACCACAAAATTCACTAAAGCTCACTTTTCTTCTCTTGAAAGTTAACAAGAATTCACATTGAATCTTGTTCAACTTTGAGCTAAACCTTCATCCAAACTTGTTTTCTTCATCAATTCTTGTAGATCAAGGCCTTGGAGTTTAGATCTTGAAGCAATTTGAAGGAATTTTTAGATTTGAAGTGGTAATTCATCTTTCACCATTGTTGAAGCTTCATCTTCATCTTCCACAATGTAGATCTTTGTTGATCTTGTTTGCTTGATCTTTGGATCTTGCAATTTGTGTTTAATTACTAGTATTGGTTGCTATTTGCTTTGCATTTTCTTGAACTTTTGATTCCATGATCATGAGGTGTTTGAAGAAAGTTTTAGATCATGATCATGTCGAATTTTGCTGAATTTTTGCTGTCACAGCAGGGTGCAATCGATTTGCATTTTCGTGTAATAGACTGCACAGTGCTGTTTTTTGCCTTGTTTTTGCAAATCTGCCAGTGTGAAATCGACTGGACCTTTTGTGCAATCGACTGCACAGAGGCAGAATGGTGTTTTTCACCTATTTTTGGGACTGTTTTGGTCCCTTTTTCCATTTTCTTCCCTTTCCTTTTGTTCTTAGCCTTAGATCACATAATTGTGTGGTTTAATTTGGCTTTCTCTTCATCTATTTCTCTTTTCTTTTGATCTATGAAAGTCTTATGGATCATAGAATTCTGTTGTTGAATTTTGATCAAGACTAGATCGCTACCTTCTTTTCTTTTCGTGCGGTATTACTTTTGGATGATGATCTACATATCGTTCATCTAGCATGCATTAGCACAAAGAGCTATTGACCGGCCTCATTGTAGGGTAATTACTCCGTAAATTACTCGGTGATTGCTTAACATAGCGCAACATATGTCCCGTATCGGAAAACTATCAAGAATAGTTTTCATTAATCTAATGAGTTCTCATTAATCTTGACCTAAGTGCAATTATTCAATCATTATTGATCACTAACTTACTAACATTACTATTGTACTAATCCTTTACAATTCCTTCTCGCTCCTTATCTCTTTTACTTTTATGCTTCATTTTTATCATTTCATATCATGTTTATGCTTCCGCAACTTTTCCTTTGTCCGTTGGACATATGTTTATGCTTCCGCAATTTTTTCCTTTGTCCGTTGGACACATGTTTATGCTTATGCCTTTTTCTCTTTGTCCATTTGGACCAAAAAACATTAATAAAGGCCTAAACCTCTAAAAAAATTGTGCTTCTAATCTTGGACTATGGTTACTATCCTTTGCAATAGACATGGAGTTTTGCACCTAGACCTTGGACTTCAATGCTATTCTTGAATCCTTGAACTTAGACCTTGGACATCCAATGCAATTCTTGAATCCTTGGACTTAGAACTAGGACCTTTTCCCTTTGCCTTGGAATTATGGTTCGAAGACTTGTGCTTTTGCTTGGTTTATGGTGAAGATAGCTACATTTGTGGTTAGATCTTTCTATTCCTTAACTTTTACTTTATGCTTTAGGATAGTCCCTTCTTCTCCTCCCCATTCTTCAATTTTCAAAATTTTCTCTCTTTTTCAAAACCTTCTTGCTTTCAAAACTTGAATCTCTTTCATAATCAAACCTTGACTTTGTCAAGTGATTTTACTCTTTTCCTTTCATTTCTTAACAAAAATGCTAAACTACATAAGCATATTCACACCTTTTTCAAAAGACTTTAAAAAACACCAAACTCATTCAAACTCCTTTTGTGCCCTCGTGCACTTTTCTCTTTCAAAACTTTTTCATAAGTTTAGACATGATTCATTTCTTTAAGCGGAATTATTCGCTTGGAAATGACGACTTGTCTTTGCATTTTAAAATCAACCGAAACAAACAATTTTCATTCTTTGTACCACGAACTACGGGGTTTTGATCCTACATTGCACATCGTGGATACGTAGGCATGAGACGACAAGTCTCTCCAAACACAAAAATCTTAAAAACAATTTCTCTTCTCATCCCCTCAATCAATTTTCAAGCAAACTTTTTCATACCAAAAGCGGTAGATATTTCAAAGGGCTCCTATAGAGTTACTATAGACGTTTTAGGTGCTAACACCTTCCCATTGCGTAACCAACCCCCCTTATCCAGCCTCTCTTCACTTGTTCTTGTTGTAGAGCTTGTGTAGGTTTTGTTCGCTCTTTTTCCTTTCCTTTTTTGGATAAAATAAAAGTGCGGTGGCGACTCTTGCTTTTCGAGTTAAGTTAATCAATAGCTTACACTCATGATTTTGCCGCTACAGGTTGGGAGTGTGTGACCAATTGTGTAGAACTTGGTGGTGTGGAGAGTAGAACTAATTAAATTATATTAGTAATATTGAGTTAATTATAATATTAGTTGAATAATATTAAACTAATTAAATAGTGATTATTATTATTATTTTAATAAGAGGATATTAGTAATAATAATAATAATAAAAAATGAGATAGTGAGAGGAAAAACGATCAGATCATGTTTTTGGAGAGAAAGTTGAGAAGAGAAGAATTGGGGCAAGAGGGAAGAGAAGAAAGGATCACCATTGTTGAAGCTCTTGTTGGAACTCTAAGGTAAGGGTGGGGTTCTAATTATCTAAGGGTGATCATGATGAATGGTGGGTAGATTATATCATGTAGGATTTGGGTATTCTTCTCTATCTATGATTTTGATGAATTGATGAATGTGTGATGTATGGAATTATTGATAAATGATGCATTGTTCATTGATGTTGTTGTTGTAACTGATGTTAGTATGATGCATTGATGCTATTGTTGTTGTTGGAATCATGTAATTGATTGGATTGTATGTTGTTGATGTTACGCGGTTAATGTTGTTATGAGTCAGAGTCGGTATTCAAAGTTATGAGTATTTTTGTGAAAAGTGTTGAAGTTTTGATATTTAGAAAAGTAATTTTTGGGTAAAAAAATGTGTTAATTGAATGGTATAAAAATGGGGTTTTGAGGTTAACTTAAAAGTGACTCTGGTTTTGAAAATTTGCTGAAAAGGGCTTATGTAAATAGTGTAATCGGTTACCTTGATTATGGTAACCTGTTACACTGTTTAAAAATGCATGTTTGGGTATTCTGGCAGGGTGTAACCGGTTACCCTGCTTAGGGTAACCTGTTACACTGTGTGTGTTTTGCATGGTATGACTGGTTACAAGGGGTGTAACTGGTTACCTTGATTATGGGACATTGGTCCATTGTTGTTAGAATCAATCCTAGGAAGTGAGGACTGTATGCCGATAGATGATTGCCGGGATGAATGAAATCAGTGAGATGTTATCGATAATGATGATAACAAATTGTGAGCTCAATATTCTAAGAGGTGGGGATCAGAGTTGTTGAACCTGAGTGTTCACATATTAGAATTTCGACGAGAATTGTGATTCTGAAAAAGGGATCATGTTCTGAAATACGAACCGAATGGTACCACATGCATTGAGTCGAGTTGTGAGTCTCATTAAATTTGCATATTGATTGCATTGGTTGTTGCGATTAATGTGTGTTGTGTGTTAAATGTTGTAGATGTATGTTGGATGTTGTTGTTGTGTTGGATGGTTGTTGTATTGATTGTGTGGAATGGGTGGCGCGCATGAAATAATCTGTTGCTTGCTTATTATCATGATTTCCTATATATAATTATGATATCTCACCCTTTATGTTTGAATGTTGCCTTTTTATGAGCATCTTGTAGATAACTCGCAGTAGAGGAGTTGATGTGAGTGGAAGCTGGAGTCTTCCAATTTTTTTAATGTCAGCGTTGTAATACCCTAAATTTTGACCACAAGGTTTCACATCATTGTGCAAACAATCACCACAATATGGATGTGCTTTCATACCTCATCAATCTTCTCAAAGATTGTTGAGTGTTCACTCCAGCCAAGAATTAGGGCTTTTGAGCCCTCTCAGAGCATTCAGGCAAATGATCAATCAAGAATTGACATGATCTTCAACTTTTCAAGCCACTCAAACATCCATGAAGGATCAAGAGGTCTCCCACATCAAGAATCTAACACAAAAATGCAACATTTCAAGTTGATCAAGCCTTAAGATCATCAGTGTCACCAAATTAGGGTTTTGGTCGACCAAGGCCTCCTGAGATAAATTTTCATCTGGTCATGAGCCAATACCTTAATGTATGATTCAATAAGCTCAAAAGAACCTCAAGATTCCATTCATAAGTTCAAAATAGCCTCAAGGGATGCATCAATCAAAAATTAGGAATTAGGGTTTTGACCTAATTCAGTCCCTAAGTTGACTTTTGGAGCAAGGCATGAGCCAAGACCTCAAGATATGCTTTAAGGACCTCAAATACATCATATTGATACATTCACAAGATTGAATTGATTCAAAGAACTTGGTTCATAAGCAATACAAGGATTCAAATTTCCATGGACCACAAACTAGGGTTTTTGAGAAAAAGTCAACCATACCTTTGACTTTCGAGCAAAGCATGATCTCAAACCTTGGGAAATGATTCAAGACACTCAAAAACACCCTTGGAATCCATCTATTAGGTTCAATTTGGCCCAAGGACTTGATCTTATAAAGGATCATAAAGTTCAAGTTTCATCTGATACAAAAAGTCAACTGTGATCAAAACCAAGTTTGACTTTTGGACTTTTTTGACAAACATGGCTTCTTTAAGCCAAGAACAATGTTAGCTTATGATTTGGATCATGATCAATCAATAAAAATCAAGAAAAGTGAGGTTACTTGCAAAAGGGGCAACCTTGAGAAACTTGAAATTTCACTAAGTTATGAAAAATAATGGTTTTTACCCAACTTTGCTAGGCCATAACTTGTGATCCAAGCAACCATTTTCTTCCATCCAAGGCTCAAATTATAGATCTTCTTACATAAAACAAGATTGTCAAATAGAGGTAACCCCAAAAATGCATGGATTTTGAGTTACAAGGCCATAAAGTTAGGGTTGCATAAGATTTTGAACTTTGACACTTAGAATTTTTTAGGCCGAATCTGTCTCATATTTTGTCCAACTTTGGAGGTATTTTTCATTATGATCCAAGATGAATCAAGGCCAAATGTAAACATCAAAGTTGAAGTATGATATACAAGCTTTCTAAAGAATACAAGAACTTCCATTAATTCAACTTGAGCAAGAAGTTATGAACCTCACAACATGCCTTGACACAAACTGTTTTTTGACAGCATTTGGCACATAACTTGCATCCCACGATTTTGAGTCCAAATTTGATGACTATGCAACATTGATCATCATCTAATTCAACAAGAATCACAGTCAATCATGAAGAACCAGCAAGCTTGGACCCTAAGTCAAGAATCCTATCCATTGGCATGTGAAAACCATAATGGCAAATGTGAGAACTTAAGTTTTGTTCTCATGCATTAATGTGATACTTGAATTGATATGGATCAAGTCACACAAGTTCAAACTCAGTCCAAAACCATGAGTGTTCCAACCTGCAAAAATTGAATTAAGTCAATGCATAGCTATGCTAGAGGAGACTTATAGTACCTTAGACTTCAAGTCATGCTACATGACAAAATCTATTGGACAATAGCATGGTCCCTCATCCATTCACTATTCCTCCAAAAACAAACTTTCTCTCCTATAAATAAGAGTCATTTCTGATGTTTCAAAACACACCAAAACAATACCAAAGCCTTATTTTCTCATTCTCCCTCTCTTACTTCAAATTTCAAAGTTTCAAAGGGAAAACTTGAAATTCTCAAAACCAGAGCCTAAACCACTCAAATAACCATCCAAACACATCACAAATCATCCATTGGAGTTTTCTAAACTCTCACCTTCATTTCAAATCACCAAAATTAGAAAGTCAACCATCAAAACCTCAAATTTTGACTTTTCTGCATTTTTCAAGCCATGTCTTAATTCAATCACTCTCAAAGCCAAACAATACTTCAAACACTCTCTAAATATCATACCTAAGTTATTCCAACAAGTGTTCCTTAACTGTAACACCGATTGAGGGAGTTGCCATTTTGGCCACTTTTGCCAATTTTGCAAGAAAGAGGTAGATTCTGTTCCAGAGGTTTCCTTTTGATTTTGATCATCCTAAAAGCTTCTAAGGGATCTATTAAGAGTGTCCAAAGCATTGACTTGCTTCTGTCACAAGCATCTAGAAGGTTAGCAAGTGGAGCTTCAAGAGGTAAGTGCATAAGAACTTGACCTTTGCGAAATATGCATTGCTTTGATGTACATTGATCATGAACATGTCATACATATCATATTTGTTGTATCTGAGCTGTTTTGCCATGCTATTATTGCTTGTATAGAGTTGTAGCATAGAACTTGCAAAACTTGACCTTTTTTGAAACTACTATCGGGTTTTAAAATGTAGGCATTTTTAGAAAATTCTAAGACCACCATTGGATTCCTCATGAAATTCTAGGTAGGATCCATCTTTGTTTCATCCATTTTCATGGAGAAATGAAAAAGTTATGACCTTCTTCCAAATACCCCAAAACTTGGTCAGCCATGGCCAGGCCTAGAAAACAAGTCAGCCTTATGTATTTATGGGGTGTGTTTGATACACGGATGTATCACCACCCCAGTGGTTGCAGCGTGTGTTTTCAAGTGTGTTTGTGTTGGAGGACGTGGGTTCAACACCCACCCATGCCATTTTTGGTACCTTCCACTATTTTTTTCTTCATATTTTCCATATTTTTGATTTTTTTCCATTTTTTATTTTAAATAATTATTTTCTAAATCAATTTTAATTATTTTAAAAATGATTTTTTACACAAAAATCACTCACACATTTTAAATATTTTATTCACCAAAATATCCCAAAAAAATATTTTTATTTGATATATTTTTAATATATTTAAAAATATTATTTTAAATTGTTTTAAATGTTTTTATAATGATTTCTTTTTCTTGATTTTTAAACCAAAATGATTTTAAATATTCATGTGAATAAAATAACATTTTCATAAACCTTAATCATTGTTTATAACATGATTAATTATTTTATTTGATTAATAATACATATTTTTATTGATTTTTATTTTAATAAAATATCTTTTAAAAAATGAAATTAGGCTTTTGTTTTTTGATTCAATCTTTCAAACTTCATTTCAACAATCATGGGCCTCTATTAGAGTGTAAGACCCAAACCTCTTTGTAAATAAACCACTTAATGGGCCTCTGCTATAGTATAAGTCCCATCGCGTTTTTCAAAATCACGGTGCGATCACTGTTTTCACAATAATCTTTGGGCCTCTATTAGGAGTGTAAGTCCCATCTCTTTGTACATAACTTTGTTTTAAACAATAATCTTTGGGCCCCTGATACAGTGTAAGACCCAACACCCTTCTGTAAATAGAAAATCTTTTAGCCTCATTCATCCTGGGCTTTGTACAGGATACAAATAATCACCTGGGCCTCTATCTAGAGTGTAAGACCCAACGTCTTTGCTTCTCTCTTACTTGAGAACAAGTCATCTTCAAAAATTCAAAACTTTCTTCAATTTATTCAAAACACTAATCCAATCTTGAAGAAAACATCTGATCAATCACAATACACTTGGGCCTCTATCCAGAGAATAAAACCCACCGCCTTTCTCAATTCAATACTTGTTTATATACTTGTTCATATGTCTGTATATATACTTGTACATATCTTGTTAAGTTCCTCTTAGCATTTAAATCATCCTTAATTTAGACTTGTTCAAACTATAGGATCCTTTCAGTCTGTACAACTTAGTTCAAATAATTAGTTTCGCCTGTACAAAGGAATGCAGATAGCCTCCTCTTGTGCTTTATCTAAACATCATTGCCTCCTCTTGGGCATCATACAATGAATCTCCCTAGGAGATATCCTCTTTTTGGGCTTTGTTCAATTTGATCAACCTTGAAACAATTCAATAAAGAGAGGATTATTTCCCGGTGAAACCTCTTATTTAATCCCTTAACCCTTGGAACAGTTCAACAAAGAAATGATTATATCCCGGTGAAACCTTTCTTGAACTCTTCCTAGACTTGGAAAGTTTCAACACCTAGCCTCCTATTGGGCTTCATACAAGGACCCACAGGCTTCCTAGAAGCATCCTTAGCCTCCTCTTGGGCTTCATACAAGGACCTTTAGGCTTCCTAAAAGCATATGATAGATATTAGTCATCTTTAACAGTACACCAGTCCCCAGGAGAGTCAAAGCCTCTAAAACTTTCTAGCTTATCCTTTTAAGTCCCTCCTGATCCTCAACAAGGTTTGGCTTTCACCTTTAAAATCCCCAGCCAGGATCAGGTTACCATCAACAAATCCCCAAAAGTATCAGAACCTCATAGTATCTGATAATTCAACTCTTCTCTATTCACCAGCAAGAGTTAGTTCCCCTTTTGACTCCTCAAAACAGTTTAGATCCTTTCCTGGATTTAAATAATCCTCAGCAAGAGTCAATCTCCTCTTAGGCTTCATATAATGATTTTTCCAATTAGCCTCAATCTTGAGCTTTGTACAAGACATATATAATACTCCCCCAGTTGAATCAGTTTTCAACTTTTTTAGCTTCAACCTTGGGCTTTGATCAAGGTACAAAATCCAACATCCCCACAGATGAGACCATGTGTCCTCTCTGTAGGAGGATATTTCCTCTATGCATCATATTTCAAACAAACAATCAAAAACCTTTCTTCCAGATAATTGATGTAAGTGGCAAACTTGTTGATTCAAAATCCAAGTTGGAATCCCTCCTTTATCTTGGCTAAAGTTCTCTTTCATCTAAGTGATGTAAGTGGCAAACCTCTGGATTCCACACATCCAAGTCAATGTCCCTCTCTTAGCATGAAAAGATTCATAAAGGAAAAGTGGCATTGCTCTACACTGAGTTAAAGCTTCTTCCTTCATGACATTTCAATTCTCCTATAAAGGAAGATGTGGCATTGTTGGATTCCACACATCCCAGTTAAAGCAACTTCCCTTATAATTAGTTCCCCAATGTTTGTGATGAATAGGTGAGATATCTACCTTTAGAGACGATAAATTCTATCTCAATTAAACCTTTTGCTTCAATCTTGGGCTTTGAACAAGACATAAACACTCCTTTAGCTTCAATTTTGGGCTTTGAACAAGACACAAACACTCATTTAGCTTCAATCTTTGGATTTGAACAAGACACAAACACTCATTTAGCTTCAATCTTGGGCTTTGAACAAGACACAAATACTCTTTTAGATTTAATCTTGAGCTTTGAACAAGACACCAAATATTCCTCCTCCCATAGAGTAGGAGAAACTATGAACGCTCTGATTTCCCTAGATCGCGAAATCTTAGCAAGCGCACTAATAAAAAACCCTAGGTCCAGTACCTTCCCAAAAACCCAAAAACAACAAAAAAACATTTCCTCAACCTTCACAAAGGAGAAACGTTTCCCAATCAACAGTAAATGGATTTAAGAAACCAAGCAATACAACAGTAGAAACATATGCAAATAAAGGTTCCTATAGATTACTATAGATACTCTGGGTGTTAACAGCTTCCCTTTGTATAACCAACCCCCGATCCCCGATCTCTTCACATTTGTTAAGGAAAAAATTTACACGCATGGTTAGTTTGAGATATCTTCTCCTTCCTTTTAAGCTTCATGGGATAAATATAGGAATCGCAAAGTAGCACCAAAAGCGGTTGATGTCGCATCACAAAAACTGACGCTATAGAAAAATGGCGACTCTGCTGGGGACACTTATATCTTTTTCTAGGAGGGTTAAGCCTTGCTTTGTGTAACACCTTTCTACCCCAAAGAATATTCTCAATAATTATAATCAAATTAATATCAGAGTATATCACCCAAAGGTGTCACATTTCGTCATAAATCGTCATAGTAAAAATCTGCTCTGTAACACGGGTCATATCATCAATGAATTCAATTACTATTATGCAGCGGAAATCAAAACTCAATACAAATATAATTCCAAAACATCTTAAAACAAAACTCATAACATCATAATAACAAAAAAAGAAAGGACACAAAATCGTTCGACTCAAACGTCCCGACCCGATGTTACATATCAGAGCAAGACCCTCTAATCAACGAAAACCAAAATACTTCAAAGGCTAAGTCTTCGAGAACCAAGAGAGCTAATCCTGATCATCTGCACATTACCCACGTGGAGGCAACATTCAAATAGGAAGGGTGAGTAATCACGAATCATTATATAAACTATAAGGCAAAAGATATAACAGGCATACATACCATCATATCATCCAATCACAATCATCATAAGACATCATTCAATTCACATTATCGTCAACGCGTCAAATTATAAAGTAATCAAGCAATGTCACATAATATGAAATGCAACAGCATAAACTTATGCATGTGGTACCAATTCATCATATTGATGAACACGGGGCTATCACCCTCCAAAGATCCCCACCAATAGGATCGATTCTACACAAGAACCGAAGCACGTCACAAAACACTTTAATCCACACAATGGGATTAAAGCCACCACTGGACCGGAGTCCTAAATATGCCATGAATGCATGATGCAAATGTCATAATAATCATCATCACAGAATCGTCAAAATTGCATCATCATTCATGAGTATTCATCAAACATCATCATATAGCATTAATCATATTCATCACAATTCACCATAAGTACGTTACAACTCATCATGTTTTATTCGTCATGACACAATCCCCCATTTTATCGCAATTAGCCTCATTACTAGTTTCCTTATGTTCAATTACGTGTTATTAGTCTTACGGTTCAAGCAAAATTTGCATCACACACGAGATCGGGACAGAAATTGCAAAAACGGATAATTTGGCCAACAGCTTTGCCCATACGCGTATGACCATGCCCCATACGCATATGGCCCTCTTCCTTGCCCCCTGGCCTGCGTATCATACGCGTAGGGCCGCCTGCCCAGGCCTCTCATACGCGTATCACCCTGAGCGTTACGCGTATGAGCAGAGAGGGTTTTCCTCTCAAAACTCCCTTCAACCTTCCCATACGCGTAATGGCTAGCCCATACGCGTATGCTTCCTTTCCCAAGATTTCCATACACGTAATGTCCCTCCATACGCGTATGACCACTTTCCCTTTACGCGTACCCTACGCGTACGAGCAAAGGGCCGTGCTGGCTCTGGGGACGGGTGCGTATCATAAGCGTATTACCCTGGGAAATCCCCCTCATACGCGTAAGACCCCCTGTCTTATGCGTATGGCCAGACGCACCTCCACAACTCAGATTTCCCATCTGTACGTAATGCTCCCCATTGCAGCACCTTCAATCATCCAAATCAGATCTAAACTACTCTCGATTCGACACAGATTTAAAATTCTAATCCCACTTTGTTATCTTCATCTACATTTTCTAATATCAGATCCTAATTCGTTACCCCAAACCCTCAAATCTCAGATCTAGTTTATGTTCATCACAGCAACAGAAAACTCACACAATTTAACATCAATGACAATATTCACCACAAAAATTCATAACAGACATCATATACACAATTCACAAGGATCGTCATGCAAATTCATCATAAATTCGACAAACACACATAACACTCAAAACCTACCTCTACCTTAAACCCATAGCAGACATAATAACTCGGATTAACCCCCAATACCTTGAATTCTCAGCAAAAAGGTTTTTCCTTTTGTGTTTTATGGTTAATTCTTCCTTGGTTCTTTGCGCCCTAGTCTCTTTTCTCCGTTCTCTTCACTTTTATGATTGCATAGAATAAACTTCCCTAAATCCCACTTTTCTTTTTGTCAAACTTATCCCTTGGACCCCATTTATGACTTTCCCATCTTACCCTCACTTAATCTTCCCAATAATACCATCTTACCCTTATTATTCCTCTCCATTTATTTTAAATAATAATAATAATTTAAATAATATCTTTCAATTATTATATTATTATTACTAATAAAATAATTCTGATTAATCACTAAATTTCTAAAATGCCCTCAATATTCCTTAACTCAATAATACCCCACAACACGACACAAATCATCATGCGTCACAATATTTCATCAAAATTCACCGAAAACACCGAATAATCATAATAAGTCAATTAAATAAATATTATAATTATTTTGGGGTGTTACAACTCTCCCCCACTTACAGAATTTTCGTCCTAAAAAATTACCTGAAGGAAATAGAGTCGGATACGACTCCCTCATATGGCCTTCATGTTCCCAGGTCCAACTTTCACCAGCTGGTCCACCTCATAATACCTTCACCAAGGCTATGTCTTTACCCCGCAGTTGCTTTATTTCACGTCCATCAATCCGCATAGGTAGTGCTTCCACAGTCAGGTTGTCTCTCACCTATACATCATCCATTTGGATCACATACGACGGATCTGGAATGTATTTCCTCAACTGAAACACATGAAACACATCATGTAAATTCGCAAGCGACGACGGTAAAGCAACCCGATAAGCTACTTCTCCTATCCTTTGAAAAATATGATACGGACCAATAAAATGTGGAGTGGGCTTCCTAGACTTCAAAGCTCGACCCACACCAGTCACCGACGTAACTCTCAAAAATATGTACTCTCCCTATTGGAATTCAAGTGCTTTCCTTCTCTTATCGTGATAACTCTTCTGACGACTCTGCGAAGCTCTCATCCTTGGATAATCTTAATCTTCTCAGTCGTCTTTTGCACAATCTCAGGTCTGGGTACAGCACTCTCGCCTGATTCATACCAACACAATGGAGTTCTACACCTTCTTCCATACAAAGCATCATACGGCGCCATCCCAATACTAGCATGAAAACTATTGTTGTACATGAACTCAATCAACGACAAATGGCTATCCCAAGATCCTCCTTGATCTAACACACAAGCCCTCGTCAAATCCTCCTAGGATTGGATAGTCATCTCCGTCTGCCCGTCTGTCTATGGATGATATGCAGAACTCATCCTTAACTTAGTACCCAAAGCATCTTGTAAACTCTTCCACAACCTCGATGTAAATCTCGGGTTTCTATACGACACAATGCTCAAAGGTATCCCATGCAACTTCACAATTTCCTCAATGTACATCTCAGCTAACTTCTGCATAGAATGATTAATCTTCATCGGCAAAAAATGAGCCGATTTAGTTAATCTATCCATAATCACCCAAATCGAATCATTTCCCTTTGCAATTTTTGGCAACCCCGACACAAAATCCATGGAAATGCTATCCCATTTCCATTCTGGAATATTCAACGGATACATCATACCTAAAGGCTTCTGATGCTCAATCTTTGAGTTCTAACAAGTCAAGCACGCGTAAACAAACTCTGCAATATCCTTCTTCATACCTGGCCACTAAAACAATTTCTGCAAATCCTGGTACATCTTCGTAGCACCGGGATGGATACTCAATCTACTTCGATGCCCCTCTTCAAGAATACTCTTCTTAATTTCTGGAACATCTGGGACACACACCCTGTTTCTGAACCTCATCACACCATTCTCATCAATCCAAAATTCACCTTTGTTACCTTGGTTAATCAAGGTCAATTGATCAACCAACTTCAAGTCAGATTGTTGACCCACTCTGATTTCTTCAAGAATACCACTAGTCAGTTTCAACATACCCAACCTCACACCGTCAAGAGTCTCTTCACATACTAAACTCAGGTCTCAAAACTGCTCGATTAATTCCAACTCTCTCATCATCAGCATTGACATATGCAATGACTTCCGGCTCAATGCATCAGCCACCGCATTTGCTTTACCAGGATGGTAATTCAAATCAAAGTCATAATCCTTCAATAATTCCAACCACCTTCTCTGCCTCATATTCAACTCTTTCTGATTAAACAAGTACTTCAAACTCTTATGATCACTGAACACTTCAAACTTAGAGCCAAAAAGATAATGTCTCCAAATTTTTAACACAAATATCACAGCTGCCAACTCTAAGTCATGGGTAGGGTAATTCATCTCATGAACTCTCAATTACCTTGAAGCATAAACAACAACTTGACCATTCTGCGTCAAAACTCCACCCAGACCCATCTTCGACACATCACAATATACCACAAAAGATTCATTTGGATTGGGCAAGATCAACACCAAAGCGGTCGTCAGTCTCTTCTTCAATTCCACACAACTCTCTTCACATGCAACATCCCACACATAAGCTTGCCCCTTTCGAGTCAACTGAGTCAAAGGTAATTCCAATTTAGAAAAGCCTTCGATAAACTTACGGTAATAACCCGCCAACCTAAGAAAACTTCGTATCTCAGTAGCAGACTTCGGAGTCTCCCACTGTAACACAACATCAATCTTAGAAGGATCTACAACAATCCCACCACTTGAAATCACATGGCCAAGAAAACTCACTTCCTTCAACCAATACTCACACTTCGATAGTTTTGCATACAACTTCTTCTCTTTCAACACTTGCAACACAATTCTCAAATGCTTAACATGTTCTTCTTGAGATTTAGAGTATATCAGAATATCATCAATGAAAACCACAACAAACTTATCCAGATACTCATGAAAAATCTGATTCATATACTCCATGAACACACCAGGTGCATTGGATACACCAAACGACATCAAAATGTATTCATAGTGTCCATACCTCGTCCAGAAAGTTGTCTTCGGAATATTATCAGGCTTAACACGAATCTGATGATAACCAGAACTCAAATCAATCTTACTAAACACACAAGCGCCTACTAACTGATCCATCAAATCGTCGATTCTCGGAAGTGGATATTTATTCTTGATAGTCACTTTATTCAACTACCGATAATCAACACACAACCTCATACTACCATCCTTCTTCTTCACTAACAGCACAGGAGCACCCCACGGAGAAATACTCAGTCGAACAAACTTCTTCTCGAGCAATTCTTCAAATTGTTTCTTCAATCCACTTAACTCAGAAGCGGACATCTGGTAAGGAGCCATTGACACTGGACTCGTACCTGGTATCAAGTCCACTGCAAACTCTACTTCATGTTCTGGAGGCAAATCACTTATGTCATCTGGAAACACATCTGGAAATTCACAGACAACAGGTAATTCGACACTCGCAGATTCACGATTAACCTGCAATGATGCAAACATTGTAAACACCACGATTTCATCTTTCAGAAGTCCGTCTACATGCTTAGCAGACAAGAACATTAACTCTCCATTATTACCAAACTCAGGAAACTCTATGGTCTTATTATAACAATTGATATGAACATAGTTGAACTCAAACCAGTTCATTCCAAGGATTACATCAATTTGGTACAAGGGTAAACACACCAAATCCATCACAAAGCTCTTCCCAAAAATCGTCAAAGGACATCTCGAACACACAAAAGTAGTAGTAACAGAACCATTAGTAGGAGTTTCTATTACCATACTACCATTCATATCAGACAATTTCAAACCCAATCTAGTAGTACAGTCCAACGAAATAAACGAATGAGTAGCACCAGTATCAATAATAGCGACCAACTCAACATTATTAATAAAACAAATACCTCGAATAAAGTTATCTTTCTTGGGAACTTCTGAACCACTCAAAGTAAACACTCTGCCATTAGTTTGAGCAGTAATAACAGTCTTCTTCGGTTTCTAACACTGGGTACTAATGTGACCCTTCTCACCATAATTGAAATAAGTTGGACCTTTATCTTTACAATCAGTAGCTCTATGGCCTTTCTTACCACGTCTGTAAGACCTCAACACATTATTGGTGCAAGCCTCAGTGCGGTGGCCTTGCTCGCCACACCTGTAACACTTAACAAAAGAGGGAACTGCTCCCCCACTTGTCTTTTTCCCATCTGAAACCTTATGCTTCCCTTTGTCAGCTGGAGTCACATAAGGCTTTCCTCTAAACTGCCCTTTCTCTTTCTTCTCACTAAGATGCTTGTAGTGAGCAGATCGAGCTCGGTTATCCTTATCATAGATCCTACTCTTATCCACTAGCTCAACATACCTGCGAATCTGTTGGTATCTAATACCCTGCTTGATTTCTAGCCTTAGCCCATTCTCGAACTTGAGACATTTAGACAACTCAGCATAAACACAGTTGTAGTAAGGACAGAACTTCACCAGTGCTTCAAACTTTGCATCATATTCAGCCACAGTCATGTTTCCTTGTTTTAATTCAAGGAATTCCACCTCTTTCTTGCCGCAAACATCTTCCAAAAAATAATTTCCCGAAAATTCCCGCTTGAACATAGCCCAAGTTATTTCAGTACCAACGTCTTCCAGTCTCTGCCGGGTGTTATCCCACCAATCCTCAGCCTCTTTGTAGCGTGCGATTTTTATCGGTGACACGACCACCTTATCACCATGGGTTTCTCCTCACCGTAATGGCAGGAGTTGGGGTGCTACTTTCTGATTTCTTATTTATCCCATGAAGCTGGAAGGGAAAGGAAAGCTATCTAAAACTAACCTTGCACGCGAATGTTTAACTGAACAAACGCTAAAGAGACTCGGGGAGTTCGGGGTCAGGTTATACAATGAGGAGTTGTCAATTACCCATCCCATATGTTGTTATCCACAGGTTGTTAGCATTAAGTTCTGCTTTATACTTGATGGTGTTTATCTGTAAATGGGAAAGTTTCTTCTTTAGGAATTTTTGAGAGAGAGAGAGTGAGTTTTTGATGATTTGGTGAGATACTGGACCTCAGTTTTGATTGATATGAAGGTACTGGACCTAAAGTTTTTGATTGGTATGTTCGCTAAGATTTCGCAATCTTATGCCTACGTATTCCCGTTTAAAGAAACAGGGAAATCAGAGCAATCGTAAGAGATGTTTTGGTGTCTTGTTCAAAGCCCAAGATTGAAGCTAAAGGTTATTTGTGTCTTGTTCAAAGCCCAAGATTGAAGCTAAAAGTTTGACTGAGAGAGAATTTGTCATCTCTAAAGGGAGACATCTCATTTGTTTATCACAACTGTTGGGTGACTGATTATAAAGGAGAATTACTTTAACTGGGATATGAGGATCCAGCAATGCCATAATTTCCTTTGTGAGGGATGTTATCCTGAAGGAGGAAACTTTAACTCAGTGTTGAGCAATGCCATTTTTCCTTAGGAGTATTTCATGCTAAGAGAGGGACAGTGGCGTGGATGTAAATAATCCAGAGGCTTGTCGCTTATAGTTGTTAGATGAGAGAGGAAGTTTACCAGGATAAAAGATGGGCTACAGCTTGGATGTTTGAATCAACAAGTGTGCCACTTACAGCAGTTATCTGGGATTAAGGTTTGTTTTGAATGTCTATTTTGATGTAGTGATATACAGAAAAATGTCTTCCTGCAGAGAGATTTTTTATTTCCTCTGAGGGGATGGTGATTTTTGTATGTGCCTTGATCAAAGCCCAAGGTTGAAGCTAAGAGATTGATTGACTCCACTGGGGAAGCCCTTATACAAAGCCTAAGAGGAGGCTAGAAAAGACTGACTCAACAAGAGAGTGTTTATTTGTCTTGTACAAAGCCCAAGATTTATGCTAAAAGAGAATTGACTCTTTTGGGGATATCATTATACAAAGCCTAAGAGGAGGCTGGGAGGAATTGATTTACTCCGGGGAAATATTTTGTCTGTCTTGTACAAAGTCCAAGATTGTGGCCAAAAAGGGAAATTGACTCTACTGGTGAGAGGTTTTATTTGTCTTGTACAAAGCCCAAGATTGTGGCTGAAAGAAGATTGACTCTGCTGAAGAGTATAATTTGTCTTGTACAAAGCCCAAGATTGAGGCTGAAAAGCGGATTAACTCTGCTTAGGGAGATTTATATGGTGTCTTGTACAAAGCCCAAGATTAAGGCTAAAAGAGAATATTTACTCCTGTTTAGGGATATTAATTCTTAAAGCCTAAAAGAAGGCTGGGAGGAATTGACTCAGCTGGGGAAGATATTTATCTAGAGCTTAAGAGAAGGTTATGAAGATTTTGACTTTGTTGGAGAAAGTTTATATATGTCTTGTACAAAGCCCAAGATTGAGGCTTAAAAAGAATGACTCAACAAGAGAGTGTTTATGTTTTGTACCATTGACTCAACAAGAGAGTGTGGAAAGGTGATTGACTCAACAAGAGAGTACTTTGTTTGTCTTGTACAAAGCCTAAGATTGAGGCTGAAAGGGGTTAAATCAACAAGAGAGTGTTTTAAGAAAGAAGATGGACTCAATAAAAGGGTGCTTTCGAGGCTAATTCTCTGCTGAGGAAAAATCATTATACAAAGCCTAAGAGGAGGCTGGCTTCTGCTGAGGATTATTGAGATCCAGAGGCAGGTCCAAGTAGAGGTATCAACTCTTGCTGAGGGTTTACAGAAGAGTTGAGGTATCAGATGCCTTGAGGTTTTGATAGGCTAGTATTTGATGATGATATGACCCTAGCCAGGGGAATTTAGGTTAAAGATTGAGTTTTAGATCTTCTGAGGATTTTAACTCTACTAGAGATTGATCGAATGATCAGGGTTTCTCCTGTATTTATAGGGAACTTGAGAATGTCTTTGAGACCCAAGAGGGGATTAGACTGTCCAAGTCTACTGGTATAGAAGACTTTGTCTTTGTATGATGCCCAATAGGAGGCTGACTATTTTAAGGGATGAGTATCAACCCTAAATTATCCAAGGTTTTGACTCTTTGGAAAGACTGCTCTAACAAAGGATGACTAAGTTCTGTCCTATCCCTTTAAGAGGT
This sequence comes from Lathyrus tuberosus, assembly GCA_022829125.1. NCBI lineage: Eukaryota > Viridiplantae > Streptophyta > Magnoliopsida > Fabales > Fabaceae > Lathyrus > Lathyrus tuberosus. The sequence goes on from JALAZF010000390.1 coordinate 5,440,713, forward strand.
CTTCAGGGTCCTTGTATTAAGCCCAAGAGAAGGCATGCGAACTTCTAAGAAGCCGGAGGGTCCTTGTACAAAGCCCAAGAGGAGGCGGGGATGCTTTTAGGAAGCCTGTGGGTCCAAACCTAAGAAGAGTTCAAGAAAAGTTTCACCGGGAATAATCTTTTCTTTAGTGAACAATTCTAGGGTTTGAAGAAATTCAAGAGAGGTTTCATCGGGAATTAATCCTCTCTGGGGTAAATGAATTTCTTTGACAATTTTCTGATAGTGACAGTCTGAGAAAAGTTTCACCGGGAATAATACATTTCTCTTTGTTCCATATTGTTTAAGCCCAAGAGAAGGCAAGACTGTATCTGGAATTTCTATGGGGAACTAGTTTTGACTGTGTTGAAAGAGTGACCACTGGCTTTATCTAGTTCTATACCTAATTGCCAGGGAAAACTTTAAGCAGATAATATACAGGCGTATATATATATGCAAGTATGTAAAAGAAAGCTGATAAAACTTACAGGTAAGCAAGCTTCCATTGTAACAATTGTATGGTTAGTTGTTCAAGAAATTAAAGAAAGTTTTAATAACAACTATGAATTTGAACCTAAATCAAAAGGAAGTTGTTTTTGAAAAGATTGTTGGGGCTTATACTTAAGGAGAAGCCCAGATGAAAAAACAGTAATCGTATCGTTGATCTGAAAATTATGATGGGGATTATACAACTACTGAGGCCCAAATTATTTTATGTATAATAGAGGGTTGGGTCTTACACTCTATTAGAGGCCCAAAAGTTTATTTTTGTACAAGAGACGGGGCTTACAACTCAAGGAGAGGCCCAGATGATTCTGTTTAAAAGTTTAGAAAACACAGTGGGACTTATACAATGACTGAGGCCCAAAAAAGATTTTATTTACAAGGAATGGGTCTTACATTCTATTAGAGGCCCATGAGTGTTTTGAAAAAGATTTGTGAGGGTGAAAATAGTCAAAACCCTAATTTGATTTTAAATTGTATTTTAATTAAATAAAAATTCAATTAAAATGATCAAAATTATCAAACATGTGTGAAAAACAAGTTGTGATATTGGACTAATGTTTGACAAAACATGTTTTATTCATGGAATGTTTTGAAAACCATTTGAAGTTGAAAAATTAAAAGAAAGAAATATTTTAAGTGTTAAAAACAACAAATAAAACACAATTCTTTACAAAAATACTAAATATATGAAATAAATAATATTTTTGTGAAATTTTTATGGAATAAAATACATTAATATTTTTGGGAATTTTCAAAAAAAGAACTAATAAAAAATAATTAAAATTGAGAGAGAAATTAATTTTGGAATTAATTAATAAAAACAACAAAAATATGAAAAATAGCAAAAAAGAGAGAAAAGGCACAATGGTCTTGGTGGGTATTGAACCCACGACCTCAGCAACAAACACACATGTGCGCTACCACTGGGGTGGTGATACATCTGTGTATTAAAACCACCCCATTAATACATAAGGGGTGCCAAGTTCTAGGCCTGGCCAAGGCGCCATGCCTGGCCCTTGTCCAAGGCAATGCCTAGTTTTGACAATTTACAAGAAGCCTCTAACTTCCTCATTTCTCCATGGATTGAGACAAAATTTAGGTGCATCTGACCCTGAATTTCATGAGGAATCCAATGGTGCCCTTGGAATTTTCAGAAAATGTCTCTATCTCAAAATCTGATAGTGATTTTAAAATAGGCCAAATTTTGCATGTTCTATGCTATCTCATGGTACAGGCAATAATAGCATGATAAATTTGTTCAAACACAACACATATGATATGTATGAGAGGTCCATGATCAATGGACCTCAAAGCAATGCGTGATTTAAAGAGTTCCAGTTGTGATGCACTTACCTCTTGGAGCTTCTTGTGCTATCTGCCAAGTTCCTTATGCCAGAAGTAATTCAATGCTTTGAACACTCTCAATTGATCCCTTAGAAGCTTTTAGGATGATCAGAACCAGCTGGAATCCTCAGGAACAAGTATAGGCCTTTTATTGCAAAAGGGACAAAAGTAACCAATATAGTAAATCTCTCAAATGGTGTTCTAGATGAGGGAAACCAATTGGCATAGCTTGAGGATGATATTTGGAGTGTGTTTGAGGCCTAGTTTGGTTTTGGAAGTGACTGAATCAAGACATGGCTTGAAAATTGCAAAAAAGTCAAATTTTGAGGTTTTGGAGGTTGACTTTTTGATTTTGGTGTTTTAGATCACAAGTAAGTGTTTGAACAGCTTAGACATGACATATTGGACGTGTTTGGATCATGAGCTGTGATGGAATTGCTCTCTAACTCAAAAACTCAGAGATAACTTGCAAAATAAGGCATTTTGGCCTAAAGAGAGAGAGATTTTGAGGAAAGCAAGTGTTGTAGTGCTTTGGTGTACTCAAACTGATCAGAATTGAGGTCTATTTATAGTGTAACAAGTTTGTTTTGGCAGCAATAGTGTGTGGCAACTGCAGCAGGCCTTTGGCCAATGTGGATCAAATGGAATCTTTAGTCTCCTATAGCCATTGACTTGAGGTTAGGGCACAGGCCTATGGTCCTTTGATTCAGAGCTTAATATTGACTCATTCAGTTGGTAATGTCTCAGTCCATGCCACCTTGGTGCATCCATTGAATGCTTGGAAACAAAAATTGGAGTCTTTTGCACTTTTTAGCCTTTTTAGGTTTGTTATAGCTATATGTAGATTCTTGGACTTTGGAGGCTTGGGGATCAGATCATTCCCCTTTTATTTTATCCTCTGATGTGTCCAAATTGATGACAAGGCTTGGAGTTGTCCAATTTTGCCAAATCGAGCAAAACACCAAATTCTGCCTTGCTTATGACAGTTGGAAATGGTGATTTTGAGGGATTCATATCTCCCTGCTCAAGTTGAGTTATGGGAGGCTCTTGTGCTTTTTAGAAAGCCCTCATATGATACAATACATGTATGATCATAGTTTATTCTGAAACTATTTGAATCCAACTGAAAAATCCTCATGAACATTGATGTCCAAGGCTGGTAACTTAGGCAGATTTTCACTAAGTGTTGGAAAAGTGTCATTTTCTTCCTTTTTGTTATTTTGATCACTCCATAACTTAAAATCCATGAAGATTTGGAGTTTCTTGTAGTTGAAGCTTTTGTAGAATGTAGGAGACCTACAAATCAGGCTTTGGATCACCAAAAATGGCTGATTGGATCTCAAGTTATGATCCTTGGAAGTTGGTACGAAAATCACTTTTGTTCCATAACTTAGAAATTTTTTTGGTTTCTTATGGTTGCCCCTTTTGCAAGAAACCTCACTTTTCTTGATTTTTATTAATGAATGATGATCAATACCATACATTAACATTATTTTTGACTTAGAGGAACCATATTTGTGAAAAATTCCAAAAAGTCAAACTTGATTTTGTGCACAGTTGACTTTTTATCGGATGAAATCCAAATTGTGCGATCCTTTGTGAAATCAAGTTCTTAACCTAATTCAAACCTCATGGATTTATTCCATAGGTGTTATAGGGTGTATTGAATCATGTCCCAAGGTTTGGGAGCATGTCTTGATCAAAAGTCAAAGATACAGTTGACTTTTTCCTCAAAACCCTAATTGTGGTTCATATGAAATTGAAACTTGTGAATCAAGATTCTTGGATCAATCCATTGTTGAAAATGGATCAATGTGGTGTATTTAAGGCCCTCAAATCATGTCTTGAGGTCTTGGCTCATGCTTTGCTCCAAAAGTCAACTTAGGGGTGAATTAGGTCAAGAAACCCTAATTCCTGATTTTTTTTATGAATGCATCCCCTGAAGCTAAATTGACTTGATGATTGGGTCCATGAGGTCCCTTGGAGTATCTTGGGTTGTGCTTTGAATCATTAGCTCATTCCCAGAGGAGAATTTCCATCTGGAGGCCTTGGTCGTCCAAAACCCTAATTTGGTGATACTGGCGATCTTGAGGCTTGATCCACTTGGAATGTTGCAATCTTTGTGCTTGATTCTTGATGTGGAAGTCCTATTGATCCTTTAAGGATGTTTGAGAGGTTAAACAAGTTGAAGATCATGTCATTTTGTGATTGATCCTTTGTCTAAGTGCTCTGAGAGGGCCTAAAACCCTAATTCTTGATTGTGGTGAATGCTCATGTTCCTTAAGGAGACTGATGAGGCATAATGGTACATCCATATTGTGGTGATGATGTGCAAAATGATGGGAAATCTTGGTGGTCAAAATTTGGGGTATGACAGATGCCCCTATTTAATCTTCTCGGACCCAAAGGTGTGAATGGCGAAGGTATTCGGGCATTCAGGGTGTAAGAGGATTAAATATCAGAATATCCAAAATTTTGACGGTGGTTATGAATGGCAATTCGCTCATCCATCTTATTTTTCTAAGCAATGATACTCAGAAAAGGGTGAAACTCCCCCTGGATCCTGGTCTTCAGCCACGAAACTGGTCTCAGTTTCTGAAATAAACTTCCCCTCGATCCTAGTCTTCAGCCACAGAACTGGTCTCAGTTTTTTTTGAAATAAACTTCCCCTCGATCCTGGTCTTCAGCCAAGGAACTGGTCTTAGTTTCTGAAATAAACTTCCCCTTGATCCTGGTCTTCAACTAAGGAACTGGTGTCAGTTTCTGAAATAAACTTCCCCTCGATCCTGGTCTTCAGCCAAGGAACTGGTATTAGTTTCTGAAATAAACTTCCCCTCGATCCTGGTTTTCAGCCAAGGAACTGGTCTCAGTTTCTGAAATAAACTTCCCCTCGATCCTGGTCTTCAGCCAAGGAACTGGTCTCAGTTTCTTCTTGTCAATCTCCTTCCTTGACAAGGGACGCTATTCGTAGCGGCCTTCATCAAACTTCTCGCCGTATTTTCCTGGGGAGATGTCGTTTGATGGGAAAAGTTTTGTCATCAGACTTGCTGGGGAAATCCATTTGTCTGAGCTGTAGAGGTGTCCAAACTTCTCTGTTGGAGACGCCATTTGCCGACTCTACTGGGGAAAACGAGTCTATTGATAGACTGCTTTTCTGTTTGGGGATACTACATCACATTTTTCTTCGAGATCTTTTCGGAGAAATGGTATGTGATATAATCCAATTTAGAGGTGCTGATGACCTTATTGACAGCAAACCTTTCGAAAAGAAACTGCTGTATTGCCGAGAGTCTTTGGTTAAAAGGGTTCCTCTGGGGATTTTCTTTAATCTGGGAAAGCGAGAACATCATCTTCAAGGGTGAAGAGTGATGTTTGTTGAATGTTTTCTTGCCTTTCAGAGGTTCAAGTTATCAAAGTGGTCGAGGGTTGGCTCCTATCCAGAAATAAACTGGGGAGAAATTGCTCAGTCGCTGCATTTCCTAATGAGGAAAGGACTGACAACTCGATTGAGAGGACTTTTATCACTTGGGAATAAGACTGACTAAAGTGATGGCGATGCAATATGAATATGAATGTAAATCAATAATGCATGATGTATGTATGTTTATGCTAAAAAAATGACGCGACATACAGACTAAAAGATGATCACGATTGGATACTTGGCCACGACGGGGGACAAAAAGTATCGACGTTCCAAGATAGCAATCTTGTCTTGCTTAGGAGAGACGGTCCCCGTGGGGAGGAAGGATGGTTCAATCGGTCTTAAGAGATACGTACTCTGCCAGAGATATCAGATGGAACACTCACATCGGAAACAGTTGATCCTTTATTCAGGCGTATTGGTTTAGAAGGAGTACTTTGATTCTGCATTTTGAGGTTCAATCACCTTCATAGAAGCGGTCGACGTTCTTTCGATATTCAACAGTAAAAAGAATTGCCATCTTTACTTTAAAAGCAGAAAAATTTTGACAAGTAAATTCATTTTTGTTTTATTTTTAAAATTGTTGATCATGTTAAAAATGTCATTCTGTAAAGCTAAAATAAATAAGAATTGCAAACAAAAGCACTAGGGCTCGAATTTTATTGATAGGATGGAAATCAGCCAAGCGCGTGATCCCATAGAGTATTTACAAAGTTATAAAATGGTAATTTAAGGGAAAAGGGCTACATTGAAACATAACAACCGTTATCCTTCTACCAACTTTGAATTCTGGACATCATGAGCTTCTGTTGAAGATGACCTTGACTGGAGTTTTCCTGATGGATGGCATGACTGCTGGGGATTTAACCTCGTCAGACGTAGTTACTTGCCATTAATCCCTAATTTTTGCCTAGATTGTACTTTGAGATTTCCAATCCATCGGGATGATTTTTGCTTATGTCTCTAATTTTTTCCTGGACCGCCCTTTCAGGTTTTCAATCCACAGAGACATTTTTATTTATTTATTTATTTATTTAGGAGAAGTATTTCTTGACTACGTCAACATTTGTGGGGTAGATAAATTCCTCTCCATCCATGGTTGCGAGTCTCAAGGCGCTGCCTGAGAAGGCTTTTTTGACCACTTAGGGGCCATCGTAATTCGGAGACCATTTGCTACGGGAATCAGTGAGAAATGGTTTATCTTTTTGAGCACGAGGTCTCCTTTCCTAAAGACACGGGGTCAAACCTTTTTGTCGAACGCCTTCTTCTTACTTTGTTGATACAACTGACCGCGGCATAAAGCCGTTATTTGCTTTTCTTCGATAAGATTCAGCTCATCGTGTCGACTTTGACACCATTCTGATTCTGTTAGCTTAGCTTTCATCAATACCCAGATTGATGGGATCTCTACCTCTATGGGAAGCACTGCTTCCATGCCATATACTAGAGAGAAAGGGGTTGCCCCTGTTGAAGTGCGGACAGAGGTGCGATAACCGTGAAGAGCAAAGGGTAGCATCTCATGCCAGTCTTTGTAGGTTACAACCATCTTTTGAACGATCTTTTTGATGTTCTTGTTAGCCGCTTCTACCGCTCCGTTCATCTTAGGTCGGTAGAGAGATGAGTTATGGTGTTCGATCTTGAACTCAACACACAACTCTTTCATCATTTTGTTGTTCAAGTTAGATCCATTGTTTTTGATGAATCGGACTACCACTTGTCGGGTTACATTGGTGTATGACGCCGCTGTGACCCAATTGGTGAAGTAGTCAATGGCTACCAGGATGAACCGATGTCCGTTTGAAGCCTTGGGTTCAATCATGCCAATCATGTCGATCCCCCATATGGAAAAAGGCCATGGGGAAGAAAGAACTTTGAGATGTGTTGGCGGTTGATAACACAAAATTATATCGTTAAATTGACTTAACTTGCATGAATTATTTTATCGTTTTTCGTTTATTCATGTTTTATTTACAAGTGTTCAAGTTCATTTTCAGGTATTTTATCTCAATCAACCTGCATGAGAAAAGAAGAAAGAATAGGGAAGAAAAGAGAAGAAAAGAAGACAGTTGATAGAAAAATTAAGTTTCTGCACTCAAAGAGCACGGCGACCGTCACAAGACATGTGGCGACCGTAACGCCTTCAAAGTGTGACCCTCGTCATAAGGCGTATGGCAACCGGTATGGCTTGGTTCTCTCAGAATATTTCAATGACGTTCCCTATTTCTCTCCACGCATGGTCTTGTAACCACCCACTACAACACTAATGGGGAGGTTTTCTCCCACTTTCTCCATGACTCACACATGATCTTCGGGAGTTACCAGACACATTGTTACTCTATATATAGTAGTTTTCTTTACATTTTGAGGGATCCAAGTTTTGTGCGCGGAAGAGCTACCGAAGTTGTTTCATAGTTTTAGGCAGAAATTACAATTGTAAAAGGGGTAGTTTCTCACATCGAGGAACTACTCCACCATTAGTATTTAGGCCTATGTTCTATGTAACTTGCTTGGATCAACAATCTTGCCGCCATTATTGAAGTTAAAGTTAATTCAAGTTTCTTTATTTCTCACATTTTACTTCAAATCTTTACAGCCTCTTTATCTAATTGCTTATTATTATTATTGTTTATCGCTTTCCTAAATTAATTATCATGATGTTTTCAAATGCAATTATGATGTTTAATTTGTTTACGTTTAATTCCATGTCTTGCTAAATTGTTTAGAGTCTGGTATGTGAGGACCGTCATTCCGACGGACCTCGGTAATTAAATTTGCGTTAACTTAGAATAAATTATGTTTTGGTCTTTATTTCCAAGTTTAATTTAAATAGCCTTGTCAAGAGAGTGAGCGGTTATTTAACACTATTTAGTCACGAGAGTGAGAAGCAAGTTAAGGTTAGAGCCGACACTGCGAGAGCATGGGGATCGAACTAGATAGTGGGAACGGGGCATTGATGCTAAAAACAGCGAGAGCGCTTTAGATATCGATTAGGATCTAATTGATTTTCAAAATATGTTTTGTAATTAAAACGGGCGAGCGAGAGCAAAATCCTGTGGTTAGGAGATGTGGCTTAAGTCAATAACGCGAGAGTATGAGGCAGAGTCTTTAGATCAATATTTCCTACGTGATGTAAGTAAATTAACGCCAACCAATTACAGAGCGCCTGAGGTACACAGAATCCACATTTCGGTTTCTCTTTTCTGTTATATTTTCTTAGTCTTATTTTAGTTTTAGTCTTAGTTTCCCTTTTATCTAATATTATTAGACTTAGCTTTACAAAGCGACGATTGATTACGGTAGGTTGACATTGGTCTCTGTGGGTTTGACAATCTTTTATATTACTTCGATAAATCCGTGCACTTGCGGACACATCAAGTTTTTGGCACCGTTGCTGGGGACCAACAGTCAATATTGTTATTCCGTTGTTGCACCGTATAAACTAAGTCACTCATTACTATGTATCACCCAAATTTTTTCAACAATCACCACTCCCAGTATTTCGAGGAATCATAAGAATCCCATAATTTCAACCTTGAAATACAAATGGAGAATTTCAATGCATCACTAAATCATTCTCACCCAAATTGCCTCTGCAACTACCAATCCCAACATTTTGAGGAGTCGCAAGAATCTCATAATTCCAACCTAGAAATATTAATGCAGGATTTCAATGCGACACAGACTCACTCCCAAAATCTCGAGGAACCGCACCCAAATTTCCTCTACGATCACCATTCCCAATATTTCGAGGAACCACAAGAATCTGTTAATTCCAACCTCGAAACATTAATGGAGGATTTCATTGAAACAACAACCAATTCTAGGCTAGAATCTATGATGGATCGCTTTATGGAGACACAAACTCTTTCGAATGAAGAGCTTAGAAGACAACATCTCGATACTTATGAACACCTTAGGCAGATAAACACGATGGTCGAGTCCCTCGCGACTCACACTGAGGCATTGGAGACTCAAATCTCCCTGCATGCACAGACACCTATAGGACCCTACCCCGAGGAGCATGTGGATGTTGTAACAACCATTAATGAAAAATAAATTGAGAATCCCGAGGAGAGTAATAATGAGGTTGATGAGAGTGATAATGAGGTGGAGGAGAGTTCTGGTGAGAAGAGAGTAGAGATTGAGAAAAATCCATCGACACCATCCGAAATGGAGGTTGTCGAAGAGGTAGTGAAGGAAGCACCTAATGTCGTTCCTCCTCCATATACCCCACTAATTCGTTTCTCACAAAGGTTTGTAGAAGCTAAGGTAGAATCCCAATCCAAAATGTATGCGGAGATATTAGAAAATATCCACACCGATGCATCTTTGTTTGAGGTCACGCATAAAAAGAAAAAATTCGAGGACCATGAAACTAGGGATATCATTACTGCTAAGAGGGTAAGGTTAGAATTTGAGGTGATGGATGAAATAACTAAGCCCAAACTTGAAAAACTAATACTTAGGATAGATCCTGAACCACTACCACAAGTTCAAAAGAATGAACCACTCCACAGAATAAAGAAAAGAAAAGGTGAGGGATATGTGAGATGGCTTGATAAGTGGCCATGGAAACTGAAGGTTAACGCTCCAAACCGTCGAGCTATCGACGTTAAATAAAGCCCTGCGTGGGAGGAAACCTATAAAATTTTAATTTAATGTTTTTTTATTGCTTTTGTTTGCAGAAAATAAAGAATGGTATCGCTTGTCACGTCTCAGTTACATTTAGGCGAAAGATCTCTAGATGACAATCCCTTAGGATGAGTTGGTGCCCATGGACATTCCTACGAATGTCGCTGCTGGTGGTGACACCGATGATGAATATGATATGAGAGAGCATGTCTCTCTAGTTCGTGACTCACCTCCTCCTTGTCCTTTCACATGGTCAGGTTCCACCTGCACACATCGCACCATATTTTTCTAACATTTTTTGCAGGTACTTCCTTTGGAAACAAATAGAATGATGAGGGGCTTCAGTAAAGTGAAGTTTTAGCAAATTCAGATAACTCGTAGTACAAGACGCCGGAGTAGAAGTGGCCAACGAAGACTGGGACAACATGGGAAGAATCAGAGCGAATTTGGTCGTGGCACTCATACAGGTTCTATCTTTCCTTTTTGACCTTTTATCAAAACATTAAGGACAATGTTTGTTTAAGTGTGGGGGAGGAACGTTTACCGCTTTCATTTTACCGCTTTCTAGTTAGATTTACTGTTTTCTAGCATGATTTTAAAATTTTTCCTGTTTTAATGTTTCGTGCGTCTGTGCACGTGCTGTCGAGTCTTTATGCGTGATTTTATGTTGTTTATCGATCTCCCCATTCTCTTGAGCCATACCAAATATTTTGAAATTTTTTGAGTTAAAAATAGTGTTTCTTTTGAAAATCTTAGGTTACAGACGAAATTGAGGTTAGATTGTGAAACTTGGGAAAGTTCCGCAAGATCGGTATCGTTTTAACACCGTGAGCCTCTAAGTTATGGAAATGAATTTGAGTACTTGTTATGCCATAGCCTTAAGTTCTCACCCCTTTAGTAGTCCCTAAGTAGTTTGTTTAGCAGTCAACATCATCCTAAGCACGCACTAAGTAGGAATCCGATGCAAATAAGTGTATGATCTCAGGCTTAAAAGATAAATTAAAAAAGGAAAAAATGATGAATTAATGAAAAGAAATGATCCTTCTAAGTTTGGTGATCCTCACCCGATCATTTAGCCCAACGGTGCAAACTTCTTTATTTTATTGATTTTTAAGCCAATGTGCAAAAAGAAAAAAAAATGATGATAATGAGATCATAGTCACTAACAGGCTATCCTACCATGAGTGTGAAAGGATAACGGGCTTAATGTGATTGTGCCAGGATGAAAAGGGACGAAAGAAGGATGAGTGAGTTAGGCTTAGGCATAATGACATGATTCATATTGGTTTGTATAGGAGGGAGGTTAATGACCGCAAAAGCAAAATTGTGTTGTTACGATATCGTTAGTATGTGAGCAGGTACTTATCGACACAAACTTAACCAAAGTAGAGTTGGTAGCCAAGGATGAGTATCCGTATACACTATCTTTCTCACGAGTCATGGTTTGCTTGAGGACAAGCAAAGGTTTAAGTGTGGGGGAGTTTGATAACACGAAGTTATATCGTTAAATTGACTTAACGTGCATGAATTATTTTATCATTTTTTGTTTATTCCCGTTTTATTTGCAAGTGTTCAAGTTCATTTTCAGGTATTTTATCTCAATCAACCTGCATGAGAAAAGAAGAAAGAATAGGGAAGAAAAGAGAAGACAAGAAGATAGTTGAAAGAAAAATTAAGTTTCTGCACTCAAAGAGCATGGAGACCGTCACAAGACATGTGGCGACCTTAACGCCTTCAAAGTGTGACCCTCGTCACAAGGCGTATGGCGACCGGCATGGCTTGGTTCTCTCAGAATATTTCAATGACGTTCCTTATCTCTCTCCACGCATGGTCTTGTAACCACCCACTACAACACTTCTGGGGAGGTTTTCTCCCACTTTCTCCATGACTCACACATGATCTTCGGGAGTTACCAGACACATTGTTACTCTATATATAGTAGTTTTCTTTACATATTTAGGGATCCAAGTTTTGTGCGCGGAAGCGCTACCGAAGTTGTTTCATAGTTTTAGGCAGAAATTACAATTGTAAAAGGGGTAGTTTCTCACATCGAGGAACTACTCCACCATTAGTATTTAGGCCTATGTTCTATGTAACTTGCTTGGATCAACAATCTTTCCGCCATTATTGAAGTTAAAGTTAATTCAAGTTTCTTTATTTCTCGCATTTTACTTCAAGTCTTTACAGCTTCTTTATCTAATTGCTTATTATTATTATTATTATTATTATTGTTTATCGCTTTCCTAAATTAATTATCATGATGTTTTCAAATGCAATTATGGTGTTTAATTTGTTTACGTTTAATTCCATGTCTTGCTAAATTGTTTAGAGTCCGGTATGTGAGGACCGTCATTCCGACGGACCTCGGTAATTAAATTAGCGTTAACTTAGAATAAATTATGTTTTGGTCTTTGTTTCCAAGTTTAATTTAAATAGCCTTGTCAAGAGAGTGAGCGGTTATTTGACACTGTTTAGTCACGAGAGTGAGAAGCAAGTAAAGGTTAAAGCCGGCACTGCGAGAGCATGGGGATCGAACCAGATAGTGGGAATGGGGCATTGATTCTAAAAACAGCGAGAGCGCTTTAGATATCGATTAGGATCTAATTGATTTTCAAAATATGTTTTCTAATTAAAACGGGCGAGCGAGAGCAAAATCCTGTGGTTTGGAGATATGGCTTTATTCAATAACGCGAGAGTGTGAGGCGGAGTCTTTAGATCAATATTTCCTACGTGACGTAAGTAAATTAACGCCAACCAATTACAGAGCGCCTGAGGTACACAGAATCCCCATTTCGATCTCTCTTTTCTGTTATATTTTCTAAGTCTTATTTAATTTTAGTCTTAGTTTCCCTTTTATCTAATATCATTAGCCTTAGCTTTACAAAGCGACAATTGATTACGGTAGGTTGACATTGGTCTCTGTGGGTTCGACAATCTTTTATATTACTTCGATAAATCCGTGCACTTGCGGATGCATCAAGTTTTTGGCGCCGTTGCCGGGGACCAACAGTCAATATTGTTATTTCGTTGTTGCACCGTATAGACTAAGGCACTCATTACTATGTATCACCCAAATTTTTTCTACAATCACCACTCCCAGTATTTCGTGGAATCACAAGAATCCCATAATTTCAACCTTAAAATACAAATGGAGAATTTCAATGCATCACTAACTCATTCTCACCCAAATTGCCTCTGCAACTACCAATCCCAACATTTTGAGGAGTCGCAAGAATCTCATAATTCCAACCTAGAAATATTAATGCAGGATTTCAATGCGACACTGTCTCACTCCCAATATCTCGAGGAACCGCACCCAAATTTCCTCTACGATCACCATTCCCAATATTTCGAGGAACCACAAGAATCTGTTAATTCCAACCTCGAAACATTAATGGAGGATTTCATTGAAACAACAACTAATTCTAGGCTAGAATCTATGATGGAGCTCTTTGTGGAGACACAAACTCCCCAGAATGAAGAGCTTAGAAGACAACATCTCGATACTTATGAAAACCTTAGGCAGATAAACACTATGGTCGAGTCCCTCGCGAATCACACTGAGGCATTGGAGACTCAAATCTCCCTGCTTGCACAGACACCTATAGGACCCTACCCTGAGGAGCATGTGGATGTTGTAATAACCATTAATGAAAAACAAATTGAGAATCCCGAGGAGAGTGATAATGAGGTTGAGGAGAGTGATAATGAGGTTGAGGAGAGTTCTGGTGAGAAGAGAGTAGAGATTGAGAAAAATCCATCGACACCATCCGAAATGGAGGTTGTCGAAGAGGTAGCGATGGAAGCACATAATGTCGTTCCTCCTCCATATACCCACCAATTCCTTTCTCGCAAAGGTTTGTGGAAGCTAAGGTAGAATCCCAATCCAAAATGTATGTGGAGATATTAGAAAATATCCACACCGATGCATCTTTGTTTGAGGTCACGCATAAAAAGAGAAAATTCGAGGACCATGAAACTAGGGATATCATTACTACTAAGAGGGTAAGGTTATAATTTGAGGTGATGGATGAAATAACTAAGCCTAAACTTTAAAAGCTAATACTTAGGATAGATCCTGAACCACCACCACAAGTTCAAAAGAATGAACCACTCCACAGAAGGAAGAAAAGAAAAGGTGAGGGATATGTGAGATGGCTTGATAAGTGGCCATGGAAACCGAAGGTTAACGCTCCAAACCGTCGAGCTATCGACGTTAAACAAAGCTCTGCGTAGGAGGCCACCCACGAAATTTTAATTTAATGTTTTCTTTTTATTGTTTGTGTTGCAGATAATAAAGAATGGTATCGCTTGTCGCATCTCAGTTACATTTAGGCGAAAGATCTCTAGATGACAATCCCTTAGAATGAGTTGGTGCCCACACACATTCCTACGAATGTCGCTGCTGGTGGTGGCACCGATGATGAGTATGATATGAGAGAGCATGTTTCTCTAGTTCGTGACTCACCTCCTCCTTGTCCTTTCGCATGGTCAGGTTCCACCTGCACACATCGCACCGTATTTTTCTAACATTTTTTGTAGGTACTTCCTTCGGAAACAAATAGTATGATGAACGGCTTCAATAAAGTGAAGTTTCTACAAATTCAGATAACTCGTAATACAAGACGCCAGAGTAGAAGTGGCCAGAGAAGACAGGGACAACATGGGAAGAATCAGAGTGAATTTGCTCGTGGCACTCATACAGGTTCTATCTTTCCTTTTTCACCTTTTATCAAAACATTGAGGACAATGTTTGGTTTAAGAGTGGGGGAGGAACATTTACCGCATTCATTTTACCGCTTTCTAGTTAGATTTACTGTTTTCTAGCATGATTTTAAAATTTTTCCTGTTTTAATGTTTCGTGCGTCTGTGCACGTGCTGTTGAGTCTTTATGCGTGATTTTATGTTGTTTATCGATCTTCCCATTCTCTTGAGCCATACCAAATATTTTGAAAATTTTTGAGTTAAAAATAATGTTTCTTTTGAAAATCTTAGGTTACAGACGAAATTGAGATTAGATTATGAAACTTGGGAAAGTTCCGCAAGATCGGTATCGTTTTAACACCGTGAGCCTCTAAATTATGGAAATCAATTTGAGTACTTATTATGCCATAGCCTTAAGTTCTCACCCCTTTAGTAGTCCTTAAGTAGTTTGTTTAGTAGTCAGCACCATCCTAAGCACGCACTAAGTAGGAAGCCGATGCAAATAAGTGTATGATCTCAGGCTTAAAAGGTAAATTTAAGAAGGAAAAAAAATGATGAATTAATGAAAAGAAATGCTCCTTCTAAGTTTGGTGATCCTCACCCGATCATTTATCCCAACGGTGCAAACTTCTTTATTTTATTGATTTTTAAGCCAATGTGCAAAAAGAAAAAAAATGATGATAATGATATCATAGTCACTAACAGGCTATCCTACCATGAGTGTGAAAGGATAACGGACTTAATATGATTGTGCCAGAATGAAAAGGGACGAAAGAAGGATGAGTGAGTTAGGCTTAGGTATAATGACATGTTTCAGATTGGTTTGTATAGGAGGGAGGTTGATGACCGCAAAAGTAAAATTGTGTTGTTACGATATCCTTAGTGTGTGAGCAAGTACTTATCGACATAAACTTAACCAAAGTAGAGTTGGTAGCCAAGGATGAGGATCCGTATACACTATCTTTCTCACGAGTCATGGTTTGCTTGAGGACAAGCAAAGGTTTAAGTGTGGGGGAGTTTGATAACACGAAGTTATATCGTTAAATTGACTTAACGTGCATGAATTATTTTATCATTTTTCGTTTATTCACGTTTTATTTGCAAGTGTTCAAGTTCATTTTCAGGTATTTTATCTTAATCAACCTGCATGAGAAAAGAAGAAAGAATAGGGAAGAAAAGAGGAGACAAGAAGATAGTTGAAAGAAAAATTAAGTTTCTGCACTCAAAGAGCATGGAGACCGTCACAAGACATGTGGCGACTTTAACGCCTTCAAAGTGTGACCCTCGTCACAAGGCGTATGGCGACCGACATGGCTTGGTTCTCTCAGAATATTTCAATGACGTTCCTTATCTCTCTCCACGCATGGTCTTGTAACCACCCACTACAGCACTTCTGGGGAGGTTTTCTCCCACTTTCTCCATGACTCACACATGATCTTCGGGATTTACCAGACACATTGTTACTCTATATATAGTAGTTTTCTTTACATATTTAGGGATCCATGTTTTGTGCGCGGAAGCGCTACCGAAGTTGTTTCATAGTTTTAGGCAGAAATTACAATTGTAAAAGGGGTAGTTTCTCACATCGAGGAACTACTCCACCATTAGTATTTAGGCCTATGTTCTATGTAACTTGCTTGGATCAACAATCTTGCCGCCATTATTGAAGTTAAAGTTAATTCAAGTTTCTTTATTTCTCACATTTTACTTCAAGTTTCTTTATCTAATTGCTTATTATTATTATTATTATTGTTTATCGCTTTCCTAAATTAATTATCATGATGTTTTCAAATGCAATTATGATGTTTAATTTGTTTACGTTTAATTCCATGTCTTGCTAAATTGTTTAGAGTCCGGTATGTGAGGACCGTCATTCCGAAGGACCTCGGTAATTAAATTAGCGTTAACTTAGAATAAATTATGTTTTGGTATTTGTTTCCAAGTTTAATTTAAATAGCCCTGTCAAGAGAGTGAGCGGTTATTTGACACTGTTTAGTCACGAGAGTGAGAAGCAAGTAAAGGTTAAAGCCGGCACTGCGAGAGCATGGGGATCGAACCAGATAGTGGGAACGGGGCATTGATTCTAAAAACAGCGAGAGCGCTTTAGATATCGATTAGGATCTAATTGATTTTCAAAATATGTTTTCTAATTAAAACGGGCAAGCGAGAGAAAAATCCTGTGGTTTGGAGATGTGGCTTTATTCAATAATGCGAGAGTGTGAGGCGGAGTCTTTAGATCAATATTTCCTACGTGACGTAAGTAAATTAACGCCAACCAATTACAGAGCGCCTGAGGTACACGAAATCCCCATTTCGATCTCTCTTTTCTGTTATATTTTCTTAGTCTTATTTAATTTTAGTCTTAGTTTCCCTTTTATCTAATATCATTAGCCTTAGCTTTACAAAGCGACAATTGATTACGGTAGGTTGACATTGGTCTCTGTGGGTTCGACAATATTTTATATTACTTCGATAAATCCATGCACTTGTGGATGCATCAAGTTTTTGGCGCCGTTGCCGGGGACCAACAGTCAATATTGTTATTTCGTTGTTGCACCGTATAGACTAAGGCACTCATTACTATGTATCACCCAAATTTTTTCTACAATCACCACTCCCAGTATTTCGTGGAATCACAAGAATCCCATAATTTCAACCTTAAAATACAAATGGAGAATTTCAATGCATCACTAACTCATTCTCACCCAAATTGCCTCTGCAACTACCAATCCCAACATTTTGAGGAGTCGCAAGAATCTCATAATTCCAACCTAGAAATATTAATGCTGGATTTCAATGCGACACTGTCTCACTCCCAATATCTCGAGGAACCACACCCAAATTTCCTCTACGATCACCATTCCCAATATTTCGAGGAACCACAAGAATCTGTTAATTCCAACCTCGAAACATTAATGGAGGATTTCATTGAAACAACAACTAATTCTAGGCTAGAATCTATGATGGAGCTCTTTGTGGAGACACAAACTCCCCAGAATGAAGAGCTTAGAAGACAACATCTCGATACTTATGAAAACCTTAGGCAGATAAACACTATGGTCGAGTCCCTCGCGAATCACACTGAGGCATTGGAGACTCAAATCTCCCTGCTTGCACAGACACCTATAGGACCCTACCCTGAGGAGCATGTGAATGTTGTAATAACCATTAATGAAAAACAAATTGAGAATCCCGAGGAGAGTAATAATGAGGTTGAGGAAAGTGATAATGAGGTTAAGGAGAGTTCTGGTGAGAAGAGAGTAGAGATTGAGAAAAATCCATCGACACCATCCGAAATGGAGGTTGTCAAAGAGGTAGCGATGGAAGCACATAATGTCGTTCCTCCTCCATATACCCACCAATTCCTTTCTCGCAAAGGTTTGTGGAAGCTAAGGTAGAATCCCAATCCAAAATGTATGTGGAGATATTAGAAAATATCCACACCGATGCATCTTTGTTTGAGGTCACGCATAAAAAGAGAAAATTCGAGGACCATGAAACTAGGGATATCATTACTACTAAGAGGGTAAGGTTATAATTTGAGGTGATGGATGAAATAACTAAGCCTAAACTTTAAAAGCTATTACTTAGGATAGATCCTGAACCACCACCACAAGTTCAAAAGAATGAACCACTCCACAGAAGGAAGAAAAGAAAAGGTGAGGGATATGTGAGATGGCTTGATAAGTGGCCATGGAAACCGAAGGTTAACGCTCCAAATCGTCGAGCTATCGACGTTAAACAAAGCTCTGCGTAGGAGGCCACCCACGAAATTTTAATTTAATGTTTTCTTTTTATTGTTTGTGTTTGCAGAAAATAAAGAATGGTATCGCTTGTCACATCTTAGTTACATTTAGGCGAAAGATCTCTAGATGACAATCCCTTAGAATGAGTTGGTGCCCACACACATTCCTACGAATGTCGCTGCTGGTGGTGGCACCGATGATGAGTATGATATGAGAGAGCATGTTTCTCTAGTTCGTGACTCACCTCCTCCTTGTCCTTTCGCATGGTCAGGTTCCACCTGCACACATCGCACCGTATTTTTCTAACATTTTTTGTAGGTACTTCCTTCGGAAACAAATAGTATGATGAACGGCTTCAGTAAAGTGAAGTTTCTGCAAATTCAGATAACTCGTAATACAAGACGCCAGAGGAGAAGTGGCCAGAGAAGACAGGGACAACATGGGAAGAATCAGAGTGAATTTGGTCGTGGCACTCATACAGGTTCTATCTTTCCTTTTTCACCTTTTATCAAAACATTGAGGACAATGTTTGGTTTAAGAGTGGGGGAGGAACATTTACCGCATTCATTTTACCGCTTTCTAGTTAGATTTACTGTTTTCTAGCATGATTTTAAAATTTTTCCTGTTTTAATGTTTCGTGCGTCTGTGCACGTGCTGTTGAGTCTTTATGCGTGATTTTATGTTGTTTATCGATCTTCCCATTCTCTTGAGCCATACCAAATATTTTGAAAATTTTTGAGTTAAAAATAATGTTTCTTTTGAAAATCTTAGGTTACAGACGAAATTGAGATTAGATTATAAAACTTGGGAAAGTTCCGCAAGATCGGTATCGTTTTAACACCGTGAGCCTCTAAATTATGGAAATCAATTTGATTACTTATTATGCCATAGCCTTAAGTTCTCACCCCTTTAGTAGTCCTTAAGTAGTTTGTTTAGTAGTCAGCACCATCCTAAGCACGCACTAAGTAGGAAGCCGATGCAAATAAGTGTATGATCTCAGGCTTAAAAGGTAAATTTAAGAAGGAAAAAAAATGATGAATTAATGAAAAGAAATGCTCCTTCTAAGTTTGGTGATCCTCACCCGATCATTTATCCCAACGGTGCAAACTTCTTTATTTTATTGATTTTTAAGCCAATGTGCAAAAAGAAAAAAAATGATGATAATGATATCATAGTCACTAACAGGCTATCCTACCATGAGTGTGAAAGGATAACTGACTTAATATGATTGTGCCAGAATGAAAAGGGACGAAAGAAGGATGAGTGAGTTAGGCTTAGGTATAATGACATGTTTCAGATTGGTTTGTATAGGAGGGAGGTTGATGACCGCAAAAGTAAAATTGTGTTGTTACGATATCCTTAGTGTGTGAGCAAGTACTTATCGACACAAACTTAACCAAAGTAGAACTGGTAGCCAAGGATGAGGATCCGTATACACTATCTTTCTCACGAGTCATGGTTTGCTTGAGGACAAGCAAAGGTTTAAGTGTGGGGGAGTTTGATAACACGAAGTTATATCGTTAAATTGACTTAACGTGCATGAATTATTTTATCATTTTTCGTTTATTCACGTTTTATTTGCAAGTGTTCAAGTTCATTTTCAGGTATTTTATCTGAATCAACCTGCATGAGAAAAGAAGAAAGAATAGGGAAGAAAAGAGGAGACAAGAAGATAGTTGAAAGAAAAATTAAGTTTCTGCACTCAAAGAGCATGGAGACCGTCACAAGACATGTGGCGACTTTAACGCCTTCAAAGTGTGACCCTCGTCACAAGGCGTATGGCGACCGACATGGCTTGGTTCTCTCAGAATATTTCAATGACGTTCCTTATCTCTCTCCACGCATGGTCTTGTAACCACCCACTACAGCACTTCTGGGGAGGTTTTCTCCCACTTTCTCCATGACTCACACATGATCTTCGGGAGTTACCAGACACATTGTTACTCTATATATAGTAGTTTTCTTTACATATTTAGGGATCCAAGTTTTGTGCGCGGAAGCGCTACTGAAGTTGTTTCATAGTTTTAGGCAGAAATTACAATTGTAAAAGGGGTAGTTTCTCACATCGAGGAACTACTCCACCATTAGTATTTTGGCCTATGTTCTATGTAACTTGCTTGGATCAACAATCTTGCCGCCATTATTGAAGTTAAAGTTAATTCAAGTTTCTTTATTTCTCGCATTTTACTTCAAGTCTTTACGGCTTCTTTATCTAATTGCTTATTATTATTATTATTATTATTGTTTATCGCTTTCCTAAATTAATTATCATGATGTTTTCAAATGCAATTATGATGTTTAATTTGTTTACGTTTAATTCCATGTCTTGCTAAATTGTTTAGAGTCCGGTATGTGAGGACCGTCATTCCGACGGACCTCGGTAATTAAATTAGCGTTAACTTAGAATAAATTATGTTTTGGTCTTTGTTTCCAAGTTTAATTTAAATAGCCCTGTCAAGAGAGTGAGCGGTTATTTGACACTGTTTAGTCACGAGAGTGAGAAGCAAGTAAAGGTTAAAGCCGGCACTGCGAGAGCATGGGGATCGAACCAGATAGTGGGAACGGGGCATTGATTCTAAAAACAGTGAGAGCGCTTTAGATATCGATTAGGATCTAATTGATTTTCAAAATATGTTTTCTAATTAAAACGGGCAAGCGAGAGCAAAATCCTGTGGTTTGGAGATGTGGCTTTATTCAATAATGCGAGAGTGTGAGGCGGAGTCTTTAGATCAATATTTCCTACGTGACGTAAGTAAATTAAGGCCAACCAATTACAGAGCGCCTGAGGTACAAGAAATCCCCATTTCGATCTCTCTTTTCTGTTATATTTTCTTAGTCTTATTTAATTTTAGTCTTAGTTTCCCTTTTATTTAATATCATTAGCCTTAGCTTTACAAAGCGACAATTGATTACGGTAGGTTGACATTGGTCTCTGTGGGTTCGACAATCTTTTATATTACTTCGATAAATCCATGCACTTGCGGATGCATCAAGTTTTTGGCGCCGTTGCCGGGGACCAACAGTCAATATTGTTATTTCGTTGTTGCACCGTATAGACTAAGGCACTCATTACTATGTATCACCCAAATTTTTTCTACAATCACCACTCCCAGTATTTCATGAAATCACAAGAATCCCATAATTTCAACCTTAAAATACAAATGGAGAATTTCAATGCATCACTAACTCATTCTCACCCAAATTGCCTCTGCAACTACCAATCCCAACATTTTGAGGAGTCGCAAGAATCTCATAATTCCAACCTAGAAATATTAATGCAGGATTTCAATGCGACACTGTCTCACTCCCAATATCTCGAGGAACCACACCCAAATTTCCTCTACGATCACCATTCCCAATATTTCGAGGAACCACAAGAATCTGTTAATTCCAAACTCGAAACATTAATGGAGGATTTCATTGAAACAACAACTAATTCTAGGCTAGAATTTATGATGGAGCTCTTTGTGGAGACACAAACTCCCTAGAATGAAGAGCTTAGAAGACAACATCTCGATACTTATGAAAACCTTAGGCAGATAAACACTATGGTCGAGTCCCTCGCGAATCACACTGAGGCATTGGAGACTCAAATCTCCCTGCTTGCACAGACACCTATAGGACCCTACCCTGAGGAGCATGTGAATGTTGTAATAACCATTAATGAAAAACAAATTGAAAATCCCGAGGAGAGTGATAATGAGGTTGAGGAGAGTGATAATGAGGTTAAGGAGAGTTCTGGTGAGAAGAGAGTAGAGATTGAGAAAAATCCATCGACACCATCCGAAATGGAGGTTGTCAAAGAGGTAGCGATGGAAGCACATAATGTCGTTCCTCCTTCATATACCCACCAATTCCTTTCTCGCAAAGGTTTGTGGAAGCTAAAGTAGAATCCCAATCCAAAATGTATGTGGAGATATTAGAAAATATCCACACCGATGCATCTTTGTTTGAGGTCACGCATAAAAAGAGAAAATTCGAGGACCATGAAACTAGGGATATCATTACTACTAAGAGGGTAAGGTTATAATTTGAGGTGATGGATGAAATAACTAAGCCTAAACTTTAAAAGCTATTACTTAGGATAGATCCTGAACCACCACCACAAGTTCAAAAGAATGAACCACTCCACAGAAGGAAGAAAAGAAAAGGTGAGGGATATGTGAGATGGCTTGATAAGTGGCCATGGAAACCGAAGGTTAACGCTCCAAACCGTCGAGCTATCGACGTTAAACAAAGCTCTGCGTAGGAGGCCACCCACGAAATTTTAATTTAATGTTTTCTTTTTATTGTTTGTGTTTGCAGAAAATAAAGAATGGCATCGCTTGTCACATCTCAGTTACATTTAGGCGAAAGATCTCTAGATGACAATCCCTTAGAATGAGTTGGTGCCCACACACATTCCTACGAATGTCGCTGCTGGTGGTGGCACCGATGATGAGTATGATATGAGAGAGCATGTTTCTCTAGTTCGTGACTCACCTCCTCCTTGTCCTTTCGCATGGTCAGGTTCCACCTGCACACATCGCACCGTATTTTTCTAACATTTTTTGTAGGTACTTCCTTCGGAAACAAATAGTATGATGAACGGCTTCAATAAAGTGAAGTTTCTGCAAATTCAGATAACTCGTAATACAAGACGCCAGAGTAGAAGTGGCCAGAGAAGACAGGGACAACATGGGAAGAATCAGAGTGAATTTAGTCGTGGCACTCATACAGGTTCTATCTTTCCTTTTTCACCTTTTATCAAAACATTGAGGACAATGTTTGGTTTAAGAGTGGGGGAGGAACATTTACCGCATTCATTTTACCGCTTTCTAGTTAGATTTACTGTTTTCTAGCATGATTTTAAAATTTTTCCTGTTTTAATGTTTCGTGCGTCTGTGCACGTGCTGTTGAGTCTTTATGCGTGATTTTATGTTGTTTATCGATCTTCCCATTCTCTTGAGCCATACCAAATATTTTGAAAATTTTTGAGTTAAAAATAATGTTTCTTTTGAAAATCTTAGGTTACAGACGAAATTGAGATTAGATTATGAAACTTGGGAAAGTTCCGCAAGATCGGTATCGTTTTAACACCGTGAGCCTCTAAATTATGGAAATCAATTTGAGTACTTATTATGCCATAGCCTTAAGTTCTCACCCCTTTAGTAGTCCTTAAGTAGTTTGTTTAGTAGTCAGCACCATCCTAAGCACGCACTAAGTAGGAAGCCGATGCAAATAAGTGTATGATCTCAGGCTTAAAAGGTAAATTTAAGAAGGAAAAAAAATGATGAATTAATGAAAAGAAATGTTCCTTCTAAGTTTGGTGATCCCCACCCGATCATTTATCCCAACGGTGCAAACTTCTTTATTTTATTGATTTTTAAGCCAATGTGCAAAAAGAAAAAAAATGATGATAATGATATCATAGTCACTAACAGGCTATCCTACCATGAGTGTGAAAGGATAACGGACTTAATATGATTGTGCCAGAATGAAAAGGGACGAAAGAAGGATGAGTGAGTTAGGCTTAGGTATAATGACATGTTTCAGATTGGTTTGTATAGGAGGGAGGTTGATGACCGCAAAAGTAAAATTGTGTTGTTACGATATCCTTAGTGTGTGAGCAAGTACTTATCGACACAAACTTAACCAAAGTAGAGTTGGTAGCCAAGGACGAGGATCCGTATACACTATCTTTCTCACGAGTCATGGTTTGCTTGAGGACAAGCAAAGGTTTAAGTGTGGGGGAGTTTGATAACACGAAGTTATATCGTTAAATTGACTTAACGTGCATGAATTATTTTATCATTTTTCGTTTATTCACGTTTTATTTGCAAGTGGTCAAGTTCATTTTCAGGTATTTTATCTCAATCAACCTGCATGAGAAAAGAAGAAAGAATAGGGAAGAAAAGAGGAGACAAGAAGATAGTTGAAAGAAAAATTAAGTTTCTGCACTCAAAGAGCATGGAGACCGTCACAAGACATGTGGCGACCTTAACGCCTTTAAAGTGTGACCCTCGTCACAAGGCGTATGGCGACCGGCATGGTTTGGTTCTCTCAGAATATTTCAATGACGTTCCTTATCTCTCTCCACGCATGGTCTTGTAACCACCCACTACAGCACTTCTGGGGAGGTTTTCTCCCACTTTCTCCATGACTCACACATGATCTTCGGGAGTTACCAGACACATTGTTACTCTATATATAGTAGTTTTCTTTACATATTTAGGGATCCAAGTTTTGTGCGCGGAAGCGCTACCGAAGTTGTTTCATAGTTTTAGGCAGAAATTACAATTGTAAAAGGGGTAGTTTCTCACATCGAGGAACTACTCCACCATTAGTATTTAGGCCTATGTTCTATGTAACTTGCTTGGATCAACAATCTTGCCGCCATTATTGAAGTTAAAGTTAATTCAAGTTTCTTTATTTCTCGCATTTTACTTCAAGTCTTGACAGCTTCTTTATCTAATTGCTTATTATTATTATTATTATTGTTTATCGCTTTCCTAAATTAATTATCTTGATGTTTTCAAATGCAATTATGATGTTTAATTTGTTTACGTTTAATTCCATGTCTTGCTAAATTGTTTAGAGTCCGGTATGTGAGGACCGTCATTCCGACGGACCTCGGTAATTAAATTAGCGTTAACTTAGAATAAATTATGTTTTGGTCTTTGTTTCCAAGTTTAATTTAAATAGCCTTGTCAAGAGAGTGAGCGGTTATTTGACACTGTTTAGTCACGAGAGTGAGAAGCAAGTAAAGGTTAAAGCCGGCACTGCGAGAGCATGGGGATCGAACCAGATAGTGGGAACGGGGCATTGATTCTAAAAACAGCGAGAGCGCTTTAGATATCGATTAGGATCTAATTGATTTTCAAAATATGTTTTCTAATTAAAACGGGCGAGCGAGAGCAAAATCCTGTGGTTTGGAGATGTGGCTTTAGTCAATAACGCGAGAGTGTGAGGTGGAGTCTTTAGATCAATATTTCCTACGTGACGTAAGTAAATTAACGCCAACCAATTACAGAGCGCCTGAGGTACACGGAATCCCCATTTCGGTCTCTCTTTTCTGTTATATTTTCTTAGTCTTATTTAATTTTAGTCTTAGTTTCCCTTTTATCTAATATCATTAGCCTTAGCTTTACAAAGCGACAATTGATTACGGTAGGTTGACATTGGTCTCTGTGGGTTTGACAATCTTTTATATTACTTCGATAAATCCGTGCACTTGCGGATGCATCAAGTTTTTGGCGCCGTTGCCAGGGACCAACAGACAATATTGTTATTCCGTTGTTGCACCGTATAGACTAAGGCACTCATTACTATGTATCACCCAAATTTTTTCTACAATCACCACTCCCAGTATTTCGTGGAATCACAAGAATCCCATAATTTCAACCTTAAAATACAAATGGAGTATTTCAATGCATCACTAACTCATTCTCACCCAAATTGCCTCTGTAACTACCAATCCCAACATTTTGAGGAGTCGCAAGAATCTCATAATTCCAACCTAGAAATATTAATGCAGGATTTCAATGCGACACTGACTCACTCCCAATATCTCGAGGAACCGCACCCCAATTTCCTCTACGATCACCATTCCCAATATTTCGAGGAACCACAAGAATCTATTAATTCCAACCTCGAAACATTAATGGAGGATTTCATTGAAACAACAACTAATTCTAGGCTAGAATCTATGATGGAGCGCTTTGTGGAGACACAAACTCCCCAGAATGAAGAGCTTAGAAGACAACATCTCGATACTTATGAAAACCTTAGGCAGATAAACACTATGGTCGAGTCCCTCGCGAATCACACTGAGGCATTGGAGACTCAAATCTCCCTGCTTGCACAGACACCTATAGGACCCTACCCTGAGGAGCATGTGGATGTTGTAACAACCATTAATGAAAAACAAATTGAGAATCCTGAGGAGAGTGATAATGAGGTTGAGGAGAGTTATGGTGAGAAGAGAGTAGAGATTGAGAAAAATCCATCTACACCATCCGAAATGGAGGTTGTCAAAGAGGTAGCGATGGAAGCACATAATGTCGTTCCTCCTCCATATACCCACCAATTCCTTTCTCGCAAAGGTTTGTGGAAGCTAAGGTAGAATCCCAATCCAAAATGTATGCGGAGATATTAGAAA
Source organism: Lathyrus tuberosus (assembly GCA_022829125.1). Taxonomy (NCBI): domain Eukaryota; kingdom Viridiplantae; phylum Streptophyta; class Magnoliopsida; order Fabales; family Fabaceae; genus Lathyrus; species Lathyrus tuberosus. The sequence continues at coordinate 5,467,222 of JALAZF010000390.1, forward strand.
ATATCCACACCGATGCATCTTTGTTTGAGGTCACGCATAAAAAGAGAAAATTCGAGGACCATGAAACTAGGGATATCATTACTACTAAGAGGGTAAGGTTAGAATTTGAGGTGATGGATGAAATAACTAAGCCTAAACTTTAAAAGCTATTACTTAGGATAGATCCTGAACCACCACCACAAGTTCAAAAGAATGAACCACTCCACAGAAGGAAGAAAAGAAAAGGTGAGGGATATGTGAAATGGCTTGATAAGTGGACATGGAAACCGAAGGTTAACACTCCAAACCGTCGAGCTATCGACGTTAAACAAAGCGCTGCGTAGGAGGCAACCCACAGACTTTTAATTTAATGTTTTCTTTTTATTGTTTGTGTTTGCAGAAAATAAAGAATGGTATCGCTTGTCACGTCTCAGTTACATTTAGGAGAAAGATCTCTAGATGACAATCCCTTAGGATGAGTTGGTGCCCACGGACATTCCTACGAATGTCGCTGCTGGTGGTGGCACCGATGATGAGTATGATATGAGAGAGCATGTTTCTCTAGTTCGTGACTCACCTCCTCCTTGTCCTTTCGCATGGTCAGGTTCCACCTGCAAACATCGCACCGTATTTTTCTAACATTTTTTGTAGGTACTTCCTTCGGAAACAAATAGTATGTTGAGCGGCTTCAGTAAAGTGATGTTTCTACAAATTCAGATAACTCGTAGTACAAGACGCCAGAGTAGAAGTGGCCAGAGAAGACAGGGACAACATGGGAAGAATCAGAGTGAATTTGGTCGTGGCACTCATACAGGTTCTATCTTTCCTTTTTCACCTTTTATCAAAACATTGAGGACAATGTTTGGTTTAAGAGTGGGGGAGGAACATTTACCGCAATCATTTTACCGCTTTCTAGTTAGGTTTACTGTTTTCTAGCATGATTTTAAAATTTTTCCTGTTTTAATGTTTCGTGCGTCTGTGCACGTGCTGTCGAGTCTTTATGCGTGATTTTATGTTGTTTATCGATCTTCCCATTCTCTTGAGCCATACCAAATATTTTGAAAATTTTTGAGTTAAAAATAATGTTTCTTTTGAAAATCTTAGGTTACAGACGAAATTGAGATTAGATTATGAAACTTGGGAAAGTTACGCAAGATCGGTATCGTTTTAACACCGTGAGCCTCTAAATTATGGAAATCAATTTGAGTACTTATTATGCCATAGCCTTAAGTTCTCACCCCTTTAGTAGTCCTTAAGTAGTTTGTTTAGTAGTCAGCACCATCCTAAGCACGCACTAAGTAGGAAGCCGATGCAAATAAGTGTATGATCTCAGGCTTAAAAGGTAAATTTAAGAAGGAAAAAAAATGATGAATTAATGAAAAGAAATGCTCCTTCTAAGTTTGGTGATCCTCACCCGATCATTTATCCCAACGGTGCAAACTTCTTTATTTTATTGATTTTTAAGCCAATGTGCAAAAAGAAAAAAAATGATGATAATGATATCATAGTCACTAACAGGCTATCCTACCATGAGTGTGAAAGGATAACGGACTTAATATGATTGTGCCAGAATGAAAAGGGACGAAAGAAGGATGAGTGAGTTAGGCTTAGGTATAATGACATGTTTCAGATTGGTTTGTATAGGAGGGAGGTTGATGACCGCAAAAGTAAAATTGTGTTGTTACGATATCCTTAGTGTGTGAGCAAGTACTTATCGACACAAACTTAACCAAAGTAGAGTTGGTAGCCAAGGATGAGGATCCGTATACACTATCTTTCTCACGAGTCATGGTTTGCTTGAGGACAAGCAAAGGTTTAAGTGTGGGGGAGTTTGATAACACGAAGTTATATCGTTAAATTGACTTAACGTGCATGAATTATTTTATCATTTTTCGTTTATTCACGTTTTATTTGCAAGTGTTCAAGTTCATTTTCAGGTATTTTATCTCAATCAACCTGCATGAGAAAAGAAGAAAGAATAGGGAAGAAAAGAGGAGACAAGAAGATAGTTGAAAGAAAAATTAAGTTTCTGCACTCAAAGAGCATGGAGACCGTCACAAGACATGTGGCGACCTTAACGCCTTCAAAGTGTGACCCTCGTCACAAGGCGTATGGCGACCGACATGGCTTGGTTCTCTCAGAATATTTCAATGACGTTCCTTATCTCTCTCCACGCATGGTCTTGTAACCCCCCACTACAGCACTTCTGGGGAGGTTTTCTCCCACTTTCTCCATAACTCACACATGATCTTCGGGAGTTACCAGACACATTGTTACTCTATATATAGTAGTTTTCTTTACATAGTTAGGGATCCATGTTTTGTGCGCGGAAGCGCTACCGAAGTTGTTTCATAGTTTTAGGCAGAAATTACAATTGTAAAAGGGGTAGTTTCTCACATCGAGGAACTACTCCACCATTAGTATTTAGGCCTATGTTCTATGTAACTTGCTTGGATCAACAATCTTGCCGCCATTATTGAAGTTAAAGTTAATTCAAGTTTCTTTATTTCTTGCATTTTACTTCAAGTCTTTACAGCTTCTTTATCTAATTGCTTATTATTATTATTATTATTGTTTATCGCTTTCCTAAATTAATTATCATGATGTTTTCAAATGCAATTATGATGTTTAATTTGTTTACGTTTAATTCCATGTCTTGCTAAATTGTTTAGAGTCCGGTATGTGAGGACCTTCATTCCGACGGACCTCGGTAATTAAATTAGCGTTAACTTAGAATAAATTATGTTTTGGTCTTTGTTTCCAAGTTTAATTTAAATAGCCTTGTCAAGAGAGTGAGCGGTTATTTGACATTTTATTAGTCACGAGAGTGAGAAGCAAGTAAAGGTTAAAGCCGGCACTGCGAGAGCATGGGGATCGAACCAGATAGTGGGAACGGGGCATTGATTCTAAAAACAGCGAGAGCGCTTTAGATATCGATTAGGATCTAATTGATTTTCAAAATATGTTTTCTAATTAAAACGGGCGAGCGAGAGCAAAATCCTGTGGTTTGGAGATGTGGCTTTAGTTAATAACGCGAGAGTGTGAGGCGGAGTCTTTAGATCAATATTTCCTACGTGACGTAAGTAAATTAACGCCAACCAATTACAGAGCGCCTGAGGTACACGAAATCCCCATTTCGATCTCTCTTTTCTGTTATATTTTCTTAGTCTTATTTAATTTTAGTCTTAGTTTCCCTTTTATCTAATATCATTAGCCTTAGCTTTACAAAGCGACAATTGATTACGGTAGGTTGACATTGGTCTCTGTGGGTTCGACAATCTTTTATATTACTTCGATAAATCCGTGCACTTGCTGATGCATCAAGTTTTTGGCGCCGTTGCCGGGGACCAACAGTCAATATTGTTATTCCGTTGTTGCACCGTATAGACTAAGGCACTCATTACTATGTATCACCCAAATTTTTTCTACAATCACCACTCCCAGTATTTCGTGGAATCACAAGAATCCCATAATTTAAACCTTAAAATACAAATGGAGTATTTCAATGCATCACTAACTCATTCTCACCCAAATTGCCTCTGCAACTACCAATCCCAACATTTTGAGGAGTCGCAAGAATCTCATAATTCCAACCTAGAAATATTAATGCAGGATTTCAATGCGACACTGACTCACTCCCAATATCTCGAGGAACCGCACCCAAATTTCCTCTACGATCACCATTCCCAATATTTTGAGGAACCACAACAATCTGTTAATTCCAACCTCGAAACATTAATGGAGGATTTCATTGAAACAACAACTAATTCTAGGCTAGAATCTATGATGGAGCGCTTTGTGGAGACACAAACTCCCCAGAATGAAGAGCTTAGAAGAAAACATCTCGATACTTATGAAAACCTTAGGCAGATAAACACTATGGTCGAGTCCCTCGCGAATCACACTGAGGCATTGGAGACTCAAATCTCCCTGCTTGCACAGACACCTATAGGACCCTACCCTGAGGAGCATGTGGATGTTGTAACAACCATTAATGAAAAACAAATTGAGAATCCTGAGGAGAGTGATAATGAGGTTGAGGAGAGTGATAATGAGGTTGAGGAGAGTTCTGGTGAGAAGAGAGTAGAGATTGAGAAAAATCCATCGACACCATCCGAAATGGAGGTTGTCAAAGAGGTAGCGATGGAAGCACATAATGTCGTTCCTCCTCCATATACCCACCAATTCCTTTCTCGCAAAGGTTTGTGGAAGCTAAGGTAGAATCCCAATCCAAAATGTATGCGGAGATATTAGAAAATATCCACACCGATGCATCTTTGTTTGAGGTCACGCATAAAAAGAGAAAATTCGAGGACCATGAAACTAGGGATATCATTACTACTAAGAGGGTAAGGTTAGAATTTGAGGTGATGGATGAAATAACTAAGCCTAAACTTTAAAAGCTATTACTTAGGATAGATCCTGAACCACCACCACAAGTTCAAAAGAATGAACCACTCCACAGAAGGAAGAAAAGAAAAGGTGAGGGATATGTGAGATGGCTTGATAAGTGGACATGGAAACCGAAGGTTAACACTCCAAACCGTCGAGCTATCGACGTTAAACAAAGCTCTGCGTAGGAGGCAACCCACAGACTTTTAATTTAATGTTTTCTTTTTATTGTTTGTGTTTGCAGAAAATAAAGAATGGTATCGCTTGTCACGTCTCAGTTACATTTAGGCGAAAGATCTCTAGATGACAATCCCTTAGGATGAGTTGGTGCCCACGGACATTCCTACGAATGTCGCTGCTGGTGGTGGCACCGATGATGAGTATGATATGAGAGAGCATGTTTCTCTAGTTCGTGACTCACCTCCTCCTTGTCCTTTCGCATGGTCAGGTTCCACCTGCAAACATCGCACCGTATTTTTCTAACATTTTTTGTAGGTACTTCCTTCGGAAACAAATAGTATGATGAGCGGCTTCAGTAAAGTGAAGTTTCAGCAAATTCAGATAACTCGTAGTACAAGACGCCGGAGTAGAAGTGGCCAGAGAAGACAGGGACAACATGGGAAGAATCAGAGTGAATTTGGTCGTGGCACTCATACAGGTTCTATCTTTCCTTTTTCACCTTTTATCAAAACATTGAGGACAATGTTTGGTTTAAGAGTGGGGGAGGAACATTTACCGCATTCATTTTACCGCTTTCTAGTTAGATTTACTATTTTCTAGCATGATTTTAAAATTTTTCCTGTTTTAATGTTTCGTACGTCTGTGCACGTGCTGTCGAGTCTTTATGCGTGATTTTATGTTGTTTATCGATCTTCCCATTCTCTTGAGCCATACCAAATATTTTGAAAATTTTTTAGTTAAAAATAATGTTTCTTTTGAAAATCTTAGGTTACAGACGAAATTGAGGTTAGATTGTGAAACTTAGGAAAGTTCCGCAAGATCGGTATCGTTTTAACACCGTGAGCCTCTAAATTATGGAAATCAATTTGAGTACTTATTATGCCATAGCCTTAAGTTCTCACCCCTTTAGTAGTCCCTAAGTAGTTTGTTTAGTAGTCAGCACCATCCTAAGCACGCACTAAGTGGGAAGCCGATGCAAATAAGTGTATGATCTCAGGCTTAAAAGGTAAATTTAAGAAGGAAAAAAATGATGAATTAATGAAAAGAAATGCTCCTTCTAAGTTTGGTGATCCTCGCCCGATCATTTATCCCAACGGTGCAAACTTCTTTATTTTATTGATTTTTAAGCCAATGTGCAAAAAGAAAAAAAATGATGATAAAGATATCATAGTCACTAACAGGCTATCCTACCATGAGTGTGAAAGGATAACGGGCTTAATATGATTGTGCTAGAATGAAAAGGGACGAAAGAAGGATGAGTGAGTTAGGCTTAGGTATAATGACATGATTCAGATTGGTTTGTATAGGAAGGAGGTTGATGACCGTAAAAGTAAAATTGTGTTGTTACGATATCCTTAGTGTGTGAGCAAGTACTTATCGACACAAACTTAACCAAAGTAGAGTTGGTAGCCAAGGATGAGTATCTGTATACACTATCTTTCTCACGAGTCATGGTTTGCTTGAGGACAAGCAAAGGTTTAAGTGCGGGGGAGTTTGATAACACGAAGTTATATCGTTAAATTGACTTAACGTGCATGAATTATTTTATCATTTTTCGTTTATTCACGTTTTTTTTGCAAGTGTTCAAGTTCATTTTCAGGTATTTTATCTCAATCAACCTGCATGAGAAAAGAAGAAAGAATAGGGAAGAAAATAGGAGACAAGAAGATAGTTGAAAGAAAAATTAAGTTTCTGCACTCAAAGAGCATGGAGACCGTCACAAGACATGTGGCGACCTTAACGCCTTCAAAGTGTGACCCTCGTCACAAGGCATATGGTGACCGGCATGGCTTGGTTCTCTCAGAATATTTCAATGACGTTCCTTATTTCTCTCCACGCATGGTCTTGTAACCACCCACTACAGCACTTTTGGGGAGGTTTTCTCCCACTTTCTCCATGACTCACACATGATCTTCGGGAGTTACCAGACACATTGTTACTCTATATATAGTAGTTTTCTTTACATTTTTAGGGATCCAAGTTTTGTGCGCGGAAGCGCTACCGAAGTTGTTTCATAGTTTTAGGCAGAAATTACAATTGTAAAAGGGGTAGTTTCTCACATCGAGGAACTACTCCACCATTAGTATTTAGGCCTATGTTCTATGTAACTTGCTTGGATCAACAATCTTGCCGCCATTATTGAAGTTAAAGTTAATTCAAGTTTCTTTATTTCTCGCATTTTACTTCAAGTCTTTACAGGTTCTTTATCTAATTGCTTATTATTATTGTTTATCGCTTTCCTAAATTAATTATCATGATGTTTTCAAATGCAATTATGATGTTTAATTTGTTTACGTTTAATTCCATTTCTTGCTAAATTGTTTAGAGTCTGGTATGTGAGGACCGTCATTCCGACGGACCTCGATAATTAAATTAGCGTTAACTTAGAATAAATTATGTTTTGGTCTTTGTTTCCAAGTTTAATTTAAATAGCCTTGTCACGAGAATGAGCGGTTATTTAACACTGTTTAGTCACGAGAGTGAGAAGCAAGTAAAGGTTAGAGCCGGCACTGCGAGAGCATGGGGATCGAACCAGATAGTGGGAATGGGGCATTGATTCTAAAAACAGCGAGAGCGCTTTAGATATCGATTAGGATCTAATTGATTTTCAAAATATGTTTTCTAATTAAAACGGGCGAGCGAGAGCAAAATCCCTTGGTTAGGAGATGTGGTTTTAGTCAATAACGCGAGAGATTGAGGCGGAGTCTTTAGATTAATATTTCCTACGTGACGTAAGTAAATTAACGCCAACCAATTACAGAGCGCCTGAGGTACACGGAATCCACATTTCGGTCTCTCTTTTCTGTTATATTTTCTTAGTCTTATTTTAGTTTTAGTCTTAGTTTCTTTTTTATCTAATATCATTAGCCTTAACTTTACAAAGCGACGATTGATTACGGTATGTTGACATTGGTCTCTGTGGGTTCAACAATCTTTTATATTACTTCGATAAATCCGCGCACTTGCGGACGCATCAGCGGTACATGGATTTTGTCTGAGTATATCTGACACTTGTGACATCTCCTTATGTGCTTGTAGCAATCGGATTCCGTGGTCAACCAATAGTATCATGCTCTCAGAATTTTTCTCGCCATTGTGTGTCTGTTGGCATGAGTGCCAAAGGATCCTTCTTGAATTTCTTTCATCAGCATGTTTGCTTCTGGTCTGTCTATGCATCGGAGTAAGACCATGTCAAAGTTTCTCTCATAGAGTGTATCACCGCTTAGGAAGAAACTGCCAGCCAGTCTTCTGAGAGTCTTCCTGTCTTTTCTGGATGCCCCAAGTGGGTACTCTTGTTTCTGAAGGAAGCATTTGATATCTTGATACTAAAGTTTATATTCTATGACTGCTTCGATCGTGAAGATGTAAGCGGGTCGTTCTAGGTGCATTATGTCGATCTTAGGTACGTCGTTCCATTGACCTACAGTAATCATGGAAGAGAGAGTGGCTAATTCATCAGCCATGCGATTCTCTTCATGAGGGATGTGATGAAACTCGATTCTGTTGAAGAATGGTAATAACCTTCTCGCGTAATCTTTGTAAGGAATCAGTCCTGATTGGTATGTGTTCCAATCTCCTTCGATCTGATTGATAACCAGGGCTGAGTCTCCATACACGTCTAAGTTCTTAATCCTTAAGTCAATTACTTCTTCGAGACCCATGATACAAGCTTCGTATTCGGCCTCGTTGTTTATGCACTTAAATGTCAGTCTGGAAGTGAAAGGAATGTGGGTATCCTGAGGTGATATAATGATTTCCCCAATTCTGTTTCCATAATTGTTGATAGCTCCATCGAAAATTAGTCCCCATTGGGAATCTGGTTCTGGCCCTTCACTGGGTAGCGGTTCATCGCAATCTTTCATTTTCAAGTACATGACATCTTTATCTGGGAAGTCAAATCCGACTGATTCTTGATCGTCAATCGGTTGATGAGCCAAATGATCATCTAAAATACTCCCTTTGACGACTTTCTGAGCATGGTATTCGATGTCATATTCTGATAACAACATCTACCAACGGGCGATCCTTCCCGTGAGAGCAGGTTTTTCAAAGACGTACTTGATTGGATCCATTTTGGAGATTAACTAAGTAGTGTGACAAATCATATGCTGGCGAAGACATTTGGCTGCTCAAGCCAGAGCGCAGCAAGTTTTCTCAAGCATAGTGTACCGAGTTTCACAGTCAGTAAATTTCTTACTTAAATAATAGATGGCAGACTCTTTTCTTTTGGTTTCGTCTTGTTGGCCAAGTACACAACCCATTGAGTCTTCCAAGACTGTTAGGTAGATGATCAGCGGTCTTCCCTCCACTTGAGGTGACAGGATAGGTGGATTCAACAGATACTCTTTGATACTGTCAAAGGCTTTTTGATAGTCTTCTGTCCATATGCAGTCCTAATTCTTTTTGAGTAATTTGAAGATTGGTGCATAGGTCGCGGTCATGAGAAATATAAACCTGGAGATGTAATTCAGAAGTCCCAAAAACCCTCTGACTTGTTTCTCCATCTTTGGTGAAGGCATTTCTTGAATGGCCTTGACCTTGTCAGGGTCAACCTCAATTCCTTTAAGGCTGACGATGAATCCTAGAAGTTTTCCTGAGCGGACACCGAATGTTCATTTATTGGGATTTAAACGGAGTTTGTACTTTCTCAAACGCTCGAATAGTTTTGACAGGTGGGTCACATGCTCCTCTTCTGTTTTAGATTTGGCAATCATGTCATCGATGTACACTTCGATTTCTTTGTGCATCATGTCGTGAAACAAAGTAGTCATGGCCCTTTGATAGGTTGTCCCGGCGTTCTTCAAGCCGAACGACATTACCTTGTAACAAAAAGTGCCCCATGGGGTGATGAATGAAGTTTTCTCCATATCCTCCGGTGCCATTTTGATTTGATTATAGCCCGAGAATCCATCCATGAAGGAGAAAACTTTGAACTTTGATGTACTGTCTACCAGCATGTCTATGTGCGGCAGGGGGAAGTCTTCCTTTGGACTGGCTTTGTTCATATCCTTGTAGTCTACGCATATTCTGACTTTTCCGTCCTTTTTTGGAAATGGTACTATGTTGGCCAACCATTGAGGATATTCTGAGGTGGCGAGGAAACCTGCGTCAATCTGTTTCTGCACTTCCTCTTTGATTTTGATGGCCATGTCTGGATGAGTCCGTCTCAGTCTTTGTTTCATCGGCAGACATTCTGATTTTAATGGTAGATGATGTTCCACGATGTTGGTATCCAAACCTGGCATGTCCTGATAGGACCAAGCAAATACATCGAGAAAATATTTGAGGAGTCTCATCAAGCTTTCTTTGACAATCGGACTGAACAGTGCCCTAATCTTGACTTCTTTCCTCTCTTCTTCTGAACCCAAGTTAACCGTTTCCAACGGCTCTTTGTGAGGCTCAATGGACCTTTCTCTTGCCTGAGTAATCGGGAGATCTCTTATGGAATTTCTTCGTCTTCTTCTTCTTTAGCTTCAAATACTGGGAATTCAAAGTTGGGAGAAGGCATTGGATCATATGTTTCAATGGGGTTTAAAACAAGCAATCTGCAAGACGTGATGATTCATTTTTAGAAGAGATAGAGAGAATGCAAGAGTGTGTCCAGTGTATTTCCTGAAAAATGCTTGTTGTTGTTTTTTTGTGGCTATTTTAGGATTACCATTTTCCGAAAAAGCGAAAAGTGAAAACAGCAATAAATGCGGAAATTATAGAATGATGTTATTTATTTATGATTTTGTCTATTCTTGAAACTACAACCCTATAAAACAAAACTCAGTCGCTTTGGGCTAAGTGAAGAGGGACATTTACAGAAAGTGAGCCCTATAAAAACATCCATTTCACCTGGGCAGGGTGAAAGGTTAAAACAAAGACGACAATTACTTAGATTTATGAACGACTTCTGGGACATCGACAGTAACCCATTAGCGACGAACTCCTCGGTGAATCACAAAGTCTGGTATCTTCTTTCTTGGTTCGTCCTCAGAAATGACGCTAATTTCTGGCGGAGCGGGATCATTGGAGTCTTCCTCCCATGCAGAGTTGTCATAAACGAACTCTTCTATTGTGTCTTGCACAGTGTTTTCATTCTCAGGATGATCTCCCCTTCCAGTTGGCTAGATGTCCTCGAGCCTGATGCGAGAGCTTTCAAGGGCGGTGTACTTGACCAAGAAGTCGTACTTGCCACTCGGCTGTCCTAAGGTGTCCCATACTTCTGTGGAACTGGAGGAGTCATCCTTCTCGATGACGTTGACCTCAGGAAAAGCATAGTTGATGAACTCTAGTTCTACAATCCTTACAGATTCATCGTTGTGCTGGATATTTTCAGAATGTCCTGAGTAATAATCCCGTGATTCGGTGGGGACGCAGGTATTCTTTTCGATATTGCTCAGCTGATAAGCATTATTTGGCTGACTCTTTTGCCCCAAGTCTTCTGGGCACGACTTCCAGATAGGCAAGTCATCCATTGGGTCATAATAGTCATAGTCGAAGTTGTCTTTCATCAGAGTGTCCTCCTCTAATGAGTTAAGTGGAGCACGACATCCTTCAGGATCACAATCTCCGTATATCATCTTGACATCTGATCTTGGTATATATCTCGGACTTTGCGTGGGGAAGCAAAATGGCATATGCGCCTCTACCTGAGACATATAACCGTCCTCGTTGAGATAAGACTTCCACTCTTCATCTGTATCGGAGGAGTCACCCTCATTGATGGTGTGTACTTCTTGAGACACTGGGTGAAGGAAGCCTCCACTGTGGAAGAAGTCCTGAATGGGATGAAAATTTTCATCTTTAGTAGCAGTCTGGGTACAGACTGAGGAGAAACCAAGACCTTTCTTTGTCTTGTTATCCGTAGGAATGACGAGCTGTCCCCATCCTTTTGTGTTATTACTCTCGATCACTTTGAGAGCATCTTTGTATGAGGAAATCGATGTCCCTCTTTCTGATTGATTATCATTGCTCACCGAGAGTGCTTGGATCTGGGTTCCAACAACTTCCTCGGGTTCTACGCAGGAAAATGATGATAAATTGCTCACGATTAAGGCCTGCTCTCCACATATTGTGACTAACTTGTCATTCTTGATGAACTTCAGCTTCTGGTGAAGTGTCGAAGTGACTGCCCCAGCCTTGTGTATCCAAGGTCTTCCTAATAAACAACTGCATGCTGCCCGGATGTCCATGACCTAGAAAGTGACTTGGAAAGTGTGAGGAACAGTAGTTATAGGAAGATCAACTTCGCTGATAACTGTTTTTCTAGATCCTTCAAAGGCTTTGACGATGACCTCACTGCCTCTCATCGGAGATCCTTGAAATGAGAGTCACATAAGAGTAGATTTTGGCATAACATTTAGAGCTGATCTTATGTCTACCAGTACGCTGATAGAGCATCGTCCTGGCAGTTGACTGTAATGTTAAGCACTATGTTATGATTTTTGCCTCCTTCCGACAGTTCTTCATCGTTGAATCCTAAGTTGTTGCAGGAAGTGATGTTGGAGATGATGCTGTCAAATTTCCTCATCGTCACATCTTGTTCTATGAAAGCTTGCTCTAAGACTTTTTGCAGAGATTCCCTGTGAGCTTCAGAACTGAGCAAGAGAGACATCATAGAGATTCTCGAAGGAGTTTGCAACAGCTGGTCTACAATGTTGTACTCGCTTTTCTGGATGAGCTTCAGCATCTCATCATTTTTCTTTGAAAGGTCGGGATTACTGGATTGCCCGACTGGTTGATTATGAACTTCTGTTTGAGGTTCATTTTCTTTGGTGGGTTCTCCAACTCCTCTGTTGAAGATCCGACCGCTCCGTGTTACTCGACTGATGTCGGCAATGTTTACGACGTAGGGTAATTGAGTTTCCTTTCCATTTTTGATTGTTGTTGCATCGTACTTGTAAGGGATAACCTTATCGGATTTGTACGGTATTGGTCCCGGCAGATAGATAACCACAGGAGCTTTTTGATTTTTCTGACCATCATAGCCGACCTCAATTGGTTCGATGTTGAGAATCCTTCTAATATCAAGAGGAACTCTTGATTCATGGAGTAGAGGGATTATGGCGCATACATCTTTGGTCATTTAGTGATTAGAGATTATAACAATGTCTTTGCTTTGATCAAGAAGATAATCTTGCATTACGTTGACCGAACCAGAACTTGAGCATGGTCGAATATACTTTCGGTCTAATTGATTTTGAAGAACTGACCGCATGGGGTAGCATCCTTGGTTGTTCTCTGAGCAAACTCTGTAACGCCCCAGTTTTGGTTAGTTTTATTTAATCGAGTCATTTTGATTATTTTATTATTATTTTTGACTTTTATTTGATAATATATTATTTTTCATTGTTGTGATATTTTATCGCGTTTTGGGAACGTTTGCGAGATATTTGAGTGTAGGGGTATTTTGGTCACTTCACTTTAATTTTTCTTAAGTTAATAGAAATAGAAATAGAAAGAGAGAAAATAGAAAGGAAAGAAAAAGAGAAGAAGAAAAAGAGGAAGAAAGAAAAGAAGAGAAGAAAAAGAGAGAAAACTTGGAAAATCTAGGAATCGATCAACAGACTTTTCTAAACACGATTAAATCGGGTAAGGGTGCGAAACTCGATTATATTATACTTGTGTATGATTATGTATGTATGTTTTTGGTTGTTATTAGATTGAAATGGAAATATAGAGTGAAACCCATAAATGTTGAAAGTGTTAGAAATTGATCCAAATGTGTCTGAAATCTTGTTTTAGTGTTCCTTATTGTTGATGCATGATAGATACATGTTGTTAGGCATTAATTTGATAATTTCCTGGTGTTTTGGTTAGATTTGGGGTTGATTTTGAGTGATCCCGTGACAGAAAATTATGCAGGAAATTCTGGATTTTTCGATGCCCATACGCGTAACACGCAGGGCAATACACGTATTGGTTTGGGCAATACGCGTATGGCAAGGGGAATTTTGGGGCATTACGCATATGGAAGTTCATTTTCTCGGCCATCTGCCAATTTGCGTAATGGTACGCGTAAGGTTGAGGGCAATACGCGTATGAAGTGAGGCAATACGCGTATTGGAGTTTTTAGTGGGATTTTTAGGAGGAATTGGTCTCTGCCCATACGCGTATCAAGTTGGACAATACGCGTATGGAATGGGCGAGGGAGCAAGGAAATACACGTATGGCTCAGGGCAATGCGCGTATGGCCAGGAAGATTGCAAAATGTGGTTTTTTCGCGATGTCTTTTCTGTTTAAGTCCGTAACTTGTGTTCTGTTTATCCGTTTTTAACATTCTTGGTATCGTTGAATATCTATTGAACTGTACTTTCTTATGATGATGATTTTGAGATTGTTGCCCGATTTAATTATGTCGGGAATTTGGAATAGTGTTGTTTTGTCGACTTTTGTCGTTGTAATTGTGTGTAATTGATGTGTATCATGCAATATGCTGTTGATATGGATATGGTATGACTTGTGTCCTGTTGTATAGTGTAAATGCATGTGTTTAGATGGTGTGATGATGGTTTGTGGCCGTATGGCAAATAAATGTACTGTTTTGGGCTTGAATTGCAAAGCATGATTAATGTTGAGTGAGATGATTGCATATATATGTGCATTTGAATGTCATGAGTCATTGTATGCCAAGCACCATGATATGCATTCTTGTGATGTCGTGTTCCCTAGTGGGTGTGAGCGACGAAACGATTCCAGAGGGAATCCGCTATAACATCGTGCGCCTTATACAAAGAGGACTGAAAGCGATGATTATAGACGATCGTGCGCCTTATACAAAGAGGACCGAAAGCGATCGGATAGTGCGCCTTATAAAAGAGGACCGAAAGTGATCCATAAACGTCGTGCACCTTATACCAAGAGGATCGAAAGCGACGGGGAACATCGTTTTCCCGACGGGGAGTTACTCTAAGTAACAAGCGATGGTTCCAATAGTTCCTGAGTGAACTAGTGTTGAGATGATGGATGGATGGTACCGCATGTGCATTGCATAGAGTCGTTGTATCGGTCTCTGTGCATTTGCATAAATCATGAATAGATTGATTTTGTGTGGATTTGTGAATGGAATTGATGAGTTGAGATACATATATATATGTTGTTGATAAATGCATTAAGCTTGATTATATATGCCTTGGTGATGGTTATATGAGATATGCATTGTGTTGTTTTATGTTTGAATTCTGGTGTAAGTTGTGGTGAGAATATTTTACATGTGTATTTTTGGGTTATTATATAATTATATGCAATTATATTATGATTGTGTTTCTCACCCTTCTGCTATTTTAAATGCTCTACGAGGCATTGCAGATTAGATGCTGGAGGTCTTTTTGTGAAGCTTAGGTCTTCATTCTTTTGTCGGTCGGCTCTGATATGTAGCACCGGGTAGTCGGGGAGATCGTTGTGATAATATGTATATGTATCTTTTGGATTGTACATGTATGGATCTGTGTATGACAGACAAACTTTTTATACGATATATATATGAGATTCAGTTCAGATTTTCCGCTTTTATTCTGTAACTTAATTGTGGGTCGTAGGAACTAAGTTCCTCTGTTATTTGCTACCTGATTGTTGCATATCTTTATGAGCAGGTTTATTGCCTTTTGTTTCAATTGATGTGACTCCTCAGTCTATGCCATGAATGTTTTAATTATACTCTGATGAAATTTTTATCTCTTTTACTATTTGGGGTATAGATTGGGGGTGTTACATTAAGTGGTATCAGAGCCAGTCCGTGTCAGTTTGTGTCAGTCCTTGTCGGTGTTTGTGTTTGGGTGAGCTGTTTGTTTAACCATAGTTGATGTTATTGGAAATGAACAGAATATGGCTGGTAGGAATGACGCTGCTTTGGTTGCTGCTATGCAAGCTATGGCTCGGGCTGTGCAGGGTGCACCTAATGCTGCTGGTAATGATGAGTTCAGGAAGAATAAACCGCCTGTCTTCAAAGGGAGACATGATCCTAATGGTGCACAGATTTGGCTTAAAGAGATTGAAAGAATCTTTCGAGTAATGGATTGTGCTGAGGATCAGAAGGTGAGACTGGGTACTCACATGTTGCAGGAAGAGGCTGATGATTGGTGGGTTAGTACTCGTCAGGTGTTGGAAGCTGCAGAGGAAGAAGTCACTTGGGCTTTGTTTAGTGTTGAGTTTTTGAGGAAGTATTTTCCCGAAGATGTTAGAGGAAAGAAGGAAATAGAGTTCTTGGAGCTGAAACAAGGTAATATGTCTGTTGTTGATTATACTGCTAAGTTTGTGGAGCTTGTGTAGTTTTTTCCACATTATGCTGAAGCGACTGCGGAGTTTTCTAAGTGTGTGAAGTTTGAGAGTGGGTTGCGTCCTGAGATAAAGCAGGAAATTGGTTATCATAGAATTCGAAGGTTTTCGGACTTGGTGGATTGTTGTAGGATTTATGAAGAAGATAGCAAAGCTCGTTCTACTCACTATAAGAGTGTGAACGAGAGGAAAAGGAAGCAATCGTTTCATAGCGGTCCTTATGTAACCCCAGCTGATAAGGGTAAACAAAGGGGTAATTTGGAGAGAAGGCCCAGTGGAGGAGGTATGTCTAATTCTTTGAGATGTTACAGATGTGGTGAAGTGGGGCATCGTTAGTTCGAATGTAGGAAGAATTTGGGGAAGTGTTCCAATTGTGGAGGTTTAGGACATGTAGCGGCTGAGTGCAAGAGGAAGAATGTGGTGAAGTGTTTCAATTGTGGTGAACCTGGTCATATTAGTACAAAGTGTCCGAAACCAAAGCAAGCTCCAGCTGGTGGGAAATTTTTCGCATTGGCAGGAACTCAGACTACAAGTGCAGACCGTCTGATCAGAGGTACTTGTTTTATTAATAGTACACCTTTAGTTCTACTATTGATACTGGAGCGACTCATTCGTTTATTTTGTCTGAGTGCGCGAAGCGTTTGAATCTTGTGTTATCTTCGATGGGTGGAGAGATGGTTATTGATACTCCAGCAATGGGGTCAGTAACTACTTCTTTGGTTTGTTTAAGTTGTCCTTTGACCATTTATGGTAAAGACTTTGAGATGGATTTGGTGTGTTTGCCGTTGGAGGGTTTAGATGTGGTTCTGGGAATGAATTGGTTGCAATTCAATCAGGTTCATATTGATTGTTATCATAAGCTGGTAAGATTTTCTTCTCTTGAAGAAGACGAAGAGTCGAGTTTCTTATCTACCAAAGATTTGAAGAAACTTTTGGCGGATGAAGCTCAGTTGTTTGGGTTGTTTGCATCGTTGACTATGGATAGTCAAGTTTCATTTGATGTGTTTCCTGTTGTGTGTGATTTTCCAGAAGTGTTTCCTGAGGATATTTCGGACTTGCCGCCAGAGAGAGAGGTGGAGTTTTCTATAGATCTAGTTCCTGGTACTAGACCTGTATCTATGGAACCTTATCGTATGTCGGCATCTGAGTTGGTTGAGTTAAAGAAGCAGTTGAATGAATTGTTAGAAAAGAGGTTTGTGAGGCCAAGTGTATCGCCTTGGGGTGCTCCAGTTTTATTGGTGAAAAAGAAAGATGGAAGTATGCGGTTGTGTATTGATTATCGCCAGTTGAATAAGGTGACGATTAAGAATAAGTATCCTCTTCCAAGAATTGATGATTTGATGGACCAATTGGTAGGTGCGTGTGTGTTTAGTAAGATTGATATGAGATCGGGTTATCATCAGATTAGGGTCAAAGAGGAAGATATTCAGAAGACGGCTTTTAGGACACGTTACGGTCATTATGAATATTTGGTGATGCCGTTCGGGGTTTCTAATGCGCCAGGTGTGTTTATGGAGTACATGAATCATATTTTCCATGAGCATTTGGATCGTTTTGTTGTTGTGTTTATTGATGACATATTAATTTATTCTAAGTCCCGGGAGGAGCACGAGGAGCATTTGCGTGTTGTGTTGCAAATTTTGAAGGAAAAGAGACTTTTTGCTAAGTTGTCCAAGTGTGAGTTCTGGTTGTCGGAAGTGAGTTTTCCTGGTCACGTGATTTCAGGTAATGGTATTGATGTGGATCCATCTAAAGTAGAAGTAGTTCTACAATGGGAGGCTCCTAGATCTGTTATTGAAATTAGAAGCTTTTTGGGTTTAGCTGGTTATTATCGAAGGTTCATTGAAGGTTTTTCTAAGCTAGCACTTCCTTTGACCCAGTTGACTTGTAAAGGTCAAGCATTCATTTGGGATATTCGGTGTGAGGAAAGTTTTAATGAGCTGAAGAGAAGATTGACGACAGCTCCGATTTTGATTTTACCGAATCCTACGGAACCATTTATGGTGTATTGTGATGCGTCATTGATTGGTTTAGGTGGAGTGTTGATTCAAGAAGGTAAGGTTGTAGCTTATGCTTCGAGGCAATTGAGGGTGCATGAGAAAAATTATCCTACTCATGATATTGAATTAGCGGCCGTGGTTTTTGTGTTGAAAATTTGGAGGCATTATCTCTAAGGTGCAAGATTTGAAGTCTTTAGTGATCACAAAAGTTTGAAATACTTGTTTGATCAGAAAGAGTTGAATACGAGGCAACGTAGATGGTTGGAATTTTAGAAGGACTACGACTTTAGCTTGAATTACCATCCTGGTAAAGCTAATGTGGTAGCTGATGCGTTGAGTCAGAAATCGTTGCATATGTCTGCTTTGATGGTTAAGGAGTGGGAACTTTTGGAAGCGTTTAGGGATTTGAGTTTGGTGTGCGAATTGACGTCTGACAGTGTGAGGCTTGGTATGTTGAAGGTTTTTAATGATTTTCTGTTGACCGTTAGCGAGAAACAGAAATTGGATGTGAAATTTGTGGATTTGATGTTGGTTGGAGAAAAAGATGCGAGTAGTGATTTTAGAGTGGATGATAATGGTGTTTTGAGATTCCGTGGTAGAATTTGTATTCTGATGATGCGGAGTTGAAAAGGATGATTTTGGAGGAAGGACACCGGAGTAATTTGAGTATACACCCGGGAGCTAATAAGATGTACCAAGATTTGAAGAAGATTTTCTGGTGGTCTGGATTGAAGCGAGATGTGGCTCAGTTTGTGTATGCGTGTTTGACCTGCCAAAAGTCGAAGGTAGAACATCTGAAGCCTAGTGGTTTGTTGGTACCGTTGGATATTCCTGAGTGGAAATGGGATAGCATTTTTATGGACTTTGTGACAGGGTTACCGAACACTCAGCGGGGACATAATGCTATTTGGGTGGTTGTGGACAGACTGACTAAATCGGCGCATTTCATTCCGATTGACATCAGTTTTTCTTTGGAGAGGTTAGATGAGATTTATATCAGTGTGATTGTGAAATTACATGGTGTTCCGTTGAGTGTTGTTTCGGATCGAGATCCGAGGTTTACCTCGAGATTTTTCGAAAGTTTACAAAAGGCGTTGGGTTCTAAATTGAGATTAAGTTCGGCTTATCATCCTCAGACGGATGGACAGACAGAGAGGATGATTCAGTCTTTGGAAGATTTGTTACGAGCTTGTGTTCTTGAACAAGGTGGTGCGTGGGATAGTTATCTTGCGTTGGTGGAATTCACGTATAATAACAGTTTCCATTCTAGTATTGGAATGGCACCTTTTGAAGCGTTATATGGACGAAGATGTCGAACACCGTTGTGTTGGCACGAATCTGGTGAGAGTTCGGTGGTTGGACCGGAATTGATTCAACAGACTACAGAAAAGGTGAAACTTATTCGTGAGAAAATGAAGGCTTCTCAGAGTAGGCAAAAGAATTATCATGATCGAAGGAGGAAAGATCTTGAGTTTCAAGAGGGCGGTCGTCTATTAAAGTCGAAGAAGCTTACTTCTCGGTTTATTGGTCCTTACCAGATATCCGCGAGAGTGGGGGCTGTGGCTTATCGGGTGGCGTTGCCGCCGAATCTGTCGAATTTGCATGATGTGTTCCACGTTTCACAGCTTCAGAAGTATGTTCCAGATCTGTCGCATGTGATTCCGATGGACGAGGTTGAGGTAAGGGAGAACCTTACGGTTGAGGCATTACCAGTGAGGATTTTGGATCGTGAGTTGAAGCGGTTAAGAGGAAAGGATATTGCACTTGTGAAAGTAGCGTGGGGAGGCGCTGCTGAGGGCAATTTGACTTGGGAGTTAGAGAGTCGGATGCGGGAGTCGTATCCGGAGTTGTTCGTCTCAGGTAATCTTTTTGAGGACGAAAATTTCTAAGTGGGGGAGAGTTGTAACGCCCCAGTTTTGGTTAGTTTTATTTAATCAAGTTGTTTTGATTATTTTACTATTATATTATTTTATTTTTGACTTTTATTTGATAATATATTATTTTTCATTGTTGTGATATTTTATCGCGTTTTGGGAACGTTTGCGAGATATATGAGTGTAGGGGTATGTTGGTCATTTCACTTTAATTTTTCTTAAGTTAATAGAAATAGAAATAGAACGAGAGAAAATAGAAAGGAAAGAAAAAGAGAAGAAGAAAAAGAGGAAGAAAGAAAAGAAGAGAAGAAAAAGAGAGAAAATTGGAAAATCTAGGAATCGATCAACCGACTTTTCTAAACACGATTAAATTGGGTAAGGGTGTGAAACTCGATTATATTATACTTGTGTATGAATATGTATGTATGTTTTTGGTTGTTATTGGATTGAAATGGAAATATAGAGTGAAACCCATAAATGTTGAAAGTGTTAGAAATTGATCCAAATGTGCCTGAAATCATGTTTTAGTGTTCCTTATTGTTGATACATGATAGATACATGTTGTTAGGCATTAATTTGGTAATTTCCTGGTGTTTTGGTGAGATTTGGGGTTGATTTTGAGTGATCCCATGACAGAAAATTATGCAGGAAATTCTGGATTTTTCGCTGCCCATACGCGTAACACGCAGGGCAATACGCGTATTGGTTTGGGCAATACGCGTATGGCAAGGGGAATTTTGGGGCATTACACATATGGAAGTTCATTTTCTCAGCCATCTGCCCATTTGCGTAATGGTACGCGTAAGGTTGAGGGAAATACGCATATGAAGTGAGGCAATACGCGTATTGGAGTTTTTAGTGGGATTTTTAGGAGGAATTGGTCTCTGCCCATACGCGTATCAAGTTGGGCAATACGCGTATGGAATGGGCGAGGGAGCAAGGCAATACACGTATGGCTCAGGACAATACGCGTAAGTCCGTAACTTGTGTTCCGTTTATCCGTTTTTAACATTCTAGGTATCGTTGAATAACTATTGAACTGTACTTTCTTATGATGATGGTTTTGAGATTGTTTCCCGATTTAATTATGTCGAGAATTTGGAATAGTGTCGTTTTGTCAACTTTTGTCGTTGTAATTTTGTGTAATTGATGTGTATCATGCAATGTGCTGTTGATATGGATATGGTATAACTTGTGTGCTGTTGTATGGTGTAAATGCATGTGTTTAGATGGTGTGATGATGGTTTGTGGCCGTATGGCGAATAAATGCATTGTTTTGGGCTTGAATTGCAAAGCATGATTAATGTTGAGTGAGATGATTGCATATATGTGTGCATTTTAATGTCATGAGTCATTGTATGCCAAGCATCATGATATGCATTCTTGTGATGTCGTGTGCCCTAGTGGGTGTGAGCGACGAAACGATTCCAGAGGGAATCCGCTATAACATCGTACACCTTATACAAAGAGGACTGAAAGCGATGATTATAGATGATCGTGCGCCTTATATAAAGAGGACCGAAAGGGATCGGATCGTGCGCCTTATACAAAGAGGACCGAAAGCGATGCATAAACGTCGTGCGCCTTATACCAAGAGGACCGAAAGTGACGGGGAACATCGTTTGCCCGACAAGGAGTTACTCTAAGTAACAAGCGATGGTTCCAATAGTTCCTGAGTGAACTAGTGTTGAGATGATGGATGGATGGTACCACATGTGCATTGCATAGAGTCGTTGTGTCGGTCTCTGTGCATTTGCATAAATCATGAATGGATTGATTTTGTGTGGATTTGTGAATGGAATTGATGAGTTGAGATACATATATATATGTTGTTGATAAATGCATTAAGCTTGATTATATATGCCTTGGTGATGGTTATATGAGATATGCATTGTGTTGTTTTATGTTTGAATTCTAGTGTAAGTTGTGGTGAGAATATTTTACATGTGTATTTTTGGGTTATTATATAATTATATGCAATTATATTATGATTGTGTTTCTCACCCTTCTGCTATTTTAAATGCTCTACGAGGCATTATAGATTAGATGCTGGAGGTCTTTTTGTGAAGCTTAGGTCTTCATTCTTTTGTCGGTCGGCTCTGATATGTAGCACCGGGTAGTCGGGGAGATCTTTGTGATAATATGTATATGTATATGTATATGTATCTTTTGGATTGTACATGTATGGATCTGTGTATGACATACAAACTTTTTATATGATATATATATGAGATTAAGTTTAGATTTTTCGCTTTTATTCTGTAACTGAATTGTGGGTAGTAGGAACTAAGTTCCTCTGTTATTTGCTACCTGATTGTTGCATATCTTTATGAGCAGGTTTATTGTCTTTTGTTTCAATTGATGTGACTCCTCAGTCTATGCCATGGATGTTTTAATTATACTCTAATGAAATTTTTATCGGTTTTATTATTTGGGGGTATAGATTGGGGGTGTTACAAACTCTACAACGCTCATAGTTGTGTGGTGGCACCTTGCCACGTCTGCTTTGTATGCAGTGCAACCTTACTAGATTTGTTTCCATCGAGCGAACATCCTGACTTTGATGCCTAGTAGGATTCTCGCCAGTCATACTGATCTATTATGTAGCTTCATCCAAGTAGATTGGAAGCCACTAGTGGTCCAACAAGTGTTGAAGTGTTCTTTAGACAAGTGTACATCCTTGGTCGTCTTCACGACACACTTTACAGTCCTGATAATCATGTGAAGCCAGAAAAACGAGCCTGACTTGCTTAGTATGTAATTCTACCAGATGATGACACTAAATTATACTGTATTTTCGACTCAGATTTCACATGCATATTAGTTGTTTTTCTATTATTTTAGCTTTGTTATTGTTATGTTTCCCTTTGTTTTCAGGTTTTCAATAAATCGAGGTCCCAGACGAAAAAGGGTACAAAAGGAGCAAGAATTCAAGTTTGGCAGCAATTTACTCTTGTCGCTTCTCTTGTCGCGGGCGCCCCAGGGTAGGCGACGACGTGTCCCATGATCTCCGCAACTCAACTGCCACGTTCCCACGACCTTTGCCGTTTTCTTCATGTCGCGGGCGCGGTAGGCCTGTCGCAGGCGCGACAAGGCAAAAGTAGTTCCCGCCCATTTTTCAAGCCAAGGTCACTTTTGTCTTTGCACCATGCCAACTTTGCCTATAAATACTCTCAGGACTCGAATTTTAGGATCATCCAATCTTAGTTTACTTCATCCTAGGCATAAATTTCACTCTTGTAAAGCGGTAATCTTCTCACATCGAGGAGTTATTGCACTGTGTGTGATCGAGTTTGTAATCAAGTCTTGGAGTGTCTGTAATCAAGTTGGAGCACTTTGGTAGAAGTAATCCTGCCAGCATTTTCTTTTCCGTACATTGTACCAGATTTAAAGACTCCGCTTTGGAGCAGGTTTTATTTTAACCGCATTTACTTTCATTTATTTCTTGCACTTGCTTTATTTTATTTATTTATTGTCTTGCCTTACTTTTCAAAACTTTACTTTTCAAAAGACTTAATTCCATACATGATAAGAATTAATATGACTGTTATAACTGCCATGGCTGGCTAAGTTTTAGATAGGTAAGAATGTAAAGACCATAACCACCGTAATACGTCTATACGTTAATAGAAGTACTTAAGGGCTGTTTTAATCTTTAACACAAGTTTTCTGTACTTAAAAGCAATGTTGGGTAAGATCGAAAGCCGTCCAACCATTTGTGAACTTGTTTAGTTCTCAACTGATCAAATACAGCGAAAGCACTTTGCTCAGTTGAGTAGGGATTTTTAACACTTTAGAAAAGAGATTTTAAAACTATTTTCGGACGCGTTTGTGGGATTAGAATCTGGTTCATTTTGAACCTCTTTAGTTTAGAGATTTCAGGTCAAAATACTTTTCTGTTTAGTTTAGAATTTACATTTCTTAAAAGTAAGTTTTCCATGACTCTAACGCAATGCGCGCCTTTTTATAAGTGACAATAAAGGGGTTAGTTTAGAGGGTAAACTTGGTTCTGACTACGCGAAAGCGACAGTTCCTGTTAAATTGAATTCTTTTCTTAAAATAGAAGATATTGCCCGTAAGTAGTTCTGTTGATGAATATAGAAATATTATCGGTTATGAGAATTACATTCAAGCCTATTGTTTTGTCTGAATTTTATTACCTCGTCATTTACTTTTATTTATTTTCCTCTGCATTAGTAAACCCTGAATTGAATTGCCTTAGATAAGCACTGTAACAAATGGAAATCGTTAGATCGACATTTGGTCTCTGTGGATACGATAACTTTTTATATTACTCTGACGCGATTCGTGCACTTGCGAATATAACGCATCAAGTTTTTGGCGCCGTTGCCGGGGACCAATTTCGCCGAATTTCGAATTTCGTTTGTTATCACCGTTTAGACTAGGGCCGCACGAACTGGTCAATGCAAAGATCTCGCAGCTCTAGTAGTGTTATAGATCCTTTAGTGGAACCAGAACGTTACGCTCGCGCACGACTTTGGCTTCGTCGAATTAAGCAAGCTATGGCCGAAGATCATAACCAAAGACCCCTTAAGGAATTCGCTCAGCCTGCTGACGAAGAACCGAGCTCTAGTATAGTTAACCCTACCATACCTGCCAATAATTTTGAACTAAAACCGTCCCTATTACAACTAGTTCAACAAAACCAATTCGCAGGACAACCATCTGAAAACCCAAACCAACATCTAAAAGTCTTTATCCAGTTGTCAAACACCTTTAAGACCAATGGTGCTAGTCCTGAGGCGATTCTTTAAGACTATTTCCCTTTTCCCTTAGAGACAAAGTCCTAACTTGGTTAGATTCCCTTCCAGCCAATTCTATAACAACATGGGAAGACCTTAGGAGAACATTCATTGCCAGATACTTTCCCCCAAGCAAAACAGCCGTTCTCCGAAACCAAATAACAAGATTTACCCAAAACCAAGGAGAATCGCTATTTGAAGCTTGGGAGAGGTATAAAGACCTTCTAAGGGCTTGTCCACACCACGGTTTGGAGCAATGGTTGATTATACATACCTTTTACCACAAACTTCATTATAACACAAAGATGTCCATCGACGCTGCCGCTGGCGGTGCCCTGATGAACAAACCCTCTCCTGACGCTTGTGGTCTCATTGAAGATATGGCTCAAAACCATCATCAATGGGGAACGAAAGAGCAACAGTGGAAAAGAAAGAAGCCCAAGGAGGTAAACATGAGGTAAGCTCTATAGACATGATGCAAGCCAAAATGGATGCTATGGCCCTCAAGATCAATCAAATGTACGCACAACCAACCGCTGCAGCAGTAGTAGTATCGGATTGCGAACTTTGTGGTACTAAAGGTCATCAATCAGCTGACTGCCATCTGTTAAACGAGACTAACCCAGACCCAGTCAACTATGCCCAAGGAAACCCGTTCTCAAATACCTACAACCCTGGATGGAGAAATCACCCTAATTTTTCCTACAAAAACAATAACCCTATCCAAAACCAAGCACCTCCGAGATCAACCAACAATCAAGCACCTAGACAAAACCAACCTATGCAAGCAGTGCCACCTAAGCCAAATATTGAGAAAGTGCTAAATGATTTTATGACAGCACAAGCCCAGCAAAACAAAGAGTTCCTAAATCAGAATATTCATGTGAATGAGCTGCTTACCCAACTAGGAACCAAAATGGATCAAATGGCCACCCACAGCAAGATGCTTGAAACCCAGATCTCTCAGGTAGCCTTAAAGCAAGCACCCCAAACTACTCCTGGAGGAAAATTTCCTGGACAACCTCAACAAAACCCTCGAGGGCAAGCTAACGCCGTTACCTTACGAAGTGGAACCACTTATGAAGGGCCTAAAAACCCGACATTGAGTGACTCCGAAATTTCCAAAAAGGATGCTACCCCCGAAGGTGAGGAACCCGTAGAAATTGAGAAACCAAAAGACAAAGATAAAGGAGAAGTTACGGACGAAGCTTCAACACCCCCTCAGCCATACAAACCACCGATTCCCTGCCCACAAAGACTTAAACAAACTAAGATCAATGACCAATTCCAGAAGTTTGTTAAAGTTATAGAAAAACTCCATGTAGAGATTCCTTTTAAAGAAAGCCATCACCCAAATACCATCTTATACTAAATTCCTGAAGGACATCCTCACCAATAAACGTAGACTTGACGATCCAAAACCAGTGGAGTGTAATTCCATTTTCGAGAACAAACTTGCCAAAAAAGACAAAGATCCGGGGAATTTCTCCATACCTTGTATTTTGGGGAATCATGTCATAGATAAAGCCTTTCTGGACTTAGGAGCTAGTGTAAGCCTAATGCCCCTTGCAGTTTGTGAACGATTGAAACTAGGAGATTTGCAACCTACTAAGATGTCTCTCCAATTAGCTGACAGATCTATAAAATACCCTGTAGGCGTATTAGAAGACATCCCAGTTAGAATAGGCAAGTTGTTCATTCCCACCGACTTCGTCGTAATGGACATCAAAGAAGATAAAGATATCCCAATCCTCCTAGGTAGACCCTTCATATCAACTGCAGGAGCCATAATAGATGTCAAGAAAGGAAAATTGACCTTTGAGGTAGGTAACGAAAAAATAGAGTTTGTCCTAGCAAAGTTTCTCGCGGCACCAGTAATAGGAGATGCATGTTATGCAGTTGATGTCATTGATGAATGTGTCCGTGAACTTAACCAGGAAGAGCCAATAGAAAGAATAAAACTACCTTCAACGCCCATTGAGAAAGATGATGACAGTATGGAACCCTACATAGATGATAGCCTTTTTGAATGTCTATCCTTAACTCCAGATCCTGTACAAAACCCCAGCAAACCAACCTTAGAATTAAAAGAATTACCCAAGAATCTAAGATATGAGTATTTAGACAAAGAAATGGACAGACCAGTTATAGTCAGTGTCATTCTGAACCAAAATGAAACAAACCAACTCTTAGATGTCTTGCGAAGATATCCCTCAGCACTAGGGTACAACATCTCATATCTTAAAGGAATAAGTCCATTCGTGTGCATGCACCGGATTTCACTTGAGGAAGATGCTAAACCTTCGAGAGAACACCAAAGAAGGATTAACCCTATAATGAGTGAGGTAGTTAAGAAGGAAGTTCTTAAGTTGTTGGAAGCAGGGATAATATATCAGATCTCAGACAGTAAATGGGTAAGCCCTGTGCATGTAGTACCTAAAAAGGGAGGCATCACCGTGGTTCAAAACGAAAAAGGTGAGCACGTTACAAAACGGATAGAAGGAGGTTGGCGTATGTGCATAGATTACAGAAAATTAAACAAAGCCACTAGGAAAGACCATTTCCCATTACCTTTTATAGATCAGATGTTGGAACGTCTAGCTAGACATTTCTACTTCTGTTACCTCGACGGATATTCAGGTTTTTTCCAAATTCCTATACACCCTGATGACCAATAGAAAACAACCTTCACGTGCCCATATGGAACTTTTGCCTATAGACGTATGCCTTTCGGACTCTGTAATGCCCCAGCAACTTTTCAGCGTTGCATGATGTCAATCTTCGCTGATTATCTTGATGGAATTATGGAAGTATTCATGGACGATTTCTCAGTCTGCGGATTTGATTTCAATAACTGTCTAGTCAACCTTGAAAAGATCTTGAAGAGATGTGTCGAAGTAAACCTGGTATTAAATTGGGAGAAATGTCACTTCATGGTCACTGAAGGTATAGTTCTAGGACATATCATTTCTGAAAAAGGCATTGAAGTTGATAAAGCTAAGATCGAGGTGATAGAGAATCTTAAACCACCCAAAACAATTAGAGAAGTTCGAAGTTTTCTTGG
Organism: Lathyrus tuberosus; assembly: GCA_022829125.1. Taxonomy (NCBI): domain Eukaryota; kingdom Viridiplantae; phylum Streptophyta; class Magnoliopsida; order Fabales; family Fabaceae; genus Lathyrus; species Lathyrus tuberosus. The sequence goes on from JALAZF010000390.1 coordinate 5,494,736, forward strand.
ACATGCTGGATTTTACCGGCGTTTCATTAAAAATTTCTCTAAGATCACTAAACCTTTGACAGGTCTTCTGATGAAAGATGTCGAGTTCATTTTTGATGAAAAATGCAACGAAGCATTCAACCTTTTAAAATAAGCTTTAATCTCAGCACCCATTATGCAACCACCAGATTGGACAAAACCTTTTGAAATCATGTGTGATGCTAGTGATTACGCTGTAGGAGCAGCGCTAGGGCAAAGATCTGATAAGAAGTTACATGTGATTTACTACGCCAATAGAACTCTAGATGCCGCTCAGCTAAACTATGCAACCACAGAAAAAGAACTCCTAGCCGTAGTTTTCGCCATAGACAAATTTAGATCCTATTTGGTGGGAGCCAAAATAATTGTTTACACTGATCATGCCGCCATCCGATACCTTTTGAATAAAAAGGATGCTAAACCTAGGTTACTCCGGTGGATAATTTTATTGCAAGAATTTGACCTTGATATCAGAGATAAGAAAGGCACCGAGAATGTAGTTACCGATCACCTTTCCAGGCTTGAGTTCTTGAAACCTGATGTAGTACCCATAAATGATGACTTTGCTTATGGCAGGTTAATCGCTAAGCTTGATGCCATTGGAGATGTAAGTTTAGAAACCCTAGAAGATTCTGAAAAATCCTTAGCGGTAAATAATGTACCTTGGTATGCAGATTTTGTTAACTATCTTGCTGCAGATATAATACCTCCGGACCTTAGCTATCAGCAGAAAAAGAAGTTCTTCAATGACGTTAAACATTTCTATTGGGATGAACCACTCCTTTTTAAGAGAGGCACTGACGGAATCTTTCGCCGGTGTGTTCCAGAGGAAGAAGTGCACCATATCATAGAACATTGTCACTCAGCACCCTACGGAGGACACACAAGCACATCTAAGACTCACGCTAAAATCTTACAAGCTAGTCTTTATTGGCCAACTATATGGCGTGATGTTCATACATATATAACCAAGTGTGACCCGTGTCAACGCTCCGGAAACATCTCGAGGAGAAATGAAATGCCATTAAGAAACATTCAAGAAGTAGAACTTTTTGATGTTAGGGGAATCGACTTCATGGGACCTTTTCCATCATCCTTAGGAAACAAATATATTTTAATCGCTGTCGATTACGTGTCCAAATGGATTGAAGCTATAGCTGCGCCCACAAACGACACCCGAGTAGTGATTAAGATGTTCAAGCAGAATATATTCCCTAGATTCGGAGTTCCCAGACTAGTCATAAGTGATGGAGGATCACATTTTATATCTAGGATTTTTGACAAACTATTGAGGAAGTATGGAGTTAAACATAGAGTAGCCACACCTTACCACCCGCAAACCAGTGGGCAAGTAGAAGTATCCAATAGAGAGATCAAGCATATCTTAGAAAAAACTGTCTCGATATCCAGAAAGGATTGGTCACAAAAACTTTCAGAAGCACTGTGGGCCTCCAGGACAGCCTATAAGACTCCCATTGGAACAACCCCTTACCAGCTAGTTTACGGAAAATCATGTCACTTACCCTTTGAATTGGAACACAAAGCATATTGGGCCATCAGAACCTTAAATTTCGATTACCTAGCAGCTGGTGAGAAATGCATCTTAGACATACATAAGCTAGAAGAGCTCCGACAATCAACCTATGAAAATGCCATCATATATAAAGAGAGAACCAAAGCATGGCATGAAAAGAAGATCGTCAAGAAAGACTTCAACATAGGTGACTCTGTTCTTCTATACAATTCAAGACTGCGACTTTTTCCAGGTAAGCTTCGATCTAGATGGACGGGCCCGTTCGAAGTTTCCAAAGTCCTAAAATCCGGTGCAGTGGAAATTAAGAACAAATCTTGCAGTCTGTTCGTTGTAAATGGACAAAGGCTTAAGCATTATGAAGGAGGTGACATTCCAGCATACTACTCCAGGTTCACGTTAACAGACCCACCTATCCTCGCACCAGATACATGACTTGAACTCGTCGAGCTAACGACGTTAAGCAAGCACTGCATGGGAGGCAACCCATGGTTCTTTTCCTTTTCGTATTTATTTTCTTTTATTTTGATTTACGTTTGTTTGCTTGTTTGTACATATATGTCTAACTTGTTTTGTGTGTTTGATTTCAGGGCCTGTTTTTCCTAACCTTTTCTTTCAGGATGCCACCAGTCGACGACATGCACGTGACCTTTAGAGACGACGCCCAGAGAGAGCGTTATGCGATGCTTTCACTCAGACCTATGGCACCCACTCGCTACCCAGACAGTGATTGCATGGAAGCTTTGGGCATAGAGCCCAGTGTCCGATACTTGACCCACCAGCTCAAATGGGACCAGTACGCTGATGATTTGCATCCCACCTATAGGAACCTCACTCTGGAGTTCCTCAGCTCTTTTTCCTATGATCCGTACTTGGGACCAGATGGCCACACCAGCTTCAGGTTATTTGGCACAGAGTATTCGTTCACCCATACTGAGTTCGGTGATCTTCTTGGATTTGAGACTGGAGTTGGCGCTATCCTTGAGCTGCCCATGGGTTACTTCATGAATAGAGACGTGGAGAAATTTTGGAGTGACATCTCTGGAGGTGGAGGCCCTAACCCTGATACTCACATTTCGCAGGTTATCCATAACCCAGCTCTCCGATACTTTCAGATGATCATTGCCCATACATTCTTTGGGAGAGCAGATGCTGATGACCACGTTACTGAGGAGGACATATTTTTCATGTTTTGTGCGAATCAGTCGCGTCGTTTAGCTTGTGGTAACTTTATGTTGTACTCTTTTAGTGGTGTTGCCACCTGGGCAGGAGGACCTATACATGTAGGAGGTAATGTGACTGAGATTGCTGCTGCTCTAGGCCTTGGCCAAAAGCTATTTCATTTGACTCCCTATTGCAGCCATACCACCATGGATATTGATTTTTGTTTAGATCGGGGGCTGATGAGAAGGAACTCCTTTAATCCCTCTCAGTTCAGACTCCTGGTCGATGGTGAGACCATACATCATTTCACTTTGCCAGATCCTGTTATGACCAGTGTCCATGACCCAGCAAACTGGACATATGCCTTAGAAGGACACGGTGAGACGGTGGACGCACCACGACCCTGCCCAGAGCCAGAGTACGTTCCAGCTCCACCACTTGACAGGACCACGGTATGGTCAAATAATCATTCATTAGGTACTCCAGATATGCAGACCCAGATGGTGATGATGCGCCAAGAGATAGCAGATCTCCGATAGACTCTTGCTGACCTACACCTGAGGATGGAAGTGTCAGAGCTGACCCATGCTACTGAGTACGATGTGCTGTATGAAGACATGGCGGAGCTCCGTCGTGAGATAGCAAGACTTCGTGGAGATGACCAGACTGATGACCAGACATCTTGATTTCCATTTTCGTATTATTTACTATATTTCTTATGCATTAATTTACTTCTAGTATCACCCAGACATATTTCCTACTATTTGCATTTGATATATTTCCGATTTATATTAAGGTTTGAGTTTTTTATGTTTATATGCTAGTATTTTCTTTTATTTTATTTTTTTCTTTCTTTGACAAAAATATATAAATTTTTTTTTTTTATAAATGCTTGTGAAAATTTTGTGCAAAACTACATTTTTAGGACATATGGAATGCTAAAAAGACCCCCCCAAGGCCAAATGAAGGACAAAAAGCCCATTCAAAAAGACAAATTGAGGCCCATCAGCGAATTTGCTCTCGTCGCGCCCGCGGCAGCGTCCTTGTAAATTCAGGACAGAACCTCCATTTCCACCATTTTTGAAGCTCCAACCTTTTCAAACCCATTTTCCCTCCGAAAAATCCCTATAAAACCCCATTGAAATTCATATCTCTAGCATTCACCAATCATCTCTTAACTTTCCATTTCAATTTCCATCAACAAAAACCCAAAAAAATCCAACCTTTATCATACCACTTTTCTTCCACCCTCTTCACCATCTTCATCAATGGAGTTTAATCGAGACATTCTTCGGGAAGGACAATCCGGGAATAGGCAGAGGCGGCAACTTCAAAAGCTTCAGGATCGAGAAATTCTCTCGACGAGGTATGTCGACGATACTTGCTTGCACGCTTTAGGGGTTCATCATAGCGTTTTCCATATGTTAGACTTTGTAGGTTTAGGCACTGTTTTTACCACAAAAGAACCCACCTATGAGAGGATGACGGTTGAGTTTTTGAGTTCATTGGTTTATACTGTTTGTCCCGACACTGCTAGCATAGTCGGTGCCGTGCATTTTAGACTGTTTGCTGTTGAGTATTAGTTCGGTACCGATGAACTAGCAGGTCTATTGGGATTCCCTCATGGGGAGGGTGCTGTTTGTGAGGCTCCTTCAAATGCTGAATGGTCAGTCGGTATATTCGCCTTCTGGCGCAGGTTGTCAGATACTATTGTTGATTCCTTTAAGGGAATACTCGCCTCGACCATTCATAACCCGGCCATAAGAATTTTCAGATATCTTTTGGCATGCTCTATTTTTGGCCGGGAGAATCAAAACAAAGTTAATAGCAAAGAACTTTTGTTCTTGCAAGGATGCCTCACAAATGTAAGAATCAATCCGGTTCCATTTATGATCGTCCACATGTGCTTAACGGTAAATAAGGGTGGACCGATAGTTTTTGGCGGATTGATTACGTCTATTGCTCGGGCACTAAATTTGAATGATGAGATAGCTACTTTAGAACCACTGCCCCCCTCGTACAATTAATTTAAAATTTCTGAAAGACATGAAATTGTGCCGATCGAGGAGGGCTGGTGGTTATGAGTTGATGATTCACGGGGTAGCCGTCGAATAAATTGTTATGCCGTGCAGTAGACGTACAAATGTACGATTCGAGAGGAACTGGATCTATGACCTTACTGCCCCACCTTTTCTAGGTCCAATTCCTCCTAATGTCCATGACAATGAGGGGCCCGACATAGATGATGAGTATGACCATAGAGAGCGTGTGTCCCCCCCTCGCCCTACACAATCACACACCGCACCATCTTCTTCTAACACTTTTACAGGAGCTGCTCCCAGATTTTATATTACGGAGGAGATGTGGCGAGACCATATGGCTGGAGAAGCACGGCATGAAGACCTGCTCTCTTCCATTCAGCAACAGACGGCAGACCAGATGAGCTTTATGCAAGAGTCGCGGCAGAGAGCAGACCATTCTTACGAGACCATCTCCCGTACTCTGCTTGCGATCACCACTGAGCAGTCCCGTCAACAGTAATATAACCATCAGCACTTTCAGCTTATGGAGGCCACTCACGGTTCCATCTTAGGTAACCTTCGTGAAGTGAAAGCTGCTCAGGCAGAATTGCAGGCTAGGATGGACCAGCGAGACCATCACCGTAGCAGATCTCGTCGTTCCGAGCGTTCAGCACAGGGCGGCGAGGGCACCAGCGATCCTCACTAGTTTTTCCAGGTTCCTTTCTCCTTAGCTTACTTCGAAACATTGGGGACAATGTTTGATTTAAGTGTGGGAGGAGATTTTATCGTTTTTATTTCCGTCGTTTTAGTAGGTTATTTTTATTTCCCTTCAGTTATTTACTTTTGTTTCTGTTTTAGAAAATGCATGTGTTTGAAGAGTCATTAGTATACGTATATTTTGGTTCACCTTCATTTTTTTCCCACATATTTTAACCCAAAAAAAAAAATAAAAAAAAAAAATTTCTAGAAAAAAGTGTTGTTCTGAAAAATTTCTGGACTTTAAGACAGGTTCGGGTTAGGATACGGTGACTTGGGAGAACCTTCGGAACATCAGTATCGTCCTTACACCATGAACCTCATAAATATAAGAATCACACCTGAAACCCCATGTACCATGACCCTAATTTCATCCTTAGTAGTTTATTTCAGCAATCAGCTCCGGCCTAAGCATGTTCTAAGTAGGAGACCGACGAATATAAGTGACTGATCTGAGTACACTTTTAAAAAAAATGATGAAAAAAAAAAGAAAAAAAAAAGAAGAAAAAGAAAAAAGTAATAAGATGTTTAGCTTGCTCATTTCAGTTGGTTCAGAGGTATCTGGCGCTGAACTCGGTAGGGCGGATTACGATCCGATCCCCCACAACTGCACTTGAGAGGAATAAAAGGATTTTACACAGTTCCTTGTGCCAGAAATCCGATATGAAAAGATCAGAACCACTAAAAGGTCACTCTACCATGAAGCATGTGCGGAAAACGGGCTTAATGTGATTGCGCTTGAATGAAAAAGACTCAAAGGAGATGGAAAAGGAAGGCCTAGGTATTGTGGGATATAATGGGTTGATTGGTATAGGAGCGAAGTTTATGTCCGTATTTGCGGATTAGTGTCATCACGATGCCCTTGGTTCACTCAGTTAGTACCAACCATTGCATCCAGACTCGGACTTAGAAGCCCTTTTCGCCCAAAAATCATCGATCGACACTGATTTTTCTATGAGCTTTAAATGTTTTACTTGAGGACAAACAAAGGTCTAAGTGTGGGAGAATTTGATGACACTAAATTATATTGTATTTTCGACTCTGATTTCACATGCATATTAGTTGTTTTTCTATTATTTTTGCTTTGTTATTGTTATGTTTCCCTTTGTTTTCAGGTTTTCAATAAATCGAGGTCCCAGACGAAAAAGGGTGCAAAAGGTGCAAGACTTCAAGTTTAGCAGCAATTTACTCTTGTCGCTTCTCTTGTCGCGGGCGCCCCAGGGTAGGCGATGACGTGTCCCATGATCTCCATAACTCAACTGCCACGTTCCCACGACCTTTGCCGTTTTCTTCATGTCGCGGGCGCGACAAGGCAAAAGTAGTTCCCGCCCATTTTTCAAGCCAAGGTCACTTTTGTCTTTGCACCATGCCGACTTTGCCTATAAATACTCTCTGGACTCGAATTTTAGGATCATCCAATCTTAGTTTACTTCATCCTAGGCATAAATTTCACTCTTGTAAAGCGGTAATCTTCTCACATCGAGGAGTTATTGCACTGTGTGTGATCGAGTTTGTAATCAAGTCTTGGAGTGTCTGTAATCAAGTTGGAGCACTTTGGTAGAAGTAATCCTGCCAGCATATTCTTTTCCGTACATTGTACCAGATTTAAAGACTCCGCTTTGGAGCAGGTTTTATTTTAATCGCATTTACTTTCATTTATTTCTTGCACTTGCTTTATTTTATTTATTTATTGTCTTGCCTTACTTTTCAAAACTTTACTTTTCAAAAGACTTAATTCCATATATGATAAGAATTAATATGACTGTTATAACTACCATGGCTGGCTAAGTTTTAGATAGGTAAGAATGTAAAGACCATAACCACCGTAATACGTCTATACGTTAATAGAAGTACTTAAGGGCTGTTTTAATCTTTAACACAAGTTTTCTGTACTTAAAAGCAATGTTGGGTAAGATCGAAAGCCGTCCAACCATTTGTGTACTTGTTTAGTTCTCAACTGATCAAATACAGCGAAAGCACTTTGCTCAGTTGAGTAGGGATTTTTAACACTTTAGAAAAGAGATTTTAAAACTATTTCTGGACGCGTTAGTGGGATTAGAATCTGGTTCATTTTGAACCTCTTTAGTTTAGAGATTTCAGGTCAAAATACTTTTCTGTTTAGTTTAGAATTTACATTTCTTAAAAGTAAGTTTTCCATGACTCTAACGCAATGCGCGCCTTTTTATAAGTGACAATAAAGGGGTTAGTTTAGAGGGTAAACTTGGTTCTGACTACGCGAAAGCGACAGTTCCTGTTAAATTGAATTCTTTTCTTAAAATAGAAGATATTGCCCGTAAGTAGTTATGTTGATGAATATAGAAATATTATCGGTTATGAGAATTACATTCAAGCCTATTGTTTTGTCTGAATTTTATTACCTCGTCATTTACTTTTATTTATTTTCCTCTGCATTAGTAAACCCTGAATTGAATTGCCTTAGATAAGCACTGTAACAAACGGAAATCGTTAGATCGACATTTGGTCTCTGTGGATACGATAACTTTTTATATTACTCTGACGCGATTCGTGCACTTGCGAATATAACGCATCACCAGACTGGTATTCATTAAGCGAATATCAAAGATTTGAATCATATTAACTTGATGGCTACTTCTATCACGGTAATCTTGGATCCATCCGAGATCCATCTGACGCTAGAGGGCCTCTTGTACAAAAGATCATCCCTGATTGTTTATTGAGCAGATCGAACAGGAATTGTAATCATGTCGTGGTAGATCATGGTATTGACTTTGCCTTGAGTGCATTGCCACCAAGTTGACATTCATCGTCAGAATGTTGTGGTTCTGGACATTGTTGGGATTTGCGTGAGCCATATTGACCTCACGGATTCGATGATCTTGCATCCATCTGAGATCCATTTGTTCTTGTAGAGCTGATTGCATTACGGAACATCCTTGATTATTCTTTGAACAGATATCACACTGGTGATAATTGCGAGAAGGTACATGACCGTACCCTCTCTGTTTGCAATGCATCCTGACCAGATTGGTTCCCAATATGAGTACATCGTGAATTTGATAACTACAGTTAACCTCTTCCTCTATCAAATTTGCGGCAGTCTTGTCATGTTGAGGCAACGGGTTCGTTTGAACATTTGGATTTGTATCCTTGAAGGATAAGACCCCGTTCCTGACAAGCTTCTGTACATCAGATTTGAAGCTGAGACAGTTCTCGATGTTGGGCCCCGGTTGTCATACCCCAAATTTTGACCACTAAGATTCCCATCATTGTGTAAATCACAATCATAATATAGATGAACCATTTCACACTCATTAGTCTCCCCAAAGATGGGTGAACATTCATTATAATCAAGAGTTAGGATTTCAAGCCCTCTCAGAGCCTCAGACAAAGGTTCAATCAAGGAATGACATGATCTTCAACTTTTCTAACCTCTTAAAGACCCACAAAGGATCAAGAGGACTCCCACATCAAGAATCAAGCACAAGAGTGCAACATTCCAAGTGGATCAAGCCTCAAGTTCATCAAATACAAAGTCAACTGACGCAGAAAGTCAAAGTTTGACTTTTGGTCAACTATCAGCTTCACAAGCCATTACTCAAGAAAATATGGTGGATGATTTAATTTGATCAAATTTAAATCAAGAAATCATGGAAAATTGCAAAATTGATCAAATTGAAGGAAACTTAGAAATTTTTTCTAAGTTAGAATCATGTTCAACTGCACAACTTTTCAAGGTTGTAACTATTGGTCCAAGCATCCATTGATTTTGCTTAAGGGCTACTTTTAAAGAGGGTATTTGATACTTCAACATTGTAGAAGGAATCAACTCAAAATATCATAAGGATTGAAAGATATAAGTGATCAAAGTTGGGAATTCTTAATGTCAAATGTTTCAACATTTCATAGGACATCATTAATATTTTTCCAGCAAGAATGTCCCAACTTCAAGGATGTTTTTCTCCATGATCCAAGTTGAACCAAGTCTAGGGTCAAACATCAAAGTTAAAGTATGTCATCTCAGCTTTCCATAAAGTCATGGAACAACCATTTATCATTCTTTAGCAAGAAGTTATGGATTTTACAACAAGGCTTGCTGTAGCTGATTTTTTAAGACAGGTTTCAGGACAGATTTGCAAATTTCATGTGCCACACGAATGTTTAAGCCTTGTCATCATTTTGGACACATCTGAGGATCAAATCCAAGGGGGATGATCTGATCTACAAGCCTCCCAAGTCCTTGGAACCAAAATTAGCATGCCAAACCTAAAAAACCCTAAAAGAGGGACAAGACTCCAATTTTGGTTTGGAGCATTTAATGGATGCTTAGAGGTGGCATGAACTGAGCTTCCTCCAACTGAATTCAGTCAAGATTCATCCAACAACAAGGGAACCAGCAGCCTGTGCCCTAACCTCTAGTCAATGGCTAGAGGAGACTTGGATTCTCATTGATCAACATTTGCCAAACCTCTGCTGCAGTTGCCATTCCCTATTGCTTGCAAAACAAACTTGGTCTACTATAAATAGAGCTCATTTGTGCTCAATTTGGGTACACCAAAGCCATCAAACATATGCTTTCCTCAAAATCACTTCTTTCACTCCAAAATGCCTTCTTTAGTAAGGTAATTCTGAGTTTTTGAGTTAGAGAGCATTTCCACCACAACTCATGATCTAAACACATCCAATATGTCATATCTAAGTTGTCCAAACTCTCACAAGTGACCTATAACACCAAAATCACAATGTCACCTCTCAAAACCTCAAAATTGGACTTTTTTGCATTTTTCAAGCCATGTCTTGATTCAGTCACTTTCCAAACTTGATAAAGCCTCAAACACACTCCAAATATCATCCTTGAACTGTCCTAAATGGTCCCCCTCATCTGGAACACCATTTGAGAGAGTTGGCATTTTGGCCACTTTTGCCCATTTTGTAAGAAAGAGCTCAAACTTGCTCCATAGGTTTCCAGCTGATTCCAACCATCCTAAAAGCTTCTAAGAGGTCATTTGGGGGTGTCCAAAGCATCAAATCATTTCTGGAATAAAGCACTTAGTAGGTTGCACAAAATCTCCAAAAAAGAGGTAAGCATCACAACTTGAATTCTTTGAATCATCCTTTCCTTTGATGTCCACATACATGCATCATATTGAACAATTCTTGAAGCAAAAATGTAGTCCTTAATGTGTATGTGTGATCCTCCTACTGTTTGCACTTTAACATGTTTATATGTGGAGTTTATGTTGTTTTAAAATTCATGTCCAGTTCTGGTTTTTTTCTTCGTGTGTTCTGTACATTAAGTTTTAGTATGTATTAGTGATACCATTGGATTCCTTGCGAAAAATCGGTCAAGATAGGTTCTTACGGATTTTAATTTCGTTAAAAATTGAGAGAGTTATGCGTGTTGGAAGTTTGACGAGAAAAGACGTTGAAAACTAAACATGCAGTTCTGGTTTTTTGCATCGTGTGTTCTGTACATTAAGTTTCAGTATGTATGAGTCATACCATTGGATTCCTTGCGAAAAATCGGTCAAGATAGGTTCTTACGGTTTTAATTTCGTTAAAAATTGAGAGTTATGAGTGTTGGAAGTTTGATAAAAAAGATGTTGAAAACTAAAAGAGATGTCGAATGTGATGTTGTGACAACTTTCCTCTTTTTCTTATTTTATCTTCAAAACTCAACCAATTCTTTTACATAGCAAAAATCATCATTTTCGAATTTTGTTTTACACACTTCTTATTCATACTCCATAATATTTTAATCCACAAAAAATCACAAAAAAATATTATTATTTGATATATTTTTAATATATTCAAAAATATTGTTTTAAATGCTTTTAAAATGATTTATTTTTCTTGATTTTTAAAACCAAAATGATTTTAAATATTCATGTGGATAAAATACTTTTTCATAAACCTTAATCATTGTTTATAACATGATTAATGATTTTATTTGATATTTTTATCATTTTTTACTTGATTTTTATTTGAAAAATGCCTTTAAAAAATGAAATTGTGGTTTCTTTGATTTTCACCCTAACAAATCTTTTCCAAACAATTTTGGGCCTCTAATAGAGTGTAAGACCCAACCCTTTTTTTTGAAACCAAAATAATTTTGGGCCTCTGGTAGAGCTGTAAGCCCAATCACTTGTACAAAAACCTTATGGGCCTCTAATAGAGTTTAATACCCAATCCCCTTTTAACCAAAACAATTTTGGACCTCATATATTGTATAAGTCCCTCTGTGTTAAAAGAAGAAAAACCTCGGCATGATCTCCAGTTCAAAATAAAACCCTGGGCCTCTCCTTGAGCTGTAAGCCCCACCACTTGTATAAAAATAAACCTTTGGGCCTCTTGAGAGAGTATAAGACCCAACCCTTTGTACAGAAAACCTTTTTGGGCCTCCGTCACTTGTATAAGTCCCTGTACAAATTCAAAACCACAGTGCAATCACTGATAAAACCTTGGGCCTCTCCTTGAGTTGTAATCCCCAACAACCTTTTCAAAACACTTTCTCCTTTGATTTTGAATATAATATTGTTATCAAAGCTTTCTTTGTTGAACAACTAACAAAACAACATGGAAGCTCTACAACCGAGTAAGTGTGTACCCGCTTTCTTTATCCACTTTCATATATATAACTGTATTATGGGGCTGCTCACTGTAAGTCTTCTTTCACAAACTTTTATATGCTTGTCACATATCAACTGTGTAATACTAGTATAGTTGTTTAGAGTTTTCCCCGGCAACTACGTCTAGCACTAGGTAAAGCCCTATTGATCACTCTTAAATACAAACAAAACTAGATCCCCATAGGATTACCAGACACAGTCTTCCCTCCTCTTGGGGTTAAACAATATGGAGACGTGAAAGGCAGCATTCTCGGTGAACCCTTGCTCAGACTGTCACCCTTAGAAATTGTCAAAGAAACTCTACTCCCCAGAGATGATCTTTTCTCCTTGAATGGCATCTTTTGAGTTTCTTCAAAATTCTCGGACTTTCCTGGCTTGATCTATTCTCGGTGAATGGCATGTCTTGAACTTCTCGAGGTTTGGGGACCCACAGACTTCTTAAAAGCATCCCCGCCTCCTCTTGGGCAATGTACAAGGACCATTCGGCTTCTTAAAAGCTCTCATGCCTTCTCTTGGGCTTAGTACAAGGACCCAGAGACCTCTACAAGTATAGGAACAGAACCTAGTCATCAATTTGCTAGAGCTGTCTTTCTGAGTCAAGTGTCAGACCAGTTAATGGGTTGACCTTCATCCCTTAACAAACCAGCCTTCTCTTGGGCATCGTACAAAGATCATTCACTACCTGAGAATCGATTTCTCAAAACACCAGTAGGCTTGGACAGTCTCAATACCCTTTGGATTTCCCATTTCCTTAAAGAACAGGAATAACCCTGATCCTCTGATCAATCCTAAAGAACAACCTTACCTTTAATCGTTCCCTTCATAAGAACTGATTTTCTCTTTTATCCAACATACTGGACCTGTCACTAAACTGAAACAGTCACCAGCATAAGTAGCCTCCATCTCGGGCTTTGTAAGAGATACTAAAGAACTCTCTTGTTGAGTCAATTTTCTTTTAGCTTCCTCTTGGGATTTGTATAGTGATTCTCCCCAGTGGAGCTAACCTTTTCACACTCTCTTGTTGAGTATAAAAGACTCTCTTGTTGAGTCAAACCTTTCAGCCTCCATCTCGGGCTTCGTACGAGATACAAAATCACTCTCTTGTTGAGTATAAAAGACTCTCTTGTTGAGTCAAACCTTTCAGCCTCCATCTCGGGCTTCGTATGAGATACAAAAACACTCTCTTGTTGAGTATAAAAGACTCTCTTGTTGAGTCAAACCTTTAGTCTCCATCTCGGGTTTCGTACGAGATATAAAATCACTCTCTTGTTGAGTCAAACCTTTCAGCCTCCATCTTGGGCTTCGTACGAGATACAAAAACACTTTCTTGTTGATTATAAAAGACTCTCTTGTTGAGTCAATCCACCTTTTAGCCTCTCTCTCGGGCTTCGTACGAGATACATAAAAGCACTCTCTTGTTGATTCAACCCTTTTAGCCTCTCTCTCGGGCTTCGTACGAGACACATAAAAACACCCTCTTGTTGGGTCAATAGCCTCCTCATAGGCTTCGTATAAGAAAACCCCGGTCGAGTCAATCAACCTTTTAGCATCAAAATCTGTGCCTTGCTCACAGTATACAAACATCAATAATTCCTTTTCCCCCATCTAATTGCTGTAAGCGGCAAACCTCTGGATTATTTATATCCACGCCACTGTCCCTCTTTTAGCATGAGAAATTCCTAAGGAAAGATGGCATTGCTCTAAATTGAGTTAAAGTCTTCTCCTTCAGGTTAAAAAATCCCATAAAGGAAATTATGGCATTACTGGATTCACATATCCCAGTTAAAGTAATTCTCCTTTATAACCAGTCACGCAACAGTTGTGACAAACAGACCAAATACCCCTCTTTAAGAGATGACAAAGTCAAAACCCTTTAGCTTCATATCTTGGGCTTCGAACAAGATACAAATAGATCCTTCAGCTTCATATCTTGGGCTTTGAACAAGATACAAACCACATTTAGCTTCACGTCTTGGGCTTTGAACAAGACACCAAAACACCTTTTTCCTCCCATAGAATAGGAGGAACTACAATCACTCTGATTTCCCTGTTTCGTTAAACGGGAATACGTAGGCATAAGATTGGAAAAATCTTAGCGAGCACACTAATTAAAAACATCAAATCCAGTACCTATCCAAAATCCCCATGAATAGTCCCGTCATTTCATTCTTAACAAAATAAGCAGAGAGAGGCCTACAATCTCAACCGCATCTGTAAACCAACAGTCTTTGTTTAAACTCAGTATGCAAGCATGGTTAATTGGAGACATCTATTTCCCTTCCTTAGTCAGCTTAATAGGATAAAAAATTAATTGACCTGTAGTACCCTAGAGCGACAGTGCTTAAGAACCACGTCCAAAATCGCTCGCTACACCGGTCCTCCTTGATGGTAAGGGCAAGTTTGATCCACTTTGAACCAAAAAGGCGGATTTTCTGGTACTTTAATAGGAGACCTAGTTTGGACATGCCCCTTGACCAGTAGTAGTGGAAATAGTTCTGCGTACAACATTGGTATAGGGTCAAACCCTGGTGATCGTGTCATACGATTATTGTTATTGTATTGGGGACGAGCCTGCTGAAGAGATTGTTGTGTCCTTTGCTGAAATTGTTGTTAATTTGGTTATCTTTAAGCAACCTGAGGTTGATACGTTAGAGCCGGTGTTGGGCTGATAGCAGGAGTTATCGCTGCTACTGGTTGATACCTTTGCCTTTGCTTTCCGAGAGAGATATTACCAATATCTTGCTCTTTTTTCTTTGGGAAAGCACTACCGTATCTTTTAGTACTACTTGATGGTTCTGCACCTTTGGCCAATCGTCCTTCTCGGACTGTTTCTTCAAGGCGTACCCCCATGTTCACCATTTCAGTGAAGTCGCTGGGCGCACTAGCGACCATTCGGTCATAGTAAAATGAGCTTAAGGTTTTCAAAAAGATCTTTGTCATCTCTTTTTCCTCAAGAGGGGGACAGATCTAGGTGGCAATTTCATGCCATCTCTGAGCATATTCCTTGAAAGTTTATTTGTCCTTCTGCGACATTGCTCTGAGTTGATCTTTGTCTAGTGCCATGTTTAGGTTATACCTATACTATTGAACGAAGGCAGCGCCAAGATCTTTGAAAGTGACGATCTTGGTGCAGTTTAAATCCATGTACCATTTTAGTGCGGCACCGGTTAAACAGTCTTGGAAATAGTGGATCAGTAGCTATTGATTTTCAGTCTGAGTTGACATCTTTCGAGCGTACATCACCAAATGACTTTGAGGGCAAGAGTTGCCCTTGTATTTCTCAAAGTCGGGTACCTTGAATTTGTGCGGTATCTTTACATTAGGGACCAGACAAAGGTCTGCAGCGTCCTTTCTGAATAAATCCTGACCGCGAATGGCTTGCAGTTCCTTCTGCATTTCCAGGAATTGCTCCTGGAACTCATTCATTCTTTCGTACATGTCTTTGTTTCCACCAGAGATTACTTATGGAATCTGTCCTTCCGGGACAGTGTGTACCACTGGCAGTGGTAAAGACATTGCGGCGGTGATTCTTGGTGCTTCCCTGTTCTGAAGTTTGTAACCTTCAGGAGTTGCCGTTGTAACTCTTGCGTCTTCGCTTTCCCGAAGTTTGTAACCTTCAGGCCCAGCGGTTCCTGCTGCAGTTTCTGGGTCTTTAGTGACCGGCGGAATGTATCCTTCAGGGACAAAGTTGATAGGCATGCCCCAGGGACGATCTTTAGGCATGTTGTACCGAGGATCATACATCTCCACTATGGGCGTAGATGTGATCTCCGAGATCACAGTTCTTTGTTGTTGCCTCTGAGTTGTTGCCAGGGATTGCATGTCACTGTGAAGTTTTTTCAGATCTTCCTTCAGAGCGTCGATTTCTTCTCTCAGCTCCCTGTTCTCTTCCTCGAGATCGTCCCTTTTCTTTTGTCGATTGACCCGAGTATTGTATGAGTGAGACAGTTTGACTCTAGAATCGTGACGTATACATGAGATTCGAAGGTAAGAAGAATGCATTATGTGAGAATGATAAATGATATGCAATGATATATATTAATTATTTGTTTTTTCTTTAATAAAAAAGAAACTTCGACAAAAAGATTGCAAATATCATACATTGGGGAGACCCCGTTTTATTGAATTTGAAAGATTGCAGAAAGGGAAATACAGTATTTTACAAAGTACTGTAAAAGAAATGTCTGAACTTATGGATCCTGAGTCCTCTCTGAAGAGAGCTCAGATGTTGGTTCTGGTATTTTCCTTTTCTTTGACCTGGGATCTTCAGCCGTTGTCGGGTTGTCAGTCCTTTGCCAAGTGAAAGGAGCGAGCAAGTTTCTTCGGTCTTCTTGATTTTCTATAACATGTTGTTCTAGTATCTTAATTAGAGCATCCTTTTCTTTCAACAGTTCTGGAATTTTGGTACACTCTACATTGAGAATGCGGTATTTGTTCTTCCAAAAGTTCTTTTCTTGTTGAACTTTGTTGAGAGCGACCTGGAGTTTTTCCGTATCAGGCATAAAATAAAGGACATATTCCTTTAATGGAAGAATTTCTTGACGAGGGTAAGGCATCCTCAGCTTGAGGGCTCTAGTTTGCACCCAGTGGAGATAAGGTTCCACGGAGATACAGTCCGGTCTTCCTAGAGACTCTCTTCCTTTCCTGTGAACATGTTGTCAGGCATGCACTATTTCTTTCTTTAGTGCTCTGTTATTTTCTCCTTCCTTGAAGAAAAGACCTTCCAGATGAACATTTTGTGGGATATGCCTCATCGGGCATCCGAGTTGACGTCGAACTAAAATTCGATGATAGTTGATTCCTCCTTTAGTTCCTATAAGGGGTACATTGGGAAAATTTCCACATTTGTCGATGATCCTTATCCCATCATAGATCCGATTGTACCAATCTATGTCGGAGTTGGTAAGAGACATAATTCTCTGTGACCAACATAGAGTATTCTTATGGTCCCAAAAAGCAGCAAACTTAGGTAAATGGGAAGTGAACCACTTGTAAAGCAGGGGTACACAGCATGTGATCATTCCTCTACTGTATAAATTCCTTAAGTGTACAGAGTAATAAGCATCTGCGAGCAAGGTTGGTACGGGGTTTCCAATCAGAAATATCTTGATAGCGTTGATATCAATGAAGTTGTTAATGTTGGGAAAGAGGAAAAGCCCGTATGTGAGTAGAACAAAGATATCTTCGAAAGCAGTTACGTTTTCTATACTGGCAAAGTATAGGGCTTTCTCTACCAAAAATATGGCTGGTAAACCTTGGATTCCATCCTTAGTGGTCATGTGAGTCCTGACTTCTGACTCGTCTAAATAGATTGCTCTTACAATGGTTTGATCCTTTGGAATTTCTTCCAGTCCAGAAAAGAGAGCTTGGTGAGTGATGGGTAGACCAGTCAGACGAGAGTACTCCTCTAGCGTTGGTGCTAGTTGATAATCCGGGAATGTGAAACAGTGATAAACCGGATCGTAAAACTGGATTAGTGTAGATAGGATTCCTTCAACTACATGGACCCTTAACAGAGACAACAATCCTTCGTACTTAGCTCTGAAAGCATCAGGGTTGGTCATCATCCTTGCCATCCCTCTTAAATCCTCTAGTTTTGGAGCCTTGAAGGTATACTTGTGTGTCTTTCTTCTACCAAAATCCATAACGCAATCTTTCTCTCTGATATTTGAAATTATTGTTTTAGTTTATTTTGAAAAAGAAAGAGAAAAGAGAAGAAAAAGAAAGAAAAGAAGATTTTTTTTCTTTGTTTAAGAGTTTTTTAAATGAATGCATGAATGCAGCACACAAAAACATTGAAAAAATATGGGTTCAAGGGTTCAACATCACGAGCATGGAGTGATAGCTCTACCCATCCCCAAAGGTTGTATTCTGATAAATTTTTGTACCTGTAGAATGGGTAAAAAGTTCCTAAAATCATTAACCCCCCTAGGGATATTAGCAGCAAGCTGGTTCACCCGAGCGAGCTGTAGCATCCTAGGGTAATCTCAATTGAGTGTAGTATCGTGAGCCAACTATTTCCGATAGCTACCGCACTACCAAATGGCTATATGGTTAATGTCTACTAAATCCTCAGTTTCACGGATACCACATTGGGACAATCTAATTTCACAACGAAGTCGTTCAACATTGAATCCGCAAAGGGTATCTCCACTAATTTGATGGTCTACCAGGACCGCTTATTCGGGAATCACTCCATGTAAGTCCACCCATCTATGCCATCACCTATCATAGGTTTCTCTCAAACATTCCACATGCGACATCACTCGCATTCCCATTGATAGAAAAATAAACACGGATATCAAGTAGGAAAAGCAGTATATATATATATATAATATGATTCCTAAAACTAACATCCTAGACCTCTTAGGAATTCTAGTCCTAGTCCTAGACAGACAAAATGACTCCCCAGCAGGGTCGCCATTTTCCTGTTGGAAAATGGTGACGAATGATGACTAAGGTAAGACAGATCCTAATGGGACTCCCCAACAGAGTCTCCATTTTCGTGTAGCATGTTATTTTTGTCGGTGACGCGACCACGTTATCGCCATGGGTTTCTCCTCACCGTAATGGTAGGAGTTGGGGTGCTATTTTCTGATTTCTTGTTTATCCCGTGATGCTGGAAGGGAAAGGGAAGCTATCTAAAATTAACCTTGCACGCGAATGTTTAACTGAACAAACGCTTAATGAGATTCAGGGAGTTTGGGGTCAGGTTATACAATGGGGAGTTGTCAATTACCCATCCTATATGTGGTTATCCACAAGTTGTTAGCATTAGTTTCTGCTTTATACTTGATGGTGTTTATCTGTAAATGGGAAAGTTTCTTCTTTGGGAATGTTTGAGAGAGAGAGAGTGAGTTTTTGATGATTTGGTGAGATACTGGACCTCAATTTTGATTTATATGAAGGTATTGGACCTAAAGTTTTTTATTGGTATGCTCGCTAAGATTTCCCAATCTTATGCCTACGTATTCCCGTTTAAAGAAACAGGGAAATTAGAGAAATCGTAGTTCCTCCTATTCTATGGGAGGAAAGAGATGTTTTGGTGTCTTGTTCAAAGCCCAGGATTAAAGCTAAAGGTTATTTGTGTCTTGTTCAAACCCCAAGATTGAAGCTAAAAGTTTGACTGAGAGAGAATTTGTCATCTCTAAAGGGAGACATCACGTCTGTTTATCACAATTGTTGGGTGACTGATTATAAAGGAGAATTACTTTAACTGGGATATGAGGATCCAACAATGCCATAATTTCCTTTGTGAAGGATGTTATCCTGAAGGAGGAAACTTTAACTCAAGGTTGAGCAATGCCATTTTCCCTTATTAATCTTTCATGCTAAGAGAAGGACAATGGCGTGGATGTAAATAATCCACAGGCTTGCCGCTTACAGCCGTTAGATGAGAGAGGAAGTTTACCAGGATAAAAGATGGGCTACAGCTTGGATGTTTGAATCAACAAGTGTGCCACTTACAACAGTTATCTGGGATTAAGGTTTGTTTTGAATGTATGTTTTGATGTAGTGATATACACAAAAATGTCTTCCTGCAGAGAGATTTTTTATTTCCTCTGAGGGGATGGTGGTTTTTGTATGTGCCTTGATCAAAGCCCAAGGTTGAAGCTAAGAGATTGATTGACTCCACTGGGGAAGTCCTTATACAAAGCCAAATAGGAGGCTAGAAAAGACTGACTCAACAAGAGAGTGTTTATCTGTCTTGTACAAAGCCCAAGATTTAGGCTAAAAGAGAATTGACTCTTTTGGGGATATCATTATACAAAGCCTAAGAGGAGGCTGGGAGGAATTGATTTATTCCGGGGAAATATTTTGTCTGTCTTGTACAAAGCCCAAGATTGTGGCAAAAAGGGGAAACTGACTATACTGGTGAGAGGTTTTATCTGTCTTGTACAAAGCCCAAGATTGTGGCTGAAAGAAGATTGACTCTGATGGAGAGTATGATTTGTCTTGTACAAAGCCCAAGATTGAGGCTAAAAAGCGGATTAACTCTGCTTAGGGAGATTTATATGGTGTCTTGTACAAAGCCCAAGATTGAGGCTAAAAGAGAATATTTACTCCTGTTTAGGGATATTAATTCTCAAAGCCAAAAAGAAGGCTGGGAGGAATTGACTCAGCTGGGGAAGATATTTATCCAGAGCTTAAGAAAAGGTTATGAAGATTTTGACTTTGTTGGAGAAAGTTTATATATGTCTTGTACAAAGCCCAAGATTGAGGCTTAAAAAGAATGACTCAACAAGATAGTGTTTATGTTTTGTACCATTGACTCAACAAGAGAGTGTGGAAAGGTGATTGACTCAACAAGAGAGTACTTTGTTTGTCTTGTACAAAACCCAAGATTGAGGCTGAAAGGGGTTAACTCAACAAGAGATTGTTTTAAGAAAGAAGATGGACTCAACAAAAGGGTGCTTTCGAGGCTAATTCTCTGCTGAGGAAAAATCATTATACGAAGCCTAAGAGGAGGATGGCTTCTGCTGAGGATTATTGAGATCCAAAGGCAAGTCCAAATAGAGGGATCAACTCTTGCTGAGGGTTTACAGAAGAGTTGAGGTATCAGATGCCTTGAGGTTCTGATAGGCTAGTATTTGATGATGATATGACCCTAGCCAGGGGAATTTAGGATAAAGATTGGGTTTTAGATCCTGTGAGGATTTCAACTCTACTGGAGATTGATCGAATGATCAGGATTTCTACTGTATTTATAGGGAACTTGAGAATGTCTTTGAGACCCAAAAGGGGATTAGACTGTCCAAGTCTACTGGTATGGAAGAGTTTATCTTTGTATGATGCCTAAGAGGAGGCTGACTATTTTAAGGGATGAGTATCAACCCTAAATTGTCCAAGGTTTTGACTCTTTGGAAAGACTGCTCTAACAAAGGATGACTAAGTCCTGTCCTATCCATTTAAGAGGGCTTCAGGATCCTTGTATTAAGCTCAAGAGAAGGCATGAGAACATCTAAGAAGCCGGAGGGTCCTTGTACAAAGCCCAGGAGGAGGCGGGGATGCTTTTATGAAGCATGTGGGTCCAAACCTAAGAAGAGTTCAAGAAAAGTTTCACCAGGAATAATCTTTTCTTTAGTGAACAATTCTAGGGTTTGAAGAAATTCAAGAGAGGTTTCACCGGGAATTAATCCTCTCCGGGGGAAATGAATTTCTTTGACAATTTTCTAATAGTGACAGTCTGAGAAAAGTTTCATCGGGAATAATGCCTTTCTCTTTGTTCCATATTGTTTAAGCCCAAGAGAAGGCAAGACTGTATCTGGAATTCCTATGGGGAACTAGTTTTGACTGTGTTGAAAGAGTGACCACTGGCTTTATCTAGTTCTAGACCTAATTACGGGGGAAAACTCTAAGCAGATGATATACAGGAACATATATATATACACAGATATATATAGATTGTATGTAAAAGAGGGTAGGAGGACTTACAGGTGAGCAAGCTTCTAGCACAAACAATTATATATATATGTGTAAGTATGTAAAAGAAAGCTGATAAAAGTTACAGGTGAGCAAGCTTCCATTATAACAGTTGTATGGTTAGTTGTTTAAGAAATTAAAGAAAGTTTTAATAACAACTATGAATTTGAACCTAAATCAAGAGGAAGTTGTTTTTGAAAAAATTGTTGGGGCTTATACTTAAGGAGAGGCCCAGATGAAAAAACAGTAATCGTACCGTTGATCTGAAAATTGTGACGGGGCTTATACAACGATTGAGGCCCAAATTATTTTATGTACAATAGAGGGTTGGGTCTTACACTCTATTAGAGGCCCAAAAGTTTATTTTTGTACAAGAGACGGGGCTTACAACTCAAGGAGAGGCCCAGATGATTCTATTTAAAAGGCGACGATCGCGCCTCAATTTTAGAAAACACAGTGGGACTTATACAATGGGTCTTACACTCCTTGTTGAATTCTGGTCAAGATAGTGTACTCATGTGTGATTTTTGGAGAATTTTAAGTTGATAGTCGCCGGAGGAGACGACCGGAGCTAGGGCTCCGGCGTCTGGTTTGGTTCTCAGGTCACCGGAAGCTGAAGGAGGAAGATGAAATCACAGCCGTCCAAGGGTTTGATCTGATGGTGTTGATCTTGCCACATCATTTAATTTTCTTGTGTTTTATTTAATGTGTGTGTGTGCTAGTCTATGTGTGTAATCGTGTGCCTCAAATCATAGCCCTTGATCTTGCATGCTTTTTGATTTTGTTGACCTGATCTGACACGTTGATGTAATCTAATGGTTTGGATTCTGCCAGCACATTAAAATAAACATGTGCATATCACGTGGATTTCTATTTAAGTCAGATCATGATTATTGTGTGTTTCCCCATGATTGTTACCATGCGCTTTTGATTTGGGCCCTTCATCTGGCGTACTGTGTTGGTTTGTTGACTTGATGTAGAACGTTAGATTGATCTTATGGCTGATGGTGAGTCAATTTGGTTGACTGAGTTCCATGTTTTTTTGGTTTGACCACGCTGAATTGGACTGGGCCAATTCTTGATATTCCCACCCCCTGTTTTAGCCCATTCATTTCCACAACATGGAATTGTTGCTTATTGCACCCCTGGGTTCATTTTATTCCTTTTTATTTTATTTTCTTGCATTGCTTTCATTTTTAATTGTTAAAAATAGTTTAATGCATCCAAAAATCCCAAAAAAAATCATGAAGCATATTTTTGCATTTAATTAATTTTGGACATTTTTTATTTCTGACTTTGGTCGTTTTTCATCATATTTTTGGCATTTTATTTTATTTTCTTTGAAAATTGTTCTTACTTGCACACTTCAACTTTGAGAATTTATTTCTCATAGCACAGAAAATATTTTGAGTCCGTTCTTTTTGAATTATTTCATCAACATATTGAAGTGCATAAAAATATTTTTATCATATTTTTAAACTCTTTGCATATTGCATTTTAGTCCCTCTCCTTTGCATATTAGTATATGTTTCTTATGTGATCTTTGCTCATTTGTTTGAGGTGTTTAACTTGTGAATTTTTGTGATATATTTTGACATGTGATTGGTTTCTAACTTAGGTCATTTGACTTTTAATTTCACAATTTTTGAATGTCATTTGATATATGTTTGCTTATTTGTTCTTAAATGACTTATGCATGATTATATCTTGACATCTCTTTACACAAGTTGACTTGTCGTGCCTAATTGATTGAGTTCCTTTGTGATTCTTTGCATGAACTTTTGGTATGATGTTTACCCATGGTTGAGGTCCTTTGGGACTTATTTTTACAATTTATGAATCATGTTTGGCATGTGCTAAGTGTTTGAACTTTGAGTTTCCATTTGTGGATTACTTTGGTGCATGTCTTGGAGGTGTTGCTTGATGTTTGGACTTGTATGACTTGAGTTTGGTTTTGATATGATATTGATGCATATGATACTGCCCCTTGAGTTCTCTACTTGGTTTTCATTTCACTTGAGCATAGTTGAATGCATTTGGTTTGAATTGTATGATAAACATCATTACCTTTTGCTTTGTAACTTCTTTGGATCATAATGCTTCATGATATGAATCACTTTTGCACATGAGAATTGTTGATGATAATATGAGCTTGGTTCTGACTTGTTTTCATCTTCATCTTGCCTTTCTTATTTCATTTTGATATGAAGTCCATGTATGCTTATTTGTGCATTCCATACAAGTATGCTTGCCCTTTTTCATGTTTATCTTTGCATGCTTACTTGAATTGTTTTGCATTGATCTTTGAAGCATCTTGATGATTTGAGTTGGACATTTATGATGTGATGTTCTTGCTGCCACTTCTTGTATCTCATCTTCTCCTTCTCTTTCTCATTTCTTCTCTTTCACTCTCTTCCTCCCATGAATCTCAAGACTTGTTTAAGTCTTGGATTCTCTCCCTTTAGAGCTACCTAGTCCAACTTAATTTTTGATTAAGCTTGGAGTAGGATTAGCATTAGGTTTTAGGTAGTCGTCTCTCCTAAGCCTCACTAACCATAGGTTACCCATGCATGATAACATTAGGACTCTTAGTTTCCTTTTAGAGTTTCCTTTGTGTCTTCTCTCTTCTCATCTCAAAACTTCTTGAAAACACTTAATAAAGATAAAGTGTATTGCGCACGAGCCTTAAGTGTGGAGAATGAGAAATGAGGGGCTTCCTCTCATCTTTCTAGAGTGCTTAGCGAGCGTCCTGTCTTGGGACGATTCGTTAAGTATTCATCCCTGTGCCCTAGACTTTGGTGCAATGCAAGTTATGACCTAACTTAAATCACTTCTGCCTAAAAAACACAAAAACAAATTCAAATCTTTTTATCCTTCGGGATTGTTTGGTTCCAGACCATTTTCAGAAAAGGGCACGTTACCTTCCGTCTGAGTCGCAAACAGACATCGACCCTAACTGCCGGACACGAATCTAACGTCGCTCATAAAAAACACTTACTCATCCGTGGTCGTACCCACGAACTACATTAGCTCTGATTCCTCTCTCTCGTCCGATTGAGGATATGTAGGCACAAGACAGCGATTGTCTTGGCGAGCAACCTTCCCCCATAGTTCCCGTCCGAACTACGTTGACTCTGACTTTCCCATTGCACTGAGGGAGTACGTAGGCCTAGGGCATCGAATATGTCCTACCGAGTCCGTCTTAGTCACCCCATCCCCGTTTTCTTTTGTTCAGCCATAGATAGTAGGACAACTCACCCTCCATTTAGACAACAAGCGTGGATCCCATCGAGTATGATGGATGCGTGGGGTGCTAACACCTTCCCCTCGCATAACCGACTCCCGAACCCAGACTATGGTTGCGATGACCATGTCTTTCCCCCTTTCTCTTCAGGTTTATGCAGTGTTTCCTTTTCCTCTCTCGGGATAAATACACATTGTTGGCGACTATGTGTCTTCTCGGCACTCTCGCGTTTGTATCGTTGGATGCGAATCTTTCGGGAGTGACAGCTGGCGACTCTGCTGGGGACTCTAGTTGACCTCTTGCTGGTCCATCCCCTTTAGCGAGTCGATCCTAGCGCTTGTTTGTTTTTCGTTGGGTGTTTATTTGTTGTGCTTTGTTATGTTGTATATTACTGTTTTACAGCTTTTATTGCATTGCATTTCATTTTATTACTGTCATACTGGATATTGCTGTGTTGTGCTGGCTGGTTTCTGTTTGGCAGGTTGGGTTGTTCTGAGAGATAAGCCCAATACCCAGGCTTGAGTACACTCTAGGACTAGAGTGGAGAGTAGTGGGACCTACGTGCCCACTTGGTACATTTGTGTGTTCACGAAATTCACAACCAGACGAGGCTATCTTGGGACGCATTCTGACGTGTGTGTCTTGCGCATGTTAGGGTGTTGATCTAGAGAGTTGTTGACTCTGGTGATCGTTTCTCCGATACCTCAGTTGTGCCTCTCCTCCCGAGATGTGACAGTGGCAGACCACGTTCTGTGGTAAACCCATTACACATTCTCGATCCGAGGACCCAATGCTGAGGGACTCGCATAGGATGACCTTATTTTTTAGGGGAATCAGTTGAGGCCTCCTCGATTGATGATGATGCCAAACTAGAAATGGTGACCGTATCATCATTTTTCGACCTGAGAGCCCGGGATATTGAGGATCATCACCTTTCTAGAACCCTCATGTGAGATGGGATGGGTGTTTGCAGGTCTGCAGTAACCGAAACCTTCAACCTACCCGGTTTTCTGGATTTCTCATCAGTGTTTGATTATCTGGGTTTCTGTTTATCTCAGTGGTTGGATGTTTCGGAATTCTGGTTTTCTGGGTTGTGGATCTCGTTCAGTTAGCAGCACAGCACATCCAGCAGTGATGCCTTGATCCCATGCTTGCATGTGCATATCATTTTTCTTGCATTCTAACATGTTTGACATTTTTCAGGGCTTGCATCTTACTCTTGATTCCGGTTTTCTGAGTTTGCCTTAGCATGGATGTCCAGAGAAAGAAGACTGTTGCTTATTCGTTCCCAGACCCGACCTTGACGTTGATTCACAAGATGATTAGTATAGCTGGTCCCGGAGTTCGTACAGAGTTCGGTGGAAAGTATGGGAGACTTCTGAAGTTTGTCTATAATATCTCCAAGTATGAGAAGGATGCCATTCACACACTTCTTCAGTTCTATGATCCGTCTTTGCGTTGCTTCACTTTCCCAGACTATATCTTGGCTCCAACGTTGGAGGAGTTCTCATTTATTTTGGGAATCCCCATCAGGCATGACATAGTATTTTTTTCTGAAGAACACCCTGGGATAAAAGAAATGGTTGTTGCTCTTCATATGGGTGAATCCGTTCTGAGCAGTAATATTATGGAGAAACAAGGAGCTAAGGGTTTCTTATTGAAGTTCTTGTTTGATCAAGCTTGCATACATGTTAAAGAGAAGAATTGGACTGCTTTCCAAGCTATTCTGGCTATGTGCATCTATGGGATTGTCATGTTTCCCAATGTTCCTGATTTGGTGGATATGCATGCTGTCAGAATCTCTATTTCAAAGAATCCTGTACCTACCTTGCTAGGTGATGTGTATCACTCAGTTCATTACAAGAATGAAAATAGGCGTGGAAAAACCATGAGTTGCTGTGCACCGCTCTTATCTACTTGGTTTCTGAGTCATCTCCCCGAAGCGGGCGCTTTAGTTGATACGAGAGATTCTCTAAAGTGGTCAAAGAGGTTAATGGGCTTGACTGCTGACAACATTGTTTGGTTCAACCATGACTTGCTAGGAATGGAGATCATTTGCAAGTGCGGAGAATTCCCTAATGTACCCTTGATAGGGAGAAGAGGTGGAATTAACTATAATCCTTCCCTTGTTATCAGGAAGTTTGGTTATCCTTTGAGAGGTCCACCTGAAGAGCGAGATATCAGAAAGTCCTTATTCTTCAATGGTACTGGGGATCAAGAGATGATAATTAAGGTTATGAATGCTTGGAAGCAGGTGACCAAAAAGGGAAAAACTTCATTCGGGAAATGTAACAACTGGGCCTTTCCTTCCTATGAAGAGTAGATTAAGAAAAGAGCAGAAGAAGAGCTTATTCCTTTCCCGGTGGAACCACCTTTGTATCCTTTGATGGTCGAGGCTCCCAAGACTATTGATGTGGAGAAGTATGATAAGTTATGGGCTGAGAAGGAGAAACTCCGAGAGGAGAATCGTGAGCTGGGCAGAGAGGTTGGTCAGTTGAAGCACGAAAAAGGTGAAGCTATCCATGCTGCCAGGTTGAAATCAGAACTTTTGGCTGTGAAGGAGAAAGAATTGTCCAAAGAAGCCACATCCAGAGAGAAAGTGGCTCAAGCGTTGAAAAGTGTTAGCAAGGTCCTCTCATCCAAAAAGAAAGAGTTAGCTTATGCTATGTTAAGAATTCACAAGTTCCATGATTGTCGGAATATAGCAATTACCGCCAACAGGTTGAAAGAGGACAAGTATCTGGAACAGATTGAAGGTTTGAAGACAAAGCTTCGGGAGAAGGATAAGGAGATTTTATTAGGGATCTTTGAGAGGAGAACAATTGAGGAAAAGCTCAAGGAAACCATGGCAGATATGGAACATCTGAAGATCCAAGCTGAAGTGAAAAGAGCCAAGAGCAAAGGTCCAAGTTCAGGTGGAGCTTCTCGAGAAGATGATTGGGAGTTGCATAGTCGTTATTTAACAGGAATCTTGCATAGGAGAGATCTTCTAATTTAGGAGTTGATTCAGAGACCAGAGCATCCTAATACCAAGAAGCTTCTCAAGGAAGTGCAGAATTGGTGCAAGAAGAACGACGAATGGGGAATTCTAGCACGGCTGAGTCTTGATGATATGCTTTAGTTTCCTTGCTGTTGTTTTCTTTGTATTTTCGGGATCACCGCCAGGCTTGTTGGTCGGGGTTTTTGTTTATGCTTATTCAAACTTGTGTTGTAACATATGCTTATTCTCTTTATATGATCAGGAATTCAGTTCTCTTCTGTTGTTAAAACTAGAATCAAGGGATAGATCGCCTTGATAATGTTCATACATGTTTGCATTTGTATTTGTATAATCATCTCATTTCTGCATAACAGGTTTATCTCTGGTCTTCTCATGTACTCCTTTCTTCAGACAGGATTGCCGACCAACGTATTTATCGGTATTCTACTCAGCCTGTGATAATCAGAGGATAGCCATGGAACGACTCCGTACAGAGGTGACTGAAATGAAGATTCAGATGATGCAATTTGGGGAAGATATGCTGGTCATGTCCCAAGAAAGAAATTGCTAAGAGAGGAAGTCAATCAGATGACGACTCAGATGGGCCTGCTCATGGAAATCTTGGATAAGGTGTTAAAGAAGGAAGACATTCATGTGCTCGCTTCCACAACAGAGGTCCTTACATCTCCCATCTCTATGGGATTTGCTCTAGATCATTGATTGCCTCGTGAATCCCCTCCACGAATTGGAGTTTCAGAGTTTTCTCATCAGTAATCACTTCCTGCTCCCCAAGAGGATCCTAAGTCAGAGGGGCCTAAGAGGAAGTTTGATCCCATTCCAATGCCGTATGCGCAGTTGCTTTCTTATTTGCTCGAGCTCAAACTAGTCGAGCGTGTCACTCTAGGACCAACTCCGACAGGGTTTTCTTTGGGTTCCAATATGAATGCTAGGTGTGACTTCCATTCTGGGGCACCTGGTCACAATGTTGAGAATTGTACAAGTTCAAGCATAAGGTCCAAGAACTCATTGATTCAGGGGCAATCAAGTTCTCATCAGAAGTGGAGACTCCTCCCCTCTTTGTAGGTTCCACCTCCTGTCATGGACTTTCTCCACAACCTTTTGCTGCAGAAGCTCTACGTCAGCAACCTTTGTTTGTGCCTCAGCCAAATGTGGAAAGGAAAGTGCAACCGCAAGTGAGGCGCCCAACTGAGCATCGACAGCAGAATTATCAGCAGCAGGGGCAACCGAGACCAAGAAGACCCAAGAGGATATTTGATCCTATTCCTATCCCTTATAGTCAGTTGTTTGCTCATCTGTTTAAGAACTCTCTGATTCAAACGAGGAGTACCACGCCGGTACCGTACCCTATTCCTCCGGATTATGACATGAATGCTAGGTGCGAGTTCCATTCGGGAATGTTTGGGCACACAATTGACGACTGTAATGCGTTCCAACACAAGATGCAAGATTTGATCGACTCAAAGGTCATCACCCCAGATGGTACCCGCATGAGGTGAAGCTTCTTTGTCAGAGTAAGCGTCGGATTGCAAGAGCGTCATCTGAAGCAATAAGTCCAGACGGAGTCAAGTCTCCTCAACAATGGCAATCATCAGCTTCCTTTACTACATTTTCATATGTAGCTTTCCTTTGTTTGTTTAAACATTGTCTGCATGTAAAAACTTGTTTGTGTTTGAATGTTGATTTTAATGCAATGATGTGTTGTTCCTGAAGTATCTTACTTTTATGCACTCATGTCATGTTTATATGCACTACAATGCCAACCTTTCTTATCTAGAACTCTTGAGGGAGGATGACGAAATAAGAACGCATATTTCTAATGGTACGCTTTTGGATAAAACCCTGTTAAGGATGTACAGGCATTGTTTCCAATTCACAAACACTGGAGAGATAAGGAGATAGACCTTTGTCAACCCCTTTGAGCCTAGTAGTAGGAGTTCTTTCTGAAAACGAAAAACCCTCAATTTTTAACCCAGGGGCAGGGTAGGCGTCAGTTAGTTTGACCAAGTGTTCAAGTTTCAGAAGGAGGGTACATCGGAGGATCCATTACCTTCCATTCCACTATCAAGAGGTTAAGAGGTGTAGAACCACAATGGTTACTCCTCACCAACCGAAGAGTGAAACAGTCACAACCCTTTCAAACAAGTCAGGAAAAACTGTGTCACACGACTTGTTCAAAAAAAAAAAGAGAAAAAAGAGAAAAAGAAGAAGCCTGCTAAGTCGAAAAGCTTGAAAGCAAGTGACTTAGGCAAAAGTTAAGGCATCCCGCTGGACTTCAAAATTGAAAACTCAAAAGAGTCAGTCCAGGCAAAATTTACGGAACAAAAAGCAAAAGAATGAGAAAGCGAAAAGCCAAAAGGATTACAAAGAAAATCCTCGATAAGAACAAAGTCGTGTGACTATAGACACAAAAGACAAAAAGGGGCGACTGTTAGTCCAAAACCTCGTCAGGTGTCGAATCACCACTTGCATGGATTCCCTAGAAATCGAGAAACCTTTTGAGAGGCGAGCGCTTGCGTCAAATTAGCCGAACATAGGACTGGAGAATGTCATGAAGAGTGGGTGGGTACCAATAAACTTTGAGCCATAAATCCTTTTTTCTCAAACCGCGAACCAGACCACGCTACAACCCTTAAAAGTCCTAATTGAAACAGGGTTTAGTCTGAAGGCGTACTTCAACGAGATAGCGTTCCTGACTCCCATGAGTTGTGCTAATAATATTTTTGATGGTGTTGCATGTGCGTATTGCTTTCCTTTCAAAAATAAGTGTCGTGACTCGGTTGTGTGACATATTTTCAATAAGGACTTCAAGATTAACATATGTGTTGCATTTGAATAATCATTCTCAGAATAAATATTTTCTGCTTGCATACATTTGTTTGACATCAAAGAAGCTTACACGATAAACATCAGTCGAGAAGCTTAAACTGGCCAAGTTGAGGTGCCTGAAATGCCAGAGGACATGTTGCTGAAAGATTATGTGGGAAAAGGCGTTCCCAGCCATGTGTGTTGAGATGTAACCAATCTGGGACAATCACACTGGGAAATCTCTTCAAAATGTAGCCAAGTTGGGGCATTCAAGTTGAGAAGGTCTTTTCAGAGTACAATAAACCATGGGGCATTCCTGTTGAGAAAATTTCTTCGAACTGGGGCAATTATGTCGAGATCCGGTAAATCTCTCCACAAGCGTGTAAACTGGGGCAATCATGTCGAGATTCGGTAAATCTCTCGAAGACTAGTCGATCAGAGACAAATGTACTACAAGGCTTGTACTGGGGCAGGTCACTTCAAGGGCGCGAGAAGCTTTTCCCTTCAGAACACAATCAATCAAAAGCACCTCTAAAAGATTCTGAATACTGTGGCAGAACATTTCAGGTCATTACGAACCCTCTCGATGTGGTTTACTTCATGAATCATGAAGTATGGGACAATTATGTCTAGATCGGATACATCTCTAAGAGTTTGAAAACCCTGGGGCATTGTTGAACGCCAGGTTTTCTGTAAAATCCTCTTAAGATGATTGCTTCAAGTAGACCCTGTGGTCTGGGGCAAGGTGGAGAGTTAAAAGAACTGTGTTTCACTCTTGACAATCAATATGCAGAAACTTGAAGCACTGAGTTATTCCCAATGTGGGGCTTTTGGAGTCTTTTCCCTCCAGTAAAGAGCCAGAGGGTATCTTTTTCCAGCAAGGTGTGGGAATTGTTATTCTTCCTCAAGCAGAGAATTTTCCTATGTTCGAAAAGGGCTTTTATGAAGGTTTCTTATCTCTAGCAGTACAGATGGAATCCTCACTCTCAGCAAGGTAAGACGATAGAATATCGCTAAGAAGACGATGAGGAGTCAGAGTGTTCTCTTCCTCAACGGTCAGATCTAGTCATCTCAAGTAATTCAAAGTCTAATCTTCATTGGTACCTCCCCAGTAGAGCTTTGCTCCCCAACTTTAAAGTCTGATCGTCCTCAGAAGTTTATTACTCTCCCCAGTCAGAGTATCGAGGATCGTCTTCCTCAGCAGAGTATAAAGAAGTGATTCCCCAAGCGGAGTCGTTGAGGACCGTCCCCCTCAGCAGGATATAGGAGGATCGACCCCCTCAGCAGGAGTAGAAAGGATTGTATACCCAGCCGAAGTTGTGTTTGGATTATTATTCCCCAGCAAGCATTTAGAGATTGATTGCTCTAAGGTGGATGTTGTTGTATCTCCAGCAGGAGATTCGTGGACAGAGATGTTATTATCCCCGCAGAGTCCTGGGGTCTACTTTCCTCAGTTTGTTAGAAAGTATAGTCTAAACGACAACGGTTTGATCTAATCCCTAGCAGGGTAAAAGTACTAGCATTCCCTGACAGGGTAAAGGTAAGAGCATCTCCCAAGCAGGTTCAAAATTATTGACTTGTCTCCCCAAGCAGAGTCTAAAGGTGCTCATATCCCCAAGCAGAGTCTGGTGGTGATTGATATCCCCAGCAGGTCTTAGGACTAATTGTTTTTGGCAGGCGTCAAATCCAAGTTCTGAAGTATTTAGTGATCCCCGGTGGAGGAGTTTTCATTTTCAGTATTCATCTCCCTCCCCAGCTGAGTGGGTATTCTCTCGAAGTTTCGTCCATCTCCAGCAGAGTTGTGGATCTTGATATTCCCCAACAGAGTGGGTTTTCTCTCAGAGATTCGTCCATCTCCAGCAGAATTTGTGATCGTTGTCTTCCTCAGCAGAGTGAAGTCTTTCTCAGCAGGGTCTCTTATTTCGGAGGACAATTTATTTTTATTGTCCCCGATGGAGTTTGCCTTCGCCATCAGCATTTATTTTGCTGAGGCACCTCTTTTACATTGCATAAGCATTCTTGCATGGCATCCTCCCAAACGCGTAGCATTTCCACTTCGTGTGGAGCATTACGGCAAAATTCAAACATATGTATTCGAAGCATAAGCCAGGTTTGATTGCCTTACCAGTTCCTTTCCCTAGCAGAAAGTGACATGATTCAGAAGATGTTGGTTAACACTACACCGTAACCAGTGGATTCGTCCTTCTTGTTGGTTCTTCCTACGCTTCCCCGCAGAGTTGTCTGTTTAGATTTCTCTATTCCTCAGCGGAGTTATCTTTGTAGATCCTTTGATTCTACTTATCTTGGGTTGGAAAGTCCATTTTTGGTCGGTCTTTCTTTTCGAGTTCGTCTTCGGCCATCCTCGTACTCTTTGTTATTTCATTATCCCCAGTAGAAGCATCCCATATGGTTTGTCCTCTCTTTGAAATTCTGTCTTCGGCCGGTCTTTCTTTTCGAGTTCGCTTTCGGTCGTACTAGTTTGCTGTTTGAAATCCCGTTTCGGCCGGTCTTTCTTTTCGAGTTCGCTTTTGGTCGTACTCATTTGCTGTTTGAAATTCCATCTTTGGTCGGTCTTTCTTTTCGAGTTCGCTTTCGGTCATCCTCGTTTGCACTTTGAAATTCCGTCTTCGGCCGGTCTTTCTTTTCGAATCCGCTTTCGGTCGTACTCGTTTGCCTTTGTATCCCCACTGAGTCCGCTTTCGGTCGTACTCATATGGTTGTCGAAAGAGCGCTTTCGGTTGGTATTTATTTCCGAGTCCGCTTTCGGTCGTACTCGTTTGTTCTCATATCTCCAGTGAGTCCGCTTTCGGTCGTACTCATTGGTTTCCGAAAGAGCGCTTTCGGTCGGTCTTTCTTTCCGAGTCCGCTTTCGGTCGTACTCGTTTGTTCTCATATTTCCAGTGAGTCCGCTTTCGGTCATACTCGTTGGTTGTCGAAAGAGCGCTTTCGGTCGGTCTTTCTTTCCGAGTCTGCTTTCGGTCATACTCGTTTGTTCTCATATCTCCAGTGAGTCCGCTTTCGGTCGTACTCGTTGGTTGTCGAAAGAGCGCTTTCGGTCGGTCTTTCTTTCCGAGTCTACTTTCGGTCGTACTCGTTTGTTCTTATATCTCCAGTGAGTCTGCTTTCGGTCGTACTCGTTGGTTGTCGAAAGAGCGCTTTCGGTCAGTCTTTCTTTCCGAGTCCGCTTTCGGTCGTACTCGTTTGTTCTCATATCTCCAGTGAGTCCGCTTTCGGTCGTACTCGTTGGTCGTTGGAAGAGCGTTTTCGGCCGGTCTTTCTTTTCGAGTCCGCTTTCGGTCGTACTCGTTTGTTGTTAAAATTCCGCCTTCGGTCGGTCTTTCTTTTCGAGTCCGCTTTCGGTCGTACTCGTTTATCCTTTTTGAGTCCGCTTTCGGTCGTACTCGTTGGTCGTTGGAAGAGCGTTTTCGGCCGGTCTTTCTTTTCGAGTCTGCTTTCGGTCGTACTCATTTGTTGTTGAAATTCCCCCTTCGTCAATCTTTCTTTTCGAGTCCACTTTCAGTCATACTTGTTTATTTCCAGTGAGTCCGCTTTCCATCGTACTCGTTGGTTGTTGGAAGAGCGTTTTCGGCCGGTCTTTCTTTTCGAGTCCGCTTTCAGTCGTACTCGTTTGTTGTTGAAATTCCTCTTTCGGACGGTCTTTCTTTTCGAGTCCGCTTTCGGTCGTACTCGTTTGTTGTTGAAATTCCATTTTTGGTCGGTATTTCTTTTCGAGTCCGCTCTCGGTCGTTCTCGTATTATTTTGTTTCTCCCCCGCGTAGTCTGCCTTCGGTCGGTCTACCTTTTCGAGTTCATCTTCGTCCGTCCTCGTTTGCACTTCATTTTGTATCTTACCACCAGTTTGCAAATTTCCGGGTTCTTTTTTTATTCGATCACCTTCTACCTTGAATGTCTGAAAGCCGTTGCTATCATCCCTTCAGGTTCAAGTCGATTGAATAGGGGCAGCTGTAGCACCCCAAAATTTGCCTTCTTTGGCTTATGTTTCTTTGCATTCCTTGCATTAGAATTTATGCATTGCATTGGTTCTTTGCATGGGATCAAGGTACTTGGTTCATCTCAAAGGAGTCTCAAGCCTCGAGGTGTTTTGTGGAGGTCATCATATCTTCATAAGATCAAGAATGGCAAAGGATTTCAAGTGAATCTTTCTCTCCTAATCAGATGGTCCAAAATAGGGTTTTGGTTCCAAAAGGCTTCTTGATGAGTTTTGCTTGTTCAAATACATTCTCATGGGTTTCATATGCTCACAAGTGCTCATAGAGGAAGGCTTGGCTAGTGGTTCATTATGGAAGATGCTCAGTGGATCAGTTACTTGTGAAGTAAGCAAAAGTCAATAGTGGAGAAGAAAGTCAACCATGGGATTTTGAGGTCCTCTTCATGATTTTTAAGGTCTCACATCCTCATATGGTCTTCAAGGGTCAAGTTTCATACCATTTATCAAGAATCAAGGGTTTGTACAAAAGTTACTAAATTTGGAAAATGACCTATAATGAGAAGTTTCCATGTTTGGCAAGTTTTTACACTACATTCAACTTGACTTTTCATCATCAAGAATGCTTCAAATGAATTTTCCTCCAACATGAAAGTTGAAGATCTTTCTCTCCCATTTCCAAAAAGTACTAGATGGTTTCCATATCATTTGTAGAACTCAAGTTATGGTCAAAACAATGCAAGGTGCTTTTTAAGGTTTTTCACATGTACCATTTTTTCCACCTTTTTCATTTTGGTACAAATTGACTTGTAATTGGTTCTATTGCTTCAATTCACATTTCCACGTTCAAGTAAACATCATAAGGATCATTTTTGGCCTTTGAACCAAGAGATTTCGTGCCATGTACCTCATTTATTTCACAAAGTGTAAATTGGCAAGATGGATTAAAACTTACAAACCAAGCCACCACAAGGCCCAATTCCAATCCATTGGTGATCAGCAAGGGAAGTGTGAGTGATTCATCATGAAAAGCATGAGCTTACACGTGTGGATTAGTGGGTTGATCACAAAGTGCATTTTTGCAAAACCCCTCAAAACTCATTAACCAAGGGATTAATCAAGTTTTAATTGTGATCAGTGCTCTAATGGGATGTATATAAGCTTACTCATGCCTTCACAATTAGGGCATGCACTCTCATTTGCTCAGATTTGAAATTTTCACTCTCACTTTCCTCTCTTCGAATCTCTTATTCCTTGAGGAATTTTGAAAATCTCTTGGCATATTATTGATCAGTGAGTTGAAAGGAGTGTGAATCTACCACTGTTTCAAGCTTTAAGCAAGGTTTTCAGCAAGTGCATCTCAAGAGGATTCAAGTTCAAAAACCTAGATCTAGCCAATTTCAAGCCTCTATTTGCATTTATTTTGCAAATAGAGCTCAAAAGAGTTAGATCTGCAGCTTTTGGAAGGAGTTCTTGGCGTATTTGAAGCTCTACAGTTCTCAGGTTAGCTCACTTTTCATGATCATATAACTTGAATTTTAAGCTTGCATGATGATCTATGATGTTCACTGATGATGCTGATCTATTTAGTTTTGAGTTTGGACGTGTAGATTGTTTGAATTTTGAGATTTAAGTTTTTAGATCCAAACTTATTCCGTTCGATTTGGCTCGTGTGTTGGTTGTTTGAGAAAACTAATTGCATATTTGAACTCCTTGTTGAATTCTGGTCAAGATAGTGTACTCATGTGTGATTTCTGGAGAATTTTAAGTTGATAGTCGCCGAAGGAGACGACCGGAGCTAGGGCTCCGGCGTCTGGTTTGGTTCTCAGGTCACCGGAAGTTGAAGGAGGAAGATGAAATCACAGCCGTCCAAGGGTTTGATCTGATGGTGTTGATCTTGCCACCTCATTTAATTTGCTTGTGTTTTATTTAATGTCTGTGTGTGCTAGTCTATGTATGTTATCGTGTGCCTCAAATCATAGCCCTTGATCTTGCATGCTTTTTGATTTTGTTGACCTGATCTGACACGTTGATGTAATCTAATGGTTTGGATTCTGCCAGCACATTAAAATAAACATGTGCATATCACGTGGATTTCTATTTAAGTCAGATCATGATTATTGTGTGTTTCCCCATGATTGTTACCATGCGCTTTTGATCTGGGCCCTTCATCTGGCGTACTGTGTTGGTTTGTTGACTTGATGTAGAATGTTAGATTGATCTTATGGCTGATGGTGAGTCAATTTGGTTGACTGAGTTCCATGTTTTTTTGGTTTGACCACGCTGAATTGGACTGGGCCTGTTCTTGATATTCCCACCCCCTGTTTTAGCCCATTCATTTCCACAACATGGAATTGTTGCTTATTGCACCCCTGGGTTCATTTTATTCCTTTTTATTTTATTTTCTTGCATTGCTTTCATTTTTAATTGTTAAAAATAGTTTAATGCATCCAAAAATCCCAAAAAAATTCATGAAGCATATTTTTCCATTTAATTAATTTTGGACATTTTTTATTTCTGACTTTGGTCGATTTTAATCATATTTTTGGCATTTTCTTTTATTTTCTTTGAAAATTGTTCTTACTTGCACACTTCAACTTTGAGAATTTATTTCTCATAGCACAGAAAACATTTTGAGTCCATTCTTTTTGTATTATTTCATCAACATATTGAAATACATAAAAATATTTTTCTCATATTTTAAAACTCTTTGCATATTGCATTTTAGTCCCTCTCATTTTCATATTAGTATATGTTTCTTATGTGATTTTTGCTCATTTGTTTGAGGTGTTTAACTTGTGAATTTTTGTGAGATCTTTTGACATGTGATTGCCTTCTGACTTAGGTCATTTGAGTGTTAATTTTACAATTTTTGAATTTAATTTGATATATGTTTGCTTATTTGTTCTTAAATGACTTATGCATGATTATATCTTGACATCTCTTTACACAAGTTGACTTGCCATGCCTAATTGATTGAGTTCCTTTGTGATTCTTTGCATGAACTTTTGGTATGATGTTTACCCTTGGTTGAGGTCCTTTGAGACTTATTTTTTCAATTTATGAATCATGTTTGGCATGTGCTAAGTGTTTGAACTTTGAGTTTCCATTTGTGGATTACTTTGGTGCATGTCTTGGAGGTGTTGTTTGATGTTTGGACTTGTATGACTTGAGTTTGGTTTTGATATGATATTGATGCATATGCTACTGCCCCTTGAGTTATCTACTTGGTTTTCATTTCACTTGAGCATAGTTGAATTCATTTGGTTTGAATTGTATGATAAACATCATTACCTTTTTCTTTGTAACTTCTTTGGATCATAATGCTTCATGATATGAATCAATTTTGCACATGAGAATTGTTGATGATAATATGAGCTTGGTTCTGACTTGTTTTCATCTTCATCTTACCTTTCTCATTTCATTTTGATATGAAGTCCATGTATGCTTATTTGTGCATTCCATACAAGTATGCTTGCCCTTTTTCATGTTTATCTTTGCATGCTTACTTGAATTGTTTTGCATTGATCTTTGAAGCATCTTGATGATTTGAGTTGGACATTTATGATGTGATGTGCTTGCTGCCACTTCTTGTATCTTATCTTCTCCTTCTCTTTCTCATTTCTTCTCTTTCACTCTCTTCCTCCCATGAATCTCAAGACTTGTTTAAGTCTTGGATTCTCTCCCTTTAGAGCTACCTAGTTCAACTTAATTTTTGAGTAAGCTTGGAGTAGGATTAGCATTAGGTTTTAGGTAGTCGTCTCTCCTAAGCCTCACTAACCATAGGTTACCTATGCATGAAAACATTAGGACTCTTAGTTTCCCTTTAGAGTTTCCTTTGTGTCTTCTCTCTTCTCATCTCAAAACTTCTTGAAAACACTTAATAAAGATAAAGTGTATTGCGCACGAGCCTTAAGTATGGGGAATGAGAAATGAGGGGCTTCCTCTCATCTTTCTAGAGTGCTTGGCGAGCGTCCTGTCTTGGGACGATTCGTTAAGTATTCGTCCCTGTGCCCTAGACTTTGGTGAAATGCAAGTTATGAACTAACTTAAAACACTTCTGTCTAAAAAACACAAAAATAAATTCAAATCTTTTTATCCTTCGGGATTGTTTGGTTCCAGACCATTTTCAAAAAAGGGCACGTTACCTTCTGTCTGAGTCGCAAACAACGTCGCTCATAAAAAACACTTACTCATCCGTGGTCGTACCCACGAACTACATTAGCTCTGATTCCTCTCTCTCGTCCGATTGAGGATATGTAGGCACAAGACAGCGTTTGTCTTGCCGAGCAACCTTCCCCCACAGTTCCCGTCCAAACTACATTGACTCTGACTTTCCCATTGCACTGAGGGAGTACTTAGGCCTAGGGCATCGAATATATCCTACCGAGTCCGTCTTAGTCACCCCCATCCCCGTTTTCTTTTGTTCAGCTATAGATAGTAGGACAACTCACCCTCCATTTAGATAACAAGCGTGGATCCCATCGAGTACGATGGATGCGTGGGGTGCTAACACCTTCCCCTCGCATAACCGACTCCCGAACCCGGACTATGGTTGCGATGACCATGTCTTTCCCCCTTTCTCTTCAGGTTTACGCAGTGTTTCCTTTCCCTCTCTCGGGATAAATACACATTGATGGCGACTCTGTGTCTTCTGCGCCACTCTTGCGTTTGTACCGGTGGATGCGAATATTTCGGGAGCGACACCTCTTAACAGGTAGGCTCTAATCGGGTAGGTGCCTAGAGTTATGGATATCTTTCAAAGACATTATAGCCATGATGAAGGAACATCAGACGATAATATCCTTGAAAGGATCTCGTCTAGGTGAGGTCTTCGTTTCTTCCCCACGAGAAAGACTCCTCGGAGGCGTCCACTACACAACCATCGACACAAGGGTTCTAAGTAGGGTTCTCAGAATCCTAGATTGAGGTCGAAAATGTTACTGTCAGGAAGTTATACGTTCGAGGGATCTCATCTGATTGTGGCATTCGCATTAACCCACAAAGAGTTAACACTACCAACCACCATGGATAAAATGGGTTAAAGGTCCTTGGGATCAACGATTCAGGCTCGAAAACATTATCATCGTGACGAAGTAACATCAAAACGATAATATTTCCAAGGGAATCTACTCCAAGCGGGGTCTTTTCTTTGGCTCACGCGGAAGAGACCACACAAGCCTCCACTACACAACCACCATCTTAATCCTAGGGTTATACTCGGACTCGGGTATAGAGCCACCTCACAGATCACCAATGATCAGAAAACCCCCACAGTGTCATAAGAGATGATAAAAATAAGCAAGCAAATAGATAACAGATAATCAGACAAGCAAGCAAACAAGCGAGAGAAGATAAACAAAAAAGCAGATCTAACACTCACGAATCGAGTCAAGTTAGGCTTGACTCTCTCTAGCATAGGGCAATGCTTTCCCCAGCAGAGTCGCCATCTGTCGTACCTCGAAAAATATGATCCTCGCGATGGACGCGGAAAAAATAATTGTTCGAAACAGATTCACCACCGAATTTTATTTATCCCAAAAGAGGGAAAGGAAAATATCGATAAAACCTCTAAAGGATAAGAAAATGGTCATCGCAACCAAATTCTAGGTTCGAGAGTCGGTTACACAAGATGGAAGGTATTAGCACCCTCTACGTCCGTTGTACTCAACGGGAACTTCTTGATTTGATTCGTGAGAAAGTTAGTTAGGTTTGTTTATTATCTTCTAAAGGATTTGCTTCTAAGGGGAAGATGGGTGGTTTTTATTATTAGGGTGCTCGGCAAGGATTAGAACCCTTGTGCCTACGTATTCCCTCGTGCAATGGGAAAGTCAGAGCATACGTAGTTCGTGGGACTACGGTTGGTTGGTTTGTGTTTTTATAGGCGCCAATTGTCCACCCACGAGTAAGAGAACTCGCACCCAAATAGTTGAGGAGAAAGGTCAAAGACTTGGCCCCCTCACATCACCTTTTAGGAAGTTGTGTTTGAATATACGATTAAGTGTGTTAAAGAGTTTGATTAAGAAAAGAGGATTTGATTTGTATGTGTTTTAGGGTTTCGATCACACGGGGGCGATAAAAGGATAGTTTTAGATGTTTTAGAGATGACAATTATTCATGCACGAGTAAGAGAACTCGCACCCAAACAATTGAGGAGAAGGGCCAAAGACTCGACCACCCTCACTTCACCTTTTATGAAAACGGTGTTTGGATATGGATTACGTGTTTTAATAAGTGCTTAGAAAATGGTTTGAATGCTGTTGAGTTATAAGTGTTTTAGAGGCGTCAATTGTCCACACACGAATAAGAGAACTTGCACCCAAACAATTGAAGAGAAAGATCAAAGACTTGATCCCCCTCATCTTTCACCTTTCAAAAAATAGTTTTTAAGTATAGTTAGGTATTTTTAGTTTAACTTGAGAAAAATGCTCGATATGAATCGAGGTTTGAATTTGCGTGCGAAATGGTTAAAGGATTAAACTAATGGAAAGGAGGTCCTAGTGGTTCAAGGTAAGGTCGATGGCGAGGCAAAAGCACTCGACTTACAAGAGGGGTAATGGGACTTGAAATATGGATCAAGTGTGCTAGAGGATGAAGTGGTGATTACTTGAATTTGTTTTGAAAAATCGCTTGATGTTGGATCAAGCTTGTTTATTCTTTTAAAAATGGTTGATTTTAATCTTGTGGGAGAGGGATACAATTACTCAAAGGGAAAATAATCAAGCCACAGTTAAAGTAAGACAAACACACATATGCATGCAAATAAGATTGTGAAATGTGCAACAAGTATCGTTGTATAAAGCCCAAGAGGAGGCTATGTGAGGTTGGTGGTGATCGTGAAAACAATCGACTTACAAGGTATTTGAAAAGGGCTTGACATTAAGTCAAGGTATTAGTTTGAAAAAGTTTGGATAAGCATATGATGAATGATGTGAATATAATCAAGGCAATATAATAATCCATATGAGAAAAGCATGAACACCACACAAGGATAAAAAATCAAACAAAGTGTGGGAGAGGGGAGGGGGGGGAGAAAATATAATCAAATATGTTAGTAAGATTAACATCCTAAATCTAAGGTTAGTCTAAGAGAGAAGAAGCTCTAAACTAAGTGTTTTAGATTTTTAGAGAAAATGGTGAAAAATCAAATAATTAATCAAATTAAACTAAAATATTTAATAAAATTAACTATTAAAGTTAATTAGTATTAAATAAAGTGGCTTAATACAATTAATCATCAATTTAATTTATTAGCAAGGTTTTGGATTTTTAGGGTTAGAGAAATAGGACTAATACAATTAATTAAGTTAAAATCAAATATTTAATAAAACTAATTATGAAAATAATTAGTTAATATTAAATAAATAATTTTAATAAAATTAATTAATTAGGAAACAAATCTCTAGGTTTTTCTAAAAGACAATTAGTATTTTGGTTTTTTTTAATAAATTGTTTTTGGATTTTTTATATCAAAAAGCAATATTAAAAAAAACTACAAAACAAAAAGAGAAAAAGAAATGGGCCAGGTGGTCAGTAAAAATGGGGGTGTGTTTATGAATTTTCCAGGCCCAACGGTGAAGAAACCCACGCTGCACAGTGAGGGTGTACCATACACCCCGGGTCAATTTCTGACCTGATGCTCTGATCTGAGCCGTCCATCACCCAAAGAGTCTCTTGATCGGAGGGTGGAGGAGACGCATTCCCATGGCAAGACTAACACAGAATCGGGGAAGATCAAATACCGGTGACACTTGTCACCGGTGGGAATTACCACGCCACCCCATCAGCAACACAAATAAGGAAAAGGTGGAAACAAAAAAAAGACACTTCACAATCTGCTTCTCTCTAATTATCATCTCTCTCTCTTATGTCCTCACCGGAAACCCAAGCTTCACCGGAGAAGGAGATGGTTGGCGGCGGCGCCGCCCCTCCTCTCCAGCCAAAAACCACGGTATAAACCTAAACCCACGTAAAACGAACCCCTGAGTTCAAATCCGGACTCAGTTTCCACTACAACACCCTCAAAAGTCCTAAATCAGAAACTAAACCAAAACCTTAGATCTATCAAATAGCAGAGTAAACAAGCAATTGATGAAGGGTTTCAAAGCACAATCACATGGAGACTACAAATCAAGCATCAAAAAGTAAAAAAGAGGCGAGTAATACCTAGATCGGAGTGATTCTGATCGGAAGCTTTTCCGGCGAAGGTGAGATTCTTAACTTCTTTTTCTCTTCTTCCTTTTACGTTCTTCTTCTTCCTCTTTTGCTTCAGTTGTTGTTGCTTTCTGCTGAAAATGCTGCTAGCTTGCTATTGTTGTGAGTGAGGATGAGTGGGGCTGAGCTCAAATTAGCTTAGAGTTTCAATGTGAAGCTCTGAGTAATTTTAGGATTTTTTAGAGCCTTAGTGAGGACAGTGGGTGATTTCTTGCGCAATAGAGTTCTAGGGTTTTTCAGCCGTTTTTTCCCTCTAATGAATGAACAGCGTGGACTTATATAGGGTAGAGGAAATTGAGGTACGTGTGAGGGAATTTGTGTGAGAGTGATGAGGTGTAATGAGTGAGGATGAAAATCGTTAGAGGTGGTGAGGAGTGTACCCTGATTTCGTGGGATATGATTTGCTACGTGAACCAATTTCTCTGCTGCAGAGGTTTTGCTTTTTGTCTCTTCTGCCTTCTAGAAACTCATGTGGTCCCTACTTGAATTTGTGCCTTGTTATAGAAGGCTTGTACCTCTTATGATTTTTGATATGTTGAAGAAATCTCATTTGAACATTGTATTGAATCTGCTGCTAACTGACTTCATTTAGTTTTTCTTTTTCATGTGTACCCCATTGGCACGAGGGGCTTGATACAAGGTTGGTGTTGGTGAGAATTTTTGCAGTAATGAGATCATAATTGTCTGAAGTTACTTGGTGAGGCATGAATAGAAATGGCTAGCTGATAATCACATTTACTGAATTTTCTTTTAGGACTAATCAAACTACACAAG
The DNA here is from genome assembly GCA_022829125.1 of Lathyrus tuberosus. Lineage (NCBI taxonomy): Eukaryota > Viridiplantae > Streptophyta > Magnoliopsida > Fabales > Fabaceae > Lathyrus > Lathyrus tuberosus. Next base: position 5,538,241 of record JALAZF010000390.1, read on the forward strand.
TTCTTGATAGTTTCTTGTCGCATACAGGACAGGATTTACCTACTTCATCTATTCAAGAGTGCCAACTAAATACAGAGCATTACTCATATTTGAAGGTTAACTCGTAACTCTCACTATTATTTGCTCCGAGGCAGCTTAGATGCTTAGTGGAAGTTGAAGCATGAGAGTCATGGCTTTGGTACAAGAAGTAGGTCACAGGATACATAATCTTGGCTGGTATGATTCCTCCTACTGTTGCATTTGCTTGTTGACCATATATGGCAATGTTGTAGTTAACACTCTATTAATGTTTTACCATTGTCATGATTTGCTAAGAAAACCTCTTCCTATGAATAATTGTATCCTTTGGCCTTTGTCTTGCTTCTTGGTGTTATGGCATAATCATGAAAAATGGACCCCCTTGAACCATGTTGTTGTTACTGTATGTTTATCAGTTATGTGAATTTTTGAACCTTGTGGATTTTCTATTACTCACATCTTTTGCTGCCTGAGCATAATTTATTGAACTTTGTGTATGTTTATTGCTCACTTCCATTTCATCTTGAATTTTGGCATGAGGATGATAAAACTTGATGAAAAGCTTGGAAATGGTAGTCTTAGCATGAATAATTACACTTGGTATGAAGAAGATCAATGGTTGCTCTCTATGGATTTCAATCTCTTAACCTTAGACTTCCGGAACCGTACATGATTTGTAGTTTAGAACCTTTTTGTAACTTCAAAATGGATTGAGACTTCCTTGTGGAATTACTGACTGTGTTGTCTTGATGTTTAAACTTTAGCTTTTTTCTCTGAGTTTCTTTTAGTGGCCTTCGAATAGCGAGAAGTGGCTTAAGAGTTAGGGTTGAATTTGGTGATTATGTGAGATTATTCAAGTGTATGGAACATAGTACTTTTAGAGAATCGTGTGGATTTTTATTTATATGTGTGGTTCTGTTATAAGGATGGGAGATTTTCTATATATTGATTGCTTGACTTAAGACTTAATAATTTAAATTGTTGTATTCTTGTGATCATGAATTATGATGGTGTAGCTGTTGTGATTGTGTATGAAGAAGACTCACACGATTATGCTCTCATGTGAAAGTGTAACTTTGTAATTTTTGCATCACTTTTTGAATCTCATGGAATTTTCTTGCAATCTGTCTTTGTATGTTGTACGGTATTTGGTAGTTTGCAGCATACATATCTAAGTAGTTTCCTTTACTTTTAATGATGTAATCCACTTGAAAAATCTATAAAACCAAGTAACCTCAAGACATAAAGAACGTTTCATCCTTTGAGCTTGTTATCTCTAACAATTAATCAAACGTGTTGTTGGTCTTGACATCTTCAAACATTATCTCCACTTGTAAATTCCAAATTGTTTTTCCATGATTAAGCCAATTTTCACTTTTTGGATATATCCTTGGGTTGTGCTAGTATGACTTAAGAATGAGGCAATTCAATCAACCAACACAACTTTGTGAACACTTGAAAATCTATTCGCGACCTTCATCATTATTTATGACACGCTCGTTATGTCTTAATCATCCTTTCACTACAAATTGATCACATTCCTTATTCACCAGATGATTATACCATGAACCCCCTTTTTTTTTTGATAGGTTATCCACTAGTGATGCCAGAACATGCCCTTGAAATATGACTTGTTCTCAAGTTAGAATTCCCCATTAGCCTTGAAAACTAATTCAAACTGGGATTAAAAGCGAACATGACCTAAAGATGTATCATTTTTTCCTTGAATTTAGAATGGCCATTTCTTAGCTTGTTTTAACCATACATGTAACACCCCCAATCTATACCCCCAATCAAATAAAAAGCACTAAAAGAAAATTCAAATTTTCGTCAGAGTATATCTAAATTATCATGTCATAGACCGGGAGGGTCACTTCAATTTGAAACAATACATACAACACCTGCTCATAAAGATATGCAACAGTGGGGTAGCAATCAAACAGAGGAACTCAGTTCCTTACACCCACATTTCAAATTTTAGAATAAAAGCGGAAAATCTAAAACTGAATAACATACATATATATATATCATGAAAAGTTTGTCATACATCAAGTTGTACATGCACAAGCCAAAAGATATACATATACATAATATACAATTATCACAAACGGCCTCCCTAACTACCCGGTGTCACATATCAGAGTCGACCGACAAAAGAATGAAGACGCAAAGCTTCACAAAAATACCTCCAGCAACTCTAATCTGCAATGCCTCATAGAGCATTATAAAACAGCAGAAGGGTGAGAAAAACAACCATAATATAATTGCATATAATTATATATATAACACAAAAATACACATGTATACGGTTCTCACCACAACTCACACTATAATTCAAAACACAAGGCATTACAAGACACAATACATATCTCCATCACCAACATATATCCATATATCACTTTATCCACAAATCCACACATAATCAACCATAAATGATTTATGCAAATGCAAGAGACCGACACAACGACTCTATGCATATGCACATGCGGTACCGACTTCCATTGTTTCTCAATACTAGTTCACTCAGGAACTCTGCTGGAACCATCGCTCGTTACATCACTGTAACTCCCCATCGGGCCTACGATGTTCCCCACCGCTCATACCCCACACAGGCACACGGTGTTTATGGATCGCTCACACCCCACACGGGCACACGACCCGATCGCTCACACCCCACATGGGCACACGATCGTCTATAATCATCGTTTACACCCCACATGGGCACACGAAGTTATAGCAAATTCCCTCTGGAATCCAAACCGTCACTCAGGACGTTTCAACAATGCATATCATGATGCTTGGCATACAAAGACCCATGACATTTAATATGCACACACACACATATTCATTTACATCGATAAAATCACACTTTGCGCTTATGCCCAAAACAATGCATTTAATTTCCATACGGCCACAAATCATCACAACACCATCTAAACACATATATTTACGTCATACAACAGCACCTTGAAAAATACACATCAATTACGTACAAGTATAACGACAAAAGTCAACAACCGACAGTATTCGCGACTTTCTGACATAATTAAATCGGCTAACAATTCCAAAATCATCATAACAAGAAAGTACAGCTCAATAGCTACGCAACGATACCAAGAATGTAAAAATTGGATAAACGGATCAAAAGTTACGAACGAAAACGAAAAACGATATTTTGAAAAGTCCCGTTTTACAAAAGTCCTATTCATACGCGTACCACCATGAGCCATACGCGTATGAGCAGAGACTCATTTTTCCCAAAGTTCACGTGTAAATGTCCGTACGCGTAATGCCTAAGCCTGTACGCGTATTGACCCAAAATGCTACGCGTATCATACGCAAATGGGCAGATGGCCGAGGAAACAAGCAACCCATACGCGTATTGGCCCTATGGCTCGCCCACCATTCGCGTATTGCCAAGGTTCATACGCGTATGAACATGCCCCATACGCGTATGACCTGGAAATCTCAGAAAAATTCTTCTGCATAATTGTTCATACGGGTTCCAATCCAAAACCCTCCAAATCATCACTCAATACCCAGAAAAACACAAATACACTTACTAACAACATACATCTATCATATACCAACACTAAGGAACACTAACAACATAATTTTCAACACATTTAATCAATTTCTAATCAATTTTACTAAAAATGGGTTTACTAAAATATTTCCATTTCAATCCAACAAACATCACAAATATACATACATAATCATATACAAGTATACAATAATTGAATTTCGCACCCTTACCCAATTAAATCGATACTAGAAGTTGATTCTCTTGATTTTTCCAAGTTTTCCACTATTTCTCTTCTTCTTCTCTTTTCTCTCCTTTTTCTTTCTTTTCTTTTTCTTTCTCTCTCTTGTTCTCTCTACTATTTTCTATTTTTTTTCTTACTTAATCAAAAATATCCTAAAATGACCAAAATACCCCCACACTCAAATATCTCACAAACGATCCCAAAACCCGATAAAATATCACAACATTAAAAAATAACATATTTTCAGATAAAAGTCGAAAATAAAATAAAATAATAATATAATAATCAAACGACTCGATTAAATAAAACGCACACGAAAACTGGGTCATTACAATACAACCTTAGTGTCACACTTGGAATATGGTTAACTTCAAGCGATCTTAAGCCTGGTCTTGAGGAAATAGATTCTAATCATTGTACTTGATCAACTAGAATCATCTTGGACCATATCCTTAAATCAGCTTGAAACCGTATCTTGACTAATTGGTCATGAGAATGAGGATATATCTTTCTTGTTTCTTCACCTGAATCTAACACTCTTGCAAGAGCCTCTAATTACAAAGAGTACAAATCAAATTTCCATAGCCTAAACTTCAGAGGATTATGGCCAAAAGCCATATGATGATCTTGAGAGAAGTCCATGAAGAAACAACATGCTTAGTATAAGAAAAATGAGAGGGTAGGACAAATTTGGGGTATGACAGGTGGTGAGACATCCGTGTATTAAAACCACCCCATTAATACATAAGGGGTGCCAAGTTCTAGGCCCGGCCAGGGCGCCATGCCTGGCCCTTGCCCATGGCAAGGCCTAGTTTTGGCAATTTACGTGAAGCCTCTAACTTCCTCATTTCTCCATGGATTGGGACAAAATTTAAGTGCATCTGACCCAGAATTTCATGAGGAATCCAATGGTGCCCTTGGAATTTTCAGCAAATGTCTCTATCTCAAAATCTGATAGTGATATCAAAATAGGCCAAAATTTGCATGTTCTATGTTATCTCATGGTACAGGCAATAATAACATGATAAATTGGTTCAAACACAACACATATGATATGTATGAGAGGTCCATGATCAATGGACCTTAAAGCAATGGATGATTTAAAGAGTTCCAGTTGTGATGCACTTACCTCTTGGAGCTTCTTGTGCTATATGCCAAGTTCCTTGTCCAGAAGTCATTCAATGCTTTGAACACTCTCAATTGATCCCTTTGAAGCTTTTAGGATGATCAGAACCAGCTGGAATCCTTAGGAACAAGTATAAGCGTTTTCTTGCAAAAGGGGCAAAAGTGACCAATATAGTATCTCTCTCAAATGGTGTTCCAGATGAGGGAAACCAATTAGGACAGCTTGAGGATGGTATTTGGAGTGTGTTTGAGGCCTGGTTTGGTTTTGGAAGTGATTGAATCAAGACATGGCTTAAAAAATGCAGAAAAGTCAAATTTTGAGGTTTTGGAGGTTGACTTTCTGATTTTGGTGTTTCATACCACAAGTGAGTGTTTGAACAGCTTAGATATGACATATTGGATGTGTTTGGATCATGAGCTGTGGTGGAATTGCTCTCTAACTAAAAAACTCAGAGATGACTTGCAAAAGAAGGCATTTTGGCCTAAATAGAGAGATTTTGAGGAAACCAAGTGTTGTAGTGCTTTGGTGTACTCAAACTGATCAAACTTGAGGGCTATTTATACTGCAATAAGTTTGTTTTGGCAACAATAGTGTGTGGAAACTGCAGCAGGCCTTTGGCCAATGTGGATTAAATGGAATCTTTAGTCTCCTATAGCCATTGACTTGAGGTTAGGGCACATGCCTACATTCCTTTGATTTAGAGCTTAATCTTGACTCATTCAGTTGGTAATGTCTCAGTCCATGCCACCTTGGTGCATCCATTGAATGCTTGGAAACGAAATTGGAGTCTTTTGCACTTTTTAGCCTTTTTAGGTTTGTTATGGCTATATGTAGATTCTTGGACTTTGGAGGCTTGGGGATCAGATTATTCCCCTTTTGTTTTATCCTCTGATGTGTCCAAATGGATGACAAGGCTTGAAGTTCTCCAATTTTGCCAAATCGAGCAAAACACCAAATTCTTCCTTGCTTAGGACATTTGGAAATGGTGATTTTGAGGGATTCATATCTCCCCGCTCAAGTTGAGTTATGGGAGGCTCTTATTCTTTTTAGAAAGCCCTCATATGATACAATACATGTGTGATCATAGTTTGTTTTGAAACAATTTTAATCCAACTGAAAAATCCTCCTGAACATTGATGTCCAAGGCTGGTAACTTAGGCAGATTTTCACTAAGTGTTGGAAAAGTGTCATTTTCTTCCTTTTTGTCATTTTGATCACTCCATAACTTAAAATCCATGAAGAATTGGAGTTTCTTGTAGTTGAAGCTTTTGTAGAATGTAGGAAGACCTACAAATCAGGCTTTGGATCACCCAAAATGGCTGCTTGGATCTCAAGTTATGATCCTTGGAAGTTGGTACCAAAATCACTTTTGTTCCATAACTTAGAAAAAATTTTGGTTTCTTATGGTTGTCCCTTTTGCAAGAAACCTCACTTTTCTTGATTTTTATTAATGAATGATGATCAATACCATACATTAACATTATTTTTGACTTAGGGGAACCATATTTGTGAAAAATTCCAAAAAGTCAAATTTGATTTTGTGCATAGTTGACTTTTTATCGGATGAAATCCAAACTGTGCGATCCTTTGTGAAATCAAGTTCCTGACCTAATTCAAACCTAATGGATTGATTCCATAGGTGTTATAGGGTGTAGTGAATCATGTCCCAAGGTTTGGGTGCATGTCTTGATCAAAAGTCAAAGATACAGTTGACTTTTTCCTCAAAACCCTAATTGTGGTTCAAATGAAATTGAAACTTGTGAATCAAGCTTCTTGGATCAATCCATTGTTGAAAATGGATCAATGTGGTGTATTTAAGGCCCTCAAATCATGTCTTGAGGTCTTGGCTCATGCTTTGCTCCAAAAGTCAACTTAGGGGTGAATTAGGTTAAATAACCCTAATTCCTGATTTTTTTATGAATGCATCCCCTGAAGCTAAATTGACTTGATGATTGGATCCATGAGGTCCCTTAGAGTATCTTGGGTTGTGCTTTGAAGCATTGGCTCATTCTAGAGGATAATTTCCATCTGGAGGCCTTGGTCGTCCAAAACCCTAATTTGGTGATACTGGCGATCTTGAGGCTTGATCCACTTGGGATGTTGCAATTTTGTGCTTGATTTTTGATGTGGGAGTCCTCTTGATCCTTTAAGGATGTTTGAGAGGTTAGACAAGTTGAAGATCATGTCATTTTTTGATTGATCCTTTGTCTAAGTGCTTTGAGAGGGCCTAAAACCCTAATTCTTGATTGTAGTGAATGCTCAATGTTCCTTGAGGAGACTGATGAGGCATAATGGTACATCCATATTGTGGTGATGATGCGCACAATGATGGGGAATATTGGTGGTCAAAATTTGGGGTATGACACTCTTTTGACAGCATATGAGTTCTAAACTGAACTTGTTGAGCGCCAGTACACCCCATCACTCAGAAGATCTTCTTAATCACCTTTAGCCACTTCTGTGCACTCTCTGGATCATGAGTACCCACAAAAGTCAGCGGATTGTTCTTCTGGAACTTCCCCAAAGCATGAAACTCGTCAGGAGCTCCACCATTCTGATTGTTCTGAGCCATCGCTTGAGCAAGTGACTCCAACGCATCAGCGATATCACGATCATTTCTTCCAGCCATCCTGTACACCATCAACAACTTTAGAAGAAAAATATCACCGACAGTGCACACACGTTCGTCGGCTAACAGGGATTGACATCATGCAAAACCTGGCCGGACAGACCAACCTGCTCTGATACCACTAATGTAACACCCTTCTACCCCAAATAATATTCTCAATAATTATAATTAAATTAATATTAGACTGCATCACCCAAAGGTGTCACATTTCGTCATAAATCGTCATAGTAACAAATCTGCTCCGTGACACGGGTCATATCATCAATGAATTCAATTACTATCATGCAACGAAAATCACAACTCAATACAAATATAATTCCAAAATATCTTAAAACAAAACTCATAACATCATAATAGCAACAAAAGAAAGGACACAAAATCGTTCGACTCAAACGTCCTGACCCTATGTTACATATCAGAGCAAGACCCTCTAATCAATGAAAACCAAAATATTTCAAAGGCTAAGTCTTCGAGCACCAAGAGAGCTAATCCTGATCATCTGCACGTTACCCACGTGGAGGCAACATTCAAATAGGTAGGGTGAGTAATCAGGAATCATTATATAAACTATAAGGCAAAAGATATAATAGGCACACATACCATCATATCATCCAATCACAATCATCATAAGACATCATTCAATTCACAATATCGTCAACGCGTCAAATTATAAAGTAATCAAGAAAAGTCACATAATATGAAATGCAACAACATAGACTCATGCATGTGGTGCCAATTTGTCATATTGATGGACACTGGGCCATCACCCTCAAAAGATCTCCACCAATAGGATCAATTTTACACAAGAACCGGAGTACGTCACAAAACACTTTAATCCAGAAGATGGGATTAAAGCCACCACTGGACCGGAGTCCTAAATATGCCATGAATGGATGATGCAAATGTCATAATAATCATCATCACAAAATCGTCAAAATTGCATCATCATTCATGAATATTCATCAAACATCATCATATAGCATTAATCGCATTCATTACAATTCACCATAAGTACATTACAACTCATCATGTTTTATTCGTCACGACACAAACCCCCATTTTATCTGAGTTAGCCTCATTACTAGTTTCCTTATGTTCAATTACGACGTATTAGTCTTACAGTTCAAGCAAAATTTGCATCACACGTGAAATCGGGACAAAAATTACGAAAACAGATAATTTTGGTAACAACTTTGTCCATACGCGTATGGCCATGCCCCATACGTGTATGGCCCTCTTCCTCGCCCCCTGGCCTGCGTATCATACGCGTAGGGCTGCCTGCCCAGGCCTCCCATACGCGTATCAGCCTGAGTGTTACGCGTATGAGCAGAGAGAGTTTTCCTCTCAAAACTCCCTTCAACCTTCCCATACGCGTAATGGCTATCCCATACGCGTATGCTCCCTTTTCCCAAGATTTCCATACACGTAATGGACCTCCATACGCGTATGACCACTTTCCCTTTACGTGTACCCTGAGCGTACGAGCAGAGGGTCGTGCTGGCTCTGGGGATGGGTGTGTATCATACGCGTATTACCCTGGGAAATCCCCCTCATATGCGTAAGACCCCCTCCCTTACGCGTATGGCCAGACGCACCTCCACAACTTAGATTTCGTATCTTTACGTAATCCTCCCCATTGCAGCACATTCAATCATCCAAATGAGATCCAAACTACTCTCGATTCGTCACAAATTCAAAGTTATAATCTCAGTTCGTTATTTTCATCTATATTTTCTAATATCAGATCCTAATTCGTTACCCCAAACCCCCAAATCTCAGATCTAGTTTATGTTCATCACAACAACAGAAAACTCACACAATTCAATATCAATGACAACATTCACCACAAAAATTCGTAACAAACATCATATATACAATTCACAAGGATCGTCATGTAAATTCATCATAAATTCGACAAACACACATAGCACTCAAAACCTACCTCTACCTTAAACCCATAGCAGACATAATAAACCGAATTAACCCCCCCATACCTTGAATTCTCAGCAAAAAGGTTCTTCCTTTTGTGTTTTACGGTTGATTCTTCCTTGGTTCTCTGTGCCCCAGTCTTTTTTCTCTGTTCTCTTCACTTTTACGATCGCACAAAATAAACTTCCCTGAATCCCACTTTTCTTTTTGTCAAACTTACCCCTTGGACCCCAATTATGACTTTCCCATCTTACCCTCACTTAATCTTCCCAATAATTTCGTCTTACCCTTATTGTTCCTCTCCATTTATTTTAAATAATAATAATAATTTAAATAACATCATTCAATTATTCTATTATTATTACTAATAAACTAATTCTGATTAATCACTAAATTTCTAAAATGCCCTAAATATTCCTTAACTCAATAATACCCCACAACACGACACAAATCATCATGCGTCACAATATTTCATCAAAATTCACCGAAAACACCGAATAATCATAATAAGTCAACAAAATAAATATTATAATTATTTTGGGGTGTTACACTTTGCATTTTTACTATTTATTTGCTTTCTCATTTGATATCGTTTACTGTTTTCCATCGTACTATCTGCTTATTTGCCATACTTGTTTAAATTACTGTTATTTGGGAATGTGATTAATACACATGTGGTGAGTCAAAAAGTTCTCAGTGGGCTTGAGAGCATATTTTAAGATAGGAGGTGGCAGACTCAAGAAGGATTATAGGGAGTGAATCCCGACCAAGCTAACTTGAAAGTCCACCAAATCAGTTGAGGTACCCTTTTGGAATTACTAATGTTATACTAGCAAGTCGTGAAAAGATTACTTTTTCCACTGGGCACCTGCAAAACTGAGGATTAGTAAACATTTAACCTTGACCATTCTTTTAGGATGTAGTGCGGCGACTATCAGGAATAGTTGATACGCGATACTGCGCTCAAATGAGATTCAGTCGGTTTGCTAGTAATATTCTTAAGAGGGGTCAATGATTTTTAGAACCTTGCTCGAACCCGTTCTACAGGTGCAAAAAAGAACCCCTAGTACATACCCTTTGGGATTGGGTATATCCATGACTCTATGCTCGTGAACCCTTAAACCCATGTTTTAATATACTTGTGTTTGCTGCATTCATGCATTCATAAAAACTTTAAAAAAAATCTTTTCTCAAAATTTTTTTTCAAAAAAAAAATGAACTAAAGACAAAGGGTGTTGCAAATATCAAAAACCGCGTTATGGATTTTGGTAGAAGAAAAACCCAAAAGTACACCTTCAAAAGTCTAAGACTTGAAGAACTGAGAAGATTGAGAAGGTTGATTACTAATTCGGAACCTTTTAGAGCTAAGTACGGAGGACTTTTGTCTCTTTTGAAAGTCAACATGGTGGAAGGAGTCCTAGCTAAATTGGTTCAATTCTATGATCCGGTGTACCACTGCTTCACGTTTCCTGATTATCAGCTCACACCAACATTGGAAAAGTACTCTCATCTGATTGATTTACCTATCATTGATCAGGATCCATTTTTTTAGACGGGAGGAAATTCCTAAAGACCAGGTCATTGCAAGAGTCACCTCTTTTGAAATATCAGATATCAAAACTCACATGACCACCAAGGGAGGAATTCAAGGTCTACCAGCTAGGTTTCTATTGGAAAAAACCTTATACTTTGCCAGCATAGGAAACATAGTTGCTTTCGAGGATAACTTTGTTTTACTCACTTATGGAATATTCCTTTTCCCTAACATTGACAATTTCATAGACATCGACGCTATCAAGATATTCTTAATTGGAAACCCAATCCCAACTTTGCTTGTAGATGCTTACTACTCAGTGCATTTAAGGAACTTGTACAATGGAGGGATAATTACATGTTGTGTACCATTACTCTACAAATGCTTTATTTCCCACTTACCAAAATCTGATGCTTTTTGGGATCTCAAAAGTGGTATGCGATGGTCGCAAAAGATTATGTCCCTTACCCATTCTGACATAGATTGGTACAATCGAGTCTATGACGGAATAAAAATCATTGACAAGTGTGGAAGTTTCCCTAATGTACCCCTCATTGGTACTAAGGGAGGGATCAATTATCACCCAGTTTTAGCTCGTCGTCAACTTGGATACCCGATGAAGAATGTACCTTACAACGTTCATCTGGAAGGTCTTTTCTTTAAGGAAGGAGAAAATGAAAGAGCACTCAAGGAGGAAATTATGCATGCCTGACATCATGTTCATAAGAAAGGAAAAGAATCTCTGGGAAAACCAAACTGCATCACTGCAGATCCTTATCTCCAATGGGTACAAACTAGGGCCCTCAAGGTAAAAATGCCCTACCCTCGCCAAGAAGTATTTACCTTAAAAGAATATGTCCTCTATTTCATGAGTGACACAAAGAAACTACAGGTCGCTTTTAACAAAACTCAATGCCAAAAGAACTCTTGGAAGAACAAGTACCAGATTGTCAGCTTGGAGTGCACCAAGATTCAAGAATTACTAAAGGAGAAAGATGCTCTAATTGAAATACTAGAGCAACATGTTGTGGAAAGTCAAGAGGAACGAAGAAGTTTACTCTCTCCTTTCACATGGTAAAGGATCATCGACCCAACAACGGTTGAGGAGACCCGGTCAAAGAAGAGGAAACTGGATCAGCAGCCAGCATCTGGACCTTTGTCAGAGATTCCTTAGGATTCATAGGCCTAATTTTCCTTCCTGCACTTTGTAAAATAATGTACTTTTCCCTGTAAGATATTGTAATCCTTTGAATTTAATAAAAAGTTTCCACCACTGTATGATATTTTCAATATAATTGTTAAAAGTTCTTTTGAAAATAAAAAGATCATTCTCATTCCTTGCATATCATTCATCATTCTTGCATTTCACATCTTTGTCATAGAGTCACACGTTTGTCGCACTTTAGAGTCAAACTGTCTTATTCGTACAATACTCAAGACAATCGGCAAAAGAAAATAGACAATCTTGAGGTGGAAAACAGAGAGCTAAGAGAGGAAGTCAACACTCTGAATGAAAGTCTGGATAGACTTAAGAGCATGATTGAATCCCTGGCAGCAGCTCGGGATCAACCACCTCAAAAGACTGCAATCTCAGAAATTGTGTCTACACCAGCGTTTGAGATACCCGTCAATCTTCCGTAGTACAACATGCCCAAAGGTTTTCCCTGGGGCATGCATTTCAATTTCATACCTGAGGGATATATACCACCGGTCACTGAAGACTTTGGAGCCACTGTCGGAACCTCCAGACCTGAAGGTTACAAACTTAAGGCAAATGAAGATGCAAGGGCTACGACAGAGACTCCCGTACCTTAAGGTTACAAACTTCAGGTCACTAAAGCGCCAAGAGTTACCACAGTAATGTCTATACCACAACCTATGATACATACTATCCCAGAGGAACAAATCCTTCATGCCACCCCTAGCAAGGATGAAGAAGTTTACGAAGAATGAATGAATTCCAAGAACGGTTCTTAGAAATGCAGAAAGAACTGCATGCCATTCGCGGACAGGACTTGTTTGGCAAAGATGCCGCTGACCTTTGTTTTGTCCCAAACGTCAAAATACCGCAAAAGTTTAAGGTGTCCGACTTTGAAAAATACAAAGGCAACTCTTGCCCTCAAAGTCACTTAGTAATGTACACTCGAAAGATGTCTACCCAGACAGAAAACCAACAGCTACTAATCCATTACTTTCAAGACAGTTTAACTGGTGCTACGCTCAAGTGGTATATGGGATTAAACTGTACCAGGATCAGTACCTTTAGAGATCTTGGGGCAGCTTTTGTTCAGCAGTACGAGCTATGTCCCAAAAAGATAAAGAAACCTTCAAGGAGTACGCTTAAAGATGACGTGAAATCGCCGTCCAGATTTGTCCTCCTCTTAAGGAGAAAGAAATGACGGAAATCTTCTTGAAGACATTAAGCTCATTTTATTATGACCAGATGGTCACCAGTGCACCCAGTGATTTTACCGAGATGGTAAACATGGGGGTACGCCTGGAAGAAGCAGTCCGAGAAGGCCGATTGGTTAAGGACTCAAAACCATCCAACATTAGTAAAAGATACAGGAGTGCTTTCCAAAAGAAGAAAGAACAGGATATCAGTAATATCTCACAGAGTAAGAAAAGGCGAAGATACCAACCTTGACAGGTAGCAACGGTATCTCCTGTTGTTAGTCCCGCACTGATCTTGGCATATCAACCACAAGCTGCTCAGAGGCAGCTAAATCAGCAACCATATCAATAAAGGTAGCAACGGCCTCTTTAGTAGGCTCGCCCGCAATACAATAACAATAATCGTTTTCCACGATCGCCAGGGTTTGACCCCATACCAATGTTATATGCAGAGTTATTCCCACTTTTGCTAGCCAAGGGGCACGTTTAAACCAGAACTCCTCTCACAGTGCTAGACAATCCCCTCTATTGGTTCAAAGCTGATCAATCTTGCCCTTATCATCAAGGAGGACCAGGGCATAACATTCAGAATTGCCTCAGCTTCAAATCTGACGTACAAAACCTCGTCAGAAATGGAGTTTTATCATTCAAAGATACGAATCCAAATGTTCAAACGAACTCGTTGCCACAACATGAAAAAGCTTCAGTAAATTTGATAGATGAAGAACCTGGAAGCAGTTATCAAATTCACGATGTACGCTTACTAGGAATAAATCTGGTAAAAATGCATTGCAAGCAAAGCGGGTATGGCCATGTTCCATCTCATAACTATCATCAATGAGATATTTGTTCCAAGAACAATCAAGGGTGCATCATTGTACAAGCAGCTCTTCAAGAGCAGATGGATCTGGGCTGGATCCAAGATCACAAAGTTTGTGGAATAAATATGGCTTATCAACATCCGGACATTGTTCAAAATCATGATATCCACGCGATGAATGTTAATCTAGTAGCAATGCACTCAAGAAAAAGCCAGTATCACAATTTGCCGCTGCAGGATTACAACACTTGCCCGATTTGTTCAAAAGATAATTAAGGATGTTCTTTTGTACAAGAAGCACTTCAGCGTCAAATGGATCTTGGATGGATCCAAGACTACAACGGAGATAATAATCACCAAATCAATATGGTTCAAATTTTCGACATTCGTTTAATGAATACCAGCTTGGTTGAATTGCATGCCAAACAAGTTAGAATTGGTCATCTGTCACCATATAATTATCCAGACTGCAAAGATTGCTCTAAAAATGATCAAGGTTGTGCGCTTGTACCAAGAACTCTCCAACATTTATTGGAACATTGGTGGCTCCCAGTCTACCAGGATGAAAATACACATCAAGTTAGCATAACCAACAGAAATCTGGGCAGACACCAAAGCTGTGACATCCACTTACTAGAGACGAATTTGGTAAAGATGCACTGCATACAGAGTGGGTACGGCCGGGTGCCACCTCAAAATTATGAACCCACCCAATATGTTTGGAGAATAGTCAAGGGTGCTACATCGTGCGAGCAGCTCTCCAGAATCAAGTGGACCACTGGGACACCCAACTGTGCCTAAATTCTTTGCCAATCAACACAGTGCAAGGTTGCCCAGGGAAACATGAAGTTTATGACATTAAAAACATAGAAACATCATTGGTCAAATTTCATAAATGCCTGTGCGGACTTGATTATTTTGGTCTGAATCACCACGATCATTCGGCTTAAAAAAAATGCCGCAAAAGCCGACATGGTCGCCTCCTTGTCCAGAACGAGATTCAAGAGTTGTTGGACAAAAGAACCATCATAGTCTTTAATGAAAGAGAACCTGTTAATTATGGAATTAACAAGGATGTTTTCACCATAATCCCTCCGCTCAACAAGCCAAAGCACTTGGGAATCCCTTTCGACAACGGAAAAGAAATTCCACGACCATCTATTGTCAACATTAATAGAAGATGGAAAAGAAATTCCACTACCATCCGTTGTCAACATTGCTGATATCAGTCGGGTCACCCGAAGTGGTCGAATCTTCAACAGAGGAGTTGGAGAACCTGTAAAAGAAAAGGAACCTCAAGCTGAAGTTCCTAATCAACAAGTTGGTCAATCTAGCAGAACCCGTGAAGAATAATGATGAAATGTTAAAACTCATCCAGAGAAGTGAATAAAACATTGTGGATCAATTATTACAAACTCCTTCTAGGATATCTATGTTATCTCTCCTGCTCAGTTCAGAAGCTCACATAGAATCTCTACAGAAAGTCTTGGAATAGGCCTTTGTAGAACAAGATGTAATAGTGGGTCAGTTTGACAGCATTATTTCCAACATCACTTCCTGCAACAATTTGGGTTTCAGTGATGAAGAACTACCAGAGGAAGGGAAGAATCATAACATGGCACTCAATATTAGAGTCAGTTTCCAAGACGATACTTTAGCCAGCGTATTGGTAGACACAGGTTCATCCTTGAATGTCATGCCAAGGTCAACTTTGGTACGACTATCTTTTCAAGGTACTCCGATGAGAGGTAGTGAGATCATAGTCGAAGCTTTTGACGGATCCAAAAAAATAGTTATTGGTGAAGTCGACCTTCCCATAACCATTGGTCCCCATAATTTCCAAGTAACCTTCCAAGTCATGGACATCCGAGCAGCATACAGATGTTTATTGGGACGACCATGGATACATGAAGCAAGGGCAGTCACTTCGACACCTCACCAGAAGCTGAAGTTTGTCAAGAACGACAAGTTGGTCACAGTATGTGGAGAACAAGCTTTAATCGTGAGCAACCTATCATCATTCTCATATTTGGAACCAGAAGAGGTTGTTGGAACTCAATTTCAAGCACTCTCTGTGAGCAATGAGAATCATCAAGAAAAAGGAACGTCGATTTCCTCTTACAAAGATGCCCTCCAAGTAATGAGAAACAGTGACATAAAAGGATGGGGGTAAGTTGTGATTCCTGTTGATAACAAGACAAGAAAAGGTCTCGGTTTTTCTCCAACACTTACCAAGACTACAAAAAAGGATGAAAGCTTTCATCCCATTCAAGATTTCTTCCACAGTGGAGGCTTTCTTCACCCAATTTCTCAAGAAGTCCATACCATCGAGGAAAATAACTCTTCTGATACAGATGAAGAATGGAAATCCTATTTCAATGATGAAGGATATATATCTCAGGAAGAAACATATGAGCCATTTTACTCTCTGAAGCAAAGACCCAGGTATATACCAAGATCAGCCATCAGAATAATCTACGGAGATTGCGATCCCGAGGGATGTCGTGCTCCACCCAACTCATTGGAAGAAGATACCATGATGAAAGACAACTTTAATTACAACTCATATGATCCCATGGATGGTTTGCCCATTTAGAAACCTTACATGGAAGACTCAGGGAAAAAGAGTCAGCCAGAGAATGCATATCTGCTGAATGACCTTGTGCAAAATCCACCTGTTCTCCCAGAGTCGTGGGAAGCTTACCAGGAAAATTCTGAAAGTGTCAAACATTATGTTGATGAAGTTGGAAGAATCACAGGACAAGAATTTATCAACTTTGCATTTCTTGAGGTCAATGTCATTGAAGAAGATGACTCATCTATCCCCTCAAAAACTTGGGATACTTTGGGGCAGCCAAGCGGCAAGTACGACTTTCTAGTGAAATACACTGCTCCTGAAAGCTCTCGCATCAGATATGAAGACATCCAGCCAACAAGGTGGAGAGATCCTCTTGAAAATGAAAATACTGTTGAAGATACAATAGAAGAGTCCTCTTATGATAACGCTGCATGGGAAGAACACTCTAGTGATCCAACTCCGCCACAAATCAGTATCGTTACTGAAGACATTCCTGGAAGAAAAATACTGGACTTTATAATCCACAGAGGAGTTCGTCGCCATTGGGTGGCAGTCGATGTACCAAATATCGTTCATAAATCAAAGTAATTGTCTTGTCTTTGTTTTGACCTTTCACTTTGCCCAAGTGAAAAAGATGTTTTATAGGGCTTGCTTTTCTGTAAATGTCCCTCTTCACTTCTCCCAAAGCGAAAGAGTTTTGTTTTATAGGGCTGTGTTTCAAGAATCGACAAATCATGAATAAATAATGTCATTCTGAATTCCTGCATTTATTGCTATTTTTACTTTTCGCCTTTCCAGAAAATGGTAATCCTAAAAAACAGAACAAAATTAAAACAAGGGTTTTTTCAAAAAAACACTGCACACACTCTTGCATTCTCTCTGTCTTTTCTAAAAAAGGAATCATCATGTTATGTAGATTACTTGTTTTAAACCCCATTGAAACATACGATCCAATGCCTTCTCCAAACTTTGAGTTCCCAGTATTTGAAGCCGAAGAAGAAGGAGGTGAAGACATTCCAGATGAGATCTCTCAATTACTAAAAAATAAGGAGAAATCCATTCAACCTTACAAAGAACCGTTGGAAATAGTCAATTTGGGTTCAGAAGAAGAGAGAAAATAAGTTAAAATCAGAGCACTACTCAATCCAACTGTCAAAAAAGGCTTGATAGAACTGCTCAAAGAATTTTCAGATGTGTTTGCTTGGTCCTACCAAGAAATGCCAGGGTTGGATACCAACATCGTGGGACATCATTTGCCACTGAAACCAGAATGTTCTCCGGTCAAACAAAAGTTAAGAAGGACTCACCCTAATATGGCCATCAAAATTAAGGAAGAAGTGCCGAAACAGATCGACGCAGGTTTCCTTGCCACCTCAGAATATCCTCAATGGCTAGCCAACATAGTTCCAGTTCCCAAGAAAGATGGGAAAGTCAGAATGTGTGTAGACTACAGGGATTTAAATAAACAAAGTCCAAAGGATGATTTCCACTACCACACATTGACATGCTAGTTGACAACACAACAAAATTCAAAGTCTTCTCCTTCATGGATGGATTTTCAGGCTATAACCAAATCAGAATGGCGCCAAAAGACATGGAGGAAACTTCATTCATCACCCCATCGGGCACCTTTTTCTATAAAGTAATGTCGTTCGGTCTGAAGAACGCATGAGCAACTTATCAAAGGGCTATGACAACTCTGTTTCACAACATGATGCACAAAGAAATTGAAGTGTACGTCGATGACATGATTGCCAAATCTAAAACAAAAAAGGAACATGTGGAACACCTATCAAAGTTATTCCAGCGTCTGAGAAAATACAAACCCCACTTGAATCCCAATAAACGCACATTCAGTGTTGGTTCAGGAAAACTCTTGGGATTCATCGTCAGCCAAAAAGGAATTGAGGTTGATCCCGACAAAGTTAAGGCCATTCAAGAAATGCCTGCTCCAAGACTGAAAAACAAGTAAGAGGAATTTTGGGACGTCTGAATTACATCTCGAGATTCATATTTCTCATGACAGCGACATGAGCACCAATTTTCAAACTATTCAGAAAGAACCAAAGATGTATATGGACAGAAGATTTCCAAAAGGCTTTTGACATCATCAAAGAATATCTGTTAAAACCACCTATTCTGTCTCCTCCAGAGGAAGAAAGACCACTGATCATCTATTTAACAATCTTGGAAGACTCCATGGGCTGTGTGCTTGGCCAACAAGACAAAACAAGAAGAAAAGAGTCTGCTATTTATCACTTAAGCAAGAAGTTCACAGACTGTGAAACTCGATACACTATGCTCGAGAAAACTTGTTGTGCTATAACTTCGACAGATAAATGTCATCGCCAGTACATGATTTGTCACACTACTTGGTTAATCTCCGAAATGGATCCGATCAAGTATGTCTTTGAAAAGCCTGCTTTAACAGGAAGGATTGTCTGTTGGAAGATGTTGCTATCAGAATACGACATCGAGTACCATGCACAGAAAGCCATCAAAGGAAGTGTTTTTGCCGATCATTTGGCTCATCAATCGATTGACGATCACGAATCAATCAAATTTGACTTCCCAAACGAGGATGTAATGTACCTAAAAATGAAAGATTGTGTTGAACCGCTACCATACGAAGGACCAGAACCCGGATCCCAATGGGGACTAATTTTCGACGGAGCTGTCAACACTTACGGAAATAGAATTGGGGCAATCATTGTTACGCCTCAGGGTACCCATATTCCTTTCACCGCCAGATTGGCGTTCAAGTGCACAAACAATGAGGTCGAATATGAAGCTTGCATCATGGGTCTCAAAGAAACTATCGACTTAAGGATAAAGAATTTGGATGTGTATGGAGACTCAGCCCTGGTTATAACTTAGAACAAAGGAGAGTGGAACACATATCAATTGGGATTGATTCCTTACAAAGACTATGCAAGAAGGTTGTTACCCTTCTTCAACAAGATCAATTTTCATCACATTCCTCGTGAAGAAAATCACATGGCTGATGCACCGGCTACCTTATCCTCCATGATTAGTGTGAATCTATGGAACGACGTACCCAAGATCGAAATAATACGCCTTGATAGGCCCACTTACATATTTGCAGTGGAAGTCGTCATCAATGAAAAACCATGGTATCATGATATCAAATGCTTCCTTCAAAGAGAGGAGTACCCGCCTGAGGCATCAAGAAAAGATAGGAAGACTCTCAGAAGATTGGCTGGCAACTTCTTCCTGAACAATGATGTGCTCTACAAAAGATACTTCGACATGGTTTTGCTCAGATGCATGGACAAAAACGAAACAAACATGTTGATGAAGAAAATTCATGAAGGCTCCTTTGGCACTCATGCCAACGGGCATACAATGGCAAGAAAAATTTTGAGAGCAGGATATTATTTTGGCTGACAATGGAATCTGATTGCTACAAGTACACGAGGAAGTTTCATAAGTGTCAGATATACGCCGAAAAAATTCATGTACCTCCAACGCATCTCAAAGTTGTTTCTTCTCCATGGCCTTTTTCTATATGGGGAATCAACATGATTGAACCCAAAGCTTCAAACGGACATCGTTTCATCCTGGTAGCCATTGATTACTTCACCAAATAGGTCAAAGCAGCATCATACACCAATGTGACCAGACAAATGGTAGTCCAATTTATCAAGAATCATGTCATCTGTCATTATGGTGTTCCAATCCAGATCATTACTGATAATGGATCAAACCTGAACAACAAGATAATGAAAATATTATGTGCTGAGTTCAAAATTGAACACCATAACTCATCTCTCTATCGGCCTAAGATGAATGGAGCAGTAGAAGTAGCTAACAAAAATATCAAGAAGATCATTCAGAAGATGGTCGTAACATACAAAGATTGGCATGAGATGTTACCCTTTCCTCTTCAGGGTTATCGTACATCAGTCCGCACTTCAACAGGGGCAACCCCTTTCTCTCTAGTATATGGCATGGAAGCCATGCTCCCCATAGAAGTAGATATACCATCAATAAGAGTCTTAATGGAAGCCAAGCTAACATAAGCTGAATGGTGTCAAAGTAGACACCATGAACTGATCCTGATTGAAGAAAAAAGAATGACGGATTTATGCCATGGTCAGTTATATCAATAGAGAATGAAGAAAGCATTCGACAAAAAGGTACGGCCTCGTGTATTCAGGGAAGGCAACCTCGTGCTCAAAAAGATCCAATCATTTCTCACTGATCCCAGGGGCAAATAGACTTCGAATTACGATGGCCCCTATGTTGTTAAGAAAGCCTTTTCAGGCGGTGCCTTGAGACTCACAACCACGGATGGAGAAGAGTTTACCTACCCCACAAATGTTGATGTAGTCAAGAAATACTTCGCCTAAATGAAATAAAAAAAAAAAAAACGTCTCGGTGGACTGAAAACCCGAAAGGGTGGTCCAGGAAAAAATTAGAGACATAAACAATAAAGATCCCGATGGAATGAAAACCTGAAAAGGAAATCTAGGAAAAAGTTAGGGATTTATGGCAAGTAACTGCATTCGACTAAAATTGGGTCATCAGAAATAACGTCATCTGTCATCCTCAATCAGAAGTCACCTTCAACGGAAGCTCGATAATACTCAGAATTCTAAGTTGGTAGAAGGATAGTGTTGTTATGTTTCAATGTAGCCCCTTTCCCTGTAAATTACCATTTTCTAAACTTTGTAATGCTCCATGGACTCACGCATTTGGGTGATTACCATTCTATCAATACAAATTTAAGCCCTTGTGCCTTTTGTTTGCAATTCTCATTTATTCTGCTTTACAAAATGACATTTTAAAATAGTTAACATTCTTGAAACACAAAAAGTGAATTTACCTTTGTTTTCAAATTTACTTCTGCTTTTAAAATAAAGATGGCAATTTCTTTTTTGATTAATGAACAACGAAGAGGAACATCAACAACTTCAAAATGCAGAGTCAAAATATTCCTTGTGATCAGTATATCCCGACTGGAGGATCAGATACTTCAGATTGATAAGATGGAGTACCCCACTTGTCACTCCCCAGGAGTCACATTTTGTTATTACCAAGAATATGAAAAGATCAGCAGCAGGAATTTGTTCCTTCAATAGATCAGTGATACTTTTTATCCCCCCAGAGTGGCCGAGTATCCAGTTGTACTCATCGTCAGTCCGTATGTCATGTCTGTTTTGTCAGCATAAGCATTTCATACACACATCATGCATAATAGATCCATATTCATATTCATATTCATATTCATATTGCATATCATATTTTAATCACTTTGGTCATATTTATCCCCAAGGGATAAGTGTCCTCTCTCCATTAGAGTTGTCAGTTTTTCTTGCCACACTCAGATATGATAAAATCCTGGTTTGAGTTCTTTCCTCATCAGGAAATGTATCGTCTAAACAATCTCTCTCCAGTTTATTCCTGGATTGAAATCGGTCCTCGACCACTTTAATAACTTGAACCTCTGAAAGGAAAGAAGACATTTAGTTATACACCTTTGAAACTTCACTCTTCACCATTAAAGATGATATTTTGCCTTGCCGGATTAAAGAAAATCCCCCACGGAAGCTTCTCAACAAAAGACTCTTGGCAATACGGACATCACATCCTCCAAGAAATATCTACCGATCGACAAACAAAGAAGTCTGTGTGTACCCCATAAATTCTCGATAAGTCAACAAATGGCAGTCTCTCCTCGAGAAGTCTGTCCTAATTTCAAGGAAGTCATTAGCACCTCAAAATCAAAAAGACATCGCCAAATAGCATTCCTTATTATAGCGTACGATTTTTGTCGGTGACGCACCCACCTTACCGCAATGGTTGGAATTGGGTGTTACTTTCTGATTTCTTATTTATCCTATGAAGCTGGAAAGGAAAGGGAAGATATCTAAAACTAACCTTGCAAGCAAATGTTTTCTTTAACAAATGCTAAGAGATTGGGAATCGAGGTCAGGTTATACAAAGGGAAGCTATTAACGCCCAGTGTATATATGGTTATCCATAAGCCTTTCATTGCATGTTTCTCTGTTAATTTGAAATGCTTTCTTATGTTTATCTGCTGTAGCTTGGGAAAGTTTCTCCTTTGGGAGAATTGAGAGAATGTGTTTTTGTGGTTTTCGAGTTTTCTGTTGTTTTTGGTAAGGTATTGAACCTAAAGTCTTTAATTTGTGTGCTCACTAAGATTTCGCATTCTTATGCCTACGTATTCCCATAAAGAGATTTTGGAAATCAGAGAAATCGTAGTTCCTCCTATTTCTATGGGAAGAAAATGTTTGGTGTCTTGTTTAAAGCCCAAGATTGAAGCTATCTGAGTATTTGTGTCTTGTTCAAAGTCCAAGATTGAAGATAAAGGGGTGACTGAGAGAGAATTTGTCATCTCTAAAGGGAGAACATCTCACCTATTCATCACAAAAGTTGAGTAATTGGTTATAAGGGAAATTACTTTAACTGGGACATGTGAATCCAGTAATGCCATAATTTCCTTTATAAGAGGGATGTCATGAAGGAAGAAAGCTTTAAATCAGTGTATAGCAATGCCACTTTTTCCTTTATGAATCTTTCATGCTAAGAGAGGGACATTGGCTTGGATGTATGGAATCTAGAGGCTTGCCACTTACAACAGTTAGATGAAAGATAAGTTTTTAGCTAGGATATAGGAGGGACTCCAGCTTGGATTTTGAATCAACAAGTGTTCCACTTACAACAATTATCTGGAAAAAGTTTTGATTGTTTGTTTTGAAATGTGATGTATAGAGGAAATATCCTTCTACAGAGTAGACTCATGGTCTCATCTAAGGGGATGTTGATTTTTGTGTGCCTTGATCAAAGCCCAAGGTTGAAGCTAAAAGAAAATGACTCCAATAGGGAGGGTTTTATATGTCTTGTACAAAGCCTAAGATTGAGGCTGACTGACTCCACTGGGAAAATTCTTATATGAAGCCTAAGAAGAGGCTATCTTTTGCTGAGGATTATTAAAATCCAGGAGCAGGTCCAAATTGTGTTGGGGAATCCAAAAGTTTTACTCTTGCTGGGAATCAGGGAAAAGTTAGAGTATCAGATGCCATGAGGCTTTGATTCTACTGGAGATTTATTGATGGTAAATTGACTCTGGTTGGGATTTATTAAAATGAAAGCTTAAGCCTTGTTAAGGGGGAGGGTCAGAGGAGTTTAAAAGTTGAGTTTGAAAACCTATGGAGGTTTTAACTCTACTGGAGACTTAGTGTATTGGTATAATGATCAGGGTTTTTCCTATGCTTTTAGGAAACTTGAGGGTTTGTGTGAGATCAGAAAGGAGATGAGACTTTCCAAGTCTACTTGAATGAAGGCCAAGAGGAGGCTGAGACTGTCTAAGTCTCTCAAGAAGTGGTAGGCTGTAGTGTAGAGAGACATCTTTGTATGATGCCTAAGAGGAGGCTGAAGGTTTAAGGGATGAAGATCAACCCTAAAATGGTTTTTATGTTTTGGGATTCTGACTCTCCTGATGATTGAACTAGTAGAGATGACTAATTTCTATCATATGCCTTTAGGAGGCCTTTGGGTCCTTGTACTAAGCCCAAGAGGAGGCTGTGGGGAACTTCTAAGAAGCCTCTAGGTCCTTGTACTAAGCCCAAGAGGAGGCTGGGGATGCTTTTAGGAAGCCTGTGGGTCTAAGCCTAAGAAAGTTTCAAGAAAGGTTTCACCGGGAATTAATCCTTTCTCTGCTGAACAGTTCTAAGGTTTGAAGAAATTCAAGAGAGGTTTCATCGGGAATAATCCTCTATGGGGAAATGAATTTCTTGTACACATATATATTTCAAAGTTTTACAGTCTTGAGAAAAGTTTCACCAGGAATAATGCCTTTCTCTGTTCCATATTGTATAAGTCCAACAGGAGGCAGACTGTATAGGGAATTTCCTATGAGGGACTAGTTTTGACTATGTTGTAAAGTAACCTCTAGTTTGACCTAAACATAGACCTAACTGTTGGAGAAAAATCTAAGCAAGATATGCACAATTATATACAGACAATTAGATTGACAAATATATAAGAAATATGCACTGAGAAAGATGTGAGGACTTACCTTCTGAGAAGCAGCCCAAGTGTATTGTGATCTGTTGTATTGACTACAACTGTATTGCCTCTTTTAGGGTTTCAAGAAATTGAAGAAAGTTTTGAAAGAAACAACATTGAATTTGAATTTGAATTAATAGAAAATTTGTTTGGAATAATGTTTGGGGCTTATAACTCAAAGAGAGGCCCAAATCACTTATTTGAAAACATTGATCGCACTGTGATACCGAAAGATGTTGTGGGACTTATACTATAGTAGAGGCCCAAAAATTGTTTTTGTACAATGGGGTTTGGGTCTTACACTCTATTAGAGGCCCAAAAGTGTTTTGAAGAAAGAAAAATGGGGCTTATACTCAAGGAGAGGCCTAGATAATTTATTTGAAAAGGTGACGATCGCGTCGTGATTTTAAAACCACAGAGCGACTTATACAATGACTGGGGCCCAAAATTATTTATGTACAAAAGGGACGGGTCTTACACTCTATTAGAGGCCCAAAAGTTTATTTTTATACAAGAGATGGGGCTTATAGCTCAAGGAGATGCCCAGATGATTAACAGCGATCACACCGTTTATTTTGAAAATCGTATCAGGACTTATACAATGACTGAGGCCCAAAAATGGTATATTTACAAAGGGGATGGGTCTTACACTCTAATAGAAGCCCAAAAGTGTTTCAAATGAAGTTTAAAAAAATCAAAATTAGGAGAAAACCCTAATTTGAATTTAAAATATAATTTTCAAAGGAAATTAAATAAAAAATGATATTAAATATCAAATATATTCAAAAACAAGTTTTCAACTTTTAAAATATTTTGAAAAATCATGTTTAATCACATGAAAGCTTGAAATTCAATTTAATTTGAAAATTCAACGTGGAAATCTCATTTAAAAATGTTTGAAAACAAATAAAAATGAAATTATTTACAAAAATTCCAACTATATTAAATAAATAATATAAATTTGATTTCTTTTGTAGAATAAAATATTTCAACATTTTTGTGAATTTTGAAAAAAAGAATCAATAAAAAATAATTAAAATTGAAGGAGAAATTAATTTTGAGATTAATTAAGAAAATGATGAAAAATAAGAAAAATAGCAAAAAAGGAGAGGGAACCAAAAATGGTCTGGGTGGGTGTTGAACCCACGCCATCTAACCAAACAAACACACGCTGCTACCACTGGGGTGGTGATACATCTGTGTATCAAAACCACCCCATATGCATATAAGGGTGACCTAATTTCTAGGCCAGGCTAAGGCAAAAACCAGATTTTGGGGTATTTGCAAGAAGGCCATAACTTCTTCATTTCTCCATGAAATTGGATGAAATTTAGAAGGATCCTACCTAGAATTTCATGAGGAATCCAATGGTGGTCTTAGAATTTTCTAAAGATGCCTACATTTTAAAACCCGATAGTGGTTTCAAAATAGGCCAAAATTTGCAAGTTCTATGCGACCACTTCATACAAGCAATAATAGCATGGTAAATTGGTTCAAACACTACACATATGATATGTATGACATGTTCATGATCAATGGACATCAAAGCATTGCATATTTTAAAGAGTTCAAGTTGTTATGCACTTACCTCTTGAAGCTCCTTGTGCTATCTTTCAAAATACTTGTACCAGAAGTAATCTAATGCCTTAGACACTCTTGATGGATCCCTTATAAGCTTTTAGGATGATCAAAACTAGCTGGAAACCTTAGGAACAAGAACTGGCTCTGTCTTGCAAAAGTGGCAAAAGTGACCAAAATGGTAACTCACTCAAATGGTGTTACAGTTGAGGGACACTTGTTAGAACAACTTAGGGATGATATTTGGAGAGTATTTGAAGTGTTGTTTGGCTTTGAAAGTGATTGGATGAAGACATGGCTTGAAAAGAGCAAAAAAGTCAAAATTTGAGGTTTTGGAGGTTGACTTTCTGGTTTTGGTGTTGTACAATGAGGATGAAGGTTTGAACACCTCCAATAAATGATTTATGATGTGTTTGGATAGTTATTTGAGTGGTTTTTACTCTGGTTTCAAGAATCCCCAAATTGCTCCATTGTGACATGAAATTGAAGTAAGAAAGGGAAAGTGAGAAAACAAGGATTTGGTATTATTTTGGTGTGGTTTAAAACATCAGAAATGACCTCTATTTATAGTAGAGGAAGTTTGTTTTTGGAGGAATAGTGAATGGGGGCTAGTTCACTCTATTATCCAATGGATATGCCCATGTATCACTTAAATGCCAAGGTACCAAGTCTTCTCTTAGCCATTGACTTGAGTTGGTCTTGGTAGCTTTAGGTATTATGAATTTTGAGTCAATCTTAACTCAATTGGACTGATATGGCTTGGTTCATGACAGCTCTATGTTCCACATCAATGCCAAATGACAAAACTTGATTTTTGGATTTGCAAACTTGAATGATCACATGCCAAAGGATAGAATCCTTGCCTTAGGGTCCAAGTTTGCAGGTTCTTCATGATTGACTGAGATTCTTGTTGAATTTGGATGAGGATCAGTCTTACATAGTCACCAAAATTGGACTAAAAAATTGTGTGTTACAAGTAATGCACAAAATCTGTCTTGGAAATCAGTTTGAGCAAGGCATGTTTCAATGCTTGTAACTTCTTTCTCAAGTTGAATTAATGGGAGTTCTTGTACTCTTTGAAAAGCATGTATCTCCTACTTTAACTTTGATGTCCAACTTTGGTCTTGAATCATCTTGGATCATAATGAAAAATGGCCTCAAAGTTGGTGAAAATGCAAAACAAATTTTGTCCAAAATTTCACTAAGTGTTGGAAAAATGGCCATTTTCACATTTTGTGATTTTGATCAATCTATAACTCAAAATCCATGAGGATTTTGAATCTGATGTAGTTGACAATTTTGAAGTAGGTAATGAGAGCTTTCATTTGAAATTTGGATGGAAGAAAAAGGTTGCTTGGATCACAAGTTATGGCCTTGCAAAGTTGGGTATAAATCACTTTTTTTTTTCATAACTTAGTGAAATTTCAAGTTTCTTATGGTTGCCCCTTTTGCAAGAAACCCAACTTTTCTTAATTTTTATTGATGTATGATGATCCAAACCATAAGTTAACATTGTTTTTGACTCAAGGAAGCCTTGTTTGTCAAAAAATTCAAAAAGTCAAACTTGATTTTTGGCACAGTTGACTTTTTGTCAAATGAATTTCAAACTTGGCGATCCTCTATGAAATCAAGTCCTTGACCTAATTCAAACCTAATGGATGAATTCCTTAGGTGTTTTAGAATGTCTTGAATCATATCCCAAGGTTTGGGATCATGTCTTGGTCAAAAGTCAAAGGTACAGTTGACTTTTCATCAAAAAACCCTAATTGGTCTAGATGAATTTGAATCCTTGTACTTGCTCATGAACCAAGTTCTTTGGGTCAATCCAATCTTATAAATGGATCAATATGATGTATTGGAGGTCTTTAAAACACTTCTTGAGGTCTTGGCTCATGCATTGTTCCAAAAGTCAACTTAGGGGTGAATTAGGTCAAGAAACCCTAATTCCTGATTTTTTATGAATGCATCCCCTGAGGATATTTTGAACTTGTGATTGGATCCATGAGGTCCCTTTTAGCTCCTTGGGTCATTTTTTGAAGTATTGGCTCATGCCCAGATGAAAATTTCTCTCTGGAGGCCCTGGTCGACCAAAACCCTAATTTGGTGACATTGGTGATCTTGAGGCTTGATCCACTTGAAATGTTGCATTCTCATGCTTAATTCTTGATATGGGAGACATCTTGATCCTTCATGGATGTTTGAGAGACTTGACAAGTTGAGGATCATGTCCATTCTTGATTTATCCTTTGTCTAAATACTCTGAGAGGGCTCAAAACCCTAATTCTTGATTGTAGTGAATGCTCAACAATCTTTGAGAGGATTGATAAGGCATGAAGGTACATCCATATTGTGATGATGATTTGCACAATGATGGGAAATCTTATGGTCAAAATTTGGGGTATGACAAATGCCCCTATTTAATCTTCTTGGTCCTGAAGGTGTGAATGGCGAAGAGGTTCGGACATTCAAGGTAACAGAGGATTAAATATTGGAAACCCGAAATTTTGACTGTGGTTATGAATGGTAACAGTTTGCTAATCCATCTTCTTTTGCTGAGAAATTCTACTTAGAAAATGGTAAAACTTCCCCTCGATCCTGTTCTTCAGCTATGGAACTGGTCTTAGTTTTTTTGGAGAAATAAACTTCCCCTCGATCCTGATCTTCAGCCAGGGAACTAGTCTCAGTTTCTTGAAGAAATAAACTTCCCCTCGATCCTGGTCTTTAGCCATGGAACATGTCTCAGTTTCTTCTTGTCGAGTTGCTTCCTCGAAAAGGAACGCTATTTGTAGCGTTCTTCATCAAACTTCTCGCCAAGTTTTACTGGGGAAACGCTATTTGATGGAAAAATATTTGATGTCAGACTTGCTGGGGAAACCCATTTGTCTGAACTGCAGCAGTGTGCAAACTTCTCCGTGGGAGACGCTATTTGTCAACCTTATCGGGGAAAGTAAGTCTCTTGAGAGATTGCTTGTTGCTTGGTGATATTACATCATACTTTTCTTCGAGACCTTTTTCGGAGAAATGCAATGTGATGTAATCCAATTTTGAGGTGCAGATGACTTTATTAGAAACAATTTTTCGGAGAGAAACCACCGTATTACCGAGAGTCTTTTGGTGTAAAGGCTTTCTCTGGGGATTTTCTTTAATCTGGGAAAGCAAAATATCATCTTCAATGGTGAAGTGTGATGTTCCAAAGGTGTTTATCCGAATGACTTCTTTCCTTTTAGAGGTTCAAGCTATCAAAGTGGTTGAGGATCGATTTCAATCCAAGAATACACTGAAGAGAGATTGTTTAGACGGTACATTTTCCTGACGAGGAAAGAACTTAGACCGAAATTTTGTCCTGTCAGACGCAGAAAGGAAAACAGGCAACTCTATCGGAGAGAAGACGTTTATCACTTGGGGATGAGTATGACCAAAGTGATATTAATGCAACATGTTATGAATATGAATCAATTATGCATGATGTATGTATGTTTATGCTAACAAAACAGACACGACATATAGACTGGTGATTATTCAACTGGATACTCGGCCACTCTGAGAGATGGAGGAATCACTGAAGATTCTGAAAGTTGTACTTTTGCTCAGGAATAGGGATTCCTGTATTCGTTCCAGTTTTTGGAAGTACAAACCTGCTAGTCATAGAAATCCGTTCTTGTTCTTTAGAGGTGGACCCTATTGGGGAGAAAAAACCATCAATTGGTTTTCAAAGGTAAGAACTTTGCCGAGGATAATAGATGGATCATTCCTTCTGAAATAGTTGATCCTTTATTCAGGGTGCACTGGTCAAAAGGAATACTTTGATTCTGTATTTTGAAGTTAGATCACTACCGGAGGCAGTCGATATTCCTTTTTGTGCTCATTAATCGAAAAGAGATTGCCATCTTTGGTTTAAAAGTAAAACTTGAACTTTTCGTTTCGAAAAAGTAAATTCATTTTTGTTTCAAGAATTGTTGATCATATTAAAATGTCATTCTGTAAAGCAAAATAAATGAGAATTGTAAACAAAAGGCACACGGGCTCAAATTTTATTGATAGAATGGAAATCAGCTTAATGCGTGATTCCATGGAGCATTACAAAGTTTAGAAAATGGTAATTTTAAGGGAAATGGGCTACATTGAAACTTAACGACCTCTATCCTTCCACCAACTTTGAATTCTGGACATTCTGAACTTTTGTCGAAGATGACCTTGACTTGAAATTTTCCCAACGGATGGGGTAGGTAAACTCCTCTCCATCCATGGTTGCGAGTCTTAAGGCACCACCTGAGAAGGCTTTCTTAACAACATAAGGGCCATCGTAAATCGGGGTCCATTTGCCCCTGGAATTAGTGAGATATGATTATATCTTCTTGAGCACGAGGTCTCCTTCTTTGAAAACATGAGTTCGGACCTTTTTGTCAAACGATTTCTTCATTCTTCGTTGATACAACTGACCATGGCACAAAGCCGTCATTCTCTTTTCTTCGATTAGATTTAATTCATCGTGTCGGCTTTGACACCATTCAGATTCTGTTAGCTTGGCTTCCATCAATACCCTGATTGATGGTATCTCTACTTCTATGGGGAGCACTGCCTCCATGCCATATACTAGAGAGAAAGGGGTTGCCCCTGTTGAGGTGCGGACAGATGTGCGATAACCTTGAAGAGCAAAGGGTAACATCTCATGCCAATCTTTGTAGGTTACAACCATCTTCTGAATGATCTTCTTGATATTCTTGTTATCCGCTTCTACCGCTCCTTTCATTTTAAGTTGGTAGGGAGATTGTAGCGTGCGATTTTTGTCGGTGATGCGACCACCTTACCGCAATGGTTGGAATTGGGTACTACTTTCTGATTTCTTATTTATCCTATGAAGCTGGAAATGAAAGGGAAGCTATCTAAAACTAACCTTGCACGCAAATGTTTTCTTTAACAAATGCTAAGAGATTGTGGGGTCCGGGGTCAGGTTATACAAAGGGAAGTTGTCAATTACCCGGTGTATATATGGTTATCTGTAACGCCCTGATTTGGCTAATCGTATTTATTTATTTCATTTATGTGAATTTTGTGAATGGTGTGAATTTATGGTATTTTACCTGCTAATTGAATTAATTGGTTAATTTCTCTGATAGGTAAAATATTTGCATTAAATTATATTTTTCTTTTTAACTTTTATTGCACGATATGTTTTTCATCGGTATGTTTATTTTGTATCGCGTTTTGAGAGCATTTGGGAGATATTTGGGCGTAAGGGTAAAATGGTCATTTGATTAGTTAGATATTTTAGAAAATATAAGTTATTTTGTTTATAAGAGAAAGAGAGAAATAGAGAGAAAAGGAGAAAGAAGAGAAAGAAAAGAGAAAAGAAGAGAAGGGAAAGAAAAGGGAAAGAAGAGGAGAGAAAGAGAGGAGAAGAGAAAATAATCAAAACAAAGCTTGGATAATCGTTTAATCGGGTAAGGGTGCGAAACTCGGTTATTATATGCTTGTGTATAAATATGTATGTGTGTGTTTGAATGTTTACTGGTTTTCCATAGTTTTCATTTCTAGGTTGAAAATGAGAAAAATGAATAGAAGTCGATGTTTTTACGGACGAAAGTCGGAATAAGTCGCGTAGTAGAGTTGAGTGATGTTAGGCTGTGATTGAGTATGATAGTTGGATTGAAATTGGTTGTTTTTATAACTTTTACATTTTTGATATATATATATATATATATATATATATATATATATATATATATATTGATGAATTTAGTTGAATTGGAATTGTAATCGAGTGGAATGTGTTTGGATATGTCTGGTATTATTGTTATGGAATGTTATTTAATCGGTTGATGTTGTTGGTCTGATCCCGAGTCCTTTAATCGGGTTTTGGTTGGATATTCTGTCATTAAAACAGAGTTTTTGTGGTTCTGCAACAGTGTTAACCGGTTAACCAAATGTGTTAATCGATTAACACATGAAAATTTGGTGTTTCACGTTAGTTTTTCAACTGTTAACCGGTTAACCAAATGTGTTAACCGATTAACCAAAATGTCTCTAGCCCCTGTAAGTCGTCGGTTAACCGGTTAACCAAATGTGGTAACCGATTAACCAAGGCAAAATTTTAAAAATCCAAAAACTTTAAAAATTCATATCTTTCGAACCGTAAGTCCATTTTGGCCTCCGTTCGAAGCGATAGGAAGCTAATGAGATGTTCTTTCTTATAAAAATGGTTTTCCGATTAGTGGCCGATTTAATTGTGTCGGGAATTTGGAAACGTATCGTTTTGTCGACTTTTACCGTCGTAATTGTGTGCGATTGATGTGTTATCATGCGATATGTTTTATATATATAACGTATAGCTTATGTGCTGTTATATGATGTGAACGCATGTGATGAAATGTTGTCATGATGGTTTGTGGCCTTATGGCAAATAAATGCATTGTTTTGAGTTTGATTGCAATGCATGATTATTGATATTGAGATGGTTCACATGGTTATATATGTATATGCATTTGATTGTCATGAGTCATTGTATGCCAAGCATCATGATATGCATCTTGTGATGTCATGTGTCCTTGTGGGGTGTGAGTGACGAAACGATTCCAAAGGGAATCTACTGTAACGGTCGTGAGCCTTATACAAAGAGGACCTAAAGCGATGTTATAGACGATCTTGAGCCTTATACAAAGAGGACCTAAAGCGATCGGATCATGAGCCTTATACAAATAGGACCTAAAGCAATCCATAAACTTCATGAGCCTTATACCAAGAGGACCTAAAGCGACGGGGAACATCGTTTGCTTGATTGGGAGTTACACTAAGTAACAAGCAATGATTCCAATAATTCCTGAGTGAATTAATGATGAGAATGATGGATGGAATGGTACATCATGCATATAGTCGTTGTGTCGGTCTCTGTGCATTTGTATAAATCATGAATGGATTGATTATGTGGGGGAAATTGTGAATGGATTGATTATGTGTGGGAAATTGTGGATGGATTGATTATGTGTGGGAAATTGTGAATGGATTGATTACGTGTGGGAAATTGTGAATGGATTGATTATGTGTGGGAAATTGGATATGGATTGATTATGTGTGGGGAATGGTGAATGGGATTGATGAGTTGATATGCATTTGTGATAAATGTATTGAGCATGATTGATATGCTTTTGTGATGGATGCATGACTTATGAATTGTTTTGTTTTGTATTTGAATTATGGTATACGTGCTGGTGAGAATGTTTTTGCATGCGTATTTCATGTATTACATAATTTATGCAATTATATTATAATTGTGTTTCTCACCCTTCTGCTGGAATATGATTTTTATGGCATAATGCAGATTAGCTGCTGTAGAGGCGAGTGGAAAAGGTAGATCTTCATGTTGCTTAGATCTTTGGTGTCTGCTCTGATACGTAACACAGGAGTCGGGGGAAACGTTTTTGTTATTTATGTTTATATATGGGAATGTATATTCTTATAACTTGTATGTAAATTTTGATGTTATGAAGCAACTTATTTTGTAAAACGAGTCAATTATGGATCGTTCTGCTTTATTCCATAATTAAACTTTCCTTTTGTTGGAAAAAGTTTCCTGCTATTATTTATTCCATTTTGTGTTATGTATCAAAGTTATGAGCAGGTGGGTTATGTTTTTCTTAAATGTGGCATCCTTATTTCCGTCGAAAAGAATTCTTTTTTATTCACTCAGATTTAATTATGTATTATTTAGCGCGATGGGAAATGGGGGTGTTACAAGTAGTATCAGAGCAAGTCGGTCCGTCCGGCCAAGTTGTTGAGTCAGTTGGAGTGACAGTTGAATACTGTCGATGTTGTTTGTCCCTTAGTACGTGATAGGTGTGTGAAACACTGTCGGTGCTATCTGGTTTTCTAATCCTTTATCTGCAGGATTTAGAATGAGATCAGCGGGGGAGAAGCTTGTGCTTCTCCAAGTTGCTTCAGGTGTGGAGCATTGGCTCAGTGTGTTGTAGATTGCAAGATTGTAAGTATTATTTGGACAGTGTTGTTCCCGGTTCTGGAGGGAATGCGGAGGTAAGGTTTATGTCAACTAAAGATTTATGCCTTAGGTAGTTTTGTGCACAAGTTGAAAGAAATGCTATTATAGTTTGGTAAAGATGGTTTATGCCCCATCATGATTGTCGGCTGTCTATTGACAAATTAAGGAACTGACCACCCTTAATCTCTTATTGATAGTAGACGGAATTATGTTGGCTGGAATAGACGTGTCTTTCCGGCTTTGATAGTGGGTGCAATGATTTTTGGAATTAAGGAAGTGTCTACAGATTGTTTTGTTGAGTCGATGAAGATTCTAATATCGGAAGATGAGATGGATTAGAGGTTTTGGTATGTTGGTCCCGTTGGGAAGTCATTGAGAGAGAACGATTGGGTATTTGAAATTCTGGTATCAGACGTGTGATGATAAGGTGCGATATCACAACAACACACTCTGCACAATGGACAACAATAACAGTAACAAAGCAACACAAGGAATTGTTGACCCAGTTCGGTTATGACCAACCTACTCTGGGGGCTACCAAGCCAGGGATGGAATTCACTACTTGTAGATATAATTTACAGACTCAACAACCCGTTGACAATCTCCTAAACTTATACTCTACTAATGACTTCCTACCTAAGAAACCACCTAGGTATGAGAACACCACTCAATCCCTTACAAACACTCAAAGAAACCACTTTGAGTACCCTTGATCTTGCTTCCTAGCTTCGATCAAGCAACCACTCTCTATTGCTTCACAGCTTCTAGAGAGGACAGAAACACAACACCTATTCAAACCCTAGAATAGTGTAAATACAAACACTCTAAACAAACTCTAGATACTAAGCCTCCAGCTCCTGATCTTCTGAATGTTTTCTGTACCTTTTCCTTTGGTCTTGTGCGCTTTATATAGCTCCTTGAATTGGTCTTGGACTTGCTATAATATCTCCCAGATTTGTTATTTAAAACTGAATATTTAAAACAGATTTTCTCCTAAAATCTTTTTAAATCTTCAACCTTTTAAATCTCCTACAAATCTGCACCAGATCTCCTATGCAGCAGAAAATATCTATCCCAAGATATTCGCATCCAATGAGACAGCTTGCTCTCCACATTTCCAGCTAACACACAAACCCTAACAACATCACAGCCTGCTGTTGTTAATTCTGCAGATCTGATGTTACAACATTGCCATGTGACATCAGACATCCAACTTCAGCAAATACAT
This sequence comes from Lathyrus tuberosus, assembly GCA_022829125.1. Lineage (NCBI taxonomy): Eukaryota > Viridiplantae > Streptophyta > Magnoliopsida > Fabales > Fabaceae > Lathyrus > Lathyrus tuberosus. The sequence goes on from JALAZF010000390.1 coordinate 5,573,887, forward strand.
ACTTAACACAGCCCAGTGTTAAACTTCAATGTTCCAACATCACCACGTTGACATCAACATTGAATATACTTTGTTTTACCAAAATTCCAGCCAATCCAAGAACTAACAATCTCCCCCTTTGGCTAATTTTGGCTAAAACAAACTCTGTACTATGCACCATCAGAGACTTTAGCAGCGGAAAAACTTCAATCAATAATTTTGAACTCTTCATCAGCAGCAGTTTGACAATTTTCATAGTCTTCATAACTTGATCTGCTGCAGCACCATCTTCATTATTGACAACAGCCAATTGGCGCTCCCCTTCAAAAATATAAACCAACGTCACAGCTGTTCAGTAGCTCACAATGTGCAACACTTCTCCCCCTTGATGTCTGCTTGGCTACACTCTTCAAATGCTATGATATCTTCACTAGCTCAGTCTAAACTCCCCCTCAATAACTGCATCAACACTTTTCAACTAAACACCTTTTACTTTTAGCAGCATCAATTTCTCTTCATGGCAATTTTTAACTCTCCCCCTTTTTAGCCATAATTAGGCAAGCTTCAAACAGAAGCCCTATGAACTACAATCAGTACACCCTAGCTCTCATTGTTAGCCTCACAGTTAGCAACCAGGTATAACAAATCATAGAAGGAAACCAAAAACATAAACAGGTGCATATAACAGCACAATATTCAAATTACATAACCAGCATAGAAAGTGCAAAAAAAAAACTAAACTAAAAACTAAAACTACTATCTAATAACAACAGATGGAGGTTAGTCTTCATCTGAGCTGGTACCATCAGCATCTTCATCACCCTCATCTGACCTGGAATCCTCAGTGTCGCCATTCCCATTATCTCCCCCCTGTTCCAAGTCTTTTATCATCTGCTCAATCTTTTCTTTTCTAGCCAGACTGGTATTAATCACAACATCCAAGTCTTTGCGGGTTGCCTTCAGCTCTGCTAGCAAATCAGCCTTGGAAGTTTTCTTCTTGATACCTGCATTTGATGTTGACACAATATCTGCAACATGGCTTCCCATAAACAATTTCTGATGCAAGGATAATGGAGACTCCCTCTTGCATGCTTTATATGCACAAGTCAATAATCCTGGTTGTTGATCTAAGATCATTCCACAGATAAGGGAAGGGAATGATATAGGCATTTTGATAGCATTGGTGGCACCATGCTTCACTACTTGATCAAATATATAGCTTCCATAGTTGAACTTGACCTTTTTCCCTACACCATAGATGAACCTTCCTAATCCCACAGTTATGGTGGTTTTGTGATTAGTAGGTACCCAGTTAGTCGCACCAATTATGTACAAGATAGCATACTTGATACTGAGTTTGCTAGCGGTTAATTTATTTTTCAGTGGCCACACTTTAACTTGAGTGGCAGTGATCTCTCTACACACTTCATTATCAGTCACCTCCAGCTCACACTCCTCTTGCTCATCTCTTCCCAGATATTTGTTGACAGTACTAGGAGAGAAGTCAATACACTGTCCCCTAACAAACACCTTCATGTAGTTCACACTTCTATTGTCAGAAATGTCTAAGGGAATGTTGACAACAAATTCCATAACAAGTCCACTATAGCACTTAGAGAATCTGGTCACAGTCTTTAGTAGTCCAGCACTATGAATGAGGTCCATAATTTCTTTCATCTCCAAGACATCCTTTTTAAGCTCCCTTTCCAGAGCTAACCTCCTTTGGCACACAAACTTCCACAAGGAAGCACTGCTCGCATAATGAAAGGATATGTTGTCCACTGGCACTTTAGGGACCTTATCAAAACTTTTCTTTAGAATGGTCTTTCTGACTGGTGTGATGTCATGGACATCTTCCTTAACTTCACCCTCAGACTCAGATTCTTCTCTAATCTTTCTCTTTTTGGATGGTGTAACAACCTTGCTCCAAGGTTTTGTGGGACCAACAACAGTTTTCTTCTTTCCTTCAGTAGGCTTCTTAGGAGAGGATTCATTAGTCTTTCCTTTCCTTGTCTTTAGTCTCTTGGCAATACTTGGAACAGCATTTCCAATGACTTCATTATCAGATAAGTCAACCACATTGATCACGTCCTCATTCTTTTCTTCTTCAGGAGTAGTTCTATCATTAATTTCCTCATGCACATCTTCTTCTTCCCTTCCTCTTTCGGAATCCTCAATGACAGACACAGCAAGTCTATGAAGATCAGTTTATTCTCCTTGCATGCCTACCTTTTCTGCTGGCATCTGATTCAACGGTACAGAAATTTCTTTCACAGGTATTCCTTTGTCCAGTATTTTGGTTGCCAGATTACCCATACTCTTGTCAACATCAAACTTTTCTACCACAGTTTGAGACGTGGATGACCTAGGTGTTGATTTATCACTAAATAGGATACTAGTAACCAGCTTCTTTGTTTCAGTATTTTTAAAAGTAGTTGCGGCCCTTTTAGAAGCAAGTTTAGATGGTCTAGGTTTACCTGACTCTGGTAACATTATGGAGATGGGATGTATATTAAGAGCTTCGTCTTCAGAGTACTCATCTGTAGAAACCCTAGCGTTATTCCGCGATGAACTTTTTGAAGGAGAAGATGTCTGCTTTGACATGGTTCCTTTGAGGGAGTATAGATTGAGATGATTCTTCTTGTTGAAGGAGACGAACAGAAGAGAGATATGAGTTTTGATGAACTATGATTTTGCTATAATAGGAAATGAGGGTCTGAGGTAAGGCGCCAGATTTTGTGTACTCTTTAAAGACCAATTACTAATTTTCTCCCTCCATAAAGACTTTCCTTTTAAAAAATTCACATCAGGATTCATTAACTCTGAGTGATCTTTCAGCATCCTGACGTCATAGTCTGATGTTATAACATCAACCTGAACATCATTAGTTGAACTACCTTCAAGAGAAATCCACTGATATCAGTTGTCTTTGGTTCTGGCACCCTTCATAACAACCTGATTATGCTCATCAGAAACCACACACTCATGCTTAGTGTAGTTTACCTTGTTGCCTTCATCACACAACTGGCTTATGCTGATCAAATTAGCATTTAAACCACTGACAACCAGAACATTATCAAGTTCTGGTCTACCATCACCTTGCACCTTCCCAACTCCTGCAACAACACCTTTTTCTCCATTGCAAAAAATAACCTCATGAGAGGGACAATGACTGACTTCAGCAAACATGGATCTACATCCAGACATGTGCTTGGAACACCCACTGTCAAAATACCATGTTCCTTCTTCAAACTCTTTGTCAGCCATGTGAGCCAATAAGCACTTCACCTTCTCCTTAGGTACCCATTGTTTACCAACTTTGGGCCTGTACTCTCTCCATCTGTTTTGAGGCTAAGGGTATCCATGCAGCTTGTAGCAAGAGTACTGCATATGTCCAAACCTTCCACAATAAAAGCATCTCACCCTTTCATCTCTGACTCTTCTGCCATGATGAGATTGCTTAGGCTGCCATCCATAATGTGGTCTCCTCCTATCATAACTGGCCTGCCTTCTATTATGCTGGTATCTTCTCCCATAAGAAGGATGAGAATGTTGTTTCCTAGATTGTCTCCCATGATGGTGTGGCTTTCTTCTTCCATAGATATGAGGAACAACATTGGTGTAACCATATCCATAACCATACCAGTTTTCCTGATGTTGAGACACCTGATGAGACATGTGCTGTTTGAACTGAGCAGCTTGCATGCTCTTGTGGTATTGTGGGGGCATATACTGACTAGCTCCTTGTGGCTGCTTTCTCTCCTGATTAGGACCAGTCTTCTTCTCAATCTTCTTAGGTTGTGAAACATCAGCTTTCTTAGGTGTAGGATCCTGCTTCTTTGGCTGATGTTGAGACAAGAGTTGTGACACTTCCTTCTTTGAACCTGAAGTGCTTTCTTCTGAAGTTCCCTTATAACCTATCCCAGCTTTGTCTCCAGCAGCTTTTTCTGTCTGAAGGATCTTATCAAGTGTGTCTATTCCACAGCTCAGCATCTTAACAGACTTGGTCATTTGATCAAGGTGAGCTCTAACTAGTACAACTTCATTTTCCAGGTCAGCTTTTTCATTCTCTAGCTGAGCAATCTGTTGCTTATGGCACTTGTTTTCTTGACAAATCTCAGCACTTTTTAAACACAGCTCTTGATAGGTAGATGCTAACTCCTCATAAGTTATTTCTCCATCACTAGAATCATCATCAGAACCAACAGCTCCTGTTAATGCTCTAACATGCTTTGCTGACTCACCTTCACTTTCACTATCAGAGTCAGACCAGGAAACTGTCATGCCCTTCTTCTGCTTTTTCAAGAAGATGGGACATTCTTTCTTGACATGTCCATACCCTTCACACTCAAAGCACTAAACTCCTTTATCTTGGTCAGTTTTCTCTTCATCCTTCTCTTTTGACTTGCCGGTGTCAGAAGATATGTTCTTGACATTAGGCCTGGAGTTATTATTCATTCTCTTGAACACTTTGGTGAACTGTCTTCCCAACATAATTATGGCCTGAGATAGATCCTCCTGGGATTCAGAACTCTTCCCTTTCTCTTCTGCATCATTTGACACCAAGGCTATACTCTTTGGCTTCTTTTCTGGTTCTTCCTCATTCAACCCAAGCTCAAAAGTTTGAAGAGATCTAATGAGCTCATTAACTCTCATCTTGCTGATGTCTTGTGATTCTTCAATGGCAGTTACCTTCATCTTATACTTCTTAGGTAGGGACCTAAGGATCTTCCTAACAAGCTTTTCATCTGACATCTTCTCACCAAGAGCACTGGATGCATTAGCCAGCTCCAGAACATTCATGTGGAAGTCATGAATGGTCTCATCTTCCTTCATCTTCAGGCCTTCAAATTTTGATGTTAAAATCTGAAGTCTTGACTTCTTGACTCTAGATGTTCCTTCATGTGTAGTCTGTAAAATATCCCACGCTTCCTTAGCAACTTCACAGGTATTGATTAACCTGAAGATATTCTTATCCACTCCATTGAAAATTGCATTTAAAGCTTTGGAATTTCCAAGGGCTAGCTCATCTTCCTCCTTTGTCCACTCTTCTTCTGGCTTTGGCTTAGAGGTGCCTTCTTTATCTTTGCCAGCATCATCTTTCTCACACACAACAGGTGCTTTCCATTCTTTAATAATGGCCTTCCATGCCCTGCTGTCCAAGGATTTTAAGAAGGTAGTCATCCTTGGTTTCCAATAATCATAATTGGATCCATCCAAAATAGGGGGTCTGTTGACGAATCCTCCAACTTCTTTGTCCATCTTTACACCAGAAAGTAACTTCCCTAGATCTTACCCAGAGACAGACAGGATGCCTGCTCTGATACCAATTGAAATTCTGGTATTAGATGTGTGATGTTAAGGTGCGATGTCACAACAACACACTCTGCACAATGGACAGCAATAACAGTAACAAAGCAACACAAGGAATTGTTGACCCAGTTCGGTTACAACCAACCTACTCTGGGGGCTACCAAGCCAAGGATGGAATTCACTACTTGTAGATATAATTTACGAACTCAACAACCCGTTGACAATCTCCTAAACTTATACTCTACTAATGACTTCCTACCTAAGAAACCACCTAGGTATGAGAACACCACTCAATCCCTTACAAACACTCAAAGAAACCACTTTGAGTACCCTTGATCTTGCTTCCTAGCTTCAATCAAGCAACCACTCTCTATTGCTTCACAGCTTCTAGAGAGGACAGAAACACAACACCTATTCAAACCCTAGAATAGTGTAAATACAAGCACTCTAAACAAACTCTAGATACTTTGCCTCCAGCTCCAGATCTTCTGAATGTTTTCTGTACCTTTTCCTTTGGTCTTGTGCGCTTTATATAGCTCCTTGAATTGGTCTTGGACTTGCTACAATATCTCCCAGATTTGTTATTTAAAACTGAATATTTAAAACCGATTTTCTCCTAAAATCTTTTTAAATCTTCAACCTTTTAAATCTCCTACAAATCTGCACCAGATCTCCTATGTAGCAGAAAATATCTATCCCAAGATATTCGCATCCAATGAGACAGCTTGCTCTCCACAATTCCAGCTAACACGCAAACCCTAACAACATCACAGCCTGCTGTTGTTAATTCTGTAGATCTGATGTTACAACATTGCCATGTGACATCAGACATCCAACTTCAGCAAATACATACTTAACACAGCCCAGTGTTAAACTTCAATGTTCCAACATCACCACCTTGACATCAACATTGAATATACTTTGTTTTACCAAAATTCTAGCCAATCCAAGAACTAACAGTATTGTTAATGGTTGTTCTCGGAGAGTAGAGTGTGAACTCAAATTTGACGAAGGTGAAGATCTGAGGTTTGGATCTGCTAAGTAAGTAGAAGAACTTTTAGAAAGTGAAACTCAGATGTTTGTCATGTTTGTGATGATAGTGTTCTGGAATTTGGCAGGAAAGCCACAGTGATGAGCCGTTAGTTATTCATGGTTTTCAGATGTGTTTTAGGATGAAACATTAGTGTGTCGACTTGAAGAGGTCCAGCATGGTTGGTAAGGAAAAAGATGATAGCATGAGGTTGCGTGTTAATCAGTGAGTAGTATGGAAACTTGCGGTTATGTTTTGGATAGCTTGAGTTTTGAATTGTGACGAATCGCGAACGATTTGAAGTTCCTTGATGGTATTACTTTTGTTATGGGTTGAGATCTCGTGTCAGCAGAAACCTTGAGTGAGTTGGAACCCCGTAAGAGGAATTGATATGGATTGTGGTAACCAGAGATTGTTAAGCTATTTTGGATAAATTTTTTCGAGCTCAGAATGAATTTTGAAGGTTGTATATGTTATGGTTTATATATATAACGTATAGCTTGTGTGCTGTTATATGATGTGAATGCATGTGATGAAATGTTGTGATGATGGTTTGTGGCCTTATGGCAAATAAATGCATTGTTTTGAGTTTGATTGCAATGCATGATTATTGATGTTGAGATGGTTCACATGGTTATATATGTATATGCATTTGATTGTCATGAGTCATTGTATGCCAAGCATCATGATATGCATCTTGTGATGTCGTGTGCCCTTGTGGGGCGTGAGCGACGAAATGATTCCAGAGGGAATCTGATGTAACGGTCATGAGCCTTATACAAAGAGGACCTAAAGCGACGTTATAGACGATCGTGAGCCTTATACAAAGAGGACCTAAAGCGATCGGATCGTGAGCCTTATACAAAGAGGACCTAAAGCGATCCATAAACATCATGAGCCTTATACCAAGAGGACCTAAAGCGACGGGGAACATCGTTTGCCCGACGGGGAGTTACACTAAGTAACAAGCGATGATTCCAATAATTCCTGAGTGAATTAATGATGAGAATGATGGTTGGAATGGTACCGTATGCATAGAGTCGTTGTGTCGGTCTCTGTGCATTTGCATAAATCATGAATTGATTGATTATGTGTGAGAATTATGACTGTATGCATTATGTGTGGGAAATCATGAATGGATTGATTGTGTGTGGAATTATGGACGAAATTGATGAGTTGACTGTGCACATGGCTGCTCCCTTCCAGGTGGATCAAGCCTCAAGATCGCCAGATTCACCAAATTAGGGTTTGGTCGACCAGGGCCTCCAGATGGAAATTTTCCTCTGGGCATGAGCTAATGCTTCAAAGAATATCCTAAAATACCCCATGGAACCTCATGGGCCTAAGCATCAAGTCAATTTGACCTCAGGGGATGCATACATCAAAAATCAGGAATTAGGGTTTCTTGACCTAATTCACCCCTAAGTTGTCTTTTGGGACAAATCATGAGCCAAGACCTCAAGACATTATTTGAGGGTCTCCAACATACCACATTGATCCATTTGTAACAATGTATTGATCCAGGAAGCTTGAGCAGCAAGTCTCAATTTCATCAGTACCACAATTAGGGTTTCTCGAGAAAAGTCAACTGTAGCTTTGACTTTTGACCAGGACATGCTCCCAAGCCCTAGGACATGATTCAATACACCATATAACACCTATGAAATCAATCCATCAAGTTTGATTTAGGTCAAGGACTTGATTTCATAGAGGATCGCACAGTTGGTAATTCATCTGACAAAAAGTCAACTGTGCACAAAAGTCAACTTTGACTTTTTGAGATTTTTCACAAAAATGGTTTTTTAACTCTAAAATGATGTTAATGTATGATTTGAATCATCATTCATCAAGAAAAATCAAGAAAAGTGGGATAGCTTGTAAAAGGGGTAACCATAAAAACTTAGAAAATTTTCTAAGTTATGAACAAAGTGGCAAGGGTACCAACTTTGGATGATCATAACTCCTAAACAACAAGGCCATTTTTTCCCATCCAAAGCTAGATTTGTAGCTCTCATTACCCTCTACAAAAGCTTAAAACTGACCTCCTTCCAAATTCATCATGGATTTTGAGTTATGGAATTATCAAAATCACAAAAAGTGAAAATGTCACTTTTTTCCAACACTTAGTGAAATTTACACTAAGTCAGAATCTGTCTTCACTTTTTTCCAAATGTAGGGGGATTTTTCACTTGGATCCAAAAGGTATCATAACCAAATATGATCAAACAGTTGTTGTATCATATGAGGGCTTTCCAAAATGGCCAAGAACATCACCAAATTCCACTTGGGCCATGAGATATGACAATGACAATATGCCTTGCTGAAACTGCCAAGGCTAGGCAAAATTTTGCATTTTTGCTCGATTTGGCAAAATCAGATAATTCCAAGCCTTGTCATCACTTTGGACACATCTGAGGATCAAATTTAAAGGGGACAAACACTGAGCCAAGCCTCCAAAGTCTTTGGAACAAGAAGTAGCATGCCAAACCTAGAAATCCCTAAAAGAGGGACAAAACTCCAATTTTGGATTGGAGCATTTAATGGATGCACCAAGGTGGCATGGACTGACACATTTGCAACTGAATTCAGTCAAGAATGATCCAACAACTAGGGAACCACAGCTCTGTGCTCTAACCTCTAGTCAATGGCTAGAGGAGACTTGGATTCTCATTTGCCAACATTGGGCAAACCTCGGCTGCAGTTGCCATTCACTATTGATCCCAAAACAAACTTGCTCTACTATAAATGGAGCTCATTTGTGCTCAGTTTGAGTACACCAAAGCCATCAAACAGATGTTTTCCTCAAAATCCCTCTCTTTAGGCCAAAATGCCTTCTTTAGCAATGTAACTATGAGTTTTTGAGTTAGAGAGAATTTCCATCATAACTCATGATGCTAACACCTCATAAACATCATATGTAGGTGATCCAAACTATCAAAAGTGACCTGTAACAACAAAATCACAAAGTCACCTCTTAAAAACTCAAAATAGGCCTTTTGTGTATTTTTCAAGCCGTGTCTTGATTCAGTCACTTTCCAAACCAAATAAAACCTCAAACACACTCCAAATAACATCCTTGAACTATCCCAAATGCTTCCCCCCATCTAGAACCCCATTTGAGAGAGTTGCTATTTTGGTCATTTTAACCCCTTTTGCAAGAAAGGGCCAGTTTGTGTTTTTGCAGGTTCCAGATGATTCCAACCATCCTAAAAGCTTCTAAGGGATCATTTGAGAGTGTCCAAAGCATCAAACCATTTCTGGAACAAGAAGTTTGGCAGATTGCACAGAAAACTCCAAAAGCTCAAAAAGAGGTAAGCATCATGACTTGAACTTTCCAAAATATGCATTGCTTTGAAGTCCACTGATCATACACACCTCATACATGTTATATATGTTGTGTTTGAACCAATTCATCATGTAATTCATGCCTGTATCAAAGTGTAGCATAGAAAATGCAATTATAGGCCATTTTCAAAACCACTATTGGATTTTGAGGAGGGAGTATGATCTGAAAAAAATACCACCACCATTGGATTCCTTGTGAAATTCTAGGCCAGATGCATATAAATTTTGTCCCCAACCATGGAGAAATGAGAAAGTTATGGATCTTCCCGTTTCTTGGCAAAACTTGCCTTGCCTTGCCTTGGCCAGGCCTAGAAAACAAGGCAAGCCTTGTATATTTGTGGTTTCACTTCAAGCAATGGATGTATCACCACCCCAGTGGTAAGGCATGCACCCTATAACCTTGAGGTCGTGGGTTCAAACCCCACCCATGCCATTTTGTGTTTTCTCACATTTTTGCTATTTTTTCCAATATTTTCATGTTTTATTAATTAATTGGAAAATTAATAACTCCTTCATTTTTAATTATTTTTTATTGGTTCTTTTTGCAAAAAATCACAAAAATGTTGAAATATTTTATTCCACAAAAAAATTAAGTTTATATTATTTATTTAATATAATTAGTATTTTTGTGAATAAATTCCTTTTTAATGTTTTTAAACATTTTAAAAGTGAATATTTACTTTGAAAATCAAAACCAAGTGAGTTTTAATTCATCTTGTGATTAATCCCTCATTTCTCAAACCTTAAAAAAAATCACAAATGGTTTATTCAAACTTATTTGGTATTTTATTTGATTTTCTTTAAATATTTACTTTTAAAGAATAATAAATTAGGGTTTCTTTGATTTTCACCCTCATCAAACAAACACTTTTGGGCCTCTAATAGAGTGTAAGACCCAATCCTTTGTAAATACAAACCTATTTTGGGGCCTCACTTATTGTATAAGTCCCGTTGTATTTCAAAAAGTTCGACATGATCATCGTCCGTTAAAAAACAAACCTTGGGCCTCTCCTCGAGCTATAAGACCCATTCAAAATCATTGGGCCTCTATTAGAGTGTAAGACCCAACCCCCTTTGAAAACCAAACCATTTTGGGCCTCAATGCATTGTATAAGACACACCGCGTTTTAAAAAATCTCGGCGCGATCGCCATTTTCAAACAAATGACCCTGGGCCTCTCCTTGAGCTGTAAGCCCCACCACTTGTACAAAAATAAATCTCTTGGGCCTCTATTAGAGTATAAGACCCAATCCCCTTTTAACCAAAACTTTTTGGGCCTCAGACATTGTATAAGTCCCCCTGCGTTAAAAGAAAACCTCGGCGCGATCGCCAATAAAAACCCAAACAAACTCTGGGCCTACCCTCATGTTGTAAGCCCCATTATTTTTCTTTAAAACACTTGGGCCTCTTGAGAGAGTGTAAGACCCATCCCCTTGTACAGAAAACCTTTCTTGGGCCTCAGTCACTTGTATAAGTCCCTCTGTACAAAACGACAGTGCGATCACTGATAAACCTTGGGCCTCTCCTTGAGCTGTAAGCCACAACATCTTTTCAAAATACTTTCTCCTTTAATTTTGAATATACTGTTGTTTTCAATCTTTCTTTGTTGAACAACTAACCAAACAACATGGAAGCTCTACAACCGAGTAAGTGTTTATATGCTTTCTTTATCCGCTTTCATATACATATAACTGTATTGTGGGGCTATTTCACTGTAAGTCTTCTTTCATAAACTCATATCAACTATGTAATACTAGTATAGATATTTAGAGTTTCCCCAGCAACTACGTCTAGCACTAAGCCCTGTTGATCACTCTTAAATAGACAAAACTAGATCCCCCATAGGATTACCAGATACAGTCTTCCATCCTCTTGGGGTTAAACAATATGGAGATGTGAAAGGCAGATTATTTTTTAACCCTTTCTCAGACTGTCACTCTTAGAACTCGTCAAAGAAACTCTAACTCCCCAGAGATGATCTTTTCTCCGTGAATGGCATCTCTTGAGTTTCTTCCAAATTCTCGGACTTTCCTGGCTTGATCTATTCTCTGTGAATAGCCTTCCTTGAATTTCTCGAGGTTTGGGGACCCACAGGCTTCCTAAAAGCATCCTCGCCTCCTCTTGGGCGTTGTACAAGGACCCTACGGCTTCTTAGAAGTATTCACAGCCTCCTCTTAGGCTTTGTATAAGGATTCTTCCTTCAGGAAGAGAGCCTCCTCTTGGGCTTCGTACAAATTGTCCCTCGGCTTCTTAAAAGTTTCCAGCCTCCTCTTGGGCTTCGTACAAATTGTCTCGACGACCTCCTAGAGGTATAGGAACAAAAATTAGTCATCTTAATAGAACAGTCTTTCAAAAAGGCTAGATCTTTCTACCGTGAACGTACTACTACTGTTCCTTTAAGCATAGTACAAAAGATAAAACTCTAGAGTTGGACAGTCTAATATCCTTGAGCCTCGAAGGCATTCTCAAGTAGGGAATAACACCAGTAGACTCGGACAGTCTCCAATCCCCTCTGGATTCCCCATTTCCTTAAAGAACAGGAAATAGCCCTGATCCTCTGATCAATCCCAAAGCATAGCCTTGCCTTTAATCAGTCTCTTTATAAGAACTGATTTTCTCTTTTAACCAACCTACTGGACCTGTCACTCAACTGAAACAACAATCCTTTTAGCCTCTATCTTGGGCTTCGTACGAGATACAAACAGACTCTCTCGTTGAGTCAATAAATCCTTTTAGCCTCTATCTCAGGCTTCATACGAGATACAAAATCACTCTCTTATTGAGTATAAAAGACTCTCTTGTTGAGTCAACCTTTAGCCTCCGTCTTGGGATTCATAGAAGATACATCTAAAAGCACTCTCTTGTTGAGTCAACTCCTTTTAGCCTCCCTCTCGGGCTTCGTACGAGACACAAAAGCATCCTCTTGTTGGGTCAATAGCCTCCTCTTAGGCTTTGTATAAGTAAAACCCCGGTTGAGTCAATCAACCTTTTAGCATCAAAACTGTGCCTCGTTCACAAGATACAAACATCAACAACTCCTTTCATCTAATTGCTGTAAGCGGCAAGCCTCTGGATTATTTACATCCACGCCACTGTCCCTATTTTAGCATGATAAATTCCTAAGGAAAGATAGCATTGCTCTACACTGAGTTAAAGTCTTTTCCTTCAGGTTAAAACCCCCTATAAAGGAAATTATGGCATTGCTAGGATTCACATATCCCGGTTAAAGTAATCCTCCTTTGTAGTCAGTCACCCAACAGTTATGACAAACAGACCCCCTTTAGAGATGACAAATTCTCTCTAAAGACAACACCATTTTAGCTTCACATCTTGGGCTTCAAACAAGATACAAATAGACCCTTCAGCTTCACATCTTGGGCTTTGAACAAGATATAAACCGCCTTTTCAGCTTCACGTTTTGGGCTTTGAACAAGACACCAAAACACCATTTCCTCCCATAGAATAGGAGGAACTACGATCGCTCTGATTTCACTGTTTCGGTAAACGGGAATACGTAGGCATAAGATTGAAAGAAAAATCTTAGCGAGCACACTAATCCAAAGCCCCAAATCCTGTACCTTCACCTATCAATAAAAAAACATCAGTCCTAGCATCCTAACAAAATTCCCCATGAACATTCCCGATGTTTCGTTCTAAACAAAGTAAGAAGAAAGAGGCCCCATTACCATATAGCATCTGTAACCTAACAGACCGCTGTTTAAACTCAGTATGCAAGCAGGGTTAATTGGAGACATCTATTTCCCTTCCTTAGTCAGCTCAATAGGATAAAAAATGAATCGACCTGTAGTAACCCCAGAGTGACAGTGTTTAAGAACCACGTCCAAAATCACTCGCTACAGAAAAGTGGCGCCCACCGTGGGGCCTTTTCTTTTCTTTCTTTCTTTCCTTTTTTGGGGATTTCACTGGGATAGGACTTTTTTTTACTTCACTAGGATCTTAGGTCAAAACCTTTAAAGTAGGGAAGGTACCACAGAATGGCGATTCCGCCGGGGAGCCATTTTTGTCAGGAACATAGGATTCATAGCTCTTTAAAGTCTAGGACTTTAGGACAAATATATATACTGCTTTTCCTAATTGATATCTGTGTTTATTTTTCGGCTAATGGGAATGCGTGTGATGCCGCATGTGGAAAGATTGAGTATACACCTAGGAAAAACCTCTTTTAGTAGTGCGGAAACTATTGGAAATGGTTGTCACGCGATACTACCCTCTTCTGATGGTTCTTCGAAAAACATCACCTAGCACGGTTTCCGGTCCGCTGGTGTTTTCTCGACAAGAACTGATGATTTTGAGATACAGGTACAAAAATCACTAGTATAAACCTTTGGGGGGGTAGAGCCTTGACTTCATGACACCGACCCTTTGACCCCATGTTTTTTCTATGTTTTTGTGTGCAACATTCATGCATTCATCTAAAAAAACATTACATCAAAGAAAAAATTCTCTTCTAGTCTCTCTTTTTCAAAATAAACTAAGACAATGATTGCAAATGTCAGAGGAGAAGATTGCGCTCATGGACTTCGGTAGAAGGAGAACTCATAAGTATACCTTCAAGGTTCCAAAACTAGAGGATTTGAGAGGATTAGCGAGGATGATCACTAACCCTGAAGCTTTCAGAGCCAAGTACGAAGGTCTGCTACCTCTATTAAGAGTTCATGTGATTGAAGGAATCATGGAGGCACTCATTCAATTTTATGATCCGGTCTATCACTGTTTCACATTCCCGGATTACCAGCTCGCACCAACCCTGGAGGAGTATTCTCACCTAAACGATTTACACATTACTGATCGAGCTCCTTTTTCTGGACTGGAAGAAATTCCAAAAGATCAAACCATTACAAGAGCAATCTATTTGGATGAGTCAAAAATCAAGACTCACATGACCACCAAGGGTGGGCTCCCAGGTATGCCAGCCCAGTTCCTGAAAAAGAAGACTCTGTACTTTGCTAGTATAGGGAACATGACTGCTTTTGAGAGCATCTTTGTCTTACTCACCTACGGGTTATTTCTGTTTCCCACCATTAATATCTTCGTCGATATCAATGCCATTAAGTCTTTTCTCATTGGAAACCTTGTGCCAACTTTGCTCGCTGATGCGTATCATTCTGTACACTTAAGCAATTAGTACAGCAGAGGGATGATCACATTCTGTGTACCCCTGCTATACAAATGGTTTATCTCCCATTTACCCAAGTCTGCTGCATTTTGGGATCATAAGAGTGCCTTACGTTGGTCGCAGAAAATCATGTCTCTTACCTACTCTGATATAGATTGGTGCAATAGGACTTATGACGGGATCAGGATCATTGACCGTTGTGGAAACTTCCCCAACGTGCCCCTCATAGGAACTAAGGGAGGAATCAACTACCATCCAGTATTGGTTCGTCGTCAATTTGGATACCCGATGAGGCATGTCCCGCGTAATGCTCATCTGGAGGGTCTTTTCTTCAAAGAAGGAGAAAATGACAGGGCACTAAAGATGGAAATAGTGCACGCTTGGAAACATGTTCATAAGAAAGGACGAGCTTCTCTAGGAAAACCAGACTGTGTCTCGGTGGAGCCTTATCTCCACTGGGTACAAACTAGAGCTCTCAAGCTAAAGATGCCTTATCCTCGTCACGGAGTTCTTCCACGGAGGGAATCTGTCATGTACTTCATGACTGAAACGGAAAAACTTCAGGTTACTCTCAACAAAGTTCAACAGGAGAGGATGTATTGGAAGAACAAATACCGCACCCTCAATGTAGAGTGTACCAAAATACAGCAACTGCTGAAAGATAAGGATACTCTGATCGAGATTTTAGAGCAACATGCTGTGGATAATCAGGATGACCAATGGAATTTGCTCGTTCCTTTCACTTGGCAAAGGAATGACAACCTGACAACGGCCGAAGAGCCCCGGTCCAAGAAAAGGAAAGTACCAGAATGAGCACCCGGTTACTCCCTAGAGAGGACTCGGGACCCCTTAGCTTAGGTTTCTGTTTTCGCGCCTTGTAATTTACTGTATTTCTATTTTCACAATCCTTTGAATTCAATAAAACAGGCTTTCCCCACTGTTTGACATTTGTAATCTAATTGTCGAAGTTTGTTTTGATTAAACAAAATAAAACAACAATTAATATAATCATTGCATTCATCATTCTCACGTCACGTATTCTTCTTACCTACGAATCTCACGTTTGTGTCTCGGTTCTAGAGTCAAACTGTCTCATTCGTACAATACTCGGGCCAATCGTCAGAAAAAGATGGATGATCTCGAGGAAGAGGATGGAGAGTTGAGAGAAGAGATCGACGCTCTGAGAGAGGATATGAGAAAGCTTTATAACGACATGCAAGCCATGGCAGAAGCTCAGCTACAAAGGACTGTGATCTCAGAGATCACCTCAACACCCATAGTGGAAAAGTCCGATCCTAGGTACAAAATTCCGAAAGATCATCCCTGGGGCATGCCACTTAACTATATCCCAGAAGGATATATCTTGTTGATCAATGAGGATCAGGGGATCGCAGCAGGAACCGCTGGGCCTAAAGGTTACAAACTTTGGGAAAGCAAAGATGCCAGGGGCATAACAGTAACTTCTCAAGGTTACAAACTTCGGGAGGCACCGAGAGTCTCGGCCATAATGACTATACCACCGCCCGTGGTACACACTGTCCCGGAAGGACAAATTCCATAGATACTTTCTGGTGGAAACGACAACATGTTCGAAAGAATGAATGAGTTCCAAGAACAGTTCCTGGGAATGCAGAAAGAACTGAAGGCCCTTCGCGGTCAGGATTTATTTGGAAAGGACGCCGCGGACCTCTGCTTGGTCCCCAATGTGAAAGTCCCACATAAATTCCAGGTGCCCGACTTTGAAAAGTACAAGGGTAACTCTTGCCCTCAGAGCCACTTGGTGATGTACGCTCGGAGAATGTCAGCTCAGACAGAGAATCAGGATTTACTGATTCACTACTTTCAGGATAGTTTAACCGGTGCCACACTAAAATGGTACATGGATTTAAACCGTGCTACGATTATCACTTTCAGAGATCTTGGCACTTCCTTCGTCCAACAATATAAATACAATCTGGACATGGCACCCAACAGAGATCAACTCAGATCAATGTCACAAAAGGACAAGGAAACCTTTAAGGAATACACTCAGAAATGGCATGAAATTGCCGCTCAAATTTGTCCACCTCTTGAGGAAAAAGAGATGACAAAGATCTTCTTAAAGACCTTAAGCTCATTTTATTACGACAAAATGGTTGCCAGTACGCCCAGTGACTTCGCCGAGATGGTCGGTATGGGAGTTCGTCTTGAGGAAGCCGTCCGAGAAGGACGTCTAGTCAAAGACACTGGATCATCAAGTAATACAAAGCGATACGGTAATGCTCTCCCTAAGAAAAAAGAGCAGGATATTGGGAATATATCTCTCAGAAAGCAAAGGCGACGTTATCAATCAGTAGCGGCTGTGACTCCTGCTATCAATCCTGCGCCTATTTCTACGTATCAACCTCAGGTTGCGCATAGCCAACCTAATCAGCAAAGGACTCAACAGCCTCTTCAGCAGGCTCGTCCTCCATACAATAACAACCGTACAACGCGGCCACCAGGATTTGATCCTATACTCGTATTGTACGCATAACTATTTCCGTTACTACTGGCTAAGGGGCATGTCCAGACTAAGTCCCCTCTTACAGTACCGGAAAATCTGCCTTTTTGGTTTAAGGTGGATCAGACTTGCCCTTACCATCAAGGAGGACCAGGGCATAACATAGAGAACTGTCTCAATTTAAAATCTGACGTACAAAAGCTTGTTAGGAGCGGGGTCTTATCTTTCAAGGATACAAATCCTAATGTTCTCACAAACCCGCTGCCTCAACACAAGAAAGCTACAGTCAATTTGATAGAGGGAGAAACTAACAACGTCTATCAAATTCATGATGTACTCTTGTTAGGGACCAATCTGGTCAAGATGCATTATAGACATAGTGGATATGGCCATGTGCCACCTCATAACTATCACCTGTGTGATATCTGCTCTAAAACTAATCGAGGATGTTTTGTGGTGCAATCAGCTCTACAGGAACAGATGGATCTCGGATGGATCCAAGAGCAACGAGTTCGTGGAGTTAACATGGTTTACACGAATTCTAACATCATTCAGAACCACGACATCCGTGCAATGAATGTCAACTTGGTGGCGATGCATTCCAAGCAAATCCAGTATCATAATCTGCCGCGGTACGATTACAGTTCCTGTCTGACTTGCTCGGTAAACAAACAGGGATGCTCTTTTGTACAAGAGGCCCTCCAGCGTCAGATGGATCTTGGATGGATCCAAGACTACCATGATAGGAATCATTATCAAATCAACCTGATTCAAATCTTCGATATTCGCTTGATGAATACCAGCCTGGTGGAGTTACATGCTAAAATGGTCTGGCTCGGGTTCCTGGTATCACATGATTATCACGGCTGTAAAGCGGGTTGCAAAGACGATAAGAGTCCAGGAAACACTTCAGCACTTGTTGAACCACTGGTGGCTTTCAATCTAAATGGATGAAGACACCCAGCAAATTAGTATCACTAACGGGAATCCTACTAGATATCAAAGTCAGGATGTTCGGTCGATGGAAACAAATCTAGTAAGGTTACACTGTATTCAAAGCGGACGTGGCCAGGTGCCACTACATAACTATGAGCGGTGTGGAGTTTGCTCAGTGGATAATCAAGGATGCTGCCTCGTGCAAGCAACCCTTCAAAGTCAGTTGGACCACAAAGAGATTCAACCATGGTCAAGTTTTGGATCAGTCAACTATTTCGCTGTTCAAATCGAGGACGTCGTCGTAATATCTGATCATCAGAGGGCTAGGGATGTTTGTGCCATCATCCCTCTACTTGACGAATTGAGAGTTCCCAACCAGGAGCGGATCGAAATTTCTTACGATGGTTGGAAAAATCAGAAGGCTCCCATAGTCATCTATCTACCAGGACCATTACCGTATGAATCAACTAAGGATATCCCTTACAAATACGGTGCAACAACAGTCGAGAATGGAAAGGAAATTCCATTACCCTGCGTCATGAATATTGCAGACATCAGTCAAGTAACATGGAGTAGTCGAATCTTCAACCGAGGAGTTGGAGAACTTAACAAAGAAAATGAACCTCAAACAAAAGTTCCCAATCCACCAGTCGGTCAATCCAATAATCCCGACCTTTGGAAAAATGATGATGAGATGCTGAAGCTCGTCCAAAGGAGTGAGTACAACATTGTTGATCAACTGTTACAAACTCCTTCAAAGATCTCTGTACTGTCACTTTTACTCAGTTCAAAAGCGCACAGGGAGGCTTTACAGAAAGTCTTGGAGCAAGCCTTTGTGGAACAGGATGTAACAATCAGACAGTTCGATAGCATTGTCTCTAACATCACTTCCTGCAATAACTTGGGATTTAGTGATGAGGAATTACCTAAAGAGGGTCGCCGTTATAACATGGCGCTCAATATCACAATCAGCTGCCAGGGCGATGCTTTAGCCAGCGTACTGGTAGACATAGGGTCAGCCCTGAATGTTATGCCAAAATCCACTTTGATGCAATTATCCTTCAAAGGACCCCCGATGAGAACTAGTGAGGTCGTCGTCAAAGCATTTGACGGGTCCAGAAAAATGGTTATCGGCGAAGTCGACCTTCCCATAACTATTGGTCCTCACACTTTCCAAGTCGCTTTCCAAGTCATGGACATCCGGGAAATGTACAGTTGTTTATTAGGAAGACCTTGGATACATCAGGCTGGGGCAGTCACCTCGACCCTCCACCAAAAGTTAAAGTTCGTCCAGAACAACCAGCTCGTCACGGTCTGTGGAGAACAAGCCTTGCTCGTGAGTAACTTATCATCATCTACTAGTGTAGAACCCAATGAGGTTATTGGAACTCAGTTCCAAGCACTGTCGGTGAGCAAGGACAATAAATCCAAAGAGGGAACTTCCATTTCCTCATATAAAGATGCTATCAAAGTGGTCGATAGTACCAATACAACAGGATGGGGACAGCTAGTCATTCCTACTGACAATAAAACAAAGAAGGGTCTTGGTTTTTCTGCAACCTGCACCCAGACAGCTACTACCAGCAATGAAAGTCTTCATCCCATTCAAGACTTCTTCCACAATGGAGGTTTCCTTCACCCAATGCCTCAAGAAGTGCATACCATCAATAAAGATGATTCCTCTGATATGGAGGAAGAATGGGAGTCCTATATTAACAAGGATGGTTATATGTCTCAGGACGAAACGCAGACTCCCTTTTGCTTTCCTACACAGAGTCTGAGATTTATACCCAGGTCAGATGTTGAAATGATATACAGAGATTGTGATCCGGAAGGATGCCGTGCTCCACCAAACTCATTAGAGGAGGACACTCTGATGAAGGACAACTTTGACCACAACTATTATGGCCCGATGGATGGCCTGCCAATGTGGCAGCCGTATCCAGGAGACTTGGGGCAAGGAAATCAGCCGAACAATGAAAATCAGCTGAGCATCATTGAAAAGAATACATGCTTCCCCACCATGTCATGGGATCAATAATCAGGTCATTCAGAAAACGTCCAGTACGACGATGAATTTGCAACGTTTGCAGGACTCAAATTCATCAACTATGCTTTTCTAGAGGTCAACATCATCGAGAAGGATGACTCATCTAGTTCCAAAGAAGTGTGGGACACCCTGGGACAACCAAGTGGGAAATACGACTATATGGTCAAATACACTGCTCCTGAAAGCTCTCGTATCAAGCTCGAAGACATCCCGCCAACTGGATGGGGAGATCTACCTGAGAGCACAAATGCTATGCAAAATGCAACAGAGGAATCCTCCTACGATAATTCTGCCTGGGAGACAGATTCCAATGATCCTGCTCCACCAGAAATCAGTGTTATTTCTGAAGACAAATCAAGGAAGGTGCCAGACTTTGTGATTCACCAAGGAGTTCGCCGCCAATGGGTTGCTGTCGATGTTCCGAAGATTGTTCGTATGTCAAAGTAATTGCCGTCTTTTAACCTTTCACCCCGCCCCGGTGAAACGGATGTTTTGATAGGGCTCATTTTCTGTAAATTTCCCTCTTCGCTTTGCCCAAAGCGACAGAGTTTTGTTTTATAGGGCTGTAGTTTCAAGAATCGACTTGTTCATAAATAAAATAAAGTCGTTCTGTAATTTCCGCAGTTATTGCTGTTTTCTCTTTTCGCTTTTTCAGAAAATGGTAATCCTAAAAAAACAACTCAATAATAAAAACAAGCAGTAAAAGAAATACACTGCACACACTTTTGCATTTTCCCTCTATCTCTTCTAAACACGAATCATACTGTCATGCAGATTGCTTGTTTTAAACCCCGTTGAAACATATAATCTGATGCCTTCTCCCAACTTTGAGTTCCTGGTATTTGGGGCTGAAGAAGAAAATGACGACGAAATCCCAGAAGAGATCTCCCGATTACTCAGACAGGAGGAAAGGTCCATTGAACCTCATAAAGAGCCGTTGGAAACAGTAAACTTAGGTTCGGAAAAAGAGAGAAAAGAAATCAGGATTGGGGCACTACTCTGTCCAACTTCCAGAGAGGGTTTGGTAAAGCTTCTCAAAGAATTCCCCAATGTATTCGCTTGGTCCTATCAGGATATGCCAGGGTTGGATACCAGCATCGTGGAACATCATTTACCGTTGAGACCGGAATGTCCGCCAGTAAAATAGAGGTTGAGACGGACTCACCCGGACATGGCCATCAAAATAAAAGAGGAGGTACATAAACAGATTGACGCGGGTTTCCTCGCCACATCAGAATATCCTCAATGGTTAGCCAACATCGTACCCGTTCCCAAAAAGGACGGAAAAGTCAGAATGTGTGTGGATTACAGAGATCTAAACAAGGCTAGTCTAAAGGACGACTTTCCTTTACCACATATCAACATGCTGGTTGACAGTACAGTAAAATTCAAAGTTTTCTCCTTCATGGATGGATTCTCGGGCTATAATCAGATTAAAATGGTGGTGAAAGACATGGAGAAAACTTCGTTCATTACCCCATGGGATACCTTTTGTTACAAGGTAATGTCGTTCGGTTTGAAAAACCTCGGGGCAACCTATCAAAAGGCCATGACTACTCTGTTTCATGACATGATACACAAAGAAATCGAGGTATATGTCGATGACATGATTGCTAAATCTAAAACAGAGGAGGAGCATGTGACCCACCTGTCAAAATTATTCGAGCGGTTGAGGAAGTACAAACTCCGCTTGAATCCCAATAAGTGCACTTTCGGTGTCCATTCAGGGAAACTCTTAGGGTTCATTGTCAGCCAGAAAGGAATCGAGGTTGATCCTGACAAGGTCAAGGCCATTCAAGAAATGCCTTCACCAAAAACTGAAAAATAAGTCAGAGGATTCCTGGGACGTTTGAACTATATTTCCAGATTCATACTCCTCATGACCGCGACATGCGCGCCGATTTTCAAATTACTGAAAAGGAACCAGGACTGCGTTTGGACAGAAGACTGCCAAACCGCCTTTGACAGTATTAAGGAATATCTGTTGAACCCACCGATGCTATCACCTCCAGTGGAAGAAAGGCCACTGATCATCTACTTAACAGTCTTGGAAGACTCTATGGGCTGTGTGCTTGGCCAACAAGGCGAAACAAAAAGGAAAGAGTCTGCCATTTACTATCTGAGCAAGAAATTCACCGACTGCGAGACTCGGTACACTATGCTTGAGAAAACTTGCTGCGCTTTGGCTTGGGCAGCCAAACGTCTTCGCCAGTACATGATTCGTCACACTACTTGGTCGATCTCAGAAATGGACCCAATCAAGTACGTCTTTGAAAAACCTGCTCTCACGGGAAGGATTGCCCGTTGGCAGATGTTGTTATCAGAATACGACATCGAGTACCATGCTCAGAAAGCCGTTAAAGGGAGTATTTTTGCCGATCAATTGGCTCATCAACCGATTGATGATCGGGAATCAATCGGGTTTGACTTCCTAGACGAAGATGTCATGTATCTAAAAATGAAAGACTACGATGAACCACTACACAGTGAAGGGCCAGAACCAGGTTCCCAATGGGGACTTACCTTTGACGGAGCTGTCAATCATTACGGAAACAAAATTGGGGAAATCATCATAACACCTTAGGGTACCCACATTCCTTTCACTGCCCGACTTACGTTCAAGTGTATGAATAACGAGGCCGAATACGAAGCTTGTATTATGGGTCTCGAGGAAGCGATTGATTTGAGGATCAAAAACTTGGACGTATATGGCGACTCAGCCCTGGTTATCAAGCAGATTAAAGGAGATTGGAACACATACCAATCAGGACTGATCCCTTACAAAGTTTATGCAAGAAGGTTGTTACCTTTCTTCAACAGAATCGAGTTTCATCATATCCTTCGTGAAGAGAATCACATGGCTGATGCCTTAGCCACCCTCTTTTCCATGATTAGTGTAGGTCAATGGAATGACATACCTAAGATCGACATAATGCGCCTTGAACGGCCCGCTTACATCTTCACGATTGAAGCAGTCATAGACGACAAACCTTGGTATCACGATATCAAATGCTTCCTTCAGAAGCAAGAGTACCCACCTGGGGCACTAAGGAAGGACAGGAAAACCCTCAGAAGGCTGGCAGGCAGTTTCTTCCTGAGCGGTGATACTCTCTATAATAGAAATTTTGACATGGTCTTGCTCCGATGCGTAGACAAACCAGAAGCAGACATGCTGATGAAAGAAATTCACGAAGGATCCTTTGGCACTCATGCCAACGGACACACAATGGAGAGAAAAATTCTAAGAGCATGGTACTATTGGTTGACCATGGAATCCGACTGCTACAAGTACATGAGGAAGTGTCACGAATGTTAGATATACTCCGACAAAATTCATGTACCGCCAACGCATCTCAAAGTTCTTTCTTCCCCATGGCCTTTTTCCATATGGGGAATCGACACGATTGGCTTGATTGAGCCTAAGGCTTCAAACGGACATCAGTTCATCCTGGTAGCTATTGATTAATTCACCAAGTGGGTCGAAGCAGCGTCATACGCCAATGTAACCCGACAAGTGGTGGTCTGATTTATCAAAAACAATATCATCTGCCGTTATGGTGTTCCGAGCCAGATCATTACTGATAATGGATCTAACTTGAATAATAAGATGATGAAAGAGTTGTGCACAGAGTTCAAGATCGAACACTATAAGTCATCTCCCTACCGACCAAAGATGAACGGAGCGGTAGAAGCGGCTAACAAGAACATCAAGAGGATCGTTCAAAAGATGGTTGTAACCTATAAAGACCGGCACGAGATGCTACCCTTTTCTCTTCACGGTTATCGTACATCTGTCCGCACTTCAACAGGGGAAACCCCTTTCTCTCTAGTATATGGCATGGAAGCAGTGCTCCCCATAGAAGTAGAGATCCCATCAATCCGGGTATTGATGGAAGCTAAGCTTACAGAAGCTGAATGGTGTCAAAGTCGACACGAAGAACTGAATCTGATCGAAGAAAAACAAATAACGGCACTATGCCACGGTCAATTATATCATCAAAGAATGAAAAGGACGTTTGACAAAAAGGTCCAACCTCGCGTCTTCAGGAAAGGAGACCTTGTGCTAAAAAAGATACAATCTTTTCTCACTGACTCTCGGGGCAAATGGACTCCGAATTATGACGGCCCCTAAATGGTCAAGAAAGCTTTCTCAGGTGGTGCCTTGAGACTTGCAACCATGGACGAAGAGGAATTTGCCTACCCCAAAAATGTTGATGTAGTCAAGAAATACTTCGCCTAAAAAAAACGTCTCGATGGATTGAAAACCCGAAAGGGCGGTCCAGGCAAAAATTAGAGACAAAGTCAAAAAATCATCTAGGTGGATTGGAAATCTCAAAGTCTAATCCAGGTAAAAGTTAGGGATAATGGCAAGTAACTACGTCTGATCAGTTCAACTCCTCCGCAGTCATGCCATCCATCAGAAACTCCAGTCACGATCATCTTTGACAGAAGCTCAGGATGCCCAGAATTCAAAGTTGGTAGAAGGATAGTGGACGTTATGTTTCAACATAGCCCTTTTCCTTGTAAATTACCATTTGCTAAACTTTGTAAATACTCTATGGAATCACACGTTTGGCTGATCTCCATCCTATCAACAAAAGTTGAGCCCTTGTGGTTTTATTTGCAATTCATATTTGTTTTAGCTTTACAGAATGATGTTTTTAACATAATCAACGATTATTGAAACGAAACAAAAAATGAATTTACTTGTTAAAATTGTTCTGCTTTTAAAAATAAAGATGGTAATTTCTTTTGACGGTTGAACATCGAAAGAACATCGATCGCTTCTCCAAAGGTGTTCGAGCCTCAAAGTACAGAATCAAAGTACTCCTTCTAAACTAGTATGCCTGAATGAAGGATCAGCTATGTCAGATGTGAATGCTCCATCTGACCTCCTCAGCCGAGTTCTCATCTCCTAAGCCCGACCAGCGTCACTCCCAACAGGGACCGTTTCTCCTAAGCAAGGCAGAATTGCTATCTTGAACCAGCGATATTTCTACATGCGCCACTGTGGCCGAGTATCCAGTCGTGTTCATTCGTTAGTTTGTATGTCGCGTCAGTTTTGTCAGCATATACATACATACATCATGCATTATTGATTTGCATTCACATTCATATTGCATCACTATCACTCGGTCGGTCTTATCCCCTAGTGATAACAGTCCTCTCAATCGGGTTGTTAGTTCTTTCCTCGTCAGGAAATGTTGCATCTGAACTATCTTTCTCCTCCAGTTTATTTCTGGATTAGAATTGGCCCTTGACCACTTTGATAACTTGAACCTCTGAAAGACCAGAGAACCTTCAACAAATGTCACTCTTCGCCATTGAAGATGATATCTTCGCTTTCTCAGATTAAGGAAAATCCCCAGAGAAAGCCTCTTAAAGCAGAGAATCGGCAATACAACAGTTTTTCTCTGAAAAGACCGCTGATGAAAAGGTCATCGGCACCTCAAAATTGGATCACATCATATGGCATTTCTCCGGGAAGATCTTGAGAAAAGTATGATGTAACACCTCCAAGCAGAAAGCAGTCTCTCAAGAGACTCATTTTCCCCAGTAGAGTCGGCAAATGGAGTCTCAAAACAGAGAAGTTTGTACACCTCTACAACTTAGGCGAATGGGTTCCCCAGCGAGTCTGACATCAAAATTTTTCTATCAAATGGCATCTCCCCCAGGAAAATTCGGCGAGAAGTTTGAGGAAAACCGCTACGAATAACGTCCCTTGTCAAAAAATTTTATTGACAAAAGAAACTGAGACCAGGTCCTTGGTAGGAAACCAGGATCGAGGGGAAGTTTACTTCAGAAACTAAGACCAGGTCCTTGGTAGGAAACTAGGATCGAGGGGAAGTTTACTTCAGAAACTAAGACCAGTTCCTTGGTAGGAAACCAGGATCGAGGGGAAGTTTACTTCAGAAACTAAGACCAGATCCTTGGTAGGAAACCGGGATCGAGGGGAAGTTTACTTTAGAAACTAAGACCAGTTCCTTGATAGGAAACCAGGATCGAGGGGAAGTTTACTTCAGAAACTGAGACCAGTTCCTTGGTAGAAAACCAGGATCGAGGGGAAGTTTACTTCAGAAACTAAGACCAATTCCTTGGTAGGAAACCAGAATCGAGGGGAAGTTTACTTCAGAAACTAAGACCAGTTCCTTGGTAGGAAATCAGGATCGAGGGGAAGTTTATTTCAGAAACTTAGACCTGTTCCTTGGTAGGAAACCAGGATCGAGGGGAAGTTTACATCTGAAACTAAGACCAGTTCCTTGGTAGGAAACCAGGATCGAGGGGAAGGTTTTACCTTTTCTAAGCATCATTGCTTAACAAAATAGGATGAATGTGTAAGCTACCATTCATAATCACCACCAAAATTTTGGGTATTCCGATATTTAATCCTCTTGCACCTTGAATGCCCGAATACCTTCGCCATACACACTTTCGGGTCCAAGAAGATTAAATAGGGGCATCTGTCATACCCCAAATTTTGACCACTAAGATTTCCCATCATTGTGCAAATCATCATCACAATATGGATGAACCATTAGTCTCCCCAAAGATGGGTGAACACTTACTACAGTCAAAATTAGGGTTTCAAGCCCTCTCAGAGTTCTTAGACAAAGGATCAATCAAGAAATGACATGATCTTCAACTTTTCTAACCTCCCAAACATCTACAAGGGATCAAGAGGACTCCCACTTGAAGGATTAAGCACAAGGCCGTTCCCTTCCAGGTTGATCAAGCCTCAAGATCGCTAGTGTCACCAAATTAGGGTTTGGTCGACCAGGGTCTCCAGATGGAAATTTTCCTCTGGGCATGAGCCAATGCTTTAAATCATATCCTAAAATACCCCATGGAACCTCATGGGCCCAAGCATCAAGTCAATTTGACCTCAGGGGATGCATACATAAAAAATCAGGAATTAGGGTTTCTTGACCTAATTCACCCCTAAGTTGTCTTTTGGGACAAATCATGATCCAAGACCTCAAGACATGATTTGAGGGTCTCCAACATACCACATTGATCCATTTGTAATAATGGATTGATCCAGGAAGCTTGAGCAGCAAGTCTCAATTTCATCAGTACCACAATTAGGGTTTCTCGAGAAAAGTCAACTGTAGCTTTGAATTTTGACCAGGACATGCTCCCAATCCCTAGGACATGATTCAATACACCCTATAACACCTATGAAATCCATCCATCAAGTTTGATTTAGGTCAAGGACTTGATTTCATAGAGGATCGCACAGTTTGGAATTCATCTAACAAAAAGTCAACTGCGCACAAAAGTCAACTTGGATTTTTTGAGATTTTTCACAAAAATGGTTTTTTAACCCTAAAATGATGTTAATGTATGATTTGAATCATCATTCATCAAGAAAAATCAAGAAAAGTGGGATAGCTTGTAAAAGGGGTAACCATAAAAAGTTAGAAATTTTTTTAAGTTATGAACAAAGTGGCAAGGGTACCAACTTTGGAGGATCATAACTCCTAAACCACAAGGCCATTTTTCCCCATCCAAAGCTAGATTTGTAGCTCTCATTACCCTCTACAAAAGCTTAAAACTGACCTCCTTCCAAATTCATCATGGATTTTGAGTTATGGAATTATCAAAATCACAAAAAGTGAAAATGTCACTTTTTTCCAACACTTGTGAAACTTTCACTAAGTCAGAATCTGCCTTCACTTTTTTCCAAATGTAGGGGGACTTTTCACTTGGATCCAAAAGGTATCAAAACCAAATATGATCAAACAGTTATTGTATCATATGAGGGCTTTCCAAAATGGCCAAGAACATCACCAAATTCCACTTGGGCCATGAGATATGACAATGGCAATATGCCTTGCTGAAACTGCCAAGGCTAGGCATAATTTTGCATTTTTGCTCGATTTGGAAAAATAAGATAATTCCAAGCCTTGTCATCACTTTGGACACATCTGAGGATCAAATTTAAAGGGGACAAACACTGAGCCAAGCCTCCAAAGTCTTTGGAACAAGAAGTAGCATGCCAAACCTAGAAATCCCTAAAAGAGGGACAAGACTCCAATTTTGGATTGTAGCATTTAATGGATGCACCAAGGTGGCATGGACTGACACATTTGCAACTGAATTCAGTCAAGAATAATCCAACAACTAGGGAACCACAGCTCTGTGCTCAAACCTCTAGTCAATGGCTAGAGGAGACTTGGATTCTCATTTGCCAACATTGGCCAAACCTCTGCTACAGTTTCCATTCACTATTGATCCCAAAACAAACTTGCTCTACTATAAATAGAGCTCATTTGTGCTCAGTTTGAGTACACCAAAGCCATCAAACAGATGCTTTCCTCAAAATCCCTCTCTTTAGGCCAAAATGCCTTCTTTAGCAAGGTAACTCTGAGTTTTTTTAGTTAGAGAGCATTTCCATAACAACTCATGATCCTAACTCCTCATAAACATCATATGTAGGTGATCCAAACTATCAAAAGTGACCTGTAACACCAAAATCACAAAGTCACCTCTCAAAACCTCAAAATAGGCCTTTTGTGCATTTTTCAAGCCATGTCTTGATTCAGTCACTTTCCAAACCAGATAAAACCTCAAACACACTCCAAATAAAATCCTTGAACTGTCCAAAATGGTTCCCCCCATCTGGAAATCCATTTGAGAGAGTTGTTATTTTGGTCATTTTAACCCCTTTTGCAAGAAAGGGCCAGTTTGTATTTTTGCAGGTTCCAGCTGATTCCAACCATCCTAAAAGCTTCTAAGGGATCATTTGAGAGTGTCCAAAGCATCAAACCATTTCTGGAACAAGAAGTTTGGCAGATTGCACAGAAAACTCCAAAAGCTCAAAAAGAGGTAAGCATCATGACTTGAACTTTCCAAAATATGCATTGCTTTGAAGCCCACTGATCATACACACCTCATACATGTTATATATGTTGTGTTTGAACCAATTCATCATGTAATTCATGCCTGTTTCAAAGTGTAGCATAGAAAAAGCAATTATAGGCCTTTTTCAAAACCACTATCAAATTTTGAGGAGGGAGTATGATCTGAAAATAATACCACCACCATTGGATTCCTTGTGAAATTCTAGGCCAGATGCATGTAAATTTTGCCCCCAACCATGGAGAAATGAGAAAGTTATGGACCTTCCCGTTTCTTGGCAAAACTTGTCTTGCCTTGCATTGGCCAGGCCTAGAAAACAAGGCAAGCCTTGTATATTTGTGGTTTCACTTCAAGCAATGGATGTATCACCACCCCAATGGTAAGACGCGCGCCCTATAACCTTGAGGTCGTGGGTTCAAACCCCACCCATGCCATTTTGTGTTTTCTCCCATTTTTGCTATTTTTTCCAATATTTTCATGTTTTATTAATTAATTGAAAAATTAATAACTCCTTCAATTTTAATTATTTTTTATTGGTTCTTTTTGCAAAAAATCACAAAAATGTTGAAATATTTTATTCCATAAATAAATTAAGTTTATATTATTTATTTAATATAATTAGTATTTTTGTGAATAAATTCCTTTTTAATGTTTTTAAATATTTTAAAAATGAATATTTACTTTGAAAATCAAAACCAAGTGAGTTTTAATTCATCTTGTGATTAATCCCTCATTTCTCAAACCTTAAACAAAAATCAAAAATGGTTTATTCAAACTTATTTGGTATTTTATTTGATTTTCTTTAAATATTTACTATTAAAGAATAACAAATTAGGGTTTCTTTGATTTTCACCCTCATCAAACAAACACTTTTGGGCCTCTAATAGAGTGTAAGACCCAATCCTTTGTAAATACAAACCTATTCTTGGGCCTCACTTAATGTATAAGTCCCGTTGTATTTCAAAAAGTTCGACGCGATCATCGTCCGTTGAAAAACAAACCATGGGCCTCTCCTCGAGCTATAAGAGCCATTCAAAATCATTGGGCCTCTATTAGAGTGTAAGACCCAACCCCCTTTGAAAACCAAACCATTTTGGGCCTCAATGCATTGTATAAGACCCACCGCATTTTCAAAAATCTCGGCACGATCGCCATTTTCAAACAAATGACCCTGGGCCTCTCCTTGAGCTGTAAGCCCCACCACTTGTACAAAAATAACTCTCTTGGGCCTCTATTAGAGTGTAAGACCCAATCCCTTTTTAACCAAAACTTTTTGGGCCTCATACATTGTATAAGTCCCCCTGCGTTAAAAGAAAACCTTGGCGTGATCGCCAATAAAAAACCAAACAAACTTTGGGCCTACCCTCGTGTTGTAAGCCACATTCTTTTTATTTAAAACACTTGGGCCTCTTGAGAGAGTGTAAGACCCATCCCCTTGTACAGAAAACCTTTCTTGGGCCTCAGTCATTTGTATAAGTCCCTCTGTACAAAACGACAGTGCGATCACTGATAAACCTTGGGCCTCTCCTTGAGCTGTAAGCCCCAACATCTTTTCAAAATACTTTCACCTTTAATTTTGAATATACTATTGTTTTCAATCTTTCTTTGTTGAACAACTAACCAAACAGCATGGAAGCTCTACAACCGAGTAAGTATTTATATGCTTTTTTTATTCGCTTTCATATATATATAACTGTATTGTGGGGCTGTTTCACTATAAGTCTTCTTTCATAAACTCATATCAACTGTGT
The DNA here is from genome assembly GCA_022829125.1 of Lathyrus tuberosus. Classification (NCBI taxonomy): domain Eukaryota; kingdom Viridiplantae; phylum Streptophyta; class Magnoliopsida; order Fabales; family Fabaceae; genus Lathyrus; species Lathyrus tuberosus. The sequence continues at coordinate 5,604,772 of JALAZF010000390.1, forward strand.
AATACTAGTATAGATATTTAGAGTTTCCCCGGCAACTACGTCTAGCACTAAGCCCTGTTGATCACTCTTAAATAGACAAAACTAGATCCCCCATAGGATTACCAGAAACAGTCTTCCCTCCTCTTGGGGTTAAACAATATGGAGATGTGAAAGGCAGATTCTTTTTGAACCCTTTCTCAGACTGTCACTCTTAGAACTCGTCAAAGAAACTCTAACTCCCCAGAGATAATCTTCTCTCCGTGAATGGCATCTCTTGAGTTTCTTCCAAATTCTCAGACTTTCCTGGCTTGATCTATTCTCTGTGAATAGCCTGTCTTGAATTTCTCGGGGTTTAGGGACCCACAGGCTTCCTAAAAGCATCCCCGCCTCTTCTTGGGCGTTGTACAAGGACCCTACGGCTTCTTAGAAGTATTCACAGCCTCCTCTTAGGCTTCGTATAAGGATTCTTCCTTCGGGAAGAGAGCCTCCTCTTGGGCTTCGTACAAATTGTCCCTCGGCTTCTTAAAAGTTTCCAGCCTCCTCTTGGGCTTCGTACAAATTGTCCCGACGACCTCCTAGAGGTATAGGAACAGAAATTAGTCATCTTAATAGAACAGTCTTTCAAAGAGTCTAGATCTTTCTACCGTGAATGTACTACTACTGTTCCTTTAAGCATAGCACAAAAGATAAAACTCTAGACTTGGATAGTCTAATCTCCTTGAGCCTCGAATGCATTCTCAAGTAGGGAAAAACACCAGTAGACTCAGACAGTCTCCAATCCCCTCTGGATTCCCCATTTCCTTAAAGAACAGGAAATAACCCTGATCCTCTGATCAATCCCAAAGCATAGCCTTACCTTTAATCAGTCTCTTTATAAGAACTGATTTTCTCTTTTAACCAACCTACTGGACCTGTCACTCAACTGAAATAGCAATCCTTTTAGCCTCTATCTCGGGCTTCGTACGAGATACAAACAGACTCTCTTGTTGAGTCAATAAATCCTTTTAGCCTCTATCTCAGGCTTCGCACGATATACAAAATCACTCTCTTATTGAGTATAAAAGACTCTCTTGTTGAGTCAACCTTTAGCCTCCGTCTTGGGCTTCGTACAAGACACATCTAAAAGCACTCTCTTGTTGAGTCAACACCTTTTAGCCTCCCTCTCGGGCATTGTACGAGACACAAAAGCATTCTCTTATTGGGTCAATAGCCTCCTCTTAGGCTTTGTATAAGAAAAACCCCGGTTGAGTCAATCAACCTTTTAGCATCAAAACTGTGCCTCATTCACAGGATACAAACATCAACAACTCCTTTCATCTAATTGTTGTAAGCGGCAAGCCTCTGGATTATTTACATCCACGCCATTGTCCCTCTTTTAGCATGAGAAATTCCTAAGGAAAGATAGCAATGCTCTACACTGAGTTAAAGTATTCTCCTTCAGGTTAAAACCACCTATAAAGGAAATTATGGCATTGCTAGGATTCACATATCCCGGTTAAAGTAATCCTCCTTTATAGTCAGTCACCCAACAGTTGTGACAAACAGACCCCCTTTAGAGATGACAAATTCTCTCTAAAGACAACACCATTTTAGCTTCACATCTTGGGCTTCGAACAAGATACAAATAGACCCTTCAGCTTCACATCTTGGACTTTGAACAAGATATAAACCACCTTTTCAGGTTCACGTATTGGGCTTTGAACAAGACACCAAAACACCATTTCCTCCCAAAGAATAGGAGGAACTACGATCGCTCTGATTTCACTGTTTCGGTAAACGGGAATACGTAGGCATAAGATTGAAAGAAAAATTTTAGCGAGCACACTAATCCAAAGCCCCAAATCCCGTACCTTCACCTATCAATCGAAAAGCATCAGTCCTAGCATCCTAACAAAATTCCCCATGAACATTCCCGGTGTTTCGTTCTAAACAAAGTAAGAAGAAAGAGGCCCCATTACCATATAGCATCCGTAACCTAACAGACCGCTGTTTAAACTCAGTATGCAAGCAGGGTTAATTGGAGACATCTATTTCCCTTCCTTAGTCAGCTCAATAGGATAAAAAATGAATCGACCTGTAGTAACCCCAGAGCGACAGTGCTTAAGAACCACGTCCAAAATCGCTCGCTACAATTATGTGTGGGAAATTGTGAATGGATTGATTATGTGTGGGAAATTGTGAATGGATTGATTATGTGTGGGAAATTGTGAATGGATTGATTATGTGTGGGGAATGGTGAATGGGATTGATGAGTTGATATACATTTGTGATAAATGTATTGAGCATGATTGATATTCTTTTGTGATGGATGCATGACTTATGAATTGTTTTGTTTTGTATTTAAATTATGGTATACGTGGTGGTGAGAATGTTTTTGCATACGTATTTCATGTATTACATAATCGTATGCAATTATATTATAATTGTGTTTCTCACCACCCTTCTGCTGTAATATTCTTTTTATGGCATAATGCAGATTAGCCGCTGTAGAGGCGAGTGGAAGAGTTAGATCTTCACGTTGCTTAGATCTTTGGTGTCTGCTCTGATACGTAACACGGGAGTCGGGGGAAACGTTTTTGTTATTTATGTTTATATATGGGAATGTATATTCTGATAACTTGTATGTAAATTTTGATGTTATGAAGCAACTTATTTTGTAAAACGAGTCAATTATGGATCGTTCTGCTTTATTCCATAATTGAACTTTCCTTTTGTTGGAAAAAGTTTCCTGCTACTATTTATTCCATTTTGTGTTATGTATCAAAGTTATGAGCAGGTGGGTTATGTTTTTCTCAAATGTGGCATCCTTATTTCCGTCGAAAAGAATTTTTTTTATTCACTCTGATTTAATTATGTATTATTTAGCGTGACGGGAAATGGGGGTGTTACATTATCCATAGACTTTTTATGGCATAGTTTTCTATTGGTTTAAATACTTTCTGGTGTTTATCTGTTGTGGGTTGGGAAAGTTTCTCCTATGGGAGTGTTTGTAACGCCTGAATTTAATTAATTAGTTAATTAAATTATTGAAGGATTTAATTATTGGATTTAGACGAAGTTGAGAATTAATCGGAGTAGTTGGATTTGTCGGTATTATTTTAAGAGGCGTATTGGGATTATTAAGTTAAAGTCGGATTTTAGTCGGTTAAATCGGAGGAATAATATTAAGAATAATATTATTTATTTATTGAACTATCTTATTTAATTAACTAAGTTGAATTGTTGGACCATTTGGTTGATAATCGGAATTAATCTATTAAGCCGGGAGTAAGTAGTTGGTCGTGAATTATTATTTCGGTTAATTTTGTGTTTCGAAGAATTAAGTCGTTAAGTCGGAATATTAGTCGGAAAGTCGAAGAAATAATATTATAAGTGATATTATGGATTATTGGAGCATGTTGGGTAATGGGCTTGGATTTCGTCGGGATTAGCAATTAAGGGGTGTATGACTTAGGCCCATTAGTTGTTATATTGGATTATTATTATTATTATTATTATTTTAATAATAAGAAAAAGAGAAGAAGAATTAATCAAGAGGAGAAAGAGGAACAGAATGGGAGAATGGGAGAACGAGGAAATTGGAGAAAACGGTTACGAGAAGTTGCCGTCGGAAAGCCGATCGGAGATTCGAGCGGCCACCGATTTTAAGGTAAGGGTGGGGTTCGAATTTTATAACCGGGAATATGATAATTGATATGTAGGATTGGGTCTTATATAATTGTTACTGCCTGTGCATTTAACTGTTGTATTGAATGATTAATTTGATCCACACTGTTGAATTGGACGTAAAATGCTTATTCGTATGATGTCACATGTTTGGTTGAATTGGATGGAAAATTACAACATTTGATATGTTGAGATTTTGAGATTTGGGATCGAAACCAAAGTGTTAGAATTCATGTTTTATGGTTCCAAGTCATTACTATATATTAGGTATGAATGAAGATGTGTTTATTTTGTGAAACATGATTGAATTGGTTGGATTTTAGAGGAAAATTGTAGCAACCCGTAGCAGTTTTATGAAGAAAATTATGTTTTGGAAAAACTTCAAAAATTCATATCTTTTGATCCGTAAGTCCGTTTTGACCCCCGTTCGAAACGATGGAAAGCTAACGAAATATTCTTTCTAGTAAAAATAGTCTTGCTTCCAGTAGATGATTTATTGATTTCGGGGTTTTATAAAATGTTGTGTTGTCGGGTTTTTATTGCGAAAAATGCATTGCGGTTGACGAATTGGTTGTGAGAAACTGGTAGATGTTACCTTAGGGTGTAATTCTGTTGTAGTTCTGTTCACTGTCTTGGACAAATTGAAATCGCTATGAATCTAAGAAAAGGTTGTGAATTTGGAAAGAAACTGGAACGAACGGATTCTGAGACGAAGGATTTTGGGGTCGTGACGACCGTGGTGGTGTTGTGACGATCGGGATGGTGTCGTGACGACCGTGGTGATGTTGTGACGACCGTCACGTGGGCAAATCCTGGGCTGTGTAAAATTGGAGATTTCGTTTATATATCAGTAGCATATGAATTTTATATATATATATATATATATATATATATATATATATATATATATATATATATACATGTTAGTAGCACATATGAACTATATATTAGTAATGATAATAATAGTTTGGTATTATTAATAAGGTAATTTTGGGAGTTTTAGAATTAGAGGTATTCTACCAGTCTAAGAATTAGTCTTAATAATTAAATGACAGGTAGTATATATGTAGTAGAAACATGAGACTATAAGGTAACATTTATAATTAGCAGTAGCATATTTAGTAGCAATGGTGTCCCAGAAATAATTTGTGGTTAAACAAAGTTTGTTCAAGTAGTTTAGCAGAGCTACTAGTTTAATTAATTTAGTAGCAGTGAAGTAGCAGGGCTAGTAGTTTTAACAGAAATCAATATTAACAGTGAAGGTAAATTAGTGGCAGGATTAATTAAAGTAGCAGAGTAGAAAATAATAGAAATATTAGTAGTTTTAGCCGATAATTAATTAATCGATTTTTAGTCGAAAACTGTCCGAATAATTACGGAACGTTTGTAACTTGTTTTGGTTGAATCGGTGTGTTGTATACTTGCTGAAAAATATGAATTTGCAGGTGGTGGTGAATTGTTAGGCTTACGACCAATGTTGGATTAAGTTGATGCAAGTGGTGCATGTTTAAGTTGTTGTTCTCATTGTTGTTATTGCGTTGTTGCTGTTGTGACGTTGTGGTTATTGTTGCATGCATACATTTGCATTGTTTTAGTTGGCCTTGATGGCACCTGTTTAAGTTGGCCTTGATGGCATCCGATTAAGTTGAAAATGCCTCGATAACCTGGCATATGTTTAAGTTGGGAGTTTTACTCCGATGGTACCACATGCATGTGCATAGTTGAGTCGCATTTGAGTTGCATGTTGAAGTTGTTAATATTATTTCGTTGTTGTTGATTGTTGGTGTTGTTGATATAAGTTGTTATTGTTGTGAGTTATTGTTGTTATAAATTGTTATTGCTGTAAGTTGTCGCTTGATACAGGTTGTTGTTATAAGTTGTTGTTTGTTATAAGTTGTGGTTGCTCTTAAGTTGTTTACTAATAGTTGTTGTATGACTGTTGTATGAAGCGGTGAAATTTGTGTGATTCTAATCTAATATATTAATTCTCATGCCTTTGATTATATTTTTCGATATCTCACCCCTTCTGTAATGATGTTACCTATTATGGGTAATTGAGCAGGTACTCAAGAATAGTTGTGAAGGTTTGAAGTCTTAGTCGCTGTTAGTTCAAGTTGGTGTCATGCTCTGATACGTAGCACTCGGGGGGAAATGTTTTGTTTATGTTGTTGTTCCTAATTGTTGTTATTACAATAATTCTTGAATAATTATAAATTGAAGTTTTGATCTTGTTGAATAAAGTGAACATGATTTGTAAGTTGTGAAGGCCGAATGCTATGTATCTATTTTAAAAAGAAATACAGGTTTATGTTATTGGTTTTGTTGTTCAGGTTGAAAATGTGACATCTCATTTGTTTTATGTTGAAAGTTTTGCACTCTGGTTTTTAATAAACGTTGGGTAGAAAATGGGGTGTTACATTAGTGGTATCAGAGCCTAGTTGGTCTGTCCGGCCAAGTTGTCCAATGTTGTTTATCCCTTAGTACGCGACAAGTGTGTGGAACACTGTTGGTGCTTGTTTGTTAGTTTCTGGTCGTTGTCTACTAGTGTTGGTTTGGATTAAGTGGGGGAGAAGTTTGCTCCCGTACGTGTTGTTGGTATGTAGAAGTTGTTTCAAGGTGATGTTGCTTGCAAGAGTGTATATGTTGGAGCGATGTTATTGCGGACCGAAGAGAGTTTGGACTCGCGAATCCGTATCAGTCAAGTTGGAGATGTGCGTAGAGTCTGGACGGTGAATCAAAGATGATTGAAATTAAGGAATTATTCGGAATGGAATGATAAGTTGGTGGATTAATTCGGTAAGTTGTATATCTTGAGTATAATTGGATTAAAGTTGAGTGATTTTCGTAGTTGGATGAAAAGGAGGATGCTGGTAAATCTTGGAAGCAAGAGAGGGAAATGGAACTTATGTTCATCAACCTCAAATTCTGGTTTTTGTGATTTTGGAGCAGCTGTCAGTAAACGAGGTATAACTTTTGACTCGTGATTCGGATGGAAGCGGTTCTGGACATTTTGGAAAGCTTGCGAAATTCCCTACAGTTTACATTCAAGGTTTGCCTTCAGGAGGTTTGTGAAGAGGGAGAAAAGTGCATTTTATTGTTTGGGTCTGATGCTGATTTTTGGAAAATTCTGCATACGGAAATTCTAAACCAGTCCCGTTGTGTGGCTGATAACTTTTTACTCGTAAGTCGGATTTACGCGATTCTTGAAGTTCTGAAATCTACACAAAATTCTCTTCATTTTGGAATATGATTTTGTGATTGAGAGATCTGTATTGAAGGAGATATATATGGTTGAAGTTGAGCGACAATTGCTGAAAAATTTGGAAGGATGAAAACAAGTGTGGAATATTATTAAGAATAAAATGTTGGTATTTGTAAGATGTGACTGTATCGGAGAATGCTTGGAGATGCAATTTATGTTGAATGAGGATGATTAAGACGATGATGTTAAGTAGAGGTAATGTTGAGAGAAATGTGAATGTTGATTTGTGTTGCTAAGAATTTTCACCGTGGTTGAAAGTTGTAATTGGAGCAAACTGAATTGGATCGTTCTCAATGTTGTAGCGATTTCGGTGTTGGAAAAATATTTAAAGTCGTGTTGTACTATGAACGTGCATAAGGGGATGCGTAATGGATTTTGAACGTTTTTGTATCGTTGACGAAGTTGAAACTAAAGAAACTAAGAGTGGCATTGGTAAGCCTTAGAAAGTTGGCGGAGCATTATGCTTACGAACTTTGGACACAAGTTGAAGTACGCTATTGTGTTGGGTACTGATGATTTATTTCACCGTTATGGTTGTCAGCTATCTATTGACAAATTGAGGAACTGATCACCCTTAATCCATTGTTGATAGTAGATGGAGTCATAATTGATGGATAGATGTGTCGTGCCAACTAGTATAGTATGTACGTTGAATTTGTCGAAGTCAAGCCAAGTGCTTGAAGGTTGTTTGTTTTTGCTGATACAAGTTCATATGTTAGAATATTAGTTGAATTTAAGGATGACAGCACGAAGCTGTGTTTGATTGATGAGTAGTATGGAAAATTTCAGTTGAGACTGGATAATGTGAGAGTTGAGTTACATGTAGAACAAGAAGTTAAATTATAAGTTGATTTGTAAAAGTGGAGTTTTGGTTGGTAAAGATGATTTATCTTGTTGAATTTAAGTGGACTCAAGTGTCAATGTTGTTGTAATGTGTTATGCGCCTAAGGTGATTTTGGGAACTATGTTGATAAAAGATAGTAAAGTTGTAGTTTATGTGTGGTGTTAACGGGGAGATCCCGAAGAGTTAAGTCGAAAGCCTTGGTATTATGTCGATTTTGATGATTGGAAGTTGGAGGTCAACTGAGTAGAGTTAGTACCTTGAAAGTAATCAGAGTGCGCAGCGAACGCGTAGTCTATTGCGGTTGTTCAGACGTGAATTGTACCGATGTTGATATTTGGTTACGTTGATGTTGTGTTTAAGTTGGTATTCTTATGTTGTTGTGTTCTGGTTCTTAAACCGGTAAATTCTTAAGTTGGTTACTTCTTGTGTTGCGATGTTAGTTGTCAATTGCATCACTTGGGTAGTATTCGCGTTGTTGTCGCCGTTGAGGTTAAGAACCGTTGTTTGTGTTATATGTGGAGTTGCCTTGCAAGGACGAGATTTGATTACTCGGAAGAATTAAGTTGTTGGAATAGTCGTGTCGGATAAATTTTCGAGGACGAAAATATTCTAAGTGGGGGAGAGTTGTAACGCCTGAATTTAATTAATTAGTTAATTAAATTATTGAAGGATTTAATTATTGGATTTAGACGAAGTTGAGAATTAATCGGAGTAGTTGGATTTGTCGGTATTATTTTAAGAGGCATATTGGGATTATTAAGTTAAAGTCGGATTTTAGTCGGTTAAATAGGAGGAATAATATTAAGAATAATATTATTTATTTATTGGACTATCTTATTTAATTAACTAAGTTTAATTGTTGGACCATTTGGTTGATAATCGGAATTAATCAATTAAGCCGGGAGTAAGTAGTTGGTCTCGAAATATTATTTCGGTTAATTTTGTGTTTCGAAGAATTAAGTCGTTAAGTCGGAATATTAGTCGGAAAGTCAAAGAAATAATATTATAAGTGATATTATGGATTATTGGAGCATGTTGGGTAATGAGCTTGGATTTCGTCGGGATTAGCAATTAAGGGGTGTATGACTTAGGCCCATTAGTTGTTATATTGGATTATTATTATTATTATTATTTTAATAATAAGAAAAAGAGAAGAAGAATTAGTCAAGAGGAGAAAGAGGAACAGAATGGGAGAATGGGAGAACGAGGAAATTGGAGAAAACGGTTACGAGAAGTTGCCGTCGGAAAGCCGATCGGAGATTCGAGCGGCCACCGATTTTAAGGTAAGGGTGGGGTTCGAATTTTATAACCGGGAATATGATAATTGATATGTAGGATTGGGTCTTATATAACTGCTACTGCCTGTGCATTTAACTGTTGTATTGAATGATTAATTTGATCCACACTGTTGGATTGGACGTAAAATGCTTATTCGTATGATGTCACATGTTTGGTTGAATTGGATGGAAAATTACAACATTTGATATGTTGAGATTTTGAGATTTGGGATCGAAACCAAAGTGTTAGAATTCATGTTTTATGGTTCCAAATCATTACTATATATTAGGTATGAATGAAGATGTGTTTATTTCATGAAACATGATTGAATTGGTTGGATTTTAGAGGAAAATTGCAGCAACCCGTAGCAGTTTTATGAAGAAAATTCTGTTTTGGAAAAACTTCAAAAATTCATATCTTTTGATCCGTAAGTCCGTTTTGACCCCCGTTCGAAACGATGGAAAGCTAACGAAATATTCTTTCTAGTAAAAAATAGTCTTGATTCCAGTAGATGATTTATTGATTTCGGGGTTTTATAAAATATTGTGTTGTCGGGTTTTTATTGCGAAAAATGCATTGCGGTTGACGAATTGGTTGTGAGAAACTGGTAGATGTTACCTTAGGGTGTAATTCTATTGTAGTTTTGTTCACTGTCTTGGACAAATTGAAATCGATATGAATCTGAGAAAAGTTGTGAATTTCGAAAGAAACTGTAACGAACGGATTCTGAGATGAAGGATTTTGGGGTCGTGACGACCGTGGTGGTGTTGTGACGATCGGGATGGTGTCGTGACGACCGTGGTGATGTTGTGACGACCGACACGCGGGCAAATCCTGGGCTGTGGAAAATTGGAGATTTCGTTTATATATCAGTAGCATATGAATTATATATATATATATATATATATATATATATATATATATATATATATATATATATATATATATATATATATATATATATATATATATATATATATATATATATATACATGTTAGTAGCACATATGAACTATATATTAGTAATGATAATAATAGTTTGGTATTATTAATAAGGTAATTTTGGGAATTTTAGAATTAGAGGTATTCTACCAGTCTAAGAATTAGTCTTAATAATTAAATGACAGGTAGTATATATGTAGTAGAAACATGAGACTATAAGGTAACATTTATAATTAACAGTAGCATATTTAGTAGCAATGGTGTCCCAGAAATAATTTGTGGTTAAACAAAGTTTGTTCAAGTAGTTTAGCAGAGTTACTAGTTTAAGTAATTTAGTAGCAGTGAAGTAGCAGGGCTAGTAGTTTTAACAGAAATCAATATTAACAGTGAAGGTAAATTAGTGGCAGGATTAATTAAAGTAGCAGAGTAGAAAATAATAGAAATATTAGTAGTTTTAGCCGATAATTAATTAATCGGTTTTTAGTCGAAAACTGTCCGAATAATTACGGAACGTTTTTAACTTGTTTTGGTTGAATCGGTGTGTTGTATACTTGCTAAAAAATATGAATTTGCAGGTGGTGGTGAATTATTAGGCTTACGACCAATGTTGGATTAAGTTGATGCAAGTGGTGCATGTTTAAGTTGTTGTTCTCATTGTTGTTATTGCGTTGTTGCTGTTGTGACGTTGCGGTTATTGTTGCATACATACATTTGCATTGTTTAAGTTGGCCTTGATGGCACCTGTTTAAGTTGGCCTTGATGGCATCCGATTAAGTTGAAAATGCCTCGATAACCTGGCATATGTTTAAGTTGGGAGTTTTACTCCAATGGTACCACATGCATATGCATAGTTGAGTCGCATTTGAGTTGCATGTTGAAGTTGTTAATATTATTACGTTGTTGTTGATTGTTGGTGTTGTTGATATAAGTTGTTATTGTTGTGAGTTATTGTTGTTATAAATTGTTATTGCTGTAAGTTGTCGCTTGATACAGGTTGTTGTTATAAGTTGTTGTTTGTTATAAGTTGTGGTTGCTCTTAAGTTGTTTACTAATAGTTGTTGTATGACTGTTGTATGAAGCGGTGAAATTTGTGTGATTCTAATCTAGTATATTAATTATCATGCCTTTGATTATATTTTTCGATATCTCACCCCTTCTGTAATGATGTTACCTATTATGGGTAACTGAACAGGTACTCAAGAATAGTTGTGAAGGTTTGAAGTCTTAGTCGCTGTTAGTTCAAGTTGGTGTCATGCTCTGATACGTAGCACTCGGGGGGAAATGTTTTGTTTATGTTGTTGTTCCTAATTGTTGTTATTACAATAATTCTTGAATAATTATAAATTGAAGTTTTGATCTAGTTGAATAAAGTGAACATGATTTGTAAGTTGTGAAGGCCGAATGCTATGTATCTATTTTAAAAAGAAATACAGGTTTATGTTATTGGTTTTGTTGTTCAAGTTGAAAATGTGACATCTCATTTGTTTTATGTTGAAAGTTTTGCACTCTGATTTTTAATAAACGTTGGGTAGAAAATGGGGTGTTACATTAGTGGTATCAGAGCCTAGTTGGTCTGTCCGGCAAAGTTGTCCAATGTTGTTTATCCCTTAGTATGCGACAAGTGTGTGGAACACTGTTGGTGCTTGTTTGTTAGTTTCTGGTCGTTGTCTACTGGTGTTGGTTTGGATTAAGTGGGGGAGAAGTTTGCTCCCGTACGTGTTGTTGGTATGTAGAAGTTGTTTCAAGGTGATGTTGCTTGCAAGAGTGCATATGTTGGAGCGATGTTATTGCGGACTGGCTAGAGTTTGGACTCGCGAATCCGTATCAGTCGAGTTGGAGATGTGTGTAGAGTCTGGACGGTGAATCAAAGATGATTGAAATTAAGGAATTATTCGGAATGGAATGATAAGTTGGTGGATTAATTCGGTAAGTTGTATATCTTGAGTATAGTTGGATTAAAGTTGAGTGATTTTCGTAGTTGGATGAAAAGGAGGATGCTGGTAGATCTTGGAAGCAAGAGAGGGAAATGGAACTTATGTTCATCAACCTCAAATTCTGGTTTTTGTGATTTTGGAGCAGCTGTCAGTAAACGAGGTATAACTTTTGACTCGTGATTCGGATGGAGGCGGTTCTGGACTTTTTGGAAAGCTTACGAAATTCCCTACAGTTTGCATTCAAGGTTTGCCTTCAGGAGGTTTGTGAAGAGGGAGAAAAGTGCATTTTATTTTTTGGGTCTGATGCTGATTTTTGGAAAATTCTGCATACGGAAATTCTAAATCAGTCCCGTTGTGTGGCTGATAACTTTTTACTCGTAAGTCGGATTTACGCGATTCTTGAAGTTCTGAAATCTACACAAAATTCTCTTCATTTTGGAATATGATTTTGTGATTGAGAGATCTGTATTGAAGGAGATATATATGGTTGAAGTTGAGCGACAATTGCTGAAAAATTTGGAAGGATGAAAACAAGTGTGGAATATTATTAAGAATAAAATGTTGGTATTTGTAAGATGTGACTGTATCGGAGAATGCTTGGAGATGCAATTTATGTTGAATGAGGATGATTAAGACGATGATGTTAAGTAGAGGTAATGTTGAGAGAAATGTGAATGTTGATTTGTGTTGCTAAGAATTTTCACCGTGGTTGAAAGTTGTAATTGGAGCAAACTGAATTGGATCGTTCTCAATGTTGTAGCGATTTCGGTGTTGGAAAAATATTTAAAGTCGTGTTGTACTATGAACGTGCATAAGGGGATGCGTAATGGATTTTGAACGTTTTTGTATCGTTGACGAAGTTGAAACTAAAGAAACTAAGAGTGGCATTGGTAAGCCTTAGAAAGTTGGCGGAGCATTATGCTTACGAACTTTGGACACAAGTTGAAGTACGCTATTGTGTTGGGTACTGATGATTTATTTCACCGTTATGGTTGTCAGCTATCTATTGACAAATTGAGGAACTGATCACCCTTAATCCATTGTTGATAGTAGATGGAGTCATAATTGATGGATAGATGTGTCGTGCCAACTAGTATAGTATGTACGTTGAATTTGTCGAAGTCAAGCCAAGTGCTTGAAGGTTGTTTGTTTTTGCTGATACAAGTTCATATGTTAGAATATTAGTTGAATTTAAGGATGACAGCACGAAGCTGTGTTTGATTGATGAGTAGTATGGAAAATTTCAGTTGAGACTGGATAATGTGAGAGTTGAGTTACATGTAGAACAAGAAGTTAAATTATAAGTTGATTTGTAAAAGTGGAGTTTTGGTTGGTAAAGATGATTTATCTTGTTGAATTTAAGTGGACTCAAGTGTCAATGTTGTTGTAATGTGTTATGCGCCTAAGGTGATTTTGGGAACTATGTTGATAAAAGATAGTAAAGTTGTAGTTTATGTGTGGTGTTAACGGGGAGATCCCGAAGAGTTAAGTCGAAAGCCTTGGTATTATGTCGATTTTGATGATTGGAAGTTGGAGGTCAACTGAGTAGAGTTAGTACCTTGAAAGTAATCAGAGTGCGCAGCGAACGCGTAGTCTATTGCGGTTGTTCAGACGTGAATTGTACCGATGTTGATATTTGGTTACGTTGATGTTGTGTTTAAGTTGGTATTCTTATGTTGTTGTGTTCTGGTTCTTAAACCGGTAAATTCTTAAGTTGGTTACTTCTTGTGTTGCGATGTTAGTTGTCAATTGCATCACTTGGGAAGTATTAGCGTTGTTGTCGCCGTTGAGGTTAAGAACCGTTGTTTGTGTTATATGTGGAGTTGCCTTGCAAGGACGAGATTTGATTACTCGGAAGAATTAAGTTGTTGGAATAGTCGTGTCGGATAAATTTTCGAGGACGAAAATATTCTAAGTGGGGGAGAGTTGTAACGCCTGAATTTAATTAATTAGTTAATTAAATTATTGAAGGATTTAATTATTGGATTTAGACGAAGTTGAGAATTAATCGGAGTAGTTGGATTTGTCGGTATTATTTTAAGAGGCATATTGGGATTATTAAGTTAAAGTCGGATTTTAGTCGGTTAAATAGGAGGAATAATATTAAGAATAATATTATTTATTTATTGGACTATCTTATTTAATTAACTAAGTTGAATTGTTGGACCATTTGGTTGATAATCGGAATTAATCTATTAAGCCGGGAGTAAGTAGTTGGTCGCGAATTATTATTTTGGTTAATTTTGTGTTTCGAAGAATTAAGTCGTTAAGTCGGAATATTAGTCGGAAAGTCGAAGAAATAATATTATAAGTGATATTATGGATTATTGGAGCATGTTGGGTAATGGGCTTGGATTTCGTCGGGATTAGCAATTAAGGGGTGTATGACTTAGGCCCATTAGTTGTTATATTGGATTATTATTATTACTATTATTTTAATAATAAGAAAAAGAGAAGAAGAATTAGTCAAGAGGAGAAAGAGGAACAGAATGGGAGAATGGGAGAACGAGGAAATTGGAGAAAACGGTTACGAAACCAAAGTGTTAGAATTCATGTTTTATGGTTCCAAATCATTACTATATATTAGGTATGAATGAAGATGTGTTTATTTCATGAAACATGATTGAATTGGTTGAATTTTAGAGGAAAATTGCAGCAACCCGTAGCAGTTTTATGAAGAAAATTCTGTTTTGGAAAAACTTCAAAAATTCATATCTTTTGATCCGTAAGTCCGTTTTGACCCCCGTTCGAAACGATGGAAAGCTAACGAAATATTCTTTCTAGTAAAAATAGTCTTGCTTCCAGTAGATGATTTATTGATTTCGGGGTTTTATAAAATGTTGTGTTGTCGGGTTTTTATTGCGAAAAATGCATTGCGGTTGACGAATTGGTTGTGAGAAACTGGTAGATGTTACCTTAGGGTGTAATTCTGTTGAAGTTCTGTTCACTGTCTTGGACAAATTGAAATCGATATGAATCTGAGAAAAGGTTGTGAATTTGGAAAGAAACTGGAACGAACGGATTCTGAGACGAAGGATTTTGGGGTCGTGACGACCGTGGTGGTGTTGTGACGATCGGGATGGTGTCGTGACGACCGTGGTGATGTTGTGACGACCGTCACGCGGGCAAATCCTGGGCTGTGGAAAATTGGAGATTTCGTTTATATATCAGTAGCATATGAATTTTATATATATATATATATATATATATATATATATATATATATATATATATATATATATATATATATATATATACATGTTAGTAGCACATATGAACTATATATTAGTAATGGTAATAATAGTTTGGTATTATTAATAAGGTAATTTTGGGAGTTTTAGAATTAGAGGTATTCTACCAGTCTAAGAATTAGTCTTAATAATTAAATGACAGGTAATATATATGTAGTAGAAACATGAGACTATAAGGTAACATTTATAATTAGCAGTAGCATATTTAGTAGCAATGGTGTCCCAGAAATAATTTGTGGTTAAACAAAGTTTGTTCAAGTAGTTTAGCAGAGTTACTAGTTTAATTAATTTAGTAGCAGTGAAGTAGCAGGGCTAGTAGTTTTAACAGAAATCAATATTAACAGTGAAGGTAAATTAGTGGCAGGATTAATTAAAGTAGCAGAGTAGAAAATAATAGAAATATTAGTAGTTTTAGCCGATAATTAATTAATCGGTTTTTAGTCTAAAACTGTCCGAATAATTACGGAACGTTTGTAACTTGTTTTGGTTGAATCGATGTGTTGTATACTTGCTGAAAAATATGAATTTGCAGGTGGTTGTGAATTGTTAGGCTTACGACCAATGTTGGATTAAGTTGATGCAAGTGGTGCATGTTTAAGTTGTTGTTCTCGTTGTTGTTATTGCGTTGTTGCTGTTGTGACGTTGCTGTTATTGTTGTATGCATACATTTGCATTGTTTAAGTTGGCCTTGATGGCACCTAATTAAGTTGGCCTTGATGGCATCCGATTAAGTTGAAAATGCCTCGATAACCTGGCATATGTTTAAGTTGGGAGTTTTACTCCGATGGTACCACATGCATGTGCATAGTTGAGTCGCATTTGAGTTGCATGTTAAAGTTGTTAATATTATTACGTTGTTGTTGATTGTTGGTGTTGTTGATATAAGTTGTTATTGTTGTGAGTTATTGTTGTTATAAATTGTTATTGCTGTAAGTTGTCGCTTGATACAGGTTGTTGTTATAAGTTGTTGTTTGTTATAAGTTGTGGTTGCTCTTAAGTTGTTTACTAATAGTTGTTGTATGACTGTTGTATGAAGCGGTGAAATTTGTGTGATTCTAATCTAATATATTAATTATCATTCCTTTGATTATATTTTTCGATATCTCACCCCTTCTGTAATGATGTTACCTATTATGGGTAACTGAGCAGGTACTCAAGAATAGTTGTGAAGGTTTGAAGTCTTAGTCGCTGTTAGTTCAAGTTGGTGTCATGCTCTGATACGTAGCACTCGGGGGGAAATGTTTTGTTTATGTTGTTGTTCCTAATTGTTGTTATTACAATAATTCTTGAATAATTATAAATTGAAGTTTTGATCTAGTTGAATAAAGTGAACATGATTTGTAAGTTGTGAAGGCCGAATGCTATGTATCTATTTTAAAAAGAAATACAGGTTTATGTTATTGGTTTTGTTGTTCAAGTTGAAAATGTGACATCTCATTTGTTTTATGTTGAAAGTTTTGCACTCTGATTTTTAATAAACGTTGGGTAGAAAATGGGGTGTTATAGTGTAGAGAGAGTGTTTTATTGTCTTTGGTTTTTTTTGTTGTTTTTGGGAAGGTGATGGACCTAAAGTTTTTGATTTGTGTGCTCGCTAAGATTTCACAATCTTATGCCTACGTATTCCCGTAAAGATAACTTGGAAATCAGAGCAATCATAGTTCCTCCTATTCTATGGGAGGAAAGATATTTGGTGTCTTGTTTAAAGCCCAAGATTGAAGCTAAAGGTTATTTGTGTCGTGTTTAAAGCCCAAGATTAAAGCTAAAGGTTTGACTGAGAGAGAATTTGTCATCTCTAAAGAGAGATATCTCACCTATTCATCACAGTTGTTGAAGGATTAGTTTTAAAGGGGAATTACTTTAAACTGGAATGTATGGAATCCATCAATGCCATAATTTCCTTTATAAGGGAATTGTCCTGAAGGAAGAAACTTTAACTCAGTGTAGAACAATGAAATTTTTCCTTAGGAGTCTTCCATGCTAAGAGAGGGACATTGGATTGGATGTAAATAATCCAGAGGCTTTCCACTTACAACAATTAGATGAAAGAGGAAGTTTACCAGGATAAAAGAGGGACCACAACTTGGATTTTTTGAATAAACAAGTGTGCCACTTACAGCAGTTATCTGGAATTAGGGTTTTTTTATTGTCTGTTTTGATATGCGATGTCCAGAGAAATTCTTTCATCCAGAGAGAAACTCTTGATATCCTCTGAGGGGATGTTGATTTTTGTGTGGCTTGATCAAAACCCAAGGTTGAAGCTGAAAGGTTGACTCTATTCGGGGAGTTTTATATCTGTCTTGTACAAAGCCCAAGATTGAAGCTAAAATGAGATGAACTCCATTGGGGAGGTTTTATCTGTCTTGTACAAAGCCCAAGATTGAGGCTGAAAAGAGAATATTGACTCTGCTAGAGAGTATTTTGTCTGTCTTGTACAGAGCCCAAGATTGAGGCTGACTTTACTGAGGAAAATCATTATACAAAGCCTAAGAGGAGGCTTGTGGGGAAATTCTTATATGAATCCTAAGAGGAGGTTGGCTTATGTTGAGGATTATTGAAATCTAAGAGCAAGTCCAAATTGTATGTGGTGGGGAATCCAAAGGTTTTACTCTTTCTGGGGATTTGAAGAAGAGTTGAAATATCAGAGACCATGAGGCTCTGATTCTACTGAGGATTTCTTTGTGGTAATTTGACCCTAGCTGGGAATTTTTTTAAAATGAAAGCTTAAAGATTGAGTTTGAAAACCTATTGAGGTTTTAACTCTGCTGGAGATTGGTATATTGATGAAATACTCAAGGTTTTTCCTGTGTTTTTAAAAAAAAAAACTTGAGGGTTTCTGTGAGATCCAAAAGGAGATGACACTTTCCAAGTCTTACTTGTATAAAGCTTAAGAGGATGTTGGTTTTAAGGGATGAAGATCAACCCGAAAATGGTCTGATGTTTTGGAATTCTGACTCTCTTGAAGATTGAACTAGTAGATGACTAAGTTCTGCCCTATACTTGTAAGAGGTCTTTGGGTCCTTGTTCTAAGCCCAAGAGGAGGATGAGAACTTCTAAGAAGCCTGTGGGTCCTTGTACAAAGCCCAAAAGGAGGCTGGGGATGCTTTTAGGAAGCCTGTGGGTCCAATTCTAAGAAAAGTTCAAGAAAGGTTTCACCGGGAATAAATCCTTTCTTTGCAGAACAGTTCTAAGGTTTGAAGAAATTCAAAAGAGGTTTCACCGGGAATTAATCCTCTCTGGGGAAATGAATTTCTTGTACACATATATTTCTAAGTTTGGACAATCTTAAGAAAAGTTTCACCGGGAATAATGCCTTTCTCTGTTCCATATTGTATAAGCCCAAGAGGAGGCAAGACTGTATCTGGAATTTCCTATGTGGAACTAGTTTTGGCTGTGTTGAAAGAGTAAACACTGGTTTGATCTAGATCTAGACCTAACTGCTAGGTAAAACTCTAAGCAAATATATACAAGCATATACCGATTAAATATATAAACAAGCATATATTGAAAAGATAGTGGAACTTACAGTTGTGCAAGCCCAAGCATAGTAACTACAACTGTATGGTTAGTTATTCAAGAAATTGAAGAAAGTTTTGATAAAACTTTGAATTTGAATCTAAATCAAAAAGAAAGTTGTTTAACAGGAAGTTTGGGGCTTATACTCAAAGGGGAGGCCCAGATGATCTCTTTTGAAAAGGTGACGATCGCGTTGTAGTTTTGAAAACCATAGAGCGGCTTATACAATGACGGAGGCCAAAATTATTGTATTTACAAAAAGGATGGGTTTTACACTCAATTAAAGGCCCAAAAGGTTTTAAAAAAAGAATAAAGATGGGACTTACAACCGAAAGGGAGGCCCAGTGAAAAACAGCGATCACACTGTTATTTTGAAAATCGCGTAGGGAGTTATACAATGACTGAGGCTCAAATCATTTATATACAAAGGGGGTTTGGTCTTACACTATATTAGAGGCCCAAAAGGTGTTTGAAAAAGAGAAAAATGGGGCTTACAACACAAGGGAAGGCCTAGATGAAAAATTGTTTGAAAGCGGTGATCGCGCCGAGATTTTTAAAATCGCATCGGGACTTATACAATGACTGAGGCCCAAAAATGGTTTATTTATAAAGGGATGGGACTTACACTCTATCAAGAGGCCCAAAAAGTGTTTGAAAAAGGTTTGTGAGGGTGAAAACAATCAAAACCCTAATTTGATTTCAAAAAGTACATTTTAATTTGAATAAAAATTAATTAAAATTATCAAAATGATCAAACATGTATGAAAAACAAGTTGTGATCTTAGATTAATGTTTGAAAAATTATGTTTTATCCATATAATGATTTGAAAATCATTTAAATTTGAAAAATCAAGAGAAAGAAATATTTTTAAATGCTTAAAAACAAATAAAAATAAATTCTTTATAAAAATTTTAAATATATAAAATAAATAATATTTTTGTGAAATTTTTGTAGAATAAAATAGTTTAACATTTTTGTGAATTTAAAAAAAAGAATCAGTTCAAAAACATTAAAATTCAGAGAGAAATTAATGTTTGAATCAATTAATAAAAATATCAAAATATTCAAATATTCAAAAATTTGAAAAAGGCGCCCAGAACACCTTGTGTGGTTTGCGCGAGCTCTGTTCTTGCAGATTTGCAAAACCTCTCATATCTCTCTGATTACTCAATTAAATTAACTTTTGTAAACATGAAACTTGCTCGTTTTTGAACAAGGATTACAACCATATGAATTAATTGCATTTATATTAAGTGTGGAGTGAGAAATCAGAAGATGAACTCAAGAACCCTAATTTCTACAAGAACACCATGAAATTCTTTACACGATTCATACATAGAAATTGATTGAGGGGAAACACTCTACATAAGTGCAGAAACATGTTTGTAACTTGAAAACACATTTATGATGCATGAATCATAGAGTTTGAGAGTGTCAGATTTACCTATTGCAGCTGGTGATCGAATTCTATGTTGGAGGTGTTATTGATGTTTTGTAATGATCTGGACAGCTTCAATGGACCTCAAGTAATGTGTTTGAAGGCTTGGAATGGATTGAATCAGCTCAGAACTTATTGAGGCATCTCAACTGCAAACAGGCCAAAAAGCTTGAGCAAATAGGGGGTGACTTTGTGATTCAGGTGTTCCAGATGAGTTTTAAGGCCATGGATCACTCATATATGATGTATGTGAGGTGTTGGCATGATTGGTTTTGATAGAATTGCTCTCAAATGTAAAATTCTAATGTTACTTGAATGAGAAGCAAAATCTGGTTATTTGAGAGTGATTTTGAGGAAAACATGTGTTATGGTGCTTTGGTGTACTCAAACTGACCACAAATGAGCTCTATTTATAGTGTGTCAAGTTTTTTTTGGCGGCAATAGTGAATGGTGGCTGGTACAGTCCATTGTCCATTGGTTTTCAAAAGGAATCTCAAGTCTCCTCTAGCCATTGACTTGAGTCAATCTTGCAGGCCTATGGTCTTCTGTTGCAGGGATAAGGCTTGACTCATTCAGTTGTATTTGCTTCAGTCCATGCTACCTTGATGCATCCATTGAATGCTCCATGGCAACTTTGAAGTTTTTGGCTTTTGCATCATTATATATCACATGAATATATGATGATCTTTTGTCTTGGAAGGCTTGTGGCTTAGAGATCTTTTGCCTTGATCTGATCCTTAATGTTTCTAGAAGGATTACAAGACTTGTAATTGCACAAGTTAGCCAATTCGAGCAAATGACCTATAATCTGTCTTGGGAAGAAATCACTCTTTGGTGGGGTTGTAACTCCTTGCTCAAATTGAATTTGGAGATGATCTGGTACTTATTGGAAAGCTCTCATGACCTGCTTTAACTTTGATGTCCACCAATGGACCTGGTTCAGCTGGGATCAAGGTGAAAAATGACCTCAAAGTTGGTGAAAATTCAAGACAAATTCTGTCCAAAATTTTCACTGTGTTGGAAAAAGGGGTCATTTTCATGTTTTTGTGATTTTGATCAATCCATAACTTAAAATCCATGAGGATTTGAAATCTTTTGTAGTTGACACTTTTGAATTATGTCATGTGAACTTTCATTTGAGTTTTGGATGGAAGAAAAAGGCCTTGCGTTTGGGAGTTATGCCCTTGCAAAGTTGGTATCAAATCCATTTTGTTCCATTACTTAGAAAAATTTAAGTTTCTTAAGGTTGCCCCTTTTGCAAGTAACCCTATTTTCCTTGGTTTTTCTTGATGGATGATGATCAAAACCATGTATTAACATTTTTTTTACTTAGGGGAGCAACATTTGTGAAAAAATTCAAAAAGTCAAACTTGATTTAAGGCACAATTGACTTTTTGTCAATTGAATTCCAAATTGTGTGATCTTCTATGAAATCAAGTTCTTGACCTAAATCAAACCTAATGGATGAATTTCGTAGGTGTTTTAGGGTGTCTTGAATCATGTACCAAAGTTTGGGAACATGTCTTGGTCCAAAGTCAAAGGTACAGTTGACTTTTTCTTCCAAACCCTAATTATGGTCCAGATGAATTTGAAACTTGTGAATCAAGCTTCTTGGATCAATCCATTGTTGTAAATGGATCAATGTGGTGTATTTGAGGCCCTTAAATCATGTCTTGAGGTCTTGGTTCATGTCTTGCCTTAAAAGTCAACTTAGGGGTGAATTAGGTCAAGAAACCCTAATTCCAGATTTTTGATGAATGCTTCCTCTGAGGCTATTTTGACTTAATGATGGGACTCATAAGGTTATATTGAGCATTTTGGATCATGTTTTGAAGTATTGGCTCATAACTAGAGGGAAATTTTCATCTGGAGGCCCTGGTCGACCAAAACCCTAATTTGGTGACACTGGCGATCTTGAGGTTTGATCCACTTGGAATGTTGCAACCTTGTGCTTGATTATTGATGTGGGAAACCTCTTGATCCTTTATAAGTGCTTGAGAGGCTAGAAAATTTGAAGATCATGTTAATTCTTTATTGATCCTTTGTCTAAGTGCTCTGAAAGGGCTCAAAACCCTAATTCTTGGTTGAGGTGGGTGCTCAACAATCCTTGAGAAACTGATGAGGCAATGATGGTACATCCATACTGTGTTGATGATTTTCACAATGATGGGAAATCTTGGTGGTCAAAATTTGGGGTATGACAGATGCCCCTATTTGATCTTCTTGGACCCGAAGGTGTGAATGGCGAAGGTATTCGGACATTCAGGGTGCAAGAGGATTAAATATCGGAATACCCGAAATTTTAATTGTGGTTATGAATAGCAGTTTGCTCATCCATCTTCTTTTGCTAAGTGATGTTACTTAGAAAAGGGTAAAACTTCCCCTCGATCCTGGTCTTTAGCAACGGAAATGGTCTTAGTTTCTTTTGAAACAAACTTCCCCTCGATCCTGGTCTTCAGCCATGGAACTGGTCTCAGTTTCTTTTGAAATAAACTTCCCCTCGATCCTGGTCTTCAGCCATGGAACTGGTCTCAGTTTATTTTGAAATAAACTTCCCCTTGATTCTGGTCTTCAGCCGTGGAACTGGTCTAAGTTTCTTCTTGTCGAGCTCCTTCCTCGATAAGGAACGCTATTTGTAGCGATCTTCATCAAAATTCTCGCCGAGTTTTACTGGGGAGACACCATTTAATGGAAAAAGTCTGTCGTCAGACTTGTTGGGGAATCCCAATAGCCCGAGTTGTAGAGGTGTGCAAACTTCTCTGTTGGAGATGCCATTTGTCGATTCTACTGGGGAAAATGAGTCTCTTGAGAGACTGCTTTTCACTTAGTGAGGTTACATCATACTTTTCTTCGAGATCTTTCTCGGAGAAATGAAATGTGATGTGATCCAATTTTGAGGTGTTGATGACTTCACTGATCATTAAATTTCTTGGGAGAAAAGTCGATGTATTACCGAAAGTTTTTTAGCGGATGGGCTTTCCCTGGGGATTTTCCTTAATTCGGGAAAGCGAAAATATCATCTTCAATGGTGAAGAGTGTATTCCAAAGGTGTTAATCGAATGTCTTCTCGCCTTTCAGAGGTTCAAGTTATCAAAGTGGTCGAGGACAGGCTCCAATCCAGAAATAAACTGGGGAGAGATTGTTCAGGCGGAACTTTTCCGGACAAGGTAAAAACTGACAACTCTATCGGTGGGAAGATGTTTATCACTTGGGAATGAGTATAACCAGAGTGATATTAATGCAACATGAATATGAATATGAATCAATTATGCATGATGTATGTATGTTTATGCTAACAAAACCGACGCGACATACAGACTAGTGAATGAACACGACTGGATACTCGGCCACTGTGGGGGATAAAAAGTATCATTGGTTCAAAATCTCAATCCTTCCTTTCTTAGGAGAGGTAGACCCTACTGGTGGGAAAGAACCATCAATTGATCTTCAGAGGTAAGAACTCTGTCGGAGATATCAGATGGGACATTACATCTGAAACAGTTGATCCTTCATTCAGGTGTACCGGTTTAGAAGTAGTACTTTGATTCTGAATTTTGAGGTTTAATCACTTCCGGAGAAGCCATCGATGTTCCTTTTTATGTTCAGTAGTAAAAAGGAATTGCCATCTTTAATTTTAAATGCAGAAGAAAATTTGACAAGTAAATTCATTTTTGTTTTGTCTCAAGAATCGTTGATCATCTTAAAAATGTCATTCTGTAAAGCAAAATAAATACGAATTGCAAACAAAAGCACTAGCGCTCGAATTTTATTGATAGAATGGTAATCAGCCATGTGCGTGATCCCATAGAGCATTAGAAAGTTAAAAAATGGTAATTTGACGGAAAAAGGGGTTACATTGAAACATAACAACCGCTATCCTTCTACCAGCTTTGAATTATGGACATTCTGAGCTTCTGTCGAAGGTGACCTTGACTGAAGCCTTTCGACGGATGGTGTTACCGCTGGGGATTTAACCGTGTCGGACGTAGTTACTTGCCATGAATCCCTAAATTTTTCCTAGATTTCCTTTTGAGGTTTTCAATCCATCGGGATGATTTTTCCTTATGTCTCTAATTTTTTCCTGGACCGCCCTTTCGGGTTTTCAATCCACCGAGATGTTTTTTTAGGCGAAGTATTTCTTGACTACATCAACATTTGTGGGGTAGGTAAACTCCTCTCCATCTATGGTTGCGAGTCTCAAGGCGCTGTCTGAGAAGGCTTTCTTGACCACATAAGGGCCGTCATAATTCGGAGTCCATTTGCCCCTAGAATCAGTGAGAAATGATTGTATCTTTTTGAGCACGAGGTCTCATTTTCTGAAGACACTGGGTCGGACTTTTTTGTTAAACGCTTTCTCCGTTCTTTGCTGATATAACTGATCGTGGTACAAAGCCGGCATTCTCTTTTCTTCAATTAGATTCAGTTCATCGTGTCAACTTTGACACCATTCAGCTTCTGTTAGCTTAGCTTCCATCAATACCCTGATTAATGGGATCTCTACTTCTATGGGGAGCACTGCTTCCATGCCATATATTAGAGAAAAAGGGATTGCCCCTGTTGAAGTGTGGACAAATGTACGATAATCGTGAAGAGCAAAAGGTAGCATCTCGTGCCAATCTTTGTAGTTTATAACCATCTTTTGAACGATCTTCTTGATATTCTTGTTAGCCGCTTCTACCGCTCCATTCATGTTAGGCCGGTAGGGAGATGAGTTATGGTGTTTGATCTTGAACTCAGCACACAACTCTTTCATCATCTTGTTGTTCAAGTTAGATCCATTATTAGTAATGATCTGGCTTGGAACACCATAACGGCAGATGAGAAGGTTCTTGATAAATTGGACCGCGACTTGTCTGGTTACATTCGCGTATGTCAATTCCCCATATAGAAAAAGGCCTTGGAGAAGAAAGAACTTTTAGATACATTGGCGGTACATTAATTTTGTCGGTGTATATCTGATACTTGTGACACTTCCTCATGTACTTGTAACAATCGGATTCCACTGTCACCCAATAATATCCTACTGTCAGAATTTTTCTCGCCATTGTGTTTCCATTGGCATGAGTGCCAAAGGAGCCTTCTTGAATTTCTTTCATCAACATGTTTGCTTCTTGTCTATCTACGCATTTGAGCAAAACCATGTCGAAGTTTCTCTTATAGAGGGTATCACCGTTCAGGAAGAAGTTGCCAGCCAGTCTTCTGAGAGGCTTCCTATCTTTTCTTGATGCCCCAGGCGGGTATTCTTGTCTTTAGAGGAATCACTTGATATCGTGATACCAGGGTTTGTCATCTATGACTGCTTCAATTGTGAAGATGTAAGCGGGCCTTTCAAGGCGCATTATGTCAATCTTAGGTATGTCATTGCATTGACTTACACTAATCATGGAGGATAAAGTGGTTAATGCATCAGCCATGTGATTTTCTTCACGAAGGATATGATGAAACTCAATTATGTTGAAGAATGGTAACAATCTTCTTGCGTAGTCTTTGTAAGGAATTGATCCTGATTGATATGTATTCCACTCTCCTTTTATTTGATTGATAACCAAGGATGAGTCTGCATACACATCCAAGTTCTTTATCCTTAAGTCAATTGCTTCTTTAGGACCCATGATACAAGCTTCATATTCGGCCTCGTTGTTTGTGCATCTGAATGTCAATCTGGCAGTGAAAGGAATATGGGTACCCTAAGGTGTTACTATGACTTCCCCAATTCCATTTCCATAAGTGTTGATGGCTCCGTCAAATATTAGTCCCCATTGGGAACCTGGTTTTGGCCCTTCACTGGATAGCGGTTCATCACAATATTTCCTTTTTAAGTACATGACATCTTCGTCTGGGAAGTCAAATTCGACTGATTCTTGATCGTCAATTGGTTGATGAGCCAAATGATCAGCTAAAATTCTTCCTTTGACAGCTTTCTGAGGATGGTACTTAATGTCGTATTCTGATAACAACATCTTCCAACGGGCAATCCTTCCCGTGAGAGCAGGCTTTTCAAAGACGTACTTGATTGGATCCATTTCGGAGATTAACCAAGTAGTGTGACAAATCATGTACTGGCGAAGACGTTTGGTTGCCCAAGCCAGAGCACAACAAGTTTTCTCGAGCATAGTGTACTGAGTTTCACAGTCTGTGAACTTCTTGCTTAAGTAGTAAATGGAAGACTCTTTTCTTTTTGTCCCGTCTTGTTGGCCAAGTACGCATCCCATGGAGTCTTCCAAAAATGTTAAGTAGATGATCAGTGGTCTTCCCTCCACTGGAGGAGACATAATAGGTGGATTCAACAGATATCCTTTGATACTATCGAAAGCTTTTTGGCAATCCTCCGTCCATATGCAGCTTTGATTTTTTCTGAGTAGTTTGAAGATTGGGATGCATGTCGCAGTCATGAGGGATATGAATCTTGAGATGTAATTCAAGCGTCCCAAAAATCCCCTGACCTGTTTTTCGGTCTTTGGAGAAGGCATTTCATGGATGGCCTTGACCTTGTCAGGATCAACCTCAATTCCTTTTTGGATGACGATGAATCCTAAAAGTTCTCCTGAGCGAACACCGAATGTGCACTTATTGGGATTCAAGCAGAGTTTGTATTTTCTCAGACGCTCGAATTATTTTGATAGGCGTGTCACATGCTCTTGTTCTGTTTTAGATTTGGCAATCATGTCATCAACATACACTTCACTCTCTTGGTACATCATGTCGTGAAAGAGAGTTGTCATGGCCCATTGATAGGTTGCCCCTGCGTTCTTTAGGCCGAACGACATTACTTTGTAACAAAAGGTGCCCCATAGGGTGATGAATGAAGTTTTCTCCATATCTTCCGGCACCATTTTGATTTGATTATAGCCCGAGAATCCATCCAAGAAGGAGAAGACTTTGAACTTTGTTGTACTGTCTACCAGCATGTCTATGTGTGGTAGGGGGAAGTCGTCCTTTGGACTTGCCTTGTATAGATCCCTGTAGTCTACACACATTCTGACCTTTCCTTCCTTTTTCGGAACTCGCACTATGTTGGCTAACCATTGAGGATATTCTTAGGTGGCGAGGAAACTTGCGTCAATCTGCTTATGTACTTCCTCCTTTATCTTGATGGCAATATTCGGATGAGTTATTCTCAGTCTTTGTTTTATTGGAGGACATTCTGTTTTCAGTGGTAAGTGATGTTCCACAATGCTGGTATCCAACCCTGGCATGTCCTGATAGGACCAAGCAAACACATCTGAAAACTCTTTGAGAAGTTTTATCAAGCCTTCTCTGATAGTTGGATTGAGCAGTGCTCCAATCTTAACTTCTTTCTTTTCTTCTTCTGAACCTAAATTGACCATTTCCAACGGCTTTTTGTAAGGATCAATGGACCTTTTCTCTTGTCTGAGTAATCAGAAGCTTTCTTCGGGGATTTCTTCGTCCTCTTCTTCTTTAGCTTCAAATACCGGGAATTCAAAGTAGGGAGAAGGCATTGGATCGTATGTTTCAATGGGGTTTAAAATAAGCAATCTGCATGACGTGATGATTCATTTTTTTAGCCAAGATAGAGAGAATGCAAGAGTGTGTGCAGTGTATTTCTGAAAACGATTGTTTTTATTTTGGGTTGTTTCTAGGATTACCATTTTCTGAAAAACAAAAAAGTGAAAACAACAATAAATGCGGGAATTCAGAATGACATTATTTATTCACGATTTGTCGATTCTTGAAACACAACCCTATAGAACAAAACTCTACCGCTTTGGGCGAAGCGAAGAGGGACATTTACAGAAAAGTGAGCCCTATAAAACATCCATTTCACCCGGTTAAGGTGAAAGGTCAAAACAAAGATGGTAATTACTTTGACTTATGGACGACTTTCGGGACATCGACTGCAACCCAATGGCGACGAACTCCTATGTGAATCACAAAGTCTGGTACTTCCCTTCTTGGTTTGTCTTTAGAAATAATGTTGATTTCTAGCGGAGTAGGATCATTGGACTCTTCTTCCCATGCAGAGTTGTCATAAATGAACTCTTCTGCTGTATTTTCCATGGTGTTTTCACTCTCAAGGGAATCTCCCCAACCCGTCGGATGGATGTCCTCAAGCCTGATATGAGAGCTTTCAGGAGCAGTGTATTTGACTAGGAAGTCATACTTGCCGGTTGGATGTCCCAAGGTGTCCCATGTTTCTGTGGGAATGGATGAGTCATCTTCCTTAATGACGTTGATTTCAGGAATCGCCTAGTTAATGAACTCTCGTCCTGCGATCCCTGCGAATTCATTAGCATGGTTTTGGAAACTCTCGGAGTGTGATGGGTAATGATTCCATGACTCTGGGGGAGCAGGTGTATTATTTTCAAAATCATTCAGCTGATAGGTATTGTCCAGCTAACTCTTTTGCCCCAAGTCTTCCGTGTATGGCTTCCAGATAGGCAAGTCATCTAGGGGATCATAATAATCGTAGTCAAAGTTATCTTTCATTAGATTATCTTCCTCTAATGAATTGGGTGGAGCACGACATCCTTCAGGATCACAATCTCCATAGATCATCTAGACGTTTAATCTTGGTATATATCTCGGGCTCTGCTTTGGAAAACAGAATGACGTGTGCGCTTCTTCTTGAGACATATAACCGTCATGGTTAAGGTAAGATTTTCACTCTTCATCCGTATTGGAGGAATCGTTCCCGTCGATGGTGTGTACTTCTTGAGACACTGGGTGGAGGAAACCTCCGCTTTGAAAGAAATCCCGAATGGGACAAAAACTTTCGTCCTTCTTTGTAGTCTAGGCACAAGTTGGAGAGAAATAAAGACCTTTTCTTTGCTTGTCATCTGTAGGAGTTATAATCTGTCCCCATCCGTTTATGTCATTACTCCCGATTACTTTGAGGGCGTCCCTGTATAAGGAAATCGATGTCCCTCTTTCTTGGTGTTTCTCATTGCTCACCGAGAGTGCTTGAAACTGGGTTCCAACAACCTCTTCAGGTTATACACAAGAGAATGATGATAAGTTTCTCATGATTAAGGCTTTCTCTCCACATACTGTGACTAATTTGTCATTCTTGACGAACTTCAACTTCTGGTGAAGTGTCGAAGTGAGTGCCCCCAGCTTCGTGTATCCAAGGTCTTCCTAATAAACAGCTGTATGCTGCCCAGATGTCCATGACCTAGAAAGTGACTTGGAAAGTGTGAGGACCGATGGTTATGGGAAGATCAACTTCACTGATAGCTGTTTTACTAGATCCGTTAAAGGCTTTGACGATAATCTCACTGCCTCTCATCGAAGTTCGTTGAAATGATAGTCGTACCAGAGTTGATTTTGGCATAACATTCAAAGATGATCCCGTGTCCACCAGTACACTGGCTAAAGCATCTTCTTGGTAGTTGACTGTAATGTTGAGTGCCATATTATGGTTCTTTCCTTCTTCCGGTAGTTCTTCATCACTGAATCCTAAGTTGTTGCAGGAAGTGATGTTGGATATGATGCTGTCAAATTGCCCTACCGTCACATCTTGTTCCACAAAGGTTTGTTCTAAGACCTTTTGTAGAGCTTCCCTATGAGTTTCTGAACTAAGCATGAGAGATAGTACATAGATTCGAGAGGAGTTTGCAACAATTGGTCCACAATGTTGTACTCGCTTTTCTGAATGAGCTTCAGCATTTCATCTTTGTTCTTTACATGCTCTAGATCATTGGATTGACCTACTTATTTAGTAGGAACTTCCGTTTGAGGTTCCTTTTCTTTGGCAAGTTCACCAACTCCTCTGTAGAAGATCCGACCGCTCCGAGTAACTCGACTGACGTTGGCAATGTTCACAATGGAGGGTAGTGGAGTTTCTTTACCATTTTCGATGGTCGTTGCACCATACTTGTAAGGGATAACCTTATCTGATTTGTACGATATTGGACCTGGCAGGTAGATAACCACAGGGGCTTTTTGGACCCTTTGACTATCGTAGGAAACCTCGATCAGCACCTGGTTGGGAACTTTTCTGATCGGAGATTACGACTGTGTTTTTGTTTTGACCAGGAAGGTACACTTGTATCATGTTGATCGACCCCGAACTCGAACATGGTCGAATCTCTTTTCGGTCCAACTGATTTTGGAGGGTTGCTTGCACGAGATAACATCCTTGGTTATTTTTCGAGCATACTCTACAACGTTCATAATTGTGCGGTGGTACCCGACCATACCCGTTTTGTATGGAGTGCATCTTTACTAGATCTATTTCTATTGAGCGGATGTCACGACTTTGATGTCTACCAGGATTCCCATCAGTCATGCTAATCTGTTGTGTGTCTTCATCTAAGTAGATCGGGAGCCACCAGTAGTCCAACAGATGTTAAAGGGTCCTTTGCACAAGCGCACACCCTTGGTCGTCCTCGCAGTATTCTTTACAGTCTAGATAATCATGTGAAGCCAGAAAACCAAGTTTGACATGCTTAGCATGTAATTCCACTAGACTGGTATTCATTAAGCAAATGTCAAAAATTTGAACCATATTGACTTGATGCTCATTTCTTTCATGGTAGTCTTGGATCCATCCGAGATCCATCTGATGTTGGAGGGCCTCTTGTATAAAAGAGCATCCCTGATTGTCTGTTGAGCAGATTGGACAAGTTCTATAATCGTGCCGCGGTAGATTGTAATACTGACTTTGTCTTGAATGCATCGCCACTAAATGGACGTTTATTGCGCGGAGATCGTGGTTCTGAACAATGTAGGGATGTGCATGGACCATGTCTACTTCACGAATCCTGTGATCCTGAATCCAACCCAAATCCATTTGTTCTTGCAAAGCTGCTTGTACTATGGGACACCCTTGATTGTCCTTGGAGCAAATATCACACTGATGATAGTTGTGAGATGGAACATGGTCGTACCCGCTCAATTTGCAATGCATCCTTACTAGATTCATTCTTAGTAAGAGTACATTGTGAATTTGATAACTACTGCTAGATTCCTCCTCTATTAAATTCACTATAGTCTTCTCATGTTGTGGTAATGGGTTCGTCTGAACATTTGGATTTGTATCCTTGTGTTAGCTCATAAACTCGACGCCTGTATTAAGTTAGAGGAATTAATTGGTGTTAAAACTCTTTGAAGAGGTCCAAAGGATTTTTTGACTGGATCTTCATGTTGAGCTTAAGTCGAAGGTATGCTTGCATAAGGAAAGGATATGCTTGGGACTTAGAAATATTTCCAAGAATTGGAAAGTCTCCTTCGACCGATATTACTGATGATGTCCAACGTTAAGGGATTCAAATTCAAATAAATGAGGGAGTAGTTATTCTTGTACGCTCCTGAAAAAGACAAGTGGTGCACATCCAAGGGACAGAAGCATGCAACGCGACACTTGTCATGTGTTAATTGTTTTAGGGAGTTAACAGCAGTTAGTTTTATTATTATAAATAGGAGTTCTAGCAATAGGATTCGGTGTGTTGTGTTCACTTTGTACAAGTTACTCCAAATTTACTCAAAGTATCCGCGTGTAGAGAAACGAGTCTTGTGAGAATGTACGTGATGTAAACACCATTTTCTTTTTCAATGCAATTTACTTCAGCCTTTTATCAAGAATTTATCTTTTACTTTATTGCAAGTTACGTTTCAGCATTGTGTCTTACCTTTATATTTTCAGCCTTTCTTTGATGTCTTCAGCCTTTTCGACTTAAAGTTCTTGCACATCTTTTAAAAACCACATTTTAGATAAACTTCTCTTTATGAACCTTGTCGAAGTGTTTAGTTATTTAGAATTTATTTTAAATCAATTGTTAGCACATGTCCTAGGATCAATCTGATCGATCCTGTGAGTCACCAAAGTTAGATTTGGAAGATCAGCGGTTGTTTACCAATTTTCACGGTAAACAAATCGGCATGCCCAGTGGGACAGTGCTAAATCTATAAAGATCTTTCTAAATTTTGAAAATCTATATTCATCAATCTTTTCCGTTTTAAAAAACTTCGTTGCATGTTATTGAGAAGTGGTAAGGTAGCCACTACAAACGAAGAGAGACCAAGGAGAAGATACACAAGAAAAATGGCGACGAATACTAGTCAGCCAAACAATCCAAACAATCAATGGAGTGGTTATAATCCTCAATCAAGTAATTCAAATGCCCAGCCTAGTAACACTAACCCTCAAAATATGTCTAGGAATGATGTGGTGCCACCCCCAGTCCCTTCGACAGGAGAGCCAATACCGCCTCCTGTTATGTCTGAACCAATGCCATCAATGGCAGGTTCATGGTCGTCATATACAAGGTCTTACACTCAACCCATTTTGGAGTACATTGGGCCACAAGGATCTAATCCCCAAACTCCACCAGGAGGAACTTCGACGTTTAGGCATTTTCCCCCTCCAGGATTTTCACAACCATTACCAAGGAATCCACCTTATGGAATGCCAATGCCAATAATGCAAAGTCTCCAAAATGCCCCCCGAGTATTTGTAGCGAGCGATTTTTGTCGGTGATGCGACCACCTTATCGTTGGGTTTTCCTCACCGCAATGGTAGGAGGGGGTGCTACTTTCTGATTTCTTATTTATCCCATGAAGCAGGAAGGGAAAGGGAAGCTATCTAAAACTAACCTTGCACACGAATGTTTAATTGAACAAACGCTTTAAAGAGATTCGGGGAGTCGGGGTCAGGTTATACAATGGGGAGTTATCAGTTATCCATCCTATATGTGGTTATCCACAGGATATTAGCATTAGGTTTCGCTTTGTACTTGATGTTGTTTATCTGGTAATGGGTTGGGAAAGTTTCTTGGGAAAGTATGACTGGGAGAGTGAGTTTTTGTTGATTTTCGGGCTTGCCCGAGGTTTTTGGTAAGGTACTGGACCTACGTTTTGATTTGTTTTCTGTGGGAAATGATGATGATGATGATGGCTAAGGTATGAAACCTAAAGTTTTTGATTAGTATGCTCGCTAAGATTTCACAATCTTATGCCTATGTATTCCCATTTAAACGAAACAGGGAAATCAGAGCAATCGTAGTTCCTCCTATTCTAAGGGAGGAAAAGATGATGTTTTGGTGTCTTGTTCAAAGCCCAAGATTGGAGCTAAAAGGTTGAGTATTTGTATCTTGTTCAAAGCCCAAGATGGAAGCTAAAAGGTTTGACTGAGAGAGAATTTATTATCTCTAAAGCGGGATTGTTGATTTTTGTGTGCCTTGATTGAAGCCCAAGGTTGAAGCTAAGAGGTTGATTGACTCCACTGGGGAAGTCCTTATACAAAGCCTAAGAGGAGGCTAAAAAAAGGCTGACTCAACAAGAGAGTGTTTATATTGGTGTCTTATACAAAGCCCAAGACTGAGGCAAAAAAGAGACTGACTCTTTGGGGGATATCATTATACAAAGCCTAAGATGAGTCTAAAAGTTTGACTTTTCCAACGAAAATGTTTTACCTGTCTTGTACAAAGCCTAAGATTAAGGCTGAAAAAGGATTTTTGACACCGCTGGGGAGTGTTTATATGTGTCTTGTACAAAGCCCAAGATGGAGGCTAAAATGGGAAATTTAACTGACTCTAGTGAGGATATTTTATGTGTCTCGTACAAATCCCGAGATGGAGGCTAAAAAGGCATGACTCTACGGGAGAGTATTATCTGTCTTGTACAAAGCCCAAGATTGAGGCTAAAATGAGTTTGACTCTGCTTGGGAATTGATTTCTCAAAGCCTAAATGAAGGCTCGGAGGAATTGAATCCGCTTAGGGGAAGACATTTGTCCCAAGCTTAAGAGAAGGTTATGGAGATTTATATCTCGTACAAAGCCTGAGATGGAGGAAAAAAGGGGTTTGACTCAACAAGAAAGTACTTTTATCTGTCTTGTACAAAGCCCAGGATTGTGGCTGAACAAGCTGGAGAAATCATTATACAAAGCCTAAGAGGAGGCTATCTTCGCTAGGGGAATCTTTATTCCAAACCTAAAAGGAGGTTGGAAAAGATTGTCTTAACAAGAGAATGGTTTTTATCTGTCTCGTACAAAGCCCGAGATTGAGGCTAAAAGGGATTTACTCAACAAGAGAGTATTTTTATCTGTCTCGTACAAAGCCCGAGATTGAGGCTAAAGTGGGTTAACTCAATAAGAGAGTGCTTTTATCTATCTCGTACAAATCCTGAGATTGAGGCTAAAAGGGTTGACTCAATAAGAGAGTACTGAAAGGTGATTGACTTAACAAGAGAGTCTGTAAGAGTGATTGACTCAACAAGAGAGTCTGACAAGGTGGTTGACTCAACAAGAGAGTCTGAAAAGTAATTGATTGACTCAAAAAGAGAGTCTAAAAAGGTTAGCTCCGCTAGAGAGAATCATTGTACAAAGCCCAAGAGGAGGCTGACTTTGCTGAGGAAAGGTCATTATATAAAGCCTAAGAGGAGGCTAACTTCTGTTGGGGATTCTAGAGATCCCGAGGCAGGTCCAAATGGGGAAATCAACTCTTGCAGGGGAATGCAGAAGAGTTGAGATATCAGAGACCTTGAGGCTCTGATAGCGTTATGATGACTTGACCCTGGTTGGGGAATTTTAGGAGAAGAGACTGGGTTTTAGAACCCATAAGTTTTAACTCTGCTGGAGATTAATCCAGAATCCGGGGTTTCTCCTATACATTGTAAGGTACTTGAGAATGTATTTGAGACTCAAGGGGATTTAGATTGTCCAAGTCTACTGGTGTGAAGATTTTTATCTTTTGTATGATACCCAAGAAGAGTCCGACTCTTTTAAGGGATGAGTATCAACCCTAAAATTAGTCTGAGGGTTTTGACTCCTTTTTAGAAAGACAGCTCTAACGAAGGATGACTAAGTTCTGTCCTATACCTTTAAGAGGTCTTCAGGGTCCTTGTACTAAGCCCAAGAGAAGGCATGAGAACTTCTAAGAAGCTAAAGGGTCCTTGTACAAAGCCTAAGAGGAGGCGGGGATGCTTTTAGGAAGCCTGTGGGACTCAAACCAAGAAAAGTTCAAGAAATGCTATTCACCGAGAATAGATCATCCAGTGAAAGTTCTAAGGTTTAAAGAAACTCAAGAGATGCTATTCACTGAGAATAGATTAACTCTGGGGAGTAGAATTTCTTTGACAATTTCTAATGTGATAGTTTGAGAAAAGGTTCACCGAGAATACTGCCTTTCTCTTTGTTCCATATTGTTTAAGGCCAAGAGAAGGCAAGACTGTATCTGGAAATCCTATGGGGATCTAGTTTTGACTATATTTAAGAGCGACCAACTGGCTTTACCTAGTTCTAGACCTAGTTACCGGGGAAAACTCTAAATAACTATACTAGTATATATACAGTTGATATATGACAAGTATGTAAAAGGGTATGAAAGAAGACTTACAGTGCGCAGCTTCCCACAATACAGTTATATATATCTGACATGTATTTAAAAGAATGAAAGAAGACTCACAGTGTGCAGCTTCCCACAATACAGTTATATATATATATATATATATATATATATATATATATATATATATATATATATTAAAGCAAGTAAATGAAAGCGGATTAAACTTACAGGTGAGCAAGCTTCCATGCTGTGTTGTTAGTTGTTCAAAGAAACTAAAGAAAGTTTTGATAAAAACTGTATATTTGAAGCTAAATCAAAGGGAATTTGTTTTGATAAGATTGTACTGGGACTTATACAATGACTGAGGCCCAAAAGGTTTTCTGTACAAAGGTATGGGTCTTAAAACTCAAGGAGAGGCCCAAAAGTTATTTAAAGAAAATAAATGGGACTTACAACACAAGGGTAGGCCAGGTTAAAAGACAGTGATCGCACCGTCGTTTTGAAAACTGTACCGAGACTTATACAATGACTGAGGCCCAAATTTATTTATGTACAAAGGGATGCGACTTACACTCTATTAAAAGCCCAAAGAGTTTGAAAATGAATAAAGATGGGACTTATAGCTCAAGGAGAAGCCCAGATGAATTTGAAAAGGCGATGATCGCGCCGTTGTTTTAAAAATGTACAGAGGGACTTATGCAATATGTGAGGCTGAAAATTGTTTTATTTACAAAGGGATGGGACTTACACTCGATTAGAGGCCCAAAGTTTATTTTGTACAAGTGATGGGGCTTACAAATCAGGGAGAGGCCCAATTGATTTCTGTTTGAAAATGGCGATCGCGCCGAGGTTTAAAAACATAGCGGGTCTTATACAATGACTGAGGTCCAAATTAGTTTGGTTTTCAAAAGGGGTTGGGTCTTACACTCTATTAGAGGCCCAAAGTGTTTGAAAAAGATTGACGAGGGTGGAATCAATCAAAACCCTAATTTTGTTTTAAAATGGAATTAATTTCGTTAAAAAATTAATAAAAATTAATGAAAACATGTGAAAAATGAGTGGTGATCTTGGATCAATGTTTCAAAAATCATGTTTTTGTCCACAAAATGATTGAAAACCATTTAAATTTAGAAAATCAAGAGAAAGAAAATTTTCAAAATGTTGAAAAACAAATAAAAATTAATTCTTTTCAAAAATATCAAATATGTGAAATAAATAATATTTTTGGGGAATTTTTGTAAAATAAAATATTTTAACATTTTTGTGAATTATTAAAAAAAGAATAAACTCAAAATCATTAAAATTCAGAGAGAAATCATTATACAAAGCCTAAGAGGAGGCTATCTTCGCTAGGGGAATCTTTATTCCAAACCTAAAAGGAGGTTGGAAAAGATTGTCTTAACAAGAGAATGGTTTTTATCTGTCACGTACAAAGAACATCTTGTTCTTGCCCGCGTGCCCTGTTTTGCCCAGATTTACGTTTTCTCATCAATCTCACTGAATACTTGATGGAATATACAATCCACATATCAATCAGCTCGTTTTCAACTCACGATCATGTCTATGGTCTTTAATTTCATTTATTTTAAGCATGGAAGGAGAGATAAAAACAAAATCTCAAGAACCCTAAGTTGTGCATGAAGGCTGAGAAATTTGATACACGATTCATACAAAGTAATCAATAGAGGGGAAACATTCTAGGCATGATTATGAACATTTGGCAAAAGTTTTGTGCGAGGAAATATGCATAATTTATGAGATGACCAAGTTTAGGCTTACGTGAAGGTCGTGGCAGTAAGAGCAATTTTATTTTTGAGTTAGAGGTGTTACAGATGAGTTGTGATTGAAATTCTGGTACCAGATATGTGATGTCACACTTAATGTCACAACAACACACTCTGCAATGGACAATGCAACAACAAGAAATAAATCAAACACAATGAATTTTTCACCCAGTTCGGTTTAACTACCTACGTATGGGGGCTACCAAGCCAGGGAGGAATTTCACTATTAGTAGTATTAATTTACAGACTCAATAATCCAAGTTGACATCTACTAAACTTAATCACTACCCAATGAACCTTCTACCTAAGAAACCACTTAGATATGAGAAACCACTCACTCCCTAAATCACCTCAGTGATACACCTCAAAGATCACACTTTGAAATACACCTTGATCCTGCTTACAAGCTTTGATCAAGTAACAACACTCTCTTTCTTAAGAGCTCTAAGAGAGGACACTTTACAACTCAATCAAGTAACACCAATTCAACCTAGAATGGCTTACAAAACATACACGAAGACACAAACGACTCTCAGTCTTTAGCTCTCTTTCTTCGTTACTTTTCCTTCAAAATGATGCGCTTTATATAGCAATTGGATTTGGTCTTGGACCTGCTACAATATCTGACCTGATTTGTTATTTAAAATTGAATCTTCAAAATAGATTTTATCCTTAAAATCTTTTTAAATCTCAGTATTTAAACCTCCCTACAAATCTGCATCAAATCTCTATGCGACAGAGAATATCTATCCCAAGATATCTGCATCCAATGAGACTAACAGCTCTCCCAATATCCAGCTAAAACGCAAACCCTAACAACATTACTACATCTGATGTTATTAATCTTTTGTAGACCTGATGTCACAACATCGCATGTGACATCAGACTTCACAACTCCAACAAGTTAAACACTTAACATAAACCAATGTTAAGACTCAATGTTAAGACATCACCCATGTGACATTAACATTGAACAACTTTGTTTTACCAAAATTCTAGCCAATCCAAGAACCAACAATCTCCCCCTTTGGCTAATTTTGGCTAAAACAAACTGTGCAACATCAGAGACTTCAGCTGCAAAAAAAAATTAGTATAAAACTCCTAGCAGCACTTCTTCACTTTCAGCATGCTGCACACACTCCAATACTCTGCTACAGCACTAACTAGTAGCAACTTTTCTTCAAACAGCTGCACAGACTTCAAACACTAATCAGCAGCATAGGGCAAGCTCCCCCTCAACACCAGAACCAGCATAACCAGCTGTTCAT
This sequence comes from Lathyrus tuberosus, assembly GCA_022829125.1. NCBI lineage: Eukaryota > Viridiplantae > Streptophyta > Magnoliopsida > Fabales > Fabaceae > Lathyrus > Lathyrus tuberosus. The sequence goes on from JALAZF010000390.1 coordinate 5,643,178, forward strand.
CATGCACACTCCCCCTCAGCATCTGCACCACACCAGATCTTAGATAGGACACCCTACACACCTAGGCTAACTCTCCCCCTTTTTAGCCACAATTGGACAAACTCTGAACTGTCAACCAACATAACATCTGTAAAAACATCCCATCAAGCCTAGAACCAAAACATATAACTCGGCAACAACTACAAACTCCCCCTCAGAACCAGCACCAAAAACACAATGTCATGACATATTGTCTGACATTAGACCTTCACCAGAGAAATTCTATCACAGACTGCTTGAAGCCACACACAATCTTGATAAACAACTGGACTACTTCAACAAGAAACACTCCAAAAACACCAATGATATCCCATGACATAATCATGATCATATAGTAAGAAAGTGCCAGGATCACATCCAACACAATCGCCCTTGATCCCTCTTATCCAGAAACCATCCATACTTCTTCTGTCAACAATATCCATAGAAATGATCACAACTAACTCCTTGACCTGCACATCATAACATCCATACACAGTCTTCATCCATCCAGTCAGGAATACTTCATCCACACGATCTGAAGCACACACCCAAAACCTTCCACTATTACATCCACCAGTAGTTGAAGTCTTCAAAAATAGTAGTCATGCTCTACTAAAACAAGACCAGAATCTAATACACATAGTCAGAAACACCTCTTCTGACACCACACGCACAATCTCAAACATCTTCCAAATATCAGCAATCATGATGTTACAACATCTCTTCTCATCACCATTCAACAACATCTTTTAGGAAATCTGCTTCTCATTACCATTCAAAGGACTCATTTCGCATAGAATCCTTCAAGAAGCTCCCAATAAAATATAGTCATACACACCTGAATACCATAAGCTCGCACACCCTCTTCCTAAGTAATTATTTATAACAGCTGAAGAAAACTCAGTACATTTCCTTCTCATATACACTTTTCCAAAATCCCCTCCTCTTCTATCAGCAATGTCAGCAGGAATGAATTCTTTGACAAGTATCTCATAGCATTTGCAAAAACCAAAAACAATTTTTATTAGCCCAACAAACTGAATCATTTCCATAACTTCTCTAATTTCCAGAGCATCTTTACTAAGATCTCTTTCCAAACCAAGCCTCCTTTGAAAAACATACATCCACCTTTTTACACTTTCCACAGAATAAATGTTATCTAGAGGAGCCTTTTGAATTTTCTCAGAAGTTCTAACAACAACAGCTTTCTTCATATGAGAGATGTCCTTTGGAGGTGACTCAATAGCTTTCCCTTTCCTTGATTTCAGTCTATTAACAATCCCAGGAACTACTTTTGCAATCAGCTCATTGTCAGACAGATCAAACACTTCAACATTCTTCTTTATTTTAAGGCTAGGAGATGTTTCAACCTTAACTCCAACATCTCCATCTTCCAAAACAGAGATTACCAACCTGTGACGGTTGTCTTGTGAGTTATCAGTCTGCTTATCATCTTGCTTCCAAAACTTCTTAAGATCACCACTACCAGCACCCATATCTTCAGAGAAATCGTCATTACTCTTCATATCTGAGTGATCATCCTCTATGACCTTAGGTTCCTCAAGATTTCCTGTGAACAATTGCATAACACTAGGTTGTTTGGTGATCCTTCTGATGTCACAGTCAGATGTCATAACATCATCCTCAACATCACTTGATGAGCTGAACTCTTGAGGTACCCATTGATAGCAATTATATCTAGATCTTACTCCCTTCATAACTACCTCATTCTTCTCATTAGTCACCAAACACTCATCCTTAGTGTAGCTGACCTTGTGTCCTTCATCACAAAGCTGACTTATGCTAATCAAATTAGCACTCAAACATTTGACAAGAAGCACATTGTCAAGATTAGGTCCATCATGACACTTCACTTTTCCAACACCTTTTACCACCCCTTTCTCTCCATTTCCATAGGTAACATCAATTGAGGAGCAAGAATTGACATCCACCAATTAGTTTTTGAATCCAGTCATGTGCTTTGAACATCCACTATCAAAGTACCATCCATTCTTAGTAAAATGTCCATCTAAGGTGTGAGCCAATAGACATTTGGCCTGAGGTTTAGGAACCCACTGTTTAACAACCTTGGGCCTGTTATCCTTCTGTCTAAGTTGAGGGATAGACTTTGGATACCCATGAAGCTTGAAGCAAGAAAATTGCATATGGACAAATCTTCCACAATAGAAGCGCCTTACTCTTTCTTTTCTGAAGTTGTTAAACTTCCTGCCACCTTGATGATGAAAATGCTGTGGATGCCACCCATAATGTTGTCTTCTTCTCCCATAGTTCGACTGTCTTTTATGGTAAGGATGTTGTCCTTTTGGCTGTCTTCTATGGTGATGAGGCTTCCTTATTCCATAATAATAAGGCACAACATTATTATATCCATAGCCATACATGTTTCCCTGATATTGAGACATCTGATGGAACATGTTCTGTTTGAACCTAGAAGCCTGCATGCTCTTATGATATTGTGGAGGCATATACTGCCTAGCTCCAGAAACATGTGCCTTCCTTTGATGAGGACCATGAGCATGCCTCTTCACAACATTTTGAGGTTGTGGATGAGCTACCTGCTTGGGTTTAGGATCCTGTCTCTTTGTGTGATGTTGAGACATTGGTTGAGAAATCTCCTTCTTGGTTCCTGAAGTGCTTCCTTCAGCAGATGCCTTTTCCTCAACCACAAATCTTATGCCTGACCTATCTCTAACAACCTTTTCTGTCTGAAGAATCTTATCAAGTGTGTCTGTACCACTGTTCAGCATCCTAACAGATTTGGTCATATGATCAAGATGAGCTTTGACCAATAGACTTCATTTTCCAAATCAGCTTTAGCAGTCTCAAGCTGAACAATCTGTTTCTTCTGTTTTTCACTTTCTTGACAGATTTTTGCACTCTTCAGACAAAGCTCTTGATAAGTGGATGCTAACTCCTTAAAAGTCAGTTCCTCATCACTTGAATCACCATCAGAAACAACTGTTCCAGTTAAAGCTTTGACATGTTTGGCTGACTCTCCTTCACTTTCACTGTCAAAGTCTGACCAAGAAACTGTCATGCCTTTCTTCTGCTTCTTCAGGAATGTGGGACATTCTTTCTTAACATGTCCACAACCTTCACACTCAAAGCATTGAACACCCTTGTCTTGAGCAGTCTTCTCTTCATCATTCTCCTTATACTTGCTTATGTCAGAAGCGGTGTTCTTGACATTAGGCTTGAAGTTCTTGTTCATTCTTTTGAACACCTTGTTGAACTACCTTCCCAACATAACAATGGCCTGAGATAGATCCTCCTGGGATTCAGCACTATTCCCTTTCTCTTCTTGACCATTTGAAACCAAGTCTATACTCTTTGGCTTCTTTTCAGGTTCTTCCTCATTCAACCCAAGCTCAAAAGTTTGAAGAGATCCAATGAGCTCATCAACCCTCATCTGGCTGATGTCTTGTGCTTCATCAATGGCAGTCACTTTCATCTTGTATCTCTTAGGAAGGGACCTAAGGATTTTCCTTACAAGCTTTTCTTCTGACATCTTTTCTCCAAGAGCACTGGATGCATTGGACAGCTCAAGAATACTCATGTGGAAGTCATGAATAGTCTCATCTTCCTTCATCTTCAGACTTTCAAACTTTAATGTTAGAAGCTGAAGTCTTGACATCTTAACTCTAGATGTTCCTTCATGTGTAGCCTTTAAAATATCCCATGCTTCCTTAGCAACTTCACACGAGTTGATCAACCTGAAGATGTTCTTATCAACTCCATTGAAGATAGCATTTAGGGCTTTAGAGTTACCAAGGGCAAGCTCATCTTCTTCCTTGGTCCATTCTTCTTCAGGCTTCAGCTTTGAGGTGCCCTCTTTATCTTTCCCAGCATCATCTTTTTCAAACACAACAGGTGCTTTCCATTCTTTTATGATAACCTTCCAAGCCCTGCAGTCCAAGGATTTCAAAAAGGTAATCATCCTTGGTTTCCAATAATCATAATTCGAGCCATCCAAAATAGGGGGTCTGTTGACAAATCCTCCAACTTCTTTGTCCATCTTTACACCAGAAAGTAACTTCCCTAGATCTCACCCAAAGACAGACAGGATGCCTGCTCTGATACCAATTGAAATTCTGGTACCAGATATGTGATGTCACACTTAATGTCACAACAACACACTCTGCAATGGACAATGCAACAACAAGCAATAAATCAAACACAATGAATTGTTCACCCAGTTCGGTCTAACTACCTACGTCCGGGGGCTACCAAGCCAGGGAGGAATTTCACTATTAGTAGTATTAATTTACAGACTCAACAATCCCAGTTGACATCTACTAAACTTAATCACTACCCAATGAACCTTCTACCTAAGAAACCACTTAGATATGACAAATCACTCACTCCCTAAATCACCTCAGTGATACACCTCAAAGATCACACTTTGAAATACACCTTGATCCTGCTTACAAGCTTTGATCAAGTAACCACACTCTCTTGCTTAACAACTCTAAGAGAGGACACTTTACAACTCAATCAAGTAACACCAATCCAACCTAGAATGGCTTACAAAACATACACGAAGACACAAACGACTCTCAGTCTTTAGCTCTCTTTCTTCGTTACTTTTCCTTCAGAATGATGTGCTTTATATAGCACTTGGATTTGGTCTTGGACCTACTACAATATCTGACCTGATTTGTTATTTAAAACTGAATCTTCAAAATAGATTTTATCCCCAAAATCTTTTTAAATCTCAGTCTTTTAACCTCCCTACAAATCTGCATCAAATCTCTATGCAATAGAGAATATCTATCCCAAGATATCCGCATCCAATGAGACTAACAGCTCTCCCAATATCCAGCTAAAACGCAAACCCTAACAACATCACTACACCTGATGTTATTAATCTTCTGCAGACCTGATGTCACAACATCACATGTGACATCAGACTTCACAACTCCAACAAGTTAAACACTTAACATAAACCAATGTTAAGACTCAATGTTAAGACATCACCCATGTGACATCAACATTGAACAACTTTGTTTTACCAAAATTCTAGCCAATCCAAGAACCAACAGTGATGATCTGAACAGCTTCCCTATACCATATGGAGTGTGTTTGAAAGGTTGAATTGATTTGAAATGAACTGGAACAGATTATGGCATCTCAACTGCAACTTTGTTGAAACCTTGAGAAAATGGATGATGATTTCATGAATTTGGTGTTCAAGTTGTTGGTTTAGTGTTTTATCAGCTTACATATGATGTTTATGAGGTGTGTGTGTGATTGGTTTGGTTGGAAACACATTCTAATTCAAAACCCGATAATAGCTTGCATTAGAAGGCATTTTTGGAAGTGAGAGTGTGATTTTGAGAAAGGCAGGTGTTATAGGCCTTTGGTGTACTCAAACTGATCACAATTGATGCCTATTTATAGTTCAACAAGATTGTTTTGGCATCAATAGTGAATGGAGGTTTGGATCAGATTGTGTTGAATGCTTGAATTCTTTAATCAAGGGTCTCCTCTAGCCATTGACTTATGCCAAACTTTGCAGGCTTAGTTCCTCTGTTGTATGAGCTTATCTTGACTCATTTGGCTGATCATGGACTGATACATGCCTACTCTATGCATCCATTAAATGCCTCAAAATAAAATTGGAGTCTTGAAGCATCTTTAGCTTTTTAGGTTTGGCATGGCTACTTGTGGAATCTTGGACTTGGGAGGCTGGTAGATTAGTGCTTGTCCCTTGGTTGTTTCCCCTTGGGGTGTGCAGATGGATAACCATGCTTGTTGTTGCATAATTTGATCAAATCGAGCTCTTATGCACAAATCTTCCTTCCCAAGACAGTTTGCAGCAAGGCATGTTGCAACTATCATAACTCCTATCTCAGGTGGAGTTTGATGGAGTTCTTGGACATTTTGGAAAGCTGACATATCCTATTTCAACATGATGTACAACTTTGGTTTTGATCCAACTTAAATTACAATGGAAAATGCCTCTACATTTTGGAAAAAATAAGGCAGATTCTGACTTAGTGAAAAGTTTTCCAAGTGTTGGAAAAAAGTCATTTTCATGTTTTTTTGCCATTTTGATCACTTCATAACTTAAAATCCATGAGGAATTGGAATGAGATGTAGTTGACACTTTTAAAGTATGCCATCAGAGCTACAAATCCAGCTTTGGACAATTCAAAATGGTTGCTTGGATCTCAAGTTATGATCCTTGGAAGTTGGTACCCTAGCCACTTTGTTCCATAACTTAGAAAAATTCTAAGTTTTTTTATGGTTACCCATTTTACAAGTTAACTCATTTTCTTTGATTTTTATTGATGAATGATGATTAAAATCACATATTAAAATTTTTTTAGGGTTAAGGAACCTTGGTTGACCAAAAAATCAAAAAGTTAAACTTTGACTTTTTGTACAGTTGACTTTTTCAGCAGATGAAATCTAAACTGTGCTATCCTCTATGAAATCAAGTTCTTGACCTAAATCAAACTTAATGGATGGATTCCATAGGTGTTATAGGGTGTATTGACTCATGTACCAAGGTTTGGGAGCATATCTTGATCAAAAGTCAAAGGCACAATTGACTTTTTCCTCAAAACCCTAATTGTGATCCTGATGAATTTGAAACTTGTAGATCAAGCTTCTTGGATTAATCAATTGTTGAAAATGGATTAATGTAGTATATTAAAGACCCCCAAATCATGTCTTGAGGTTTTGGCTCATGCCTTGTTCCAAAAGTTAACTTAGGGGTGAATTAGGTCAAGAAACCTTAATTCCTGATTGTTGATAAATGCATCCCCTGAGGCTAAATTGACTTGATGATTGGATCCATGAGGTCCCTTGGAGTATCTTGGGTTGTGCTTTGAAGCAATGGCTCATGCCTAGATGAAAATTTCCATCTGGAGGCCTTGGTCGATCAAAACCCTAATTTGGTGACACTGGCGATCTGGGGGCTTGATCCACATGGAATTTTGCAACCTTGTGCTTGATTCTTGATGTGGGAGTCCCCTTGATCCTTTATGGGTGTTTGAGAGGTTAGAAAAGTTGAAGATCATGTCATTTATTGATTGATCCTTTGTCTAAGTGCTCTGAGAGGGCTTGAAACCCTAATTCTTGACTGTAGTGAATGCTCATCCATCTTTGGGGAGACTAATGAGGTATGATGGTTCACCCATATTGTGATGATGATTTGCACAATGATGGTAAATCTTAGTGGTCAAAATTTGGGGTATGACAGATGCCCTTATTTAATCTTTTTGGATCCGAAGGTGTGAATGGCGAAGGTATTCGGGCATTCGGGGTACAAGAGGATTAAATATTGGAATACTTGAAATTTTGATGGTGGTTATGAATGGCTGTGTGCACCCATCTTCTTTTGCTAAGCAATGATGCTTAGAAAAGGTAAAACTTCCCCTCGATCCTAGTCTTCAGCCAAGGAACTGGTCTAAGTTTCCTTTGTCAGTAAATTTCCCCTCGATCCTGGTTTCCTACCAAGGAACTGGTCTCAGTTTCTGATATAAACTTCCCCTCGATCATGGTTTCCTACCAAGGAACTGGTCTCAGTTTCTGATATAAACTTCCCCTCGATCTTGGTTTCCTACCAAGGAACTGGTCTCAGTTTCTGATATAAACTTCCCCTCGATCCTGGTTTCTACCAAGGAACTGGTCTCAGTTTTTGATATAAACTTCCCCTCGATCCTGGTTTCCTACCAAGGAACTGGTCTTAGTTTCTTTTGTCAATAAAATTTCTTGACAAGGGACGCTATTTGTATCGGTTTTCCTCAAACTTCTCGCCGAATTTTCCCGGGGAGATGCCATTTTGATGGAAAAAGTTTTGATGGCAGACTTGCTGGGGAACCCATTCGTCTGAGCTGTAGAGTTGTTCAAACTTCTCCGTTGGAGACGCCATTTGTTGACTTTACTGGGGAAACCGAGTCTCTTGAAAGACTGCTTTCTATTTAGGGATATTACATCATATTTTTCCCTGAGATCTTCTCGGAGAAACACCATGTGATGTAATCCAAATTGGAGGTGCTTATGACCTCATTCGATAGCAAATTTTCAAAGAGAAACTGTTGTGTTGCCGAATCTTTGATAAATGGGCTTTCTCTGGGGATTTTCCTTAATCCGAGAAAGCGAGGATATCATCTTCAATGGTGAAGAGTGACGTTCGTCGACTGTCTTCTTGCCTTTCAGAGGTTCAAGTTATCAAAGTGGTCAAGGACCAACACTAATCCAGAAATAAACTAGAAGAGAGACTGTTCAGACGCAAAATTTCCTGACAAGGAAAGAACTGACAACTCGATTGACAAGAGGACTTTTATTCCTAGGGGATAAGACCGACTAGAGTGATAGTGATGCAATATGAATGTAAATGCCAATCAATAATGCATGATGTATGTATGTTTATGCTGATAAAACCGACGCGACATACAAACTAGCGGATGAACACGATTGGATACTCGGTCACCACAGGGGACGAAGAAATACCATTTGTTCACGATAGCAATTCTGCCTTGCCTAGGAGAGATAGTCCCTATGGGGAACAACCTTGGTCGGACTTAGGAGGTAAGAACTCTGTCGGGGATATCGGATGGAATATTCGCATCTGACACAACTGATCCTTCACTCAGGTGCACTGGTTTAGAAGGAGTATTTTGATTCTGCACTTTAAAGCTTAACCGCCTTTGGAGAAGCGATCGATGTTCTTTTGATGTTCAACAGTCAAAAGAAATTGCCATCTTTATTTTAAAAGCAGAAAAAAAAGTTGACAAGTAAATTCATTTTTGTTTTATTTCAAGAATCGTTAATCATGTTTTAATGTCGTTCTGTAAATCTAAAACAAATACGAAATGCAAAAAAAACACAAGGGTTCAAATTTTATTGATAGGATGGAAATCAGCCAAACGCGTGATTCCATAGAGTATTTACAAAATTTAAAAAATGGTAATTTAAAGGAAAAAGGGCTACATTGAAACATAACAACCGTTATCCTTCTACCAACTTTGAATTCTGGATATTTTGAGCTTCTGTCAAAGATGACCCTGACTGGAGTTTTCCTGATGGATGGCATGACTGTTGAGGAATTGAACTGATCAGACATAGTTACTTGCCATTAATCACTAACTTTTGCTTGGATTGTACTTTGAGATTTCCAATCCACCGGGATGATTTTTGATTATGTCTCTAATTTTTGACTGGACCGCCCTTTTGGGTTTTCAATCCACCGAGACGTTTCTCTTTTTTTATTTATTTATTTTTATTTAGGCGAATTATTTCTTGACTACATCAACATTTGTGGGGTAGGCAAACTCTTCTCCATCCATGGTTGCGAGTCTCAAGGCGCCGCCTGAGAAGGCTTTCTTGACCACATAAGGGTCGTCATAGTTCGGAGTCCATTTGCTCCGGGAATCAGTGAGAAATGATTGTATCTTCTTGAGCACAAGGTATCCTTTTCTGAAAAAGAGATGATTGATATGTGGATTGTATATTCCATCAAGTATTCAGTGAGATTGATGAGAAAACGCAAATCTGGGCAAAACAGGGCACGCGGGCAAGAACAAGATGTTCTTTGTACGAGACAGATAAAAACCAATCTCTTGTTAAGACAATCTTTTCCAACCTCCTTTTAGGTTTGGAATAAAGATTCCCCTAGCGAAGATAGCCTCCTCGTTTTCAACTCACGATCATGTCTCTGGTCTTTCATTTCATTTATTTTAAGCATGGAAGGAGAAATCAAAACAAAATCTCAAGAACCCTAAGTTGTGCATGAAGGCTGAGAAATTTGATACACGATTCATACAAAGTAATCAATAGAGGGGAAACATTCTATGCATGATTATGAACATTTGGCAAAAGTTTTGTGCGAGGAAATATGTATATTTTATGAGATGACCAAGTTTAGGCTTACGTGAAGGTCGTGGCAGTAAGAGCAATTTGATTTTTGAGTTAGAGGTGTTACAGATGAGTTGTGATTGAAATTCTGGTACCAGATATGTGATGTCACACTAAATGTCACAACAACACACTCTGCAATGGACAATGCAACAACAAGAAATAAATCAAACACAATGAATTGTTCACCCAGTTCGGTTTAACTACCAACGTCTGGGGGCTACCAAGCCAGGGAGGAATTTCACTATTAGTAGTATTAATTTACAGACTCAATAATCCAAGTTGACATCTACTAAACTTAATCACTACCCAATGAACCTTCTACCTAAGAAACCACTTAGATATGAGAAACCACTCACTCCCTAAATCACCTCAGTGATACACCTCAAAGATCACACTTTGAAATACACCTTGATCCTGCTTACAAGCTTTGATCAAGTAACCACACTCTCTTTCTTAACAGCTCTAAGAGAGGACACTTTACAACTCAATCAAGTAACACCAATTCAACCTAGAATGGCTTACAAAACATACACGAAGACACAAACGACTCTCAGTCTTTAGCTCTCTTTCTTCGTTACTTTTCCTTCAAAATGATGCGCTTTATATAGCAATTGGATTTGGTCTTGGACCTGCTACAATATCTGACCTGATTTGTTATTTAAAACTGAATCTTCAAAACAGATTTTATCCTCAAAATCTTTTTAAATCTCAGTCTTTAAACCTCCCTACAAATCTGCATCAAATCTCTATGCGACAGAGAATATCTATCCCAAGATATCTGCATCCAATGAGACTAACAGCTCTCCCAATATCCAGCTAAAACGCAAACCCTAACAACATTACTACACCTGATGTTATTAATCTTTTGCAGACCTGATGTCACAACATCGTATGTGACATCAGACTTCACAACTCCAACAAGTTAAACACTTAACATAAACCAATGTTAAGACTCAATGTTAAGACATCACCCATGTGACATCAACATTGAACAACTTTGTTTTACCAAAATTCTAGCCAATCCAAGAACCAACAATCTCCCCCTTTGGCTATTTTTGGCTAAAACAAACTGTGCAACATCAGAGACTTCAGTAGCGAAAAAAAATTAGTATAAAACTCCTAGCAGCACTTCTTCACTTTCAGCATGCTGCACACACTCCAATACTCTGCTACAGCACTAACTAGTAGCAGCTTTTCTTCAAACAGCAGCACAGACTTCAAACACTAATCTGCAGCATAGGGCAAGCTCCCCCTCAACACCAGAACCAGCATAACCAGCTGTTCATCATGCACACTCCCCCTCAGCATCTGCACCACACCAGATCTTAGATAGGACACCCTACACACCTAGGCTAACTCTCCCCCTTTTTAGCCACAATTGGACAAACTCTGAACTGCCAACCAACATAACATCTGTAAAAACTTCCCATCAAGCCTAGAACCAAAACATATAACTCGGCAACAACTACAAACTCCCCCTCAGAACCAGCACCAAAAACACAATGTCATGACATATTGTCTGACATTAGACCTTCACCAGAGAAATTCTATCACAGACTGCTTGAAGCCACACACAATCTTGATAAACAACTGGACTACTTCAACAAGAAACACTCCAAAAACACCAATGATATCCCATGACACAATCATGATCATATAGTAAGAACGTGCCACGATCACATCCAACACAATCGCCCTTGATCCCTCTTATCCAGAAACCATCCATATTTCTTCTGTCAACAATATCCATAGAAATGATCACAACTAACTCCTTGACCTGCACATCATAACATCCATACACAGTCTTCATCCATCCAGTCAGGAATGCTTCATCCACACGATCTGAAGCACACACCCAAAACCTTCCACTATTACATCCACCAGTAGTTGAAGTCTTCAAAAATAGTAGTCATGCTCTACTAAAACAAGACCAGAATCTAATACACATAGTCAGAAACACCTCTTATGACACCACACGCACAATCTCAAACATCTTCCAAATATCAGCAATCATGATGTTACAACATCTCTTCTCATCACCATTCAACAACATCTTTTAGGAAATCTGCTTCTCATTACCATTCAAAGGACTCATTTCGCATAGAAGTCCTTCAAGAAGCTCCCAATAAAATACAGCCATACACACCTGAATACCATAAGCTCGCACACCCTCTTCCTAAGTAATTATTTATAACAGCTGAAGAAAACTCAGTACATTTCCTTCTCATATACACTTTTCCAAAATCCCCTCCTCTTCTATCAGCAATGTCAGCAGGAATGAATTCTTTGACAAGTATCTCATAGCATTTGGAAAACCAAAAACAATTTTTATTAGCCCAACAAACTGAATCATTTCCATAACTTCTCTAATTTCCAGAGCATCTTTACTAAGATCTCTTTCCAAACGAAGCCTCCTTTGAAAAATATACATCCACCTTTTTACACTTTCCACAGAATAAATGTTATCTAGAGGAGCCTTTTGAATTTTCTCAGAAGTTCTAACAACAACAGCTTTCTTCATATGAGAGATGTCCTTTGGAGGTGACTCAATAGCTTTCCCTTTCCTTGATTTCAGTCTATTAGCAATCCCAGGAACTACTTTTGCAATCAGCTCATTGTCAGACAGATCAACCACTTCAACATTCTTCTTTATTTTAAGGCTAGGAGATGTTTCAACCTTAACTCCAACATCTCCATCTTCCAAAACAGAGATTGCCAACCTGTGACGGTTGTCTTGTGAGTTATCAGTCTGCTTATCATCTTGCTTCCAAAACTTCTTAAGATCACCACTACCAGCACCCATATCTTCAGAGAAATCGTCATTACTCTTCATATCTGAGTGATCATCCTCTATGACCTTAGGTTCCTCAAGATTTCCTGTGAACAATTGCATAACACTAGGTTGTTTGGTGATCCTTCTGATGTCACAGTCAGATGTCATAACATCATCCTCAACATCACTTGATGAGCTGAACTCTTGAGGTACCCATTGATAGCAATTATATCTGGATCTTACTCTCTTCATAACTACCTCATTCTTCTCATTAGTCACCAAACACTCATCCTTAGTGTAGCTGACCTTGTGTCCTTCATCACAAAGCTGACTTATGCTAATCAAATTAGCACTCAAACATTTGACAAGAAGCACATTGTCAAGATTAGGTCCATCATGACACTTCACTTTTCCAACACCTTTTACCACCCCTTTCTCTCCATTTCCATAGGTAACATCAATTGAGGAGCAAGAATTGACATCCACCAATTAGTTTTTGAATCCAGTCATGTGCTTTGAACATCCACTATCAAAGTACCATCCATTCTTAGTAAAATGTCCATCTAAGGTGTGAGCCAATAGACATTTGGCCTGAGGTTTAGGAACCCACTGTTTAACAACCTTGGGCCTGTTATCCTTCTGTCTAAGTTGAGGGATAGACTTTGGATACCCATGAAGCTTGAAGCAAGAAAATTGCATATGGCCAAATCTTCCACAATAGAAGCACCTTACTCTTTCTTTTCTGAAGTTGTTAAACTTCCTGCCACCCTGATGATGAAAATGTTGTGGCTGCCACCCATAATGTTGTCTTCTTCTCCCATAGTTTGACTGTCTTATATGGTAAGGATGTTGTCCTTTTGGCTGTCTTCTATGGTGATGAGGCTTCCTTCTTCCATAATAATAAGGCATAACATTATTATATCCATAGCCATACATGTTTCCCTGATGTTGAGACATCTGATGGAACATGTTCTGTTTGAACCTAGAAGCCTGCATGCTCTTATGATATTGTGGAGGCATATACTGCCTAGCTCCAGAAACATGTGCCTTCCTTTGATGAGGACCATGAGCATGCCTCTTCCCAACATTTTGAGGTTGTGGATGAGCTACCTGCTTGGGTTTAGGATCCTGTCTCTTTGTGTGATGTTGAGACATTGGTTGAGAAATCTCCTTCTTGGTTCCTGAAGTGCTTCCTTCAGCAGATGCCTTTTCCTCAACCACAAATCCTATGCCTGACCTATCTCCAGCAACCTTTTCTGTTTGAAGAATCTTATCAAGTGTGTTTGTACCACTGTTTAACATCGTAACAGATTTGGTCATATGATCAAGATGAGCTTTGACCAATAGACTTCATTTTCCAAATCAACTTTAGCAGTCTCAAGCTGAATAATCTGTTTCTTCTGTTTTTCACTTTCTTGACAGATTTCTGCACTCTTCAGACAAAGCTCTTGATAAGTGGATGCTAACTCCTCAAAAGTCAGTTCCTCATCACTTGAATCACCATCAGAAACAATTGTTCCAGTTAAAGCTTTGACATGTTTGGCTGACTCTCCTTCACTTTCACTGTCAGAGTCTGACCAAGAAACTGTCATGCCTTTCTTCTGCTTCTTCAGGAATGTGGGACATTCTTTCTTAACATGTCCATAACCTTCACACTCAAAGCATTGAACACCCTTGTCTTGAGCAGTCTTCTCTTCATCATTCTCCTTATACTTGCTGATGTCAGAAGCGGTGTTCTTGACATTAGGCTTGAAGTTCTTGTTCATTCTTTTGAACACCTTGTTGAACTGCCTTCCCAACATAACAATGGCCTGAGATAGATCCTCCTGGGATTCAACACTATTCCCTTTCTCTTCTTGACCATTTGAAACCAAGTCTATACTCTTTGGCTTCTTTTCAGGTTCTTCCTCATTCAACCCAAGCTCAAAAGTTTGAAGAGATCCAATGAGCTCATCAACCCTTATCTTGCTGATGTCTTATGCTTCATCAATGGCAGTCACTTTCATCTTGTATCTCTTAGGAAGGGACCTAAGGATTTTCCTTACAAGCTTTTCTTCTGACATCTTTTCTCCAAGAGCACTAGATGCATTGGACAACTCAAGAATACTCATGTGGAAGTCATGAATAGTCTCATCTTCCTTCATCTTCAGACTTTCAAACTTTAATGTTAGAAGCTGAAGTCTTGACATCTTAACTCTAGATGTTCCTTCATGTGTAGCCTTTAAAATATCCCATGCTTCCTTAGCAACTTCACACGAGTTGATCAACCTGAAGATGTTCTTATCAACTCCATTGAAGATAGCATTTAGGGCTTTAGAGTTACCAAGGGCAAGCTCATCTTCTTCCTTGGTCCATTCTTCTTCAGGCTTCAGCTTTGAGGTGCCCTCTTTATCTTTCCCAGCATCATCTTTTTCAAACACAACAGGTGCTTTCCATTCTTTTATGATAACCTTCCAAGCCCTGCAGTCCAAGGATTTCAAAAAGGTAATCATCCTTGGTTTCCAATAATCATAATTCGAGCCATCCAAAATAGGGGGTCTGTTGACAAATCCTCCAACTTCTTTGTCCATCTTTACACCAGAAAGTAACTTCCCTAGATCTCACCCAGAGACAGACAAGATGCCTGCTCTGATACCAATTGAAATTCTGGTACCAGATATGTGATGTCACACTTAATGTCACAACAACACACTCTGCAATGGACAATGCAACAACAAGCAATAAATCAAACACAATGAATTGTTCACCCAGTTCGGTCTAACTACCTACGTCTGGGGGCTACCAACCCAGGGAGGAATTTCACTATTAGTAGTATTAATTTACAGACTCAACAATCCCAGTTGACATCTACTAAACTTAATCACTACCCAATGAACCTTCTACCTAAGAAACCACTTAGATATGAGAAATCACTCACTCCCTAAATCATCACAGTGATACACCTCAAAGATCACACTTTGAAATACACCTTGATCCAGCTTACAAGCTTTGATCAAGTAACCACACTCTCTTGCTTAACAACTCTAAGAGAGGACACTTTACAACTCAATCAAGTAACACCAATCCAACCTAGAATGGCTTACAAAACATACACGAAGACACAAACGACTCTCAGTCTTTAGCTCTCTTTCTTCGTTACTTTTCCTTCAGAATGATGTGCTTTATATAGCAATTGGATTTGGTCTTGGACCTACTACAATATCTGACCTGATTTGTTATTTAAAACTGAATCTTCAAAATAGATTTTATCCCCAAAATCTTTTTAAATCTCAGTCTTTAAACCTCCCTACAAATCTGCATCAAATCTCTATGCAACAGAGAATATCTATCCCAAGATATCCACATCCAATGAGACTTACAGCTCTCCCAATATCCAGCTAAAACGCAAACCCTAACAACATCACTACACCTAATGTTATTAATCTTCTGCAGACCTGATGTCACAACATCACATGTGACATCAGACTTCACAACTCCAACAAGTTAAACACTTAACATAAACCAATGTTAAGACTCAATGTTAAGACATCACCCATGTGACATCAACATTGAACAACTTTGTTTTACCAAAATTCTAGCCAATCCAAGAACCAACAGTGATGATCTGAACAGCTTCCCTATACCATATGGAGTGTGTTTGAAAGGTTGAATTGATTTGAAATGAACTGGAACAGATTATGGCATCTCAACTGCAACTTTGTTGAAACCTTGAGAAAATGGATGATGATTTCATGAATTTGGTGTTCAAGTTGTTGGTTTAGTGTTTTATCAACTTACATATGATGTTTATGAGGTGTGTGTGTGATTAGTTTAGTTGGAAACACATTCTAATTCAAAACCCGATAATAGCTTGCATTAGAAGGCATTTTTGGAAGTGAGAGTGTGATTTTGAGAAAGGCAGGTGTTATAGGCCTTTGGTGTACTCAAACTGATCACAATTGATGCCTATTTATAGTTCAACAAGATTGTTTTGGCATCAATAGTGAATGGAGGCTTGGATCAGATTGTGTTGAATGCTTGAATTCTTTAATCAAGGGTCTCCTCTAGCCATTGACTTATGCCAAACTTTGCAGGATTAGGTCTTCTGTTGTATGAGCTTATCTTGACTCATTTGACTGATCATGGACTGATACATGCCTGCTCTATGCATCCATTAAATGCCTCAAAATAAAATTGGATTCTTGAAGCATCTTTAGCTTTTTAGGTTTGGCATGGCTACTTGTGGAATCTTGGACTTGGGAGGCTGGTAGGTTAGTGCTTGTCCCTTGGTTGTTTCCCCTTGGGGTGTGTAGATGGATAACCATGCTTGTTGTTGCATAATTTGATCAAATCGAGCCCTTATGCACAAATCTTCCTTGCCAAGACAGTTTTCAGCAAGGCATGTTGCAACTATCATAACTCCTATCTCAGGTGGAGTTTGATGGAGTTCTTGGACATTTTGGAAAGCTGACATATCCTATTTCAACATGATGTACAACTTTGGTTTTGATCCAACTTAAATTACAATGGAAAATGCCTCTACATTTTGGAAAAAATAAGGCAGATTCTGACTTAGTGAAAAGTTTTCCAAGTGTTGGAAAAAAGTCATTTTCATGTTTTTTGCCATTTTGATCACTTCATAACTTAAAATCCATGAGGAATTGGAATGAGATGTAGTTGACACTTTTAAAGTATGCCATGAGAGCTACAAATCCAGCTTTGGACAATCCAAAATGGTTGCTTGGATCTCAAGTTATGATCCTTGGAAGCTGGTACCCTAGCCACTTTGTTCCATAACTTAGAAAAATTCTAAGTTTTTTTATGGTTACCCATTTTACAAGTTAACTCATTTTCTTTGATTTTTCTTGATGAATGATGATTCAAATCACATATTAAAATTTTTTTAGGGTTAAGGAACCTTGGTTGACCAAAAAATCAAAAAGTTAAACTTTGACTTTTTGTACAGTTGACTTTTTCAGCAGATGAAATCTAAACTGTGCGATCCTCTATGAAATCAAGTTCTTGACCTAAATCAAACTTAATGGATGGATTCCATAGGTGTTATAGGGTGTATTGACTCATGTACCAAGGTTTGGGAGCATATCTTGACCAAAAGTCAAAGGCACAATTGACTTTTTCCTCAAAACCCTAATTGTGATCCTGATGATTTGAAACTTGTAGATCAAGCTTCTTGGATTAATCAATTGTTAAAAATGGATCAATGTAGTATATTAAAGACCCCCAAATCATGTCTTGAGGTTTTGGCTCATGCCTTGTTCCAAAAGTTAACTTAGGGGTGAATTTGGTCAAGAAACCTTAATTCCTGATCGTTGATAAATGCATCCCCTGAGGCTAAATTGACTTGATGATTGGGTCCATGAGGTCCCTTGGAGTATCTTGGGTTGTGCTTTGAAGCAATGGCTCGTGCCTATATGAAAATTTCCATCTGGAGGCCTTGGTCGATCAAAACCCTAATTTGGTGACACTGGCGATCTGGGGGCTTGATCCACATGGAATTTTGCAACCTTGTGCTTGATTCTTGATGTGGGAGTCCCCTTGATCCTTTATGGGTGTTTGAGAGGTTAGACAAGTTAAAGATCATGTCATTTATTGATTGATCCTTTGTCTAAGTGCTCTGAGAGGGCTTGAAACCCTAATTCTTGATTGTAGTGAATGCTCATCCATCTTTGGGGAGACTAATGAGGTATGATGGTTCACCCATATTGTGATGATGATTTGCACAATGATGGTAAATCTTAGTGGTCAAAATTTGGGGTATGACAGATGCCCTTATTTAATTTTTTTGGATCCGAAGGTGTGAATGGCGAAGGTATTCGGGCATTCGGGGTACAAGAGGATTAAATATTGGAATACCTGAAATTTTGATGGTGGTTATGAATGGCTGTGTGCACCCATCTTCTTTTTCTAAGCAATGATGCTTAGAAAAGGTAAAACTTCCCCTCAATCCTAGTCTTCAGCCAAGGAACTGGTCTAAGTTTCCTTTGTCAGTAAATTTCCCCTCGATCCTGGTTTCCTACCAAGGAACTGGTCTCAGTTTCTGATATAAACTTCCCCTCGATCATGGTTTCCTACCAAGGAACTGGTCTCAGTTTCTGATATAAACTTCCCCTCGATCTTGGTTTCCTACCAAGGAATTGGTCTCAGTTTCTGATATAAACTTCCCCTCGATCCTGGTTTCCTACCAAGGAACTGGTCTCAGTTTTTGATATAAACTTCCCCTCGATCCTGGTTTCCTACCAAGGAACTGGTCTTAGTTTCTTTTGTCAATAAAATTTCTTGACAAGGGACGCTATTTGTATTGGTTTTCCTTAATCCGAGAAAGTGAGGATATCATCTTCAATGGTGAAGAGTGACGTTCGTCGACTGTCTTCTTGCCTTTCAGAGGTTCAAGTTATCAAAGTGGTCAAGGACCAACACTAATCCAGAAATAAACTAGAAGAGAGACTGTTCAGACGCAACATTTCCTGACAAGGAAAGAACTGACAACTCGATTGACAAGAGGACTTTTATTCCTAGGGGATAAGACCGACTAGAGTGATAGTGATGCAATATGAATGTAAATGCCAATCAATAATGCATGATGTATGTATGTTTATGCTGATAAAACCGACGCGACATACAGACTAGCGGATGAACACGATTGGATACTCGGTCACCACAGGGGACGAAGAAATACCATTTGTTCACGATAGCAATTCTGCCTTGCCTAGGAGAGATAGTCCCTGTGGGGAACAACCTTGGTCGGACTTAGGAGGTAAGAACTCTGTCGGGGATATCGGATGGAATATTCGCATCTGACACAACTGATCCTTCACTCAGGTGCACTGGTTTAGAAGGAGTATTTTGATTCTGCACTTTAAAGCTTAACCGCCTTTGGAGAAGCGATCGATGTTCTTTTGATGTTCAACAGTCAAAAGAAATTGCCATCTTTATTTTAAAAGCAGAAAAAAAAAGTTGACAAGTAAATTCATTTTTGTTTTATTTCAAGAATCGTTAATCATGTTTTAATGTCGTTCTGTAAATCTAAAACAAATACGAAATGCAAAAAAAACACAAGGGCTCAAATTTTATTGATAGGATGGAAATCAGCCAAACGCGTGATTCCATAGAGTATTTACAAAATTTAAAAAATGGTAATTTAAAGGAAAAAGGGCTACATTGAAACTTAACGACCGTTATCCTTCTACCAACTTTGAATTCTGGATATCTTGAGCTTCTGTCAAAGATGACCCTGACTGGAGTTTTCCTGATGGATGGCATGACTGCTGAGGAGTTAAACTGATCAGACATAGTTACTTGCCATTAATCACTAACTTTTGCTTGGATTGTACTTTGAGATTTCCAATCCACCGGGATGATTTTTGATTATGTCTCTAATTTTTGACTGGACCGCCCTTTTGGGTTTTCAATCCACCGAGAAGTTTCTCTTTTTTTTATTTTTTTATTTAGGCGAAGTATTTCTTGACTACATCAACATTTGTGGGGTAGGCAAACTCTTCTCCATCCATGGTTGCGAGTCTCAAGGCGCCGCCTGAGAAGGCTTTCTTGACCACATAAGGGTCGTCATAGTTCAGAGTCCATTTGCCCCGGGAATCAGTGAGAAATGATTGTATCTTCTTGAGCACAAGGTCTCCTTTTCTGAAGACACGGAGTCAGACCTTTTTGTCGAACGCCTTCTTGATTCTTTGCTGATACAAATGACTGTGGCATAGAGCCGTTATTCGCTTTTCTTCGATCAGATTCAACTCATCGTGTTGACTTTGACACCATCCAGCTTCTGTTAGCTTAACTTCCATCAATACCCAGATTGATGGGATCTTTACTTCTATGGGAAGAACTGCCTCCATGCCATATACTAGAGAGAAAGGGGTTGCTGTTGTTGAAGTGCGGACAGATGTGCGATAACCGTGAAGAGCAAAGGGTAGCATTTCATGCCAGTCTTTGTAGGTTACAACCATCTTTTGAACAATCTTCTTGATGTTCTTGTTAGCCGCTTCTACCGCTCCGTTCATCTTAGGCCGGTAGGGAGATGAGTTATGGTGTTCGATCTTGAACTCGGCACACAACTCCTTCATCACCTTATTGTTCAAGTTAGAGACATTGTCTGTAATGATCTGGCTTGGAACACCATAATAGCAGATGAGTTTGTTTTTGATAAAACGGACCACGACCTATCGGGTTAAATTGGCGTATGACGCTACTTCGACCCACTTGGTGAAGTAGTCAATGGCTACCAGGATGGATTGATGTCCGTTTGAAGCTTTGGGTTCAATCGTGCCAATCATGTCGATTCCCCATATGGAAAAAGGCCATGGGGAAGAAAGAACTTTGAGATGCGTTGGCGATACATGGATTTTTTCTGCGAATATCTGACACTTGTGACATCTCCTCAGGTACTTGTAGCAATTGGATTCCATGGTTAACCAATAGTACCCTGCTCTCAAAATTTTTCTCGCCATTGTGTATCCGTTGGCATGAGTGCCAAAGGATCCTTCGTGAATTTCCTTTATCAGCATGTTTGCTTCTGGTCTGTCTACGCATCGGAGCAAGACCATGTCAAAGTTCCATTGACTTACACTAACCATGGAAGAGAGAGTGACTAACGCATCAGCCATGTGATTCTCTTCACGAGGGATGCGATGAAACTCGATTCTGTTGAAGAATGGTAACAACCTTCTCGCGTAGTCTTTGTAAGGAATCAATCCTGATTGGTATGTGTTTCAATCTCCTTTGATCTGATTGACGACGATAGCTGAGTCACCATATACATCCAAGTTCTTGATTCTCAAGTCAATTGCTTCTTCGAGACCCATGATACAAGCTTCGTATTCGGCCTCGTTGTTTGTACACTTGAATGTCAGTCTGGCGGTGAAAGGAATATAGGTAGCCTGAGGTGTCATGATGATTGCCCCAATTCCATTTCCATAATGATTGAAAGCCCCGTCAAAGATTAGTCCCCACTGGGAACCTGGTTTTGGCCCTTCACTGGGTAGTGGTTCATCGCAATCTTTCATTTTCAAGTACATGACATCTTCGTCTAGGAAGTCAAACTCGACTGATTCTTGATCGTCAATCGGTTGATGAGCCAAATGATCGGCTAAAACACTTCCTTTTACGGCTTTTTGAGCGTGGTACTCGATGTCGTATTCTGATAACAACATTTGCCAACGGGCAATCCTTCCCGTAAGAGTAGGTTTTTCAAAGACGTACTTGATCGGATCCATTTCGGAGATTAACCAAGTAGTGTGACAAATCATATAATGGCGAAGACGTTTGGCTGCCCAAGCCAGAGCACATCAATTTTTCTCAAGCATAGTGTACCGACTCTCGCAGTCGGTGAATTTCTTGCTCAAATAGTAAATGGCAGACTCTTTCTTCTTTGTTTCATCTTGTTGGCCAAGCACGCAACCCATTGAGTGTTCCAAGACTGTAAAATAGATGATTAGTGGTCTTCCCTCTACTGGAGGTGATATAATCGGTGGGTTCAACAGGTATTCCTTGATACTGTCGAAGGCGGTTTGGCAGTTTTTTGTCCAAATGTAGTCCTGATTCTTTTTGAGTAATTTGAAGATCGACGCACATTTCGCGGTCATGAGGAATATGAATCTGGAAATGTAATTCAAACGCCCCAGGAATCCCCTGACTTGATTTTCAGTCCTTGGAGAAGGCATTTCTTGAATGGCCTTGACCTTGTCAGGATCAACCTCAATTCCTTTTTGGCTGACGATGAACCCTAGCAATTTCCCTTAACAGACACCGAAGGTGCATTTGTTAGGATTCAAGCGGAGTTTGTACTTTCTCAAATGCTCGAATAGTTTTGACAGGTGGGTCACATGCTTCTCTTCTATTTTGGATTTGGAAATCATGTCATCGACATATACTTCTATTTCTTTGTGTATCATGTCATGAAATAGATTAGTCATGGCCCTTTGATAGGTCGCCCCGACATTCTTCAAACCGAACGACATTACCTTGTAACAAAAAGTGCCCCACGGGGTGATGAATGAAGTTTTCTCCATGTCTTTCAGCGCCATTTTTATTTGATTATAGCCCGAGAATCCATCCATGAAGGAGAATACTTTGAATTTCGTCGTACTATCTACCAACATGTCTATGTGTGGTAAGGGAAAGTCGTCCTTTGGACTGGCCTTGTTTAGATCCTTGTAGTCTACACACATTCTGACCTTTCCGTCCTTTTTCGGAACTGCTACTATGTGTCATACCCCAAATTTTGACCACTAAGATTTCCCATCATTGTGCAAATCATCATCACAATATGGATGAACCATCATGCCTCACCAAATGCCTCAAGGGTTGTTGAGCATTCACTACAAGCAAAATTAGGGTTTTAAGCCCTCTCAGAGCCTTAGACAAAGGATCAATCAAGGAATGACATGATCTTCAACTTGTCTAACCTCTCAAACATCCACAATGGATCAAAAGGACTCCCACTTTAAGGATTAAGCTCAAGGATGCTCCCTTTCAGGTGGATTAAGTCTCAAGATCGACAGTGTCACCAAATTAGGGTTTTGGTCGACCAGGGCCTCCAGATGGAAATTTTCATCTGGGCATAAGGCAATGATCCAAAACATAACCTAATGTGCTACATGGAGCCTCATAGACCCAAGCATCAAGTCAATTTAACCTCAGGGGATGCATACATCAAAAATCAGGAATTAGGGTTTCTTGACCTAATTCACCCCTAAGTTGACTTTTGGGACAAATCAAGAGCCAAGACCTCAAGACATGATTTAAGGGTCTCTAATGAACTATATTGATCCATTTGGAACAATGGATTAATCCAAGAAGCTTGAGCAACAAGTCTCAATTTCATCTGCACCACAATTAGGGTTTTAAGAGAAAAGTCAACTGTAACTTTGACTTTTGACCAGGACAAGCTCCCAAGCCCTAGGACATACCTCAATATACCCCATGACACCCATGGAACATGTCCATCAAGTTTGATTTAGGTCAAGGACATGATTTCCTGAAGAATTGCACAATTTGGAATTCATCTGATAAAAAGTCAACTGTGCACAAAAGTCAACTTTGACTTTTTGAGATTTTTCACCAAAATGGATTTTTAACCCTAAAATGATGTTTATGTATGATTTGAATCATCATTCATCAAGAAAAATCAAGAAAAGTTGGATAACTTGTAAAAGGGGTAACCATAAAAACTTAGAAAGTTTTCTAAGTTAAAAATAAAGTGACAAAGGTACCAACTTTGGAGGACCATAACTCCTAAACCACAAGGCCATTTTCTTTCATCCAAAGATGGATTTGTAGCTCTCATTACCCTCTACAAAAACTTCAACTAGGCCTAATTCCAATTCATTATGGATTTTGAGCTATGAGTGAGCCAAAGTGGCTAAAAACATGAAAATATACCATTTTCCAACACTTAGAAAAATTCTGTCCAAGACAGATTTTGTTGAAACACCAAAACTTGTGAGATCTTTTCACATAGATGCAAGCTGAATCAAGTCCAAAGTTAAACATCAATGTTGTTGCATATGTTGCTAAGAATTCAAAGAGCTCAACAGCATGAATTGATTCAACTTAAGCCATGAGAAATCCATGCCCAAAGTCATGCTGCTGCAAGCTGTTTTGGAAAAATCATGTTTGCATGTTTGCTTGCCACACACGATTTTGAGCCAAAGACTAAGGATCACTATGCAACCTGTGTTCAAACCAATCACATTGCATCTGATCCAGCTGATAAATCTGAGTCAAAAAGCCAAGGAATCTTCCAACTTGAAGTTCATCCACTTTGGCACATTTTGCCTTGAATTCAAAGTGTATTAATGTGGAATAGTGCATTGTCAAGGTAGCTACCCTACTCAGTCAATTTCTCTGATTAAACAACATTAAAAACATCTGAGGAATGTGGTTTTGGTCAAGGCATAGCCCTGCTCTTGGGAATGGCTAGCTTGCCTTGCTTGGGAAGAAATCCTCCAAGCCAATCCATGCAAATGTGATCTGATCCAGCAGCCATTCACTATTCCTCCAAAACAAAAGTTGATCACCTATAAATAGAGGTCCCAATGGATCATTCAACTCACACCAAAGCCAGTTACAGCACTGCTTTCTCTCATTCTTTCTTAAACCTCAAGTTTTCTTATTTTTGAGTAACCACTATCGGGTTTTGAGTTGCAGCCACAATCAATCCATTCCAATTGCTCAAACACATCACATATGATGTATTTGAGGTGTCAAAACACTTAAACACCAACTGTAACACCCCAGGCTCAAAATCACTCTCCAACCAAGCCATTATGCTTCAATTTTGCAGGTGGAGGTCTCCAGCTTGATCCAAAGAATTTTAAAGTGTTCCAAAGCTTGTAACACACTCCATAACATCCATTGAAGCTGTAGGGATCACCAATTCATGACTGGAACACCATCTGGGCAAAGTTCCATTTCAGCTTGCATCAAGGTGAGCTTCAAACTCAAACTCCATGATCCATGCATATTTCCTCGCATGATATTTTTGCCATTTGATTACCATCATGTGTTGAATGTTTTGCCTCAAGATATTGGATCATAGACCTTATAACCATGCCTGCACGATTGCTCTTGCAAATTAGGGTTCATCTGTGTTCATCATGATTATTTTACTCCACACTGAAAATGAATAAAATTGGGTATTGCCATCTTATTCCTTATGGAAAAACGCACGGGTTTGATGTTTGAATCATGTCCAATGGTTGAGAGATGAGTGAGATATGGTGCTTTACGCACGGGCTCGAGGAAGAAGATGGCCATGGCGCCATTCTTCAGGTTTTCCAACTAAGTTTGATATATATTTTTCACTTGCCATATTATTAATGAATTGGCATTGCGCCCCAGCGGTTCATCAACTGGTTTTGTGAGTATTGGCAAGCGAGAGGTCTGGGGTTCGAATCCCCCTCGCCCCAGACTTCTTTTTATCACTTTTTTATTTTGTTATTTTTCATATTATTATTTTTAATGATTTGAAAAATTAATAACTCCTTCAATTTTTATCATTTTTTATTGGTTCTTTTTGCAATAATTCACAAAAATGTTTAAATATTTGATTTTACCAAAAAAACCCCAAAAATATTATTTATTTCATATATTTGATATTTTTGCAAAGAATTAATGTTTTATGTGTTTTTAGCAGTTAAAATATTTTTTCTCCCTTTGTTTTCTAACCCTAATTTGATTTCAATCATTTTGTAGGAAGAAACATGATTTTTTGGAACATTGATCCAAGATCATAATTTGTTTTCACATATTTAACAAGCATTGATCCTTTTAATTGAATTTTTATTCAATTAAAAATACACTTTGAAAACAAATTAGGGTTTTGAATCAATTCAACCCTCATCAAACTTTTTTCAAACACTTTGGGCCTCTAATAGAGTGTAAGACCCAATCCTTTTTTGACCAAATCATTTTTGGGCCTCAGTGCATTGTATAAGTCCCGATACCATCAAAAACAAACGGCGCGATCGTCGCCTTTTAAAAATAACCTTGGGCCTTTCCTTGAGCTATAAGACCCATTCAAAACATTTTGGGCCTCTATTAGAGTGTAAGACCCAATCCCCTTTTAACCAAAATCATTTTGGGCCTCACTTATTGTATAAGTCCCTTTGCGTTAAAAGAAAATATCGGCGCGATCGCCATTTTAAAACGAAAAAATCAATTGGGCCTACCCTCGTGTTATAAGCCCCACTCTTTTTCTTTAAACCTTTTTGGCCTCTTAAAAGAGTGTAAGACCCATCCCTTTGTATAGAAAACATTTTTGGGCCTCAGTCACTTGTATAAATCCCTCTGTACAAATTCAAACAGTGCGCTCATTGATAAAACCCTGGGCCTCTCCTTGAGCTGTATCCCCAAAATCTTTCTTTTTCAAATCACTTTCTCCTTTGATTTTGAATATACTGTTGGTTTCAATCTTTCTTTGTTGAACAACTAACCAAACAGCATGGAAGCTCTACAACCGAGTAAGTGGTTATTGCTTTCATTTACCGCTTTCATATACATATAACTGTATTGTGGGGCTGTTTCGCTGTAAGTCTTCTTTCATAAACTCATATCAACTGTGTAATAATAGTATAGATATTTAGAGTTTCCCCGGCAACTACGTCTAGATCTAGGTGACGCCGTTTCGTTTATTCGTAGAAATAGACAACTAGATCCCCAATAGGATCACCAGATACAGTCTTCTCTTCGGCTGTCCTCATTAGGAATTGTCAAGAAACTCTACTCCCAAAGATGAATGTCTTCTCCGTGAATGGCATCTTTGAGTTTCTTCCAAATTCTCGAACTTTCCTGACTTTGATCTATTCTCGGTGAATAGCATTGCCTTGAATTTCTCGGGGTTTGGGGACCCACGGGCTTCTTAAAAGCATCGGCCTCCTCTTGGGCATCGTACAAGGACCCACCGGCTTCCTAAAAGCAACCCCGCCTCCTCTTGGGCTTAGTACAAGGACCCTACGGTTTCTTAGAAGTATTCTCAGCCTCCTCTTAGGCTTCGTATAATGATCTCTTCCTCCGGGAATGATAGCCTCCTCTTGGGCTTAGTACAAGGACCCGTCGGCTTCTTAAAAGTTTCCAGCCTCCTCTTGGGCTTCGTACAAATTGTCCCGATGACCTCCTAGAGGTATAGTAACAGAACTTAGTCATTCGCATAGAACGGTCCTTTCATAGAGTCTACTACTGTTTCTCAAAGCACGGTATGAGAGATAAAACCCTAGGCTTGGACAGTCTAACTTCCTTGAGTCTCAAAGACATTCTCAAGTGACCCCTTCGTTAAATAGGAAGGAAACCCGTAGACTTGGACAGTCTTAATACCCTTCGGATTTCCCGTTTCCTCAAAGAGAGGGAAATATCCCTGATCCTCAAATCAAATCCCCGAGTACAGTGTTGCTCATATAAGAACTGATTTTCTCTTTAAAATCAGTATACTGGACCTGTCACTTAACTGAAACAGTCACCATAGCCTCCTCTTGAGCTTTGTACAAATGATTCTCCCCAGTGGAGTCAAACATAAGAGACTCCCTCATTGAGTCAATTACCCCTTTTGCCTCCATCTCGGGCTTTATACGAGATACAAAAAGGTTCTTATTGAGCCAAACAAATAACAGCCTCCATCTCGGGCTTCGTACGAGATACCAAAAAAAAACTCTCTTGTTGAGTCAAATAGCCTCCATCTCGGGCTTTATACGAGATACCAAAAGATTCCCTTGTTGAGTCAACCCTTTTAGCCT
Source organism: Lathyrus tuberosus (assembly GCA_022829125.1). Taxonomy (NCBI): domain Eukaryota; kingdom Viridiplantae; phylum Streptophyta; class Magnoliopsida; order Fabales; family Fabaceae; genus Lathyrus; species Lathyrus tuberosus. Next base: position 5,671,102 of record JALAZF010000390.1, read on the forward strand.
CTCTCTCGGGCTTTGTACGAGACACAATTAACCTCCTCTTAGGCTTTGTATAAGAAAACCACTAGTTAATCCAATTAACCTTTTAGCATCAAAACTGTGCCTCGTTCACAGTAAACAAACATCAAACAACTCCCTTCATCTAATCGCTGTAAGCGGCAAGCCCCTGGATCATCTACATCCATGCCACTGTCCCTCTTTTAGCATGAGGAATTCCTAAGGAAAGATAGCATTGCTCTACACTGAGTTAAAGTCTTCTCCTTTAGGTTAAAACCCCCTATAAAGGAAATTATGGCATTGCTAGGATCCGCATATCCCGGTTAAAGTAATTATCCTTTATAAACAGTTGTGACATACAACCCCCCTCTTTAGAGATGACAAATTCTCTCTGAAGTCAACACCCTTTTAGCTTCACGTCTTGGGCTTTGAACAAGATACAAACCACCTTTTCGCTTCACGTCTTGGGCTTTGAACAAGACACCAAAAACAACCATTTCCTCCCACCCATAGAATAGGAGGAACTACGAACGCTCTGATTTCCCTGTTTCGGTAAACGGGAATACGTAGGCATAAGATCGAAAGAAAAGATCTTAGCGAGCACACTAAACAAAAAACCCAAATCCCATATCTCCATAAATCAAAAGCAGTAATTCAAAAACGCCAGTCCTAACATCCTAATCCTTGTTCCCCGCCAGAAACCTTCTTTCTAGATAAAAACCAGTATTGGCGAAAATACAAATAACCAGTACAAAGGCCCCCCCCCCACATTGATAGCATTCGTAACCTAACAGACCGCTGTTTAAACTCAGTATGCAAAGCAGGGTTAATTGGAGACATCTATTTCCCTTCCTTCATCAGCTTTAATAGGATAAAAAATGAATCGACCTGTAGTTTAAGCTCAAAACCGCAGAGAGCGATCAGCGCTTAAGAACCGCGTCCAAAATCGCTCACTACAGAAAAATGGCGCCCACCGTGGGGCCCTGTAAAAGTTAGATCTAGGCACGGTCTTCCTTTTCTTCACTTGTGTGCATACCACAGATTGGGGCTTCTGCCGGGGAACCCATTTTCTGTCAGGAACTTAAGATTCATAGCTTTAAAGGTCTAGGATGTTTAGGACAAATATATATACTGCTTTTCCTAATTGCTATACATGTTTATTTTCTGCTGATGGGAATGCGGGTGATCCCGTATGTGGAAAGACTGAGTATACACTTAAGATAAGTGATGGCGACGGGGTCGACCATCAACCTCAGTGGAGGCTGACTAATGCAACCCATTCACTCTCTTAGCCAATGGGCCGGTTGTTAAGTCTGAGAAGCTGAGGAGCCAAACCCTTTCGTAGTGCGAAAACTATCGGAAATAGTTGTTACGCGATACTACCCTCATTTGAGGCTGGTGATCTATTCTCGGTGAATGGCACTTACTCTAAGATTGCTCTACAACTCGCTGGAGATCCGCTTGTTGTTTTGCTTTCCTGGGAGGAGCTGATGATAATGAGTATAGGTACAAAAATCACCCTAGTATAAACCTTTGGGGACGGGTAGAGCCTTGACTTCATGACAACGACCCTTTGACCCCATGTTTTTCCTATGTTTTTGTGTGCTGCATTCATGCATTCATTTAAAAAACATTAAAACATTTAAAATCTTCTCTTCTAGTCTCTCTATTCTTTCAAAATAAACTAAGACTGTGATTGCAAATATCAGAGAAAAGGATTGCACTAATGGATTTCGGTAGAAGGAGAACTCACCAGTATACCTTCAAGGTTCCAAAACTAGAGGATTTGAGAAGGTTAGCGAGGATGATTACTAACCCAGAGGCTTTCAGAGCCAAGCACGGAGGTTTGCTACCACTGTTAAGAGTCCATGTGATTGAGGGAATTGTGGATGCGCTCATTTAGTTTTATGATCCGGTTTATCACTGTTTCACATTCCCGGATTACCAGCTTGCGCCAACGCTGGAGGAGTATTCTCACCTGATCGATCTACACATTACAGATCGAGCTCCATTTTCTGGACTGGAAGAAATTCCAAAGAATCAGACTATTGCAAGAGCAATTCATTTGGACGAGTCTGAGGTCAGGGCTCACATGACCACTAAGGGTGGCGTCCAAGGTTTGCCAGCCCAGTTCTTGACGAAGAAAGCCCTGTACTTCGCCAGTATAGGAAACGTGACTGCTTTTGAAAGCATCTTTGTCTTGCTCACCTACGGGTTATTTTTGTTTCCCAACATCAATAACTTCGTCGATATTAACTCCATTAAGGTTTTTCTCATTGGAAATCCTGTGCCGACTTTGCTCGCAGATGCGTATCATTCTGTACACTTGGGAAATTTGTACAGCGGAGGGGAGATCACATGTTGTGTACCTTTGCTTTACAAATGGTTTATCTCCCACTTGCCCAAGTATGCTGCTTTTTGGGATTGCAAGAGTGCCTTACGTTGGTCGCAGAAGATCATGTCTCTTACCAACTCTGATATAGACTGGTGTAATAAGATTTATGAGGGAATCAGGATCATTGATTGTTGTGGAAACTTCCCCAACGTACCCCTCATAGGGACTAAAGGAGGATTCAACTACCATCCGGTATTGGTTCGCCGTCAAATTTAGATACCCGATGAGACACATCCCACTGGGTGTTCATCTGGAAGGTCTTTTCTTCAAAGAAGGAGAAAACGACAGAGCACTAAAGATGGAAATAGTGCACGCTTGGAAGCATGTTCATAAGAAAGGACGAGAGTCTCTAGGAAAACCGGACTGTATCTCGGTGGAGCCTTATCTCCATTGGGTACAAACTAGAGCTCTCAAGCTAAAAATGCCTTATCCTCGTTACGGAATTCTTCCGTCGAGGGAATCGGTCATGTACTTCATGACGGAAACTGAAAAGCTTCAGGTTACTCTCAACAAAATTCAAAAGGAGAGAAGGTCTTGGAAGAACAAGTATCGCACTCTCGATGTAGAGTGCGTCAAAATACAGCAATTACTGAAAGAGAAAGACGCTCTAATTGAGATTTTGGAGCAACATGCTGTAGAGAGTCAAGATGACCAAATGAATTTGCTCACTCCTTTCACCTGGCAAAGGAATGACAACCAGACAACGGCCCAAGAGCCCCGATCAAAGAAAAGGAAAGTCCCAGAATCAGCACCTGATTTCTCTTCAGAGAGAACTCAGGACCCATTAGTTTAGGTTTCTGTTTCTGCACTTTGTAATCTACTGTATTTCCATTCCTGTAATCTTTTGAATTTCAATAAAAAAGGGTTTCCCCACCGTTTGATATTTGCAATCTAATTGTCGAAGTTTATTTTAATTAAACCTTAAATAATTAATATAATCATTGCATTCATCATTCTCACATCGCGTATTCCTCTTCCTTACGAATCTTACGTTTGTGTCTCGATTCTAGAGTCAAACTGTCTCATTCGTATAATACTCGGGCCAATCGTCAGAAAAAGATGGATGATATTGAGGAAGAAAACAGAGAGTTAAAAGAAGAGATCGACGCTCTGAGAGAGGATATGAGAAAGCTTCGTAACGACATGCAAGCTATGGCAGAAGCTCAGCTACAAAGGACTGTGATCTTAGAGATCACCTCAATGCCCATAGTGGAGAGGTATGATCCTAGGTATCAGATACCGAAAGATCGTCCTTGGGGCATGCCTGTTAACTATATCCCGGAAGGATATGTTCCGCCGATTACTGAGGATCAGGGAATCACAACAGAAGCCGCTGGGCCTGAAGGTTACAAACTTTGGGAAAGCGAAGATGCCAGGGGCATACTGAAGACTCCTGAAGGTTACAAACTTCGGGAGACGCCAAGACTCACTGCCGTAGTCACGGTACCACCCCCTGTGGTGCACACTGTCCCGGAAGGACAGGTTCCACCAACACCTTCTGGTAAGAAGGAAACTATGTTTGACAGAATGGATGAATTCCAGGAACAGTTCTTGGAAATGCAGAAGGAACTGCAAGCCATTCGCGGTCAGGGTCTATTTGGAAAAGACGCCGCAGACCTCTGCTTGGTCCCCAATGTGAAAGTCCCGCATAAGTTTGAAGTGCCCGACTTTGAAAAATACAAGGGTAACTCTTGCCCTCAAAGCCATCTAGTGATGTACGCTCGGCGGATGTCAACCCAGACGGAGAATCAGGACCTACTGATTCACTACTTCCAGGATAGTTTAACCGGTTCCACACTCAAATGGTACATGGGTTTAAACCGTACTACGATCAGCACTTTCAGAGATCTTGGTACTGCCTTCGTCCAACAATACAAATACAATTTGGACATGGCACCCGACAGAGATCAACTCAGATCAATGTCGCAAAAGGAAAAGGAAACCTTTAAGGAGTATGCTCAAAGGTGGTGTGAAATTGCCGCTCAAATTTGTCCGCCTCTTGAGGAAAAAGAGATGACAAAGATCTTCTTAAAGACCTTAAGCTCATTTTACTATGACCGAATGGTTTCCAGTGCGCCCAGTGATTTCACCGAAATGGTCGGCATGGGTGTACGTCTTGAGGAAGCTGTCCGAGAAGGACGTTTGGTAAAAGACACTGGATCGACGAGCGGTACTAAAAAATACGGTAGTGCTCTCCCTAAGAAAAAAGAGCAAGATATTGGGAATATCTCTCTCAGAAAGCAAAGGCGACGTTATCAGCCGGTAGCAGCTGTGACTCCTGCTATCAACCCTGCGTCTATTCCTACGTATCTACCTCAGGTTACGCAGAGCCAACCTGACCAGCAAAGGACACAACAACCTCTTCAGCAGGCTCGTCCTCCATATAATAACAACCATACAACGCGGCCGCCAGGATTTGATCCTATACCCGTGACGTATGCAGAACTGTTTCCATTACTACTGGATAAGGGGCACATTCAGACTAAATCTCCTCTTACAGTACCGGAAAATCCGCCTTTTTGGTTTAAGGTGGATCAAACTTGCCCTTATCATCAAGGAAGTCCAGGGCATAACATAGAGACTTGTCTCAATTTCAAGTCCGACGTGCAAAAACTTGTTAGGAGCGGGGTCTTATCCTTCAAGGATACAAATCCTAATGTTCTCACGAACCTGCTGCCTCAACATGAGAAGGCTGCAGTCAATTTGATAGAAGGAGAGACTAACGATGTCTATCAAATTCATGATGTACTCTTGTTGAAAACCAATTTGGTAAAAGATACATTGTAGATAAAGTGGATATGGCCATGTGCTACCTCATAATTATCATCAATGTGATATCTGCTCTAAAAACAATCAAGGATGTTCTGTAGTGCAAGCGGCTCTACAGGAACAAATGGATCTCGGATGGATCCAAGAGCACCGAGTTCGTGGAGTTAACATGGTCTACACGAATTCTAACGTCATTCAGAACCACGACATCTGTGTAATGAATGCCAACTTGGTGGCAATGAACTCAAGGCAAAGCCAGTATCATAATCTGCCGCGGCACGATTACAGTTCTTGTCTGATTTGCTCGGTAAACAAACAGGGATGCTCTTTCATACAGGAGACCCTCCAGCGTCAGATGGATCTTGGATGGATCCAAGACTACCATGATAGGAACCCTTATCAGATCAACATGGTTCAAATCTTCGATATTCGCGTGATGAATACCAACCTAGTAGAGTTACATGCTGAGCAGGTCCGACTCGGATTCTTAATATCACATGACTATCAAAGCTGTAAAGCGAGTTGTGAAAACGATCAAGGTTGTACCCTTGTCCAGGAGGCACTTCAGCACCTGTTAAATAACTGGTGGATGCCAATCTATATGGATGAAGATACTCAGCAAATTAGTATCAATAACAGGAATCCTACTCGACGTCAGAGTCAGGATGTCCGATCAGTGGAAGCTAACCTAGTAAGGTTACATTGTATTCAAAGTGGGCGTGGCCAGGTGCCACCACACAACTATGACAGTTGTAGCGTCTGTTCAAAAAGTAACCAAGGGTGTTACCTTGTGAGAGTAGCTCTTCAAGGTCAGGTCGATCGTGGAGAAATTCGTCCCTATTTGGGTTCTGGACCCATCTCTGGTCGTCACCATACCAGGGATGTTTTTGCCATTATCCCTTTACTTGACGAATCTAAGGTTCCCAACCGGGAACGAATCGGATTACTTATGATGGTCAGAAAAATCAGAGAGCTCCCGTAGTCATCTATCTGCCAGGACCATTACCGTACGAATCAGCTAAGGTGATCCCTTACAAATACGGTGCAACAATAATTGAAAATGGAATGGAAATTCCATTACCCTCCGTTGTGAACATTGCAGACATCAGTCGAGTAACACGGAGTGGTAGAATCTTCAACTGAGGGGTTGGGGAACTTAACAAGGAAAAGGAACTTCAGACAGAAGCTCCCGATCCCCCAGTCGGTCAATCCAGTGATCCCGACCTTTCGAAAAATAATGATGAGATGCTGAAGCTCATCCAAAGGAGTGAATATAACATTGTTGATCAGCTGTTACAGACTCCTTCAAAGATCTCGGTGTTATCGCTGTTACTCAGTTCAGAAGCCCACAGGGAGGCTCTACAGAAAGTCTTGGAGCAAGCCTTTGTGGAACAAAATGTAACAATCAGACAGTTAGATAGCATTATCTCTAACATCACTTCCTGCAACAATTTGGGATTTAGTGATGAAGAATTACCAGAAGAGGGTCGCCATCATAACATGGCGCTCAATATCACAATTAACTGTCAGGACGATGCTTTAGCCAGCGTACTGGTAGACACAGGGTCAGCCCTGAATGTTATGCCGAAGTCCACCTTGATGCAATTATCATTCAAGGGCCCTCCGATGAGAGTCAGTGAGGTTGTCGTTAAAGCATTCGACGGATCCAGAAATACGGTTATCGGCAAAGTTAATCTTCCCATAACTATTGGTCCTCACACTTTCCAAGTCACTTTCCAGGTCATGGACATCCGGGCAACATATAGTTGTTTATTAGGAAAACCTTGGATACATCAGGCTGGAGTGGTCACTTTGACCCTCCACCAAAAGTTAAAGTTCGTCAAGAACGATCAACTTGTCACAGTTTGTGGGGAACAAGCCTTGCTGGTGAGTAACTTGTCATCATCTGCTGGTATAGAACCTGAGGAGGTTATTGGAACGCAGTTCCAAGCACTGTCGATGAGAGAGAACAATCAATTCAGAGGAGGAACCACGATTTCCTCATACAAAGATGTTATCAAAGCAGTCGAGAGTACCGATACAACAGGATGGGGATAGCTTGTCATTCCTATTGACAATAAAACAAAGAAGGGTCTTGGTTTTTCTGCAACCTGTACCCAGACAGCTGCCAACGATGAAAGTCTTCATCCCCTTCAAAACTTCTTCCACAGTGGAGGTTTTCTTCACCCGGTGTCTCAAGTAGTACATGCTATCAATGAGGAAGATCCCTCTGACACGGATGAAGAGTGGAAGTCCTACCTCAACGAGGACGGTTATATGTCTCAGGAAGAGGTGCCTATACCATTTTACTATCCCGCACAGAGTCCGAGATTTATACCAAGGTCAGACGTCGAAATGATATACGGAGGTTGTGATCTGGAAGGATGTCGTGCTCCGCCAAATTCATTAGAGGAAGACACTCTGATGAAAGATAATTTTGACTACACCTACTATGGCCCAATGGATGGTCTGCCAATGTGGCAACCTTACCCGGGAAACGTGGGGCCAGAAAGTCATCCGAACAATGAAAATCAGCTGAATCTCATTGAACAGAATACCTGTGTCCCCACCATGCCATGGGATCAACACTCAGGTCATTCAGAAACTACTCAACATGAAGATGAATTCGCAACGTTTACAGGACTTGAGTTCATCAACTATGCTTTTCCCGAGGTCAACGTCATTGAGAGAGATGACTCCTCCAGTTCCAAAGAAGTTTGGGACACTCTGGGAGAACCAAGTGGAAAATTCGACTATATGGTCAAGTACACCGCTCCCGAAAGCTCTCGTATCAGGCTCGAGGATATCCAGGCAACTGGATGGGGAGATACAGCTGAGAGCACAAATGCTATGCAAAATGTAACAGAGGAATTCTCCTATGACAATTCTGCCTGGGAGACAGATTCCAATGATCCCGCTCCACCAGAAATCAGCGTAATTTCTGAAGACAAATCAAGGAAGGTGCCAGACTTTGTGATTCACCAAGGAGTTTGTCGCCAATGGGTTGTTGTTGATGTTTCGAAGGTCGTTCATCAGTCAAAGTAATTGTCATCTTTAACCTTTCACCCTGCCCAGGTGAAACAGATGTTTTGATAGGGCTCGCTTTCTGTAAATATCCCTCTTCGCTTTGCCCAAAGCGACAGAGTTTTGTTTTATAGGGCTGTGGTTTCAAGATTCGACTTGTTCATTAATAAAATAACGTCGTTCTATAATTTCTGCATTTATTGCTGTTTTCTCTTTTTGCTTTTTCAGAAAATGGTAATCCTAAAAGAAAAACAATTCAAATAAAAACAAGCAGTAATAAAAATAAAACACTGCACACACTTGCATTTTATCTATCTCTTCTAAACACGAATCATCACGTCATGCAGATTGCTTGTTTTAAACCCAGTTGAAACATACGATCCGACGCCTTCTCCCGACTTTGAGGTCCCGGTATTCGAGGCTAAAGAAGAAAATGATGACAAAATTCCAGAAGAGATCTCCCGACTACTCAGACAGGAGGAGAGGTCCATTGAACCTCACAAAGAGCCGTTGGAAACGGTAAACTTGGGTTTAGAAAAAGAGAGAAAAGAAATCAGGATTGGGGCACTGCTCAGTCCAACTGCCATAGAGGGTTTGATAAAGCTTCTCAAAGAGTTTCCCGATGTATTCGCTTGGTCTTATCAGGATATGCCAGGGTTGGATACCAGCATCGTGGAACATCACTTACCTTTGAGGTCGGAATGTCCGCCAGTAAAACAAAGGTTGAGACGGACTCATCCGGACATGGCCATCAAAATCAAAGAGGAGGTACAGAAACAGATCGACGCGGGTTTCCTCGCTACAGCTGAATATCCTCAATGGTTAGCCAACATTGTACCCGTTCCCAAAAAGGACAGAAAGGTCAGAATGTGTGTTGATTACAGAGATCTGAACAAGGCAAGTCCAAAGGACGACTTCCCTTTACCACACATTGACATGCTGGTTGACAACACAGCAAAGTTCAAAGTATTCTCCTTCATGGATGGATTCTCGGGCTATAACCAGATCAAAATTGCGCCGAAAGACATGGAGAAAACTTCATTCATTACCCCATGGGGTACCTTTTGTTACAAGGTAATGCCGTTCGGTTTGAAGAACGCCGGGGCAACCTATCAAAGGGCCATGACTACTCTGTTTCATGACATGATACATAAGGAAATCGAGGTATATGTCGATGATATGATTGCAAAATCAAAAACAGAGAGTGAGCACGTTGAACATCTGTCAAAATTGTTCGAACGTTTTAGAAAATTCAAGCTCCGCTTGAATCCTAACAAGTGCACCTTCGGTGTCCGTTCAGGGAAACTACTAGGGTTCATCGTCAGCCAGAAAGGAATTGAGGTTGATCCTGACAAGGTCAAGGCCATTCAAGAAATGCCTTCTCCAAAAACTGAAAAACAAGTCAGAGGATTCTTGGGACATTTAAACTACATCTCCAGATTCATATTCCTTATGACCGCTACGTGCGCGCCGATTTTCAAATTACTGAAAAAGAACCAGGATTGCATTTGGTCAGAAGATTGCCAAACTGCCTTCGACGGTATTAAGGATTATCTGTTGAATCCTCCGATTCTATCACCTCCAGTGGAAGGAAGACCACTGATCATTTACCTCACAGTCCTAGAGGACTCAATGGGATGTGTACTTGGCCAACAAGACGAAACTAAAAGAAAAGAGTCGGCCATCTACTATTTGAGCAAGAAATTCACCGACTGCGAGACTCGGTACACTATGCTTGAGAAAACTTGCTGCGCTTTGGCTTGGGCAGCCAAACGTCTTCGCCAATACCTGATTCGTCATACTACTTGGTTGATCTCAGAAATGGATCCAATCAAGTACGTATTTGAAAAACCTGCTCTTACGGGAAGAGTTGCCCGTTGGCAGATGCTGTTATCAGAATATGACATAGAGTACCATGCTCAGAAAGCCGTTAAGGGAAGTATTTTAGTCGATCATTTGGCTCATCAACCGATTGACGATCGAGAATCAATCGGGTTTGACTTCCCAGACGAAGATGTCATGTATCTAAAAATGAAAGATTGCGATGAACCGTTACCCAGTGAAGGGCCAGAACCAGGTTCCCAATGGGGACTTATCTTTGACGGAGCAGTTAATCATTATGGAAACGGAATTGGGGCAATCATTGTTACCCCTTAGGGTACCCACATTCCTTTCACCGCTCGACTTACATTCAAGTGTACGAACAACGAGGCCGAATACGAAGCTTGTATTATGGGTCTCGAGGAAGCGATTGATTTAAGGATCAAAAACTTGGACGTATACGGCGATTCAGCCTTGGTCATCAATCAGATAAAAGGAGATTGGAACACATACCAATAAGGATTGATTCCTTACAAAGACTATGCAAGAAGGTTGTTACCCTTCTTCAACAGAGTTGAGTTTCATCACATCCCTCGTGATGAGAATCACATGGCTGATGCATTAGCCACTATCTCTTCCACGATTAGTGTAGGTCGATGGAATGACATACCTAAGATCGACATCATGTGCCTTGAACGGCCCGCTTACATCTTCGCGATCGAAGCAGTCATAGATGACAAACCTTGGTATCACGATATCAAATGCTTCCTTCAGAAACAAGAGTACCCACCTGGGGCACTAAGAAAGGACAGAAAAACCCTCAGAAGATTGGCTGGAAACTTCTTCCTGAGCGGTGACACTCTCTATAAGAGAAATTTTGACATGGTCTTGCACCGATGCGTCGACAGACCAGAAGCAGACATGCTTATGAAAGAAATTCATGAAGGATCCTTTGGCACTCATGCCAATGGACACACAATGGCGAGAAAAATTTTGAGAGCAGGGTACTACTGGTTGACCATGGAATCCGACTGCTACAAGTACATGAGGAAGTGTCACAAGTGTCAGATATACTCCGACAAAATTCATGTACCGCCATCACATCTCAAAGTTCTTTCTTCCCCATGGCCTTTTTCCATATGGGGAATCGACATGATTGGCATGATTGAGCCCAAGGCTTCAAACGGACATCAGTTCATCCTAGTAGCCATTGACTACTTCACCAAGTGGGTCGAAGCAGCGTCATTCGCTAATGTAACCCGACAAGTGGTGGTCCAATTTATCAAAAACAATATCATCTGCCGTTATGGTGTTCCAAGCGAGATCATTACTGATAATGGATCTAACTTGAACAACAAGATGATGAAAGATTTGTGTTCAGAGTTCAAGATTGAACATCATAACTCATCTTCCTACCGACCCAAGATGAACGGAGCGGTAGAAGCGGCTAACAAGAACATCAAGAAGATTGTTCAAAAGTTGGTTGTGACCTACAAAGACTGGCACGAGATGCTACCCTTTGCTCTTCACGGTTATCGCACATCTGTCCGCACTTCAACATGGGCTACCCCTTTCTCTCTAGTATATGGCATGGAGGCAGTTCTCCCCATAGAAGTAGAGATCCCGTCAATCAGGGTATTGATGGAAGCTAAGCTCACCGAAGTTGAATGGTGTCAAAGTCGACACGACGAACTGAATCTGATCGAAGAAAAGAGAATAACGACACTATGCCACAGTCAGTTGTATCAATAGAGAATGAAGAGGGAGTTCGACAAAAAGGTCCGACCTCGTGTCTTCAGAAAAGGAGACCTCGTGCTCAAGAAGATACAATCATTTCTCACAGATTCGCGAGGTAAATGGACTCCGAATTATGATGGCCCCTATGTGGTCACGAAAGCTTTCTCAGGAGGCGCCTTGAGACTTGCAACCATGGATGGAGAGGAATTTTCCTACCCCAAGAATGTTGATGTAGTCAAGAAATACTTCGCCTAAACTAAAAAAAAAAAAACGTCTCGGTGGATTGAAAACCCGAAGGGGCGGTCCAGGCAAAAGTTGGAGACAAAGAAAAAAATCATCCCGGTGGATTGGAAACATCATAGTACAATCCAGGCAAAAATTAGGGATAATGGCAAGTAACTATGTCCAACAGAGGCAAGTCCCTCAGCAGCAGCAGTTACATCATCCATCAGAGGAAAACTCCAGTCAAGGTCATCTTCGACAGAAGCTCAGGATGCCCTGAATTCAAAGTTGGTAGAAGGATAGCGGTCGTTATGTTTCAACGCAGCCCTTTTCCCTGTAAATTACCATTTTTAAACTTTGTAAATACTCTTTGGAATCACGCGTTTGGCTGATCTCCATCTTATCAATAAAATTTGAGCCTTGTGTTTTTGTTTGTAATTCTTGCTTGTTTTAGCTTTACAGAATGACGTTTTAACATGATTAACGATTCTTGAAATAAAACAAAAATGAATTTATTTGGTAAAACTTTTTCTGCTTTTAAAATAAAGATGGCAGTTTCTTTTGACTATTAAACATCAAAAGAACATCGATCGCTTCTCCAGAAGTAGGCAAACTTCAAAGTGCAGAATCAAAGTGCTTCTTCTAACCCAGTACGCCTGAATGAAGGGATCAACTGTGTCAAAGACCTTGTTTCGTCTGACACACCACGGCAGAGTTCTTACCTCCTAAGCCCGATCAACGGTATTCCCCGCAGGGATTATCTCTCCTAAGCAAGGTGGAATTGCTATCTTGAACCAGCGATATCTCTATACGCCCCGCGATGGCCGAGTATTCAGTCATGTTCATCTTTTAGTTTGTATGTCGCGTCAGTTTTGTCCGCATATACATACATACATCATGCATTTTTTATTTGCATTTACATTTCATATTGCATCGCTATCACTCTAGTCGGCCTTATCCCCTAGTGATAGGAGTTATCTCAATCGAGTTGTCAGTTCTTTCCTCGTCAGGAAACGTTGTGTCTGAACAATCTCACCACCACTGTATCTTTAGATCAGAGTCGGCACTCGACCACTTTGATAACTTGAACCTCTGAAAGGCCAGAAAACCTTCAGCAGATGTCACTCTTCGCCATTAAAGATGATATCCTTGCTTTCCCGGATTAAAGAAAATCCCCAGAGAAAGCCTCTTAAGCAAAGGTTCGGCAGTGCATCAGTATTTCTCCGAAAATCCGCTGATGAAAAGGTCATTGGCACCTCAAAATTGGACCCCATCATATGGCATTTCTCTGGGAAGATCCCGAGAAAAGTATGATGTAAGATCCCCAAGTGGAAACAGTCTCTTAAGATACTCGCTTCCCTCCAGCAGAATCGACAAATGACGTCTCCAACAGAGAAGTTTGTGTACCTCTACAATTCAGACGACTGGGTTCCCCAGCAGGTCTGACATCAAAACTTTTTCCGTCAAATGGCATCTCCCCAGGAAAATTCGGTGAGAAGTTTGATGGAAAACCGCTACTAATAGTGTCCCTTGTCAATTAAGTTTATTGACAAAAGAAACTAAGACCAGTTCCTTGGTAGGAAACCAGGATCGAGGGGAAGTTTAAATCAGAAACTAAGACCAGTTCCTCGGTAGGAAACCAGGATCGAGGGGAAGTTTGTTTCCGAAACTGAGACCAGTTCCTTGGCTGAAGACTAGGATCGAGGGGAAGTTTACCTTTTCTAAGTTTCATTGCTTAGTCAAAGAAGATGAATGCGCAAACTGCCATTCATAGCCATCAAAATTTCGGGTATTCTGATATTTAATCCTCTTGCACCCCGAATGCCCAAATACCTTCGTCATTCACACCTTCGGGTCCAAGAAGATTAAATAGGGGCATCTGGCATACCCCAAATTTTGACCACTAAGATTTCCCATCATTGTGCAAATCATCATCACAATATGGATGAACCATCATGCCTCAAGGGTTGTTGAGCATTCACTACAAGCAAAATTAGGGTTTTAAGCCCTCTCAGAGCCTTAGACAAAGGATCAATCAAGGAATGACATGATCTTCAACTTGTCTAACCTCTCAAACATCCACAATGGATCAAAAAGGACTCCCACTTTAAGGATTAAGCACAAGGATGCTCCCTTTCAGGTGGATTAAGTCTCAAGATCGACAGTGTCACCAAATTAGAGTTTTGGTCGACCAGGGCCTCCAGATGGAAATTTTCATCTGGGCACAAGGAAATGATCCAAAACATAACCTAATGTGCTCCATGGAACCTCATGGACCCAAGCATCAAGTAAATTTAACCTCAGGGGGTGCATACATCAAAAATCAGGAATTAGGGTTTCTTGACCTAATTCACCCCTAAGTTGACTTTTGGGACAAATCAAGAGCCAAGACCTCAAGACATGATTTGAGGGACTCTAATTAACTATATTGATCCATTTGGAACAATGGATTAATCCAAGAAGCTTGAGCAACAAGTCTCAATTTCATCTGCACCACAATTAGGGTTTTAAGAGAAAAGTCAACTGTAACTTTGACTTTTGACCAGGACAAGCTCCCAAGCCCTAGGACATACCTCAATATACCCCATGACACCCATGGAACATGTCCATCAAGTTTGATTTAGGTCAAGGACATGATTTCCTGAAGAATTGCACAATTTGGAATTCATCTGATAAAAAGTCAACTGTGCACAAAAGTCAACTTTGACTTTTTGAGATTTTTCACCAAAATGGATTATTAACCCTAAAATGATGTTTATGTATGATTTGAATCATCATTCATCAAGAAAAATCAAGAAAAGTTGGATAACTTGTAAAAGGGGTAACCATAAAAACTTAGAAAATTTTCTAAGTTAAAAATAAAGTGACAAAGGTACCAACTTTGGAGGACCATAACTCCTAAACCACAAGGCCATTTTCTTTCATCCAAAGATGGATTTGTAGCTCTCATTACCCTCTACAAAAACTTCAACTAGGCCTAACTCCAATTCATTATGGATTTTGAGCTATGAGTGAGCCAAAGTGGCTAAAAACATGAAAATATACCATTTTCCAACACTTAGAAAAATTCTGTCCAAGACAGAATTTGTTGAAACACCAAAACTTGTGAGATCTTTTCACATAGATGCAAGCTGAATCAAGTCCAAAGTTAAACATCAATGTTGTTGCATATGTTGCTAAGAATTCAAAGAGCTCAACAGCATGAATTGATTCAACTTAAGCCATGAGAAATCCATGCCCAAAGTCATGCTGCTGCAAGCTGTTTTGGAAAAATTAGTTTGCATGTTTGCTTGCCACACACGATTTTGAGCCAAAGACTAAGGATCACTATGCCACCTGTGTTCAAACCAATAACATTGCATTTGATCCAACTGATAAATCTGAGTCAAAAAGCCAAGGAATCTTCCAACTTGAAGTTCATCCACTTTGGCACATTTTGCCTTGAATTCAAAGTGCATTAATGTGGAATAGTGCATTGTCAAGGTAGCTACCCTACTCAGTCAATTTCTCTGATTAATCAACATTAAAAACATCTGAGGAATGTGGTCTTGGTCAAGGCATAGCCCTGCTCTTGGGAATGGCTAGCTTGCCTTGCTTGGGAAGAAATCCTCCAAGCCAATGCATGCAAATGTGATCTGATCCAGCAGCTATTCCCTATTCCTCCAAAACAAAAGTTGATCACCTATAAATAGAGGTCCCAATGGATCATTCAACTCACACCAAAGCCAGTTACAGCACTGCTTTCTCTCATTCTTTCTTAAACCTCAAGTTTTCTTGTTTTTGAGTAACCACTATCGGGTTTTGAGTTGCAGCCACAAACAATCCATTCCAATTGCTCAAACACATCACATATGATGTATTTGAGGTGTCCAAACACTTAAACACCAACTGTAACACCCCAGGCTCAAAATCACTCTTCAACCAAGCCATTATGCTTCAATTTTGCAGGTGGAGGTCTCCAGCTTGATCCAAAGAATTTTAAAGTGTTCCAAAGCTTGTAACACACTCCATAACATCCATTGAAGCTGTAGGGATCACCAATTCACGTTTGGAACACCATCTGGGCAAAGTTCCATTTCAGCTTGCATCAAGGTGAGCTTCAAACTCAAACTCCATGATCCATGCATATTTCCTCGCATGATATTTTTGCCATTTGATTACCATCATGTGTTGATTGTTTTGCCTCAAGAAATTGGATCATAGACCTTATAACCATGCCTGCACGATTGCTCTTGCAAATTAGGGTTCGTCTGTGTTCATCATGATTATTTTACTCCACACTGAAAATGAATAAAATTGGGTATTGCCATCTTATTCCTTGTGGAAAAACGCACGGGTTTGGTGTTTGAATCATGTCCAATGGTTGAGTGATGAGTGAGATGTGGTGCTTCACGCACGGGCTCGAGGAAGAAGATGACCATGGCGCCATTCTTCAGGTTTTCCAACTAAGTTTGATATATATTTTTCATTTGCCATATTATTAATGAATTGGCATTGCGCCCCAGCGGTTCATCAGCTGGTTTTGTGAGTATTGGCAAGCGAGAGGTCTGGGGTTCGAATCCCCCTCGCCCCAGACTTCTTTTTATCACTTTTTTATTTTGTTATTTTTCATATTATTATTTTTAATGATTTGAAAAATTAATAACTCCTTCAATTTTTATCATTTTTTATTGGTTCTTTTTGCAATAATTCACAAAAATGTTTAAATATTTGATTTTACCAAAAAAACCCCAAAAATATTATTTATTTCATATATTTGATATTTTTGCAAAGAATTAATGTTTTATGTGTTTTTAGCATTTAAAATATTTTTTCTCCCTTTGTTTTCTAACCCTAATTTGATTTCAATCATTTTGTAGGAAGAAACATGATTTTTTGGAACATTGATCCAGGATCATAATTTGTTTTCACATATTTAACAAGCATTGATCCTTTTAATTGAATTTTTATTCAATTAAAAATACACTTTGAAAACAAATTAGGGTTTTGAATCAATTCAACCCTCATCAAACTTTTTTCAAACACTTTGGGCCTCTAATAGAGTGTAAGACCCAATCGTTTTTTGACCAAATCATTTTTGGGCCTCAGTGCATTGTATAAGTCCCGATACCGTCAAAAATAAACGGCGCGATCGTCGCCTTTTAAAAATAACCTTGGGCCTCTCCTTGAGCTATAAGACCCATTCAAAACATTTTGGGCCTCTATTAGAGTGTAAGACCCAATCCCCTTTTAACCAAAATCATTTTGGGCCTCACTTATTGTATAAGTCCCTTTGCGTTAAAAAAAAATATCGGCGCGATCGCCATTTTTAAACGAAAAAATCAATTGGGTCTACCCTCGTGTTATAAGCCCCACTCTTTTTCTTTAAAACTTTTGGGCCTCTTGAAAGAGTGTAAGACCCATCCCTTTGTATAGAAAACATTTTTGGGCCTCAGTCACTTGTATAAATCCCTCTGTACAAATTCAAACAGTGCGCTCACTGATAAAACCCTGGGCCTCTCCTTGAGCTGTAAGCCCCAAAATCTTTCTTTTTCAAAGCACTTTCTCCATTGATTTTGAATATACTGTTGGTTTCAATCTTTCTTTGTTGAACAACTAACCAAACAGCATGGAAGCTCTACAACCGAGTAAGTGGTTATTGCTTTCATTTACCGCTTTCATATACATATAACTGTATTGTGGGGCTGTTTCGCTGTAAGTCTTCTTTCATAAACTCATATCAACTGTGTAATAATAGTATAGATATTTAGAGTTTCCCCGGCAACTACGTCTAGAACTAGGTGAAGCCGTTTCGTTTATTCGTAGAAATAGACAACTAGATCCCCAATAGGATCACCAGATACAATCTTCTCTTCGGCTGTCCTCATTAGGAATTGTCAAGAAACTCTACTCCCAAAGATGAATGTCTTCTCCGTGAATGGCATCTTTGAGTTTCTTCCAAATTCTCAAACTTTCCTGACTTTGATCTATTCTCGGTGAATAGCATTGCCTTGAATTTCTCGGGGTTTGGGGACCCACGGGCTTCTTAAAAGCATCGGCCTCCTCTTGGGCATCGTACAAGGACCCACCGGCTTCCTAAAAGCAACCCCGCCTCCTCTTGAGCTTAGTACAAGGACCCTACGGCTTCTTAGAAGTATTCTCAGCCTCCTCTCAGGCTTCGTATAATGATCTCTTCCTCCGGGAATGATAGCCTCCTCTTGGGCTTAGTACAAGGACCCGTCGGCTTCTTAAAAGTTTCCAGCCTCCTCTTGGGCTTCGTACAAATTGTTCTGACGACCTCCTAAAGGTATAGGAATAGAACTTAGTCATTCGCATAGAACAGTCCTTTCATATAGTCTACTACTATTTCTCAAAGCACGGTACGAGAGATAAAACCCTAGGCTTGGACAGTCTAACTTCCTTGAGTCTCAAAGACATTCTCAAGTGACCCCTTCGTTAAATAGGAAGGAAACCCGTAGAATTGGACAGTCTCAATACCCTTCGGATTTCCCGTTTCCTCAAAGAGAGGGAAATATCCCTGATCCTCAAATCAAATCCCCGAGTACAGTGTTGCTCATATAAGAACTGATTTTCTCTTTAAAATCAGTATACTGGACCTGTCACTTAACTGAAACAGTCACCATAGCCTCCTCTTGGGCTTTGTACAAATGATTCTCCCCAGTGGAGTCAAACATAAGAGACTCCCTCATTGAGTCAATTACCCATTTTTCCTCCATCTCGGGCTTTATACGAGATACAAAAAGGTTCTTATTAAGCCAAACAAACAACAACCTCCATCTCGGGCTTCGTACGAGATACAAAAAAAAAACTCTCTTGTTGAGTCAAATAGCCTCCATCTCGGGCTTTATACGAGATACCAAAAGATTCCCTTGTTGAGTCAACCCTTTTAACCTCTCTCTCGGGCTTTGTACGAGACACATATTAGCCTCCTCTTAGGCTTTGTATAAGAAAACCACTGGTTAATCCAATTAACCTTTTAGCATCAAAACTGTGCCTCGTTCACAGTAAACAAACATCAAACAACTCCCTTCATCTAATCGCTGTAAGCGGCAAGCCCCTGGATCATCTACATCCATGCCACTGTCCCTCTTTTAGCATGAGAAATTCCTAAGGAAAGATAGCATTGCTCTACACTGAGTTAAAGTCTGCTCCTTTAGGTTAAAACCCCCTATAAAGGAAATTATGGCATTGCTAGGATCTGCGTATCCCGGTTAAAGTAATTCTCCTTTATAAACAATTGTGACATACAACCCCCCTCTTTAGAGATGACAAATTCTCTATGAAGTCAACACCCTTTTAGCTTCACGTCTTGGGCTTTGAACAAGATACAAACCACCTTTTCGCTTCACGTCTTGGGCTTTGAACAAGACACCAAAAACAACCATTTCCTCCCATAGAATAGGAGGAATTACGAACGCTCTGATTTCCCTGTTTCGGTAAACGGGAATACGTAGGCATAAGATCGAAAGAAAAGATCTTAGCGAGCACACTAAACAAAAAACCCAAATCCTATATCTCCATCAATCAAAAGCAGTAATTCAAAAACGCCAGTCCTAACATCCTAATCCTTGTTCCCCGCCAAAAACCTTCTGTCTAGATAAAAACCAGTATTGGCGAAAATACAAATAACCAGTACAAAGCCCCCCCCCCCCCCCACATTGATAGCATTCGTAACCTAACAGACCGCTGTTTAAACTCAGTATGCAAAGCAGGGTTAATTGGAGACATCTATTTCCCTTCCTTCATCAGCTTTAATAGGATAAAAAATGAATCGACCTGTAGTTTAAGCTCAAAACCGCAGAGAGCGATCAGCGCTTAAGAACCGCGTCCAAAATCGCTCGCTACACTATGTTGGCCAATCATTGAGGATATTCTGATGTGGCGAGGAAACCCGCGTCAATCTGTTTCTGTATTTCCTCTTTGATTTTGATGGCCATGTTTGGATGAGTTCTTCTCAACCTCTATTTTACTGGCGTACATTCTGATCTTAATGGTAGACGATGTTCCACGATGCTGGTATCCAACCCGGGCATGTCCTGATAGGACCAAGCAAATACATCGGGAAATTCTTTGTGAAGCTTTATCAAACTTTCTTTGACAGTCGGACTGAGCAGTGCACCAATCTTAACTTCTTTCTTCTCTTCTTCTGAACCCAAGTTGACCGTTTCCAACGGCTCTTTGTGAGGTTCAATGGACCTTTCCTCTTGTCTGAGTAATCGGGAGATCTTTTCTAGAATTTCTTCGTCCTCTTCTTCTTCAGCCTCAAATACCGGGAATTCAAAGTTAGAAGAAGGCATCGGATCGTATGTTTCAATGGGGTTTAAAACAAGCAATCTGCATGACGTGACGATTGATTTTAGAAGAGGTAGAGAGAATGCAAGAGTGTGTACAGTGTATTTTCTTTGGAAAACTACTTGTTTATTGTTTGAGTTGTTTTTTAGGATCACCGTTTTCTGAAAAAGCAAAAAGATAAAACAACAATAAATGCGGAAATTACAGAACGACGTTATTTTATTTATGATTTGGTCGATTCTTGAAACTACAGCCCTATAAAACAAAACTCTGTCGCTTTGGGCAAAGCGAAGAGAGACATTTACAGAAAGTGAGCCCTATCAAAACATCCGTTTCACCTGGGCAGGGTGAAAGGTTAAAGATGGAAATTACTTAGACTTTTGGATGATCTTCAGGACATCGACAGCAACCCATTGGCGGCGAACTCCTCGGTGAATCACAAAGTCCGGTACTTTCCTTCTTGATTTGTCTTCTGAAATAACGCTGATTTCTGGTGGAGCAGGATCGTTGGAATCTGTCTCCTAGGCAGAGTTGTCGTAGGAGGATTCTTCCGCTATATCTTGTATAATGTTTGTGCTCTCAGGTAAATCTCCCCATCTAGTTGGCTAGATGTCTTCGAGCCTGATACGAGAGCTTTCAGGAGCAGTGTACTTGACCAAGTAGTCATACTTGCCACTCGGTTGTCCTAAGGTGTCCCACACTTCTTTGGAACTGGAGGAGTCATCCCTCTCGATGACGTTGACCTCAGGAAAAGCATAGTTGATGAATTCTAGTCCTACAAGCTTTTCAAATTCATCGTCGTGCTGGGTATTTTCTGAATGCCCTGAGTGTTGATCCCATGACATGGTGGGGACACAGGTATTCTTTTCAATGATGCTCAACTGATATGCATCGTTCGGCTGAGTCTTTTGCCCCACGTCTCCTGGATACGGATGCTAGATAGGCAGGCCATCCATTGGGCCATAATAGTCATGGTCAAAGTTGTCTTTCATCAGAGTGTCCTCTTCTAACGAATTTGGTGGAGCACGACATCCTTCCGGATCACAATATCCATATATCATTTTGACGTCTGACCTTGGTATATATCTCAGACTTTGCGCGGGATAGCAAAACGGCGTAGACATTTCCTCCTGAGACATATAACCGTCATCGTTGAGATATGACTTCCACTCTTCATTTGTATCGGAGGAATCACCCTCGTTGATGGTATGTACTTCTTGAGGTACTGGGTGAAGGAAGCCTCCACTGTGGTAGAAGTCTTGAATGGGATGAAAACTTTCATCATTAGTAGCAGTCTGGGTACAGATTGAGGAAAAACTAAGACCCTTCCTTGTTTTGTTATCATTAGGAATGACAAGTTGTCCCCATCTTTTTGCATTGTTATTCTTGATCACTTCGAGAGCTTCTTTGTATGAGGAAATCGATGTTCCCTTTGCTGATTGGTTGTCATTGCTCACCGAAAGTGCTTGGAACTGAGTTCCAACAACCTCTTCGGGTTCTACGCAAGTGGACGATGATAGATTACTTACGATCAAGGCTTGCTCTCCACAGATTATGACTAGTTGGTCGTTCTTGACAAACTTCAGCTTCTGGTGAAGTGTCGAAGTGACTGCTCCAGCCTCGTGTATCCAAGGTCTTCCTAACAAACAATTGTATATTGCCTGAATGTCCATGACCTGGAAAATGACTTGGAAAGTGTGAGGACCGATAGTTATGGGAAGATCGATTTTGTCGATAACTGTTTTTTGGGATCCGTCAAATGCTTTGACGGTGACCTCACTGCCCCTCATCGGAGATCCTTTAAATGATAGTCGCATTAGAGTGGACTTCGGCATAATGTTCAGAGCTGATCCAGTGTCTACCAGTATGCTGGCTAAAGCATCGTCCTCGCAATTGACTGTAATATTTAGTTCCATGTTGTGACTTTTGCCTTCTTCTGGCAGTTCCTCATCACTAAACCCTAAGTTGTTGTAGGAAGTGATGTTGGAGATGATGCTATCGAATTGTCTTATTGTTACATCTTGTTCCATAAAGGCCTGCTCTAAGACTTTATGTAGAGCTTCTCTGTGAGCTTCAGAACTGAGTAAAAGAGATAACACAGAGATTTTTGAAGGAGTTTGCAACAACTGATTGACGATGTTGTATTCACTCCTTTGGATGAGCTTCAGCATCTCATCATTTTTCTTTGAAAGGTTGGGATCACTGGATTGACCGACTGGCTAATTGGGAACTTCTGTCTGAGGTTCCTTTTCTTTGTTGGGTTCTCCAACTCCTCAGTTGAAGATTCGACTGCTCCGTGTTAACTGATGTCTGCAATATTTATGATGGAGGGTAATGGAGTTTCCTTTCCATTCTCAATTATTGTGGCACCGTATTTTTTAAGGGATCGCCTTATCGGATTTGTACGGCACTGGTCCTGGAAGATAGATAACTACAGGAGCCTTCTGATTTTTCTGACCATCATAGCTGGCCTCAATTGGTTCAAGGTTGAGAATCCTTCCACTATTAAGAGGAACCCTAGACTCATGGAGTAAAGGGATTATGGCGCACACATCTTTGGCCACTTCTCACTTAGGGATTAGGACAACATCTTTGCCTTGATTAGGATTATAGTCTGACATTGAACCAGAGCTTGACTATGGTTGAATCTCCTTATGGTCCAAATTACTTTGAAGGGCTGCTCGCACGAGGTAGCATCCTTGGTTATTCTCTGAGAAAACTCTACAATGCTCATAGTTGTGCGGTGGCACCTGGCCACGTCCGTTTTGTATGCAGTGTAACCTCACTAGATCTGTTTCCATTGATCAAACATCATGACTTTGATGCCTAGTAGGGTTCCCATTAATCATACTGATTTGTTGTGTGTCTTCATCTAGATATATCGGAAGCCACCAGTGGTTCAACAAGTGTTGAAGCGTTCTTTGAACGAGAGCACATCCTTGGTCACTCTCCTGACACACTTTACAGTTCTGATACTCGTACGAAGTCAGAAAACTGAGATGGACTTGTGTAGCGTGTAACTCCACTAAGCTGGTATTCATTAAGCGAATATCAAAGATTTGGATCATGTTAACTTGATAAGGATTTCTATCATGGTAGTTTTGGATCCACCCAAGATCCATCTAACGCTGGAGGGCCTCTTGTATAAAAGAGCATCCCTGGTTGTTTAATGAGCAAGTCAGACAGGAATTGTAATCGTGCCGCGGCAGATTATGATGATGGCTTTGCCTTGAAGGCATTGCCACAAAGTTGACATTCATCGCATGGATGTCGTGGTTTTGAATGATGTTGGAATTTGTATAAGTCATGTTGACTTCACGAATTCGGTGATCTCAGATCCATCCGAGATCCAACTGTTCCTGTAGAGCTAATTGCACCACAGAACATCCTTGATTGTTTTTAGAGCAGATATCACACTGGTGATAATTATGAGACGGTACGTGACCATATACGCTCTGCCTGCGATGTATCTTAACCAGGTTAGCCCTTAATAAGAGTACATCGTGAATTTGATAGCTGTGATTAGACTCTCCTTCTATCAAATTTACCGCAACTTTGTCGTGTTGAGGCAACGGGTTCGTCTGAACATTTGGATTTGTATCCTTGAAGGATAAGACCCAGCTCCTGATAAGCTTTTGCACATCGGATTTGAAGCTAAGACAGTTTTCTATGTTATGCCCTGGTCCTCCTTGATGGTAAGGGCAAGTCTGATCCGCTTTGAACCAAAAAGGTGGATTTTCCGGTATTGTAAGAGGAGACCTGGTTTAGACGTGCCCCTTGACCATTAATAGTGGAAACAGTTCTGCGTACAACATCGGTATAACGTCAAACCCTGGTGGTCGCGTTGTATGGTTGTTGTTGTACTAAGGACGAGCCTGCTGAAGGGGCTGTTGTGTCCTTTGCTGATATTGTTGATTCGGCTGGCTCTGAGAAACCTGAGGTTGATACGTAGGAACAGGCACAGGGTTGATAGCAGGAGTTACAGCTGCTCCTGGTTGGTACCGTCGCCTTAGCTTTCTGAGAGAGATATTACCAATATCTTTCTCTTTTTTCTTAGGGAAAGTGCTACCGTATCTTTTGGTACTGCTTGATGATCCAGCGTCTTTAACTAAATGTCCTTCTCAGACTACTTCCTCGAGACGAACTCCCATGCCCACCATCTCAGTGAAGTCACTGGGCGCACTGGCGACCATTCTGTCGTAGTAAAATGAGCTCAAGGTTTTCAAAAAGATTTTTTTCATCTCTTTTTCCTCAAGAGGTGGACAAATCTAGGCGGCAATTTCATGCCATCTTTGAGCATATTCCTTAAAGGTTTCCTTGTCCTTCTGCGACATTGCTCTGAGTTGATCTCTGTCTGGTGCCGTGTCTAGGTTATATTTGTATTGCTGAACGAAAGCTGTGCTAAGATCTCGGAAAGTGACGATCTTAGTGCGATTTAAACCCATGTACCATTTGAGTGCGGCACCGGTTAAACTATCTTGGAAATAGTGGATTAGTAGCTGTTGGTTCTCTGTCTGTGTTTACATCCTCCGAGCGTACATCACCAAGTGACTTTGAGGGCAAGAGTTACCCTTGTACTTTTCAAATTCGGGCACCTTGAATTTGTGCGGAATTTTCACATTAGGGACCAAACAAAGGTCTGCGGCGTCCTTTCCGAATAGATCCTGACCGCGAATGGCTTGCAGTTCCTTCTACATCTCCAGGAACTATTCCTGGAACTCCTTCATTCTTTCGTCCATATTTTCATTTCCACCAGAAGGTATCTGTGGAATCTGCCCTTACGGGACAGTGTGTACCACGGATGGTGGTATAGTCATTACGACAGTGACTCTTGGTGCCTCCCGAAGTTTGTAACCTTCAGGATTTGCTCTCATACCCCTTGTATCTCCGCTTTCCCGAAGTTTGTAACCTTCAGGCCTAGCGGCTCCTGCTGCAGTTTCCGGATCTTCCGTGATCGGCGGAATATATCATTCTGGGATATAGTTGAGTGGCATGCCCCAGGGACGATTTTTAGGCATGTTATACCGAGGATCATACTTTTCCACTATGGGCGTAGATGTGATCTCTGAGATCACAGTCCTTTGAATCTGAGCTGCTGCCAGAGCTTGCATGTCATTGTGAAGTTTTCTCAGATCTTCTTTCAGAGCGTCGAGTTCTTCTCTCAACTCTCTGTTCTCTTCCTCGAGATTATCCGTCTTCTTTTGAATGTTGGCCCGAGTATTGTACGAATGAGACAGTTTGACTCTAGAATCGAGACACAAACGTGAGATTCGTAGGGAAGAAGAATGTGTTACGTGAGAATGATGAATGATATGCAATGATTATATTTAATAAATTTTTTTTTGTTATTTTCAAAATAAACTTCGAAAATTGGATTGCAAATATCATACAGTGGGGAAACCCCGTTTTATTGAATTCAAAGATTGCGGAAATGGAAATATAGTAATTTATAAAGTGTTGTAAAAGGAAATGTCTAAACTTAGGGAACCTGAGTCCTCTCTGAGGGGAGGTCAGGTGATTAGTTCTAGTATTTTCCTCTTCTTTGACCGGGGCTCTTGAGCCGTTGTCGGGTTATCATTCCTTTGCCAAGTGAAAGGAGCGAGCAAATTCCTTTGGTCTTCTTGATTTTCTACAGCATGTTGCTCTAAAATCTCGATCAGAGCATCTTTTTCTTTTAACAGTTGTTGTATTTTGTTACACTCCACATTGAGAATACGGTACTTGTTCTTTCAAGATTTCCTTTCCCGTTGAACTTTGTTGAGAGTGACCTGAAGTTTTTCCGTATCAGACATAAAATAAAGGACAAATTCCTTTAATGGAAGAACTTCGTGACGAGGGTATGGCATCCTTAGTTTGAGAGCTCTAGCTTATACCCAATGGAGATAAGGTTCCACATAGACACAATCTAGTTTTCCTAGAGACTCTCTTCTTTTCCTGTGAACATGTTTCCAGGCATGCACTATTTCTGTCTTTAGTTCCTTGAAGAAAAGACCTTCCAGATGAGCATTACGCGGGGTATGCCTCATCGGGTATCCGAATTGACGACGAACTAAAACTGGATGATAATTGATTCCTCCTTTAGTTCCTATGAGGGGTACATTAGGGAAGTTTCCACAACAGTCAATGATTCTTGTCCCGTCATAGATTCGATTGTACCAATCTATGTCAGAGTTTGTAAGATACATGATTCTCTGCGACCAACGTAAAGTACTCTTATGATCCCAAAATACGGCAGACTTTGGCCAATGGGAAGTGAACCATTTGTATAGCAGGGGTACACAGCATGTGATCATTCCTCCGCCATACAAATCTCTTAAGTGTACAGAATGATAGGCATCTGCGAGCAGGGTTGGTACAGGGTTTCCAATCAGAAATATCTTAATGGCATTGATATCAACGAAGTTATAAATGTTAGGAAACATAAATAACTCATAGGTGAGCAAAACAAAGATGCTCTCGAAAGCAGTCACGTTCCCTATACTAGCAAAGTACAGAGCCTTCTTCATCAAAAGCTGGGTTGGTAAACCTTATATTCCACCCTTAATGGTCATGTGAGTCCTAACTTCTGACTCGTCCAAATAGATTGCTCTTGCAATAGTTTGATTCTTTGGAATTTTTCCAGTCTAGAAAAGGGAGCTTGGTCAGTGATAGGTAAATCAGTCAGGTGAGAGTACTCCTCTAGTGTTGGTGCTAGCTGATAATCCGGGAATGTGAAACAGTGATAGACCGGATCGTAGAAGTGGATTAACGTGGACAAGATTCCTTCAATTACATGGACCCTTAACAGAGACAGTAGTCCTCCATACTTAGCTCTGAAAGCATCAGGGTTGGTGATCATCCTTGCCAACCCTCTTAAATCCTCTAATTTTGGAATCTTGAAGGTGTACTTGTGAGAAAATTTTTTCTTTGTTTGAAGTTTTTTAAAAGAATGCATGAATGCAACACACAAAAACATAGAAAAAAAATGGGGTCAAAGGTTCGGTGTCATGAAGTCAAGGCTCTACCCATCCCCAAAGGTTATACTGGTGATTTTTTGTACCTTTCCTCAAAATCATTGACCCCTCTTGGGATAACAACAGCAGGCTGGTTCACTCGAGCAAGTTGATGTATCTTAGAGTAATCTCAAATGAGGGTAGTATCACGTGACAACTATTTCCGATAGCTTTCGCACTACAAAATAGTAACATGGTCTCAGTCTACTAAAATCCTCAGCTTCTCAAATACCGCAATCGAACAATCTGCTTTCAACAACCGAAATCGAACAATCTTCTAAAATCCTCTTATTTGGGAATCACTCCCTGTAAGATTACCCATCTCATGCCATCACTTATCTTAGGTGGCACTCAAACTTTCCAGATGTGGCATCACCCGCAATCCCATTAGCAGAAAAATAAACACGGATATCAAGTAGGAAAAGCGATATATATATATATATATATTTATTCCTAAAACTAACATCCTAGATCTCTTAAGAGCTATAATAATCGTAGTCTTAAACAATAAAATGACTCCCTAGCAGAGTCGCCATTTTACTGTGGAAAATGGGGATGATGCCCCGGAGACAAAAATACAAGGACTCCCCAACAGAGTCGCCATTTTACTGTAGCGAGCGATTTTTGTCGGTGACGCGACCACCTTATCGCTGGGTTTTCCTCACCGCAATGGTAGGAGGGACTGCTACTTTCTGATTTCTTATTTATCCCATGAAGCTGGAAGGGAAAAGGAAGCTATCTAAAACTAACCTTGCACGCGAATGTTAAAGAGATTCGGGGAGTCGGGGTCAGGTTATACAATGGGGAGTTGTCAATTATCCATCCTATATGTGGTTATCCATAGGATATTAGCATTAGGTTTCGCTTTGTACTTGATGGTGTTTATCTGGTAATGGGTTGGGAAAGTTTCTTGGGAAAGTATGACTGGGAGAGTGAGTTTTTGTTGATGTTTGGGCTTGCCCGAGGTTTTTGGTAAGGAGCTGGACCTAAGTTTTGATTTGTTTTCTGTGGGAAATGATGATGATGATGGCTAAGGTATGAAACCTAAAGTTTTTTATTAGTATGCTCACTAAAATGGGAAATTTAACTGACTCTGGTGAGGATATTTTATGTGTCTCGTACAAATCCCGAGATGGAGGCTAAAAAGGCATGACTCTGCGGGAGAGTATTAAATGTCTTGTACAAAGCCCAAGATTGAGGCTAAAATGAGTTTGACTCTGCTTGGGAATTGATTTCTCAAAGCCTAAATAAAGGCTAGGAGGAATTGAATCTGCTTAGGGGAAGATATTTGTCCCAAGCTTAAGAGAAGGTTATGGAGATTTATATCTCGTACAAAGCCCGAGATGGAGGCAAAAAGGGGTTTGACTCAACAAGAGAGTACTTTTATCTGTCCTGTACAAAGCCTAGGATTGTGGCTGAAAAAGCTGGAGAAATCATTATACAAAGCCTAAGAGGAGGCTATCTTCGCTAGGGGGAATCTTTATGCCAAACCTAAAAGGAGGTTGGAAAAGATTGTCTTAACAAGAGAATGGTTTTTATCTGTCTCGTATGAAGCCCACGATTGAGGCTAAAGGGGATTTACTCAACAAGAGAGTATTTTATCTGTCTCGTACAAAGCCCAAGATTGAGGCTAAAGGGGGTTGACTCAATAAGAGAGTGCTTTTATCTGTCTCGTACAAAGCCCGAGATTGAGGCTAAAAGGGTTGACTCAACAAGAGAGAACTGAAAGGTGATTGACTCAACAAGAGAGTCTGTAAGAGTGATTGACTTGACAAGAGAGTCTGAAAAGGTGATTGACTCAACAAGAGAGTCTGAAAAGTAATTGATTGACCCAACAAGAGAGTCTGAAAAGGTTAGCTATGCTGGGGAGAGTCATTGTAAAAATCCCAAGAAGAGGCTGACTTTGCTGAGGAAAGGTCATTATATAAAGCCTATGAGAAAGCTAACTTCTGCTGGGGATTCTTGAGATCCTGAGGCAGGTCCAAATGGGGAAATCAACTCTTTTAGGGGAATGCATAAGAGTTGAGATATCAGAGATCTTGAGGCTCTGATAGCGTTATGATGACTTGACCCTGGTTGGGGAATTTTATGAGAAGAGACTGGGTTTTAGAACCCACAAGTTCTAACTCTGCTGGAGATTAATCCAGAATCTGGGGTTTCTCCTATACGTTGTAAGGTACTTGAGAATGTCTTTGAGACTCAAGGGGATTTAGACTGTCCAAGTCAACTGGTGTGGAAGAGTTTTATCTTTTGTATGATGCCCAAGAGGAGGGCGACTCTTTTAAAGGATGAGTATCAACCCTAAATTTAGTCTGAGGGTTTGACTCCTTTTTAGAAAGACAGCTCTAATGAAGGATGTCTAAGTTCTATCCTATACCTTTAAGAGGTCTTCAGGGTCTTTGTACTAAGCCCAAGAGAAGGCATGAGAACTTCTAAGAAGCCGAAGGGTCCTTGTACAAAGCCTAAGAGGAGGAGAGGATGCTTTTAGGAAGCCTGTGAGACTCAAACCAAGAAAAGTTTAAGAAATGCTATTCACCGAGAATAGGTCATTTAGTGAAAGTTCTAAGGTTTGAAGAAACTCAAGAGATGTTATTCACCAAGAATAGATCAACTCTAGGGAGTAAAATTTCTTTAAAAATTTCTAACGTGACAGTCTGAGAAAAGGTTCACCAAGAATACTGCCTTTCTCTTTGTTCCGTATTGTTTAAGCCCAAGAGAAGGCAAGACTGTCTCTGCAAATCCTATGGGGATCTAGTTTTGACTTAAGAGCGACCAACTGGCTTTACCTAGTTCTAGACCTAGTTGCAGGGGAAAAATCTAAATAACTATACTAGTATATATACAATTGATATATGACAAGTATGTAAAAAGGGTATGAAAGAAGACTTACAGTGCGCAGCTTCCCACAATACAGTTATATATATCTGACATGTATTTAAAAGAATGAAAGAAGACTCACAGTGTGCAGCTTCCCATAATGCAGTTATATATATATTAAGGCAAGTAAATGAAAGCGGATAAAACTTACAGGTGAGCAAGCTTTCATGCTGTGTTGTTAGTTGTTCAAAGAAACTAAAGAAAGTTTTGATAACAACTGTATATTTGAAGCTAAATCAAAGGGAATTTGTTTTGATAAGATTGTACTGGGACTTATACAATGACTGAGGCCCAAAAAGTTTTGTGTACAAAGGTATGGGTCTTACAACTCAAGGAGAGGCCCACAAATTATTTAAAGAAAAGAAATGGGACTTACAACACAAGGGTAGGCCTGGTTGAAAGACAGTGATCGCAAAGTCGTTTTAAAAACTGAACTGGGACTTATACAATGACTGAGGCCCAAATTTATTTATGTACAATGGGATGGGACTTACACTCTATTAGAGGCCCAAAGATTTTGAAAATGAATAAAGATGGGACTTATAGCTCAAGGAGAAGCCCAGATGATTTTGAAAAGGCGACGATCATGTCGTTGTTTTAAAAATGTACAGAGGGACTTATACAATATGTGAGGCCCAAAATTATTTTATTTACAAAGGGATGGGACTTACACTCTATTAGAGGCCCAAAGTTTATTTTTGTACAGGTGATCGGCTTACAACTAACGGAGAGGCCCAGTTGATTTCTATTTGAAAATGGCGATCGCGCCGAGGTTTGAAAACACAGCGGGTCTTATACAATGACTGAGGCCCAAATTAGTTTGGTTTTCAAAAGGGGTTGAGTCTTACACTCTATTAGAGGTCCAAAGTGTTTGAGAAAGATTGATGAGGGTGGAATCAATCAAAACCCTAATTTTGTTTAAAAATGGAATTAATTTTGTTAAAAAATTAATAAAAATTATTGAAAACATGTGAAAAATGAGTGGTGATCTTGGATCAATGTTTCAAAAATCATGTTTTTGTCCACAAAATGATTGAAAACCATTTAAATTTGGAAAATCAAGAGAAAGAAAATTTTCAAAATGTTGAAAAATAAATAAAAATTAATTCTTTTCAAAAATATCAAATATGTAAAATAAATAATATTTTTGGGGAATTTTTGTAAAATAAAATATTTTAACATTTTTTTGAATTATTAAAAAAAGAATCAACTCAAAATCATTAAAATTCAGAGAGAAATTAATTTTTTAATCAATTAAATAAAATCACAAAAATTCAAAAATTCAAATATTTGAAAAAGGGCGCCAAGAACATTTTGTTCTTGCCCGCGTGCCCTGTTTTGCTCAAATTTGCGTTTTCTCATCAATCTCACTGAATACTTGATGGAATCAATCTGCTCGTTTTCAACTCACGATCATGTCTATGGTCTTTAATTTCATTTATTTTAAGCATGGAAGGAGAAATCAAAACAAAACCTCAAGAACCCTAACTTGTGCATGAAGGCTGAGAAATTTAATACACGATTCATACAAAGTAATCGATAGAGGGGAAACATTCTATGCATGAATATGAACATTTGGCAAAAGTTTTATGCGAGGAAATATGCATAAATTATGAGATGACCAAGTTTAGGCTTACTTGAAGGTCGTGGCAGCAAGAGCAATTTGATTTTTAAGTTAGAGGTGTTACAGATGAGCTATGATGATCTGAACAGCTTCCCTATACCATATGGAGTGTGTTTGAAAGCTTGGATTGATTTGAAATGAACTGGAACATATTATGGCATCTCAACTGTAACTTTGTTGAAACCTTGAGCAAATGGATGATGATTTCATGAATTTGGTGTTCCAGTTGTTGGTTTAGTGTTTGATCAGCTGACATATGATGTTTATGAGGTGTGTGTGTGATTGGTTTGGTTGGAAACACATTCTAATTCAAAACCCGGTAGTAGCTTGTATTAGAAGGAATTTTTGGAAGTGAGAGTGTGATTTTGAGAAAGGCAAGTGTTATAGGCCTTTGGTGTACTCAAACTGATCACAATTGATGCCTATTTATAGTGCAACAAGTTTGTTTTGGCATCAATAGTGAATGGAGGCTTGGATCAGATTGTGTTGAATGCTTGAATTCTTTAATCAAGGGTCTCCTCTAGCCATTGACTTGTGCCAAACTTTGCAGGCTTAGGTCCTCTGTTGTATGAGCTTATCTTGACTCATTTGGCTGATCATGGACTGATACATGCCAGCTCTATGCATCCATTAAATGCCTCAAAACAAAATTGGAATCTTGAAGCATCTTTAGCTTTTTAGGTTTGGCATGGCTACTTGTGGAATCTTGGACTTGGGAGGCTGGTAGATCAGTGCTTGTCCCTTGGTTGTTCCCCCTTGAGGTGTGCAGATAGATAACCATGCTTGTTGTTGCACAATTTGATCAAATCGAGCCCTTATGCACAAATCTGCCTTGCCAAGATAGTTTGCAGCAAGGCATGTTGCAGCTGTCATAACTCCTAGCTCAGGTGGAGTTTGATGGAGTTCTTGGACATTTTGGAAAGCTGACATATCCTATTTCAACATGATGTCCAACTTTGGTTTTGATCCAACTTGAATTACAATGAAAAATGCCTCTACATTTTGGAAAAATAAGGCAGATTTTGACTTGGTGAAAATTTTACTAAGTGTTGGAAAAAAGTCATTTTCATGTTTTTTGCCATTTTGATCACTTCATAACTTAATATCCATGAGGAATTGGAATGAGATGTAGTTGACACTTTTAAAGTATGCCATGAGAGCTACAATCCAGCTTTGGACCATCCAAAATGGTTGTTTGGATCTCAAGTTATGATCCTTGGAAGTTGGTACCCTAGCCACTTTGTTCCATAACTTAGAAAAATCCTAAGTTTTTTATGGTTACCCCTTTTATAAGTTAACTCATTTTCTTTGATTTTTCTTGATGAATGATTATTTAAATCACATATTAACATTGTTTTAGGGTTAAGGAACCTTGGTTGACCAAAAAATCAAAAAGTCAAACTTTGACTTTTTGTATAGTTGACTTTTTCAGCAGATGAAATCTAAACTGTGCGATCCTCTATGAAATCAAGTTCTTGACCTAAATCAAACTTAATGGATGGATTCCATAGGTGTTATAGGGTGTATTGACTCATGTCCCAAGGTTTGGGAGTATGTCTTGATCAAAAGTCAAAGGCACAGTTAACTTTTTCCTCAAAACCCTAATTGTGATCCTGATGAATTTGAAACTTGTAGATCAAGCTTCTTGGATTAATCCATTGTTGCAAATGGATCAATGTAGTATATTAAAGACCCTGAAATCATGTATTGAGGTTTTGGCTCATGCCTTGTTCCAAAAGTCAACTTAGGGGTGAATTAGGTCAAGAAACCCTAATTCCTGATTGTTGATAAATGCATCCCCTGAGGCTAAATTGAATTGATGATTAGGTTCATGAGGTCCCTTGGAGTATCTTGGGTTGTGCTTTGAAGCAATGGCTCATGCCCAAATGAAAATTTCCATCTGGAGGCCTTGGTCGACCAAAACTCTAATTTGGTGACACTGGCGATCTGGAGGCTTTATCCACTTGGAATTTTGCAACCTTGTGCTTGATTCTTGATGTGGGAGTCCCCTTGATCCTTTATGGGTGTTTGAGAGGTTAGACAAGTTGAAGATCATGTCATTTCTTGATTGATCCTTTGTCTAAGTGCCCTAGAGGGCTTGAAACCCTAATTCTTGACTGTAGTGAATGCTCATCCATCTTTGGGGAGACTAATGAGGTATGATGGTTCACCCATATTATGATGATGATTTGCACAATGATGGGAAATCTTAGTCGTCAAAATTTGGGGTATGACAGTATTCTCAGAAAATGTAATGTCTTCGCCATTACAAGGGTCAAGATCTGGGATAAATGTGGTTCAAAACAGTCAAAGTGTAGGCGTGGGATATTTCACTCAAGGTCCTAGTCTGACAAATACTTCTATAGCATGTTTAAGACAACAAATGGATGAGGATGAGAGTAACCTACAAATGGTACACACCTTGTCCCAAACTATGGGGGAAATTTTTCAACCCTTGATCCAGAACACTACCCAAACTAACCAATAATTAGCAGCGCAATTGGCACGCATGGCAGAATTTATGGGTGTACCAGCCCCTGTACGAGGTGCGACTGTTGTGGAGAACATTCCACGGCAGAACCTAGGGAACATACCTGAGGTGAATCTAGAAAACCAGGGGATAGTCGAATCCCCTAGAGTCAAACCACCTAGGAACCTAGTGCCAATTCCTGTAGAGAGGGAACAATGGGTAGTTATAGTAAATAGAAACCAAGATGCTGACCATGTTGTACAACAGGATCGACGTAACAACGTATCAGCAAATAACAACCTAGCAGCCATGGTCGAAAGGATACTGGCTCAAAATGGGGTAAATTTTGGTGTTACTAGGCCAAACTATACATCACCAATAGTAGATTACATTCTCAATTCAGAATTACCTCCTAGGACGAAGGTCCCAAAGTTTACCAAATTCTCAGGAGATACACTTAATCTACTGTCGAACACGTAGCTCGGAATATGATTGAGTCCGGAGAGATTGCAAATGACGAAAGTCTTAGGATAAAATATTTTCCAAGTTCTCTCACCAAAAATGCTTTTACTTGGTTTACAACCCTACCTCCTAACTCAATCTGCAATTGGACCCAGTTAGAACGTTTATTCCATGAACAATTCAACATGGGACAAACCAAGATTAGTTTGAAGGAATTGGCCAGCATAAAACGAAAGTTTACTGGGCCAATAGACGATTACCTAAATAGGTTTCGATTACTTAAGGGTAGGTGTTTTACACAAGTTCCAGAACATGAATTGGTCGAAATGGCCGCTGGTGGCCTTGATTACTCTATTAGAAAGAAGTTTGATACCCGGTATCTAAGAGATACGGCCCAACTGGCTGATAGGGTTCGACAGTTAGAACGTCTGAAAGATGAAAAGGCTAAGGCGAATAAGAATAAAAAGGTAGCCTATGTTGAATATAATGAGGATGTCGAAGGTTTATATGATGAACCATTGTATTTTGATGAAAATGAGATAGATGTTGCTGAATTAAAGTAAGGTCCTCCGTATGCTTGTAAAATATTAGCTCCTTCGAATGGAAAAAATCCTGTCGAATCTGAGAAGAATGGTAGGTTTCCAAAGAAAACATATACTTTTGATATCACTAAGTGTGACGAAATTTTTGATTTGATAGTTAAAGATGGACAAATGATAGTGCCTGCTGGCGCTAAAATGCCACCTTTAGAACAAAGAAAAAAGAGAGGGTTTTGTAAGTACCATAATTTTCTGGGTCATAAAACTTCTCAGTGTTTTATTTTCAGGGATTTGGTGCAAAACGCTATCCAGGAGGGCAGGCTGAAGTTCAGAGAGAAGAGCAAAAGTCAAATGAAAATTGACTCTAACTCGTTGCAAACAGTGGATGCCCATTATGCTGAGCCCATAGAAGTACATATGGTTGAAGTTGCTGATGACTTTGACTGTTCAATCAATATGGTGGAAATTACTAAAGATTTCGCTAATGATGTTGTTTTAGCCAAGGTTACTGAAGGCCTTGACATCAATACCATGGAGAAACTCATGAGCGAGGCTGCGATGGGATCACTGAAGATTCCAACATGATGTTGGTTACCAAAGAAACTGCTGATAGTTTTGTTAAGATGGACAAGGCTGCTGAAGGCCTTGATGTAGACTTCTGCAATCTGAATCTTAGTGTTAATGTCGACATTGACATAAATATGGTCGAGATTACACAACATAAGACCATGGAGGTTGATGAAGCAAGCTGCCAAGAAGAGCGTAACAAAGTGGCGTATGCAAAATAGGAAGAGACTATCATTGAATTCCTTCACCGCTGCCAAAAGAAGGGATCATGTGTCATGTTATGCCCCAGATGCAGCGCAATCTTCGATCAAAAGGCTGCTCACAATCTTGAGGGGATTAGGAAGGCTAAGGAAAGAAGGGATCAGAAAACATCTCATGGTCAAAGGGGTTTTGATTCTAGAAGGTCCTCTTCAAAATAAGTGGGAGGAAAAACACAGTTCCCAGGGGCCAGACCCAACACCTTCAAACCAACAAGTAATGCACCAATGGGAAGCTAGATGAAACCTGTCGAAGGAAGGGAAAAAGGTCAGAAAAAATGGCAGAAGTTTGGTGTGGACAGAGGCTCTTCAATAGAGTATTGAAAGGAGTTTCAGACATCCAATAGGTCGACTTATGTCTCTAAAAACTATAAAGGGAAGAACTTGATGTCGCGATCTCAATGGAGGAGAGAACAACGTAGAAGGAAGGCTCTCAGAGAGGCTCAGTCGAAGGACCAGGGAGAGTCCAGTACTAATGTCCCTACTGATAAAGATGGAGGGAATCGAATGAAGATTGCTGAAAAAGTGCCCGTGGGGCGAAAATTGTTTTCCTCTCAAGAGGACAAACATGAAAAGACTGTCGAAGATGATGAAGAAATGACAGACAACTTTGACTCTGAGTCTGATGCTTCTCTCGACATCATAGTCAATATGGTGTCTGTAATGCCTAGGGAGTTCGACCAAATTACAGAGGTCGAAGATTTAGATGCTTGCACTGAAGCAGAGATTGTAGCACACGAGCCAGTGTGCTACTATATTATGAATAATGGGTGCGTTGAAGAGCAGAACACCTTCTTCGAGCGACCTACAGAGGCGATGAAAGGCCACCTAAAGCCCCTCTACATTACTGGAAAAGTGGAGAGCGTACCAATAAACAAGATATTAGTTAAATGCGGCACTACAGTAAACCTGATGCCACATTTCTTATTGAACAAGATTGGCAAGTATGATACTAATACTAATCCACACAATATGGTTCTTTCAAATTACGAAGGAAAAGTTGGCTCTACACTGGGTGTGATACAAGTTGACTTAACAGTTGGGATAATCACTAGGCCTTCTGTCTTCATGGTAGTGGAAACAAAAGCCAACTACAATCTGCTCTTAGGACGAGAGTGGATACATGGTATTGGTGTAGTGCCATCTTCGATGCATCAACGAATCACCATCTGGAGGCCAGACGGCATAGTCGAGAACATTGAAGCTGATCAGGGGTATTTTAAAGCACCAATAAATCATGTCGACAAACGTCAGTTTGACAAACACTTGGCTCACATTGCCCCTTGTGGCCCAGCATATTTTGAGTTTGTCCCAGATGATGAAATATTTTGCTCATTGTACTTACATCCCATCGATGGTTTCCGTTAGGATAAGGAGGTGCTAGGAGAAAGGCTCTCATACCTTGGCGAGCCTGCAGTAGACCCCACAGGGTGGGGAAGTGAATTCAGTGACAATGACAAAGTTCGAAGCATTGAAAAGAATTTCAGCCTATGTGGCTGAAACCAAACTACAAGCGGCTTTGGAAGCTGTCAATGAATACATGGCTGGCGAAGCCAATTCTAGATTCCACCAAGAAGGTCCTGGTAAGGACTTCGACCCAGAACCACCTGATAAGGTTTAGGGTGTAGAACAAGGCCAGAGGCTTGATGCCATCTATGATGATGAGCCTTTGGGATTTAAAAAGGATCTGCTGGAAAATAACATTAAGATGCTAGCGCATGATCCATTAGAAGAAATCGACCTAGGAGAAGGGGCAACCAGAAGGCCAACATATGTCAGCGCCAATCTTGACCCACAACTTAAGGTCAAAGTCACCCAGTTGTTATAGGAGTTTAAAGACTATTTCACCTGGGACTATGATGAGATGCCTGGTTTGAGTAGAGAGTTGGTCAAACATAAGTTGCCGATCAAGCCTGGGAAGAAGCCAGTCAAGCAGAATCCAAGACGGTTTTCCCCAGAAATTCTCTCAAAGATAAAAGAGGAAGTCGAAAGACTCCTTCGATGCAAATTCATCCGTACTACCAGGTATGTCAAATGGTTAGCTAACATTATACCTGTTATTAAAAATAATGGTTCTTTAAGAGTTTGCATAGACTTTAGAGATCTAAATTTTGCAACTTAAGGATGAATATTCTATGCCTGTGGCAGAAATTCTAGTCGATTCCGCCGCAGGACATGAGTATCTTAGTATGTTAGATGGGTACTCTGGTTATAACCAAATATTCATTGCTGACGATGATGTCCCCAAGACAACTTTTCGTTGTCCTGGAGCCTTAGGCACCTACGAGTGGGTAGTAATGCGTTTTGGCCTAAAAAATGATGGGGCAACATATCAACGAGCAATGAAATCAATCTTCCATGATTATATAGAGACTTTCATGCAAATATATATTGATGATATCGTGGTTAAGTCTGTTTTAGGGAAGAGTCACTAAGACCATCTTCGACAGTCCTTCGAAAGGGTGAGAAGACATGGTCTCAAAATGAATCCTCTTAAATGTGTGTTTTGTGTGTAGGCAGGGGATTTTCTCAGCTTTGTGGTCCACAAAAAGGGGATCGAGATCAACCAGAATAAGACCAAAGCCATCATGGAAGCGAAAGCGCCATCAACAAAAAAGGAGTTGCAATCACTGTTGGGCAAGATTAATTTCTTGAGAAGGTTCATATCGAACCTAAGCGGAAAAACACATGCCTTTTCACCATTACTTCAATTCAACAAAGATGGGTTCGAATGGGGGCAAGATCAGCAGGAAGCCTTCGACAAGACCAAGGAATACCTAAGTCATACTCCAATTCTTTCACCACCTTGTAGGAATAGGAGTATGAGATTGTACATAGCTGCGTCAGACAAAACCTTAGGGAGCATGTTGGCTCAAGAGGATGAGGATGGTGTCGAAAAGGCCATCTACTACCTTAGTAGAGTTTTGAATGATGCAGAAACTAGGTATGGCATGATAGAAAAATTATGCTTATACTTGTATTTCTCTTGTACAAAATTAAAGCAATATATAAAACTAGTTGATGTTTATGTTTCGTCTCATTTTGATGTTATTAAACATATGTTGTCTAAACCTATTTTGCATAGTCGAATTGGTAAATGGGCACTAGCATTGACTGAGTACTCTTTAACATATAAGCCTTTAAAGGAAGTTAAAGGACAAGTGGTAGCAGACTTTATAGTCGACCACTCCATAAATGAAAGCGCTTTGAATTACGTCGAACTGGAACCTTGGAAGTTATACTTCAATGGCTCTAGCCACAAAGATGGAACAGGCGTAGGCGTGCTAATTATTTCTACTGATAAAATTCCAACAAAATTCAAGTACAAGGTCGAAGGACTTTATTCCAACAACGAGGCTGAGTTGAAGCCTTAATAGCTGGACTTGAAATTTTGTTAGAATTGGGGGCAACTCGAGTCAAAATAATGGGAGACTCAGAGTTGGTAAATTACAAAGGAGTACAAATGTGTTAAGGAAAATCTTATCATGTACTTTGTAATAGCCAACAGACTACTGAACAAATTCGAAGTGGTAAGCATTCGAAAAATACCTCGACTAGAGAATCAAGTAGCCAATAACTTGGCTCAGATTGCTTCTGGGTATAAGGTTTCGAAGGAAAGTTTACAAGAGGCAATCGAAGCTAGAGGTAAAGTCTTGTTTGTTGGATTATGCCCATCAGATCTAGAAGTAACGAAGCTTGGATACGCTGATGATGAAAATTTTGAGATTTTTGCAATAGACAGCTTGACAGACAAAGACTGGAGGAAGCCTATTGTTGAATACTTACAGAATCCAACAGCGTCCACAGAGTGAAAGGTCAGGTATCAACCTTTAAATTATGTTCTTCTAGGTAATGAATTATTTAAAAAGACCCCTGAGGGAGTTTTAGTTAAATGCCTGAGTGAATCAGAGGCATATCTTGCCCTTTTGACTGTCCATAGTGAGGCATGTGAGGCACATCAAGTAAGACATAAGATGAAATGACTTTTGTTTCGACAAGGCATGTATTGGCCTACTATGCTAAAGGATTGCATTGAATTCGCCAAGGGCTGTCAGGAATGCCAAGTTCACGCTGGCATACAACATTTCCTGCCAAGTAAGGTGCATTCTATAGTCAAACCATGGCCTTTTAGAGGTTGGGCTTTCGATTTGATTGGAGAGATTCGACCAGCATCCTCCAAAAATCAGAGATACATTTTGGTAGGTATTGACTATTTTACGAAGTGAATCAAAGTGATACCATTGCCAAATGTAGATCAAGAAGATGTGATTAAATTCATTCAAAATTACATCATTTATAGGTTTGGAATTCCAGAAACGATCACAACAGATCAAGGATCAGTCTTTACTGGTCAAAAAATGCAGGAGTTTGCTAAAGAGATGGGTTTTAAACTCTTAACCTCTACACCTTATTATGCTCAGGCTAATGGTCAGGTCGAAGCAGCTAATAAAGTGGTGATTAGTTTGATTAAAAAACATGTGGGAAAAAAGCCTAGGAATTGGCATAAGACATTGGAGCAGATCCTCTGGGCATGTTGAACCTCTCCCAAAGAAGCAACTAACACTACTCAATTTCGATTGACTTTTAGTCACAATGCAGTGTTACTTGTCGAAATCTACCTTCAATCAACAAGGATCCAAAGACATCATGAAATTCCTTCTGAGTCTTATTGGAATATGATGATAGATGAATTGGTAGATTTGGACGAAGAGAGACTTAACGCTTTGGAATTGTTAAAGAGACAAAAGAAAAGAGTAGAGAAGTCTTACAATAAAAAGGTTAAGGTTAAGACCTTTTCTCCTGGAGATTTAGTTTAGAAGGTAATCCTGCCTATGGATCGAAAGGTCAGAGCCTTGGGCAAATGGTCCCAAAAATGGGAAGGCCCGTTTCAAATTACGCAGGTATTTTCTAATGGAGCCTATGAAGTTGAAGAATTAGATGAGGATAAAAGAATCTTGAAAGTAAATGGCAAGTATTTGAAAAAATATAAACCAACACTTCAAGAAATCAAAATTGCTAAAGAATAATTCGATGTAAAAAGGCAAAGCCAACAATGGTATTCATGAGTGCCAAAATGGCTTAAAGTCCTTACATAAAAAGCCTCAAAGGGCTATGGAACATTGTACTTAAAGGAAAACATTACAAAGAAATTTATAAGCTAGAAAGGGAGATTCTCTTTCATCTTCGAGTACTTCGATTTTTGGAGTTCAAGGCGCCTTTCACATAGGGTCTTGTTGGATCTTAGGCGTGCAATCTCTTTATCCAGTTGTCGAGCTTCCTCAGCAAAGGTGATGGCATTATCCAGTTCTTTCGACAAGCCAGAGTCATCAAAGGCAGACAACTCAGTGTTGCGCTTTTTGGCCTTTGAGATCTTGGCTCGAAGCTTTTTGATCTTTCGCTCCCATGAGGCAATGTTTTGTTCATTAAAGGAGATCTCTTGCTTGTTCTTTTCTTTGGTTTCCTCCAATTCTGCTACCTTATTCTCAGAGTCAGTGTCAAAAGCCCAAGCAGCAGCCTCACTTCCAGATTTGGTTGAAATTGCATTCTCAATTTGAGGCAGCCGCTTGAGGTCAGCATAGACTTGGTCAATCATAGTGCCAAGCTCTAGAATGTTGGTGGCAGATTCAGGGGAAATAGCATGGATGTCGACTTGTTGGAGGAGATTTTTCAGAGAGATGTGAGTGACATGATCCATCTGTAAGAGTGTGAAAAGGTCACCCATAAAGATC
Source organism: Lathyrus tuberosus (assembly GCA_022829125.1). Classification (NCBI taxonomy): domain Eukaryota; kingdom Viridiplantae; phylum Streptophyta; class Magnoliopsida; order Fabales; family Fabaceae; genus Lathyrus; species Lathyrus tuberosus. Next base: position 5,712,873 of record JALAZF010000390.1, read on the forward strand.
TTACCATTGATCTTCAGAAGGATGTTGTCCTCAGGCTTGCTTGAAGGCTGATCTCCAGAGGCAGTCGAAGTACTAGGAGTTTTGTCAGAGGAACTTCTTTGACTGCCAAAAAAGATCTTTATGTATTGTCGAGGGTTGCTGGCCTTCAAGGCATCAAGTTCTTTTTTAGAAAGGTCGTTCCATACACAATTGAGGTTACCTTGCCTTCAGTAGCAACAGTAGTTGCTGGAGTAGTGGTGGTTTCGACAGGGGTCGGCTCATTATCAGGTCCTTTGTCAGCTTTCTTCTCCTCACCTTTGTCCTCCTCTTCTTCATCTTCATCCATTTTGTCATCAACATTTCCATAACTGTTACCATCAAGTTCAGACTGGTGCATTGTCTCATTATCATCTTCCTCAGTCTCCTCACTCCCTTATGGATCAGCATTTTTAGAACCAAGAGTATCATCCATTGGGGAGCCATCTTCGTCAACCAAGGTTGTATTTTCATCCATGGTGACGGCTCCTGGATTTTCTGTTTCAGGATGCTGCGGACCATTGTTTTCCTCATGGTCGGAGCCATCTGTTTGAGACTACTGGGTAGTAGTCTTGGTTGGCGAAGGGGGAGCTGTTTCAAAGACAGGTTTGTTAATTTCACCTAGTGAACTTATTCCAGAGCCCAAGTTAGAAGTGGGATGGTATGTAGGCTCAACTTCGTTATTCAGAATATTGGCTGGAGAAGGAGGCTTATCCACCGGTGGCTTTGAGCCACTTGCATCAGCCTGAATCAAATCGAAGCAAATCAGAACAAAAGGAAACAAGGTAAATAAATTGGCACTTTAAAAGTAAAATGATAAGCTACCTTGACACCTTCAGCACCAGGGCTAGTATTATTGCTTTCAGCATGATCTGCGACTGGTTTAAAGGCATCCCAAGAAGAGGCTTCTACAGAACCATAGGTAGTGGTTGTCTTTTAGGAGACCTTAGCCGTTTTAGGCTCAGATTGGCCACCAGCAGCATCAGTTTCTTAGCTTGGTTTCTTCCTCTTCTTTATCTTTAAGTCTTCAGGAGGAGATTGGTTATCATCCTCCGAATCAATAACAATTTGGGCAGTGCCCCTCTTCGACTTCCTTGAGGTGTCGGAGGTAGTTTGCGAGAAGCCTGAAATAATGAGAAGCATTAGGGGAGAGAAAGACTAATCAACGAAAGGAAAAGGTGTGTGACGTACCTTATTGCCTTCAGCCTTTGCTTCGACCACCTGCTGAGGTGTGCTCTTCTTGGGTACAGCTGCAAAACGAACAAAGTTACCACAAGTCAGTAATGATAAAGTTCGAACAAAAGAATACAAGATCGAAGAATCCAAACCTTCATATATTTTGGATTCGATGCGAACATCTTCGATACTAATATGAAGGTGTACTTTGAATCTGTCTAGCATATGCTTAGTCGGAACCACCCGCTGAGCCTTGGGTTTTGATTGTTGTCGAAGGATTTTTATTGAATTTCCACAGACGAACCAGTCTGGAAATGGAGGGGCAAGAGCCACTCCAAAATCAGCGGTGGGCAGTCGAGGAGTCTTCGGAGGAAATAGTTCGAAAGCCACTAGCGATTCTCAGGAGGAACGTATGAAGGGAGTTTCAAACTCTCCATTTTCTTTAAAAATTTCTCCTTCAGCGTAACTGCGGCTTCGTGGATGGTTCGACTAATATCATTTGGTCGATAAACAGTTTCAAAGTACTTCTGGAAGGCTTGAATCTCTTTAATATGAGTGGATTTACCTTTCTTGATCTTCTCCTGCACGTCAACAAAAGCTTGATTAATCAACTGAGAGAAGCTAGAAACATCAAGGAACTCTTCAGTATAATGATTCGACCACCAGTTGTGGAACTCTTGAGTGCAGAGATGAGAGGGTTCAAAGTAGACAGGAGTAAGGAGTGATCTGTGAGCATGTCGAGCGAGGTGTGTTGAACTCTTTATGGCATCATAGCTAGTGTGGGGAAGGATCACATGGACCTTCTTCTCGTACAGGCATTTGGGTAGAGTTTGGACCAAACCAAATTGTCGAGAGACAAGATTTGGTTCGTAAGCCATCAAAGCAGTTTGGCCCCTCAGCAGGTTGAGTCGATGAATAATCAGTCGAGGGAGTAGGAACGCCTCCCAGACACGCTTCGATTCTTCTTCATGCTTATTGAATGAAGGGGGAAAGCGCCAGGTAAATAATTAAGGACCATATTTTCTTTCAGCAAATGGGGCCATCCTTGGTGTGAATTTATAGCTTTGGCAAACATCTTGATGAAGCCAGAGAAGGATGCCCTAAGTGTCTGCCCTTCTTCATTAGGGGTTAGAAGCACCAGTCGAGTCCATTCGACTTGCCTCTCTTTGATTTCTGCAGCCTCTTCATCCATGGTCCCTTTATTAGGGAGACTGGCTTCAAAGGTGGCATTAAGCCAAAGCTGGAGCAGCCAAAAGTGTCCTGACAGCAAGAGGTTCTCGTTGCTTTCTTGATCTTTTAGGCGACTAACACCTTCACTTAAAGATTCATACAAACTGGCGAATATCATTTCACTCAGGCAAATGCCTCGATCATGGTTCAACTGATTGGCCAGAGTTAGGTATTTCCTGGCCACTTACGGAGATTTGGTGCAAAATACACAGCGAGAAAGCCACATAGCCAGAAATGCTAGGTGATCTTGATCTTTGACTGTGTCAGTTTGTTTGTCATGGTAATGGTTCATGAAGTGGGTGTAAGTGTGTTTGGTGGTTGAAAACCCTATGGTGTCTTGAGCATCTACCTCAGGGTCATAAAGTAGTCCATGTGGTTTTAGCCCTGTAATAGCAGCTATGTCGAAGAGGGTGGGTGTCATCATCCCACAAGGGAGATGGAAAGTATAATGGGTGCTATCCCAGAAATACAAAGACGATGCTAATAGAGTGGGACAGTAAGCAGGACCTGTCTTCGACATCATAATCAGGTCATAAATCCCTAAATCCTTCCAAGTTTCTACTTTGACTTTCTCTACTTTGGTTAATCAGTTCAAGTAGTGGTCAGCGTCCTTGAAATATGGGGTTGCTCTAAACAACCTAGACCCATCATTCAAGTACTTTAAATCTATGTGTTTCAGAGCTACATTGTCGTGGGGTTCAGTTGTTACCCTAGCCTTATCTTTTTGCCCTAAGGGTTTAGTTTTACGGTATGAAGGAAAGAAATCACTAATGGCTGCATAATCTACACCTATAGTAGTCAAAGGACCAGATAGCGCTAATGGTTTTCCAGAAACGGTAACAGGAATCAATACCTGAGATTTGTAGATATGCCTTTTTTCTTCCTTGAGAGGTTCAGGGATGAACTGCTGGTTCTTCACCACTTTGGGTCCACTCAATGTAGCGAAGGGAGGAAGTAGTGGTGCGCTCTTTGGCCCTTTGGCCTTCTGACTTTTCTTTGGATCCTGAGTAATAGTGTTTGAGGACGCCATTGTTGAAAACTTGAAGAAAATGGGTTTACTGAAGGTGAAGAGTTGAAAATTTTGAAAAAGAAAGAGAAAGAAGTGTTTAGTGAGTACTTTGGAGTTGGAAAAGTGAAAATAGTTTCTGAAGAAACTATTTATAAAGTATTTGGAAACACTAAAAGGTCACTAACCATTATTAGGGGCTAAAAGCTAGTGGAACACGCGTCCTCCCAGGAGCAAAAGTAGAGGCGGTGGCAGTTACTACCTATGCCCACGATCTCTTAGACTCTAGGAGAGGTTATGATGGTTTAGGATTTGATGTGATTTCTGAGGAGATGTTGGGGAAATTTCCACATCTGTCGATGATCTCTATCATTTTGTAAATCCTATTGTACCACTCTATGTCAGAATTGGTAAGAGACATAATCCTCTGTGACCAACGGAGAATACTCTTGTGATCCCAAAAAGCAGCAGACTTGGGAAAGTGGGAAATGAATAATTTGTAGAGTAATGGTACACAACATGTGATCATTCCTCAGCTATACAAATTCCTTAAATGAACTGAATGATAAGCATCCGCGAGAAAGGTTAGCACGGGGTTTCCTATTAAGAATATCTTAACAACATTGGTATCGACGAAGTTGTCAATGTTGGGAAAAAGGAATAACCCATATATGAGCAGAACAAAGATGTCTTCGAAAGCAGTCATGTTTCCTACACTAGCAAAGTATAGAGCTTTCTCCATCAAGAATTTAGCCGGTAAACCCTGGATTCCTCCCTTAGTGGTCATGTGAGTCGTAACTTCTAACTCATCCAAAGAGATTGCTCTTGCAATGGCCTGATCCTTTAGAATTTCTTCCAGACTAGAAAATGGAGCTTGATCAGTGATAGGTAAATCAATTAGATGAGAGTACTCTTCCAATGTTGGTGCAAGTTGGTAATCCGGGAAAGTGAAGCAGTGGTAAACCGGATTGTAGAATTGTACCAGTGTAGACAGGATTCCTTCAACTACATTGACCTACAACAGAGACAACAACCCTCTGTGCTTAGCTCTGAAAGCCTCGGGATTGGTAATCATCCTTCCCAATTTCCTTAAGTCTTCCAGTTTCGGAGCCTTGAAGGTGTATTTGTGCGTTTTCCTTCTACCGAAATCCATAACGCAACCTCTTATATTTGCAATTATTGTTTTAGTTCTTTTGAAAAAAAGATTTTTTTCTTGGTTGAAAAGAGTTTTTTTATGAATGCATGAATGCAGCAAACAAAAACATTTGAAAACATGGGTTTAGGGGTTCCGCGTCACGAGCATGGAGTCATGGCTCTACCCATCCCCAAAGGTTGTACTATTTTGGTCAATTTTTTGTACCTGTAGAACTGTAATATCCTAGGATGAATCTCTTTTGAGTGTAGTATCGCGTATTAACTATCCCTGATAGTCACCGCACTACCGAATGACCATATGGTTAAATGTTTACTAAATCCTCAGGGTCATTGGTACCGCACTGGGATAAACGATGCTTTCACGACAATCGGTCGTTCAACATCAATATTTCCATACGGTACCTCGCTTGATTCAGTGGACTGCCAAGTTAGCTTGGTCGAGATTCACTCCCTATAACCGTTTCCCGGATATGCCACCACTTATCTTAATGTTCTCTCAAACTTTCCACATGCGTATCAATCGCATTCCCAGTTAACAGAAATTTAAGCACGAGTATCAAGTAATATAACAGTAAATGATATATATATATATATTAGAAAGTATAGAAAAAATGCCAACCAAAGCCTAAACCTCTTAGGAACTCTAATCCTAAAAACTCCCCAGCAGAGTAGCCATTTTTCTGTAGCGTGCGATTTTTGTCGGTGACGTGACCACCTTACTGCAATGGTTGGAATTGGGTGCTACTTTCTGATTTCTTATTTATCCTATGAAGCTAGAAAGGAACGGGAAGCTATCTAAAACTAACCTTGCACGCAAATGTTTTCATTAACAAATGCTAAGAGATTGGGGGGTCCGGGGTCAGGTATTACAAAGGAAAGTTGTCAATTACCCGGTGTATATATGGATATCCATAGACCTTTTATGGCAAATTTTTCTATTAGTTTAAATACTTTCTGGTATTTATCTGTTGTGGGTTGGGAAAGTTTCTCCTTTGGGAGTGTTGAGAGAGTGTTTTTATTGTTTTTGGTTTTTTTTTTATTTTTGGGAAGGTGCTGGACCTAAAGTTTTTTATTTGTGTGCTCGCTAAGATTTCGCAATCTTATGCCTACGTATTCCTTTAAAGATAACTGGGAAATCAGAGCAATTGTAGTTTCTCCTATTCTTTTGGGAGGAAAGACATTTGGTGTCTTGTTTAAATCCCAAGATTGAAGCTAAAGGTTATTTGTGTGTTGTTCAAAGCCCAAGATTGAAGCTAAAGGTTTGACTGAGAGAGAATTTTTCATCTCTAAAGGGAGATATCTCACCTATTCATCACAGTGTAGCGTGCAATTTTTTGTCGGTGACGCGACCACCTTATCGCAAATTGGGGACTCTTCCTCACCGCAACGGTAGGGAAGGGGTGCTACTTTCTGATTTCTTATTTATCCCGTGAAGCTGGAAGGGAAAAGGAAGATATCTAAAACTAACCTTGCACGCGAATGCTTAACTGAATAAATGCTAAAGAGAGATCCGGGGAGTTCGGGGTCAGGTTGTACAATGGGGAGTTGTTAATTACCTATCCTATATGTGGTTATCCACAGGTTGTTAGCAATAGGTTCTGCTTTTATACTTGATGGTGTTTATCTATTGATGGGTTGGGGAAGTTTTCTTCTTTGGGAGATATGAGAGAGAGAGAGAGTTTTTGATGATTTTGGTGAGGTACTGGACCTCAGTTTTGATTGATGTGAAGGTACTGGACCTAAAGTGCTTGATTAGTATGCGAAGGTACTAGACCAAGTGCTTTTGATTGGTATGCTCGCTAATATTTCGCAATCTTATGCCTACGTATTCCCGTTTAAAGAAACAGGGAAATCAGAGCAATCGTAGGAGGAAAAAGATGTTTTGCTGTCTTGTTCAAAGCCCAAGATTGAAGCTAAAAGGTTGTATTTGTGTCTTGTTCAAAGCCCAAGATTGAAGCTAAATGTTTGACTGAGAGAGAATTTGTCATCTCTAAAGGGAGACATCTCGTCTGTTTATCACAACTGTTGGGTGACTGATTATAAAGGAGAATTACTTTAACTGGGATGTGTGAATCCAGAAATGCCATAATTTCCTTTATAGGGATTTGTCCTGAAGGAGAAAACGTTACTCAGTGTAGAGCAATGCCATTTTTCCTTAGGAGTCTTTCATGCAAAGAGAGGTACAGTGGCGTGGATGTAAATAACCCAGAGGCTTGCCGCTTACAACAATTAGATGAGAGAGGAAGTTTACCAGGATAAAAGATGGACTACAACTTGGATATTTGAATCAACAAGTGTGCCTCTTACAGCAGTTATCTGGGATTAAGGTTTGTTTTGATTTTCTATTTTGATGAGTGATAATACAGAGAAGTGTCGTCCTGCAGAGAGTTTTTGATTTCCTCTGAGGGGATGGTGGTTTTTGTATGTGCCTTGATCAAAGCCTAAGGTTGAAGCTAAGGGATTGATTGAATCCATCAGGGAAGTCCTTATACAAAGCCTAAGAGGAAGCTAGAGAAGACTGACTCAACAAGAGAGTGTTTATCTGTCTTGTACAAAGCCCAAGATTGAGGCTGAAAGAGAATTGACTTTTTTTGGGATATCATTATACAAAGCCTAAGAGGAGGCTGAAAGTTGACTTGTCTGAGGAAATATTTTGTCTGTCTTGTACAAAGCCCAAGATTGTGGCTAAAAGGGGAAACTGACTCTACTGGTGAGAGGTTTTATCTATCTTGTACAAAGCCCAAGATTGTTGCTGAAAAGAGTTTGACTCTGCTGGAGAAATTTATATGTGTCTGGTACAAAGCCCAAGATTGAGGCTGAAGGATATTTATGAGTGTCTTGTACAAAGCCCACGATTGGGGATGAAGGATATTTATGGGTGTCTTGTACAAAGCCCAAGATTGAGGCTGAAGGGAGGATTGACTCATGTTTAGGGATATTAATTCTCAAAGCTTAAAGAAGGTTGAGAGGAATTAACTCAGCTGGGGAAGATATTTATCCGGAGCTTAAGAAAAGATTATGAAGATTTTGACTTTTTTGGAGAAAGTCTATATATGTCTTGTACAAAGCCCAAGATTGAGGCTAAAAAAGAATGACTCAACAAGAAAGTGTTGAAAGATGATTGACTCAACAAGAAAGTACTTTGTTTGTCTTGTACAAAGCCCAAGATTGAGGCTGAACAAGCTGCAGAAATCATTATACAAAGCCTAAGAGGAGTCTAATTTCTGCTAGGGGAAATCATTATACAAAGCCTAAGAGGAGGCTGAAAAGATTGACTCAACAAGAGAGTTCTTTTATCTGTCTTGTACAAAGCCCAAGATTGAGGCTAAAAAATGGGTTGACTCAAAAAAAGAGTGCTTTTAAGATTAACTGGTGAGGAAAATCATTACACAAAGCCTAAGAGGAGACTGACTTCTGCTGAGGATTGTTGAAATCCAGAGGCAGGTCCAAAGCGGGGAATTAACTCTTGCTGAGGGTTCCAGAAGGGTTGAGGTATCAGATGCCTTGAGGTTCTGATGATAAGCTGACCCTAGCCAGGGAAACTTAAGATGAAAGATTTAGTTTTAGATCCTGTGAGGATTTCAACTCTACTGGAGATTGTTTGCATGACCAGGGTTTTTCTTATGTTTGTAGGGAACTTGAGAATGACTTTGAGATCTCAAAAGAGATTAGACTGTCTAAGTCTACTGGTATGAAATGTTTTTTCTTTGTATAACACCCAAGAGGAGGCTGACTCTTTTAAGGGATGAGTATCAACCCTAAAATTGGTCTGAGGTTTTGACTCTTTTAGAAAGACAGCTCTAACGAAGGATGACTAAGTTATGTCTTATACCTTTAAGAGGTCTTCAGGGTCCTTGTATTAAGCCCAAGAGAAGGCATGAGAACTTCTAGGAAGCCGGAGGGTCCTTGTATAAAGCCCAAGAGGAGGCTGGGATGCTTTTAGGAAGCTTGTGGGTCCAAACTTAAGAAAAGTTCAAGAAAAGTTTCAACGAGAATAATCATTTCTTTAGTGAACAGTTCTAGGGTTTGAAGAAATTCAAGAGAGGTTTCACCGAGAATTAATCCTCTCTGGGGGAAATGAACTTCTTTGACAATTTCTAATAGTGACAGTCTGAGAAAATTTTCAGGTGAGCAAGCTTCCGGCAATACAGTTTATATATATGAAAGCATGTAAAGAAAGCTGGTAAAACTTACAGGCGAGCAAGCTTCCATAGTAACAGCTGTATGGTTAGTTGTTCAAGAAATTAAAGGAAGTTTTGATAACAACTATGAATTTGAACCTAAATCAAAAGGAAGTTGTTTTGAAAAGATTGTTGGGACTTATACTAAAGGAGAGGCCCTGATGAAAACAGTAATCGTACCGTTGTTTTGTAAATTGTACTGGGGTTTATACAATGACTGGGGCCCACAAAGGTGATATTTACAAAGAGGGTTGGGTCTTACAACTCAATGATAGGCCCAAAGTTTTGAAAAAGAAAGGAATGGGACTTACGACATAAGGGTAGGCCCAGATGATTTTTAAAAGGGGAGGATTGCGCCGAGGTTTTAGAAATCGCAGTGGGACTTATACAATGAATGAGGCCCAAATTAGTTTGGTTTTCAAAAGGGGTTGGGTCTTACACTCTATTAGAGGCCTAAAAAGTGTTTTTGTACAACAATGATGGGGCTTACAACTCAAGGAGAGGCCCAGATGAAAACAACGATCACACCGTTATTTTTGAAAATCGTATCGGGACTTATACAACGACTGAGGCCCATATTATTTTATTTACAAAATGATGGGACTTACACTCTACAAAGAGGCCCAAAAATTGTTTTGAAAAGAAGTTTGAAAACAAGTTGTCAACTTTGAAAAATATTTTAATAACAAGTTGTCAAATTTGAAAAATATTTTTAAAAAGTTGTCAACTTTGAAAAACAAGTTGTCTGGCATCACATATATTCAAAAACAAGTTGTCAACTTTGAAAAATATTTTAAAAAATCATGTTTAATCACAAGAAAGTTTGAAATTCAATTGGTTTTGAAAGATCAAAGTGGGAATTTCATTTAAAAGTGTTTAAAAAACAAATAAATGAAATTAATTACAAAACTTCTAACTATATTGAAAAAATAATATAAATTGTTTTTTTTTGTAAATTAAAATATTTAAACATTTTTGTGAATTTTTGCAAAAAGAACCAATGTAAAATGATAAAAAATGAGTGAGAAATTAATTTTTGAAATCATTTAAATAAAATATAAAAAATTCAAATATTTCAAATATTTGAAAAATGGCGCCAACGGACACTTTCTTCTTCCTCGTGCCCGCGCCATGGCTGATTTGCGTTTTCTCACTGATTACTCAATGGTTTTGCACGATTCAGGTTTAACATCAGCACACAACTACAATCCTTACAACTTTAACAGCACCAGAATGTTAACTAAACATAACAGTAATGTTAGAAGCTCATGTTGAAGCATCAACTATGACATTAACATTGTTTTACCAAAATTTCAGCCAATCACAAGAACTAACAAGATCCATAATGTCTATAGTGAAGTCGCCATGATGTGTCCTCAAGCAGAGACATGTTCGTTCTCTTGTCCCCCAGCAAGAGTTATGCAACATATTCAACAAGGGTCGTGCATCATTCCCAGCAGGATGAAACTATCATTCCCCAAAGGCAGTGTATTTTGATTTCCTGTTCTCCCCAAGCAAAGAATATCATTCAGACCTTGGAATTCCCCTAAGCAGAATCAGTCAAGGCTGGAAGATCGTTCCCCAAGCAGAGTCAGCCATGGTTTAAAGATCGTCATGGTTCCTTCATCCCCAGTAACGATAATGGTAAAAGCTTGGAAATCAGAGATTTCTCAGTTTCTTCCCCAACGGAGTCGTCATTATCTGTGGGTTCTTTCCCCAGCTGAAGATGTCGAGTTCGTTTTGCTAGAATCTCTGCCGAGCCGCCGCACAATACCTTAACCTTTGCCATTGCAGGTCATGATATCAAGCATCATGTAGGAACTTTACATACATAGCATATGCATCTAGAATACTCCTTTTTGTCTAATTCATCTCCCAGCAAATTCTCAGCCAAACCACTCACCTAATCAAACTCTCTACACTTGCACCTCTTCTTTTGTTGTCGTCGGCCAAATTTTCGAGCTACTCTTTTATATAATCCCTTCCACCTTGAATCATCGAAAAGCTGGTGCAATTTGAACATTCAGGTCCTAGAGGAATAAATAGGGGCAGCTATTAACCCGATATTTGACCTCTTTTTTTCCTTTTGCATAAGCATGTGCATTCGCATCGCTGGCATACACATTCACACTTTTTCTCTGTATTTTGGTTACAGGAATATTCAGGTTTTCCAAGCCTGATTGATCACATCTTCACAAAGTCATCACATCATCAATACAAACACAAAACAAGTGTTTCTATGCCTATTCATCAAAGGAAAAGGTCAAAAATCGGAATCGTAGCCAAAGCACCTTTTTTCAAACAAATTGGGAAAATTTTGGCCTGGTTAATCGATTAACCATTTGCTGTTGCAAATGGGTTAATCGATTAACCCTTGTAAAATGGCAGAATATGTTGCATTTTCATGACTGCAACTTTGCACTCTCTTTTCTCTTGGAGTCTACTTGGTTCTAGCATTGTGTGGAACATTCTAGACAGTTCAAGACCATTCAAGACACTCCACTTACATTTATTCCAATACATCATTTTGAATTATGACCACCATGCACCCTTACTTCTAAGCATGAGAGCCATTAATTTGGACTTGCATTAGGATTGCTCCACTGAGTTAACTAACTAACCGAGTCAACCGCTGACTCGGTGAGTTGAGTGTAACTAACTCCAAAGCAAGCTCCAAAGCTCACTCCAAATCACATTCCAAACCTAGCAACTCCAAAGCTAGTCTCTATATAAGTAAACCCTAACCATTTCACAAGGGAGCTTCAACCATTTCAATCGTTTCTCACACTTCTCACTGTCAATACTCTCATTACTCTCTACAATTTGTGCAAGTTCTACACACTCATCTTCATCTTCTTCTCCAAACCACACTAGAGCTAAATTTCACCAATGAAGAGTAGTGAATTTCACATTGAAATTAATTACTCTTAAGCTTAAACCTCCATCAATTGGAATTTCTCCTTGGATCTCTGCAATTACAACAAGTTCTACTTCAATTCAAGTGATTACTCCAATCGTTTCGGTGCAAATTTGATTTCGGAGATTTTATCGCATTTTGCTCGATTTCGCTAAGGTTTGAAGTGTAAGTGCAGAATTCTCTGGTTTTCTTAGCTTCTTCTCTCTATATTTCACTCACAACAATCACCAAGCCAATTCTCTGGCTTGTAGGTTAGTTAATTCTCAATCAATCTACTGTTTCGATCACTTTCACACGTTTGCGATGTAGTTTTGATAGTTTTTCGATGTAGATTAATCATGTGATTGTTTGATCCTTGATCTCCATGTTTAATGCTTTCAATTGATGTTTAATTGCTCATACTTGATGTAATTTTCATGCACAAATTCAAGCCACAACATGAGAGTGATTGGATAAGTGATTAATTGCTGGAAGCACTTTTTGAAAACTGATTTTTGGCCACTGCTTCATTGTTAATCGATTAACACTTTGCAGTGCAAAACTTGTTAATCGATTAACACTACTTTTTTCAGTTTTTTTCTGTTGTTTTTCAAGTGTTAATCGATTAACACTTTGTAGTGCAAAAAGTGTTAATCGATTAACACTGAATTAGAATGCCATTTTTGCCTATTTTCAAGCTTGTTTGATATTTTTTCCTCATTTAACTTCCATGGCTTGACATGCTTGATATTTGTGGATGTTTTATGAGCTATTTGACCTCTGTTTGAAGCATGCTTGCAAACTTTTGATGCACGATTTATCGATTATGTAATTGTTTGCATCTTTGGCATTACATTATTCATGATCATTCTTGCACATCTTTTGCTCACTTGATTACATGATTTGTGTTGATGTTAGGTAATGTTTTCCATGCTATTTGCATTGTGTTTGTTCCTTCTTGAGCAAATTCAATCTTGTACAATCATTAATTCGCACGTTGCTTTGACGATCTGTCGACTCGTGAAAGATTGTTGGCTTGTTCATTCCCTTTGATCGATTGATCGAAACCATGTTTTGATTAGTTGATTCTCCCATTCTCCTCTCTTTAGGATCATTTAGAGTCTTGTTCTCTTAATCCCCTGCCGAGTGGGAGATTCACGCGACGCACTGGATCACTGTACAAATTGGCGCTGTTATGCTGTCCGTTTCAATTTCCGCACTATACTTTGGTGCTAGAGAAGGGATGAGAGTGGAGAATTCCTACACTCATCTTGATTATTTTGGGGAGGGGACGAATGACCCTGTTCCTCGAATAATCGTCTCTATCTCCAAACTGTAGTGTATTTTCAATCCTCAGTCGAGTCGATCCTTGATCACTCTTTCCCCTTTCAATCTTTAGTTTGATCAATCACTATTTCCTTGGTTCAAGGTCCTTGTCACTTTGGGTTAGCAAACTCTCTTTGTTTCAATACCCTTTTCTTTTGATCAATCATTGTTTGTTGATTCCCCCGAGGATTCACATTCATTCTTTCTTTGGTTAATCACAGTCATACTGTTAAAACCAAATGCTCTATTCCCCAATAAGTCGCAATCCTTTTCTTCTGTCAAACATAGTCTTCATGTTAAACACTGAAATCCTAGCGGAGTTCGCAACCTTCTCTTGGTTCTTCTCCCTTTGATTGGTTAACCACTTCCTGTTAGTTAAAACACCAATATGCACTTCCTCTCAGTTAATCGCAGCCCGTCTTTCAACATACTGAGCCTCTTTTGAGTTTAGCACCTCCTATTGGTTAATCACTCATTTCTTTTCGGTTAACATCAGTCTTTTTATTAACATCGAATCCCCAGCAGTTAGCAACCTTCTTTTGGTTCGAATACTCGCACCCTTGGGTTAGTAACCTTCTTTTGGTTCAAATACCCTTTCTTCAGTCAGGTACAGTTTGTTTAGTCAGTGTACCGAAATTCTTTGGGTCACAACCTTTGCTTGGTTCCACACCCGTCCTTTGGGTCTCAACCTTCTCTTGGTTCTACACCCGTCCTTTAGGGTCACAACCTTCGCTTGGTTCTACACCCGTTCTTTCGGTTAACCACTGTTTATCAGTTAATATATCAAAATCCCCTCAGAGTCAAACACCTTCTCTTGGTTCAGTACTCTCCCCTTTTGGTTCATCGCAACCTGCCTGTTGACACCAAACCCTTTTCCCCACAGAGCCTTAATCTCTTCCTCTTTGGTTAACCACTTCCAGTTAGTTAACATAACTAGTCCTTATTCTCTTGGTTTCAACACCGTCCCCTTTGTTTGGTCCCCAGTAGGGTCGCTAACCCGCTGATCCCCAACACAGGCACTATGTTCGCTTACTCCCCGATAGAGTCGATACTTTTTCTTTTGCCCCTTTATCTGCTTGGTTTTGACACCATTCTTGCACTTTATCCTCATCACAATTATTACTCCTATCTCTTTCTTTCTTGGTTTTGACACCAATTATTTTACATCCCCAACGGAGTTTTCTCTCCTTCTTTTTCTCTTGGTTTTGACACCACTTTCTTTTTCTTGTGTTTGTTCCCCGAACTACGTAGGCTCTAAATTCCTCATTGCACTATGAGGATATGTAGGCACGAGATTTGAGAAATCTTGGCGAGCCACCTTCTTCCATTCTTCTTCTCTGTCCCTGGTTCCATGCACTACGGAGTTCATATTTCCTCATTGCACTATGAGGGTACGTAGGCACGAGGGCCCTAATCCTTCGCAAGCACTTTCTTTCCTTTTCTCGTTTCTCTTCTCTCTCCTCTTTTTTTAGCTAGAAGCCTTTAGATAGATAATCCATCCAAGCCTAGAAGCAAGTAAAATGGTTCCCGTCGAGTACGACGTATGCGTAAGGTACTAGTACCTTCCTTTCGCGTAACCGACCCCCTAACCCATTTCTCTCCCCCTTGGATTTTATCGATATTTTCCCTGTCCTTTGGGACTAAATAAAGTTCGGTGGCGACTCTGTTGTATCTTTGAGTGTGCGATTCACTCAGGTATAATCTCGCTAGCTTCACCACCCCACAGAGTCTATATCTAATGCCATGAACTCGCGAGAATTAAAAACCGCCATATTCTGACTAACTGTTCATACCTTACTAACACCTTCGCAAAAAAATTGTTGAACCGTCCTCTGCAAGGTCATCACTTAATGAGTCTCGTCCAATCTCACTCTTAAAGCCCTCGGTAGTCATAATGGTGATACACCAAAGTCTTTCTCCTATGATTACGTTCCACTAGATCGTTTCCCCAACGTCGAACTCCTTTGGCATTCATATAGATAATCAACTATGCAATACCCTTCTAAAGATTCCAACTCCAAAACTGTCAATCTGTCTTGCACTAACTTGCATGTTCATCCTCCACTCGTACCTCCTCAACTTGCATAATACTCTCCAACATCGATCAACACCAGATAACATAAAACAAAGCTAAAACATGCAGATGACACACTCCAAACAAGAAACAAAGCGAAATTCCAAAGTTCTGTCACGGTCGCACAGCTAGCAGCCAGCGAGCTCGTCTCTCGCTCGCCAAGGCTCGCACAACGACGCTAGCAAAATTCACCAAATGATGACATTCAAGGATCTTAACCACAAACTCATACTTGATTCACCCACAAACAAACCTCATGCTCTTACTAGAATTCCTTGGTGAGAATCAAAACAACAAACTTTCTTAGTCCAACGAAAGGTACCCTACTACGGAAAACCCATTTAACAACGACTGCGTAAGATATATAATGACGCGGGCGCATGCGTTGTTATGTAGAGTGTCGTTGTATATATGATACCTACAATCACGGTCCAGAAAGCGTTGTAATAAATTGGAAAGCGCGCTACCTATAATGGCGGTTATTTTAAATACCCGTTGTTGTATGTCTTTTAATAAAATAAAAAAATGCAGCATTAGAACTACCTATAATGACAGTTATTTTAAAGAACCGTTGTTGTATACTACATATAATGACAGTTATTTTAAATAATCGTTATTGTATGTCTTTTAATAAATAAAAAAAATTGCAGCATTAGAACAAGAACAACAGCAAGAACAACAATAACATTAAGAACAACAATAAAAATAACAACAACAACAACAACAACAACAACAGCAGCATCAATAACAACAACAACCACAATAATAACAAGAATAAGAACAAGAACAAGAACAAGAACAAGAACAAGAACAAGAACAAGAACAAGAACAAGAACAAGAACAAGAACAAGAACAAGAACAAGAACAAGAACAAGAACAAGAACAAGAATAAGAACAAGAACAAGAACAAGAACAAGAACAAGAACAAGAACAAGAACAAAAACAAGAACAAGAACAACAACAACAACAACAACAACAACAACAACAACAATAATAACAACAAGAACTATATTAATAAAAAAGAACAACAATAATAAAAAAGACCAACAAGAACAACAATAATTAAAAAAGAACACCAACAACTAACATTGCTAACTCGAGTTTTGAAATTTTTTCTGAAATTTGGTTTAGTGGAGAAATAGAGTATCGTAAATGAAAGATGATGTTTAGAGGTAGAAGATGTCTAAGTTTTAGGTTTCACGCGGATCACTAATAGTAGTGTCTTGGCCGTTGATAATCACTAAATGGAAGACCAAGATTTGTTTAAGGATAGTGAATAAACTCAATATGCACGCCACCTATAATGTTGATAATGAGACTTGAAAAAATAAGTAAAAAAACTAAAAATGCTGGTGCTGGGACTTGAACCCATGACAAGACGCTACCTATAATGACGGTTGGTTTAAATTAACCATGGTGAAAGGTCTGTAAGCATTTTGAAAAAATAGGAAAGAAGTAACATGATTAAAATAAATTAAGAAAAATCTAAAAACACGAAATTTAACCTAATTAGGTAAAATAAAAAATCTTGAGTATTTTTTTGGAATTTTTTGAGACTATGAAAACAGTAAAAAATTTATTAAAAATAGAAAAAAGATGAAATTTGGGTTTTGAGGGTGAAATCCCGTAACTCTTCTAGAGTACGGGACTAATGACCGCACGGTTTTTCTGCTTCAGATGCACGAAACGGGTCTAAAAAAGGAGACGATTTTCCCTAAAACCGATTTTTTGAAGAGCAAGACCTAAAATTAAACTATAGGCTATAATGACGGTTGAAAACATAACCGTGGTGAAAGGCTGCCAGCATATTGAAAAAATATGTAAAAAAAAACCATAAATGTTGGTGCTGGGAATTGAACCCATGACCAGACGCTACCTATAATGACGGTTTTTCTAATACCCGTGGTGAAAGGCCTCACATTTCACCACGGGTTGAATTTTAACTGTCATTAAAATCATTTTAATGAGATTAAAAAAAATGTGCGCATCTATTACAATGGTGCATAGGCAAGCCGTTGTAAACTTGGCGTTGTTGTATGCGCGTTTTGTAGTAGTGGTAGATTCTTAATACTTCGATCATCCACAAATACGGAAAATCCTCACACTCTTGATAACCAAGATAATACTTCCTCCTGAAGAACCTTGACATCTCTCGCATGCTTATGGATTGGGATTCTCTTCCCATCCAATATCCATTGAACACTTCACTACACCGAACCTACTTATTGAATGACTTGTAACCGACAACTCTTGTCAACTACGTACTAGACCACCTGGTATAGTCTGTTTCACGATTTACACTTTGTCAGTACTAAATCTTGGTTTTCTCCTTGTTGCTTACCACATTGTCACTTATTAGAACATGATCCTCACTGTTCAACAAAGAGGGTGTGCTTCGCATCCGTCTCAAGACTAGGAACCCATCACGTACACTTGTGACCACAATGTTACTACCACGCATCTCATAATACCAAGGTACAACTTTTTCCATTCTACTTCATGTGTCAAAAGTCTTCATGAGTGAACAACCATCGAGTACACCTCCTTACTTAGCCTCAACAAAACTTAATAACTCCATTGTACATTCGCCTAAAATACATCTTGTTACCATTTTCATATTGTAACGTTGGCCTCGTTCTCCATTTTGCGTTTGCTTCACTAGCCAAGGCACTTTTCTTAATTCCAATTCCTAAAATCATCAAACTAGAGTTTCCTCGAATCAAAATTGCTTGTTTTATATTTCATCACAAACCTCTTTTGCCCATACCATTAGAACTTTCGTTACTATAAAACACCTGTTCCTTTAAAATACTCGTTCCTTCTATAACACATTCTCTTATAAGTGATCCTTGGGCAATTTATCATTTCCAAATTGGTCTCTCACTGAATTTTGAATTCCTGGTGAACAATCCTGAACTCAATCTCCCTTCATAGGCTGAAAACACTTGATTTACCTACTACCCTTCGTCCGATACATACATGATTCACTTGGAACATGTAGTCGAGTCTTAGAGTCTTCCTTACACTTCACCACTGCACTAGACTCTTACAGTGGTGTTGAACATCCTCACCTCTCATGTTCTCAACCATAGGGAAGGTACCATTCTGAGTGTGCTCCTTGAAATTCTCTTGTTCTTTCCAAATAACATAAAGACCTTAGAGACTGAAATCCTGATAAACTACCTCATCTCCTAACTTCACGTCGTACGCTCAACAAAACATCCTTCCTTCCCCACTGAATGGAATTACTTGAAATTCTTGTCCATGCCAGTGGTCAATCCGATTTCATTAGTAAATCCTCATATTCTTCCATACCCTGACCATTCATCCGGAAAAATCTTCAACTTTCCAACTCCATCAACTCTAAAGGATTGCTTGAGCCATTCACCTCCCTCCAATTCCATGTTACCGCAAGCACAACTTCTACTAAGACCTCAACTGAGTTGACCAGTTCTCTCTACTTCTAACTCTTGGCTTGAGTCTACTCTCATAACACAAGTTCCAACAAGACTTCAGAGTCCTCGTGGTCGCTCAACCACGATCCTACGTACCACATACATAACATTAGGTAGATCAGGCCCAATACTACATAATATGATGTAAAGAACCATGTTGGCAAGACACACTTATGAAGCAGGAATACATTTACTTATGATGTTTCAAGGCTAGGTCGAGGATACAACCTACTCTGATACCAACTGTAACGCCCTATATAATATATGTATAGAATCATATAATAAAATATTTATTATTTGGTACTGACACCATCATAAGTGCCTATTGGCATAATTTACATAGTTGAACATTTCTAAAGCATAAAAGACAACCTATGGTACATGATATGGAAAGTGCCAATACAATAAAAACTAAGATCTAAGTACAATATCCTTCATTATACGAGATACACAATACACAACAGAAGAAACATAATCTAGGCTTCCCTTGAAACACCTAAGCATAGCTCCACTTGCAAACTAAACGTGCAAACAATACCTAAAAAACAACAACAATAATGGGGTGAGATAATAATCTCAGCAAGTTCCCCTATCTTATGGGTTCACTCGGCTCTACAAGGTTCTAATCAATTTCTATCTCAAATAAAAAAGGGAAGGGATAAGACTTGAGTTCACACAGTTCGCAATATATGGAAACATGCCTCTTGAGTTCATCAACTCAAACAGTCACAAATCAGAAACCTTACCAAGGCATCCTCTTTTCCCGTCCTATCCTACGTCTAGGAGATCGACACGATTCATGGATTCTTGTATTGTACTTTGACATACGAGATGGATTCGGATCTAAGGGAAACATGGTCCAATAAATCGTCACTTCTCATGGAAACATGGTCCATCACAAGTCTCTTTACCCGTAGGCTCCATTCGTACAACAGGACTCAAACTTGTCAAAGTAATAGTGTGTACATTCTGGAGGAGCTCTCTATATTAGCCTCAACTCTTGGAATGACACTTCTCAAGGGATTGTTTCCGACTACGTGATAAAGCATAACATAACGTCGAATGGATTCAGATTCTAAGGGACATATAATAGACCTTATGAATCGTCACTTCTCATGGGCCTTCCGCCATAACACGTCTCTTTACCCGTAGGCTCCATTCGCTTATGTAATCACTAAGGATAGCATGATTGTATTCGACAATCATAAGGCATCACATTCTCCTTAACCATAAACAACACAAACCATACATGTTCCATACAAAGCTCTCCTCACAACTAGACAACTACTTTTCTAATGATACACACCTAGGAATCTTTGCACAAGAATTTCCATCTATGTTATTCATCATGACCTAATCATCTTACTACTTCATTTTATTAATTAACATCAAGGGTTTTCTCACCATTCTTATAGTATTTTAAGCATGTTATCACAAAACAAGCATTCAATCAACATACATATATAACATAACAAGTATAAATATATCACGTAAGGCATAAAATTAACATTCCTCTACCGACGTTCTCGGTTAGTTCGTTGTCACATAATTAGTTAGGTCTTTCGAAGTCAAACCCCTCACCAATTATCAACCAATCCTCATGGTATTCATCACAGCACAAGGTGTTCTTCTTCACTTTTCACATATTTTATCATTATATATATCAACCAATTATTCATCGTAAACATGCATAACAATCCTCATCAATTATGTGTAACAATCCATAGCATCATAAGTCATGCACAAGAAGCAACCATACAAGTAAACAAACAAAAGAGAATAAAACTGCCAGGCTCGCTGTGCAAGATCTGGGCGAGGTCGCCTCGCTTTGAGTTCGCTTTGCGAGCTCTAGGCGAGACAGGGGATTTTGGAGGCAGTAGCAAAAAGCCTTATTGGTCTCTATGAGATCTCTAGGCGAGGTCTCACCTTCACCTCACTGGAGGCTCGCTGTGAGAACATAGCAGACTGTCACGCTAGCTGCTAGCTCGTTGTGCGAGGTCTACGATGCAAAATTTCTCACCGGCATAAATTGCTCATTTCAAAGCGTTTTTCAACCCCACTCCTCATAAGGCTCATATACATCAAAACAATCACACACACAACATTAGAACAGCATTCATGACATGATTTACCATACACTCACAAGCTTTTCATGGGTTTCACAACATTAAGATCCACGCATATAAAAACCTAACCGACAAATGTTTTCATTTTCTTCCCCCAATGCTATACTAACTTATGGAACTCAACTTGGAGATAAAGATAATGAGATGGATTGTTGATGATGAATTCCTGTTCTTCCTCTTCCAGGAGTTTCTTCTCCTCTTCTTCTCATTTTCTCTTCTCTTCCGCTTTTCTTCTTTCTCTCTTCTTACCAAATTTATTTTTTCTCTATTGGCATAAATATTAGAGTTACCAAATATCTCCATTTGAGTTCCATTTGTAATGACATAAATATCTCCATTTGATATTTTCTTATCTAACACCGATTGACCAAATATTAGAGTTACCAAAATGTCCTCTCTTGTACTTATTAATATTGGTCTGTCTCATTTATCAATAATTGATGTATTCAGAATCCACTAGTTACTCTATTGGTTCCAACTGATGACATTTAGAGCATTTAAGAGCTTCAATTATTCCAACTGACACAAGTTAGAGTGCATAGAAACTCAGTTGATCCCAACAGACACCCAATTGACGATTACTTAAACTGATTTTGGTTATTAAAAACAAGGTGCTTCACCCAGGTGCCTGAGCATGAGCTTGTCGAAATGGCTACTGGTGGGTTAGGCTATTCCATTGGGAAAAATCTAGATACTCAATATCTAAGGGATATGGCCCAATTGGCAGATGGAGTCAGACAAGTCGATAGGTTGAAGGCTGAGAAGGCCAGAGTGACTAAGGGTAAGAAAGAGCGTGTAGTTTATGTTGGCATGCAAGACCAAGACGTAGTGTTTGAGGTCGAATATGAACATGTTGAGGAGTTTGAGATCGACGTGGATGAGTTAAACCCAGGTCCCCCATATGTGTGTAAGTTGCTTACACCTACAAATAGGAAGAATCCTGCAGAACCCAAAGAAAACGATAAATTTCCTAAGAAAACTTTAACCTTTGACATAACCAAATACGATGAGATATTCGATTTACTAGTTATAGATGGTCAAGTGCTTGTGCCTCCAGGGGCAAAAGTGCCACCATTAGAACAAACAAAGAAACGAGGGTTTTTTAAATATCATAATTTCTTAGGAGATAAAACTTCACAATGTTTTCTTTTCAGGGATCTAGTGCAGAGTACTTTGAACGAAGGCGGGCTCAAATTGGCTAAAGGGAAAATACCTATGAAGATTAATGATAACCCATTGCAAATTGGAGATGCCAGTTATGTAGAGCCTGTTATAGTCAACTTGGTTGAAATCACTGGTGGAGATGCTAGTTATGTAGAGCCTGCTGCAGTCAACATGGTTGAAATCACTGAAAATTTTAACATGACTGAATTTGAAAGTGAGAATTAAATCAAAATTGTGTTTCAAAAAGCTGGTGAGAGTCTTGTGGAGTTCTTTACATGTGTCAGATTGATGATTCTGAGGTGATGTTGTGTCCATGATGCAGTGATGTGTTCGACAAGAAAGTTGCTAAAAAGGTTGAAAGTACCCATAAGGTCAAAGAAGGTGAGAAGGCTAGGTCTTAGTATTATTTCAACAAAAGAGGAGTGCCATATAGGAAAGAACGGGCGCCTGGTTCACAAAAAGCTAGGCCAAATACTTACAAGCCTTCATC
The DNA here is from genome assembly GCA_022829125.1 of Lathyrus tuberosus. NCBI lineage: Eukaryota > Viridiplantae > Streptophyta > Magnoliopsida > Fabales > Fabaceae > Lathyrus > Lathyrus tuberosus. The sequence continues at coordinate 5,735,167 of JALAZF010000390.1, forward strand.
AAATGCTCCCCAGGGGAAATTGACCAAGCCTGCTGAAACAGAGCATGATAAGAACCCAAAATGGAGGAATTTTGAGATTGGTCGAGGATCTTCCATGACCTACAAGGAGAATTTCCAGATGTCTGAAAGGCGGTATGTAAAGGAAAAAATCCCATGACAAGAACATAGTGGCGAAGATTTTAGAGGAAGAAGAAGGCAGAGAGAGATGTTGCTGAGTCGAGTAACACTAAGCAGCATCAAAACCAGATAAATGATCAGGTGAAAAAACCATTGGGTAGGAAGTTGTTCTCCCCCAAAACGGGTGTAACGAAAGAGAAGATCAAAAAGGATGAGTAGGCTAAAGAGGATGATTTATTAACAGATAACTTTGACTCTGGATCAGAAGGTGACTTTGACATCTTGTGCAACGTGGTTTTCGTACTCCCTTATGAGTATAATCGTGTGATAGAAGTTACTGAAGAGGAAGACTACCAGGAGGAAGAGTTGGCCAAGCACAAGCCAGTTTGTTATTTTGTAAAGAGTAATGGGTGTATCGAAGAGCAGAACACATTCTTTGAGAGACCCCATGGAGGGATAAAAAATCTCCTAAAGCCCTTTTTTATAAGGGCTAAGTTTGAAGGTACCAATTTGAACAAAATATTAGTAGATGGTGGGGCAACAGTAAACTTAATGCCTCATTTCTTATTGGCTAACATATGGAACTATGATACTGACCTTTGGCCTCACAATATGGTCCTTTCTAATTATGAAGGGAAGACTGGCCAGACAATGGGGTTTATTCAGGTCGAAGTGACAGTGGGATCCATCACTCGACCTATAGTTTTCATGGTAATAGCTGCAAGAGCTAGTTACAACTTGTTTCTAGGAAGAGAGTGGATACATGGAATAGGGGTAGTTCCTTAGTCCCTACACCAAAGAATAGCCATATGGCGCGAAGATGGGATAGTTGTAAACATCGAAGCAGACCAGAGCTGCTACATGGCTAGTTAACCATGTGGATAAGAGAAACTTCGACAGAAACCTAGCGAATATAGCGCCATGTATACCCGAAGAAACTGGCTATGTGCCTATGGAAGAGGCATTTTTCTCTCTAAACCTCCACCCAACCCACGGGTTTACCTAGGGGCAAGAAGTAATGGTGAGAAGGTTTATGATGCAGATGCAATCCAGCCAACAGGCTGGGGAGCCGAATTCAGTGATAATGACTGAATTCAATCCATTAGATCGAATCACGACCTACGTGGCCGAGAATAGACTTCAAGAGGTTCTTGAAGTCGAAGTACCACACATGACTATTGAAGTTAATGAAATTAAAGTGTTTGACGCGGGTAATCGAATCAGCGTTGAACCACAGTCCGTCGGAGAGCCACAGAAGACTGGTTCAGAAAAAGACGGTCGAAAAGACCAGAGGCTAGATTGCATCTATGACGACGAGCCTTTAGGCTTTGAGAAGGATCTAGTGGCGTCTACTACCAAGATGCAGCCTCAAGATACACTAGAGAAAATAGATTTGGGTGATGGATCTATCAGGAAGCTGACTTATATAAGCGTCAACACTGACCCGGATCTAAGTTTAGAAGTAATATAATTGCTTAAAGAATTTAAAGATTATTTTACTTGGGATTATAATGAAATGTCGGGTTTAAGCAGGGAACTGGTGGAGCTAAATCTACCAATAAAGGCAGGCAAGAAGCCAGTCAAGCAAACACCAAGGCGATTTTCCCCAGAAATAATGTCTAAAATAAAAGAGGAGATCGAGAGACTCCTACGAAGCATGTTTATAAGAACTGCAAGGTACGTCGAATGGATTGCTAACATCGTTCTAATTACAAAGAAAAATGGGACGTTGAGGGTGTAATACCCCAAATTTTGACCACTAAAGTTTCCCATCATTGTGCAAATCATCACCACAATATGGATGTACCTTTATGCTTCATCAGTCTCCCCAAAGATGGGTGAGCATCCACTACAATCAAAATTAGGGTTTCAAGCCCTCTCTGAGCTTTAGACAAAGGCTCAACCAAGAAATGACTTAATTTTCAACTTGTCTAATCTCTCAAACATCCTCAAAGGATCAAAAGGACTCCTACTTCAAGGATTAAGCACAAAGCTGCTCCCTTCTAGGTGGATCAAGTCTCCAGATCGACATTGTCGCCAAATTAGGGTTTTGATCACCCAGGGCCTCCAGATGAAAAATTTCATCTGGGCACAAGTCATTGATCCAAAACATAACCTAATATACTTCATGGAACCTCATGAACCCATGCATCAAGTCAATTTTGCCTCAAGGGGATGCATACATCAAACATCAGGAATTAGGGTTTCTTGACCTAATTCACCCCTAAGTTGACTTTTGGGACAAACCATGAGCTGAGACCTCAAGACATGATTTGAGGGTCTCTAATATACCATATTGATCCATTTGGAACAATGGATTGATCCAAGAAGCTTGAGCAACAAGTCTCAATTTCATCTGCACCACAATTAGGGTTTTGCGAGAAAAGTCAACTGTAACTTTGACTTTTGACCTGGACATGCTCCCAAACCCTAATACATGATTGAATATACCCTATGACACCCATGGAACATGTCCATCAAGTTTGATTTAGGTCAAGGACATGATTTCCTGAAGAATTGCACAGTTTGGAATTCATCTGATAAAAAGTCAACTGTGCACAAAAGTCAACTTTGACTTTTTGAGATTTTTCACCAAAATGGATTTTTAACCCTAAAATGATGTTATTGTATGATTTGAATCATCATTCATCAAGAAAAATCAAGAAAAGTGAGATAACTTGTAAAAGGGGTAACCATAAAAACTTAGAAATTTTTCTAAGTTAAAAATAAAGTGGCAAGGGTACCAACTTTGGAGGACCATAACTCCTAAACCACAAGGCCATTTTTTCTCATCCAAAGATGGATTTGTAGCCCTCATTATCACCTACAAAAACTTCAACTACAAGTCATTCCAATTCATTAAGGATTTTGAGTTATGGAGTGATCAAAGTGGCTGAAAAGTGAAAATGTCACTTTTTCCAACACTTAGTGAAATTTTCACTAAGTTAGATTTTGCCTCACTTTTTGCCAAATGTAGGGGGATTTTTCACTTGGAATCAAAAGATATCAAAACCAAACTTGTTCAAACAGTTGTTGTATCATGTAAGAGCTTTCCAAAATGGCCAAGAACATTGCCAAATTCAACTTACACCATGAGATATGACATTGGCAAGTTACCTTGCTGAAATCTATCAATGCAAGGCAGAATTTGCAACTTTGGTCGATTTGCCAAAATCAGCCAAATTCAATTGGTCCTATCCACTTGGACACCTCATAGGATTGAATCTAAAGGGGACAATCACTGAGCCAAGCCTCCAAAGTCCATGGAACAAGAAATAGCATGTTGAACCTAGAATGGCCAAAATAGGGACAAGACTTCAAATTTAGAATGAGGCATTCAATGAAACCATCAAGGTGGCATGGACTGAGCCATTCTCATCTAAAATCAGTCAAGACTTATCCAAGACCAAGGGGACCATAGCTCTGTGCCCTAACCTCTAGTCAATGGCTAGAGGAGACTTTCATTTCCATTGGCCAACATTGAGGAAACACCTGCTGCAGTTGCCATTCACTGTGGATCCCAAAACAAACTTGCTCTACTATAAATAGAGCTCAATTGTGGTCAGTTTGAGTACACCAAAGCCATCTAACAGATGCTTTCCTCAAAATCTCTTCTTTCACTCCAATTTTGCCTTCTAAGGCAAGTCACTATCGGGTTTTGAGTTTGAGAGCAATTCCAATCAAACCAATCACTCACACACCTCACATACATCACATATGAGCTGATCAAACACTTAGATTACTTCTGAAACACCAATTTCACAAAATCACCAGCTGGTTGCTCAAGGTTTTAACCAAAGTGCAGCTGAGGTACCACAAAATGATCCAGCCAATTTCAATCAAGTCCAACCATCCAAACACAATCCATAGGGTGTAGGGAAGCTGTTCAAATCATCACAACACATCTGTAACACCTCTAGATCAAAAATCACTTTGAACTTACTGTCACGACCTAAAGGTAAGCCTAAACTTGGGCATCTCTCAATCTATGCATATTTTCTCGCACAATAATTTGGCCATATGTTCATAATCATGCATGGAATGTTTTCCCTCAATTAATTGCATTGTTTGAATCGTGTATCAAAAATCCTAGCCTTCATGCAGAAATTAGGGTTCTTGAGGTCTCTTCGTGATTTCTTGTTGTATGTTTAATTTAAATGAAATTAATGGACATAGACATGATCGTGAGGTTGAGACGAGCATAATGATATGTGGATTGCATGATATGATCAAGTATTCAGTGAGATTGGATAGAAAATGCAAATCTGAGAAACCAAGAACACGCGCGTGTTCTTCAGCTTGTTCTTGGCGCCATTTTTAGAAATTCAAATATTTGAATTTTGTGATTTTGTCTAATTGATTCAAAAATTAATTTCTCTCTGAGTTTTAATGATTTTGAGTTGATTCTTTTTTTAATAATTCACAAAAATGTTAAAATATTTTATTTTCCCAAAAAATCCCAAAAATATTATTTATTTTGTATAATTGATATTTTTGCAAAGAATTAATATTTTGATTGTTTTTGGCATTTTAAATATTTTTTCTACATTGATTTTGCAACTTTTAATGCTTTCTAATTATTTTGTAGGTCAATACTTAATTTTTGAAGCATTAATCCAAGATCACAATTTGTTTTCCATCTGTTAAACAATTTTTGATCATTTTAATTGAATTTTTATTCAATTAAATATATTTTGAAAACAAATTAGGGTTTTGGATTAATTCAACCCTCATAAATCATTTTCAAAAACACTTTGGGCCTCTTGAGAGAGTGTAAGACCCATCCCCCCTTGTACAAAAACTTTTTGGGCCTCACTCATTGTATAAGTCCCTCTGTACAAGTAAATGGCGCGATCGTCGCCCGTTTAAAAATATAAAATCATCTGGGCCTCTCCTTGAGCTATAAGACCCATTCAAAACACTTTGGGCCTCTATTAGAGTGTAAGACCCAATCCCCCTTTTAACCAAATCATTTGGGCCTCACTTATTGTATAAGTCCCTCTGAGTTAAAAGAAAACCTCGGCGCGATCGCCATTTCAAACGGAAAAATCATCTGGGCCCACCCTCGTGTTATAAGCCCCACTCCTTTTCTTAAAACCTTTTTGGGCCTCTTGAGAGAGTGTAAGACCCATCCCTTTGTACAGAAAACCATTCTGGGCCCCAGTCACTTGTATAAGTCCCGCTGTACAAAATCAAACAGTGCGCTCACTAACAAAACCCTGGGCCTCTCCTTGAGCTGTAAGCCCCAAATCTTTCTTTTACAAAGCACTTTCTCCTTTGATTTTGAATATACTGTTGTTTTCAATCTTTCTTTGTTGAACAACTAACCAAACAGCATGGAAGCACTACAACCGAGTAAGTGGTTATCGCTTTCGTTTACTGCTTTCATATTATAAACTGTATTGTGGGGCTGTTTCACTGTAAGTCTCCTTTCATAAACTCATATCTACTGTGTAATAATAGTATAGATATTTCGAGTTTCCCCGGCAACTACGTCTAACACTAGGAAAATCCGTTTCGTTTATTCGTAGAAATAGACGCCTAGATCCCCAATAGGAGCACCAGATACAGTCTTCTCTTCGGCTGTCCTCCTTAGGAATCATCAAGAAGCTCTACTCCCCAAGATGAATGTATTCTCCGTGAATGGCATCTTTGAGTTTCTTCCAAATTCTCGAAATTTCCTGACTTGATCTATTCCTTGTGGATAGCTTGCCTTGAATGTCTCGGGGTTTGGGTACCCACTACGGTCATAATCTTGGACCTTAACTAAGGAACCCTCTTTAAAAGCTAAAAGTCGCTGGATAGTAAACCTCGCACGTTTACTAGTGGTTTTTATCTTTAAAAGAGTTATCTCTCCTAATGGAAAGGAGATGATAGACCCACGGGCTTCCTAAAAGCATCGGCCTCCTCTTGGGCATTGTTCAAGGACCCACAGGCTTCCTAAAAGCAACCCCGCCTCCTCTTGGGCTTCGTACAAGGACCCTACGGCTTCTTAGAAGTATTCACAGCCTCCTCTTAGGCTTCGTATAATGATCTCTTCCTCCGGGAATGATAGCCTCCTCTTGGGCTTAGTAAAAGGACTCGTCGGCTTCTTAAAAGTTTCCAGCCTCCTCTTGGGCTTCGTACAAATTGTTCCGACGACCTCCTAGAGGTATAGGAACAGATCCTAGTCATTCTCATAGAACAGTCCTTTCATAGAGTCTACTACTGTTTCTCAAAGCATAGTACAAAAGATAAAACTCTAGACTTGGACAGTCTAACTCCCTTGAGTCTCAAAGACATTCTCAAGCGACCCCTTCGTTAAATAGGAAGGAAACCCGCAGACTCGGACAGTCTCAATACCCTTTGGATTTCCAGTTTCCTCAAAGAAAAGGAAACAACCCCGATCCTCAGATCTAACCCATGAGTACAGGGATGCTCATATAAGAACTGATTTTCTCTTTCAAAATCAGTATACTGGACCTGTCACTTAACTGACACAGTAACCCTAGCCTTCTCTTGGGCTTTGTACAATGATTCTCCCCAGCGGAGTCAAACAAACAATAGCCTCCATCTCGGGCTTCGTACGAGACACAAAGACTCCATCGTCGGGTCAAAATCTTTTGGCCTCTCTCTCGGGCTTTGTACGGGACACAAAATAGCCTCCTCTTAGGCTTTGTATAATGATTTTCCTAGCGAAAATTAGCCTCCTCTTAGGCTTTGTATAAGAAAACCACTGGTTGATCCAATCAACCTTTTAGCATCAAAGTTGTGCCTCGTTCACAGTACACAAACATCAACAACTCCTTTCCCTTCATCTAATCGCTGTAAGCGGCAAGCCTCTGGATCATCTACATCCATGCCACTGTCCCTCTTTTAGCATGAGAAATTCCTAAGGAAAGATAGCATTGCTCTACACTGAGTTAAAGTCTTCTCCTTCAGGTTAAAACCCTTTCTTCGGAAATTATGGCATTGCTCGGATCCGCGTATCCCAGTTAAAGTAATTCTCCTTCTCCCCTCTTTAGAGATGACAAATTCTCTCTAAAGCCGAGGACTTTCAGCTTCACGTCTTGGGCTTTGAACAATACACAAATAGACTTTTCAGCTTCACATCTTGGGCTTTGAACAAGATACAAATCACCTTTCGCTTCACGTCTTGGGCTTTGAACAAGACACCAAAAACACCCATTTCCTCCCATAGAATAGGAGGAACTACGAACGCTCTGATTTCCCTGTTTCGGTAAACGGGAATACGTAGGCATAAGATCGAAAGAAAAGATCTTAGCGAGCACAATCAACAAAAAACCCAAATCCCATATCTCCATCAATCAAAAGCAGTAATTCAAAAGCATCAGTCCTAACATCCTAATCCTTGTTCCCCGCCAGAAACCTTCTGCCCAGGTAAAAAGAAAGAAAATCGTATTGGCGAAAATACAAATAACTAGTACAAAGGCCCCCCACATTGATATCATTCGTAACCTAACTGACCGCTGTTTAAACTCGGTATGCAAGCAGGGTTAATTGGAGACATCTATTTCCCTTCCTTATTCAGCTCACAATAGGATAAAAAATGAATCGACCTGTAGTCAAAGCTCAAACCGCAGAGAGCGACCAGCGCTTAAGAACCGCGTCCAAAATCGCTCGCTACAGAAAAAAATGGCGCCCACCGTGGGGCCGGTTCTTTCCTTTTTACAATTTAAACCTTGGGTAAGTCATTTTCATGGCGGTGGCCGCCAACAGAAAAAAATGGCGCCCACCGTGGGGCCGGTTCTTTCCTTTTTACAATTTAAACCTTGGGTAAGTCATTTTCATGGCGGTGGCCGCCAATAGAAAAAAATGGCGCCCACCGTGGGGCCCGATTGTTCTTTCTTAAACGTTTAAGGTGAAAACCTTGGACAAACCTTTTTCTCTTCACTTGTGTGAAAACCACAGATTGGGGCTTCCGCCGGGGAACCCATTTTCTATCAGGAACTTAGGATTCTTAGCTTTAAAGGTCTAGGATGTTTAGGACAAATATATATACTTCTTTTCCTAATTGCTATACATGTTTATTTTTCTGCTAATGGGAATGCGTGTGATGCCGTATGTGGTGAGAATGAGTATACACTTAAGATAAGTGATGGCGACGGGGTCGACCATCAACCTCAGTGGAGGCTGACCAACGCAACCCATTCACTCTTCTAGCCAATGGGCCGGTTGTTAAGTCTGAGAAGCTGAGGAGCCAAACCCTTTCGTAGTTCGGAAACTATCGAAAATAGTTGTTACGCGATACTACCCTCATTTGGGGTTGGTGATCTATTCTCGGTGAATGGCACTTACTCTAAGATTGCTCTACAACTCGCTGGCGATCCGCTTGTTGTTTTGGTTTCCTGGGAGGAGCTGATGATAATGAGTACAGGTACAAAAATCACCCTAGTATAAACCTTTGGGGATGGGTAGAGCCTTGACTTCATGACAACGACCCTCTAACCCCATGTTTTTTCTATGTTTTTGTGTGTTGCATTCATGCATTCATTTAATAAAACATTAAAACATTCAAAAAACTTCTCTTCTAGTCTCTCTGTTTTTCAAATTAAACTAAGACTGTGATTGCAAATATCAGAGAAAAAGATTGCATTAATGGATTTCGGTAGAAGGAGAACTCACCAGTATACCTTCAAGGTTCCAAAGCTAGAGGATTTGAGAAAGTTAGCGAGGATGATCGTTAACCCTGAGGCTTTTAGAGCCAAACACGGAGGTTTGCTACCACTGTTAAGAGTCCATGTGATTAAGGGGATCATGGATGCGCTCATTCAATTCTACGATCCGGTTTATCACTGTTTCACATTCCCGGATTACCAGCTTGCACCAACGCTGGAGGAGTATTCTCATCTGACTGATTTACATATCACTGATCAAGCTCCATTTTCTGGACTGGAAGAAATTCCAAAGAATCAGACTATTGCAATAGATATTCATTTGGACGAGTCTGAGGTCAGGGTTCACATGACCACTAAGGATGGCATCCAAGGTTTGCCAGCCCAGTTCTTGACAAAAAAGGCTTTATACTTCGCTAGTATAGGGAACGGGACTGCTTTTGAAAGCATCTTTGTTTTACTCACCTACGGATTATTTTTGTTTCCCAACATCAATAACTTCGTCGATATCAACACTATTAAGGTTTTTCTCATTGGAAACCCTGTGCCGACTTTGCTCGCAGATGCGTATCATTCTGTACACTTGGGGAATTTGTACAGCGGAGGGGAGATCACATGCTGTGTACCTTTTCTCTACAAATGGTTTATATCCCACTTGCCCAAGTCTGCTGCTTTTTGGGATTGCAAGAGTGTCTTACGTTGGTCGCAGAAGATCATGTCTCTCACCAACTCTGATATAGATTGGTGTAATAGGATTTATGAGGGAATCAGAATCATTGACCGTTGTGGAAACTTCCCCAACGTACCCCTTATAGGAACTAAGGGAGGAATCAACTACCATCCGGTATTGGTTCTTCGTCAATTTGGATACCCGATGAGACACATCCCACTGGGTGTTCATCTGGAAGGTCTTTTCTTCAAAGAAGGAGAAAACGACAGAGCACTAAAGATGGAAATAGTGCACGCTTGGAAACATGTTCATAAGAAAGGACGAGAGTCTCTGGGAAAACCGGACTGTGTCTCGGTGGAGCCTTATCTCTATTGGGTACAAACTAGAGCTCTCAAGCTAAAGATGCCTTATCCTCGTTACGGAATTCTTCCACCGAGGGAATCTGTCATGTACTTCATGACAGAAACTGAAAAGCTTCAGGTTACTCTCAACAAAGTTCAAAAGGAAAGAAGATCTTGGAAGAACAAGTACCGCACCCTCGACGTAGAGTGCATCAGAATACAGCAATTACTGAAAGAAAAAGATGCTCTTATTGAAATTTTAGAGCAGCATGCTGTAGAGAATCAAGATGACCAAAGGAATTTGCTCACTCCTTTCACTTGGCAAAGGAATGACAACCCGACAACGGCCCAAGAGCCCCGGTCAAAGAAGAGGAAGTACCAGGACCCATTAGCTTAGGTTTCTGTTTCTGCACTTTGTAATCTATTGTATTTCCATTTCTGTAATCCTTTGGAATTCAATAAAAAGGGGTTTCCCCAGTGTTTGATATTTGCAATCTAATTGTCGAAGTTTATTTTGATTAAACCAAAAAAAAAACAATTAATATAATCATTGCATTCATCATTCTCACATCGCGTATTCTTCTTCCCTACGAATCTCACGTTTGTGTCTCTATTCTAGAGTCAAACTGTCTCATTCGTATAATACTCGGGCCAATCGTCAGAAAAAGATGGATGATCTTGAGGAAGAGAACAGAGAGTTGAGAGAAGAGCTCGACGCTCTGAGAGAGGATATGAGAAAGCTTCGTAACGACATGCAAGCCATGGCAGAAGCTCAGCTACAAAAAACTGTGATCTCAGAGATCACCTCAACGCCCATAGTGGAGAAGTATGATCCTAGGTATCAGATACCGAAAGATCGTCCTTGGGGCATGCCTGTTAACTATATCCCGGAAGGATATGTTCCGCCGATCACTGAAGATCAGGGAATCGCAACAGAAGCCGCTGGGCCTGAAGGTTACAAACTTTGGGAAAGCGAAGATGCCAGGGGCATACTCAAGACTCCTGAAGGTTACAAACTTCGGGAGGCGCCAAGACTTACTACCGTAGTCACGGTACCACCCCCTGTGGTGCACACTGTCCCGGAAGGACAGATTCCACAGACACCTTCTGGTAAGAAGGAAACTATGTTCGATAGAATGGATGAATTCCAGGAGCAATTCTTGGAAATGCAGAAGGAGCTGCAAGCCATTCGCGGTCAGGATCTATTTGGAAAGGACGCCGCAGACCTCTGCTTGGTCCCCAATGTGAAAGTCCCGCACAAATTTCAAGTGCCCGACTTTGGAAAATGCAAGGGTAACTCTTACCCTCAGAGCCATCTGGTGATGTACGCTCGGCGAATGTCAGCTCAGACGGAGAATCAGGACCTACTGATTCACTACTTCCAGGATAGTTTAACCGGTGCCGCATTAAAATGGTACATGGGTTTAAACCATGCTACGATTAGCACATTCAGAGATCTTGGTACTGCCTTCGTCCAACAATACAAGTACAATTTGGACATGGCACCTGACAGAGATCAACTCAGACCAATGTCACAAAAGGACAAGGAAACTTTTAAGGAGTATGCTCAAAGGTGACGTGAAATTGCCGCTCAAATTTGTCCACCTCTTGAGGAAAAAGAGATGACAAAGATCTTCTTAAAGACCTTAAGCTCATTTTACTATGACCGAATGGTCACCAGTGCGCCCAGTGATTTCACCGAAATGGTCGGTATGGGTGTACGTCTTGAGGAAGTCGTCCGAGAAGGACGTTTGGTAAAAGACACTGGATCGACGAGCGGTACTAAAAAATATGGTAGTGCTCTCCCTAAGAAAAAAAAGCAAGATATTGGGAATATCTCTCTCGGAAAGCAAAGGCGACGTTATCAGCCAGTAGCAGCTGTTACTCCTGCTATCGGCCCCGCGCCTGTTCCTATGTATCAACCTCAGGTTGCGCAGAGCCAACCTGACCAACAAAGGACACAACAGCCTCTTCAGCAGGCTCATCCTCCATATAACAACAACCGTACAACACGGCCACCAGGATTTGATCCTATACCCGTAACGTACGCAGAGCTGTTTCCGTTACTGCTGGCTAAGGGGCACATTCAGACTAAGTCTCCTCTTACAGTTCCGGAAAATCCGTCTTTTTGGTTTAAAACGGATCAACCATGCCCTTATCATCAAGGAGGTTCAGGGCATAACATAGAGACTTGCCTCAATTTCAAATCCGACGTGCAAAAGTTTGTTAGGAGCGGGCTCTTATCTTTCAAAGATACGAATCCTAATGTTCTTACGAACCCGCTGCCTCAACATGAGAAAACTGCAGTCAATTTGATTGAGAAAGAGACTAACAATGTCTATCAAATTCACGATGTACTCTTATTGGGGACCAATCTGGTCAAGATGCATTGTAGACAGAGTGGATATGGCCATGTGCCACCTCATAATTATCGCCAGTGTAATATCTGCTCTAAAGACAACCAGGGATGTTCTGTAGTGCAATCAGCTCTGCAGGAACAGATGGATCTCGGATGGATCCAGGAGCACCGAGTTTGTGGAGTTAACATGGTCTCTACGAATTCTAACGTCATTCAAAACCACGACATCCGTGCGATGAATGTCAGCTTGGTGGCGATGCACTCAAGGCAAAGCCAGTATCATAATCTGCCGCGGCATGATTACAGTTCCTGTCTGACTTGCTCGGTAAACAAACAGGGATGCTCTTTCATACAAGAGGCCCTCCAGCGTCAGATGGATCTTGGATGGATCAAAGACTACCATGATAGGAATCCCTATCAAATCAACATGGTTCAGATCTTCGATATTCGTGTGATGAATACCAACCTGGTAGAGTTACATGCTGAGCAGGTCCGACTCGGATTCTTAATATCACATGACTATCAAAGCTGTAAAGCGGGTTGTGAAAACGACCGAGGTTGTACCCTTGTCCAGGAGGCACTCCAGCACTTGTTAAATCACTGGTGGATGCCAATCTACATGGATGAAGATACTTAACAAATTAGTATCAGTAATAGAAACCCCACTCGGCGTCAAAGTCAGGATGTTCGATCAGTGGAAGCTAACCTAGTGAGGTTACATTGTATTCAAAGTGGGCGTGGCCAGGTGCCACCACACAACTATGACAATTGTAGCGTCTGTTCAGAAAGTAACCAAGGGTGTTACCTTGTGAGAGCAGCTCTTCAGGGTCAGGTCGATCATGGAGAAATTCGTCCATATCCAGGTTCAGGACCCATCATTTGGTCGCCGAACTACCTTGCCGATTAAGTTGAGGATGTTGTCACCATCTCTGGTCATCACCATACCAGGGATGTTTTTGCCATCATCCCTCTACTTGACAAATCTAAAGTTCCCAACCAGGAACGGATCGAGATTACTTATGATGGTCAGAAAAATCAGAAGGTTCCCATAGTCATCTATCTACCGGGACCACTACCGTATGAATCAGCTAAGGCAATCCCTTACAAATACGGTGCAACAATAATCGAGAATGGAAAGGAGATTCCATTACCCTCCGTCGTAAATATTGCAGACATCAGTCGTGTAACACGGAGCAGTCGAATCTTCAACCGAGGGGTTGGAGAATCCGACAAAGAAAAGGAACTTCAGGCAGAAATTCTTGATCCACCAGTCGGTCAATCCAGTAATCCCGACCTTTCAAAAAACAATGATGAGATGCTGAAGCTCATCCAAAGGAGTGAATACAACATTGTTGATCAACTGTTACAGACTCCTTCAAAGATCTCGGTATTATCACTGTTACTCAGTTCAGAAGCCCACAGGGAGGCTCTACAGAAAGTCTTGGAGCAAGCCTTTGTGGAACAAGATGTAACAATCAGACAGTTCGATAGCATTGTCTCTAACATCACTTCCTGCAATAATTTGGGATTTAGTGATGATGAATTACCCGAAGGGGGTCGCCGTCATAACATGGCACTCAACATTACAGTTAACTGCCAGGGCGATGCTTTAGCCAACGTACTGGTAGACACAGGGTCAGCCCTGAATGTTATGCCAAAGTCCACTTTGACGCAATTATCATTCAAGGGCCCTCTGATGAGAGTCAGCGAGGTCGTCGTCAAAGCATTCGACGGATCCAGAAAAACAGTTATCGGCGAAGTTGATCTTTCCATAACTATTGGTCCTCACACTTTCCAAATCACTTTCCAGGTCATGGACATCCGGGCAACATACAGTTGTTTATTAGGAAGACCTTGGATACATCAGGCTGGAGCGGTCACTTCAACCCTCCACCAAAAGCTAAAGTTCGTCAAGAACGGCCAACTTGTCACGGTTTGTGGGGAACAAGCCTTGCTTGTGAGTAACCTATCATCATCTACTTGTGTGGAACCCGAGGAGGTTATTGGAACTCAGTTCCAAGCGCTATCGGTGAGCAAGGGCGATCAGTTCAAAGAAGGAACTTCAATTTCTTTATACAAAGATGCTATCAAAGCGGTCGAGAGTACCGATACGACAGGATGGGGACGGCTTGTCATTCCTATCGACAATAAAACAAAGAAGGGTCTTGGTTTTTCTGCGACCTGTACCCAGACAGCTGCCAACGATGAAAGTCTTTATCCCCTTCAAAACTTCTTCCACAGTGGAGGTTTACTTCACCCAGTGTCTCAGACAGTTCATGTTATCAATGAGGGAGATCCCTCTGACACAGATCAAGAATGGAAGTCCTACCTTAACAAGGACGGCTATATGTCTCAGGAAGAGGTGCCTATGCCTTTTTGCTTTCCTACAGAAAGTCTGAGATTTATACCAAGATCAGATGTCAAAATGATCTACGGAGATTGTGATCCGGAAGGATGCCGTGCTCCGCCAAATTCATTAGAGGAAGACACTCTGATGAAAGACAACTTTTATCACAATTACTATGGCCCGATGGATGGCCTGCCAATGTGGCGGCCTTACCCAGGAGACTTGGAGCAAGAAAGTCAACCGAACAATGAAACTCAGCTGAGCGTTATTGAACAGAATACCTGTATCCCCACTATGTCATGGGGTCAACACTCAGGTCATTCGGAAACTACTCAACATGAAGATGAATTCTCAACGTTCGCGGGACTTGAATTCATCAACTATGCTTTTCCCGAGGTCAACGTCATCGAGAGGGATGATTCCTCCAGTTCTGCAGAAGTGTGGGACACCCTGGGACAACCAAGTGGAAAATACGACTTTATGGTCAAGTACACTGCTCCCGAAAGCTCTCGTATCAGGTTCGAAGACATCCAGCCAACTGGATGGGGAGATACAGCTGAGAGCACCAATGCTATGCAAAATGCAACAGAGGAATCCTCCTACGACAATTCTGCCTGGGAAACAGATTCCAATGATCCTACTCCACCAGAAATCAGCGTTATTTTTGAAGACAAATCAAGGAAGGTGCCAGACTTTGTGATTCACCGAGGAGTTCGCCGCCAATGGGTTGCTGTCGATGTTCCGAAGGTCGTTCGCCAGTCAAAGTAATTGCCATCTTTAAGCCTTTCACGCTGCCTAGGTGAAACGGATGTTTTGATACGGCTCGCTTTCTGTAAATTTCCCTCTTCGCTTTGCCCAAAGCGAGTGAGTTTTGTTTTATAGGGCTGTAGTTTCAAGAACCGACTTGTGCATTAATAAAATAACGTCATTCTGTAATTTCCGCATTATTGTTGTTTTCTCTTTTTGCTTTTTCTCAGAAAATGGTAATCCTAAAAAACATTCAATAATAAAAACAAGCAGTAAAATCAAAACACTGCACACACTTGCATTTTCTCTATCTCTTCTAAACACGAATCATCACGTCATGCAGATTGCTTGTTTTAAACCCAGTTGAAACATACGATCTAATGCCTTCTCCCAACTTTGAGTTCCCGGTATTCGAGGCTGAAGAAGAAAATGACGACCAAATTCCAGAAGAGATCTCCCAACTACTCAGACAAGAGGAAAGGTCCATTGAACCTCACAAAGAGCCGTTGGAAATGGTAAACTTGGGTTCAGAAAAAGAGAGAAAAGAAATCAGGATCGGAGCACTGCTCAGTCCAACTGCCAGAGAAGATCTGATAAAGCTTCTCAAAGAATTCCCCGATGTATTCGCTTGGTCCTATCAAGATATGCCAGGGTTGGATACCAGCATCGTGGAACATCACTTACCGTTAAGATCGAAATGTCCGCCAGTAAAGAAAAGGTTGAGACGCACTCACCCGGACATGGCCATCAAAATCAAGGAGGAGGTACAGAAACAGATCGACGCGGGTTTCCTCGCTACATCTGAATATCCTCAATGGTTAGCCAACATCGTACCCGTTCCCAAAAAGGACGGAAAGGTCAGAATGTGTGTCGATTACAGAGATTTGAACAAGGCAAGTCCAAAGGACGACTTTCCTTTACCACACATTGACATGCTGGTAGACAGTACAGCAAAGTTCAAAGTTTTCTCCTTCATGGATGGATTCTCGGGCTATAACCAAATCAAAATGGCGCCGAAAGACATGGAGAAAACTTCATTCATTACCCCATGGGGTACCTTTTGTTACAAGGTAATGCCGTTCGGTTTGAAGAATGCCGGGGCAACCTATCAAAGGGCCATGACTACTCTGTTTCATGACATGATACACAAAGAAATCGAGGTATATGTCGATGATTTGATTGCAAAATCAAGAACAGAGGATGAGCACGTTGAACATCTGTCAAAATTGTTCGAACGTCTAAGAAAATTCAAGCTCCGCTTGAATCCCAACAAGTGCACCTTCGGTGTCCGTTCGGGGAAATTACTAGGGTTCATCGTCAGCCAGAAAGGAATTGAAGTTGATCCTGACAAGGTCAAGGCCATTCAAGAAATGCCTTCTCCGAAAACTGAAAAACAAGTCAGAGGATTCCTGGGACGTTTGAACTACATCTCCAGATTCATATTCCTTATGACCGCCACGTGTGCGCCGATTTTCAAATTACTCAAAAAGAACCAGGATTGCGTTTGGTCAGAAGATTGCCAAACCGCCTTCGACAGTATCAAGGAATATCTATTGAATCCTCCGATTCTATCACCTCTAGTGGAAGGAAGACCACTGATCATTTACCTCACAGTCCTAGAGGACTCAATGGGATGTGTACTTGGCCAACAAGACGAAACTAAACGGAAAGAGTTTGCCATTTACTATCTGAGCAAGAAGTTAACCGACTGTGAAACTCGATATACGATGCTTGAGAAAACTTGTTGCGCTTTGGCTTGGGCAGCCAAACGTCTTCGCCAATACATGATTCGTCATACTACTTGGTTGGTCTCCGAGATGGATCCAATCAAGTACGTCTTCGAGAAACCTGCTCTCACGGGAAGGATTGCCCGTTGGCAGATGTTACTATCAAAATATGACATAGAGTACCACGCTTAGAAAGCTATTAAGGGAAGTGTTTTAGCCGATCATTTGGCTCATCAACCGATTGACGATCAAGAATCAATCGGGTTTGACTTCCCAGACGAAGATGTCATGTATCTAAAAATGAAAGATTGCGATGAACCGCTACCCAGTGAAGGGCCAGAACCAGGTTCCCAATGGGGACTTATCTTTGACGGAGCAGTTAATCATTACGGATACGGAATTGGGGCAATCATTGTTACCCCTCAGGGCACCCACATTCCTTTCACTGCCAGACTTACGTTCAAATGTACGAACAACGAGGCCGAATACGAAGCTTGTATTATGGGTCTCGAGGAAGCAATTGATTTAAGGATCAAAAACTTGGACGTATATAGCGACTCAGCCCTGGTTATCAATCAGATAAAAGGAGATTGGAACACATACCAATCAGGATTGATTCCTTACAAAGACTATGCAAGAAGGTTGTTACCCTTATTCAACAGAGTCGACTTTCGTCACATCCCTCGTGATGAGAATCACATGGCTGATGCATTAGCCACTTTCTCTTCCATGATTAGTGTAGGTCGATGGAATGACATACCTAAGATCGACATCAGGCGCCTTGAACGGCCCGCTTACATCTTCACGATTGAAGCAGTCATAGACGACATACCTTGGTATCACGATATCAAATGCTTCCTTCAGAAACAAGAGTACCCATCCGGGGCACTCAGCAAAGACATGAAAACCCTCAGAAGATTGGCTGGAAACTTCTTCCTGAGCGGTGACACTCTCTATAAGAGAAATTTTGACATGGTCTTGCTCCGATGCGTCGACAGACCAGAATCAGACATGCTTATGAAAGAAATTCATGAAGGGTCCTTTGGCACTCATGCCAATGGACACACAATGGCGAGAAAAATTCTCAGGGCCGGGTACTATTGGTTGACAATGGAATCCGACTACTACAAGTACATGAAGAGGTGTTACAAGTGTCAGATATACTCCGACAAAATTCATGTACCGCCATCACATCTCAAAGTTCTTTCTTCCCCATGGCCTTTTTCCATATAGGGAATCGACATGATTGGCATGATTGAGCCCAAGGCTTCAAACGGACATCGGTTCATCCTGGTAGCCATTGACTATTTCACCAAGTGGGTCGAAGCAGCGTCATTCGCCAATGTAACCCGACAAGTAGTGGTCTGATTTATCAAAAACAATATCATCTGCCGTTATGGTGTTCCAAGCGAGATCATTACTGATAATGGATCTAACTTGAACAATAAGATGATGAAGGAGTTGTGCACAGAGTTCAAGATCGAACACCATAACTCATCTCCCTACCGACCCAAGATGAACGGAGCGGTAGAAGCGGCTAACAAGAACATCAAGAAGATCGTTCAAAAGATGGTTGTAACCTATAAAGATTGGCACGAAATGCTACCCTTTGCTCTTCACGGTTATCGAACATCTGTCCGCACTTCAACAGGGGCAACCCTTTTCTCTCTAGTATATGGCATGGAGGCAGTTCTCCCCATAGAAGTAGAGATCCCATCAATCCGGGTATTGATGGAAGCTAAGCTCACCGAAGCCGAATGGTGTCAAAGTCGACACGACGAACTGAACCTGATCGAGGAAAAACGAATCACGGCACTATGCCACGGTCAGTTGTATCAGCAAAGAATGAAGAGGGCGTTTGACAAAAAGGTCCGACCTCGTGTCTTCAGGAAAGGAGACCTTGTGCTCAAGAAGATACAATCATTTCTCACTGATTCTCGGGGCAAATGGACCCCAAATTATGATGGCCCCTATGTGGTCACGAAAGCTTTCTCAGGCGGCGCCTTGAGACTTGCAACCATGAACGGAGAGGAATTTGCCTACCCCACGAATGTTGATGTAGTCAAGAAATACTTCTCCTAAACTAAAAAAAAAAATGTCTCGGTGGATTGAAAACTCGAAAGGGCGGTCCAGGCAAAAGTTAGAGACATGAAAAAAAATCATCCCGATGGATTGGAAATCTCATAGTACAATCCAGGCAAAAGTTAGGGATAATGGCAAGTAACTATGTTCAACAGAGGCAAGTCCCTCAGCAGCAGTTGCATCATCTATCGGAGGAAATCTCCAGTCAAAGGTCATCTTCGACAGGAAGCTCAGGATGTCCCGAATTCAAAGTTGGTAGAATGATAGTGGTCGTTATGTTTCAACGTAGCCCTTTTCCCTGTAAATTACCATTTTCTAACTTTGTATATACTCTTTGGAATCACGCGTTTGGCTGATCTCCATCTTATCAATAAAATTTGAGCCCTTGTGCTTTTGTTTGTAATTCTTTATTTGTTTTAGCTTTACAGAACGACGTTGTTTAAACTTAATCAGCGATTCTTGAAATAAAACAAAAATAAATTTACTTGTTAAACTTTTTCAGCTTTTAAATTAAAGATGGCATTTCTTTTGACTGTTGAACATCAGAAGAACATCGATCGCTTCTCCCGAAGTAAGCGAACTTCAAAGTGCAGAATCAAAGTACTCCTTCTAAGCCAGTATGCCTGAATGAAGGGATCAACTGTGCCAGAGACCTTGTTTCGTCTGACACACCTCGGCCGAGTTCTCATCTCCTAAGCCCGATCAACATAGCTCCCAACAGGACTATCTCTCCTAAGCAAGGTGGAATTGCTATTTTGGAACCAACGGTATTTCTTCGCCCCGCGATGGCCGAGTATCCAATTGTGTTCATCCATTAGTCTGAATGTCGCGTCTGTTTTGTCAGCATATACATACGTACTTCATGCATTTTATTTGCGTTCGCATTTCGTATTGCATCACTATCACTTGAGTCGGCCTTGTCCCCTAGTGATAAACAGTTTTCTCAATCGAGTTTGTCAGTTTTTTCCTCGTCGGGAAGTGTTGCGTCTGCACAATCTCGCCACTAGTGTATCTTCAGATCAGAGTCGGCACTTGGCCACTTTGATAATTTGAACCTCTGAAAGATCAGAGAACCTTCAACAGATGTCACTCTTTGCCATCAAAGATGATATCCTTGCTTTCCCGAGAAAAGTATGATGTAAGCCCCCAAATGAAAACAGTCTCTCAAGAGACTCACTTCCCCCAGTAGAAACAAATGGCGTCTCCAACAGAGAAGTTTGTACAACTCTACAACTCATACGACTGGGTTCCCCAGCAAGTCTGACAGCAAAACATTTTCTACTCAAATGGAATCTCCCCAGGAAAATTCGGCGAGAAGTTTGAGGAAAATCGCTACTAACAGCGTTCCTTGTCAAGAAAATTTATTGACAAAAGAAACTGAGACTAGGTCCTTGGTAGGAAACCAGGATCGAGGGGAAGTTTATATCAGAAATCGAGACCAGATCCTTGGTAGGAAACCAGGATCGAGGGGAAGTTTACAAAAGAAACTAAGACCAGTTCCTTGGTAGGAAACCAGGATCGAGGGGAAGTTTATATCAGAAACCGAAACCAAATCCTTGGCTGAAGACCAGGATCGAGGGGAAGTTTACCTTTTCTAAGCATCATTGCTTAGTAAAGAAGATGAATGTATAAGCTACCATTCATAACCACCATCAAAATTTCGGGTATTCCGATATTTAATCCTCTTGCACCCCGAATGCCCGAATCCCTTCGTCATTCACACCTTCGGGTCCAAGAAGATTAAATAGGGGCATCTGTAATACCCCAAATTTTGACCACTAAAGTTTCCCATCATTGTGCACATCATCACCACAATATGGATGTACCTTTATGCTTCATCAGTCTCCCCAAAGATGGGTGAGCATCCACTACAATCAAAATTAGGGTTTCAAGCCCTCTCTGAGCTTTAGACAAAGGCTCAACCAAGAAATGACTTGATTTTCAACTTGTCTAATCTCTCAAACATCCTCAAAGGATCAAAAGGGCTCCTACTTCAAGGATTAAGCACAAAGCTGCTCCCTTCTAGGTGGATCGAGTCTCCAGATCGACAGTGTCGCCAAATTAGGGTTTTGATCACCCAGGGCCTCCAGATGAAAAATTTCATCTGGGCACAAGCCATTGATCCAAAACATAACCTAATATACTTCATGGAACCTCATGAACCCATGCATCAAGTCAATTTTGCCTCAAGGGGATGCATAGATCAAAAATAAGGAATTAGGGTTTCTTGACCTAATTCACCCCTAAGTTGACTTTTGGGACAAACCATGAGCTGAGACCTCAAGACATGATTTGAGGGTCTCTAATATACCATATTGATCCATTTGGAACAATGGATTGATCCAAGAAGCTTGAGCAACAAGTCTCAATTTCATCTGCACCACAATTAGGGTTTTGTGAGAAAAGTCAACTGTAACTTTGACTTTTGACCTGGACATGCTCCCAAACCCTAATACATGATTGAATATACCCTATGACACCCATGGAACACGTCCATCAAGTTTGATTTAGGTCAAGGACATGATTTCCTGAAGAATTGCACAGTTTGGAATTCATCTGATAAAAAGTCAACTGTGCACAAAAGTCAACTTTGACTTTTTGAGATTTTTCACCAAAATGGATTTTTAACCCTAAAATGATGTTAATGTATGATTTGAATCATCATTCATCATGAAAAATCAAGAAAAGTGAGATAACTTGTAAAAGGGGTAACCATAAAAACTTAGAAATTTTTCTAAGTTAAAAATAAAGTGGCAAGGGTACCAACTTTGGAGGACCATAACTCCTAAACCACAAGGCCATTTTTTCTCATCCAAAGATGGATTTGTATCCCTCGTTATCACCTACAAAAACTTCAACTACAAGTCATTCCAATTCATTAAGGATTTTGAGTTATGGAGTGATCAAAGTGGCTGAAAAGTGAAAATGTCACTTTTTCCAACACTTAGTGAAATTTTCACTAAGTCAGATTTTGCCTCACTTTTTGCCAAATTTAGGGGGATTTTTCACTTGGAATCAAAAGAGATCAAAACCAAACTTGTTCAAACAGTTGTTGTATCATGTAAGAGCTTTCCAAAATGGCCAAGAACATTGCCAAATTCAACTTACACCATGAGATATGACATTGGCAAGTTACCTTGCTGAAATCTGTCAATGCAAGGCAGAATTTGCAACTTTGGTCGATTTGCCAAAATCAGCCAAATTCAATTGCTCCTATCCACTTGGACACCTCAGAGGATTAAATCTAAAGGGGACAATCACTGAGCCAAGCCTCCAAAGTCCATGGAACAAGAAATAGCATGTTGAACCTAGAATGGCCAAAATAGGGACAAGACTTCAAATTTGGAATGAGGCATTCAATGAAACCATCAAGGTGGCATGGACTGAGCCATTCTCATCTAAAATCAGTCAAGACTTATCCAAGACCAAGGGGACCATAGCTCTGTGCCCTAACCTCTAGTCAATGGCTAGAGGAGACTTTCATTTCCATTGGCCAACATTGAGGAAACACCTGCTGCAGTTGCCATTCACTGTGGATCCCAAAACAAACTTGCTCTACTATAAATAGAGCTCAATTGTGGTCAGTTTGAGTACACCAAAGCCATCTAACAGATGCTTTCCTCAAAATCTCTTCTTTCACTCCAATTTTGCCTTCTAAGGCAAGTCACTATCGGGTTTTGAGTTTGAGAGCAATTCCAATCAAACCAATCACGCACACACCTCACATACATCACATATGAGCTGATCAAACACTTAGATTACTTCTGAAACACCAATTTCACAAAATCACCTGCTGGTTGCTCAAGGTTTTAACCAAAATGCAGCTGAGGTACCACAAAATGATCCAGCCAATTTCAATCAAGTCCAACCATCCAAACACAATCCATAGGGTGTAGGGAAGCTGTTCAGATCATCACAACACATCTGTAACACCTCCAGATCAAAAATCACTTTGAACTTGCTGTCACGACCTAAGGTAAGCCTAAACTTGGGCATCTCTCAATCTATGCATATTTCCTCGCACAATAATTTGGCCATATGTTCATACTCATGCATGGAATGTTTTCCCTCAATTAATTGCATTGTTTGAATCGTGTATCAAAAATCCTAGCCTTTATGCAGCAATTAGGGTTCTTGAGGTCTCTTCGTGATTTCTTGTTGTATGTTTAATTTAAATGAAATTAATGGACATAGACATGATCGTGAGGTTGAGACGAGCATAATGATATGTGGATTGCATGATATGATCAAGTATTCAGTGAGATTGGATAAAAAATGCAAATATGAGAAACCAAGAACACGCGCGTGTTCTTCAGCTTGTTCTTGGCGCCATTTTTAGAAATTCAAATATTTGAATTTTGTGATTTTGTCTAATTGATTCAAAAATTAATTTCTCTCTGAGTTTTAATGATTTTGAGTTGATTCTTTTTTTAATAATTCACAAAAATGTTAAAATATTTTATTTTCCCAAAAAATCCCAAAAATATTATTTATTTTGTATAATTGATATTTTTGCAAAGAATTAATATTTTGATTGTTTTTGGCATTTTAAATATTTTTTCTACATTGATTTTGCAACTTTTAATGCTTTCTAATTATTTTGTAGGTCAATACTTAATTTTTGAAGCAATAATCCAAGATCACAATTTGTTTTCCATGTGTTAAACAATTTTTGATCATTTTAATTGATTTTTTATTCAATAAAATATATTTTGAAAACAAATTAGGGTTTTGGATTAATGCAACCCTCATAAATCATTTTCAAAAACACTTTGGGCCTCTTGAGAGAGTGTAAGACCCATCCCCCCTTGTACAAAAACTTTTTGGGCCTCACTCATTGTATAAGTCCCTCTGTACAAGTAAACGGCGCGATCGTCGCCCGTTTAAAAATAAAAAATCATCTGGGCCTCTCCTTGAGCTATAAGACCCATTCAAAACACTTTGGGCCTCTATTAGAGTGTAAGACCCAATCCCCCTTTTAACCAAATCATTTGGGCCTCACTTATTGTATAAGTCCCTCTGAGTTAAAAGAAAACCTCGGCGCGATCGCCATTTCAAACGGAAAAATCATCTGGGCCTACCCTCGTGTTATAAGCCCCACTCCTTTTCTTAAAACCTTTTTGGGCCTCTTGAGAGAGTGTAAGACCCATCCCTTTGTACAGAAAACCATTATGGGCCCCAGTCACTTGTATAAGTCCCGCTGTACAAAACCTTGGGCCTCTCCTTGAGCTGTAAGCCCCAAATCTTTCTTTTTCAAAGCACTTTCTCCTTTGATTTTGAATATACTATTGTTTTCAATCTTTCTTTGTTGAACAACTAACCAAACAGCATGGACGCACTACAACCGAGTAAGTGGTTATCGCTTTCGTTTACTGCTTTCATATTATAAACTGTATTGTGGGGCTGTTTCACTGTAAGTCTCCTTTCATAAACTCATATCTACTGTGTAATAATAGTATAGATATTTCGAGTTTCCCCGGCAACTACGTCTAGCACTAGGAAAAACCGTTTCGTTTATTCGTAGAAATAGACGCCTAGATCCGCAAAAGGAGCACCAGATACAGTCTTCTCTTCGGCTGTCCTCCTTAGGAATCGTCAAGAAGCTCTACTCCCCAAGATGAATGTATTCTCCGTGAATGGCATCTTTGAGTTTCTTCCAAATTCTTGAACTTTCCTGACTTGATCTATTCCTTGTGGATAGCTTGCCTTGAATGTCTCGGGGTTTGGGTACCCACTACGGTCATAATCTTGGACCTTAACTAAGGAACCCTATTTAAAAGCTAAAAGTCGCTGGATAGTAAACCTCGCACGTTTACCAGTGGTTTTTATCTTTAAAAGAGTTATCTCTCCTAATGGAAAGGAGATGATAGACCCACGGGCTTCCTAAAAGCATCGGCCTCCTCTTGGGCATTGTTCAAGGACCCACAGGCTTCCTAAAAGCAACCCCGCCTCCTCTTGGGCTTTGTACAAGGACCCTACGGCTTCTTAGAAGTATTCACAGCCTCCTCTTAGGCTTCGTATAATGATCTCTTCCTCCGGGAATGATAGCCTCCTCTTGGGCTTAGTACAAGGACCCGTCGGCTTCTTAAAAGGTTCCAGCCTCCTCTTGGGCTTCGTACAAATTGTCCCGACGACCTCCTAGAGGTATAGGAACAGAACCTAGTCATTCTCATAGAACAGTCCTTTCATAGAGTCTACTACTGTTTCTCAAAGCATAGTACAAAAGATAAAACTCTAGACTTGGACAGTCTAACTCCCTTGAGTCTCAAAGACATTCTCAAGCGACCCCTTCGTTAAATAGGAAGGAAACCCGCAGACTCGGACAGTCTCAATACCCTTTGGATTTCCAGTTTCCTCAAAGAAAAGGAAACAACCCCGATCCTCAGATCTAACCCATGAGTACAGGGATGCTCATATAAGAACTGATTTTCTCTTTCAAAATCAGTATACTGGACCTGTCACTTAACTGACACAGTAACCCTAGCCTTCTCTTGGGCTTTGTACAATGATTCTCCCCAGCGGAGTCAAACAAACAATAGCCTCCATCTCGGGTTTCGTACGAGACACAAAGACTCCATCGTCGGGTCAAAATCTTTTAGCCTCTCTCTCGGGCTTTGTACGGGACACAAAATAGCCTCCTCTTAGGCTTTGTATAATGATTTTCCTAGCAAAAATTAGCCTCCTCTTAGGCTTTGTATAAGAAAACCACTGATTGATCCAATCAACCTTTTAGCATCAAAGCTGTGCCTCGTTCACAGTACACAAAAATCAACAACTCCTTTCCCTTCATCTAATCGCTGTAAGCGGCAAGCCTCTGGATCATCTACATCCATGCCACTGTCCCTCTTTTAGCATGAGAAATTCCTAAGGAAAGATAGCATTGCTCTACACTGAGTTAAAGTCTTCTCCTTCAGGTTAAAACCCTTTCTTCGGAAATTATGGCATTGCTCGGATCCGCGTATCCCAGTTAAAGTAATTCTCCTTCTCCCCTCTTTAGAGATGACAAATTCTCTTTAAAGCCGAGGACTTTCAGCTTCACGTTTTGGGCTTTGAACAAGACACAAATAGACTTTTCAGCTTCACATCTTGGGCTTTGAACAAGATACAAATCACCTTTCGCTTCACGTCTTGGGCTTTGAACAAGACGCCAAAAACACCCATTTCCTCCCATAGAATAGGAGGAACTACGAACGCTCTGATTTTCCTGTTTCGGTAAACGGGAATACGTAGGCATAAGATCGAAAGAAAAGATCTTAGCGAGCACAATCAACAAAAAACCCAAATCCCATATCTCCATCAATCAAAAGCAGTAATTCAAAAGCATCAGTCCTAACATCCTAATCCTTGTTCCCCGCCAGAAACCTTTTGCCCAGGTAAAAAGAAAGAAAACCGTATTGGCGAAAATACAAATAACCAGTACAAAGGCCCCCCCACATTGATAGCATTCGTAACCTAACAGACCGCTGTTTAAACTCAGTATGCAAGCAGGGTTAATTGGAGACATCTATTTCCCTTCCTTATTCAACTCACAATAGGATAAAAAATGAATCGACCTATAGTCAAAGCTCAAACCGCAGAGAGCGACCAGCGCTTAAGAACCGCGTCCAAAATTGCTCGCTACAGAGGGTTTGCATAGATTTTAGAGATCTAAATGTTGCAATCCCAATGGACGAATACCCAATGCCTATCGCTGAGATGTTGGTCGATTCAGCGGTGGGTTTTGAGTACCTTAGTATGTTATATGGTTATTCTGGATATAACCAAATTTTCATTGCACGTGAAGATGTGTCGAAGACGGCATTTCGATGCCCATAAGCTTTAGGCACTTACGAGTGGGTAGTGATGCCATTCAGCTTAAAAAAATGTTGAAGCAACTTATCAAAGGGCGATGAACTCTATCTTCCATGATTATATTGAGACATTTATGCAAATTTACATTGACGATATAGTCATTAAATCTGTGTCGAGGAATAATCATCTCGACCAACATAAACATTCGTTTGAAAGAATGAGAAAATATGGTTTAAAGATTAACCCCCTTAAATGTGATTTTTATGTGCAGGCAGGGGATTTTCTTGGCTTTGTGGTCCACAAGAAACGGATTGAGATAAATCAAAATAAAACTAAATCCAGCAAAGAGACGAAGCCTCCGTCGACGAAGAAGGAGTTGAAATCTCTTTTAGGGAAGATCAATTTTTTAAGAAGGTTCATATCAAAACTCAGCAGAAAATTACGGACATCTTCACAATTGCTTCGCCTGAAAAAAGAAGAGTTCGTGTGGCAACCCGAGCATCAGAAGGTGTTTGATGAGATTAAGGCATACTTGGAGAATCCGCTTATCTTGTCGCCTCCGGTATGTATGAGTTTCTACATTTCGGACTCAAACTTGACCATAGGGAGCTTATTAGCCTAAGAGGATGATGGTGGCATCGAAAGAGACATATATTACCTTAGTCAAGCTCTTAATGATGCAAAAACTAGGTATAGCCCGGTGGAAAGATGTGCCTATGTTTGTATTTTTCTTGTATGAAGTTAAAAAATTATATAAGGCTAGTTGATGTTTTCGTTTCTTCCCACTTCAATGGTATTAAATACATGTTGCCTAAGCCAATTTTGCATAGTCGAATTGGAAAATGGGCACTTGCTTTAACTGACTACTCCCTTACATATGTGTCTTTAAAGGCCATGAAGGGTTAGGTAGTCATAGACTTCGTCATGGATCATGCAATGGTCGAGACATAATTGAATTACTTGGAAATGGAACCTTGGAAGTCATACTTCGACGGTTCAAGCCATAAGAATGGAACTGGCGTTGGAGTCTTGATTGTTTCTCCAAACAAAGTACCAACAAAGTTCAAGTTTAAAATTGAAGGACCTTGCTCCAATAACAAGGCTCAGTATGAAGCTTTGATAGCTGGACTCGAGATCTTGTTAGAGTTGGGGGAAAGGAGAGTCGAGATAAAAGGAGATTCAGAGTTAGTCATGAAACAAATAACAAAAGAGTACAAGTGTATCAAGGAAAACTTGATCATGTATTTTGTTATAGTGAATCGATTGATCAAATGTTATGACCATGGATATCAGACACATTCCTAGAATTGAGAATCACGAGGCAAACGAATTGGCACAGATCGCTTCAGGGTATAAAGTTCCAAAAGTAAAGCTAGAATAGTTGATTGAAGTTCGAGAAAGAGTTCAAGAAATGAGGATTTCTCCATCAGATATGGCATTGACGAAGCTTGGATCGGTAGACTCAGAGAACTTTGAGATATGTACTGTCGAAGACTTGCCTAGCACTAACTGGAGAAAACCCATAGTTGATTACTTAAAGAATCTAGTTGGGTCAACGAATCAAAAGATCAAGTATATATCTTTGAATTATGTAATCATTGGTAATGAACTATTTAAAGAGATTTATGAGGGAGTGTTGCTTAAGTGCCTCGGGGAAGAAGAGGCAAATTTGGCTGTTTCGAACACCCATAGTGGGGCGTGCGGTGCTCATCAAGTGGGGCACAAAATGAAATGGTTGTTGTGTCGACAGGGTGTCTATTGGCCTACAATTCTTAAGGATTGCATTGATTTCGCCAAGGGATGTCAAGAGTGCCAGATTCACTCAAGCATACAATATGTTCCTGCAAGCGAGTTACATCCAATAATGAAACCGTGGTCGTTTAGAGGATTGGCTTTGGACCTAATTGGAGACATTTGATCGGCGTCCTCGAAAAGCCAGAAATACATCTTGGTCGGAATTGATTACTTTACAAAGTGGAACGAAGTAGTCCCTTTAGTGAAGGCTGATCAAGAGTCCATAATTGAGTTCATTGAAAGAAATATTATTTACAAGCTTGGACTTCCTGAGACCCTTACTACAGACCAATTATTACTGTTTATTGGTCAAAAGATGCAAGAATTTGGATTAGAAATGGGAATTAAATTGTTAACTTCAACCCCTACTATGCTCAGGGAAATGGGCAGGTCGAAGCTGCTAACAAACCCATTATCAGTTAGATCAAGAATCATATCGGGAAGAAGCCAAAGAATAGGCATCAAACGTTAGACCATGTCTTATGGGCTTGTCATACATCTCCCAAAGAGGCAACAACCACAACGCCATTTCGATTGACGTATGAGCATGAAGTTGTGTTGCCTGTGGAGATTTATTTGCAATCAGTCCAGGTTCGACATCAACCTAAGATTCCATCAGACCAATATTATGGTATGATGTTGGACGAGATGGTGGATTTGGACGAAGAACGGTTGGCAGCGTTAGATACGTTAATAAGACAAAAAAAGCGGGTAGCCAAATCCTTTAATAAAAAGGTTAAGTCTAAGGCATTTTCGAATGGAGACTATGTTTAGAAAGTCATCTTGCCTATGGATCAGAGAGATCGAGCTCTAGGCAAGTGGTCCTAAAATTGGGAGGGGCCATTTTGAATACTTCAAGTATTTTCAAATAACGCCTACGAAATCGAAGAATTAGCCATGGACAAACGAATTCTAAGAGTAAATGGTAAGTACCTTAAACAGTATAGTCCCTAGCTACAAGAAATCTGAATTGAACAAGAGTAATGTGCTAAACAAAAATGAAATTGCCACCATGGTATTAAAGTGCCAAAATGGAAAAGTCATTACAAAGAGTGGGCATAACCATTAAAATAAGTGAAGAGTAACAAAAACTAGTTCAACGTGTCGTACCTCAAAAAATACGATCTTCGCGATGCGAAAAACAAGGTTTTGCACGATCACAGATGGACTTATGAGAGTCACCACCGAACTTTATTCATTCCCAAGAAGAGAAAGGGAAAATGTCGAGAAAACCCACGAGAAAAGGATAGAGGTATGGTCATCGCAACCATGTTGGGTTCGAAAGTCGGTTAAGTAAGAAGAAGGTACTAGCACTTCTGTAAAACTCATAAATAAATTAAAAACCTTTTTATCCTTCGGGATTATTTGTCAAATCATTTTCAGAAAGAGTGTGTTATTTTCGTTCTAACACAAACAGGCATCGACCCTAACTGCTGGAACGCGAACTTAACGTCGCTCATAAAAAACACTTAACAATTTGTGTGTCGAACTACGACTGCTTTGACTTCAATGAGGATACGTAGGCACAAGACAGAGAAGTCTTGGCGAGCAACCTTCCCCATCCATCCATAGTCCCCCGAACTACGTTGACTCTGACTTTCCCATTGCACGAGGGAATACGCAGGCCTAGGACGTCAAAGTCCTATCGAGTCTCCCTTTGTTTTCCCCTTCTCGTTTCCGTTTAGCATTAGAGCTTTAGATGACACACCCTTTGATTAGACAACAAGCGTGGATCCCGTTGAGTACAACGGACGCGACGGGGTGCTAATACCTTCCTCTCGCGTAACCGACTCCCGAACCCAGCATTTGGTTGCGATGACCATGTCTTCTCCCTTTTGAGGTTTCTTCGATTGTTTCCTTTCCCCGTCGGGATAAATAACGTTCGGTGTCGACTCTATTTTTTCCGTCGGTTGTTTTTCACGTTGCGACACACGCAAAAATTCAATAGCAGAACTAGGAGGAGAAGGAAACTTGCCAAAGAAAGATAAGAGCACGGAGAAACTTCTTCATCTACATCCATTGTTACACCAAACATGGCAGATCCACCACCACCACCCCCTGCTTCAACCCCATGTCTTAAGAGTCCAAGACACAATGCTCAGTTCGCACGTAATGCCAATAATGGAAGGCATTCTGAGATGAAGGCGAGAATCCTTGCTATTTTATATACAAATCCCTTTGCGGGGATGGACCATGAGGATATTTTTACTCATCTCACGAAGTTTTATGAAATAACAGGTGCAATTGGAGTTCCGGAAGTCAAAGAGGAACCTTTGTTCAAAAGATTATTCCCGCATTCCTTAATTGGGAAGGCGAAGGAATGGTATCGTGACCAATCTACTCTTGTGACGACGGATTGGAATTTATTGGAGGAGAAGTTTCTTAAAATATTCTTCCCTCACAATCGGTTTATGGAGGCCAAGACGACGATTTTGGTATTTGCGCAAGGAGGAAGGAAATCTCTCAACGAAGCGTGGAAGAGATTTAAATCTATGTTGAGAAAGTGCAAGGGCCATGGTTTTGATGACTTGACTCAAGTGCACATATTCTGCAACGGACTTTAACCCATTCATAAAACTCTTTTGGATCCCACGGCGGGTGGTTCTCTAATGTCAAAAAGCGCAGAAAATGTAGTGTCCATCATTGATAGGATGGCACTAAATGATCATCAAGGTCAACACAACCGTGGTACTTCGCAAAGAAAGCCGGAGAATTATCGAGTTGGGAACAAATGATGTTATTCTAGCTCAAAATAAATTACTCTCGCAACCAGTGGAGTTGTTGACAAAGCAAATGTCAAAACTTCCACAACAAATCAAAGAGATGCAAGAAGTTTCCAACAATTATCAACATATTACAAGTTCTGAACTTTGGAAAGGTGATCATCCTACCGGCTATTGTCCACCGGTCGTTGAAGAAGCCAACTATGTGGGAAACCAAAATCAAAACTATCAACCAAGACCATTGTATCAAAGCAATAACCAAGGCTACCAACCGAGAGGTAATAGCCAAACTTTCCAATAAGGGTGGAGGCAAGAACAAGGATCTTCTAACCGCCAACCGTACCAAAGTTACAACCAAACACAACAAAACCAAGACGGAAGTTCAAAGATAGAGGAAACTCTCAATTAATTTGTGCAAATATTAATGTCCAACCAAAAGAGCACTGATTCCTCTATTAGGAATCTTGAGGCACAAATTGGGCAATTGTCTAAACAATTGGCCGATCAACAAAAAGAAGCCTTTCTGGGTAAGCCACAATTGGATCCTAATGATGTATGCAATGTTATCCTTACTAGGAGTAGTAGGAAGATTAATTTGGGTATTGGTGAGATGAAGTGGAGAATGAGGTTGTAGTTAAAAAGGAGGATGAAATTATTGAGGAGGAAGTTGAAAAAACTATGAAGGATGATGTGGTTGAAAAGAAATGGAGAGAAGAGAAAAAGAATAATGATAGGAAGGGGAAGGAGCAATGAACATCCCTATTCAAAATTTACCTTATCCTCATGGTCCTATAAAAAGGGATAATGCAAGGCAATATGTTCGGTTTATGGATATTTTTAACCAATTTCAAATCAATATTCCATTTGTCGAGGCATTGGAGAAAATGCCTACTTATGCGAAATTTATGAAGGATATCATCACCAAGAAGAAATGGTTTACGGAACAGGAAACTGTAGTTGTTGATGCTAGTTGTAGTGAAATTATTCAAAGGGCTCTTCCTAGGAAACAAAGTGACCCGGGAAGAGTTACTTTACCAGATACCATCGGCAATATCTATGTTGGTAATGGGTTGATTGATTTGGGATCTAGCATAAATTTGATACCGTTGTCAATTGTTAAAAGATTAGGGCACGTGGATTTGAGGGCTACTAGAATGACTTTGCAATTAGCTGATAAATCTACTACCTGTCCTCACGGTGTAGCTGAAGATGTATTGGTGAAAGTTGATAAGGTTTTTTTCCCATTGACTTTGTGGTGATAGACATGGACGAAGATGATGATTCTCCTCTAATTATTGGAAGACCTTTCATGAAAACAGCAAGAATGGCTATTGATATGGATGATGGTCTTATGAAAGTGCGAGTTCAAGATGAAGAAGTTTGCTTTAATCTCTTTGAAGTCATGAAGCATTCAAAAGACAAGAATGATTGTTTCAGTCTTGATGAAATAGAGGAAGTGATAGAATAGGTGAAAAGAGAAGTTCATGTTGCTACCCCATTGGAAAAATTTCTTACTCATGCTTTGCTTAGTCTCAATGAGAGTGAAGAAAATGAGATTGAAAAGTGTTTGTGAGAACTTGAAGCGTTAGAAGAAGTTCCTCCCTTGGAAGAGCTTGATGAAGATTTGAAAAAAGAAAAGATGGAGGATACAAAAATTGAGTTGAAGATTTTGCCCCCCTAATTTAAAGTATGTGTTTCCTGATGATGGGGGCACAAATCGGTGATCATAAGCAGTTAACTAACCAATCAGGAGGAAGAAAATTTGATTATAGTGTTAAAAAGAATCAAAATGCTATGGTTTTTGTCATACCCCAAATTTGACCCTAGATTCCATCATCATTCTATGAGCATCAAACATTGCATTGCTAATTCTAATCTTGTTCAAATTGCTTTCTTGTTCTGTCTCATCTAAATTAGGGTTTTGAATCAAGAGAATCAAAAGGATCTTTATTTGATCAGTCAATGTTTTGGATTGATAATCAACCTACCAAGTGTACATACACTCAAGAGGCCACTCTCCATCAAAAATCAAGTGCTAATTGGTCTTGTTACAAGTTCTTTGAAGCTTAATTTCATCTGCCTCCAAATTAGGGTTTTGTTTGGAAAAGTCAATTGTGTCTTTGACTTTTGATCAAAGATGATCCCAAGCCTTGATACATGGTTCAAGATACTTAAATACATCCTTGGAGTCCATCCATGATGATTTAAAGGTTCAAGAATGCAAGATCGTTGAAGATCACATAGTGGAATTCATCTGATACACAAGCTTTATCTGACAAAGTTAATCCTTTGACTTTTCGGAATTTTGGTCAAAATGAAGATCCTCAAGCCAAATTTCATCAAAACATGTTTGATCAATGAGTTTGAGCATGAAAAATCAATATTTGGAAGGTTTCATGCAAAAGGGGCAAAGTTAAGAAACTTGAAATTTTTCTAAGTGTGGAAAAAACCCTAATTTTGTGCCAACTTTGAAGAGTCATAACTTTAAATCTAGACATCCATTGTTCGTGTTCCAAAGATAAAATTGAAGCCCTCACAACATACTACAACTTTGTCATTTTGAGTCCATCTCCAAAGAGTTCTTAGATTTTGAGTTATGGAGCCATTAAGTTGTGGAAAATCTTCCCACACTTAGAAATATTTCAAAGGCAGTTTTGGTTCATCAAAAGTACCAATCTTTGGAGCCAGTTTTCACCATGATCCCTTGAGATTAAAGAAATTCATTAAATATGAAAGTTGTAGAGAATGTTTGGATATTTTCAAAAAGTACAAGAACTCCTCCATAGCATCTGTGAGCTAAGAGTTTCAAAGAAGGGAATTTGGCCCTCCATACTTGAAGTTTTGGCCATTTTCATCAAGATGCAAGTTGCAAATTCAAATCCAATCTGCAAAATCTTTGATTATAGGTCTTGAAACTTGTAAATCTAGCCATAATTAGAACTTTACACAAAATAATGGAATTATCCAAGTGATTATGACTTTGTTCAAAAGTTCATTCCATTTTTGGCACAAAGGCAAGACTTCCATTTCCATAAAGACACCTTTATCACAATGTCAACTCTCCTTGAGCTTTTCCTTTGGACAAAAGCAAAGTGTCTGATATCTAAACAACTTTAGGAAAGCTTGTACCTCATCTTGGAACTCCACATTTCATGAAACTATCCTTGAAATTCAACCAAACCAAGTGAACTATGCCATTGTAATTCTGCAGAGCAAGAAGCCTCAATTTTTCCCTATAAATAGAGGCTCATTCAAAGCCTCTAAGATACAACAAAACCTCGACATTCCTCCCTCAAAAACCTCCAAAAACCAGAAACTTGTCTCTTGCTCCTTTTGTGCCAAGTAACCTCAAACTTGCACAAACATAGCCAGTTTCATTTCCACACTTCAAACCACTAATCTAACCATTAAAACACATCACAAACCATCCCTTGAAGGTGTCTAAACCTTCATCTTCACCCCAAACCATCAAAATCAGAAAGTCAATCTTCAAAACCTCAGTTCTTTGACTTTTTGCATTTTCCAAGCCAAGTCTTGATTCTGACCATTTCCAAACACTCCAACACTTCAAACACACCCTATAAAACATCCCTAAGCTGTTCCAAACATGTTTGTTGAACTGTAACTTCATTTGGTTGAAGTTCCGCTTTGGTCACTTTTGGCATTTTGCAAGAGGAGAAGCAGTTTCTGTTCCAGCTAGTTTCTTTTGATTCCAAGCATCTCAAATCTTTATAGGAGGTACATTGAAGGTGTTCAAATCATCCAACAAGCTCTGTAACACCTTTGGAAGATTTTGGCTTCTTGCTCCAAGAGGTAAGTTCCCTCAAACTTGGAACTTTGTAAAATATGCATTGCTTTGATGTACTCTGAGTAGGAACATGTTTGTTAAGATGTATGTTTTGTGTTTGAACCATTTTTAAGTGTTATGCATGATTGTATAAAACTGTGGTATAGAAAATACAAATTTGAAGCTTTTTAGGTCATGCTATCTTGTTTTGAAATAGAGTCACTTTTAGAAAAAACCAATACCACCACTGTGATCCTTGTGAAATTTTAGGCAAGTTTGGTTTTTGGATCATCCATTTTCATTAAGAAATGAGTAAGTTAGAGAGGGTTTTGCATTAGGCTGAAAACCTGATCTTTCTTGGCAGCCATGGTCATGGAGCCCTTGTTGTCTGGCCTCAGGTCACTTTCCTGTACTTATTTTAATGGGGGGAGGTGATATAATGGATGTATCACCACCCCAGTGGTTAAATCTGCACGCCCTATGCACCTTGAACAATTAGAACTGGGGTTCGAATCCCCCTTGCCCCAGTTCTTTTCATTTTTTCTGGATTTCAAGTGGTTTTCATATATATTATTGTGCTTCCATGTTACTTTCACAATGCGCGTGCAGTTGAGTTGGCTAGTGTTTTAGGTTGTATGTGTAGCTCGGTTTTTGTGACGCGACCACCACCGCATTTAGTACTACTTTCTGATTTCTATATTATTCCTATGAAGCTTAAAAGGAAGGGGGAGATATCTCAAACTAACCCTGCGTACAAATGTTTTCCTTAACAAATGTGAAGAGATCAGGGATCAGGGGTTAGTTATACAAAGGGAAGTTGTTAACACCTAGAGTATGTATAGTAATCTATAGGAACCTTTATTTGCATGTGTTTTTACTGTTGAATTGCTTGGTTACTTAAATCCATTTACTGTTGATTGGGGAAAGTTTCTCCTTTGTGAAGGCTGAGGAAATGTTTTTGTTGTTTTTGGGTTTTCTATTGTTTTTGAGAAGGTACTGGGCCTAAGGTTTTTGAT
Organism: Lathyrus tuberosus; assembly: GCA_022829125.1. Lineage (NCBI taxonomy): Eukaryota > Viridiplantae > Streptophyta > Magnoliopsida > Fabales > Fabaceae > Lathyrus > Lathyrus tuberosus. Next base: position 5,771,283 of record JALAZF010000390.1, read on the forward strand.
TAGTGCACGTTCTAAGATTTCACAATCTTATGCCTACGTATTCCCGTAAAAAGACTTACGGAAATCAGAGCATTCATAGTTCCTCCTATTCTATGGGAGGAGGAAAATTTGGTGTCTTGTTCAAAGCCCAAGATTGAAGCTAAAAGAGTATTTGTGTCTTGTTTAAAGCCCAAGATTGAAGCTAAATGAGTATTTGTGTCTTGTTTAAAGCCCAAGATTGAAGCTAAAGGAGTATTTGTGTCTTGTTTTAAGCCCAAGATTGAAGCTAAAGGATTGACTGAGAAAGAATTTGTCATCTCTAAAGGGAGATATCTCACCTATCCATCATAAACATTGAGGAATTGATTATAAGGGAAGTTTCTTTAACTTGGATATGTGGAATCCAGCAATGTCACATCTTCCCTTATAAGTCTTTACATGCTAAGAGAGGGACATTGACTTGGATGTGTAGAATCCAGAGGTTTACCACTTACATCACTTAGATGAAAGAGAAATTTTAGCCATGATAAAGGAAGGACTCCAGCTTGGATTTTGAATCAACAAGTGTTCCATTTAATCGTTTGTTTTGAAATGTGATGTATAGAGGAAATATCCTCCTATAGAGAGGACTCATGGTCTCATATGTGGGGATGTTGAATTTTGTGCCTTGATCAAAGCCCAAGGTTGAAGATGAAAAAGTTGAAAACTAACTCAACTGGGGGAGCATTATATATGTCTTGTACAAAGCCCAAGATTGAGGCTGACTAGTAAAATCATTATATGAAGATTAAGAGGAGACTGAGGAAATTTAAGTGGAGACTGACTCTTGCTGACGAAATTTAATTCCAAGAGGAGGTCTAAACTGTTTTGAGGAATAAAAAGAGAAATTAACTCTTGCTGGGGATTAGAGAAGAGTTGAATTATTAGATGCCATAAGGCTTTGATTCTTTTGGGGATTTGTTGATGGTAACATGGTCCTGGATGGGGATTTTAAAGATGAAAGCCAAACTTTGTTGAGGATCAGAAAAGGCTTAAAGGATGAGTTTGAATACCTTAGAGGTTTTGACTCTCTTGGGGACTAGTGTACTGTTAAAGATGACTAGGGTCTATCCTATGCTTTTAGGAAGCCTGAGGGTCCTTGTATGAAGCCCAAGAGGAGGCTAGGGATGCTTCTAGGAAGCCTGTGGGTCCTTGTATGAAGCCCAAGAGCAGGCTAACTGTTGATACTTTCCAAGTCTAGGAAGAGTTCAAGAAAGGTTTCACCGGGAAATAATCCTTTCTTTGTTGAACTGTCCCACGGTTAAAGGGGTTAAAGAAGAGGTTTCACTGGGAAATAATCCTCTCTTTACTGAACTATTTCAAGGGTTGATCAAATTGAACAAAGCTCAATAGGATGCTATCTTCTGGGGAGATTCTTTGTATGATGCCCAAGAGGAGGCAATGATGCTTGTATAAAGCCCAAGAGAAGGTCAGGGAACTAGTTGTTTGAACTAATTTGTGATTGAAAGGATCCTATTGTTTGAACTAGTCTAAATTGAGGATATTTAAATGCTAAAGAAACTCAACAAGATATGTACAAGTATATATATAGACATGTGAACAAGCATATAAACAAGTATGAATTGAATTGATAAAGGTGGTGGGTCTTATTCTCTGGATAGAGGCCCAAGTGTATTGTGATTGATCAAATGTTTTCTTCAAGATTAGTGTTTTTGAAGAAATTGAAGAAAGTTTTGAAATGATTTTGACTTGATCTCAAGCAAGAGAAAAGAAAAGGCGTTGGGTTTTACACTCTAGATAAAGGCCCATGAGTGTTGAAATGAAGTTTGAAAGATTGAATCAAAACAAAACCCTAATTTCATTTTTTAAAGGTATTTTTCAAAGAAATTCAATAAAAAAAATATAAAATATCAAATAAAATCATTAATCATGTTATAAACAATGATTAAGGTTTTTGAAAAAGGTATTTTATTCACATTAATATTTAAAATCATTTTGGTTTAAGAAAAATCAAGCAAGAAATCATTTTTAAAACATTTAAAAACAATTTAAAATAATATTTTTAATATATTAAAAAATATATCAAAATAAAAATTATTTTTGTGATTTTTTGGGTGAATAAAATATTTAATTATGTGAGTGATTTTTGTGCAAAAATTCATTTTTAAATAATTAAAATTGAATTATAAAAATAATTATTTAAAATAATATGAAAATATAAAAAATAATGAAAATATGAAGAAAAAAAGAGGGAAGGATCAAAAATGGGATGAGTGGGTGTTGAACCCACGCTCTAGCACACAAACACACGCTGCAACCACTGGGGTGGTGATACATCAGTGTATCAAACCACCCCCATAAATACATAAGGGTGACTGGGTTCTAGGCCTGGCCAAAGGCGCCATGGCCATGGCTGACCAGGTTTTGGTGGTTTTGCAAGAAGGCCGTAACTTCTTCATTTCTACATCAAAATGGATGAAATAAAGATGGATCCTACCTAGAATTTCATGAGGAATCTAATGGTGGTCTTAGAATTTTCTAAAAGTTCCTACATTTTAAAACACGATAGTGGTTTCAAAATAGGTCATAATTTGCAAGTTCTATGCTACAACTTTATACAATCAATAATAGCATAAAAAAATAGTTCAATCACAACAAACATGATATGTATGACATGTTCATGATCAATGTACATCAAAGCAATACATATTTCACAAAGTTCAAGTTCTTATGCACTTACCTCTTGAAGCTCCACTTGCTAACCTTTAAGATACTTGTGACAGAAGCAAACCAATGCCTTGGACACTTCTAATAGACCCCTTAGAAGCTTTTAAGATGATCTAAATCCAAAGAAAACATTTGGAACAAAATCTAGCTCTTTCTTGCAAAATTGGTAAAAGTGACCAAAATGGCAAATCCTCCAAATGATGTTACAGTTGAGAAACTATAATTGGAACACCATAAGGATATATATTAGAGTGTGTTTGAAGTGTTGTTTGGCTTTGAAAGGGACTGAATCAAGACAAGGCTTGAAAAATGCAGAAAAGTCAAAATATGAGGTTTTGATGGTTGACTTTCTGATTTTGGTGATTTGAGATGAAGGTGAGGGTTTGGACACCTCCAATGGATGATTTGTGATGTGTTAGGATGATTGGTTGAGTGGGCTAGGCTTTGGTTTTGAGAATTTCAGGTTTGCTCTTTGAAACTTCAAATTTGAAGTAAGAGAGGGAGAATGAGAAAACAAGTCTTTGGTGTTGTTTTGGTGTGATTCAAATGATCAGAAATGACTACTATTTATAGGAGAGCAAGTTTGTTTTGGGAGGAATAGTGTTGGATGAGGGATCACTTTATTATCCAATGGATTTTGTCATGTAGCCCTTTCTTAAATGCCAAGGTACCAAAGTCTCCTCTTATCTTGACTTTAATCAAATTTGCAGGTTTGAACACTCATGTTTCTTGACTCATCTTGACTGGTTTGTGACTGATTCATGCCACATCTATGCATCACATAAATGCCAAATGCCAAAATTGAAATTCAAGGCATTTGTAATGATGAATTTGCACATGCTAAGTTGAATTCTTGACTCAATGGTCCAAACTTGAAAACATCAAGTGATTCATCAAGATTTTTTCTGATCTTGGAAGAAGACAAAGCTTGTAAGATGACAAAATTGAAGATGAAAATCGTGTGGCACAAGTAATGCACAAAATCTGTCTTGAAAATCAGTTTGAGCAAGGCATGTTGTGAGGTTCATAACTCCTTGCTCAAGTTGAATTAATGGGAGTTCTTGTACTATTTGGAAAGCTTGTATATCATACTTCAACTTTGATGTTTACATTTGGTATTGATTCCTCTTGGATCATAATGAAAAATACCTCCAAAGTTAGGCAAAACATGAGACAGATTCTGCCTAAAAAATTCTAAGTGTCAAAGTTCAAAATCTCATAAAACCCTAACTTTAATGCGTCATATCTCAAAATCTATGCATTTTTTGGGGGTACTTGTGGTTTTCAATCTTATTGTATGTAAGAAGATATATCATTTGATCTTTGGATGAGAAAAAATGGTTGATTGGATTACAAGTTATGGTCTTGCAAAATTGGGTAAAAACCATTGTTTTCCATAACTTAGTGAAATTTTAAGTTTCTCAAGGTTGCCCTTTTTGCAAGTAACCTCATTTTTCTTGAATTTTATTGATTGGTCATGATCCAAATCACAAGTTAACATTGTTCTTGACTTAAAGAGGCCATGCTTTCCAAAAAAATACCAAAAGTCAAACTTGGTTTTGATCATAGTTGACTTTTTATCTTAGATGAAACTTGAACTTTGTGATCCTTTATAAAATCAAGTCCTTGGGCTAAATTGAACCTAATATATGGATTCCAAAGGTGTTTTTGAGTGTCTTGAATCAATTCCCAAGGTTTGAGATCATGCTTTGCTCAAAAGTCAAATGTATGGTTGACTTTTTCTCAAAAACCCTAGTTTGTGGTCCAGATGAATTTGAATCCTTATATTGCTTATGAACTAAGTTCTTTGAATCAATTCAGTCTTGTGAATGGGTTAATAAGATGTATTTGAGGTCCTTAAAGCATATCTTGAAGTTTTAGATCATTCCTTGCTTCAAAAGTCAACTTAGGGACTGAATTATGTCAAAACCCTAATTCCTGATTTTGGATGGATGCATCCCCTGAGGCTATTTTGAACTTATGAACGGACTCATGAGGTTCTTTTGAGCTTTTTGAATCATATTTTGAAGTATTGGCTAATTCACAGATGAATATTTCTCTCTGGAGGCCTTGGTCGACCAAAACCCTAATTTGGTGACACTAATGATTTAAGGCTTAATCAACTTGAAATGTTGCATTCTTGTGCTTGATTCTTGGTGTGGGAGACCTCTTGATCCTTCATGGATGTTTGAGAGGCTTGACAAGTTGAAGATCATGTCAATTCTTGATTGATCATTTGTCTGAATGCTCTGAGAGGGCTCAAAAACCCTAATCCTTGGTTAGAGTGAAACTCACCAATCTTTGAGAGGATTGATGATGTATGAAAGTACATCCATACTATGGTGATGATTTGCACAATGATGTGAAGTCTTATGGTCAAAATTTAGGGTATGACAGATGCCCCTATTTAATCTTCTTGGACGTGAAGGTGTGAATGACGAAGATATTCAGATGTTTATGGTAAAAGAGGATTAAATATCAGAATACCTAAAATTTTGATTGTGGATGTGAATGGTGGCTAATCTGCTCATCCATCTTCTTTTACTAAGTTACTTTACTTAGATAAGGGTAAAACTTGCCCTTGATCCTGGTTTTCAACCACGGAACTGGTCTCACTTTCTTTTTTGAAATAAACTTCCCCTCGATCCTAGTCTTCAGCCACGGAACTGGTCTCAGTTTCCTTTGAAGTAAACCTCCCCTTGATCTTGGTCTTCAGCCACGGAACTGGTCTGATTTTCCTTCTTGTTGAGTCCTTCTCTTGACAAGGAATGTTATTTGGCGATGTAATTTGATTTTGAGGTGCTGATGACTTTCTTGAAAGTAGGACAAATTTCTCGGGGAGAGACTGTCATTTGTCGACTTTATTTGGGAATCTATGGGGGCAAACAGACTTCTTTGTTTTCCAATTGGTAGAGATTTCTTGGAGGATGTGATGTCCATGTTGCCAAGAGTCTTTTGTCAATAAGCTTCCGCGGGGGATTTTCTTTAATCTGGGAAAGCAAAATATCATCTTCAATGGCGAAGAGTGAAGTTCCAAAGGTGTAAAACCGATTGTCTTTTTATGTTTCAGAGGTTCAAGTTATCAAAGTGGTCGAGGGCCGATTTTAATCCAAGAACAAACTAGAGAGAGATTGTTTAGACGATACATTTCCTGATGAGGAAAGAACTTAAACCAGGATTATATCCTATCCGAGTGTGGAAAGGAAAACTGACAACTCTAATAGAGAGAGAACATTTATCACTTGGGGATAAACGGGACCAACGTGATTAAAATATGAGATGCAAAATCAATATGAATATAAATTAATTATGCATGATGTATGAAATGCTTATGTTGACAAAACAGACACGACATACGGGCTGACGATGAGTACAACTGGATACTCGGCCACTCTGGGGGGATAAAAAGTATCGTTGATCTGTTGAAGGAACAAATTCCTGCTGCTGATCTTTTCATATTCTTGGTATTAATAAAATGCAGCTCTTGGGGAGTGATAGGTGGGATACTCCATCTTATCAATCTGAGGTAATTGATCCTCCACTCGGGATATGCTGATCACAAGGAATATTTTTATTCTTCATTTTGAAGTTTGATTGCTTTCGGAGAAGTTGTCGATGTTCCTTTCGTTTTCATTAATCAAAAGGAAACTGCCAACTTTATTTTAAAAGTAGAAGTAAATTTGAAATTTATGTTTTTGAAAACAAAAGTAAATTTATTATTTTTTTGTTTCAAGGATGTTGATCATATTAAAACGTCACTTTGCAAAGCAGAATAAATGAGAATTGTAAACAAAGGGCACAAGGGCTCAAATTTTTATTGATAGAATGGTAATCAGCCTAATGCGTGATTCCATGGAGCATTACAAAGTTTAGAAAATGGTAATTTAAAGAGAAAGGGGTTACATTGAAACATAACGACCACTATCTTTCCACCAACTTTGAATTCTGAGTATCTTGAGATTCTGCTAAAGGTGACTTCTGATTGAGGATTTCTTGACAGATGACGTCACTTCTGATGATTCAATCTTAGTCGGATGCAGTTACTTACCATAAATCCCTAACTTTTGCCTATATTTCCCCCTTATTTATGTTTTCAATCTATCGGGATAGTTATTTTCTGTTTATGTCTCTAATTTTTGTCTGGACCGCCCTTTCGGGTTTTTAGTCCAACGAGACTTTTTTTTTTAATATTTAGGCAAAGTATTTCTTGACTACATCAACATTTGTGGGGTAGGTAAACTCTTCTCCATCCATGGTTGCGAGTATCAAGGCACCGCCTGAAAAGGCTTTCTTAATAACATAGGGGCCATCGTAGTTTGGAGTTTATTTGCCCTTAAAATCAGTGAGAAATGATTGGATCTTTTTGAGCACGAGGTCACCTTTTCTGAATACTCGAGGTCGGACCTTCTTGTAAAAAGCTTTCTTGTCGGTCCTTTTTATCATTCTTTGTTGATATAACTGACCATGGCATAAAGCTTTCATTCTTTTTTCTTCAATTAGGTTCAGTTCATTGTATCGGCTTTGACACCATTCAGCTTCTGTTAGCTTGGCTTCCATCAAGATTCTTATTGATGGTATCTCTACTTCTATGGGGAGCATTGCTTCCATGTCTTATACCAGAGAGAAATGGGTTGCCTCTGTTGAAGTGCGGACGGAAGTGCGATAACCGTGAAGAGTAAATGGTAGCATATCATGCCAATCCTTGTAGGTTACAATCATCTTTTGAATGATCTTCTTGATATTTTTGTTAGCTGCTTCTACCGCTACATTCATCTTAGGCCGCTAGGGAGATGAGTTATGGTGTTCAATTTTGAACCCAGCACATAATTCTTTCATCATCTTGTTGTTCATGTTCGATCCATTATCAGTAATGATCTGGCTTGGAACACCATAACCACAAATGAGATTTTTTTTATAAATCGGACAACTACTTGTCTGATCACATTGGTGTATGATACTACTTCGACCCATTTGGTGAAGTAATTAATGGCTACCAGGATGAAACGATTTCCATTTGAAGCTTTGGGTTCAATCATGCCAATCATGTCGATTCCCCATATGGAAAAAGGCCATGGAGAAGAAAGAACTTTGAGATGCGTTGGCGGTACATGAATTTTGTCAGTGTATATCTGACACTTGTGACACTTCCTTATGTACTTGTAACAATCAGATTCCATTGTTAGCCAATAATATCCTGCTCTTAGAATTTTTCTTGCCATTGTATGCCCATTGGCATGAGTGCCAAAGGAGCCTTCATGAATCTCTTTCATTAGCATGTTTGCTTCGTGTCTATCCACGCATCTGAGCAAAACCATGTCGAAGTTTCTTTTGTAGAGCACATCATTATTCAGGAAGAAGTTGTCAGCTAGTCTTCTGAGAGTCTTCCTATCTTTTCTTGATGCCCCAGGTGAGTATTCCTGTCTTTGAAGGTGTAGCGTGCGATTTTTGTCGGTGACGCAACCACTTTATCTCCATGGGTTCTTCCTCACCGTAACGGTAGGGAAGGGGTGCTACTTTCTGATTTCTTATTTATCCCGTGAAGCTAGAAGGGAAAGGGAAGATTTTTAAAACTAACCTTGCACGCGGATGTTTAACGGAACAAATGCTAAAGAGAGATTCGGGGAGTTCGGGGTCAGGTTATACAATGAGGAGTTGTCAATTACCCATCTTATATGTGGTTATCCACAGGTTGTTAGCAATAGGTTCTGCTTTTATACTTGATGGTGTTTATCTGTTGATGGGTTGTGGAAGTTTCTTCTTTGGGAGATATGAGAGAGAGAGTTTTTGATGATTTTGGTGAGGTACTGGACCTCAGTTTTGATTGATATGAAGGTACTTGACCTAAAGTTTTTGATTGGTATGCTCTCTAAGATTTCGCAATCTTATGCCTACGTATTCCCGTTTAAAGAAACATGGAAATCAGAGCAATCGTAGTTCCTCATATTCTATGGGTGGAAAAAAAAAGATGTTTTGGTGTCTTGTTCAAAGCCCAAGATTGAAGCTAAAAGGTTGAGTATGTGTGTCTTGTTCAAAGCCCAAGATTAAAGCTAAAAGTTTTACTGAGAGAGAATTTGTCATCTCTAAAGGGAGGTAACTCGTCTGTTTATCACATTTGTTGGGTGACTGATTATAAAGAAGAATTAATTTAACTGGGATATGAGAATCCAGCAATGCCATAATTTCCTTTATAGGGGTGTTGTCCTGAAGGAGGAAACTTTAACTCAGTGTTGAGCAATGCCATTTTTCCTTAGGAATCTTTCATGCTAAGAGAGGGACAGTGGCGTGGATGTAAATTATCCAGAGGCTTACCGCTTACAGCAATTAGATGAGAGAGGAAGTTTAACAAGATAAAAGATGGACTACAGCTTGGATGTTTGAATCAACAAGTGTGCCACTTACAGCAGTTATCTGGGATTAGGGTTTGTTTGTTTTCTGTTTTGATGTAATGATATACAGAGAAGTGTCTTCCTGCAGAGAGTTTTTTATTTCCTCTGAGGGGATGGTGGTTTTTGTATGTGCCTTGATCAAAGCCCAAGGTTGAAGCTAAGAGATTGATTGACTCAACTAGGGAAGTCCTTATACAAAGCCTAATAGGAGGCTAGAAAAGACTGACTCAACAAGAGAGTGTTTATCTATCTTGTACAAAGCCCAAGATTGAGGCTAAAAGAGATTTGACTCTTTTGGGGATATCATTATACAACGCCTAAGAGGAGGCTAAAAGTTGACTTTTCTGGGGAAATATTTTATATGTTTTGTACAAAGCCCAAGATTGAGGCTAAAAGGGGAAACTGACTCTACTGGTGAGCGGTTTTATCTGTCTTGTACAAAGCCCAAGATTGTGGCTGAAAAGAGTTTGACTCTGCGGGAGAGATTTAAATATGTCTTGTACAAAGCCCAAGATTGAGGCTGAAGGATATTTATGGGTGTCTTTTACAAAGCCCAAGATTGAGCCTGAAGGGAGGATCAAGTCCTGTTTAGGGATATTAATTCTCAAAGTCTAAAAGAAGGCTGAGAGGAATTGACTCAGCTGGGGAAGATATTTATCCGGAGCTTAAGAGAAGGTTATGAAAATTTTGACTTTGTTGGAGAAAGTCTATATATGTCTTGTACAAAGCCCAAGATTGAGGCTAAAAAAGGAATGACTCAATAAGAGAGTGTGTTATATTTTGTACTATTGACTCAACAAGAGAGAGTGGAAAGGTGGTTGACTTAACAAGAGAGTACTTTGTTTGTCTTGTACAAAGCTCAAGATTGAGGTTGAACGAGCTGGAGAAATCATTATACAAAGCCTAAGAGGAGGCTAAATTCTGCTAGGGGAAATCATTATACAAAGCCTAAGAGGAGGCTGAAAATATTGACTCAACAAGAGAGTGCTTTTATCTGTCTTCTACAAAGCCCAAGATTGAGGCTAAAAAAGGGTTGACTCAACAAGAGAGTGCTTTTTGAAGCTAGATCTACTGAGGAAATTAATTATACAAAGCCTAAGAGGAGGCTGGCTTCTGCTGAGGATTGTTGAAATCGAGAGGTAGGTCCAAAGCGAGGAATCAACTCTTGCTGAGGGTTCCAGAAGAGTTGAGGTATCAGATGCCTTGAGGTTCTGATGATAAGCTGACCCTAGCTGGGGAAACTTAGGATGAAAGACTGAGTTTTAGATCCTATGAGGATATCAACTCTACTGGAGATTGTTTGAATGGCCAGGGTTTTTCCTATGTTTGTAGGGAGCTTGAGAATGTATTTGAGATCCCAGAGGAGATTAGACTATCCAAGTCTACTGGTATGAAAGGGTTTATCTTTGTATAAAGCCCAAGAGGAGGATGACTCTTTTAAGGGATGAGTATCAACCCTAAAATTGGTCTGAGGTTTTGACTCTTTTAGAAAGACAGCTCTAACGAAGGATGACTAAGTTCTGTCTTATACCTTTAAGAGGTCTTCAAGGTCCTTGTATTAAGCCCAAGAGAAGGCATGAGAACTTCTAAGAAGCCGGAGGGTCCTTGTATAAAGCCCAAGAGGAGGTGGGGATGCTTTTAGGAAGCTTGTGGGCCCAAACTTAAGAAAAGTTTCACCGAGAATAATCTTTTCTTTAGTGAACAGTTCTACGGTTTGAAGAAATTCAAGAGAGGTTTCACCGAGAATTAATCCTCTCTAGGGGAAATGAACTTCTTTGACAATTTCTAATAGTGACAGTCTGAGAAAAGTTTCACCGGGAATAATGCCTTTCTCTTTGTTCCATATTGTTTAAGCCTAAGAGAATGCAAGACTGTACCTGGAATTCCTATGGGGAACTAGTTTTGACTGTGTTGAAAGAGTGACCAATGGCTCTATCTAGTTCTAGACCTAATTGCCGGGGAAAACTCTAAGCAGATATACAAGTATATATATAGTTGATATATGACAAGTATTTAAAAGGATGTGAAAGAATGACTTACAGGTGAGCAAGCTTCCAGCAATACAGTAATCGTACCGTTGTTTTTGAAAAGAATATTGGGGCTTATACTCAAGGAGAGGCCCAGATAAGAAACTGTAATCGTACCGTTGTTTTGAAAACTGTACCGAGGCTTATATAATGACTGAGGCCCACAACGGTGATATTTACAAAGAGGGTTGGGTCTTACAACTCAAGGAGAGGCCCAAGGTTTTGAAAAAAAGAAAAGAAATGGGACTTACAACACAAGGGTAGGCCCAGATGATTTTTAAAAGGCGACGATCACGCCGTGGTTTTAGAAATCGCAGTGGGACTTATACAATGAATGAGGCTCAAATTAGTTTGGTTTTCAAAAGGGGTTGGGTCTTACACTCTATTAGAGGCCCATAGTGGTTTGAAAAGATTTGTTAGGGTGATAATGATCAAAACCCTAATTTTTGGTTTTAAAATGTATTTTAATTGAATACAATTCAATTAAAATGACCAAAATTATCAAACATGTGTGGAAAACAAGTTGTTATTTTGGATTAATGTTTGGAAAATCAAATTTTATTTATGGAATGATTTGAAAATCATTTGAAGTTGAAAAATCAAGAGAAAGAAATGTTTTAAATGTTAAAAAAACAAATAAAACATAATTCTTTACAAAAATATCAAATATATGAAATAAATAATATTTTTGTGAAATTTTCATCGAATAAAATATTTTAATATTTTAGGGAATTTTCAGAAAAAGAACCAATCAAAAATAATTAAAATTGAGAGAGAAATTAATTTTGGAATGAATTAACAAGATAGTGAAAAAAATGTCAAGAAAACAAGTGGTAAAAAATTAGAAATGGTCCCCTCAAGGTTTGAACTCACGCCCTTGGGGTGGAGAGTGTAAAATTTTGCCATCAGAGGCTTGTGCGTGGGCTGAAGGATGATGGCAAGTGTGTTTAATATGTGATAAATCCTTTTGAAAATGTTTAAAAAATAAAACCAAAAGGTCTGGGGCGAGGGGCATTCGAGCCCCAGACCTCTCGCTCGCTCATACACACACATACTAGTGTTTCCACTAGGGCACAATGCCAATTCAGTTATAATATGGCAACTGAATAATATATAGAAGGTTTGGGTTTGAAAACCTGAAGAATGGCGCCATGGCCATCTTCTTCCTTGGGCAAGATACGTGAAGCCTCCTATCACACTCGTTTCTCAACCATTTCACATGATCTAAATATGAAAATCGTGCGTTTTTAGATAAGGAATACAGTGGCAATACTCAATTTTGTTGAAATTAATTGAATCAGAACATAACATGTTAAAACTTGATGAACCCTAAAAAATGCAAGAACTTAACGAAATCCTATACACGAACTATCAATAGCAATTGATTAAGGGTAAATGATCTACAAACATTCAGAAACCCAATGGTAATTGGAAAATATGTTTATGATGCATGATTCATTGAGTTTGGCAGTTTGAGGCTTACCTCTGCAAGTGAGAATCGAATTCTGGTTTGGAGGTGTTACAGATGAGTTCCAATGATTTGGACAGCTTCCTTGTACCTCAAGGGATGTGTTTGAATGCTCAGGTTGATTTGAAAACCTCTGGATTGGCCAACTTGATCCAACCTACAGCTACTTTGTAACTTTGAGCAATTGAGGTGTGAGTTGTTGATTCTGATGTTACAGCTTGAATGTAATGGTTTAGATCACTCCTATATGTTGTATATGAGGTGTGTGAACCATTGGTTTGCATTGCATTGGACTCCAACTCAAAACTCGATAGTGCCTTCTCAAAAAAAATGAAATTTGGTGTGTAAGATAGAAAGGAGAGAAAGCAATGTGGTGAGTTGCTTTGGTGTAATCTGAATGAAGCAAGGTGACCTCTAATTATAGGTGATCAAGCTTTGTCTTGGAGGAATAGTGTTGCACAAATGGATAAGAGCTCATTAAATGCATTTTGGCAAGGTGTGCTTACTTCTCATGCAAGGCAAACTAGCTTCTCCCAAGAGCAGGGCTATGTATTGACCAAATCCACATTCTTCAGATGTTTTAATTGTTTTTTAAGTGAGAATCTTGACTAAGGAGAGTAGCTTTATTGAAAGTGCACTATTGCACATAAATGCCTTTGAATTCAAGGCAAAATGTGACAAAAGCCATTACTTCAAGTTGGAATTTCTCTTGGCTTCTTAACTCAGCTTTGTAGGTTGGATCAGATGGATCATGATCATATTGAATGAATATGGCATAATGATCATTGGCTTTGACTCAGAAATCGTGGCAAGCAAGAAAACATGCAAACTGGTTTTTCAAAACTGTTGCAGCAGAATGTCTTTGAGCTGCCATATCTCTTGGTTTCCATGGAGTTTTTCCATTTGATGGACTCTTTGAATTACTAGCAATATGCACAATAACTTTGATGTTTACACCTTGAATTGATTCATCTTGCAATTGTGTGAGAAAGTGCTCCAAGTTTTGGTGTTTCACTTGAAATCTGTCTTAGACATAATTTTGTCTAAGTGTTGGAAAAAGGTGAATTTTCATGTTTTTAGCCACTTTGATCACTCCATAACTAAAAATCCATGAAGAATTGGAGTCTGAGGTAGTTAAAGCTTTTGTAGAGTGTAGCAAGACCTACAAATGCAGCTTTGGATCACCCAAAATGGTTGTTTGGATCTCAAGTTATGATCCTTGGAAGTTGGTACCAAAATCACTTTTGTTCCATAACTTAGAAAAAATTTGGTTTCTTATGATTGCCCCTTTTGCAAGAAACCTCACTTTTCTTGATTTTTCTTAATGAATGATGATCAATACCATACATTAACAATATTTTTGACTTAGGGGAACCATATTTGTGAAAATTTCCAAAAAGTCAAACTTGATTTTGTGCACAGTTGACTTTTTTATCGGATGAAATCCAAACTGTGCGATCCTTGGTGAAATCAAGTCCTTGACATAAATCAAACCTAATGGATGGATTCCATAGGTGTTATAGGGTGTATTGAATCATGTCCCAAGGTTTGGGAGCATGTCTTGGTCAAAAGTCAAAGATACAATTGACTTTTTCCTCAAAACCCTAATTATGGTCCTGGTGAAATTGAAACTTGTGAATCAAGCTTCTTGCATGAATCCATTGTTGCAAATGGATCAATGTGGTGTACTTAAGGCCCTCAAATCATGTCTTGAGGTCTTGTCTCATATCTTGCCTCAAAAGTCAACTTAGGGGTGAATTAGGTCAAGAAACCCTAATTCCTGATTTTTGATGAATGCATCCCCTAAGGCAAATTTAACTTGATGATTGGGTCAATGAGGTCCCTTGGAGTATCTTGGGTTATGCTTTGAGCATTGGCTCATGCCCAGAGGACAAATTCCATCTGGAGGCCTTGGTCGACCAAAACCCTGATTTGGTGACACTAGCGATCTTGAGGCTTGATCCACTTGGAATGTTGCAACCTTGTGCTTGATCCTTGATGCGGGAGTCCTCTTGATCCTTTATAGGTGTTTTAAGAGGTTAGACAAGTTGAAGATCATGTCATTCCTTGATTGATCCTTTGTCTAAGTGCTCTGAGAGGGCTTAAAACCCTAATTATTGATTGTGGTGAATGCTCAATCATCTTTGAGGAGATTAATGAGCCATGAAAGTACATCCATATTGTGATGATGATTTGCACAATGATGGGAAAGCTTGGTGGCCAAAATTTGGGGTATGACAGATGCCCCTATTTAATTTTCTTGGACCCGAAGTTGTGAATGGCGAAGGTATTCGGGCATTCGGGGTGCAAGAGGATTAAATATCGGAATACTCAAAATTTTGACGGTGGTTATGAATGGCAGTTCGCTCATCCATTTTCTTTTTGCTAAGCAATTATACTTAGAAAAGGGTATAACTTCCCCTCGATCTTGGTCTTCAGCCACGGAACTGGTCTCAGTTTCTGAAATAAACTTCCCCTCGATCTTGGTCTTTACCCAAGGAACTGGTCTCAGTTTTTTTTGAAATAAACTTCCCCTCGATCCTGGTCTTTAGCCACAGAACTGGTCTCAGTTTCTTTTGTCAATAAACTTCCCCTCGATCCTGGTCTTCAGCCATGGAACTGGTTTCAGTTTCTTGTGGCAAGTTCCTTTCTTGACAAGGGATGCTAATTGTAGCGGTTTTCGTCAAACTTCTCGCCAAGTTTTACTAGGGAGACACTATTTGATGGAAAATTTGATGTCGGACTTGCTGGGGAAACCCATTCGTCTGAGCTGTAGAGGTGTGCAAACTTCTCTGTTGGAGATGCCATTTGTTGACTCTACTGGGGAAAAACGAGTCTCTTGAGAGACTGCGTTTCTGTTTGGGGGTACTACATCATACTTTTCTTTGAAACCTTCTTCGGAGAAATGCCATGTGATGTAATCCAATTTGGAGGTGCTGATGACCTTGTTGACAGCAAACCTTTTGGAGAGAAACTACTGTATTACTGAGAGTCTTCAGTTGAGAGGCTTTCTCTGGGAATTTTCCTTAATCCGGGAAACCAAAAATATCTTCTTCAATGGTGAAGAGTGACGTTTGTTGAATGTCTTCTTGTCTTTCAGAGGATCAAGTTATCAAAGTGGTCGAGGACCGGCTCCAATCCAGAAATAAACTGGGGAGAAACTGCTCAGACGTCGCACTTCCTAAAGAGGAAAGAACTGACAACTCGATTGGTAAAAGGATTTTATCAATTGGGAACAAGACCGACAAGAGTGATAGTAATGCAATATGAATATGAATGTGAATCAATTATGCATGATGTATGTATGTTTATGCTGACAAAACAGACGCAACATACAGACTAATGGATGAACATGAATGGATACTCGGCCACTGCGGGGGATGAAAAGTACCATCGGTCCAAGATAGAAATTATGCCTTGCTTAGGAGAGGCAGTCCCTGTGGGGACAAGAAAATCATTGATCGGTCTTAAGAGGTAAGAACTCTGCTGGGGATATCAGATGGGAAAATCTCATCTAAAATAATTGATCCTTCATTCAGGTGCACTGGTTTAGAAGGAGCACTTTGATTCTGCACTTTGAGGTTCAATCACCTTCGGAGAAGCGATCGATGTTATTTCAATGTTCACCAGTCAAAATAATTGTCGTCTTTATTTTAAAAGCAGAAAAATTTTTGACAAGTAAATTCATTTTTTTGTTTTATTTCAAGAATTGTTGATCATATTAAAAATGTCATTCTGTAAAGCTAAAACAAATGAGAATTGCAAATAAAAGCACTAGGGCTCAAATTTTTATTGATAGGATGGAAATCAGCCAAGCGCGTGACTCCATAGAGTATTTACAAAGTTTAGAAAATGGTAATTTAAGGGAAAAGGGCTACATTGAAAATATAACGACCGTTATCCTTCCACCAACTTTGAATTCTGGATATCCTTAGCTTCTATCGAAGATGACCTTGACTGGAGTTTTCCTGATGGATGGCATTACTGTTGGGGAATTTACCCGTGTTGGATGTAGTTACTTGCCATGAATCCCTAATTTTTGCTTGGATTGTACTTTGAGATTTCCAATCCACCACGATGATTTTCGCTCATGTCTCTAATTTTTGCCTGGACTGCCCTTTCGGGTTTTCAATCCACCGAGACGTTTTTTTTAGGCAAAGTATTTCTTGACTACATCAACATTCGTGGGATAGGAAAATTCCTCTCCATCCAAGGATGCGAGTCTCAAGGCGCCGCCTGAGAAGGCTTTCTTAACAACATAGGGGCCATCATAGTTCGGAGTCCATTTCCCCTAGAATCAGTGAGAAATGAATGTATCTTTTTGAGCACGAGGTCTCCTTTCCTGAAGACACGGGGTCGGACCTTTTTGTCGAAGGTTTTCTTCATTCTTTGCTGATACAAATGACCATGGCATAGAGCCGTTATTCGCTTTTCTTCAATCAGATTCAGTTCATCGTGTCGACTTTGACACCATTCAGCTTCTATTAGCTTAGCTTCCATCAATACCCGGATCGATGGGACCTCTACTTCGAGGGGGAAGACTGCCTCCATGCCATATACTAGAGAGAAAAGGGTTGCCCCTGTTGAAGTGCAGACAAACGTGCGATAACCATGAAGAGCAAAGGACAGCATCCCGTGCCAGTCTTTGTAGGTTACAACCATTTTTTGAACAATCTTCTTGATGTTCTTGTTAGCCGCTTCTTCCGCTCCGTTCATCTTAGGCCGGTAGAGGGATGAGTTATGGTGTTCGATCTTGAACTTAGCGCACAACTCTTTCATCATCTTATTTTTCAAGTTATATCCATTATCAGTAATGATCTGGCTTGGAACACCATAACGGCAGATGAGATTGTTTTTGATAAATTGGACCACCACTTGTCGGGTTACATTGGCGTATGATGCTGCTTCAACCCACTTGGTGAAGTACTCAATGGCTACCAGGATGAACCGATGTCCGTTCGAAGCCTTGGGTTCGATCATGCCAATCATGTCGATTCCCCATATAGAAAAAGGCCATGGGGAAGAAAGAACTTTGAGATGCGTTGACGGTACATGGATTTTGTCTACGTATATCTGACACTTGTGACATCTCCTCATGTAGCAGTCAGATTCCATTGTTAACCAATAGTACCCTACTCTTAGAATTTTTCTCGCCATTGTGTGTCCTTTGGCATGAGTGCCGAAGGTTCCTTTGTGAATTTCTTTTATTAGCATGTTTGCTTCTGGTCTGTCTACGCATCGGAGCAAGACCATGTAAAAGTTTCTTTTATAGAGTGTATCACCGCTCAGGAAGAAGTTTCCTGCTAGTCTCCTGAGAGTCTTTTTGTCTTTTTTGGATACCCCAGGTGGGCATTCTTGTTTCTAAAGGAAGCATTTGATATCATGATACCAAGGTTTTTCGTCTATGACTGCTTCGATCGTGAAGATATAAGTGGGCCGTTCTAGGCGCATTATGTCAATCTTAGGTACGTCGTTCCATTGACCTATACTAATCATGGAAGAGAGAGTGGCTAATGCATCAGCCATGTGATTTTCTTCACGAGGGATGTGATGAAACTCAATTCTGTTAAAGAATGGTAACAACCTTTTCGCGTAGTCTTTGTAAGGAATCAGTCATGGTTGGTATGTGTTCCAACCTCCTTTGATCTGATTAATAACCAGGGCTGAGTCCATACACATTCAAGTTTTTAATGCTTAAGTCAATTGCTTCTTCGAGACCCATGATACAAGCTTCGTATTTGGCCTCATTGTTCGTGCACTTGAATGTCAGTAGGGCGGTGAAAGGAATATGGGTACCCTGAGGTGTTATGATGATTGCCCCAATTCCATTTCTGTAATTATTGACAGCTCTGTCAAAGATTAATCCCCACTGGGAACCTGGTTCTGGCCCTTCACTGGATAGTGGTTCATCGCAATCTTTCATTTTCAAGTACATGACATCTTCGTCTGGGAAGTCAAATCCGATTGATTCCTGATTATCAATCGGTTGATGAACCAAATGATCAGCTAAAATACTTCCTTTGACGGCTTTCTGGGCATGGTACTCGATGTCGTATTCTGATAACAATATCTTCCAATGGGCGATCCTTCCTGTGAGAGCAGGCTTTTCAAAGACATACTTGATTGGATCCATTTCGGAGATTAACCAAGTAGTGTGACAAATCATGTACTGGCGAAGACGTTTGGCTGCCCAAGCCAAAGCACAGCAAGTTTTCTCGAGCATGGTATACCGAGCTTCACAGTCGATGAATTTCTTGCTCAAATAGTAGATGGCAGATTCTTTTCTTTTCGTTTCATTTTGTTGGCCAAGTACACAACCCATGGAGTCTTCCAAGACTGTTAAATAGATAATCAGTGGTCTTCCCTCCACTGGAGGTGATAGGATAGGTGGATTCAATAGATATTCTTTGATACTGTCGAAGGCGGTTTGGCAGTCTTCTGTCCATACGCAGTCCTGATTCTTTTTGAGTAATTTGAAGATTGGCGCGCATGTTACGGTCATGAGGAATATAAATTTGGAAATGTAATTCAGATGTCCCAGGAATCCTCTGACTTGTTTTTCAGTCCTTGGAGAAGGCATTTCTTGAATGGCCTTGACCTTGTCAGGATCAACCTCAATTCCCTTTTAGCTGACGATGAACCCTAACAGTTTTCCTGAACGAACACTAAATGTGCATTTTTTGGGATTCAAGCGGAGTTTGTACTTTCTCAGACGCTCAAATAGTTATGACAAATGGGTCATATGCTCCTTTTTTGTTTTAGATTTGGCAATCATATCATCGATATACACTTATATTTCTTTGTGCATCATGTCGTGAAACAGAGTTGTCATGGCCCTTTGATAGGTCGCCCCGACGTTCTTCAAACCGAACGACATTACCTTGTAACAAAAGGTGCCCCATGGGGTGATGAACGAAGTTTTCTCCATGTCTTCCGGCGCCATTTTGATTTGATTATAGCCCGAGAATCCATCCATGAAGGAGAAGACTTTGAACTTTGTTGTACTGTTTACCAGCATGTCTATGTGCGGTAGGGGGAAGTCGTCCTTTGGACTGGCTTTGTTCAGATCCCTGTAGTCTACACACATTCTGACCTTTCCGTCTTTTTTCGGGACTGGCACTATGTTGGCCAACCACTGAGGATATTCTGAAGTGGCGAGGAAACTCGTGTCAATCTGTTTCCGCACTTCCTCTTTGATTTTGATGGCCATGTCTGGATGAGTCCGTCTTAGTCTCTGTTTTACCGGCAGACATTCTGATTTCAACGGCAGATGATGTTCCACGATGCTGGTATCCAACCCTGGCATGTCCCGATAGGACCAAGTAAATACATCGGGAAACTCTTTGAGAAGTCTTATCAAACTTTCTTTGACAGTCGGACTGAGCAGTGCCCCAATCTTGTCTTCTTTTCTCTCTTCTTCTGAACCCATGTTGACTGTTTCCAACGGCTCTTTGTGAGGTTCAATGGACTTTTCCTCTTGTCTGAGCAATCAGGAGATCTCTTATGGAATTTCTTTGTCTTCTTCTTCTTCAGCCTCAAATACCGGGAATTCAAAGTTGGGAGAAGGCATTGGATTGTATGTTTCAATGGGGTTTAAAACAAGCAATCTGCATGACATGACGATTTATTTTTTAGAAGAGATAGAGAGAATGCAAGAGTGTGTGCAGTGTATCTTCTGAAAAATGCTCGTTTTTATTTTGAGTTGTGTTTAGGATTACCATTTTCTAAAAAAGCGAAAAGTGAAAACATCAATAAATGCAGAAATTACAAAATGACATTTATTTATGATTTTGTCGATTCTTGAAACTACAGCCCTATCAAACAAAACTCTGTCGCTTTGGGCGGAGCGAAGAGGGACATTTAGAGAAAGTGAGCCCTACAAAAACATCAGTTTCACCTGGGTGGGGTGAAAGGTTAAAACAAAGATGGTAATTACTTAGACTTATGGACGACTTTTGGGACATCGACAGCAACCCATTGGCGGCAAACTCCTCGGTGAATCAGAAAGTCTGGTATCTTCTGAATGTCCTGAGTAATGATCCCACGACGTGATGGGGACGCAGGTATTCTTTTCAATGATGCTCAGCTGATATGCATCGTTGGGCTTACTCTTTTTCCCCCGAGTCTTCTGGGTACGGATGCCAGATAGGCAAGTCATCCATTGGGTCATAATAGTCATAGTCGAAGTTGTCTTTCATCAGAGTGTCTTCCTCTAATGAGTTAGGTGGAGCACGACATCCCTCAGGATCATAATCTCCGTAAATCATCTTGACGTCTGATCTTGGTATATATCTCAAACTCTGCGTGGGAAAGCAAAATGGCCTATGCTTTTCTCCCTGAGACATATAACCATCTTCATTTAGATAGGACTTCCACCCTTCATTTGTATCGGAGGAGTCACCCTCATTGATAGTGTGTACTTCTTGAGACACTGGGTGAAGGAAACCTCCACCGTGGAAGAAGTCCTGAATGGGATGAAAACTTTCATTGTTAGTAGCAGTCTGGGTACAGGTTGAGGAGAAACTAAGACCTTTCATTGTCTTGTTATTCGTGGAAATGACAAGTTGTCCCCATCCTTTTGTGTCAATACTCTCGATCACTTTGAGAGCATCTTTGTACGAGGAAATCGGCGTTCCTTTCTCTGATCGATTCTCGTTGTTTAATGACAGTGCTTGAAACTGAGTTCCAACAACCTCCTCAGGTTCTACACAGGATAATGTTGATAAGTTGCTCACGATTAAGGCTTGCTCTCCACAAACCGTGACTAGCTTGTCATTCTTGACGAACTTCAGCTTCTGGTGAAGTGTCGAAGTGACTGCCCCAACCTCGTGTATCATACGTCTTCCTAATAAACAGTTGTATGCTGCCTAGATGTCCATGACCAGGAAAGTGACTTAGAAAGTGTGAGGACTGATAGTTATGGGAAGGTCGACTTCGCCGATAACTGTTTTTCTGGATCCGTCAAAGGCTTTGACGATGACCTCACTGCCTCTCATCAGAGATCCTTGAAATGATAGTCGCATCAGAGTGGATATTGGCATAACATTCAGAGCTGATCTAGTATCTACCAGTACGCTGGCTAAAGCATCGTCCTGGCAATTAACTGTAATGTTAAGCGCCATGTTGTGATTTTTGCCTTCTTCTGGCAGTTCTTCATCACTGAATCCTAAATTATTGCAGGAAGTGATGTTGGAGATGATACTGTCAAATTGTCTTATCGTCACATCTTGTTCCACAAAATCTTGCTCCAAGACTTTCTGTAAGGCTTCCCTGTGAGACTCGGAACTGAGTAATAGAGATAGCACAGAGATTCTTGAAGGAGTTTGTAACAGTTGGTCTACAATGTTGTACTCACTCTTTAGGATGAGCTTCAGCATCTCATCGTTGTTCTTTGAAAGGTCGAGATTACTGGATTGCCCGACTGGTTGATTGGGAACTTCTGTTTGAGGTTCCTTTTCTCTGGTGGGTTCTCCAACTCCTCTGTTGATGAACCGACTGCTCCGTGTTACTCGACTGATGTCAGCAATGTTTACGATGGAGGGTAATGGAGTTTCCTTTCCATTTTCGATTGTTGTTGCATTGTACTTGTAAGGGATAACCTTATCGGATTTGTATGGTATTGGTCCCGGCAGATAGATAACCACAGGAGCCTTATGATTTTTCTGACCATCATAGCCGGCCTCAATTGGTTCGAGGTTGAGAATCTATCTACTGTCAAGAGGAACTCTTGATTCATGGAGTAGAGGGATTATGGCGCATACATCTTTGGTCATTTCATGATTAGAGATTATAACAATGTCCTTGCTTTGATCAGGGAGATAGTCTGGCATCACATTGATCGAACCAGAACTTAAACATGGTCGAATCTCTTTCCGATCTAACTGTTTTTGAAGAGATGATCGCACAAGGTAGCATCCTTGGTTGTTCTCTAAGCAAATCCTACAGCGCTCATAGTTGTATGGTGGCACCTGGCCACGTCCACTTTGTATGCAGTGCAATTTTACTAGATCTGTTTCCATTGAGCGGACATCCTGACTTTGATGCCTATCAGGATTCTTATCAATCATGATGACTTGTTGTGTGTCTTCATCTAGGTAGATCGGAAGCCACTAGTGGTTCAACAGGCTTTGAAATGTCCTTTGGACAAGTGCACATCATTGGTCGTCTTCACGACACACTTTAAAGTTCTGATAATCATGCGAATCCAGAAAACTGAGCCTAACTTGCTTAGCGTGTAATTCTACCAAACTGGTATTCATCAAGTGAATATCAAAGATTTGAATCATATTGACTTGATGGCTACTGCTATCACGGTAATTCTGGATCCATCTGAGATCCATCTGACGTTGGAGGGCCTCTTGTACAAAAAAGCATCCCTGATTGCTTACTGAGCATATTGGACATGAAATGTAATCGTGTCGTGGCAGATCATGATGTCGGCTTTGCCTTGAGTGCATTGCCACCAAGTTGACATTCATCGCCAGAATGTTGTGGTTCTGGACAATGTTGGGATTTGTGTGAGCCATATTGACCTCACGAATTCGGTGATCTTGGATCGATCCGAGATCCATCTGTTCTTGTAGAGCTGATTGCACTACGGAACATCCTTGATTATTCTTTGAGCAGATATCACACCGGTGATAATTCTGAGGCGGTACATGATCGTACTCGCTCTGTCTACAATGCATCCTGACCAGATTGGTTCCTAATAGGAGTACATCGTGAATTTGATAACTGCAGTTAAATTCTTCCTCTATCAAATTTACGGCAGTTTTCTCATGTTGAGGCAACAGGTTCATCTAAACATTTGGATTTGTATCCTTAAAGGATAGGACCCCGTTCCTGACAAGCTTCTGCACATCGGACTTGAAGATGAAACAATTTTCTATGTTGTGCCCCCGATCCTCCTTGATGGTAAGGGCAACTTTGATCCGCTTTGAACCAAAAAGGTAGATTTTCCGGTACTGTAAGAGGATACCTGGTGTGGACGTGCCCATTGACCAGTAGTAGTGGAAACAGTTCTGCGTACAACATTAGTATAGGGTCAAACCCTGGTGGTCGTGTCGTACGATTGTTATTGTACTATGGACGAGCCTGCTGAAGAGGTTGTTGTGTCCTTTGTTGATACTGTTGTTGATTAGGTTGGCTCTGAGCAACCTGAGGTTGATACGTTGGAGCAGGCGTTGGGTTGATAGCAGGAGTTACCGCTGCTACTGGTTGATACCTTTGCCTTTGCTTTCCGAGAGAGATATTACCAATATATTGCTCTTTTTTCTTAGGGAAAGTACTACCGTATCTTTTGGTATTGCTTGATGTTTCTGTACCTTTGACCAATCGTCCTTCTCAGACTACTTCTTCAAGGCGTACCCCCATGTTTACCATTTCAGTGAAGTCACTAGGCGCACTGGCGACCATTCGGTCATAATAGAATGAGCTCAAGGTTTTCAAAAAGATTTTAGTCATATCTTTTTCCTTAAGAGGGGGACAGATCTGGGCAGAAATTTCACGCCATCTCTGAGCATACTCTTTGAAAGTTTCTTTGTCCTTCTGCGACATTGCTCTAAGTTGATCCCTATCTAATGCCATGTCTTGGTTATACTTATACTGTTGAAAGAAGGCTGCGCCAAGATCTCTAAAAGTAACTATCTTGGTGCGGTTTAAACCCATGTACCATTTGAGTGCGACCCCGATTAAACTGTCTTAGAAATAGTGGATCAGTAGCTGTTAATTTTCAGTATGAGTTGACATCTTTCGAGCGTACATCACCAAATGACTTTGAGGGCAAAAGTTACCCTTATATTTTTCAAAGTCCGGCACCTTGAATTTGTGCGGTATTTTCACATTAGGGACCAGACAAAGGTCTGCGGCGTCCTTTTCGAATAAATCCTGATTGCGAATGGCATGCAGTTCTTTCTGCATCTCCAGGAATTGTTCCTGGAACTCATTCATTTTCTGTACATGTTTTTGTTTCCACCAGAGATTACTTGTGGAATCTATCCTTCCGAGACAGTGTGTACCACGGGTTGTGGTATAGTCATTACGGTGGTGACTCTTGGTTCTTCTATGCCCCGAAGTTTGTAACCTTCAGGAGTTGCTACCATCACACTAGCGTCTTCGCTTTCTCGAAGTTTGTAACCTTCAGGCCCAGCGGTTCTTGCTGCAGTTTCTGGGTCTTCCGTGACCGGCGGAATGTATTCTTTAGGGACAAAGTTGATAGGCATGCCCCAGGGACGATCTTTAGGCATGTTGTACCGAGGATCATACGCCTCCACTATGGGCGTAGATGTGATCTTTGAGATCACATTCCTTTGTTGTTGTCTCTGAGCTGCTGCCAGAGATTGCATGTCATTGTGAAGTTTTTTCAGATCTTCCTTCAGAGCGTCGATTTCTTCTCTCAACTCTCTGTTCTCTTCCTCGAGATCGTCCATTTTCTTTTGTCATCTGGCCCGAGTATTGTACGAATAAGACAGTTTGACTCTAGAATCGTGACGTATACGTGAGATTTGAAGGTAAGAAGAATGTGTTATGTGAGAATGATGAATGATATACAATGATATATATTTTTAGTTTTTTTTTGTTTTAATCAAAAAGAAACTTCAACAAATAGATTGCAAATATCATACAGTGGGGAGACCCCGTTTTATTGAATTTGAAAGACTGCGGAAATGGAAATATAGTATTTTACAAAGTGTTGTAAAAGGAAATGTCTAAGTTCATGGGTCCTGAGTCCTCTCTGAAGAGATCTCAAATGCTGGTTATGGTATTTTCCTTTTCTTTGACCGGGGATCTTGAGTCGTTGTCGAGTTGTCGGTCATTTGCCAAGTGAAAGGAGCAAGAAAATTTCTTCGGTCTTCTTGATTTTCTACAACATGTTGTTCTAGTATCTTAATCAGAGTGTCCTTCTCTTTTAACAGTTCCTGAATTTTGGTACACTCCAGATTAAGAATACGGTTCTTGTTCTTCCAAGATTTCTTTTCCCGTCGAACCTTATTGAGAGTGACCTGGAGTTTTTCTACATCAGACATAAAATAAAGGACAGATTCCTTTAGCGGAAGAACTTCTTGACGAGGGTAAGGCATCCTTAGCTTGAGGGATCTAGTTTGTACCTAGAGGAGATAAGGTTTCACGGAGACACATTCTGGTTTTCCTAGAGACTCTCTTCCTTTCTTATGAACATGTTTCCAGGCATGCACTATTTTGTCTTTAGTGCCCTGTCATTTTCTTATGAACATTATGCGGGATATGCCTCATCGGGTATCCGAGTTGACAGCAAACTAAAATCAAATGATAGTTGATTCCTCCTTTAGTTCCTATGAGGGGTACATTTGGGAAATTTCCATATTTGTCAATGATCCTTATCCCGTCATAAATCCGATTGTACCAATTTATGTCAGAGTTGGTAAGAGACATAATTCTCTTTGGCCAACGTAGAGTACTCTTATGATCCCAAAAGGCAGCAGACTTAGGTAAATGGGAAGTGAACCATTTGTAGAGTAAGGGTACACAGCATGTGATCATTCCTCCGCTGTACAAATTCCTTAAGTGTACAAAATGATAAGCATCTACGAGCAGGTCGATACGAGGTTCCCAATTAGAAATATCTTAATGGCATTGGTATCGACAAAGTTATCGATGTTGTTAAAAAGGAAAAGCCCGTATGTAAGTAGGAAAAAGATATCTTCGAAAGCAGTAACGTTTCCTATACTGGCAAAGTATAGGGCTTTCTCTACCAAAAACTTGGCTGGTAAACCTTGGATTCCTTCCTTAGTGGTCATGTGAGTCCTGACTTCTGACTCGTCCAAATAGATTGTTCTTGCAATGGTTTGGTATTTTGGAATTTCTTCCAGTCTAAAAAAGGGAGCTTGGTCAGTGATGGGTAGACCAGTCAGGTGAGAGTACTCTTCTAGCGTCAGTGCTAGTTGATAATTCGGGAATGTGAAATAGTGATAAACCGGATCATAAAACTGAATCATCGTAGACACGATTACTCCAACTACATGGACCATTAACATAGATAGCAGTCCTCCATACTTAGTTCTGAAAGCATCAGGGTTGGTGATCATCCTTGCCAACCCCCTTAAATCCTCTAGTTTTGGAGCCTTGAAGGTGTACTTGTGCGTCTTCCTTCTACCGAAATCCATAATGCAATCCTTTTCTCTGATATTTGCAATCATTCTTTTAGTTTGATTTGAAAAAAGAGAGAAGAGAAAAGAAGATTTTTTCTTTGTTTAAAAGTTTTTTAAATGAATGCAAGAATGCAGCACACAAAAACATAGAAAAAACATGGGTTCAAGGGTTCAACGTCACGAGCATGGAGTCATGGCTCTACCTATCCCCAAAGGTTGTATTCTGATGAATTTTTGTACCTGTAGAATGGGTTAAAAGTTCCCAAAATTATTGACCCCCCTAGGAATAACAACAGCAAGCTGGTTCACCCGAGCGAGCTGTAACATCCTAGGAATCTCAATTAAGTGTAGTATCGCGTGTCAACTATTTCTGATAGCTACCGCACTACCAAATGGCCACATGGTTACTCTCTACTAAATCCTCAGTTTCACGGATACCACATTGGGACAATCTTCCTTCACAACAGAGTCGTTAAGCATTGAATCCGCAAAGGGTATCTCCATTGGGACAGCTTATTCAGGATTCACTCCCTCTAAGACCGCCCGTCTATGCCATCACCTATCATAGGGTTCCCTCATACTTTCCACATGCGACATTACTCGCATTCCCATTAGCCGAAAAATAAACACGGATATCAAGTAAGAAAAACAGTATATATATATATAGTACGATTCCTAAAACTAACATCCTAGACCTCTTAGGAACTATAGCTTTAGTCCTAGACAAACAAAATGACTCCCAAGAAGAGTCGCCATTTTTACTATTGGAAAATGGCGGCGAATGATGACTAAGGTAAGACAGATCCTAATGGGATTTCCCCAGCAGAGTCGCCAGTTTTACTGTAGCGTGCAATTTTTGTCGGTGACGCGACCACCTTATCGTCATGGGTTCTTCCTCACCATAACAGTAGGGAAGGGGTGCTACTTTCTGATTTCTTATTTATCCCGTGAAGCTGGAAGGGAAAGGAAAGATATCTAAAACTAACCTTACACGTGAATGTTTAACTGAACAAATGCTAAAGAGAGAGTCGGGGAGTTCGGGGTTGTCACACCCTCATTTTCACCCTACCCTTTTCATAGCATTTCCATCATCTCTACGTCTCCATAAGGTCATCAACACATATTTGCATTCATCCATTTGCATAAGCTTTTATGACACGGGATCAAGGCGTTTTCCTATGGTTCGGGTCTTCCGTATTCAGAGTAGTATCAGTGTGCATTCAAAGATACAGTGGACTATTTCTCGGCCGGTGTGTACCCAAGGTTGAGTTGTGTGGTGTGGAGGTCATCAGGTCGCCAAATTTTAATTCATGTGGAGTTTGGTTCATTCATCAGGTTCATCAGTTCATTGGTGGTTCATCTGCTGAATTATTTTCCTCAGAGTAGATTCAATAATCACCGTAAGGTTTCAAATTGACTCAGATAGTTGTTGTTTCTGTTGCAAGTTATTCAGTGGTAGTTGTGTACCTTTAATTGGATGTTTGTGGAAAGTTTGAAATAGGTTTTGGGCTCATTTGGTTGTTCATTCTTTAAACTGAGTTCATAGTCCATTCTAGTCCATTTCCTTCCATTATCCATTTTTCTAACCAATCTCACATTCATAAACCATATCCATTTTTTGTATAAACCTTTTTCTAACCAAATACCCATTTTTCAATTCATTTCATGAATATCCATTTCTATTTTATATTTTATCCATTTTAATCCAGAAAAAATCCATTTAAGTCCATTTTTCATTTTGTCCAATTATTCCATCCATTTTTATAACCATTCTGAGTCCACCAAATCCATATTCTAAACCAAATTCTTTGTATTTCTTTTTAACCCATATTTCTAAACCATTCTCCATTCATGTATCCATTATCCAACACCATTTCCATATCCATAAAAATTCATTTCATTATCCATTTACTATCCATTTCCAAATATCCATTTCAAACCAATTATCCAATTTTATTCCATTATCCATTTTAATTTCATTTTCACAAGCCCATTTTTAACCATTTGTCCATTTTATTTTACATCATTATTATTCTATAAATTCAACAAACTCCATATTGCTCACAAAGCCCATTTAACTTCAAATAATTACAAACAAAAAAAAGGCCAACCAAAATTCCATTACATGAAATTCCATCCAAAAGTCCATACAAGTGACACTAATACTACAAAACAAAAGAAAATGAAAAAGTGCAGATCCTGCACAACCCGATGATCCGCTGCTAGTACACTCCAGCAAAACAACAACTTGCTCCAAAATTGCCAAAACACTGTTACACCAAAGACAACTGTTGCTTTGACCAACCTGCTGAACCTGCTGCCATAACTGTACCATGCTGCTAACCTGCTAAAAAGAAAGCAACAAGTCAACAAAATCTGAACCATTGTACAAGCAACAACAAAAACACGATGCTACAACCATAACCTGTGCAACAGACAAATTCTGCAGCTCCAAGACAAACATAATGTCCTTGATGCCTTAACCCACAAGTTTGTGAATTGCTTTAATAAAGAGGAGGAAGGGAGTCTAAAAAGGAGAAGTTCTCAGAAAAGAAAAAAACATTAACCTCTTGGAACCACCTTTCATTCTCCCTTTGCAAATTTGACCAGAACTAATCAACCCATCCACTGCAAACCTCTGTTCAAATCATCACACCATAACAATTCAACCATAAATCCAACAACACACTCAAGACAACAGCCATCGCAAGCCAATAAACTCACATCCATCAGCAAAAACCCGAACCAACCCGCGACGCATAACACACAACCGTTTCTTCCTCCTTTCAACCAACAATCCGAACCAAAACCAGAGTCTCCTTCAACAACGCCATATCCATCTTTTCAGACCCCGTCATTCTCGAACTCACCGTCGCCACACCACAACCTCTCCAAAACCTCCAAGAAGCTTCCTCTGAATCTCCTCTCATCCTCATGGCCTTCCCGCAGAAATGAGCCCGTTCATTTCATAGACGTCTCTTTCCTCCGCTCTTCCCATCCCTCAAGTTTTGTTTTCAATAAACATCAACAACAACAGTGAACCGCCATTGCAGCCCCTCAAACAATACTCCCTCTGTTCGCCACTGTTATGCACATAGCTGCTTCATACCATCCAATCAAAAATAACAACAGCAACATTTCGAAACCCCCAAACCTTCAGAACCAAATAGAAAGAGAGACATACGATTTCAAATCGCACAGAATAAGAAGAAGAAGAGATGGAGAGTTCACGGACGAGACCAGAGAAAAACGAAATCGAAAGTGGAAAATAGAGTGAGACATAAATCGCGAGAGGAATGAGCGATTGAGAGTTGCGAGAGGGCGGATCCTTCTGCGGTGGTTGAACGTTTGAGAAGAGAGGGTGAGTGAGCGTCTATATTCTTTTCTTTCTTGCGCGTGTTTGCGGATCGTGAGCTCTCATGGAGGAACTTCCCCTTTTGATCTTTGCGTTGAATAGAAAGACAAGAGAGAGATCTACAGTTTCGAATTTGGTTTTGTTGTGGATCGTGTTTTGTGTTTCTGTTTTCATAGCTTGTTTCACACTGCCGTTTCCATTTGTTTCATTCTAGGGTTTTCAAGACCCTTTCATTCCTAACCGAACCGGGTCAGGAGACCCAGAAACCGACCCAGGTTGTCTTGTTAAGGCATGGGCTTCACTTCTCTTGTTGATTAGCCCAATATCCTGCTTTAGTTAGTTTTTTTTAATTAGTTTAGTAATTAGTTAGTGTTAATCTAATTTAATATTTTTAGATTTTAAATTAATTCTCTTTTAATTTTAGTTAGTAATTTTTTTTTTAAAAAGGAGTCTTTAATCTAGTAACTTTAAAGTTTTTTTTTAAGAACGTTTTAAGATTTTATGATTAGGATTTCTATTAGTTATTTTTCTAAATTATATTTTATTAGATATTTTGTTTATTATATTCTTTATTAAATATTTTGTGTAAATTATTTTTATGTTTATTTTCTCAAACCTTTCTTCACTATATCTTGGTTATCATTTCTATTTAGATCTTATTTCTTGATTTATCTTCACTTTTTATTTCTACTTTGATTTGCATCTTCGATTTTCTTTTCGATTTTATCTTTGGGCCAATGATATAGCAAAAATCATGATTACTTGATTTCCTTCAATCGATTCAAAATCTTGATCAATATGAGGCCATTTTCTTTTCGATTTCATTTTGTTTTCTATTTCATTTCTCATTTTCATTCTCTTCTAAAGTCAAAAAACCTTGGTCTAGTACCAAGTGCTCATTTTCAAAACTTCTTTTTGTATTGAACTAAAAAGAGAGGATTGGGTGAAGACCTTTTCCTCTTCGAGTATTAGGATGCTCACTTTAGAGTGTGTGGTCTTGATACTCGTCTTTAAATACGAAGACGTGACTATATTCACCACCCATTCTTTCAAAAACCTTTTTCTCTCTTTATTTCATCACCTTAGTCAAAACCTTGGTCTGGTACCAAGTGCATTTTCAAACTTTTCTCAATAAACTTAGATGGTCGTGGAGTGGTTAGGCGAAGGCCTTCTCCTATCCCGAGTGCTTGACATTACCTTTAGGGTTCACTGTCGTAAAGCATTTACCATCTAAAACCAAAACATTTTAAATAAGAGAATAAAGTTCTCTTTGTATTGAACTAAAGAGAGGGGATTGGATGAAGACCTCTTCCTCTCCGAGTAATAGGATGCTCACTTTAGAGTGTGTGGTCTCGATACTCCTCTTTCAATACAAAGACATAACTGTATTCGCCACACCATTTTCAAAATAAATCTTTTGAGATAAAGAATTGGGTACTACCCGAAGGGGTTACTATCCGAGGACTTATTTCACCCTTAAAATCAACCTCAACAAATCAAATGTGACACCTTACCTTGATGGCAAAAATCAACCTTTTCAAAAAGGACATGTTACGTCCATTCTACCGCAAACAGGTAACGCATAAGACTCCACGAGCGAGCCGCAAAACACCTAACTTCTAGAACCCGCACGTTAACATCGTCCATAAAAAACACCAACCAATCGTGGTCGGTCGAACTACGATTGCTCTGATTCTTTATTCTTGTCCGAATGTAAGATACGTAGGCACAAGATTGTGATGATCTTGGCGAGCCCCCTTCCATTTTCTTCACCCGTAGTCCTCCGAACTACGTTGACTCTGACTTTCCCATTGCACAAGGGAATACGTAGGCATAGGATCACGAAGTCCTATCGAGTCTCCTTTTCTTCTCCCCTCTTCTTCTTCTTACCTTTTCTTTTATTTTCTTTCACATTCTTTGGTTATCACCTTCTCTTTCCCTCTTAGAACACACTTAGAAAGCAATGTCCTTAGCAAACATCCTTCCACATAGACAAGCAAATGGTTCCCATCGAGTACGATGGATGTGAGGGGTGCTAATACCTTCCCCACTCATAACCGGCTTCCGAACCCGTTAATTTGGTTGCGAGACCATCTTATCCTTCCTTCTTTGGGTTTTCTCGATGTTTTCCCTTCCCCTCATGGGATAAATAAAGTTCGATGGCGACTCTTCTGTTTTCTTCCTTTTCGCCTCCGGTCGACTATTTTTCGAGTAGCGACAGCTGGCAACTCTGCTGGGGACGTGGTTCACCCAAGCAAGCCATGCCTAATTTGTTTGTCGTATGTGTGATTTGTTTGCTTTTATTACTTTATTATCTTGTGTTTCTCTTATCTGTTGGGTATATTGGGGATGGTCTGTGAGGAGAAAGGCTTTCTACCCGAGCTTTTCGAGTATACACTAAGCTAGGAGGTGGTTGCTTACTGATTTGCGAGACTTAGGACTCGTCGAGTTGGTTTGACTTCCACTGCTTAGATGAGGCCCCTTTGGGAATGATTATGTCTTACGATCAGTCGTAATGGCGTCTTTGTTTCCGACCTGGGAGTCCGTGATTCTGAGGACCTTTAGAACCCTATTCCAAAGGTTACTAAGGCATAACTTTGTGCTCATCCTTTGAAGGGATTACCGTCTTACGAATCGTCATTATGATGGAAAACTTTTGAGGGCTAGTGCATGGGACCTTGTTTGAAAGCCCGTGGAATGCCCTGTTATAAACTAATAGATAACCTACCCGAGGTGAGGGATATCTTGTTGTGTTGTCCTGCAGAATCTGTGACCTTGACACCTGTAGTGTGAACCTCGGATTCAGTGATCTTTGATCCCATGTCTTATTGCATTCATAACATTACATTTGCATAAGCATCTTTGCATCATTTTGCATATCATTCTCCAACTAAAAAACCAAGAAGCTCATTCAGTCCTTTGTCCATAACCCGCAGTTGATTTCTCGACACTCGCATTGAACCTGTGGTAGATGTGAAGCATTTGAAGCAAGTGGAACATAGACGACTTGAAAGGCCAGTTAGACAAAGCAAGTTGGAAGCTGAGGTAGCCATGTCTGAGAGCAACCGTCAGAATGTTGATCCCCCACCAGGATTTACTGTGACAAATAATCCACTCTATGGTCTTCTGCCTGATGATGGTCCTCTACAAGTAAATGTTCCTACTCGACCCCAGAGGATTCCATTGACTGACCCCATGAGGGAAAAGCTTCGTACCATTGAGGAGAAACTCCAAGCTATGAAAGTGCATGATACGCTTGGGTTCGATGCTGCTGATATGTGCCTAGTGACAGATTTGGTAATCCCTCAGAAATTCATAGTACCCAACTTCGAGAAGTATGCAGGCCGTAGTTTCCCGAAGCGTCATTTGGTGATGTTCTGCCGAAAAATGACCACATATACCCATGATGATAAGCTGATGATTCACTGTTTTCAAGATAGTTTGAGTGGGGCAACTTTAAGTTGGTACATGGATTTAGAAAGAAGCCATATCCAATCATGGAAGGACTTATCCAGCGCTTTTCTAAAGCGATGTCAGTACAATCTAGACGTGGCTCCTAGTCGCATGCAGTTACAAAGCCTGTCTCAGAATGGCAATAAATCCTTCAAGGAATACGCACAACGATGGAGAGAATTAGCAACTAGGGTGCAACCACCACTCTTGTACAAGGAATTGATTGACATGTTCATAAACAGTCTGCATGGCTCTTATCTTAAAAGAATGGTTGGCAGTACATCATCAAGCTTCTCTGACCTTGTGATGGTAGGGGAACGCATCGAGAGCTACCTCAAGAGTGGACTAATCCAGAATGTCTCGAATAGCCAAGCCAGTGAGACTGAATCCCTCAGCAACTCCCAAGAGGAAGAGGATGAAACCAATGCAATCATAGCAAATGTTGAGTGTTCTCATGGTGTACCAGCAATACCTTTTGGTCCCTCATCTTCTCAGCAGTCATCATTTCCAGCGCCGTGCTATCCTTATGGACAACCAGTAATGCCTATAGCTTCGTCCCAGAAACCGTGGATTGCTCCTCATGTAAATCAACGAGCCCATGGCTGAGGATATCAGAATCAGCTCCAGAATCAGCATAGGCCTCGTAACAACTTGGAAAGAAGGAATGCTCCTCTTCATCTCGTTCCTATGCCATACAGTCAACTCTTGCTGCATCTGATTCAAAGCTCCCTGGTGGTTCCCAAGTCTCTCAAGCCGTTGCCAGAGCCATACCCTCCTGGGTACGATCCCAATGTGCAATGTGGATATCATGCTGGATCAATGGGGCATTCGACTGAGGATTGCAAAGCCTACCAAGCCAAAGTGCAACAACTGATTGACAAAGGTTACATATCCTTTCCAGAAGGAAGCCTGGTTATGCACGTCAACCTCTCGTCTGTTTGAGTTCAAAGACTACATGGGTCATCTCCCCAAGCCAGTGGGTCAGACAGAAGACATCCCCAGGATTGGCAATTTTTAGATCTTGTCATTTGTTTGCATTTGTAGTTTCTTCTCTGTTAAGTGCTACTTGTTGTTAAACATTGTTGCTTACTAATGGTTTTGTTAATGTAATGAACGTGCTTTTTTGAACAAGTCCATTCGTATCCACTCATTTTTTTCTCATATATTGCAAAAATTACAAAAAAATTTCCACATTTCACTCCCTTTATCAGCTGTTGTCTTAGTAAAGATTTGAGGGAGGATGATGAAAATGAAATACTCATAATTGCTAATAGTATGCTTTCGGATAAAATCCCGCTGATGATGTACAGGCATTATTTCAAATCCCCTAAACACTGGAGAGATAAGGAGTTAGTCCCTAGTCAACCCCTTCGAGCCTAGAAGTAGGGGTTTCCTTCGGATTTCTAAACCCTTGTGTTTAACCTGGATAATGGGTAGTGTTCAGTTATCCTGATTACACATTCGAATTTCAAGATGAAACCTTTTGTTATGGCGGTTATTCTTCAGAGACCAAAGACTTGGCAGTCACAACCCTTCAAAAAAAAAAAAGAAAGCTCGCTAAGTCCGCCATCCCAAAGAGAAAACTTAGGAAAAATCAGGGCAATCCCGATGGACTCGAAAAGTGAAGTCGGACCATGCAAAAGTTAGGGATCAAAAAACAAATAAAGCAAAAGAGGCCCTCAAATCCTCAACAAAAGAAAAACCCGATTCAGTGGCCACCAAAATGGATTAGAAAGGTCACTGACATCCACGAAAACAAAATAAGGTGACTGCCATTCCAAGAAAATTCGCCCTTACATCGTCAACCCTTTTGGAAGATAAATGTGTGTAGTATAACTGAATGTAGGACTGGAGAATCATCACGAAGAAGGGGTGGGTACAAATCAAAATTTGAGCCTAATATCCTTTGTTTTAATAACCGTGAACCAGACCACATTACAACCCTGGAAAGACCTAATTGAAGCAGGGTTCATTCTGAAAGCAAACTATAGTAAGGTTGCGTAAACTGACTCCCCACAAATTTACTAATCTTCATCATTGGTGTCATATTCTTGCTATATCTTTCGCACACCAGTAAATCAACACTGCATTTGGACTAATGGTCCATTCGTCACACACTTTCACATCAATAAATGATTTTTCAAAACTTGTATGAATGTCGCATTAAAATTACCAATTCTAAACGGACAATTTTAACTACAAGCAAGTACTTGACATAAAAAAAATTCTAACAAAGTGCAGTCAGAGAGAAACTTGATCATTCATTGGTGCTTACTCGAATCAAGACCTTCTCGTAACCTTGTGAATCTGGGACAAAGCATTCAAGAGTCAGTTGAGCAGAGGATCATCTCAAGACTCCACCAGCCAAGGGTAGGCCACCCAGAGATTCTTGTGACTAAGGGCAAATCCCTCTAAGGCTCAATTAGCACGAGTTAAGTCGCTTCAACGCTAATTCTGGGGCAAGTTCTTCAAGGGACTCAAGCAAAGCCTGACTATTGAAGATTCAGATATTGGGGCAAGTTATCTCAGACCATGTCATGGTATAGTCACCCCAAAGTTTCTATTCGAGGAGGATTCATTCAAAAACCCTACAGACTGGGGCAGATAAATTGCAAAGGGGCGTTTTCCTCTACACTTTCAAGATTGGTCAAGCAGAC
The DNA here is from genome assembly GCA_022829125.1 of Lathyrus tuberosus. NCBI lineage: Eukaryota > Viridiplantae > Streptophyta > Magnoliopsida > Fabales > Fabaceae > Lathyrus > Lathyrus tuberosus. Next base: position 5,807,461 of record JALAZF010000390.1, read on the forward strand.
CCTGTCAGGCACTAGTAAATGTTGAGTTTGCAACAAGTGTCAAAAGGCCTTGGGGCAGAGCAGAGGCGCAACTAACATGCATAAGTCAAGTCGATATTCTCATACTGTCATTTGCAAAGCCATCGTGGCATCTCAGTTAGAAGTGAGATTCTCTAAGGAGCAAGCGCAACTTCTGCAAAGGACCAAACTTGGAGCATCAGAAGCATCCGCATCTACCATCTGATCGTAGCATCGTCAGGTTTTGAGTGTCGGGAAGTTAAGCTCATTTCCCATCCAACCCAAAGCCCAACCATACTTGGCACCTCCCACCATAAGCCCGAACATACTCGGAACCCTTAACCAGATACAAAATCCACCTTGCTTGCACAAATTTAAAGTCCAGTTCCCGTTTGGCAAACCATAAAACCAGTTCCCGTCTGGAAAACCAAAACAAAACACCAGTTCTCGTCTGGTAAACAACTTTTATGCCAGTTCCCGTCTGGTCACCTATTCTTTAGCCAACTTTTGAAACCAATTCTCGTCTGGCCAACCATAAAGTCAGTTCTCCTCTGATAACTTAACCTTTTGCCACCAGTTCTCGCCTGGTAGTCTACCCCTTAAAAACCAGTTCTCGTCTGGTAACCCTTTTAAAAGCCATCTTCGATTGGTATCCTTCACCTTACCCATCTCCTTTTCCCCAGCAAGCATTTCAACAAAAGCCCAACCATCCTTGGCACCCAAAACCAAAGCCCAACCTTACTTGGCACGACCGTCACTCCAGACTTTCATATCCCCAACATTTTGCATACATTTTTGCATCATTTGCATGCTTGTTTAGCCAGTTCTTGTAGAGGATATGGGCATTCTTGTGGACTTTGTCCCCCCATCACTTATTACTTCCAACTCCTTCCGTGCCTTTCGCGTGAAGTCTTGTCCTTTTGCTATGTGTCTCCTCTTTGCCTTTTGCAATGTGTCTAGCTTACCTTTAGTAAGAGTCTTCCTGTGCCTTTTGCACAATTTCTTCCCAGCTTACCTGTTGTAGGTCTCCTCTCTACCTTTCGTAGAAGGAATTTGTTTCCAAGCCTTTTGTTCTGGAGTCCTCTCTACCTTTAGTAGGAGGAAATTTTGTCTCCTAACCTTTTGTTCTGGGGTCCTCTCTACCTTTTGTAGGAGGAATTATTCTCCAAACCTTGTGTTCTGGAGTCGCTTCTGCTTCTGCAGAAAATAATACGATCGTCTTCTCCCAAGGGAGTCTCCTCTACTTGTTATAGCAGGAATTTATTTTTTCTCCTAACCTTTCGTTCAGGGGTCCTCTTTGCCTTTTGCAAGAGGAGAACCAATTTCTATCCTTTAATTCTTGATTCCTCTTTACCTTTCGTAGGAGGAATATCTCATCTTTTATTTCTTGAGTCCGCTCTACCTTTTGTAGAAGGAATATCTCATGACCTTTTATAAGTCCTTAAGGTACTACAGGGATGCCCCCCTTTTAAGACTGGCAAAGCACTCATATTCATTCCTCATTGCATCTCAAGCATGTCATCATATCCCTCATAACCAATTACCTCGTCCTATTGACAGATGCCTCTTCAAACCATCCCACTTATTCATCTACTTTCCATTCCTTTTTTGGGTGAAAATTCCGGGTATTCTTATATTTAATCCCCTTGTACCTTGACTGTAAGAAAGCCTCTGCCGCTCTCACCTTCAAGTCCAAGAAGATTAAATAGGGGCATCTGTCACACCCTCATTTTCACCCGACCCTTTTCATAGCATTTCCATCATCTCTACGTCTCCATATGGTCATCAACAGATCTTTGCATTCATCCATTTGCATAAGCTTTTATGACACGGGATCAAGGTGTTTTCCTATGGTTCAGGTCTTCCGTATTCAGAGTAGTATCAGTGTGCATTCAAAGATACAGTGGGCTATTTCTCGGCCAGTGTGTACCCAAGGTTGAGTTGTGTGGTGTGGAGGTTATCAGGTCGCCAAATTTTAATTCATGTGGAGTTTGGTTCATTCATCAGGTTCATCAGTTCATTGGTGGTTCATCTACTGAATTATTTTCCCCAGAGTAGATTCAATAATCACCGTAAGGTTTCAAATTGACTCAGATGGTTGTTGTTTCTGTTGCAAGTTATTCAGTGGTAGTTGTGTACCTTTAATTGGATGTTTGTGGAAAGTTTGAAATAGGTTTTGGGCTCATTTGGTTGTTCATTCTTTAAACTGAGTTCATAGTCCATTCTAGTCCATTTCCTTCCATTATCCATTTTTCTAACCAATCTCACATTCATAAACCATATCCATTTTTTGTATAAACCTTTTTCTAACCAAATACCCATTTTTCAATTCATTTCATGAATATCCATTTCTATTTTATATTTTATCCATTTTAATCCAGAAAAAATCCATTTAAGTCCATTTTTCATTTTGTCCAATTATTCCATCCATTTTTATAACCATTCTGAGTCCACCAAATCCATATTCTAAACCAAATTCTTTGTATTTCTTTTTAACCCATATTTCTAAACCATTCTCCATTCATGTATCCATTATCCAACACCATTTCCATATCCATAAAAATTCATTTCATTATCCATTTACTATCCATTTCCAAATATCCATTTCAAAAAAATTATCCAATTTTATTCCATTATCCATTTTAATTTCATTTTCACAAGCCCATTTTTAACCATTTGTCCATTTTATTTTACATCATTATTATTCTATAAATTCAACAAACTCCATATTGCTCACAAAGCCCATTTAACTTCAAATAATTACAAACAAAAAAAAGGCCAACCAAAATTCCATTACATGAAATTCCATCCAAAAGTCCATACAAGTGACACTAATACTACAAAACAAAAGAAAATGAAAAAGTGCAGATCCTACACAACCCGATGATCCGCTGCTAGTACACTCCAGCAAAACAACAACTTGCTCCAAAATTGCCAAAACACTGCTACACCAAAGACAACTGTTGCTTTGACCAACCTGCTGAACCTGCTGCCATAACTGTACCATGCTGCTAACCTGCTAAAATGAAAGCAACAAGTCAACAAAATCTGAACCATTGTACAAGCAATAACAACAACACGATGCTACAACCATAACCTGTGCAACAGACAAATTATGCAGCTCCAAGACAAACACAATGTCCTTGATGCCATAACCCACAAGTTTGTGAATTGCTTTAATAAAGAGGAGGAAGGGAGTCTAAAAAGGAGAAGTTCTCAGAAAAGAAAAAACACTAACCTCTTGGAACCACCTTTCATTCTCCCTTTGCAAATTTGACCAGAACTAATCAACCCATCCACTACAAACCTCTGTTCAAATCATCACACCATAACAATTCAGCCATAAATCCAACAACACACTCAAGACAACAGCCATCGCAAGCCAATAAACTCACATTCATCAGCAAAAACTCGAACAAATCCGCGACGTATAACACACAACCGTTCATTCCTCCTTTCAACCAACAATCCGAACCAAAACCAGAGTCTCCTTCAACAACGCCACATCCATCTTTTCAGACCCCGTCATTCTCAAACTGACCGTCGCCACACCACAACCTCTCCAAAACCTCCAAGAAGCTTCCTCTGGATCTCCTCTCATCCTCATGGCCTTCCCGCAGAAATGAGCCCGTTCATTTCATAGACGTCTCTTTCCTCCACTCTTTCCATCCCTCAAGTTTTGTTTTCAATAAACATCAACAACAACCGTGAACCGCCATTGCAGCCCCTCAAACAATACTCCCTCTGTTCGCCACTGTTATGCACATAGCTGCTTCATACCATCCAATCAAAAACAACAACAGCAACATTTCGAAACCACCAAAACTTCAGAACCAAATAGAAAGAGAGACATACGTTTCAAATCGCACAGAATAAGAAGAAGAAGAGATGGAGAGTTCACGGACGAGACCGGAGAAAAACGAAATCGAAAGTGGAAAATAGAGTGAGACATAAATCGCGAGAGGAATGAGCGATTAAGAGTTGCGAGAGGGCGGATCCTTCTGCGGTGGTTGAACATTTGAGAAGAGAGGGTGAGTGAGCGTCTATATTCTTTTCTTTCTTGCGCGTGTTTGCAGATCGTGAGCTCTCATGGAGGAACTTCCCCCTTTGATCTTTGCGTTGAATAGAAAGACGAGAGAGAGATCTATAGTTTCGAATTTGGTTTTGTTGTGGATCGTGTTTTGTGTTTCTGTTTTCATAGCTTGTTTCACACGGCTGTTTCCATTTGTTTCATTCTAGGGTTTTCAAGACCCTTTCATTCCTAACCGAACCGGGTCAGGAGACCCAGAAACCGACCCAGGTTGTCTTGTTAAGGCATGGGCTTCACTTCTCTTGTTGATTAGCCCAATATCCTGCTTTAGTTAGTTTTTTTTAATTAGTTTAGTAATTAGTTAGTGTTAATCTAATTTAATATTTTTAGATTTTAAATTAATTCTCTTTTAATTTTAGTTAGTAATTTTTTTTTTTAAAAGGAGTCTTTAATCTAGTAACTTTAAAGTATTATTTTAAGAACGTTTTAAGATTTTATGATTAGGATTTCTATTAGTTATTTTGCTAAATTATATTTTATTAGATATTTTGTTTATTATATTCTTTATTAGATATTTTGTGTAAATTATTTTTATGTTTATTTTCTCAAACCTTTCTTCACTATATCATGGTTATCATTTCTATTTAGATCTTATTTCTTGATTTATCTTCACTTTTCATTTCTACTTTGATTTGCATCTTCGATTTTCTTTTTGATTTTATCTTTGGGCCAATGATATAGCAAAAATCATGATTACTTGATTTCCTTCAATCGATTCAAAATCTTGATCAATATGAGGTCATTTTCTTTTCGATTTCATTTCGTTTTCTATTTCATTTCTCATTTTCACTCTCTTCTAAAGTCAAAAAACCTTGGTCTAGTACCAAGTGCTCATTTTCAAAACTTCTTTTTGTATTGAACTAAAAAGAGAGGATTGGGTGAAGACCTTTTCCTCTTCGAGTATTAGGATGCTCACTTTAGAGTGTGTGGTCTTGATACTCGTCTTTCAATACGAAGACGTGACTATATTAACCACCCATTCTTTCAAAAACCTTTTTCTCTCTTTATTTCATCACCTTAGTCAAAACCTTGGTCTGGTACCAAGTGCATTTTCAAACTTTTCTCAATAAACTTAGATGGTCGTGGAGTGGTTAGGCGAAGGCCTTCTCCTATCCCGAGTGCTTGACATTACCTTTAGGGTTCACTGTTGTAAAGCATTTACCATCTAAAACCAAAACATTTTAAATAAGAGAATAAAGTTCTCTTTGTATTGAACAAAAGAGAGGGGATTGGGTGAAGACCTCTTCCTCTCCGAGTAATAGGATGCTCACTTTAGAGTGTGTGGTCTCGATACTCGTCTTTTAATACAAAGACATAACCGTATTCGCCACACCATTTTCAAAATAAATATTTTGAGATAAAGAATTGGGTACTACCCGAAGGGGTTACTATCCGAGGACTTATTTCACCCTTAAAATCAACCTCAACAAATCAAATGTGACACCTTTCCTTGATGGCAAAAATCAACCTTTTCAAAAAGGACATGTTACGTCCATTCTACCGCAAACAGGTAACGCATAAGACTCCACGAGCGAGCCACAAAACACCTAACTGCTAGAACCCGCACGTTAACATCGTCCATAAAAAACACCAACCAATTGTGGTCGGTCGAACTACGATTGCTCTGATTCTTTATTCTTGTCCGAATGTAAGATACGTAGGCACAAGATTGTGATGATCTTGGCGAGCCCCCTTCCATTTTCTTCCCCCGTAGTCCTCTGAACTACGTTGACTCTGACTTTCCCATTGCACGAGGGAATACGTAGGCATAGGATCGCGAAGTCCTATCGAGTCTCCTTTTTCTTCTCCCCTCTTCTTCTTCTTACCTTTTCTTTTATTTTCTTTCACATTCTTTGGTTATCACCTTCTCTTTCCCTCTTAGAACACACTTAGAAAGCAATGTCCTTAGCAAACATCCTTCCACATAGACAAGCAAATGGTTCCCATCGAGTACGATGGATGTGAGGGGTGCTAATACCTTCCCCTCGCATAACCGGCTTCCGAACCCGTTAATTTGGTTGCGAGACCATCTTATCCTTCCTTCTTTGGGTTTTCTCGATGTTTTACCTTCCCCTTATGGGATAAATAAAGTTCGATGGCGACTCTTCTGTTTTCTTCCTTTTCGCCTCCGGTCGACTATTTTTCGAGTAGTGACAGGGGTCAGGTTATACAATGGGGAGTTGTCAATTGGCTATCCTATATGTGGCTATCCACAGGTTGTTAGCAATAGGGTTTGCTTTTATAATTGATGGTGTTTATCTGTTGATGGGTTGGGGAAGTTTCTTCTTTGGGAGATATGAGAGAGTTTTTGATGATTTTGGTGAGGTACTGGACCTCAGTTTTGATTGATATGAAGGTACTGGACCTAAAGTTTTTTATTGGTATGCTCGCTAAGATTTTGCAATCTTATGCCTACGTATTCCCGTTTAAAGAAACAGGGAAATCAGAGCAATCGTACTTCCTCCTATTCTATGGGTGGAAAAAAAAGATGTTTTGGTGTCTTGTTCAAAGCCCAAGATTGAAGCTAAAAGGTTGAGTATGTGGGTCTTGTTCAAAGCCCAAGATTGAAGCTAAAAGTTTGACTGAGAGAGAATTTGTCATATCTAAAGGAAGACATCTCGTCTGTTTATCACAGTTGTTGGTGTAGCGCGATTTTTGTGGTCTTGAATCACTATCGCTTGGGCACTATAGTTCGATTCATTTTTTATCCTGTTAAGCTGATTAAGGAAGGAAAATAGATGTCTCCAATTAACCCTGCTTGCATACTGAGTTTAAACAGTCAAAACTGTTGGTTTACAAATGCTATTAAGATGTGGGCCCCTCTTCGGTTATTTTATTAAGAATAGAATGTTTGGACCATTTGTGAGGTTTTAAGATGTTAGGTCTGATGCTTTTCGATTGATGTATGAAGGTACGTGATTTTGGGTTTTTGATTAGTATGCTCACTAAGATTTTGCAATCTTATGTCTACGTATTCCCGAAATAGGGAAATCAGAGCGATCGTAGTTCCTCCTATTCTATGGGAGGAAAGAGGTGTTTTGGTGTCTTGTTCAAAGCCCAAGACATGAAGCTAAAGACGGTTTGTATCTTGTTCAAGGACCAAGATGTGAAGCTAAAGGGTTTTGGCTGAGAAAGAATTTGTCATCTCTAAAGAGGAGTTATTGATGTTTGTATGCTGTGAGCAAGGCATGACTTTGATGGTAAAAGGTTGATTGACTCAACCGGGGTTTTCTTTATACAAAGCCTAAAAGGAGGTTATTGACCTAACAAGAGGGTGTTTATTTTTGTCTCGTACGAAGCCCGAGATAGAGGCTAAAAGGGTTTACTCAACAACAGAGTACTAACAAGTGACTGACTCAACAAGAGAGTACTAACAAGTGACTGACTCAACAAGAGAGTGCTTTTATATGTCTTGTACAAAGCCCAAGACGGAGGATAAAGAGGTTTGACTCAACAAGAGAGTCTTAAACATGTGATTGACTCAACAAGAGAGTCTGAAGGTTGTTTGACTCAACGAGAGAGTCTGTTATACTCAACAAGAGAGTGATTTGCTATCTCGTACGAGGCCCGAGATTGAGGCTAAAAAGAGATTGACTCAACAAGAGGGTCTTTTATACTCAACAAGAGAGTGTTTTACGTGTCTTGTACAAAGCCCAAGACGGAGGCTAAAAGTGGTTGACTCAACAAGAGAGTCTTTTATACTCAACAGGAGAGTGTTTTACTATCTCGTATAAAGCCCGAGATGGAGGCTTAAAGAAAGGATTGACTCAACAAGAGAGTCTTTTATACTCAACAAGAGAGTGATTTATATGTCTTGTACAAAGCCCAAGACGGAGGCTAAAGAAGAGATTGACTCAACAAGAGAGTCTTTTATACTCAACAAGAGAGTGTTTTACTATCTCGTACGAAGCCCGAGATGGAGGCTAAAAGAGTTTGACTCAACCAGAGAGTCTTTTATACTCAACAAGAGAATGTTTTTCTATCTCGTATGAAGCCCGAGATGGAGGCTAAAAGGAGGTTGACTCAACAAGAGAGTCTTTTATACTCAACAAGAGAGTGTTTTTATATGTCTTGTACAAAGCCCAAGACGGAGGCTAAAAGTGATTGACTCAACAAGAGAGTCTGAAAAGGTTAGCTCTACTAGGGGGAATCATTTGTACAAAGCCCAAGAGGAGGCTGCCTTACCGATATGGATTCTGGAGATCCTGAACCGGTTCCAAGTGTGGGGAACTCTCATGGGAGAGACTGGGGTTTCTTCCTATGCTTGGGAAGGAACTTGAGAGTGTCTTTGAGACTCAAGGGTCTTAGAATGTCCAAGTCTAGAGTTTTATCTTTTGTACAATGCCCAAGAAGAGGCACGAGCATTTAAGGGATGAGTATCAACCCTAAAATGGTTGGAGTTTTGACGCGGGAAAGACTGCTCTAGCAAAGGAGGACTAAGTTCTGTCTTATATCTTTAAGAGGTCGTCAGGGTCCTTGTATTAAGCCCAAGAGAAGGTATGAGAACTTATAAGAAGCCGAAGGGTCCTTGTACAATGCCCAAGAGGAGGCGGGGATGCTTTTAGGAAGCCTGTTCGTCCCCAAACCAAGAGAAATTCAAGAAATGCAATTCACAGAGAAGAGATCATTCCAGGAAAGTTCGAGAATTTGGAAGAAACTCAAGAGATGCCATTCACGGAGATAAGATCATCTCTGGGGAGTTAGAGTTTCTTTGACAATTTCTAAGGATGAAAGTCTGAGAAAAGGTTCACCGAGAATACTGCCTTTCTCTTTGTTCCATATTGTTTAACCCCAAGAGGAGGGAAGACTGTATCTAGAATCCTACGGGGGATCTAGTTTTGTTTGTATTTAAGAGTGACCAACAGGGCTTTACCTAGTGTTAGACGTAGTTGCCGGGGAAAACTCTAAATAACTATACTAGTATTACACAGTGGATATGTGACAAGTATATAAAAGGATGTGAAAGAAGACTTACAGTGAAGCAGCCCCCACAATACAGTTATATACATATGAAAGCGGTAAATGAAAGCGGATAAACATTTACCCGTTGTAGAGCTTCCATGCTGTTTTGTTAGTTGTTCAACAAAGAAAACTTTGATAACAATATTATATTCAAAATCAAAGGAGAAAGTGCTTTGAAAAGATTGTTGGGGCTTACAGCTCAAGGAGAGGCCCAAGTTTTTAACGATGATTGCATCGTTGTTTTGAAAACTATACAGAGGGACTTATACAATGTGTGAGGCCCACAAAGTTTTTATGTACAGGGGGGTTGGGTCTTACACTCTATTGGAGGCCCAAATAAACTTAAAGAAAAGAAATGGGGCTTATAACACAAGGGTAGGCCCAGATAATTTTCGTTTTGAAATGGCGATCGCGCAGAGCTTTTGAAAACGCAGTGGGTCTTATACAATAACTGAGGCCAAAAAATGTTTTGGTTTTCAAAGGGGGCTTGGGTCTTACACTCTATTAGAGGCCCAAAGGGTTTTTTTGTACAAGAGATGGGACTTACAACTCAAGGAGAGGCCCAATTGTTTTTGTTTTAAACTGGCGATCGCGCCGAGATTTTTCATTTAACGCAGAGGGACTTATACAATGTCTGAGGCCCAAAAAAGGTTTTTTTACAAAAGGGTTGGGTCTTACACTCTATTAGAGGCCCAGTTGATTTTGTTAAAAAGGCGACGCTCACGCCGTTGTTTTTGAAAATACAGTGGGACTTATACAATGACTGAGGCCCAAAAGGTGGTGTATTTACAAAAGTATTGGGACTTACACTCTATTAGAGGCCCAAAAAAGTTTTTAAATAAAAGAAATGGGACTTACAACACGAGGGTAGGCCCAGATGGTTCTCGTTTTGAAATGGTGATTGCGCCGGGATTTTTGACATCACAGTGGGTCTTAAACAATAACTGAGGCCCAAATTATTTTGGTTTCAAAAAGGATTGGGTCTTAAAATCTATTAGAGGCCCATGGATGTTTTAAAGAAATAGAATAGGGCTTATAATACGAGGGATGGCCCAGATGATTTTTATTTTAAACTGGCGATCGCGCCGAGATTTGAAAACACAGGGGGTCTTATACGATGCCCGAGGCCCAAATTATTTTGGTTTTCAAAAGGGGTTAGGTCTTACACTCTATTAGAGGCCCAAAGAGTTTTTTTGTACAAGAGATGGGTCTTACAACTCAAGGAGAGGCCCAAGGTTATTTGTTTGAAAACGGCGATCGCGCCGAGGTTTTTGAAAACACAGTGGGTCTTATACAACATCTGAAGCCCAAATTATTTTGGTTTTCAAAAGGGGTTGGGTCTTACACTCTATTAGAGGCCCATGAGTGTTTGAAAAAGATTTATTTGGGTGAAAATCAAAGAAACCCTAATTTCATCATTTTTAAAAGTAAATTCTTAATGAAAATCAAATAAAAATGATAAAATACCAAATAAGTTTGAATAAACAACTTGTGATTTTTGGTTGAGGTTTGAAAAATGATGTTTTAATCACAAGATGAATTAAAATTCATTTGGTTTTGATTTTCATGATGAGAATTCACTTTTAAAATGTTTAAAAACAATTAAAAAGGGATTTATTCACAAAAATACCAACTATATTAAATAAATAATATAAATTTGATTTTTTTGTGGAATAAAATATTTTGGAGTATGAATAAGAAGTGTGTAAAACAGAATTGTAAAGTGATGATTTTTGCTATGTGAAAGAATTGGTTGAGTTTTGAAGATAAGAGAAAAAAGAAAGATGTCACAACATCATCTTCGACATCTCTCATGTGGCCAAAACTAGAGCTGAAACTTTAGTTTTCAACATCTTTTTTATCAAATTTCAAACATTCATAACTCTCTCAATTTTTAACGAAATTAAAATCCATAAGAACCTATCTTGACCGATTTTTCGCAAGGAATCCATTGGTATCACTTATACATACTGAAACTTAATGTACAGAACACACAAGGCAAAAAACCAGAACTGGACTTTAATTTTAAAACAACATAAACTCCTCACATAAACATATTAAAGTACAAACAGTAGGAGGATCACAACAAACAGATTAAGGACTACATTTTTTGCTTCAAAAATTAATCAATAATGATGCATGTATATGGAGTTTCAAAGTGTAAGAACACTTACCTATTGGAGCAAGGTCCAATGCCTCTTCAATGTAATTACAGCAGTAAGAGGAAGATTCTATGAGCTTCCTTGATCCTCCAGGAGTGTGTTTGAATGCTTAGAGTGGATTGAAATGAGCTGGAACTGATTGTGGTACCTCAACTACAACTCTATCAAGAATTTGAGCAATTAGCTATTGATTTTATGAATTTGATGTTCCAGATGTTGTGTTAGTGTTTGGATCACCTCTATATGATGTTTATGAGGTGTGTGTGTGATTGGTTTGGACATAAATGCTTTCTAACTCAAAACCCAATAGTAACTTGTAAGAGAAGGTGTTTTTTAGAGTGAAAGATAGAATTTGAGGAAAGCATCTGTTTGATGGCTTTGGTGTACTCAAACTGAGCACAAATGACCTCTATTTATAGTATAGCAAGTTTGTTTTGGCAGCAATAGTGAATGGAAACTGCTGCAGAGGTTGGCCAATGTTGATCAATGGGAATCCAAGTCTCCTCTAGCCATTGACCAGAGGTTAGAGCACAGGCTGCTGGTTCCCTAGTTCTTGGATATGTCTTGACTAAATTCACTTAGAATTTGGCTCAGCTCATGCCACCTTGCTGAATGTATTGAATGCTTGAAAACAAAATTGGATATTTGGCATCTTTGTAGCTTTTTAGGTTTGGCATGCTACTTGTGGAATCTTGGACTTGGGAGGCTTGGGAATCAGAGCTTGTCCTTTGATTATCCCCTCCTCAGGTGTGCAAAAGGATGACAAGGCTTAAAAATTCATGTGGCACAAGAAATGTGCAAATCTGTCCTGAAACTTGTCTTAAAAAATCAGCTGCAACAAGCCTTGTTGTAAAATCCATAACTTCTTGCTCAAGCATGATAAATGGTTGTTCTAGGACTTTCTGGAAAGCTGAGATGACATACTTCACCTTTGATGTTCAGGGTTTTTCTTGAATCAATTTGGATCATGGAGAAAAACGTCCTTGAAGTTGGGACATTCTTGCTGGAAAAATATTAATGATGTCCTATGAAATGTTGAAACATTTGACAACTTTGAACATTAATAATTCCAAACTTTAATCACTTATATCTTTTAATCCACTATAATATTTTGAGTTGAATTGAATTGCATCTTTGATGCTTTTCTTGCATGGTGACAAAGCTTGAAAATTGTGTTGCACAAGAAAAAGTGCACAAAATCTATCCTAAAAAAACAGCTGCAGCAAGCCTTACTGTAAAGTCCATAACTTCCTGCTTGGGTATGATAAATGGACGTTCTACAATTTTCTGGAAATCTGAGATGACTTACTTCAACTTTGTTGTTCAAGGTTTGTGAAGACAAGACTTGTAAAGTTGTCAAAAATGACCTTGAACTTGTGTGATCAAGTCTGTTCTAAAATCTGTCTTAAAAATTCTGTTTTATCAATACCTTTTGCAGAGATCATAACTTTCTGCTCGAGAATGATAAATGGGCTTTCTAGGACTTTCTGGAAAGGTGAGATGACGTACTTCAACTTTCATGTTCATGACATGGCTTGAATCAACTTGGATCATGGAGAAAAACGTCCTTAAAGTTGGGACTTTCTTGCTGGAAAAATAATTAATGATGTCCTACGAAATGTCGAAACATCTGACATTAAGAATTCCCAACTTTGATCACTTATATCTTTAAATCCTTATGATATTTTGAGTTGATTCCTTCTAAAATGTTGAAGTATCAAATCTCCTCTTTAAAAGTAGCCCTTACGCAAAATCAATGGATGCTTGGATCAATAGTTACAACCTTGAAAAGTTGTGCACCTGAGCATGATTTTAACTTAGAAAAATTTTCTAAGTTTCTTTCAATTTAATCAATTTTGCAATTTTGCATGATTTCTTGATTTAAATTTAATCAAACTAAATCATCCATCACATTTTCTTGAGTAATGGCTTGTGAAGCTCATAGTTGACCAAAAGTCAAAATTTGACTTTCTGCGTTAGTTGACTTTGTATTAGATGAACTTGAGGCTTGATCCACTTGGAATGTTGCATAATTATGCTTGATTCTTGATGTGGGAGTCCTCTTGATCCTTTGTGAGTGTTTGAGAGATTAGACAAGTTGAAGATCTTGCCATTCCTTGATTGATCCCTTGTCTAAGTGCTCTGAGAGGGCTTGAAACCCTAACTCTTGATTGTAATGAATGTTCACCCATCTTTGGGGGGACTAATGAGTGTGAAATGGTTCATCCATTTTGTGATGATGATTTTCAAAATGATAGGAATCTTAGTGGTCAAAATTTGGGGTATGACAGATGTCCCTATTTAATCTTCTTGGACCCGGAGATGTGAATGGCGAAGGTATTCGGGCATTCGGGGTGCAAGAGGATTAAATATCGGAATACCCAAAATTTTGATGGTGGTTATGAATGGTGGTTCATGCATCCTTATTTTTTTGCTAAGCAATGATGCTTAGAAAAGGTAAACTTCCCCTCGATCCTGGTCTTCAGCCAAGGAACTGGTCTCATTTTCTGAAATAAACTTCCCCTTGATCCTGGTTTCCTACCAGCGAACTGGTCTTAGTTTTTGAATTAAACTTCCCCTCGATCCTGGTTTCCTACCAAGGAATTGGTCTTAGTTTCTGAATTAAACTTCCCCTCGATCCTGGTTTCCTACCAAGGAACTGGTCTAATTTTCTTTTGTCAATAAACTTTCTTGACAAGGGACGCTGTTCGTAGCGGTTTTCCTCAAACTTCTCGCTGAATTTTCCTGGGAGATGCCATTTGATGGAAAAAGATCTGATGTTGTAGAGGTGCACAAACTTCTCTATTGGAGATGCCATTTGTCGGCTCTACTGGGGAAAGCAGGTCTCTTGAGAGACTGCTGTCGCTTGGGGGTGTTACATCATACTTTTCTCGAGATCTTCTAGGAGAAATGCCATATGATGTGATCCAATTTTGAGGTACTGACGACCATTTCGTCAGCGAAATTTTCAGAGAAAAACTGTTGCATTGCCGAATCTCTGATTAAGAGGCTTTCTCTGAGGATTTTCCTTAATCCGGGAAAGCGAAGACATCATCTTCAATGGCGAAGAGTGACGTTGGCTAAAGGTTCTCTGGCCTTTCAGAGGTTCAAGTTATCCAAGTGGTCAAGGTCCGTTTCCATCCCAGAAATACACTGGAAGAGAGATTGTTCATACGCAACATTCCCTGAAGAGGGAAGAACTGACAACTCGACTGAGAGGACTTTTATCACTAGGGGATAAGACCGACTAGAGTGGTGGTGATGCAATATGAATATGAAATTAAATCAATAATGCATGATATATATGTATGTTTATGTTGACAAAACTGACGTGACATACAGACTAGTAGATGAGCACGACTGGATACTCGGCCACGGTGGGGGATAAAGAGGTATCGCTGGTTCAAGATAGCAATTATGCCTTGCTTAGGAGAAATAGTCCCTGCGGGGAACAACCATTGGTCGGGCTTAGGAGGTAAGAACTCTGCCGGGGGTGTCGGACGGAATATTCGCATCTGACACAATTGATCCTTCTTTGAGGCGTGCTAGTTTAGAAGGATTACTTTGATTCTGCACTTTAAAGCTCAACCACCTTCGGAGAAGCGAACGATGTCCTTTCAATGTTCAACAGTCAAAAGAATTGCCATCTTTATTTTAAAAGCAAAAAAGTTTTAACAAGTAAATTCATTTTTGTTCTATTTAAAGAATCGTTAATCATATTAAAATGTCGTTCTGTAAAGCTAAAACAAATAAGAATTGCAAACAAAAGCACAAGGGCTCAAATTTTATAGATAGGATGGAAATCAGCCAAACGCGTGATTCCATAGAGTATTTACAAAGTTTAGAAAATGGTAATTAAAGGGAAAAGGGCTACATTGAAACATAACGACCACTATCCTTCTACCAACTTTGAATTCTGGGCATCCTAAACTTCTGTCGAAGATGACCTTGACTAGAATTTTTCTTCTGATGGATGGTATTACTGCTGAGGAGTTGAACTGATCAGATGTAGTTACTTGCCATTAATCCCTAATTTTTTCCTGGATTGTACTTTGAGATTTCCAATCCACCGGGATGATTTTTGATTGGGTCTCTAATTTTTTCCTGGACCACCCTTTCGGGTTTTCAATCCACCGCGACGTTTTTTTTCTTTTTTTTTTCTTTTTTATTTTATTTTAGGCGAAGTATTTCTTGACTACATCAACATTTGTGGGGTAGGAAAACTCCTCTCCATCCATGGTTGCGAGTCTCAAGGCGCCGCCTGAGAAAGGTTTCTTGACCACGTAAGGGCCGTCATAATTCGGAGTCCATTTGCCCCGCGAATCAGTGAGGAATGATTGTATCTTTTTGAGCAGGAGGTCTCCTTTCCTGAAGATGTGAGGTCGGACCTTTTTGTCAAAAGTCTTCTTCATTCTCTGTTGATACAACTGACCATGGCATAGTGCCGTTATTCATTTTTCTTCGATCAGATTCTATTCATCGTGTCGACTTTGACACCATTTAGCTTCTGTTAGCTTACTTCCATCAATACCCAGATTGATGGGATTTCTACTTCTATGGGGAGCACTGCTTCCATGCCATATACTAGAGAGAAAGGGGTTGCTCCTGTTGAACTGCGTACAAATGTACGATAACCGTGAAGAGCAAAGAGTAGCATCTCGTGTCAATCTCTATAGGTTACAACCATCTTTTGAACGATCTTCTTGATGTTCTTGTTAGCCGCTTCTACCGCTCCGTTCATCTTGGATCGGTAGGGAGATGAGTTATAGTGTTCGATCTTGAACTCAACACACAACTCTTTCATCATCTTATTGTTCAAGTTGGATCCATTATCGGTAATGATCTGGCTTGGAACACCATAACGGCAGATGATATTGTTTTTGATAAATCGGACCACCACTTGTCGGGTTACATTGGAGTACGATGCTGCTTCGACCCACTTGGTGAAGTAATCAATGGCTACTAGAATAAACCAATGTCCATTTGAAGCCTTAGGTTCGATCATGCCGATCATGTCGATTCCCCATATGGAAAAAGGCCACGGGGAAGAAAGAACTTTGAGATGTGTTGGCGGTACATGGATTTTGTCTGAGTATATCTGACACTTGTGACACTTCCTTATGTACTTGTAGCAATCGGATTCCATGGTCAACCAGTAGTACCATGCTCTTAGAATTTTTCTCGCCGTTGTGTGTCCGTTGGAATGAGTGCCAAAGGATCCTTCATGAATTTCTTTTATCAGCATGTCTGCTTCTGGTCTGTCTACGCATCGGAGCAAGACCATGTCAAAGTTTCTCTTATAGAGTGTATCACCGCTCAAGAAGAAGCTGCCAGCCAACCTTCTGAGGGTCTTTTTGTCCTTTCTGGATGCCCCAGGTGGGTACTCTTGTTTCTGAAGGAAGCATTTGATATCGTGATACCAAGGTTTGTCGTCTATGATTGCTTCGATCGTGAAGATGTAAGCGGGCCGTTCAAGGAGCATTATGTCAATCTTAGATAAGTCGTTCCATTGACCTACACTAATCATGGAAGAGGGGGTGGCTAATGCATCAGCCATGTGATTATCTTCACGAGGGATATGATGAAACTCGATTATGTTGAAGAAAGGTAACAACCTTCTTGCGTAGTCTTTGTAAGGAATTAGTCCTTATTGGTATGTGTTCCAATCTCCTTTGATTTGATTGATAACCAGGACTGAATCGCCATATACATTCAAGTTCTTGATCCTCAAATCGATCTCTTCTTCGAGACCTATGATACAAGCTTCGTATTCGGCCTCGTTGTTTGTACACTTGAATGTCAGTCTGGAGGTGAAAGGAATGTGGGTACCCTGAGGTGTTATTATGATTGCCCCAATTCTGTTTCGGTAATGATTGATAGCTCCGTCAAAGATAAGTCCCCATTGGGAACCTGGTTCTAGCCCTTCACTGGGTAGTGGTCCATCGCAGTTTTTCATTTTTAGATACATGACATCTTCGTCTGGGAAATCAAATCCGACTGATTCCTGATCATCAATCGGTTGATGAGCCAAATGATTGGCTAAAATACTTCCTTTGATGGCTTTCTGAGCATGGTACTCGATGTCGTATTCAGATAACAACATCTGCCAATGGGCAATCCTTCCCGTGAGAGCAGGCTTTTCAAAGACGTACTTGATTGGATCCATTTCGGAGATTAACCAAGTAGTGTGACGAATCATATACTGGCGAAGACGTTTGGCTGCCCAAGCCAGAGCACAGCAAGTTTTCTCGAGCATAGCGTACCGAGTCTCGTAGTCGGTGAATTTCTTGCTCAAACAGAAAATGGCAGACTCTTTCCTTTTTGTTTCATCTTGTTGGCCAAGTACACAAGCCATGGAGTCTTCCAAGACTATTAAGTAGATAATCAGTGGTGTTCCCTCCACTGGTGGTGATGGAATCGGTGGGTTCAACAGGTATTTCTTGATACTGTCGAAGGCGGTTTGGCAGTCCTCTGTCCAAACGCAGTCCTGATTCTTTTTGAGTAATTTAAAAATTGGCGCGCGTGTCGTGTTCATGAGGAATATGAATCTGGAAATGTAATTCAGACGTTCCAAGAATCCCCTGACTTGTTTTTCAGCTTTCGGAGAAGGCATTTGTTGAATGGCCTTGACCTTGTCAGGATCAACCTCAATTTCTTTCTGGCTGACGATGAATCCTAGCAGTTTCCCTGAGCGAACACCAAATGTGCACTTATTGAGATTCAAGCGGAGTTTATACTTTCACAACAGCTCAAATAATTTTGACAAGTGGGTCACATGCTCCTCCTTTGTTTTTGATTTGGCAATCATATCATCGACATATACCTCAATTTCTTTGTGTATCATGTCATACAAAAGAGTAGTCATGGCCCGTTGATAGGTTGCCCCGACGTTCTTCAAACCGAACGGCATTACCTTGTAACAAAAGGTGCCCCATGGGGTAATGAACGAAGTTTTCTCCATGTCTTTCGGCACCATTTTTATCTGATTATAGCCCGAGAATCCATCCATAAAGGAGAAGACTTTGAACTTTGTTGTACTGTCAACCAACATATCAATGTGTGGTAAAGGAAAGTCGTCCTTCGGACTTGCTTTGTTCAGATCCCTGTAGTCTACACACATTATGACTTTTCCATCCTTTTTCGGAACAGGTACTATGTTGGCTAACTATTGAGGATATTCTGATGTGGCGAGGAAACCCGCGCCAATCTGTTTCTGTACTTCCTCTTTAATTTTGATGGCCATGTCTGGATGAGTTCGTCTCAACCTCTGTTTTACTGGCGAACATTCTTATCTTAATGGTAGATGATGTTCCACGATGCTGGTATCCAACCCTGGCATATCCTAATAGGACCAAGCGAATACATCGGGGAATTCTTTGAAAAGCTTTGTCAAACTTTCTTTGATAGTTGGACTGAGCAGTGCCCTAATCTTGACCTCTTTTCTTTCTTCCTCTGAGCCCAAGTTGACCGTTTCCAACGGCTCTTTGTGAGGTTTAATGGACCTATCCTCTTGTCTGAGTAATCGGGAGATCTCCTCTGGAATTTCTTCGTCATCTTCTTCTTCAGCCCCAAATACCGAGAATTCAAAGTTGGGAGAAGGCATCGGATCGTATGTTTCAACAGGGTTTAAAACAAGCAATCTGCATGACGGGATGATTATTTTTTATAAGAGATAAAGAGAATGCAAGAGTCTGTGCAGCGTATATTTTTTTTACTGCTTGTTTTTATTATTTAAATTGTTTTTTAGGATTACCATTTTCTGAATAATGAAAAGAGAAAACAGCAACTAATGTGGAAGTTACAGAACGACGTTTATTTATTTATGGTTTTGTCGATTCTTGAAACTACAGCCCTATAAAACAAAACTCAGTCGCTTTGGGCGAAGCGAAGAGGGATATTTACAGAAAGTGAGCCCTATCAAAACATCTGTTTCACTTGGGCAGGGTGAAAGGTTAAGATAAAGACGATAATTACTTAGACTTATGAACAACTTTCGGAACCTCGACAGCAACCCATTGGCAGCAAACTCCTCGGTGAATCACAAAGTCTGGTACCTTCCTTGATTTGTCTTCAGAAATAACGCTGATTTATGGTGTAGCTGGATCATTGGAATCTATCTCCCAGGGCTGTATCTTGCATGGTATTTGTGCTCTCAGGTAAATCTCAACATTCCATTTGGCAGGATATCTTCGAGCCTGATACGAGAGCTCTCAGGAGCAGTGTACTTGACCATATAGTCGTATTTTCCACTTAGTTGTCCTAAGGTGTCCCACACTTCTGTGGAACTGGAGGAGTCATCTCTCTCGATGACGTTGGCCTCTGGAAAAGCATAGTTAATGAATTCAAGTCCTGCAAACATTGCGAATTCATCGTCGTGCTAGATATTTTTTGAATGACCTGAGTGTTGTTCCCATGACACGGTGGGGACGTAAGTATTCTTTTCAATGATGCTCAACTGATTTTCATTGTTCAGCTGATTTTCTTGCCCCAAGTCTCTTGGGTACGACTGCCAGATAGGCAGGCCATCCATAGGGCCATAATAGTCGTGGTCAAATTTGTCTTTCATTAGAGTGTCCTCCTCTAATGAGTTTGGTGAGGCACGACATCCTTCCGGATCAGAATCTCCGTATATTGTTCTGACATCTGACCTGGGTATAAATCTCAGACTCTGTGCAGGATAGCAAAATGGCATAGGCACCTCTTCCTGAGAGATATAATCATCCTCATTAAGATAGGACTTCCACTCTTCATTTGTATCAGAGGGATCTCCCTCGTTGATGGTATGGACTGTTTGAGGCACTGGGTGAAGGAAACCTCCACTGTGGAAAAAGTCCTGAATGGGATGAAGACTTTCATCGTTAGCAGTTGTCTGGGTACAGGTTGAGGAAAAACCAAGACCTTTATTTGTTTTATTATCAGTAGGAATGACAAGCTATCCCCGTCCTTTTGCATTGTTACTTTTGATCACTTCGAGAGCATCTTTGTATCAGGAAATAGAGGTTCCTTTCTCTGATTGATTCTTATTACTCAGCAACAGTGCTTGGAACTGAGTTCCAATAACCTCCTTGGGTTCTACACAAGTAGATAATGACAGGTTACTCACGATCAAGGCTTGTTCTCCAAAGACCGTGACGAATTGATCGTTCTTGACGAACTTCAGTTTCTGGTGCAGCGTCGAAGTGACTGCCCCAGCCTGGTGTATCCAAGGTCTTCCTAATAAACATTTGTACGCTGCCCGGACGTCCATGACCTGGAAAGTGATAAGGAAAGTGTGAGGACCGATATTTATGGGAAGGTCGACTTCGCCGATAACTGCTTTCTGAGATCCGTCAAAGGCTTTGAAGATGACCTCACTGCCCCTCATCGGGGATCCTTTGAATGATAGTCGCATTAAAGTGGACTTCGGCATAACGTTGATGGTCGATCCGGTATCTACCAGTACGCTGGCTAAGGCATCGTCCTGACAGTTAACTGTGATGTTGAGCGCCATGTTGTGACTTTTGCCTTCCTCTGGCAATTCCTCATCACTAAACCCCAAGTTGTTGCAGGAAGTGATGTTAGAGACGATTCTATTGAACTGTCATATTGACACATCCTGTTGCACAAAGGCCTGCTCTAATACTTTCTGTAGAGCCTATCTGTGAGCTTTGGAACTGAGTAAAAGTGATAACACATATATCTTTGAAGGAGTTTGTAACAGATTATCAACAATGTTGTATTCACTCCTTTGGATGAGCTTCAGCATCTCATCGTTGTTCTTTGAAAGGTCGAGACCACTGGACTGACCGACTGGTTGATTGGGAACTTCTGTTTGAGGTTCCTTTTCTCTGTTAGGTTCTCCAACTCCTCGGTTGAAGATTCGACCACTCCGTGTTACTCGACTGATGTCAGCAATATTCACGACGGAGGGTAATGGAATTTCCTTTCCATTCTCAATTATTGTTGCACCGTACTTGTAAGGGATCGCCTTAGCTGATTCATACAGTAGTGGTCTCGGTTGATAGATAACTACAGGAGCCTTTTAATTTATCTGGCCATCTTAGGTAACTTCAATCAATTTCTGGTTAAGAACCTTTGATTCGTCAAGTAGAGGGATGATGGTACAAACATCTTTGGTTCTTTCATGATCAGAGATTACGACAACATCCTTAATCTGATCAGCGAAATAGTCTGGCGTCCAGTTGATAGACCCCAAAACCGAATATTATTGAATCTCATTACGGTCTAACTAACTCTGAAAGGCTGCTCGCACGAGGTAACATCCTTGATTATTTTCTGAGAAGACTCTACAGCGTTCGTTGTTATGTGGTGGCACCTGGCCACGTCCGCTTTGAATGTAGTGTAACCGTACTAGGTCTAATTCTGTAGGCCGAACATCCTGACTTTGATACCTAGTAGGGTTTCCGTTAATCATGCTAACTTGCTGCGTGTCTTTATCTAGATAGATCGGAAGCCGCCAGGGCTTTAACAAGTGTTGCAAATTTCTTTGAACGAGAGCACATCCCTGGTCACTCTCACAACATCCTTTACAGTTCTGATAATTATACGAAGTCAGAAAACTGAGCTGGACTTGCTTAGCGTGTAATTCTACCAATATGGTATTCATCAAGCGAATATTGAAGATCTGAATCATGTTGATCTGATAAAGATTTTAATTATGGTAGTCCTGGATCCATCCAAGGTCCATCTGACGCTGGAGGGCCTCTTTTACAAAAGAGCATCCCTGTTTGTTTAACGAGCAAGTTAGACAGGAATCATAATCATGCCATAGCAGATTATGATACTGGCTTTGCCTTGAGTGCATTGCCACTAAGTTGACATTCATCGCACGGACGCCGTGGTTTTGAATAATGTTGGAATTTGTGTAAGTCATGTTGACCCCACGAATTCGGTGCTCTTGGATCCACCCGAGATCCAATTAATCCTGTAGAGCTGATTGCACTACAGAACATCCTTGATTGTTCTTAGAGCATATATCACACAGGTGATAATTGTGAGGTGGTACATGACAGTACCCGCTCTGTCTGCGATGCATCTTTACCAGATTGGTCCTCAATAAGAGTACATCATGAATTTGATAGTTGTCATTAGACTCTCCTTCTATCAAATTAACTGCAGGTTTCTCGTGTTGAGGCAACGGGTTTATGAGAACATTCAGATTCGTATCCTTGAAAGATAAGACCCCGCTCCTAACAAGCTTTTGCACATAGGATTTGAAACTGAGACAGTTTCCTATGTTATGCCCTGGTCCTCCTTGGTGGTAAGGGCAAGTCTGATCCGCTTTGAACCAAAAAGGCGAATTCTCTGGTACTGTAAGAGGAGACCTGGTTTGGACGTGTCCCTTGACCAGTAAGAGTGGAAACAATTCTGTGTACAACACCGGTATAAGATAGAACCCTGGAGGTCGCGTTGTACGGTTGTTGTTATATGGAGGACGAGCCTGCTAAATAGGCGGTTGTGTCCTTTGCTAAAGAGGCGTTTTGTATTACTTGATGATCCAACATCTTTAACTAACCGTCCTTCTCGGACTGCTTCGTCAAGACGAACTCCCATGCCCACCATCTCGGTGAAGTCACTGGGCACACTGGCAACCATTCTATCATAGTAAAATGAGCTTAAGGCTTTCAAGAAGATCTTTGTCATCTCTTTTTCCTCAAGAGGTGGACAAATCTGGGCGGCAATTTCACGCCATCTCTGAGCGTACTCCTTAAAGGTTTCCTTGTCATTTTGTTACATCGATCTGAGTTGATCTCTGTCTGGTGCCATGTACAAGTTATACTTATACTATTGAACAAAGGCAGCGCCAAGATCTCTGAAAGTGCCGATCTTAGTGCAGTTTAACCCATGTACCATTTGAGTGCGGCACCGGTTAAACTATCCTGAAAGTAATGAATTAGTAGCTCCTGGTTCTTTGTCTGAGCTGACATTCGCTGAGCGTACATCACCAGATGGCTCTGAGGGCAAGAGTTACCCTTGTACTTTTCAAAATTGGGTACCTGGAATTTGTACGGAACTTTCACATTTGGGACCAAACAGAGGTCCGCGGCGTCTTTTCCAAATAAATCCTGACTGCGAAGGGCTTGCAGTTCTTTCTGCAT
Organism: Lathyrus tuberosus; assembly: GCA_022829125.1. NCBI lineage: Eukaryota > Viridiplantae > Streptophyta > Magnoliopsida > Fabales > Fabaceae > Lathyrus > Lathyrus tuberosus. Next base: position 5,830,770 of record JALAZF010000390.1, read on the forward strand.
CTCCAGGAATTGCTCCTGGAACTCATTCATTCTGTCGAACATACTTTCGTTTCCACCAAAAGGTATCTGTGGAATCTGTCCTTCTGGGACAGTGTGTACCCCGGGTGGTGGTATAGTCATTATGGCCGAGACTCTCGGTGCCTCCCGAAGTTTGTAACCTTCAGGAGTTCCTGTCATGCCCCTGGCATCTTCGCTTTCCCGAAGTTTGTAACCTTCAGGCCCAACGGCTCCTGCTGAAGTTTTCGGATCTTCAATGATCGGCGGAATATATCCCTCTGGGATATAGTTAATAGGCATGCCCCAGGGACGATCTTTCGACATTTTGTACCTAGGATCATACTTTTCCACTATGGGCGCTGATGTGATCTCTGAGATCACAGTCCTTTGTTGTTGCATCTGAGCTGCTGCCAGAGCTTGCATGTCGTTATGAAGCTTTCTCAGATCCTCTTTCAGATCAGTGCATCGATCTCTTCTCTCAACTCTCTGTTCTCTTCCTCGAGATCATCCATCTTTTTCTGACGATTGGCCCGAGTATTGTACGAATGAGACAGTTTGACTCTCTAGAATCGAGACGCAAACGTGAGATTCGTAGGTAAGAAGAATGCGTTACGTGAGAATGATGAATGATATGCAATGATTATATTAATTGTATATATTTTTTCGTTTATTCAAAGTAAACTTCGACAATTAGATTGCAAATATCAAACAGTGGGGAAACCCCGTTTTATTGAATTCAAAGATTGCGGAAATGGAAATACAGTATTTTACAAAGTGCTGTAAAAGGAAGTCTAAACTTATGGGTCCTGAGTCCTCTCTGAAGCGAGCTCAGGTGCTGGCTCCGGTACTTTCCTTTTCTTTAACCGGGGCTCTTGGGCCGTTGTCGGGTTGTCATTCCTTTGCCAAGTGAAAGGAGCGAGCAAATTCCTTTGGTCATCCTGATTTTCTACAGCATGTTACTCTAAAATCTCAATCAGAGCATCTTTATCTTTCAATAGTTGTTGTATTTTCTTGCACTCTACATTGAGAATATGGTACTTGTTCCTCCAAGACCTCTTCTCCTGCTGAACTTTGTCGAGAGTAACTTGAATTTTTTCCGTCTCAGACATAAAATAAAGGACAGAGTCCCTTAATGGAAGAACTTCCTGACGAGGGTAAGGCATCCTCAGCTTGAGAGCTCTAGTTTGTACCCAGTGGAGATAAGGCTCCACCGAGACACAGTCTGGTTTTCCTAGAGACTCTCTTCCTTTCCTATGAACGTGTTTCCATGCATGCACTATTTCCGTCTTTAGTGCTTTGTCGTTTTCTCCTTCCTTGAAGAAAAGACCTTCCAGATGAGCATTACGCGGGACATGCCTCATCGGGTATCCAAATTGACGACGAACTAAAATTGGATGATAGTTGATTCCTCCCTTAGTTCCTATAAGGGGTACATTTGGAAAATTTCCACAACGGTCAATGATCCTGATCCCGTCATAGATTCGATTGTACCAATCGATGTCAGAGTTGGTAAGAGACATGATTCTATGCTACCAACGTAAAGTATTCTTTTGATCCCAAAATGCAGCAGACTTGGGTAAGTGGGAAGTGAACCATTTGTATAGCAGGGGTACACAACATGTGATCATTCCTCCATTGTACAAATTCCTTAAGTGTACTGAATGATACGCATCTGCGAGTAAGGTTGGTACAGGGTTTCCAATCAGGAAAATCTTAATGGCGTTAATATCTACAAAGTTATCGATGTTGGGAAGCAAAAATAACCCGTAGGTAAGCAAAACAAAGATGCTTTCGAAAGCAGCCACGTTCCCTATGCTGGCAAAGTACAGGGCTTTCTTTGTCAAGAACTAGGCTGGCAAACCCTGGATTCCCCCCTTAGTGGTCATGTGAGTCCTGGCTTCTGACTCGTCCAAATAGATTGCTCTTGTAATGGTTTGATCCTCTGAAATTTCTTCCAGTCCAGAAAAGGGAGCTTGGTCAGTAATATGCAAATCAGTCAGGTGAGAGTACTCCTCCAGTGTTTGTGCTAGTTGATAATCCAGGAATGTGAAACAGTGATAGACCGGATTGTAGAACTGGATTAGTGTGGACAGGATTCCTTCGATTACATGGAACCTTAACAAGGACAGCAGTCCTCCATACTTAGCTCTGAAAGCCTCGGGGTTGGTGATCATTCTTCCAGACCTCTTAAATCCTCTAGTTTTGGAACCTTGAAGGTGTACTTTTGAGTTTTCCTTCTAGCGCAATCTCTTTATCTGACATTTGCAATCATTGTCTTAGTTTAATTTGAAAAAGAGAGAGACTAGAAGAGAAGATTTTTCTTTGTTTTAATGTTTTTTTTAGATGAATGCTTGAATGCAGCACACAAAAACATAGAAAAAACATGGGGTCAAAGGGTCGGTGTCTGTCGCTCCTGGGATTTTCATCCTAGTACAAACGCGAAAGTGGCACCGAAACAGAGTCGCCAGCAATGTGTATTTATCCCAAGAAAGGGGAAGGAAACACCGCACAAACCTGAGGGAAAGGAAAGAGCATGGCCTTGCGACCAAGAGAACTGGGTTCGGGAGTCGGTTACGCGCGAGGAAGGTATTAGCACCCCCACGCGTCCATCGTACCCGATGGGATCCACGCCTGCTTGTTTCGATCAAAGGGTGTAGGAAAAATACTGGAAAAGGAACTGCTAGCTGGAAAACTGGAAAAGGAAAGGAGAGAGAAAGAGAACAAATGTAGGGAAAATAAAAGAAGTGCTCCAATGGGCCCTACCCCACTGCCTACGTATCTCATCGGGAACATGAGAATCATAGTGACGTAGTTCCCCTCAACGAGGGTCGCTTTGTTTGTGTTTTTTTAGTGGAAACGTCAGAGTGCGCGTTCCAGCAGTTAGATGTTGCAGCTCGCTGTAGGGAGACTTATGCGTTACCTGCTTGCGGTAGAACGGACTTGACGAATCCTTAAGAGAGGAGTGAAAGAGATGAGAAGAGAATTGTTGTTTGTTTTTGTCTTTTAAGAAAGAAGTGTTTTGATTACTTTATATTTTGTAACGCACATTGTATTTAAGTCCCTCATGTAAGATCGAATGCCTCGCATATCGACCCGAGATGGGACATACACTAAACATTCTAAGAAAATGAGAGAAGATCCCTCACTATCTTATTCTTACATGAAAGGCTCAAATACAATATTTGTTTTGCCTTTATTAGGTGTTTTTTACTTTTGTTTTAAGATGAGAAGAAGAGACTCAAAAAAGAGGAGTAAAGGTAAAAACTAAAGAGGGAGACTAAGACTCAATCTTAATGTTATCATGCATGGTGATCCTAAGGTTTAGTGAGGTTTAAGAAACCTAATCCTAAGAGAAAGGAGAAGAGAAAGAAAGAAAACAACTTACTTCCAAGATGGAAGTTAAGTTGTTTCTAAGAGGGAAGAAAGAAGATTATGAAAGCAAAGCATTATAAAATGCTTAAACATCACAAATTGAATGATTAAAATATGAGGGAAGAAATTATAATGTGGATGCATATCCACCCTCAAGTGACTTACCATTGGCCCCTGAAATGGTTAGTGTAAACATTTACAAATGAAAAAACCAATCAAGATGAACAATTAAGGCTTGCACAAATTCAATAACCAAAGTAAAAGCATCTTAAAGGTCAAGGAAAGAATAAGGTCAGAATGCACATCATAAGAATGCCCGCTAATGATATGAGAGCAAACACAAATCAAATACACACAAACAATTCCTTAAACCACAAAGAAATGCATTATGAAAGAAGTAGATAAAGAATGAGTGGATATGCAAAGTGATCATGCAATAATGCTTCAAGTAATGTCAAAGTCAGAATGTGGATGACCTAAACATGTGCCTAAACATGATGTACAAATGTCATATGAGGCATACAATCAAGCATCCAAGTATTAAGAGTGATTAGGAGAAGAAGTGAGAAGATATGAACATGAATTTAACATGGAAAGAAGTTACTTAAGGCATAAGTCAACCTATAAAAGTTCAAGATGAAACTCAAGTATCAAAGTCAGAAGTGATATGACATGTTAGGATGAAGATAAGATGCACAAGCCAATCACATTCAAGCAATTACAAATCATTTAGAAGCTAGAAGAAAAAGAAACATGCATTTGGATGAAACATGTTCAAGTATGCAAAGTAAGACATGAATGGCATATGGGATGAATGCAATGCTTTAAAGTTAGAGGCATACATCATATGAAATGTAAATGGATGGTATGGCATAGCATAAACAAACCAATTACAAGTCAAGTTGGAATTTAGATGAAAACGGATGAGGAATTAGGTCAAAAAGAGATATGTGAAACAAGTATTGAACATGTACACAAAGAAAGCATCAACTTTAAACCAATGACCTATAACTTCATTCAAAAGACCTATAATGATCTAAACATGGCTCAAGAAGTCAAAAAGAATGATCTCATACAATGGCACAAGTGCCTTCTCAAGCAAGTAAACAAACATGATCAAAGAATTTCACAAAAAAGGGACCTCAAACAAGAGTCATCAAACAAATACCAAACATGATTCAACAATCATCAAATTAGGTCTCAAGAGACCCCAACCAGAGGCAAATATCATACAAAAAACTCATGCAAAGAATCACAAAGAAACTCAATCAAACAAGCATGGCAAAGTAATTAGGGTTTCACATGATCATGCACAAAGAAATGGCTCAAAAAGGATGTAAATATGATCTTAAAAATATGACAAAAATGTTTTTAAATGTTTCAAAGTGTTCTCTGAAATATGCAAAAAGAATGAGGATCAAACTATGTACCAATGATGAGAAATAAAATCAGTAATGCAAAGTGTTCACAAATGAAACATTTCAAAAAGAAATTCAAACAACCATTAATTCAGATGCAAAAAATAATATAAAAATGGAAACTAAAATTTGTAAAAATTTTATAAAACTATGAAGATGATTCATGAATTTTTTTATGATTTTTAAATGCATTAAACTAATTTTAAAAAATAAAAATGAGAATGATATGCAAAATAAAAAAAAATGACATAGCATGGGCCAGGGATGCAGTCATAGTAATTCTCACGTTCAAAATGAGCATTGGGCTCAGTATGGGGGTACGAAAAGCAATGAAATCCAACCCAATCCAAAGTGCAGGTCAACATATTCCCAGTCAAGAATCTTGACTCACACACACCCTCATATTGATCCAGCGTACGATATTCAATCAATCACAAAACAAAGTAACCAAAATCAATGGTCAGGATCACGCGCACACCACAACACACATAAGGAGGCACACAAACAGATTAAAATGGAAAAACAAGGCACGTGAGAGGCACCTTCTCCTCTTAATGTGTTGGCACAATATCAGCCATCAGATCACAGCCACGAACGGTCATGATTTCATCTTCCTGAAGAAACTCAAATCATCTGAAAATGAACCAGACGCCGGAGCCCTAGCTCCGGTCGTCTTCTCCGGCAACACCAAACATAAAATTCTCCAGAATTCAAAAACTCCACCACAGTATCACTCCAAATTTCATGCTGATCTTAAATATCACATCAATTTCATCATAACATGTGTAATTTGTACAAATCGAAGACAAAAAGTTTGGATCTAAAAAATTCAGATCCACAATACTCTCATGTTATACGTCCAAATTTAAATCTAAACATACCAGCATGATCACAAGCACACAGAGAACACAATGCGCACAAGAAAATCAAGTTATAAGATGATGAAATTCAACTTACCTGAAACTTGAAACAAGCCAAAATACTCCTAGAAATCCAGTGTACGAGTGCAGATCTTCCTCTTTTGAGTTCTATTTGCAAAATAAATGCAAATAGAAGCTTCAATCAGGCTAGATCTTGAGATTTGAAGATGAAGCTTCCAAAACTGAACCTAGTGAAAACCTCTGTATGAGCCTCAATCAATGGATGATTCGTGTTCTATAAAGTTCACTGATCAAGGAAATGTGAAGAGAAATCAATGAAACCCTAGGAGAGTGGAGTTTCGAAGAGAAGAAAGTTGAGAGCAAAATTTCAAATCTGAGCAAATGAGAGTGCATGAGTGTGAAATGAACGTGTGAGTCCCTTTATATATCCTTGGTTATCATTCTGATCATGGTTAGGGTTTTGTTAAACCTTTGGTTAAAGCTCTTGGAAGTGTTTTGCAAATTGGCAAGTTGGTGTACACCCTCATACACACGTGCATGGCCATGCTTATGATGATGGATCACTCTCATTTCATGTACTGATCACCAATGAATTGAAAATGGGCCTTGTGGTTGATTGGTTTGTGAGTTTTGGATCATCTTGCACATTTGCATTTTGTGAAAATAGTGAGAAATACTTCATGTAATGACATGATTCCAAGACCAATTCTGCACTAAATGAAGTGTACTTTGAGTTTATGAACTGAATTTGTCAACTTGAAACCAATACAAGTCATTTGGAAGCTTTTTGCACAAAGTGGAAAAAATGAACCATGTGAAAATCCTAAAAACCACCCTTGAGTCCTTTGATCATAACTTGAGCTTCACACATGCTATGGAAATGATCTAGTACTTTTTGGAAAGGGGAGAGAGAGATCTTCAACTTTCATGTTTGAGTGAAATTCATTTGAAGCTTTTTTGATGATGAAAATTCAAGTTGAAGATGGTTTGAAAAGTTGCCAGAAATGGAAATTTCACATTATAGGTCATTTTCCAAAAATAGTAACTTTTGCCCTACTTCTTGATTCTTGATGAATGACATGAATCTTAACATTTTAGGACCATATGAAGGTCTATGGACTTGGGAGTCATGATTTGAACCTTTGGAAACCCATGGTGGCCTTTCCTTTTGAACTGTTGACTTTTTCCCCCAATTTCTTGATTATCAAGCAACTGATCAATTGAACCTCTTCTGAAATGAATCAATGGCCAATCTTCCATCCTTAGACACTTAATACCATTTAGGAAACATTGAGATCAAGTTTGAATCAAAATTTCATCAGGAGACCACTTGAATCCAAAACCCTAATTTTGACTGCTTTTTGTGATAGGAAGTGATGCACTGTCCAAACTTCTTGATGAGTTACCATCTTCCAATGACTTGTGAGATCAAATGGGGATGATATATGATGTAAGAGACCTTTGAGGCTTGTGGGGAGACCCTTGGCCCTTATTCTCTTACTTTGGATAATACACACCTTTGAGGAACAACTGATCACATGCCCTCATGCAAGATGCAATGCTAAATGCTTGATGTTTTATTTTTTTATGCTTGAATGCAATGCAATGCAATGAAAGCTCATGCTAAATGATATGAAGAAAAGAGAGGGAAAATTTTGGGGTATTACAGTGTCATGAAGTCAAGGCTCTACCCCCCCCCCCCCCCCCCCTGAAGGTTTATACTGGTGATTTTTTGTACCTGTCTGCAAAATCATTGATCCCTCTTGGGATAACAACAACAAGCAGATCGCCAGCGAGCTGATGTATCCTAGAGTGATCTCAGATGAGGGTAGTATTGTGTGACAACTATTTCCGATAGCTTTCGCACTACAAAATGGTTGCAGTCTACTAAAAACCTCAGCTTCTCAGATAACCCAGTCGACCACACTACTTTCAACAACTGAAGTCGTATAGGCAATGTATCTGCAAAGGGAGTCTCCACTGAGTTTGATGGTCGACCGGGGACTCTTAACTGGGATTCACTCCCTGTAAGATTACCCGTATTTCCATCACCTATCTTAGGTATATACTCAATTTTTCCACATACGGCATCACACGCATTCCCATTAGCAGAAAAATAAACACAGATATCAATTAGGAAAAGCATTATATATATTTGCATTAATCATCCTAGACCTCTAGTTTTATGATCCTATACAGACAATGACTCCCCAGCAGAGTCGCCATTTCTGTGATACTTTGTGAACTCAGGGTTTTCTACCTAAGATTGTGAACTTAAGGTTTCTACCGAAGATTGTAAGAAAGAGAATCGAGCCCAACGGTGGGCGCCATTTTTCTGTAGCGCGATTTTTGTGGTCTTGAATCACTATCGCTTGGGCACTACAGTTCGATTCATTTTTTATCCTGTTAAGCTGATTAAAGAAGGGAAATAGATGTCTCTAATTAGCCCTACTTGCATATTGAGTTTAAACAGTCAAAACTGTTGGTTTACAGATGCTATTAAGATGTGGGCCCTTCTTCGGTTATTTTGTTAAGAATAGAATGTTTGAACCATTTGTGAGGTTTTAAGATGTTAGGTCTGATGCTTTTCGATTGATGTATGAAGGTACGGGATTTTGGGTTTTTGATTAGTATGCTCGCTAAGATTTTGCAATCTTATGCCTACGTATTCCCGAAGCAGTGAAATCAGAGCGATCGTAGTTCCTCCTATTCTATGGGAGGAAAGAGGTGTTTTGGTGTCTTGTTAAAAGGCCAAGATGTGAAGCTAAAGACAGTTTGTATCTTGTTCAAAGCCCAAGATGTGAAGCTAAAGGGTTTTGGCTGAGAGAGAATTTGTCATCTCTAAAGAGGAGTTGTTGATGTTTGTATGATGTGAGCAAGGCATGACTTTGATGCTAAAAGGTTGATTGACTCAACCGGGGTTTTCTTTATACAAAGCCTAAGAGAAGGCTATTGACCCAACAAGAGGGTGTTTATTATTTGTCTCGTACGAAGTCCGAGATAGAGGCTAAAAGGGTTGACTCAACAAGAGAGTACTAACAAGTGACTAACTCAACAAAAGAATACTTTTATATGTCTTGTACGAAGCCCAAGACGGAGGCTAAAGAGGTTTGACTCAACAAGAGAGTCTTGAACAGGTGATTGACTCAACAAGAGAGTCTGAAGGTTGTTTGACTCATCGAAAGAGTCTTTTATACCCAACAAGAGAGTGATTTATTGTGTCGTACGAGGCCCGAGATTGAGGCCAAAAAGAGATTCACTCAACAAGAGGGTATTTTATACTCAACAAGAGAGTGTTTTATATGTCTTGTACAAAGCCCAAGACGGAGGCTAAAAGTGGTTGACTCAACAAAAGAGTCTTTTATACTCAACAAGAGAGTGTTTTGCTATCTCGTATGAAGCCTGAGATGGAGGCTAAAAGAGTTTGACTCAACCAGAGAGTCTTTTATACTCAACAAGAGAGTGTTTTTCTATCTCGTACGAAGCCCGAGATGGAGGCTAAAAGGAGGTTGACTCAATAAGAGAGTCTTTTATACTCAACAAGAGAGTGTTTTTATATGTCTTATACAAAGCCCAAGACGGAGGCTAAAAGTGATTGACTCAACAAGAGAGTCTGAAAATGTTAGCTCTGCTAGGGAGAATCATTTGTACAAAGCCCAAGAGGAGGCTGCCTTACCGCTGTGGATTCTGGAGATCCTGAAGCGATTCCAAGTGTGGGGAACTCTCATGGGAGAGACTGGGGTTTCTTCCTATGTTTGGGAAGGAACTTGAGAATGTCTTTGAGACTCAAGGGTCTTAGATTATCCAAGTCTAGAGTTTTATCTTTTGTACAATGCCCAAGAGGAGGCACGGTCATTTAAGGGATGAGTATCAACCCTAAAATGGCCAGAGTTTTGACGCGGGAAAGACTGCTCTAGCAAAGAAGGACTAAGTTCTGTCTTATACCTTTAAGATCGTTAGGGTCCTTGTATTAAGCCCAAGAGAAGGCATGAGAACTCCTAAGAAGCCGAAGGGTCCTTGTACAATGCCCAAGAGGAGGCGGGGATGCTTTTAGGAAGCCTATGGGTCCCCAAACCAAGAGAAATTCAAGAAATGCAATTCACAGAGGAGAGATCATTCTAGGAAAGTTCGAGAATTTGGAAGAAACTCAAGAGATGCCATTCACGGAGAAAAGTTCATCTCTGGGGAGTTAGAGTTTCTTTGACAATTTCTAAGGGTGACAGTCTGAGAAAAGGTTCACCGAGAATACTGCCTTTCTCTTTGTTCCATATTGTTTAACCCCAAGAGGAGGGAAGACTGTATCTGGAATCCTACGGGGGATCTAGTTTTGTTTGTATTTAAGAGTGACCAACAGGGCTTTACCTAGTGCTAGACATAGTTGTCGGGGAAAACTCTAAATAACTATACTAGTATTACACAGTGGATATGTGACAAGTATTTAAAAGGACGTGAAAGAAGACTTACAGTGAAGCAACCCCACAATACAGTTATATACATATGGAAGCGGTAAATGAAAGCGGATAAACACTTACCCGTTGTAGAGCTTCCATGTTGTTTTGTTAGTTGTTCAACAAAGAAAACTTTGATAACAATATTATATTCAAAATTAAAGGAGAAAGTGCTTTGAAAAGATTGTTGGGGCTTACAGCTCAAGGAGAGGCCCAATTTTTTAACGATGATTGCACCATAGTTTTGAAAAGTATACAGAGGGACTTATACAATGTGTGAGGCCCACAAAGTTTTTATGTACAAGGGGGTTGGGTCTTACACTATATCAGAGGCCCAAATAAACTTAAAGAAAAGAAATGGGGCTTATAACACGAGGATAGTCCCAGATGATTTTCATTTTGAAATGGCGATCACGTCGAGATTTTGAAAACGCATTGGGTCTTATACAATGACTGAGGCCCAAAAATGTTTTGGTTTTCAAAGGGGGGTTGGGTCTTACACTATATTAGAGGCCCATTGAGTTTTTTTGTACAAGAGATGGGACTTACAACTCAAGGAGAGGCCCAATTGTTTTTGTTTTAAACTGGCGATCACGCCGAGATTTTTCTTTTAACGCAGAGGGACTTATACAATGTCTGAGGCCCAAAAAAGTTTTTTTTACAAAAGGGTTGGGTCTTACACTCTATTAGAGGCCCAAATAGTTTTAAGAAAAAGAATTGGGACTTAAAGCTCGAGGAGAGGCCCAGTTGATTTTGTTAAAAAGGCGACGATCACGTCGTTGTTTTTGAAAATACAGTGGGACTTATACAGTGACTGAGGCCCAAAAGGTGGTGTATTTACAAAAGGATTGGGACTTACACTCTATTAGAGGCCCAAAAAAGTTTTTAAATAAAAGAAATGGGACTTACAACACGAGGGTAGGCCCAGATGGTTCTCGTTTTGAAATGGCGATTGCGCCGGGATTTTTGAAATCGAAGTGGGTCTTATACAATAACTGAGGCCCGAATTATTTTGGTTTCAAAAAGGATTGGGTCTTGAACTCTATTAGAGGCCCATGGATGTTTTAAAGAAAAAGAATGGGGCTTATAACACGAGGGGAGGCCTAGATGATTTTTATTTTAAAATGGCGATCGCACCGAGATTTGAAAACACAGGGGGTCTTATACGATGACCGAGGCCCAAATTATTTTGGTTTTCAAAAGGGGTTGGATCTTACACTCTATTAGGGGCCCAAAGAATTTTTTTGTACAAGAGATGAAACTTACAACTCAAGGAGAGGCCCAAGGTTATTTGTTTGAAAACGGCGATCGCGCCGAGGTTTTCGATAACACAGTGGGTCTTATACAACATCTGAGGCCCAAATTATTTTGGTTTTCAAAAGGGATTGGGTCTTAAACTCTATTAGAGGCCCATGAGTGTTTGAAAAATATTTGTTTTGGTGAAAATCAAAGAAACCCTAATTTCATCATTTTTAAAAGTAAATTCTTAAAGAAAATCAAATAAAAATGATAAAATACCAAATAAGTTTGAATAAACAACTTGTGGTTTTTGGTTGAGGTTTGAAAAATGATGTTTTAATCATAAGATGAATTAAAATTCATTTGGTTTTGATTTTCATGATGAGAATTCACTTTTAAAATGTTTAAAAACAATTAAAAAGGGATTTATTCACAAAAATACCAACTATATTAAATAAATAATATAAATTTGATTTTTTTGTGAAATAAAATATTTTGGAGTATGAATAAGAAGTGTGTAAAACAGAATTGTAAAATGATGATTTTTGCTATGTGAAAGAATTGGTTGAGTTTTGAAGATAAGAGAAAAAGGAAAGATGTCACAACATCATCTTCAACATCTCTCATGTGGCCAAAACCAGAACTGAAACTTTAGTTTTCAACATCTTTTTTATCAAACTTCAAACATTCATAACTCTCTCAATTTTTAACGAAATTAAAATCCGTAAGAACCTATCTTGACCAATTTTTCACAAGGAATCCATTGGTATCACTTATACATACTGAAACTTAATGTACAGAACACACAAGGCAAAAAACCAGAACTGGACCTTAATTTTAAAACAACATAAACTCCTCACATAAACATATTAAAGGGCAAACAGTAGGAGGATCACAACAAACACATTAAGGACTACATTTTTGCTTTAAAAATTAATCAATAATGATGCATATATATATGGAGTTTCAAAGTGTAAGAACACTTACCTATTAGAGCAAGGTCCAATGCCTCTTCAATGTAATTACAGCAGCAAGAGGAAGATTCTATGAGCTTCCTTGATCCTCCAAGAGTGTGTTTGAATGCTTAGAGTGGATTGAAATGAGCTGGAACTGGTTGTGGTACCTCAACTGCAACTCTATCAAGAACTTGAGCAATTGGATGGTGATTTTATGAATTTGATGTTCCAGATGTTGTGTTAGTGTTTCGATCACCTCTATATGATGTTTATGAGGTGTGTGTATGATTGGTTTGGATAGAAATACTCTCTAACTCAAAACCCGATAGTAACTTGCAAGAGAAGGTGTTTTTTGGAGTGAAAGAGAGAATTTGAGGAAAGCATGTGTTTGATTGCTTTTGTGTACTCAAACTGAGCACAAATGAGCTCTATTTATAGTAGAACAAGTTTGTTTTGGCAGCAATAGTGAATGGCAACTGCTGTAGAGGTTTGGCCAATGTTGATCAATGGGAATCCAAGTCTCCTCTAGCCATTGACTAGAGGTTAGAGCACAGGCTGCTGGTTCCCTAGTTCTTGGATATGTCTTGACTGAATTCAGTTAAAATTTGGCTCAGTTCATGCCACCTTGCTGAATGTATTGAATGCATGAAAACAAAATTGGATATTTGGCATCTTTGTAGCTTTTTAGGTTTGGCATGCTACTTGTGGAATCTTGGACTTGGGAGGCTTGGGAATCAGAGCTTGTCCTTTGATTTTTCCCTCCTCGGGTGTGCAAAAGGATGACAAGGCTTAAAAATTCATGTGGCACAAGAAATGTGCAAATCTGTCCTGAAACCTTTCTTAAAAAATCAGCTGCAGCAAGCCTTGTTGTAAAATCCATAACTTGCTCAAGCATAATAAATGGCTGTTCCAGGACGTTTTGAAAAGCTGAGATGACATACTTCACCTTTGATGTTCAGGGTTTTTCTTGAATCAATTTGGATCATGGAGAAAAATGTCCTTGAAGTTGGGACATTCTTGCTGGAAAAATATTAATGATGTCCTATGAAATGTTGAAACATTTGACAACTTTGAACATTAATAATTCCAAACTTTAATCACTTATATCTTTTAATCCACTATGATATTTTGAGTTGAAGTGAATTGCATCTTTGATGCTTGTCTTGCAGGGTGACAAAGCTTGAAAATTGTGTGGCATAAGAAAAAGCGCACAAAATATGTCCTAAAAAAACAGTTGCAGCAAGCCTTACTATAAAGTCCATAACTTCCTGTTTGAGTGTGATAAATGGACGTTCTATAACTTTCTGGAAAGTTGAGATGAATTACTTCAACTTTGATGTTCAAGGTTTGTGAAGATAAGACTTGTAAAGTTGTCAAAAATGACCTTGAACTTGTGTGATCAAGTCTGTCCTAAAAGCTGTCTTAAAAACTCTGTTTTATCAATACCTTTTGCAGAGATCATAACTTTCTGCTCGAGAATGATAAATGTGATTTCTAGGACTTTCTGGAAAGGTGAGATGACGTACTTCAACTTTCATGTTCATGACATGGCTTGAATCAACTTGGATCATGGAGAAAAACGTCCTTAAAGTTGGGACTATCTTGCTGGAAAAATAATTAATGATGTCCTACGAAATGTCGGAACATCTGACATTAAGAATTCCCAACTTTGATCACTTATATCTTTAAATCCTTATGATATTTTGATTTGATTCCTTCTAAAATGTTGAATTATCAAATACCCTCTTTAAAAGTAGCCCTTACGCAAAATCAATGGATGCTTGGATCCATAATTACAACCTTGAAAAGTTGTGCACCTGAGCATGATTTTAACTTAGAAAAAATTTCTAAGTTTCTTTCAATTTGATCAATTTTGCAATTTTGCATGATTTCTTGATTTAAATTTGATCAAATTAAATCATCCATCACATTTTCTTGAGTAATGGCTTGTGAAGCTCATAGTTGACCAAAAGTCAAATTTTGACTTTCTGCGTCAGTTGACTTTGTATTAGATGAACTTGAGGCTTGATCCACTTGGAATGTTGCATATTTATGCTTGATTCTTGATGTGGGAGTCCTCTTGATCCTTTGTGGGTGTTTGAGAGATTAGACAAGTTGAAGATCATGTCATTCCTTGATTGATCCCTTGTCTAAGTGCTCTGAGAGGGCTTGAAACCCTAACTCTTGATTGTAATGAATGTTCACCTATCTTTGGGGTGACTAATGAGTGTGAAATGGTTCATCCATATTGTGATGATGATTTGCACAATGATGGGAATCTTAGTGGTCAAAATTTGGGGTATGACAGTTGGGTGACTGATTATAAAGGAGAATTACTTTAACTGAGATATGAGAATCCAGCAATGCCATAAATTCCTTTATAGGGGTGTTGTCCTGAAGAAGGAAACTTTAACTCAGTGTTGAGCAATGCCATTTTTCCTTAGGAATCTTTCATGTTAAGAGATGGACAGTGGCGTAGATGTAAATAATCCAGAGGTTTGCCGCTTACAATAATTAGATGAGAGAGGAAGTTTAACAGGATAAAAGATGGACTATAGCTTGGATGTTTGAATCAACAAGTGTGCCACTTACAGCAGTTATCTAGGATTAGGGTTTGTTTGTTTTCTATTTTGATGTAATGATATACAGAGAAGTGTCTTCCTGCAGAGAGTTTTTAATTTCCTCTGAGGGGATGGTGGTATTTGTATGTGCCTTGATCAAAGCCCAAGGTTGAAGCTAAGAGATTGATTGACTCCACTGGGGAAGTCCTTATACAAAGCCTAAGAGGAGGCTAGAAAAGACTGACTCAACAAGAGAGTGTTTATCTGTCTTGTACAAAGCCCAAGATTGAGGCTAAAAGAGATTTGACTCTTTTGGAGATATCATTATACAAAGCCTAAGAGGAGGCTAAAAGTTGACTTTTCTTGGGAAATATTTTATCTGTCTTGTACAAAGCCCAAGATTGAGGCTAAAAGGGGAAACTGACTCTACTGGTGAGCGGTTTTATCTGTCTTGTTCAAGGCCCAAGATTGTTGCTGAAAAGAGTTTGACTCTGCGGGAGAGATTTATATGTGTCTTGTACAAAGCCCAAGATTGAGGCTGAAGGATATTTATGGGTGTCTTGTACAAAGCCTAAGATTGAGGCTGAAGGGAGGATTGACTCCTGTTTAGGGATATTAATTCTCAAAGCCTAAAAGAAGGCTAAGAGGAATTGACTCAGCTGGGGAAGATATTTATCTGGAGCTTAAGAGAAGGTTATGAAGATTTTGACTTTGTTGGAGAAAGTCTATATATGTCTAGTACAAAGCCCAAGATTGAGGCTAAAAAAGGAATGACTCAACAAGAGAGTGTTTATATTTTGTACTATTGACTCAACAAGAGAGTGTGGAAAGGTGGTTGACTTAACAAGAGAGTACTTTGTTTGTCTTGTACAAAGCCTAAGATTGAGGCTGAATAAGCTGGAGAAATCATTATACAAAGCCTAAGAGGAGGCTAAATTCTGCTAGGGGAAATCATTATACAAAGCCTAAGAGGAGGCTGAAAAGATTGACTCAACAAGAGAGTGCTTTTATCTGTCTTGTACAAAGCCCAAGATTAAGGCTAAAAAATGGTTTACTCAATAAGAGAGTGATTTTTAAAGCTAGATCTACTGTGGAAAATCATTATACAAAGCCTAAGAGGAGGCTGGCTTCTGCTGAGGATTGTTGAAATCTAGAGGCAGGTCCAAAGCGGGGAATCAACTCTTGCTGAGGGTTCCAGAAGAGTTGAGGTATCAGATGCCTTGAGGTTCTGATGATAAGCTGACCCTAGCTGGGGAAAATTAGGATGAAAGACTGAGTTTTAGATCCTTTGAGGATTTCAACTCTACTGGAGATTGTTTGAATGACCAGGGTTTTTCCTATGTTTGTAGGGAGCTTGAGAATGTCTTTGAGATCCCAGAGGAGATTAGACTGTCCAAGTCTACTAGTATGAAAGGGTTTATCTTTGTATAATGCCCAAGAGGAGGCTGACTCTTTTAAGGGATGAGTATCAACCCTAAAATTGGTCTGAGGTTTTGACTCTTTTAGAAAGACAGCTCTAACGAAGGATGACTAAGTTCTGTCTTATACCTTTAAGAGGTCTTCAGGGTCCTTGTATTAAGCCCAAGAGAAGGCATGAAAACTTCTAAGAAGCCGGAGGGTCCTTGTATAAAGCCCAAGAGGAGGCGGAGATGCTTTTAGGAAGCCTGTGGGTCCAAACTTAAGAAAAGTTCAAGAAAAGTTTCACCGGGAATAATCTTTTCTTTAGTGAACAGTTCTAGGGTTTGAAGAAATTCAAGAGAGGTTTCACCGAGAATTAATCCTCTCTGTGGGAAATGAACTTCTTTGACAATTTCTAATAGTGGCAGTCTGAGAAAAGTTTCACCGGGAATAATGCATTTCTCTTTGTTCCATATTGTTTAAGCCCAAGAGAATGCAAGACTGTATCTGGAATTCCTATGGGGAACTAGTTTTGACTGTGTTGAAAGAGTGACCACTGGCTCTATCCAGTTCTAGACCTAATTGCCGGAGAAAACTCTCAGCAGATATACAAGTATATATATAGTTGATATATGACAAGTATTTAAAAGGATATGAAAGAAGGACTTACAGGTGAGCAAGCTTCCAGCAAAATAGTTAAATATATATATATATATATATATATATATATGAAAGCATGTAAAGAAAGCTGATAAAACTTACAAGCGAGCAAGCTTCCATAGTAACAGTTGTATGGTTAGTTGTTCAAGAAATTAAAGAAAGTTTTGATAACAACTATGAGTTTGAACCTAAATCAAAAGGAAGTTGTTTTTGAAAAGAAGATTGGGGCTCATACTTAAGGAGAGGCCCAGATAAGAAACAGTAATCGTACCGTTATTTTGTAAACTGGACCGGGGTTTATATAATGACTGAGGCCAACAAAGGTGATATTTACAAAGAGGGTTGGGTTTTACAACTCAAGGAGAGGCCCAAGGTTTTGAAAAAAAGAAAATAAATGGGACTTACGACACAAGGATAGGCCTATATGATTTTTAAAAGGCGACGATCACGCCGAGGTTTTAGAAATCGCAGTGGGACTTATACAGTGAATGAGGCCCAAATTAGTTTGGTTTTTAAAAGGGGTTGGGTCATACACTCTATTAGAGGCCCAGACTGGTTTGAAAAGATTTGTTAGGGTGATAATGATAAAAACCCTAATTTTTTGTTTTAAAATGTATTTTAATTGAATAAAATTCAATTAAAATGACCAAAATTATCAAACGTGTGGAAAAATAAGTTGTTGTTTTGGATTAATGTTTGGAAAATCAAATTTTATTTATGGAATGATTTGAAAATCATTTGAAGTTGAAAAATCAAGAGAAAGAAATGTTTTAAATGTTAAAAAACAAATAAAACATAATTCTTTACAAAAATATCAAATATATGAAATAAATAATATTTTTGTGAAATTTTCATGGAATAAAATATTTTAATATTTTTGGAAATTTTCAGAAAAAGAACCAATAAAAAATAATTAAAATTGAGAGAGAAATTAATTTTGGAATGAATTAACAAGATAGAGAAAAAAATGTCAAGAAAACAAGTGGTAAAAAATTAGAAATCCCACCCCCCCCCCCCCCCCCCCCCCCCCCAAGGTTTGGAACTCACGCCCTTGGGGGTGGAGAGTGTAAAATTTTGCCATCTGAGCCATGTGCGTGGGCTAAAGGATGATGGCAAGTGTGTTTAATATGTGATGAATCCTTTTGAAAATGTTTAAAAAATAAAACCAAAAGGTCTGGGGCGAGGGGGATTCGAACCCCAGACCTCTCGCTCGCTCATACACACACACACACATACTAGTGTTTCCACTAGGGCGCAATGCCAATTCAGTTATAATATGGCAATTGAATAATATATAGAAGGTTTGGGTTTGAAAACCTGAAGAATTGCCCATGGCCATCTTCTTCCTTGGGCAAGATACGTGAAGCCTCCTATCTCACTCGTTTCTCAACCATTTCACATGATCCAAATATGAAAATCGTGCGTTTTTAGATAAGGAATACAATGGCAATACTCAAATTTGTTGAAATTAATTGAATCAGAACATAACATGTTTAAAACCTGATGAACCCTAAAAAATGCAAAAACTTAATGAAATCCTATACACGAACTATCAACATCAATTGATTGAGGGTAAATGATCTACAAACATTCAGAAACACAATGGTAATTGGAAAATGTGTTTATGATGCATGATTCATTGAGTTTGATAGTTTGAGGCTTACCTCTACAAGTGAGAATCAAAATATGGTTTGGAGGTGTTACAGATGAGTTCCAATGATTTGGACAACTTCCTTTTACCTAAAGGGATGTGTTTGAATGCTCAGGTTGATTTGAAAACCTCTGGATTGGCCAACTTGATCCAACCTGCAGCTACTTTGTAACTTTGAGTAATTGAGGTGTGAGTTGATGATTCTGATGTTACAGATTGAATGTAATGGTTTAGATCACTCTTATATGTTGTATATGAGGTGTGTGAATCATTGGTTTAAGTTGCATTGGACTCCAACTCAAAACCCGATAGTGCCTTCTCAAGAAAAATGAAATTTAGTGTGTAAGATAGAAAGGAGAGAAAGCAATGTGGTGAGTTGCTTTGGTGTAATCTGAATGAAGCAAGGTGACCTCTATTTATAGGTGATCAAGCTTTGTCTTGGAGGAATAGTGCTGCAACAATGGATAAGAGCTCACTAAATGCATTTTGGCAAGGTGTGCTTACTTCTCATGCAGGCAAACTAGCTTCTCCCAAGAGCAGGGCTATGTATTGACCAAATCCACATTCTTTAGATGTTTTAATTGTTTTTTAAGTGAGCATCTTGACTGAGGAGAGTAGCTTTATTGAAAGTGCACTATTGCACATAAATGCCTTTGAATTCAAGGCATAATGTGACAAAAGCCATTACTTCAAGTTGGAATTTCTCTTGGCTTCTTGACTCAGCTTTGCAGATTGGATCAGATGGATCATGATCATATTGAATGAATGTGGCATAATGATCATTGGCTTTGACTCAGAAATCGTGGCAAGCAAGAAAACATGCAAACTGGTTTTTCAAAACAGTTGCAGCAGCATGACTTTGAGCTGCCATATCTCTTGGTTTCCATGGAGTTTTTCCATGCTGATGGACTCTTTAAATTGCTAGCAATATGCACAATAACTTTGATGTTTACACCTTGAATTAATTCATCTTGCAACTGTGTGAGAAAGTGCTCCAAGTTTTGGTGTTTCACTTGAAATCTGTCTTAGACAGAATTTTGTCTAAGTGTTGGAAAAAGGTGAATTTTCATGTTTTTAGCCACTTTGATCACTCCATAACTAAAAATCCATGAAGAATTGGAGTCTGAGGTAGTTGAAGCTTTTGTAGAGTGTAGCAAGACCTACAAATGCAGCTTTGGATCACCCAAAATGGTTGCTTGGATCTCAAGTTATGATCCTTGGAAATTGGTACCGAAATCACTTTTATTCCATAACTTAGAAAAATTTCAGTTTCTTATGGTTGTCCCTTTTGCAAGAAACCTCACTTTTCTTGATTTTTCTTAATGAATGATGATCAATACCATAGATTAACAATATTTTTAACTTAGGGGAACCATATTTGTGAAAAATTCCAAAAAGTCAAACTTGATTTTGTGCACAGTTGACTTTTTTATCGGATGAAATCCAAACTGTGCGATCCTTGGTGAAATCAAGTCCTTGACCTAAATCAAACCTAATGGATGGATTCCATAGGTGTTATAGGGTGTATTGAATCATGTCCCAAGGTTTGGTAGCATGTCTTGGTCAAAAGTCAAAGATACAATTGACTTTTTCCTCAAAACCCTAATTGTGGTCCTGGTGAAATTGAAACTTGTGAATCAAGCTTCTTGGATCAATCCATTTTTGAAAATGGATCAATGTGGTGTACTTAAGGCCCTCAAATCATGTCTTGAGGTCTTGGCTCATATCTTGCCTCAAAAGTCAACTTAGGGGTGAATTAGGTCAAGAAACCCTAATTCCTGATTTTTGATGAATGCATCCCCTGAGGCAAATTTAACTTAATGATTGGGTCCATGAGGTCCCTTGGAATATCTTGGGTTGTGCTTTGAAGCATTGGCTCATGTCCAAAGGAAAAATTCCATCTGGAGGCCTTGGTCGACCAAAACCCTAATTTGGTGACACTGGCGATCTTGAGGCTTGATCCACTTGGAATGTTGCAACCGTGTGCTTGATCCTTGATGCGGGAGTCCTCTTGATCACTTATAGGTGTTTTAAGAGGTTAGAAAAGTTGAAGATCATGTCATTCCTTGATTGATCCTTTGTCTAAGTGCTCTGAGAGGACTTAAAACCCTAATTCTTGATTGTGGTGAATGCTCAATCATCTTTGAAGAGATTGATGAGGCATGAAAGTACATCCATATTGTGATGATGATTTGCACAATGATGGGAAATCTTGGTGGTCAAAATTTGGGGTATGATAGAAGGAAGCATATGATATCATGATACCATGGTTTATCATTGATGACAACTTCTACTACAAATATGTAAGCGGGTCTATCAAGGCGCATTATGTCAATCTTGGGTACCTCATTCCATCGATTTACACTAATCATGGAGGATAAGGTAGCCAGTGCATCATCCATGTGGTTTTCTTCACGAGGAATGTGATGAAAATCAATCTTGTTGAAGAAGGGTAACAACCTTCTTGCGTAGTCTTTGTAAGGAATCAATCCCAATTGATATGTGTTCCACTCTCCTTTGATCTAATTTATAACCAGGGCTGAGTCTCCATACACATCCAAGTTCTTTATCCTTAAGTCAATGGCTTCTTTGAGACCCATGATGCAAGCTTCATATTCAGCCTCGTTGTTTGTACACTTGAATGCCAATCTGGTGGTGAAAGGAATATGGGTACCCTGAGGTGTAACAATGATTGCCCCAATTCCGTTTCCATAAGCGTTGACAGCTCCGTCGAATATTAGTCCCCATTAGGATCCTGGCTCAGGCCCTTCGTTTGGTAGCGGTTCATCGCAATCTTTCAGTTTTAGGTACATCACATCCTCGTCTGGGATGTCGAATCTGATTGATTCATTATTGTCAATTGGTTGGTGAGCCAGATGATCGGCTAAAACACTTCCTTTGACAGATTTCTGAGCATGGTACTCGGTGTCGTATTCTGATAACAACATCTGCCAACGGGCAATCCTTCCCGTTAAAGCATGCTTTTCAAAGACGTACTTGATCAGATCCATTTCGGAGATTAACCAAGTAGTGTGACAAATCATGTATTGGCGAAGACGTTTAGCTGCCCAAGCTAGAGCGCAACAAGTTTTCTCGAGCATAGTGCATCGAGTTTCACATTCCGTGAACTTCTTGCTTAAGTAATAAATGGCAGACTCTTTTCTTTTTGTTTCGTCTTATTGGCCAAGTACACAACCAATGGAGTCTTCCAAGACTGTTAAGTAGATTATCAGTGGCCTTCCTTCCACTGGAGGGGACAGAATAAGTGGATGTAACAGATATTCTTTGATGCTATCGAAATCCTTTTGGCAATCTTCTGTCCATATACAGTTTTGCTTCTTTCTTATTAGTTTGAAAATTGGCGTGCATGTCGCGGTCATGAGGAATATGATCCTCGAGATGTAATTCATACGTCCCAAAAATCCTCTTACTTGTTTTTCAGTCTTTGGAGCAGACATTTCTTGAATGGCCTTAACTTTGTCGGGATCAACCTCAATTCCTTTTTGGTTGATGATGAATCCCAAGAGTTTTCCTGAACGGACACCGAATGTGCATTTATTAGGATTCAAGCGGAGTTTGTATTTTCTCAGATGCTGGAATAACTTTGATAAGTGTTCCACATGTTCTTCTTCTGTTTTAGATTTGGCAATCATGTCATCGATGTACACTTCAATTTCTTTGTGCATCATGTCGTGAAACAGAGTTGTCATAGCCCTTTGATAAGTTGCTCCTGCGTTCTTTAGACCGAACGACATTAATTTGTAGAAAAAAGTGCCTCATGGGGGTGATGAACAAAGTTTTCTCCATGTCTCCTGGTGCCATTCTAATTTGGTTATAGCTTGAAAATCCATTCATGAAGGAGAAGACTTTGAATTTTGTTGTGCTGTCAACTAACATGTCAATGTGTGGTATGGGAAAATCATCCTTTGGACTTGCTTTGTTTAAATCCCTATAGTCTACACATATTTTAACTTTTCCGTGTTTCTTAGGAACTGGCACTATGTTGGCTAGCCATTGAGGATATTCTGAGGAGGCAAGGAAACTTGCGTTGATCTGTTTCTGCACTTCTTCCTTAATTTTGATGGCCATATCAGGGTGAGTCCTTCTCAATTTTTGTTTGACCGGAGGACATTCTGGTTTCAATGGTAAGTAATGTTCCACGATGTTGGTATCCAACCCTGGCATGTCTTGGTAGGACCAAGCAAACACATTTGAAAATTCTTTGAGCAGTTCTATCAAGTCTTCTTTGACAATTGGACTGAGTAGTGCTCCAATCTTAACTTCCTTTCTCTCCTCTTCTGAACCTAAATTAATCGTTTCAAATGGTTCTTTGTAAGGTTGAATAGACTTTTCCTCATGTCTAAGTAGTCGAGAGATCTCATTCGGAATTTCTTCGTCTCCTTCTTCTTCGGCTTCAAATACCTAGAACTCAAAGTTGGGAGAAGGCATTAGATCGTATGTTTCAATGGGGTTTAAAACAAATAATCTGCATAACGTGATGATTCCTTTTTTAGGAAAAACAGAGAGAATACAAAAGTGTGGGCAGTGTATTTTGAGAAATGCTTATTTTTATTTTATTTTGTTTTTTTAGGATTACCATTTTCTAGAAAAGCGAAAAGTGAAAATAGAAATAAACGCAGGAATTCAGAATGATATTCTTATTTATGAACTGTCGATTCTTGAAAGCCCTATAAAACAAAACTCTTTCGCTCTGGGCAAAGCGAAGAGGGACATTTACAGAAAATCAAGCCCTATAAAACATCCTTTTCACCCGGGTAAAGTGAAAGGTCAAAACAAAGACGAGACAATTACTTTGATTTATGAACGATATTCGGGACATCAACTGCAACCTAATTGCGACGAACTCCTCTGTGGATCACAAAGTCCAGCATTTTTCTTCCAGGATTGTCTTCAGTAATGACACTGATTTCTGGCGGAGTAGGATCACTAGAGTCTTCTTCCCATGCAGCGTTATCATAAGAGGACTCTTCTATTGTATCTTCAATAGTATTTTCATTTTCAAGAGGATCTCCCCATCCTATTGGCTTGATGTCTTCATATTTGATGCGAGAACTTTCAGGAGCAGTGTACTTCACTAGAAAGTCGTACTTGCCGCTTGGCTGCCCCGGGGTATCCCAAGTTTCTGAGGGGATAGATGAGTCATCTTCTTCAATGACATTGACCTCAGGAAATGCGAAATTGATAAATTCTTGTCCTGCGATCCTTGAAATTTCATCAACTTGATGTTTGACATTTTCAGCATTTTCCTGGTAAGGTTTCCACGACTCTGGGAGAACAGGTGGATTTTTCTGAAGGTCATTCAGCAGACATGCATTCTCTGGCTGACTCTTTTGCCCTAAATCTTCCATGTAAGGTTTCCAAATGGGAAAATCATCCATGGGATCATATGAGTTGTAATAAAAGTTGTCTTTCATCAGAGTATCTTTTTCTAATGAGTTGGGGGGAGCACAACATCCCTCAGGATCGCAATCTCCGTAGATCATTCTGATGTCTGATCTTGGTATATATCTGGGACTTTGCTTCAGAGAGCAAAATGGCACGTATGTTTCTTCCTGAGATATATATCCTTCACCATTGAAATAGGATTTCCACTCTTCATCTATATCAGAAGAGTTATTCTCCTTGATGGTATGAACTTTCTGAGAAATTGGGTGGAGGAAGCCTCCACTGGAGAAGAAATCTTGAATGGGACGAAAGCTTTCATCCTTTTTTGTAGTCTTGGTAAGTGCTGGAGAAAAACCGAGACCTTTTCTTATCTTGTTATCAACAGGAATCACAACTTGCCCCCATTCTTTTATGTCACTGCTTCCCATTATTTGGAGAGCGTCTTTATACGAGGAAATTAACGTTCCTTTTTCTTGATGATTCTCGTTGCTCACAGAGAGTGCTTGAAATTGAGTTCCAACGACCTCTTCTGGTTCCAAATATGAGAATGATGATAGGTTGCTCACGATTAAAGCTTGTTCTCTGCATACTGTGACCAACTTGTTGTTCTTGACAAACTTCAGCTTTTGGTGAAGTGTCAAAGTGACTGCCCCTACTTCATGTATCCAAGGTCGTCCCAATAAACAGCTATATGCTGCTCGGATGTCCATGACTTGGAAAGTGTGGGGACAAATGGTTATGGGAAGGTCTACTTCGCCGATAACTGTCTTCCTGGATCCGTCAAAAGCTTTGACTATGATCTCACTGCCTCTCATTGGAGTACCTTGAAAATATAGTTGTACCAAAGTTGACCTTGGCGTGACGTTCAAGGATGAACCTGTGTCTACCAATACGCTAGCTAAAGCATCGTCCTGGAAATTGACTGTGATATTAAGTGCCATGTTTTGATTTTTGCCTTCCTCTGAAAGTTCTTCATCACTGAAACCCAAATTGTTGCAGGAAGTGATGTTGGAAATAATGCTGTCAACCTGACCCACTGTTACATCTTGTTCTACAAAGGCATGTTCCAAGACTTTCTGTAGAGCTTCTATGTGAGCTTCTGAACTGAGCAGTAGAGATAACACGGATATTCGAGAAGGAGTTTGTAATAGTTGATCCACAATGTTGTATTCACTTCTCTGGATGAGTTTTAACATTTCATTGTTATTCTTCACAGGCTTTGTGCTACTGGATTGACCGATTTGTTGATTAGGAACTTTAGTTTGAGGTTCCTTTTCTTTTGCAGATTCTCCAACTCCTCTTATGAAGATTCGACCTCTTCGGGTGACCAGACTGAAATCAGCAATGTTGACGACAGATGGCAGTGGAATTTCTTTTCCATATTCTATTATGGTTGTACTGTATTTGTACGGAATAACTTTCTCTGACTCGTAGGGCATCGGGTCTGGCAAGTGATGACCAAAGGGGTTATTTGGGTCTTTCGACTATCAAAAGTAACCTCAATTGGTTCTAGCTCGGGACTGTTGGAAAATTTTCCACTGTCGAAAGGGATTCTCGAGTGCTTTGGCTCGTTGAGCAGAGGGATTATAGTGAAAACGTCCTCGTTAATTCCATAATTAACAGGCTCTCTTTCATTGAAGATTGTGATGGTTCTTTTGTCCAACAACTCTTGAATCTCATTTTGGACAAGGAGACAACCGTGTCAGCTTCTGTGACATTTTCTGCAAGCCGAATAATCGTGGTAATTCGGACCAAAATAATCAAGTCCGCACAGGAATTTGTGAAATGTGACCAATGATGTTTCAATGTTTTTAATGTCATAAACTGCGTACTGCCCTGGGCAACCTTGCACCATATTGATGGACTGAGAATTTAGGCGTAGTTGGGTTTCCCCTTGATCCACTTGATTCTAGAGAGTTGCTCGCACGATGTAGCACCCTTGGCTATTCTCTGAACATATTCGACAACGTTCATAATTGTGAGGTGGCACTCGACCGTACCCACTCTGTATGCAGTACGTCTTTATCAAATCCATTTCTAGTAAGCGGATGTCACAGCTTTGGTGTCTGCCCAGATTTCCATTGGTTATGCTAACTTGATGTGTGCTTTCATCTTGGTAGACTGAGAGCCACCAATGGTCCAACAGATGTTGAAGAGTTCTTTGTACAAGTGCACAACCTTGATAGTTTTCGGAGCAATCTTTGTAATCCTGATAATTATGTGGTGACAGATGACCAAGTCTGACTTGCTTGGCATACAATTCTACCAAGCTGGTATTCCTTAAACGAATTTTGAAAATCTAAACCATATTGACCTGGTGATTATTCCTTCCATGGTAGTCTTGGATCCATCCTAGATCCATTTGACGTTGAAGTGATTCTTGTACAAAAGAACATCCTTGATTGTCTTTTGAAAAAAATTGGGCAAGCGTTGTAGTCGTGCAGCGGCAAATTTTGAAACTGACTTTTTCTTGAATGCATTGCCACTAGATTAACATTCATTGCGCGAATGTCATGATTTTGAGCAATGTCCGGATGTTGAAAGGCCATATTTATTCCATGAATCCTGTGATCTTAGATCCAGCCTAGATCCATCTGCTCTTGAAGAGCTGCTTGGAGAATGATGCATCCTTGATTGTTCTTGGACAAATGTCGCATTGATGATAGTTGTGAGATGGCATGTGGTCATACCCGCTTTGCCTGCAATTCATTTTTACCAGATTTGTTCCTAGTAGGCGTACATCGTGAATTTGATAAATGTTGCTGAATCCTTCATTTATCAAATTTACTGAACCTTTTTCATGTTGTGGAAACAGGTTCATTTGAACATTCGGATTCGTATCTTTGAAAGATAAAGATCTATTTTTGACGAGCCTTTGTACGTTAGATGTGAAGCTGAGGCAGTTCTCAATGTTATGCCCTGGTCCTCCTTGATGATAAGGGTAAGATTGATCAGCTTTGAACCAATAAGGGGGATTATCCAGTACTGTGAGAGGAGTCCTAGTTTGGACGTACCCCTTTGCTGGCAAAAGTGGGAACAGTTTTGCATATAACATTGGTATGGGGTCAAACCCTAG
The DNA here is from genome assembly GCA_022829125.1 of Lathyrus tuberosus. Classification (NCBI taxonomy): domain Eukaryota; kingdom Viridiplantae; phylum Streptophyta; class Magnoliopsida; order Fabales; family Fabaceae; genus Lathyrus; species Lathyrus tuberosus. The sequence continues at coordinate 5,857,833 of JALAZF010000390.1, forward strand.
CGATCTTGGAAAATGATTATTGTTATTGTATTGCGGGCGAGCCTGCTAAAGAGGCTGTTGCTGCCTTTCCAGATACGGTTGTTGATTTGGCTGCCTCTGAGCAACCTGTGGTTATTATGCGGGGATCGGCGCGGGACTGACAACAGGAGATACTGTCGCTACCTGTCGAGGTTGGTACCTTTGCATTTTCTTACTCTGCGAGATATTACTGATATCCTGTTCTTTCTTCTTTTGGAAAGCACTCCCGTATCTCTTGTTACTAATGGATGGTTCGGAGTCCTTAACCAATCGACCTTCTCGGAATGCTTCTTCAAGGCGTACCCCCATGTTTACCATCTCGGTAAAATCACTAGGTGCACTGGCGACCATTCGGTCATAATAAAATGAGCTTAGTGTTTTCAAGAAGATTTTTGTCATTTCTTTCTCCTCAAGAGGAGGGCAAATCTGGGTGCCGATTTCACGCCATCTTTGAGCGTACTCCTTGAAGGTTTCTTTATCTTTTTGGGACATAACTCTGAGTTGATCTCTATCAGGTGCCATATCCAAACTATATTTGTACTGCTGAACAAAAGCTGCCCCAAGATCTTTGAAAGTACTGATCTTGGTATGGTTTAATCCCATGTACCATTTGAGCGCAGCACCAGTTAAACTGTCTTGAAAGTAGTGGATCAGTAGTTGTTGGTTTTCTGTCTGGGTAGACATCTTCCGAGCATACATTACCAAGTGACTTTGAGGGCAAGAGTTGCCTTTGTATTTTTCAAAGTCGGGTGTAGCACCCCAAAATTTTCCCTACCTTTTTCTGGCTTGTGTTTCGCGATCATCTGCATTTTCTATTAGGCCATAGCTCATAATCATATCATCGCATTGGTTTTCTGAGATATGGGATCGAAGAGTTTCATGTTATTGGTATTTTCCTATCCAGAGGTTCATCAAGAGCCAGTGTTGTTGTATTCAGAGGTTCGCCAGGTTTTAGGGTGTACATCAACAAGGGGTCATGGTTTCTCCTTCTTGGTTGAGTTTGTAGACAATCATCAATTAAAAATTGTGAGATTAGGGGTTCATGTCAAGGATATCAGTGATTATCAGGATAAGGCATCTGTGGATTGATTTAAAGAGCGTTGGGTCACAATCTGGTGAGCTTACTGATTGATATTTTGGAATTCATTGAGGAAAGAAGTTTGGTGTGATTGGAAATTTGGTTGGAATTAGACGTGTCAAGATTAGTCATGTGGGTTAATTGGAATTCAATATACAATTCCGTTCTTTCTAACCAATAAGCATTTTCATGTTAATATCCATCGCCCATTTTATCCACTTTTGATAATCATTTCGATATCCATTTGAACCCGTATTCAAAATCCACATTCATTATCCAATGTCCATTTGTTAAAACAATATCCACTTTTATCCATTCTTTTTCATGTCCATATTAAATCCATTAGACCATTTTTACCATTTTGTCCAAATCCATTTTCAATTCAACTCCAAACTAAAAATCCATATTCATTTTAATATCCTCTTTTTAAACCTATTTCCTATCAAAGTTTCGGTCCACCTATCCATCTAGATAACCACTTTCTTTTAAGTCCATTTTATTATATATCCATAATCCATCTTAAAACCACTTTTAAACCAATTTCAAAAGAAACCCATATTCATTTTAAATCCATATCCATTTAAAGTCCATCTTCAATTCACTTTTGGATCTAATAACTATTTCTCCAAATTCCAAAGTCTATAAACCATATCCATTTAGTTAACCCAATTAAATCCATTTTCTCTAAAAAATCCATATTCGATTCCAAGCCCAGGTTACCTTTTTTTAACCTGGTCAAATTGTACAGATTGTGATTTCACAAGTCCATAACAAAGTATGTAATAGCAGCTAAACCAATGTTCATTGAAAAGGAAAAGCACATGGCGGGTGACAGAGAATTACGAGAGGAAAATTACTACAGAAATTCACTTACAAAAAAATCCACTCATAACAGAGTTTTTCATTGTATATAACAGAGTTTCTCAGTTCAGAATTTCACAACTCCATTTTTCTAACAGAACTAACATTTTCTTCAACAAATTTCTAACAGAAATCTCTAACAAACTCTAACAGATTCTACACAAATTCATCACCATCTTCATCAACCAATCTTCACCATGAAACTTCTGCAACAGCAACAATAACTTTGAAGCTTCAACAATCCATAATCTTCACAATTCTTCAACCTGGATCTGAATTCATCTTCAATATTCTTCAAACTTCCACCTCATTGCGATTCAATTCCCATTCTCGTCAATCTTCATTGAGCCAAAAATCGGTAGAAACCACACTGAATCCAAAACCTGAAATTCACATCAATAAAGATCATACAGAACTTAGAAAGGAAATAGAAGAAGAATCGAGCGGAAAAGTGAATCGAGCTTTCATATATCATTGTCACGGCTCCGGCGCGCCGACGTCAATCTTTGAACTCCATGAAATCCAAACTTGCAGCAAGCATGTTACAGCGTACATAGCAAGAAGATCAGAAGAAAATTCGTGGATTCAAAGAAGAAGTTACACAAGATTGCAACGACCTTCAGCACTTTCTCGCTCTCCCTCAATTCACCTTCAATTCTGCAGTTCTCTCGTTGACTCTGCGAACCGGCAACGCATTCACACTGAGAATTCCTTAACGCTGCAACTCAAAGAAACTCACGCACAAATCGAGTAGGAGAAGGCGGATCGGATTGGAACGTTGAACCTTACCGTAATCTCATCGTAAATCACAACAGCAAATTCGGAGTACTTCTCCATCTTCTCCAACGCATAACCGAAGCGAATCACGGCTTCGCAGGTTGGTCGAAACTCATCCTCTTTGTTTACTTCTCGATTCTGCAATGTAGGTCGTTGCGTAGGGAGCCAAATCCCTATTATTTGAGCTCCCGATTTCATGGCTATGTATTTTATCTGTGGATTAAGGTAGCTTAGGGTTTGCGAAGGTGATTGCGGGGTTCAGTTGAGGGTGGTGAGCGTCGTGAGGCTGTGGTTTTGTGTTGGAGTAAATTTTTCTGGAGGAGGAGGATTCTTGAATGGAGTTAGAAATGAGGTGTGGAAAAGATGATGTCACCGGCGACGTCTCTCTGAACGAAGGGAAAGGTGCGTAGGTTTAGGATAAATGGAAGGTGGATTTGAGACGAGAAGGGTGAGACGAACTCGTTCATGTAGAGTTCATGATGGTTAGCTCCGCCACCGAGACGGATGTCCTTTCCGGCGAGTTTTTTTCTTAGAGAAACATAGAGTGATATAGATGTTGGGTGTTGAGAGGCGAAGCAGGCAGAGAATGAGGTTGGAGAAAGGGAAGCCATGACGGCGCATTTTGAGAAGCGAAGAGTGGTGGTTTAGGTTTATCAAGGCCAAAAGTCATGTGACTAATGGGCCTTATGCTCTGTTACCTGCTATTCACACATGCGGATTCGATTCTTACCCCCTACATTCGTAAGTTTGTAGTTGTCGCTCCCGAAAGATTCGCATCCAACGGTACAAACGCGAGAGTGGCGCAAAAGACACAGAGTCGCCAGCAAAGTGTATTTATCCCAAGAGAGGGAAAGGAAACACTGCGTAAACCTGAAAGAAAGGAAAGAGCACGGTCACGCGACCAAGAGAACGGGTACGGGAGTCGGTTACGCGAAGGGAAGGTGTTAGCACCCAACACGTCCATCGTACTCGATGGGATCCACGCTTGTTGTCTGCATCAAAGGGTGTCGTCGTCTGGAACTCCACTGCTACTGGATCGGAGAAGAAACGAGAACGGAAAAACAAAGAAGAAAAGAAAAAGAAGTGACTCGATAGGACGTCCTCGGAGTCCTATGCCTACGTATTCCCTCGTGCAATGGGAAAGTCAGAGTCAACGTAGTTCGGACACGAACTAAGGGGGGAGGTTGCTCGCCAAGACATCGCCGTCTTGTGCCTACGTATCCTCAATCGGACGAGAAAGAGGAAATCAGAGCAGTCGTAGTTCAACCTACGGGGTCGGAAAGAGACAAAGAGGTGATAAAGAAAGGTTGTGAAAGAAATGTGCTCGGAGAGATCTCGCACGATCTCCTGCCTACGTATCTCGCTCGCACGCGAGAATCAGAGCGACGTAGTTCCCCTAACTAGGGAAAAAGGAAAGGATGGAAGGGTCTCAATCGCAAGGGTGCGAGAGAAGGGTCTCGATCGCAAGGGTGCGAGAGAATAGTGCTCTCCAAGGATAGGGATCCTCGTGCGTACGTATCCTCAATCGGACGAGAAAGAGGAAGTCAGAGCGTCCGTAGTTCGTGGGAACGACCACGAATGGGAAAACGAGAGGAAGGGGTGGATTGTGTGTTTTTTTTAGGGAACGGCTAACGTTCTAGCTCAGGTGTTGCAGCTCGCTGAATCGAGACTTAGGCGTTACCGTCTTGCAAGAGAACGAGTAGGAGCACGTTCGTACGCTGAGAGTGAGTGAGATGAGAAGAGAATTCCCGAAGGAAAGACGTTAGTGTTTGTTGAAGTTTTTTAGACAGAAGTGTTTTTTAGTTAGCTTGTAACTTGCATTGCACCAAAGTCTATCGTGCGGGAACGAGTGAATCGCATGGTCGCCCCCAAATGGAACGTATGCTAAACACTCTAGAAGAGGAGGGGGGACCCCTCGTTCTTCATTTCCTACATTTAAGGCTCAGACGCAATACTCGTTAACCTTTATTAAGTATTTTTACTTTTCCTTTTGAGGTGAGAAGAGAAACGACGCAAGGGAAACTCTAAAGGGAAGCTAAGAGTCCTAACGTTATCATGCATGGATATCCTATGGTTAGTGAGGTTTAGGAGAAAAGCAACTACCTAAGACCTAATGCTAATCCTACTCCAAGCTTAATCAGAAATTAAGTTGGACTAGGTAGCTCTAAGGTGGAAGGAATCCAAGACTTAATCAAGTCTTGAGATTCATGGGGTGAGAAAGAGTGAAAGAGAAGAAGAAGAAAGAGAAGGATAAGATGAGAAGCAAGATGGGTTAGCAAGTACATCATAATCATCATATCCAAATCAAAACATAGACCATGCTTCAAAGATCATACAAACACATATCAAGTATGCAAGTGAAAGCACACAAGAAAGGATGCAAGTAAACTTGCATAAGAAGCACAATTAAACATCATACAATTCCGGCACAAATAAAATTAAGACTTAAACAAGTCTCAAGAAAAGAAAGAGAAAGAAAACTCAAGTATGTACAAGTGTTCAAACATCAACATGTTGACACAAAAGAAGATACACAACATCTGAGTACTAAACATGATGCGCAAACAGAGCCTACTTTGAGGTAGGGCTTCAGATGTACTCAATATGCTTCTAACATGGATATAATCCTAGAATGAGGCATGAAAAATAAAATTGAGATTCTAGGGGTACCTAACGGAGAAGGTCCATTGCCTCTTCGAAGCGCGCAAAAGGACTCAAGAATTGTTAGAAGCTTCACCGTCACCAATCCAATTAATCAACATCCACGATCAACTAAGCCAAAATCAAAAGTGCTAACAAGAGAATCAAAAAGTTAGCAAGAACTTAAATAAAGAAAGTCAATTAAAAATCTAACCAAAATTCACTAAGAAATCAACTAAAGTTCCAAGGTTCAACTAAAACTCAATTAGTCACTACAAAAGAATTAATAAAAAAAGTTATTATAAATCTAAACTAAGAAGTTAATCATAATAAAATTCTATTCTAATTAACCAAAGTTTAAATCAAAATCTAATTAATCATAAGACTCAACTAAGATTAAGGGTTTAATCAAAGAAATCTAACCAAAGTTTTCTAAACAAAAATGAGCAAGAAATTTAATCAAAATTGTTAACAAACTCTAACTAACAATTAACAAAATTTTAAACAAAGTTAATAAAAAAACTAACATCAATCATCAAATTAAAATTAAGATCTAATCAAAAATCAAAATATAAATTAACGAACAATTAAAAGTAATTTCTACATCTTAAAAAAAAAACTAACGGTGCAATAGTGAGCATCATGTGACGGTAATGTGGTGTAGCAGCAAAGCAACATTCTAGCATGGGCCGAGCCCACAAACCAACATGCCTCGGTTCATTAGCTAAAATGAAAACTACCAACATCAAAAGAAACGATAACACATCCATAAAACCCAAAAGAAAAGTCAAAAGCCTAGTTTGAAAAACGATTTACAACTAGCAGATCGACATAAGAACGAAATCGGGTTGAACAAGATAACAACAACAAGGACAACCATGCCGTCAAAACCTTCATATTAAACGCTCCGTTCAAAGTTGGTCTCGCCTTCGCATGTCTCGCTCGTTATCTCGCCAGCTTCGCTTCAAGTGGATTCACCTTGATTCCGTCTTGTTCTCGCTCGATTCACTCTCCGTCTCCTTCGCGACTTCATTCAAGATCGGGTTTTGTATCTTGCTCTTCGTCTCACTCTCTCTTTTGATTCAGTTTTGGATTTTGCTTCCGATTTGGGTCGGTTTATGGTTTTGGTTTCATCGAAACACCTCCGCCTCTGATGAGCTTGCTTCGATTCTCTCTCCGTCTCTGCTTCGGGTTTGATTCCAGGTTTGCAATTAGAATTTGTGTGACTCAAACTCTTCTTCTTTTATTTCATCCCAATCTTCTTCATCTCTCAATTTCTGATTCGGTCTTGGATCTGGGTTTAGTTGAATGAGTTTTGTTTCAGAACTCTCTCTTCTACTCCATTTGTTCTGTTCTTGCTTGGTTTTTGGTGTAGAGTTGTTATTGAAGGAATATCAAAGAAGGTTTTAATGGGTGAAGGTTTGGTTCGAAGGTTTTGGGGGTTTAAGTGGATTTGTGACGAGTTGAGTTTGAATGGAGGAACCGAGAAGGATGAAGCTGTTTGAAGGTTAAGGTTGAAGAATGAAAGGGTGTTGAGGAGAAGGATTCGGCAGGGTGGTTTTGGTTTTCCAGAACTTGAATGAGATGAGATTTTGAAGGTGTTGAACCTTGCGGTCTGGGATGATTTTCGCAGCGGTTTCTTGGCTGCTAGAGCTTGTTTTTCAGAGTGAGGAAAGGGTGGTATTTAAAGAGGGATCTTGAGGGTAGAATGGGGAGGAATTGTAAGGGCAGAATCGGAAAATGAAGTGGGAATGAATTGAGGAAATTGTGAGCTGGTAATGGTCGTACGAGACGGTTTTTGGTGCGTGTTTTGCAGGTTTTGCGCAGCTGAGGGTTGTGGTGGTGAAGTTGTTGAAATCAGTGGGCCAGGGAAAGTTGTCGTTTGTAGCAGCAGGTTTGTGGGCTGGCTGGGAAATTAATGTCATTGTGGCTATGTGAAGATACGAGTGCTTTGGGTGTGACGTTTTGGAGTCATTGCTCACGTATTCGTCATGCTGTTTAGCTTCAAAATATCCCTGCGTTTTGCTTGTTTCGCATATGCCGTTTTGCTATGACGTGGATTTGCAGCTCAGCTCGTTGGCTTGGAGGCTTGAATTGGTGAATTTCAGCGTGATGGTTTATGGCTTCAATTTCTCATGTAGAGTAGTTTTTAAAAGTGGTAGCTTGATTTGTGTTTGTATTTAATAACTGGCTTGGAACGGCTTGTTTGGATAAAAATTTTAGTGGTCCCCTTTATTTTTGTTTTGTAATTTGGTGATATGTAATGTAAATGAAAATGGGCTTGAACAATGGATAAAATTGGAAAAGTAGTTTTGGATGAAAAATGGAATTTGAATTTAAATGGTGGATATGAATGAAAAAGAGAATTAAATTGGATGTGGATATAGTTATGAAAATGGATATTGAAATAGATGAAATGGTTAATGAAAATTGAAATGAATAGAAATGGTTTATAAAAGGAATGGCTTTTTTTAGAATTGGATATGGAAAAAAGGATTGGATTAATTAAATGGATATGGACATTGGTATTTGGTAATGAATAATAAACATGAAAATGGATTAAAATGGATAAAATATAAAAAAAAGGAAGTTGGATTAAAATGGATTAAAAATGGAAATGGTTGATGGATTAAAAACAATGAGTTTGGATATGGATTATGGATAGAAAATGGATAACCAACTGAATTCAAAACCAATCACCAACTTTCCACAAGCCTCTGACAAAATAGTCACAGCTACCACTGAACAATCTGGCCACTCACATGATCCACTGAAGAATCTCAACCGATAACTATCCACCAGCTCAACTGTAAACAAGAATTCCAATTCTCCCTGGTATGTTGATAAATATCGAAGAAGATGATTTGAACTGAGAAGAAATTAAAACCTGATTCACACCAATGAACCTATGATCCAACGCCTTTGATGAATCCTCTGGACCAGAATACCTCAGAACCTGACACACCTCTGAATAAGAAAATACTGATAACAAGAAAACCCTTCGATCCCATGTCTTAGAAGACCAATGCAATGATATGATTATGAGTTATGACCTAATGATGCAAAATGAGGAAGAAACATAAGCCAGAAAAAGGTACGGCAAATTTTGGGGTGCTACAGCTGCCCCTATTCAATCGACTTGAACCTGAAGGGATGATAGCAACGGCTTTCAGACATTCAAGGTAGAAGGTGATTGAATACGAAAAGAACCCGGAAATTTGCAACCTGTGGGGATCAAATGTAAGTGTTTGCCAACCGAAAGTGGACTTTGACACAGTAGATACCAACCAATAGTTGGGGTAAAAGAAGGGTACCAACCAATAGTTGGGATAAAGGAAAAGATACCAACCAATAGTTGGGATAAAAGATGGGTACCAACCAATAGTTGGGATAAAAGAAGGGTACCAACCAATAGTTGGGATAAAAGATGGGTACCAACCAATAGTTGGGATAACCAAGAAAAGATACCAACCAATAGTTGGGATAAAAGAAGGGTACCAACCAATAGTTGGGATAAAAGAAGGGTACCAACCAATAGTTGGGATAACCAAGAAAAGATGGACTTTCAAACCCGAAATAAGTAGAATCAACAGATCTACAAAGATGACTCCGCTGGGGAAAGGAGAAATCTAAGCAGACAACTCTGCGGGGGAGTGTAGCCAAACATCGTCAAGGAATTGACGAAGATAACACATTGTCATAGGGATGACAGGAAGAAGATGAAACCCAAGAAACACCTCGTCAAAGGGGTGACGGGAAGAAGACCTAACCGAAGAGAACGCATTGTCATAGGGATGACAGGAGAAAGATGAAACCCAAAGAAAGAAAAGTGAACCCCCAGAACCGCACCGATTATTTTTCCGAAGAACCAAATTGTCATAGAGATAACACATTGTCATAGGGATGACAGGAAGAAGATTCCACCGTAGGAACACATTGCCATGGGGATGACAGAAAGAGGACGAAACCCAAAAAACACATTGTCATAGGGATGACAAAAAGAAAAATTGAAAATTCCACCGTAGGAATACATCGTCATGGGGATGACGGAAAGAAGATTGAAACCCAGGAAAACACATTGTCATTGGGATGACAGAAAGAAAATGAAAATTCCACCGTAGGAATACATCATCATGGGGATGACACAATGTCATAGGGATGACAGCAAGAAAAATTTCACCGTAGGAATACATCGTCATGGGGATGACACAATGTCATAGGGATGACAGCAAGAAAAATTCCACCGTAGGAATACATTGCCATGGAGATGACAGAAAGAGGATGAAACCCAAGAAACACATTATCATAGGGATGACAGAAAGAAAAATGAAAATTCCACCGTAGGAATACATCGTCATGGGGATGACGGAAAGAAGATGAAACCCAAGAAAAGACCTCGTCAAGGGGTTGACGGGAAGAAAACTGAAAACATCCGAAGGTACGAAACCTAAGCTCGGAACACATCGTCAAAGGGTTGACGGGAAGAAAACTGTCTGCTGAGGGATGGCTTGGCATTCTCTTTTGGGATATGTCACTGTTCTGACTGAAAATGATTCGGGCTTCTGTACAAGGTACCAAATCTGGCTTATGCTTCGCATGCATATGTTTGAATTTTGCCGTAATGCTCCATACGAAATGGAAATGCTACGCGTTTTGAGGATGAAATGCAAATATGCTTACTATATGCAAAAGGACCCCTCCAGCAAAATAAATGCTGAAGAAAAGAGGCCAACTCCATTGGGGATGGCGAACTAAATTGTCTCCGAGGTCACGAACCCTGCTGAGGAAGTCACACTGAACAACCTTCCTGATATAACCTCTGCTGAAGATGAAACCCGAAGAGAACTCCCACTCCGTTGGAGATTACGAATAAACCTTCTGAAGATGGAACCCAAAGATCTGTTACGGAAGAGGTGTCAATAACCATTGGACTATAAATCTGTTGGGGATGTCAACCATTGTTGATCAAGCCATTGAGATGACTATCACCTGCTTGGGGAATGAAGTCAATAACAGCGGACCTGCTAGAGAATATCATTGAACTTAGCCTGTAGTCGGGGAAACACCCTTAACCTACTGGGGAATACCAGCCATCACCAACAACTCTGCTCGGGGAACAACAGTTGATGATATCCACTCTGCTAGGGGAAAACATTGAGCTTACTCCTCTGCTGGAGACTTACTTTCTACCCTTACTCCGTTGGGGAGAGAAACTCTACTGGGGACGTCACGTGTCGACCATCAACATGAACCCTGCAGATGTGATATGACCAAAAGATGCCCTAATACAGCATGACCCATAAAAGAACTTGTCTTCGAGAGGTCTCATGAAGACCTTATATATCTTGCCCCATGATCTTGATTAACCGTTCTCCTGAGAAAAACCCTTTTGCTCTTGGGGTGACCTGCCCCAGCCTTGAAGTGATTTTGCCCTTAACTGGCTGATCTGTGAAGGAGTACCTTTGACTGACTGACCTTCGAGAGATTTGTCGAATCTCGACCTGATTGCCCCAGATTGGCTGAATCTTGGAATGAATTGCCCCTTTGATATGACTATCTGATGGCTTGCCCCTGCTCAACGGAGTACTCGGGCACTTTGCACTTATATTGATTAATCTTTCCATTGCAGAAACTTCCCTGATCAAGCACTTACTCGCAAGTAAAACAATTCGTTTTGAAAATGGAAATTTTAATGCAATGCATATGACAGTTTTGAAATCCAAGTCTGTTTACTGGAAAAAAATTGTGACATATAGTGAATGAATCACTAATCAAAATGTCACTGATACCAACATGAATGGTAAGAAGATCCTTTTAGGAGTCAGGTTCGACGCGATCTTTACCGGAGTATGCTTTCGAAACAACTTTGCTTCAATTAGGTCTTTTAAAGGTTGTAGCGTGGCCTGGTTCACGGTTTGAGAAAGAAAGGATATAAGGCTCAAAGTTTTGTTTTAACCCACCCATTCTCCTTGATGTTCTCCAGTCCTACGTTCAGCTAACTCGACATAAGAGCTCACCTTTCAACAAGGTTAATGAATAGTATGAGGATAAAAAGAACCCACGCGGTTTTCGGAGCGACAGCCACCCCTTTTGCCTTTGGTGTCTGTAAACACACGACTTGTTCTTTATTTGAGGATTTTTCTTTTTCCATTTTCTTGCTTTTTATTCTTTTTCTTTTCCCAGATTTTGCCTGGACTAACTCTTTTGAATTTTTCGATTTTGAACTCCAGCGGGATGCCCTAACTTTTGCCTAATTCACTTGTCTTCAAGTTTCGACTTAGCGGGCTTTCTTTTTCTTTTGATTCTTTTTCTCTTTTTTTTTTGAACAAATCGTGTGACACTGGCTTGTCTGACTTGTTTGAAAGGGATGTGGCTGCCTCACTCTTCGGTTGGTGAGGGATAACCATAGATTTGATCCTCGAATTGAACGCTTGGTCAAATTAATTGACACCTACCCTGCCCCAGGTTAAGATTGAGGGTCTTTTTGTTTTCAGAAAGAAACTCCTACTTCTAGGCTCAACGGGGTTGACAAGGGATTATCTTCCTTATATCTCCGGTGTTTGGGAAGTTGAAACAATGCCTGTACATCATCAGCAGGGTTTTGTTCAAAAGCATACAATCAGAAGTTCTGCGTCTTTGAATTTCATCATCCTCCCTCAGATCCTGCTTAAACAAGGGTTAGATATCAATAAAGAAAATATGAGTGAACACAGATGGATTTAATCAAAACATGCATATTCATTCCATTATCATTACCAACTGAAAACAGACGAGTTTTACAAATGAGTTTGCACTTTAACAGAAAAGAAACTACAAATGCAAAGAAATGACATGATCTAAAAGATTGGCAGCTTCGGGGAACTGGGCTTTCCAAGCTCGACTTGCTGCTGAACTAGCCATCTTCAGAATTGCTCATCGAAGTCAGTCTGATAATCATTTGCACAACTGCTCTCAGTGCCTTCTTCCCTAACCTGAACTGATGAACCCGCATAACTGGATGAAGGAGAGTCGTGGATCTGAATACCCCACGGCGTGAATGAGAACATGTTGGAGTCAAGAAGTGTTTGGACCTTACTCCTGAGCACCTTACAATCTTCAGTTGAATGCCCCTGTGCCCCAGCATGGTAGTCACAACGGGCGTTGGCATCAAAACTTGGTGGATACGGAAAAGGCATTGGCTTCAATTCCTTCGGCACTATCAATCCACCTCTTATCAAATATGGCAGCATCTGACTGAACGACATTGGCAACTGAGTGAAGTGCCTCTCTGGCTTCCTAGGTCTTTGTCGGGCGTGCTGACGCGGCTGACGGCGATATGACCGTTGACTCTGAGATCCAGAAGATTGCTGACTCTGAACAAGTGATGCATCTGAATATTGAGGATGAGATGGTGGATGTTTCCAGATGGAATTACTTTCTTCCTCCCATTCTTCTAGAGCACTGACGACTGATCCACTTTCACTAGCCGGGAAGTTTGAGGCACCTTGGATTTTTCCTCTCTTGATATCGAACTCAACGTGTTCTTCAAGTATTACCAAGTCAGAGAATTTTAATACAGTAATCAACTTATCGAAGTACGGTCCTTGCAAAGTATCCTTGAACATATTAACCAATTCTCTTTCCAAAATTGGTGGTTGAACGCGAGCAGCTAACTCTCTCCATCTCTGAGCATACTCTCTGAATGATTCGCTATCCGCTTTAGATAAACCTTGCAACTGCAGGCGGCTAGGAGCCATGTCAAGATTATAACTGTACTGCTTTACAAAGGCGTTGGCTAGATCTGACCATGATCGAATGCTACCACTTTCCAACTGCATATACCAACTCAATGATGCCCCACTCAGACTGTCCTGGAAACAGTGAATCATAAGCTTGTCATTATAGACATGTGAGGTCATTCTCCGGCTAAACATCACCAAATGTAGCTTCGGACAGCTATCCCCTTTGTATTTCTCAAAATTCGGCATCTCAAATTTTGGAGGTAACACAAGGCCGGGCACCAAACACATGCTCGCAGCATTCAGATCAAGAGTATCACGCTTCATTAAGGCATCAAGCTTCTCTTCCAACACTCGACATCTTTCATCAAACTGAACAACCCGTGGGTCCTTAGGTTTAATCTTTGGAACTACCCCTTGGAAATCTGGCACAGAGAAGGAAAAGCTTTGATAGTCTGTGGCATTAAGAGAAGAAGAATGTCCATCTCGGACGATGGTACGCTCGTGTATAGCTTGATTCTTAGCAGGGATTAACATGCTGAGCTTGAGCAACATTGTTCACTGGAGGTGGAATGACATTCCCAGTCACAGAAGTCCTCTGAACATTGGCCTCTCCCCTATTCATGGCTGTCATAGCTTCCACAAGTTGATCCAACTGACTCTTCATTAACTCAACATCGGCCCTAGTCACAAACTGATTCTGCTCCCCTGAATTCATGATGATCTCCCCAAAAGCTGATTCAAGTCCGATGAGAAAGTCTAGAAATCAACTGCGGTTCAGACAAAGGATGGATGAGCTCGCTGATCAGGCCGGAGACAGATATGTAAAAATGATGCAAGATGCAAATGCAATGCAATATGAATGCAGCAGACATGGGATCAAAGCTTCCACATATTCTAAATAACTGCTGTGCTGCTGACTGAATAAGTTCACAAGTCTGCTCTGAAGAGAATACCAGAATACCAGAATACCAGAATACCGGATGATCAGAATACCATAATACCAGGCTGATAAGTCCACACTGACAGGAAATCCAGAATACCGGGTATGTTGAAGGTCAAGGTTACCTGCAAACCTGTAAACAACCCGCCCCTCTCACATGTGGGTACTAGGATGTTCAGTATCCCGGGCTCTCAGGTCGAGAAATGATGATACGTTTACCATTTCTGGTTTGGCATCATCATCAAAAGAGGAGGCCTCAACTGATTCTCCAAAACGGAAGGTCCTCAGCTTCAGAGGTTTGAGAAGCAATAGCACATTCAGCCCGAAGGATACAATGCTACCACCAATCAAAGAGGTCGTCCGCTGATTCACCTCAAAAGGAAAACCTATAGCAAGTTCTCAGCATTGGGTCCTCGGATCGAGAGTGTGCAATGGGTTTGCCACAGAAAGTGGGCTGCCACTGTCACATCTCGGGAGGAGTGCCGCAATTAAGTCCTTGGGAATGGTCGCCAGAGTCGACAGTTTTCCAGATTATATTCCATCATCTGCCCCAAATGGACAGGACAGAATATTACCAAGAAAACCTCGTCTGGATGTGGAGTTTTCATGTATACTTCGTCTGGCCAAATGCCAAACAAGTCACACTACTTTCCACCCTAATCATAGGTGTATGCTCAAGCCTTGGTATTGGGCTTCTCTCTCATGAATCCAGCCCACCCTACAAACAGAAAAACCAGCAGCAGAACAGCACAGCAATATCCAGTATGACAGTAATGAAACGCACTGCAATGCAATAAAGAGCTGTAAATACAGTAAAGTAAATAAGACAGTAAGTACAGTAATATACAATAAAGCAAAGCACCATAAAAACAAACACCCAGAGAAAATAAACAAACAAGTGCTAGGATCGACTCGCTAAAGGGGAAGGACCAACGTAGGTCAACCAGAGTCCCCAGCAGAGTCGCCAGTTGTCGCTCCCGAAAGATTCACACCCAACGGTACAAACACGAGAGTGGCGCAAAAGACACAGAGTCGCCAGCAAAGTGTATTTATCCCAATAGAGGGAAAGGAAACACTGCGTAAACCTGAAAGAAAGGAAAGAGCACGGTCACGCGACCAAGAGAACGGGTACGGGAGTCGGTTACGCGAAGGGAAGGTGTTAGCACCCAACACGTCCATCGTACTCGATGGGATCCACGCTTGCTGTCTGCATCAAAGGGTGTCGTCGTCTGGAACTCCACTGCTACTGGATCGGAGAAGAAACGAGAATGGAAAGAACGGAAAAACGAAGAAGAAAAGAAAAAGAAGTGACTCGATAGGACGTCCTCGGAGTCCTATGCCTACGTATTCCCTCGTGCAATGGGAAAGTCAGAGTCAACGTAGTTCGGGCACGAACTAAGGGAGGAGGTTGCTCGCCAAGACATCGCCGTCTTGTGCCTACGTATCCTCAATCGGACGAGAAAGAGGAAATCAGAGCAGTCGTAGTTCAACCTACGGGGTCGGAAAGAGACAAAGAGGTGATAAAGAAAGGTTGTGAAAGAAATGTGCTCGGAGAGATCTCGCACGATCTCCTGCCTACGTATCTCGCTCGCACGCGAGAATCAGAGCGACGTAGTTCCCCTAACTAGGGAAAAAGGAAAGGATGGAAGGGTCTCAATCGCAAGGGTGCGAGAGAAGGGTCTCGATCGCAAGGGTGCGAGAGAAGAGTGCTCGCCAAGGATAGGGATCCTCGTGCGTACGTATCCTCAATCGGACGAGAAAGAGGAAGTCAGAGCGTCCGTAGTTCGTGGGAACGACCACGAATGGGAAAACGAGAGGAAGGGGTGGATTGTTTTTTTTTTTTAGGGAACGGCTAACGTTCTAGCTCAGGTGTTGCAGCTCGCTGAATCGAGACTTAGGCGTTACCGTCTTGCAAGAGAACGAGTAGGAGCACGTTCGTACGCTGAGAGTGAGTGAGATGAGAAGAGAATTCCCGAAGGAAAGACGTTAGTGTTTGTTGAAGTTTTTTAGACAGAAGTGTTTTTTAGTTAGCTTGTAACTTGCATTGCACCAAAGTCTATCGTGCGGGAACGAGTGAATCGCATGGTCGCCCCCAAATGGAACGTATGCTAAACACTCTAGAAGAGGAGGGGGGACCCCTCGTTCTTCATTTCCTACATTTAAGGCTCGGACGCAATACTCGTTAACCTTTATTAAGTATTTTTACTTTTCCTTTTGAGGTGAGAAGAGAAACGACGCAAGGGAAACTCTAAAGGGAAGCTAAGAGTCCTAACGTTATCATGCATGGATATCCTATGGTTAGTGAGGTTTAGGAGAAAAGCAACTACCTAAGACCTAATGCTAATCCTACTCCAAGCTTAATCAGAAATTAAGTTGGACTAGGTAGCTCTAAGGGGGAAGGAATCCAAGACTTAATCAAGTCTTGAGATTCATGGGGTGAGAAAGAGTGAAAGAGAAGAAGAAGAAAGAGAAGGATAAGATGAGAAGAAAGATGGGTTAGCAAGTACATCATAATCATCATATCCAAATCAAAACATAGACCATGCTTTAAAGATCATACAAACACATATCAAGTATGCAAGTGAAAGCACACAAGAAAGGATGCAAGTAAACTTGCATAAGAAGCACAATTAAACATCATACAATTCCGGCACAAATAAAATTAAGACTTAAACAAGTCTCAAGAAAAGAAGGAGAAAGAAAACTCAAGTATGTACAAGTGTTCAAACATCAACATGTTGACACAAAAGAAGATACACAACATCTGAGTACTAAACATGATGCGCAAACAGAGCCTACTTTGAGGTAGGGCTTCAGATGTACTCAATATGCTTCTAACATGGATATAATCCTAGAATGAGGCATGAAAAATAAAATTGAGATTCTAGGGGTACCTAACGGAGAAGGTCCGTTGCCTCTTCGAAGCGCGCAAAAGGACTCAAGAATTGTTAGAAGCTTCACCGTCACCAATCCAATTAATCAACATCCACGATCAACTAAGCCAAAATCAAAAGTGCTAACAAGAGAATCAAAAAGTTAGCAAGAACTTAAATAAAGAAAGTCAATTAAAAATCTAACCAAAATTCACTAAGAAATCAACTAAAGTTCCAAGGTTCAACTAAAACTCAATTAGTCACTACAAAAGAATTAATAAAAAAAGTTATTATAAATCTAAACTAAGAAGTTAATCATAATAAAATTCTATTCTAATTAACCAAAGTTTAAATCAAAATCTAATTAATCATAAGACTCAACTAAGATTAAGGGTTTAATCAAAGAAATCTAACCAAAGTTTTCTAAACAAAAATGAGCAAGAAATTTAATCAAAATTGTTAACAAACTCTAACTAACAATTAACAAAATTTTAAACAAAGTTAATAAAAAAACTAACATCAATCATCAAATTAAAATTAAGATCTAATCAAAAATCAAAATATAAATTAACGAACAATTAAAAGTAATTTCTACATCTTAAAAAAAAACTAACGGTGCAATAGTGAGCATCATGTGACGGTAATGTGGTGTAGCAGCAAAGCAACATTCTAGCATGGGCCGAGCCCATAAACCAACATGCCTCGGTTCATTAGCTAAAATGAAAACTACCAACATCAAAAGAAACGATAACACATCCATAAAACCCAAAAGCAAAGTCAAAATCCTAGTTTGAAAAACGATTTACAACTAGCAGATCGACATAAGAACGAAATCGGGTTGAACGAGATAACAACAACAAGGACAACCATGCCGTCAAAACCTTCATATTAAACGCTCCGTTCAGAGTTGGTCTCGCCTTCGCATGTCTCGCTCGTTATCTCGCCAGCTTCGCTTCAAGTGGATTCACCTTGATTCCGTCTTGTTCTCGCTCGATTCACTCTCCGTCTCCTTCGCGACTTCATTCAAGATTGGGTTTTGTATCTTGCTCTTCGTCTCACTCTCTCTTTTGATTCAGTTTTGGATTTTGCTTCCGATTTGGGTCGGTTTATGGTTTTGGTTTCATCGAAACACCTCCGCCTCTGATGAGCTTGCTTCGATTCTCTCTCCGTCTCTGCTTCGGGTTTGATTCCAGGTTTACAATTAGAATTTGTGTGACTCAAACTCTTCTTCTTTTATTTCATCCCAATCTTCTTCATCTCTCGATTTCTGATTCGGTCTTGGATCTGGGTTTAGTTGAATGAGTTTTGTTTCAGAACTCTCTCTTCTACTCCATTTGTTCTGTTCTTGCTTGGTTTTTGGTGTAGAGTTGTTATTGAAGGAATATCAAAGAAGGTTTTAATGGGTGAAGGTTTGGTTCGAAGGTTTTGGGGGTTTAAGTGGATTTGTGACGAGTTGAGTTTGAATGGAGGAACCGAGAAGGATGAAGCTGTTTGAAGGTTAAGGTTGAAGAATGAAAGGGTGTTGAGGAGGAGGATTCGGCAGGGTGGTTTTGGTTTTCCAGAACTTGAATGAGAGGAGATTTTGAAGGTGTTGAACCTTGCGGTCTAGGATGATTTTCGCAGCGGTTTCTTGGCTGCTAGAGCTTGTTTTTCAGAGTGAGGAAAGGGTGGTATTTAAAGAGGGATCTTGAGGGTAGAATGGGGAGGAATTGTAAGGGCAGAATCGAAAAATGAAGTGGGAATGAATTGAGGAAATTGTGAGCTGGTAATGGTCGTACGAGACGGTTTTTGGTGCGTGTTTTGCAGGTTTTGCGCAGCTGAGGGTTGTGGTGGTGAAGTTGTTGAAATCAGTGGGCCAGGGAAAGTTGTCGTTTGTAGCAGCAGGTTTGTGGGCTGGCTGGGAAATTAATGTCATTGTGGCTACATGAAGATACGAGTGCTTTGGGTGTGACGTTTTGGAGTCATTGCTCACGTATTCGTCATGCTGTTTAGCTTCAAAATATCCCTGCGTTTTGCTTGTTTCGCATATGCCGTTTTGCTATGACGTGGATTTGCAGCTCAGCTCGTTGGCTTGGAGGCTTGAATTGGTGAATTTCAGCGTGATGGTTTATGGCCTCAATTTCTCATGTAGAGTAGTTTTTAAAAGTGGTAGCTTGATTTGTGTTTGTATTTAATAACTGGCTTGGAACGGCTTGTTTGGATAAAAATTTTAGTGGTCCCCTTTATTTTTGTTTTGTAATTTGGTGATATGTAATGTAAATGACAATGGGCTTGAACAATGGATAAAATTGGAAAAATAGTTTTGGATGAAAAATGGAATTTGAATTTAAAAGGTGGATATGAATGAAAAAGAGAATTAAATTGGATGTGGATATAGTTATGAAAATGGATATTGAAATAGATGAAATGGTTAATGAAAATTGAAATGAATAGAAATGGTTTATAAAAGGAATGGCTTTTTTTAGAATTGGATATGGAAAAAAGGATTGGATTAATTAAATGGATATGGACATTGGTATTTGGTAATGAATAATAAACATGAAAATGGATTAAAATGGATAAAATATAAAAAAAAGGAAGTTGGATTAAAATGGATTAAAAATGGAAATGGTTGATGGATTAAAAACAATGAGTTTGGATATGGATTATGGATAGAAAATGGATAACCAACTGAATTCAAAACCAATCACCAACTTTCCACAAGCCTCTGACAAAATAGTCACAGCTACCACTGAATAATCTGGCCACTCACATGATCCACTGAAGAATCTCAACCGATAACTATCCACCAGCTCAACTGTAAACAAGAATTCCAATTCTCCCTGGTATGTTGATAAATATCGAAGAAGATGATTTGAACTGAGAAGAAATTAAAACCTGATTCACACCAATGAACCTATGATCCAACGCCTTTGATGAATCCTCTGGACCAGAATACCTCAGAACCTGACGCACCTCTGAATAAGAAACTACTGATAACAAGAAAACCCTTCGATCCCATGTCTTAGAAGACCAATGCAATGATATGATTATGATTTATGACCTAATGATGCAAAATGAGGAAGAAACATAAGCCAGAAAAAGGTACGGCAAATTTTGGGGTGCTACTGTAGCATAATAATTGAATAATATTAGTTTGTTTTTTAATGTTTTTTCTTATCTTGATGTTAATCACCCCATTGGTTTTTGAGTTTTGTTTTGGTAATTAGGTGATGATTAGTATTAAGATTGGTTAATTGTTGTAGGATAATCCATTATAACAATTTTGATTAAGCGGTTTTGATTTCAGCTTAGTTTTCAATTAGAAATTTATTGTGTTCTTAATCAACTTTTAACAAGGTTTAGTGAGTAGATTAATGGTAGATTAATTCCGATTAACTTTCGTTTAGGAAACATTTTCATTTGATTTAGATCTTGAATTTAGACCTTAACTTCGGTAATTAGATGTAGATTTTTGCTAATGGTCTTTGGATAATTGTTTTGTTCACTAGCTTACTAATTGTGTTTACCTTAATCGCTCAATAACCGTTTTTAGCTTTTGCTTACTAATTGCACTAATTGTTTTTGCCTTAATTGTCCACTAACTAGTTTTATAATTAGAACTTAGAACTAGTTGACATTGACTTACTTTGATTTGATTTTTGTTTTAACATAGAATATACTTAGAGTTTAATGCTAACTTTGACTAATTTTCATAATAGTTTCATTTGATAACTTTGTTAATAGTCTTTAATATGTTTTGCATAGATTGTTGACTAGTTGGTGTTTACATTTTAGTATTGATTTCACTCATTTCTTATTGACAATTTCCATTTGATTACTTAGATGTTTTGTAGTGATTCTCACTTGACTTGGTAAGTTGTTTAAAAGTAGGAGGTGCTGCCACATACATAGCTGCTGTGAACAAAGTGTGCTGTAAAATGTTGATATCCTGGCTGGCTGCATATATACCTGCCATGTTCTGGAAATAGTAGCTGTTATAGGCCGTTTTTGATTGTTGCTGGTTTTTACAGCTATACAGGTGTTGGAGCGCTGTTGTTGCTGCTATTTATAGCTTATGGCCTTGTTTTATTGTTTTTTTAAGATCATTTGGTTTCATGTCTTTCACGGATCCGTTTCACTTTCTAACACTGTTGCCCATTTATGTTAGGTTACTAGAAGTTTGTCAGTTTGCTAATACTTTGCTTACATTGCTACGGATTGATATTCGTTCTGTATTGTTTCTATTCTCTTTTACTAATTCTGCATTTTTCCTTTTTATGCCATGAGAAGTAGGATTGGGAGTCCGTGCCACTTGGCCGGCAATGATGGAAGTCCTCAAAGGAGGCTCTGTTTGTGATTGTTTAATATTGTGCCTGAAGACCTCTATGAGGCATCCCATTCCCACTCCCCCTGGAAAGACCTCCAAGAAGGCAATTGACGGAAGTTAGGGTTCGCAATTGACCCCCGTTATTCTAGTCGAGTCGTTCTTAGCTCTCATTACATGATTGGAGCTTTGAACACCACTTCCTCTTGTTATCGAGTCGGTCAAGTGGAAAAGGGTTTTGCAATCAAACCCCTACTCATTGTCATTAGCTCACATCGACAGATGTTGACGCTTATGTGATCTCACTCACATCTTTTTTATTGATCTACTTTGATACGTGATATCATTGTATTGCTTGTTTTAGTTTTTGCTTCCTCATTAGGATACCTATTCTAACTTGTCTAAGTTAGATAGGTTAGGAAACATAACATAGGACTAATCCACGCATGGCAACATTAGGTAGATTTCCCTTTCTGATCCTGACCTTAGGACCATCATTGCATGCTGACTTGTAGGACCGAGTTTCCCCTTAGACTTTCTGTGTGTCCTTCCCTTTTGTTCTCTCACACCCATGCGATCGAGATCCCGTTCCCGTTCACCCATAGTACTGTGAACTATGGATGCTATGATTCCTCTTTCTTTTCAGATTGAGGATACGTAGGCACGAGATGCGATATCTCGACGAGCACAGTAACAACTAACTTCTTTTTTCTTTTCCACCTTTTGAGTCTCTTATTCTCATCTTAAAACAAAAAGTAAAAAACACTTAATAAAGGCATAACCAATATTGTATTTAGGCCTTTCATATGGGAACAAGGAGGTGAGGGGTCTTCTCTCATTTCTTTGGGAATGTTTAGTGTACGTCCCGTCTTGGGTCGATATGCGAGGCATTCGATCTTATATGAGGGACTTAAATACAATATGTGTTACAAAACACCAAATACACAAAACACTGCTTTCTTAAAAAACTTCAAACAAACAATTTCTTTTCTCATCTCTTCACTCCTTCCTTAAGGACACGTCAAGTCCGTTCCACCACAAACAGGTAACGCCTAAGTCTCCCTACAGCGAGCTGCAACACCTAAACTGCTGGAACGCGCACTCTGACGTTTCCACTAAAAAACACAAAAAACTTTCCCTCGTTGAGGGGAACTACGTCGCTCTGATTCTCATGCTCCCGATGAGATACGTAGGCAGTGGGGTAGGGCCCATTCGAGCACTCCTTTCATTTTCCCTACATTTGTTCCTCTTTCTCTTTCCATTCCTTTTCCAGTTCCTTTTCCAGTATTCTTTTCTTACACCCTTTGATTGAAGCAGCAAGCGTGGATCCCATCGGGTACGATGGACGCATGGGGGTGCTAATACCTTTCTCGCGCGTAACCGACTCCCGAACTCAGTTCTATTGGTCGCAAGACCATGATTTTTCCTTTCCTTCAGGTTTACGCAGTGTTTCCTTCCCCTCTCTTGGGATAAATACACATTGCTGGCGACTCTGTTTCGGTGCCACTTTCGCGTTTGAACTAGGATGAAAATCCTGGGAGCGACAGCTGGCGACTCTACTGGGGAAAGATTGACCTCTTGCTGGTCCATCCCTAAGCGAGCCAATCCTAACGCTTGTTTGTTTTTTTTTCTTTCTTTCATTGGGTGTTTACTGTCGTGCTTTATTTTGTTGTTTATTTACTTTACTGTATTTACTGCATTTTAGCCTTACATATCATATTATTACTGTTGTGCTAGACTGGTTTTCTGTTTGGCGGGATGGGATTTCTGAGAGATAAGCCCATTACACAGGCTTAAGTATACACTTAGAATTAGAGTGGAGAGTAGTGGGACCTACGTGCCGTCTGGAGTGCGTTGGGTATTCACGAAATTCACAACCAGACGAGGCTATCTTGGGATGCATTCTGACGTGTGTGTCTTGCGCATGTTAGGGTGTTGATCTAGAGAGCTGTCGACCCTGGTGACCGTTTCCCCGAGGACTCAATTGCGGCACTCCTCCTGAGATGTGAGAGTGGCAGACCACGTTCTGTGGAAAACCTATTGCACATTCTCGATCCAAGGACCCAATGCTGGGAACTTGCTATAGGATATCCCTTTTGAAAGAGAATCAGTGGAGGCACTCCTTGATCGGCGATAGTACTGTACCCCGAGGGATGAATGTACTATTGCTTCTCGACCTCAGTGCCAGAAGCTGAGGACCTTTTGTTTTGGAGAATCAGTTGAGGCCTCCTCGATTGATGATGATGCCAAACCAGAAATGGTGAACGTATCATCATTTCTCGACTTGAGAGCCCGGGATACTGAGGATCCTAGTACCCACATGTGAGAGGGGCGGGTTGTTTACAGGTTTGCAGATAACCTTGACCTTCAACATACCCGGTATTCTGGATTTCCTATCAGTGTAGACTTATCAGCCTGGTATTCTGGTATTCTGATCATTCGGTATTCTGGTATTCCGGGATTCTCTTCAGAACAGACTCATGAACTTATTCAGCCATCAGCACAGCACAATGATTATTCAGATTATGTGGAAGCTTCGATCCCATGTCTTATTGCATTCATAACATTGCATTTGCATACTCATTTGCATAGCAGGTGTACAAGGCTTGGTTATTCTTATCCTGATCTGGTTTTCTTCAGAATTGTAGACTTAACTGCTCAAGCCATTCGAAAGTTGACCATGGATCTGGTTCAAGCAGAGTTAAGGTTAATGCAAAGCCAAATGGGTCAGTTTATGTGGGACATGCAAGCTCTGATTCAAGACCAGAAAGTGTTGAAGGAAGAGGTCAATCAAATGAAGATTCAGATGAGTCTGGTCATGGAAGTTGTGAGAAATGTGCTCAAAAAAGAATGATGATCCCATGCCTTGGGCTATAACAGAAATTGTCATTCCACCATTGCCTGTAGAATCTATCCCAAGGAGTGATTTACCTCACGAATTTTCTGCACAACATGGGGTTCCGAAATTTCCTCATCAGCAGTTACCTCTCGTCTCCCAAGATAACCCCAAGGCTAAGAAGTACCCACCAAAGTCGAAGAAAGCTGACAGAATCTTTGATCCAATTCCTATGTCTTATGCTCAGCTGTTGAGGTATCTACGTCAGCTCCAATTGGTTGAACTTCGGACGATAAATCCTCCTCGTGGAAAGCTCCCATTCGATTACGATGCAAATTCCCATTGCGATTTTCACTCTAGTGCGCCAGGGCATAATGTGGAAAAATGTAAAGCCTTCCATCATGTGGTCCAGGATCTGATTGACTTGAAAGCAATTGAATTCACATCGGGTGGCGTAAGCGTACAAAGTGGTCTTACTCCTGTTGCTGCAAAAGAAGTGAATATCCTGGTTTCCCCTCCTGAAGTTGCACCAAGTCAGAGGCATTTCTCGCAACCTATGGTTTCAGAATATTCTAGTCCTCATTTGTTGCCTGTTCCTAAGCCAAGTCTAAGAAAGAAAGCGCCCGAACGCGAGGAAGGTACAAGTCGGTATCGGTAACAGAGCTATCATCTGAAGAGTCAACGAAAGTCCAGATGGCAGGAGAGAAAGTTTGATCCCATTACTATTCCTTACAGTTACTTGCTCGATCGTTTACTTCAAGACTCTTTGATTCAGCTAGAGAAGGCTGCTCCTGTTCCATTTCCCCTTCCTCCAAGTTATGACAAGAGTGTTAGATGCGAGTACCACTCAGGGACACAGAGGCATATCCTTGAAGAGTGTAAGGTGTTCAGACATAAGGTGCAAGATCTCATTGACGCTGGGCTTATCATTTTCACCGAAGATGGTCTGTATGTTAACTGAAGCTTCTCAAGGGAGCACTTGAGACCACAAAGACATCTCCTAAAGCAATCAGTCCAATCAGAGCCAAGTCTCCTCAGCAATGGCGAATATCGATTTTCTTTACTGCATTTTCATTTGTAATTTTCATTACTGGTTAATGTTTGCATGTAATAAACTTGTTTGTTCTTGAATGATGATTTTAATGCAATAAATATGTTTTCTCGAAAAGTTCATTCGTATTCACTCATTTAATGTTTGTATGCACTGCAATGCTAACCTTCTTGTTTAAACTCTTGGAGGGAGGATGATGAGGTAAAAATGCACAGTCTTTGGTTATATGCCTTTGAACATAACCCTGTTGAGGATGTACAGGCATTGTTTCAAATTCCTAAACACCGGAGATATAAGGGAGTGAAACCTTTGTCAAACCCCGTTGAGCCTAGAAGTAGGAGTTTCTTTCTGAAAATGAAAAAACCCTCAATCTTAACCTGGGGCAGGGTAGGTGTCAGTTAATTTGATCGAGCGTTCAAATTTTAAAAGGAATGTGCATCTAAGGATCAATTACAGGTGTGGTTATCCCCCACCAACTGAAGAGTGAGGCAGTCACAACCCAAACAAGTCAGACAAACCTGTGTCACACGATTCGTTCAAAAAAAAGAATCAAAAGAAAAAGAAAACAAGAAAAGCCCTCTAAGTCGAAACTTGAAAACAAGTGACTTAGGCAAAAGTTAGGGCATCCCGCTGGACTTCAAAATCGAAAAATTCAAAAAAAAAAAAAATAAGTCCAGGCAAAATCAGGGAAAAACAAAAGAGAAAAAATGAGAGGAACAAAAAGAAAAATCCTCGAGGAAAGAACAAGTCGTGTGACCACAGACACCAAAGGCAAAAAGGGGTGATTGTCACTCCGAAAATCGGGTGGGTTCCTTAACCATCCTCATACCGTTCATAACCTTTTGAAAGGCGAGCGCTTGTGTCGAGTTGGATGAACGTAGGACTAGAGAACATCAAGGAGAATGGGTGGGTACAAATAAAATTTTGAGCCATAAATCCTTCTTTCTTAAACCGCGAACCAGACCACGTTACAACCCTCAAAAGTCCTAATTGAAACAGGGTTTATTCTGAAGGCGTATTTCAATAAGATAGTGTTCCTGACTCCCATGAGTTGTGCTAAAAGACCTTGGTTGGTATTGCATGTGCATGCTATTTTCCATTTTAAAAAAAATTGTGTCGCACCTTAACCAGTGATTCGTTCACAGGTATTGGCGATATCTTTTCGGAAAAAAAACTTCGAGATTGATATAGGTGTTGCATTATAATTTTCATTCTTGGAATAGATATTATGTTTTCTTACATGTATTTGACACCCGTAAGGCTTACAAAGTGAACATCAGTCGAGAATTTTGATCCCGCCAAAGTGAGATGCTTGAAAACTCCGGGGATGAGTGTGACAGGGGACATGTTATCAAGTGATTATGTTGGGTGTGTGCTTTCACGACAATTCATGCTAAGAAGTTGTCAATCCGGGGCAGTTACATTGTGAAATATCTCCGCCGTTCGGTTAATCTGGGGCAATTATGGTGAGAATCTGGGGCAATTATGTCGAGAATCTGGGGCAATCAAGTCGATATTCAACAAATCTCTCAAAGATCAGTTAAAGGTACTCCTTCACATATCAGTCAGCCAGGGGCAATAAATCATTTCAAAGCTGGGGCAGACCACCCCAAGACCAGGAAGTTATTCTCTCCGGAGGACGGTTAATCAAAGGCCATGGGGCAAGATATGTCGGATCTTCACGAGACATCCTGAAGACATGTTCATTTATGGGTTTCTGCTTCATCTGGACACCTCTTGTTGCCATATCACATCTGCAAGGCCCATGTTGATAGCTGACACGTGACGTCCCCAGTAGAGTTTCTCGCCTCGGCAGAGATGGCTGAAGTTTTACCATTCAGCAGAGCATTATGAAGATTGTGAATTATTCTCCTCAGCAAGAGTTCATGAGTTCGCTCTCCCCTAGCCAGTTTGACGAAGTTTACTGCTCGTCAGCAAGGGTTCATATTCCCATACAGGATAAAAGTGTTGGGTTTGTGTTTCCCTAGTTTGCGGTAAAGTTGTTCCCATCTCCCCAACAGAGTAAGGGTAGAAGGTAGATTCCCAACAGAGGACCAAGTATGATCTTGTCCCCTAGCAGAGCTGATATCATCAACCATTGTCCCCCAAGCATATTTTTGGGTGGTTAGCTTTCCCCAGCAAGTCCAAGGTCGATTGTCATTGGCACTTTTCTCCAATAGATTCCTGGGATGTTTGTCCAGCAGACAAATATTATTCATGCTTCCCTGCAGAATGGAGGCTTAGTCGGGATCTCAAGCAGTTATGACACTGAAGGCGATTCAGTTTGTTATCCCCAGCGGAGTTGGCCTCGTCTCTTCAGCATTTATTTTGCAGGAGTGGTCCTGTTGCATATCATAAACATCATTGCATAATCATCATCGCATATCATTAGCATAGCATTGCATGGATCCGTGCAAAACCATACAAAAAAATCTATAGCCCAACCGTGCTCGGCATCCTTTCACAGCCCACTTTGCTGGCATCTTTCAAAAACCTTAAGCCTTATCCCTATTGGCGTCTCCTTCAAAGCAAAAGTCCAATCCCTATTGGCACTTCATACAAAATCCAATCCCCATTGGTACCCAGAAAGATTTCGCTTTGGGAAAAACAATCACCATCAGGTTTTACCTGTCATAGCCAGCAAAGTCTATTCATACTTGGCACATCCTTCTTTCCCGGTAGCCCGAGCATGCATCGGCTTTTAGCATATAGTAATCATAGCATCCTCAAATCGCATAGCATTTCCATTTGATATGGAGCATTACGCCATAGAAAGAAAATTCAAACATATGCATGCGAAGCATAAGCCAGATTTGGTCCCTTGCACGAAAGGCCAAATCAATGTCCAATCAAGACGGTAACATATCCCCAGCAAACATTACAATCAACCCCTCTGCTTACCTTTCTTTTGGGTCGTAGATCATACGTCGATCTTACCCTCGACCAGTCCTTGTCCATCAACCCTTTGATGATGACATTCCAAAAACAAGTTTCTTTCTGTCATCCCCATGACAATGTGCTTCCTTCGGTCGAGTATTCTTTATGTCATCCCTATGACAACGTGTTTCCTTTGGTTGAGTCTTTCTGCCGTCAAATTGCTTTGACTATGTGTCCTTTCGGTCGGGTGTCGAGTCTTCTTTCTGTCATCCCCATGACAATGTGCTTCGTTAGGTTGAGTCTTCTTTCTGTCATCCCTATGACAATGTGTCCCTTCGGTCGGGTTGTCGGGTTGTCTTTCTGTCAATTCTTTGATGATGTGGTTCGTTGGTTATCTTTTCTCCCCTTCAACCCTTTGACGAGGTGTTTCTTGGGGTTCATTTTCTTTCTGTCATCCCTATGACAGTGGGTTATCTTCAGTCGTCTTTCTGTCATCCCTACGACGATGTGCCCCTACGGCGGAATTTCTTCCCGTCAACCCTTTGACGAGGTGTTTCTTGGGGTTCATCTTCTTTCTGTCATCCCTATGACAATGTGTCTTTTCGATCGAGTCTTCTTTCTATCATCCCTATGACAATGTGTTTCCTTTGGTTAGGTCTTCTTTCTGTCATCCCCATGACAATGTGTCTCCTTTGGTCGAGTATTCTTTCCGTCATCCCTATGACGATGTGTTCCTTCAGTTGAGTCTTCTTGCCGTCATCCCTATGATGATGTGTCCTTTCGGTGGGGTTCCATTTTTCTTTCCGTCAAATCCCTTTAACGATGTGGTTCGCTGGGTATGTTGTCTTTCCGTCAAACTCCTTTGACGAAGTGTGACTGGGTTCCAGTTTAAATTTTCTCTCCTCGCAGTTAGCAAATTTTGCGGTTCTTCTTTTGTATTCAATCACCTTCTACCTTGAACGTCTGAAAGCAGTTGCTATCATCCATTCAGGTCCAAGTCGATTGAATAGGGGCAGCTGTAGCACCCCAAAATTTGCCCTACCTTTTTCTGGCTTGTGTTTCGCGAACATCTGCATTTTTCATTAGGCCATAGCTCATAATCATATCATCGCATTGGTTTTCTGAGACATGGGATCGAAGAGTTTCATGTTATTGGTATTTTCCTATCCAGAGGTTCATCAAGAGCCAGGGTTGTTGTATTCAGAGGTTCGCCAGGTTTCAGGGTGTACATAAACAAGGGTCATGGTTTCTCCTTCTTGGTTGAGTTTGTAGACAGTCATCAATTAAAAATTGTGAGATTAGGGGTTCATGTCAAGGATATCAGTGGTTATCAGGATAAGGCATCTGTGGATTGATTTAAAGAGCGTTGGGTCACAATCTGGTGAGCTTACTGATTGATATTTTGGAATTCATTGAGGAAAGAAGTTTGGTGTGATTGGAAATTTGGTTGGAATTAGACGTGTCAAGATTAGTCATGTGGGTTAATTGGAATTCAATATACAATTCCGTTCTTTCTAACCAATAACCATTTTCATGTTAATATCCATCGCCCATTTTATCCATTTTTGATAATCATTTCGATATCCATTTGAACCCGTATTCAAAATCCACATTCATTATCCAATGTCCATTTGTTAAAACCATATCCACTTTTATCCATTCTTTTTCATGTCCATATTAAATCCATTAGACCATTTTTACCATTTTGTCCAAATCCATTTTCAATTCAACTCCAAACTAAAAATCCATATTCATTTTAAATCCAAAACCATTTTTTGGTCCATATCCATTTCATTTTAATATCCTCTTTTTAAACCCATTTCCTATCAAAGTTTCGGTCCACCTATCCATCTAGATAACCACTTTCTTTTAAGTCCATTTTATTATATATCCATAATCCATCTTAAAACCACTTTTAAACCAATTTCAAAAGAAACCCATATTCATTTTAAATCCACATCCATTTAAAGTCCATCTTCAATTCACTTTTGGATCTAATAACTATTTCTCCAAATTCCAAAGTCCATAAACCATATCCATTTAGTTAACCCAATTAAATCCATTTTCTCTAAAAAATCCATATTTGATTCCAAGCCCAGGTTACCTTTTTTTAACCTGGTCAAATTGTGCAGATTGCGATTTCACAAGTCCATAACAAAGTATGTAATAGCAGCTAAACCAATGTTCATTGAAAAGGAAAAGCACATGGCGGGTGACAGAGAATTACGAGAGGAAAATTACTATAGAAATTCACTTACAAAAAAATCCACTCATAACAGAGTTTTTCATTGTATATAACAGAGTTTCTCAGTTCAGAATTTCACAACTCCATTTTTCTAACAGAACTAACATTTTCTTCAACAAATTTCTAACAGAAATCTCTAACAAACTCTAACAGATTCTACACAAACTCATCACCATCTTCATCAACCAATCTTCGCCATGAAACTTCTGCAACAGCAACAACAACTTTGAAGCTTCAACAATCTACAATTTTCACAATTCTTCAACCTGGATCTGAATTCATCTTCAATATTCTTCAAACTTCCACCTCATTGCGATTCAATTCCCATTCTCGTCAATCTTCATTGAGCCAAAAATCGGCAGAAAGCACAGTGAATCCAAAACCTGAAATTCACATCAATAAAGATCATACAGAACTCAGAAAGGAAATAGAAGAAGAATTGAGCAGAAAAGCGAATCGAGCTTTCAAATATCATTGTCACGGCTCCGGCGCGCCGACGTCAATCTTTGAACTCCATGAAATCCAAACTTGCAGCAAGCATGTTGCAGCATACATAGCAAGAAGATCAGAAGAAAATTCGCAGATTCAAAGAAGAAGTTACACAAGATTGCAACGACCTTCAGCACTTTCTCGCTCTCCCTCAATTCACCTTCAATTCTGCAGTTCTCTCGTTGACTCTGCGAACCGGCAACGCATTCACACTGAGAATTCCTCAACGCTGCAACTCGAAGAAACTCACGCACAAATCGAGTAGGAGAAGGCGGATCGGATTGGAACGTTGAACCTTACCGTAATCTCATCGCAAATCACAACAGCAAATTCGGAGTACTTCTCCATCTTCTCCAACGCATAACTGAAGCGAATCACGGCTTCGCAGGTTGGTCGAAACTTATCCTCTTTGTTTACTTCTCGATTCTGCAATGTAGGTCGTTGCGTAGGGACCCAAATCCCTATTATTTGAGCTCCCGATTTCATGGCTATGTATTTTATCTGCGGATTAAGGTAGCTTAGGGTTTGCGAAAGTGATTGCGGGGTTCAGTTGAGGGTGGTGAGCGTCGTAAGGCCGTGGTTTTGTGTTGGAGTAAATTTTTCCGGAGGAGGAGGATTCTTGAATGGAGTTAGAAATGAGGTGTGGAAAAGATGATGTCGCCGGCGACGTCTCTCTGAACGAAGGGAAAGGTGCGTGGGTTTAGGATAAATGGAAGGTGGATTTGAGACGAGAAGGGTGAGACGAACTCGTTCATGTAGAGTTCATGATGGTTAGCTCTGCCACCGAGACGGAAGTCCTTTCCGGCGAGTTTTTTTCTTAGAGAAACATAGAGTGATGTAGATGTTGGGTGTTGAGAGGCGAAGCAAGCAGAGAGTGAGGTTGGAGAAAGGGAAGCCATGACGGCGCATTTTGAGAAGCGAAGAGTGGTGGTTTAGGTTTATCAAGGCCAAAAGTCGTGTGACTAAAGGGCCTTATGCTCTGTTACCTGCTATTCACACATGCGCATTCGATTCTTACCCCCCACATTCGTAAGTTTGTAGCATAATAATTGAATAATATTAGTTTGTTTTTTAATGTTTTTTCTTATCTTAATGTTAATCACCCCATTAGTTTTTGAGTTTTGTTTTGGTAATTAGGTGATGATTAGTATTAAGATTGGTTAATTGTTGTAGGATAATCCATTATAACAATTTTGATTAAGCGGTTTTGATTTCAGCTTAGTTTTCAATTAGAAATTAATTGTGTTCTTAATCAACTTTTAACATGGTTTAGTGAGTAGATTAATGGTAGATTAATTCCGATTAACTTTCGTTTAGGAAACATTTTCATTTGATTTAGATCTTGAATTTAGACCTTAACTTCGGTAATTAGATGTAGATTTTTGCTAATGGTCTTTGGATAATTGTTTTGTTCACTAGCTTACTAATTGTGTTTACCTTAATTGCTCAATAACCGTTTTTAGCTTTTGCTTACTAATTGCACTAATTGTTTTTGCCTTAATTGTCCACTAACTAGTTTTATAATTAGAACTTAGAACTAGTTGACATTGACTTACTTTGATTTGATTTTTGTTTTAACATAGAATATACTTAGAGTTTAATGCTAACTTTGACTAATTTTCATAATAGTTTCATTTGATAACTTTGTTAATAGTCTTTAATATGTTTTGCATAGATTGTTGACTAATTGGTGTTTACATTTTAGTATTGATTTCACTCATTTCTTATTGACAATTTCCATTTGATTACTTAGATGTTTTGTAGTGATTCTCACTTGCCTTGGTAAGTTGTTTAAAAGTAGGAGGTGCTGCCACATACATAACTGTTGTGAACAAAGTATGCTGTAAAATGTTGATATCCTGGCTGGCTACATATATACCTGCCATGTTCTGGAAATAGTAGCTGTTATAGGCCGTTTTTTATTGTTGCTGGTTTTTACAGCTATGCAGGTGTTGGAGCGCTGTTGTTGCTGCTGTTTATGGCTTATGGCCTTGTTTTATTGTTTTTTTAAGAGCATTTGGTTTCATGCCTTTCACGGATCCGTTTCACTTTCTAACACTGTTGCCCATTTATGTTAGGTTACTAGAAGTTTGTCGGTTTGCTAATACTTTGCTTACGTTGCTACGGATTGATATCCGTTCGGTATTGTTTCTATTCTCTTTTACTAATTCTGCAGTTTTCCTTTTTATGCCATGAGAAGTAGGATTGGGAGTCCGTGCCACTTGGCCAACAATGATGGAAGTCCTCAAAGGAGGCTCTGTTTGTGATTGTTTAATATTGTGCCTGAAGACCTCTATGAGGCATCCCATTCCCACTCCCCCTGGCAAGACCTCCAAGAAGGCAATTGACGGAAGTTAGGGTTCACAATAGACCCCCGTTATTCTAATCAAGTCGTTCTTAGCTCTCATTACATGATTGGAGCTTTGAACACCACTTCCTCTTATTATCAAGTCGGTCAAGTGGAAAAGGGTTTTGCAATCAAACCCCCACTCATTGTTATTAGCTCACATCGACAGATGTTGACGCTTATGTGATCTCACTCACATCTTTTTTATTGATCTACTTTGATACGTGATATCATTGT
Source organism: Lathyrus tuberosus (assembly GCA_022829125.1). Classification (NCBI taxonomy): domain Eukaryota; kingdom Viridiplantae; phylum Streptophyta; class Magnoliopsida; order Fabales; family Fabaceae; genus Lathyrus; species Lathyrus tuberosus. The sequence continues at coordinate 5,891,129 of JALAZF010000390.1, forward strand.
ATTGCTTGTTTTAGTTTTTGCTTCCTCATTAGGATACCTATTCTAACTTGTCTAAGTTAGATAGGTTAGGAAACATAACATATAACTAATCCACGCGTGACAACATTAGGTAGATTTCCCTTTCTGATCCTGACCTTAGGACCATCATTGCATGCTGACTTGTAGGACCGAGTTTCCCCTTAGACTATCTGTGTGTCCTTCCCTTTTGTTCTCTCGCACCCATGCGATCGAGATCCCGTTCCCGTTCACCCGTAGTACTGTGAACTACGGATGCTCTAATTCCTCTTTCTTTTCAGATTGAGGATACGTAGGCACGAGATGCGATATCTCGGCAAGCACACTAACAACTAACTTCTTTTTTCTTTTCCACCTTTTGAGTCTCTTCTTCTCATCTTAAAACAAAAAGTAAAAAACACTTAATAAAGGCATAACCAATATTGTATTTAGGCCTTTCATGTGGGAACAAGGAGGTGAGGGGTCTTCTCTCATTTCTTTGGGAATGTTTAGTGTACGTCCCGTCTTGGGTCGATATGCGAGGTATTCAATCTTACATGAGGGAATTAAATACAATATGTGTTACAAAACACCAAATACACAAAACACTGCTTTCTTAAAAAACTTCAAACAAACAATTTCTTTTCTCATCTCTTCACTCCTTCCTTAAGGACACGTCAAGTCCGTTCCACCGCAAACAGGTAACGCCTAAGTCTCCCTACAGCGAGCTGCAACACCTAAACTGCTGGAACGCGCACTCTGACGTTTCCACTAAAAAACACAAACAACTTTCCCTCGTTGAGGGGAACTACGTCGCTCTGATTCTCATGCTCCCGATGAGATACGTAGGCAGTGGGGTAGGGCCCATTCGAGCACTCCTTTCATTTTCCCTACATTTGTTCCTCTTTCTCTTTCCATTCCTTTTCCAGTATTCTTTTCTTACACCCTTTGATTGAAGCAGCAAGCCTGAATCCCATCGGGTACGATGGATGCGTGGGGGTGCTAATACCTTCCTCGCGCGTAACCGACTCCCGAACTCAGTTCTATTGGTCGCAAGACCATGCTTTTTCCATTCCTTCAGGTTTACGCAGTGTTTCCTTCCCCTCTCTTGGGATAAATACACATTGCTGGCGACTCTGTTTCGGTGCCACTTTCGCGTTTGTACTAGGATGAAAATCCCGGGAGCGACTTCGGGCATCTTAAACATGTGCGGTATTTTTACATTTGGGACCAAATAGAGATCAGCGGCATCTTTGCCTAACAAGTCTTGTCCGCGAATGGCATGTAGTTCTTTCTGCATTTCCAAGAATCGTTCTTCGAATTTATTCATTCTTTCGTATACTTCTTCATCCTTGCCAGGGGTGGCCTGAAGAATCTGTTCCTCTGGGATAGTATGTATCACAGGTTGTGGTATAGACATTACTGCGGTAACTCTTGGTGCTTCAGTGACCTGAAGTTTGTAACCTTCAGGTACAGGAGTCTCTGTCGTAGTCCTTGCGTCTTCGTTCACCTGAAGTTTGTAACCTTCAGGTCTGGAGGTTCCGGATAGGGATCTTGTGTTTTCAGTGACAGGTGGTATATAACCCTCTGGTATGAAATTTAAAGGCATGCCCTAGGGAAAACCTTTAGGCATGTTGTACTGCGGAAGATTGACGGGTATCTCAAGCGCTGGTGTAGACACAATTTATGAGATTGCGGTCTTTTGAGGTGGTTGATCCTGAGCTACTGCCAAGGATTCAATCATGCCGTTGAGTCTTTCCAGACATTCCTTCAAAATGTTGACTTCCTCCCTTAGCTCTCTATTTTCCTCCTCAAGATCGTCCATTTTATTTTGCCGATTGGCCCGAGTATTGTACGAATAAGACAATTAGACTCTAAAGTGTGACACATGTGTGATACTTTATGACAAAGATGTGTAATGCAAGAATGATGAATGATATGCAAAGAATGATGAATGATATGCAAAGAATGAGAATTATCTTTTTTTTTGTTTTGAAAAGAACTTTTAACAATTGTATTGCAAATATCATACAGCGGTGGATACCTTTTATTGGATTCAAAGGATTACAATATCTTACAGGGAAAAGTACATTGTTTTTACAAAGTGCAGGAAGGAAAAACTAGGCTTATGAGTCCTAAGAAATCTCTGACGAAGGTCCAGATGCTGGCTGTTGATCCCTTTTTCTCTTCTTTAATCGGGTCTCCTCAACCGTTGTCGGGTCGATGATCCTTTGCCAGGAAAAAGAAGAGAGTAAAATTTTGCATTCCTCTTGACTTTATACAGCATGCTGCTCTAGTATCTTAATCAGAGCATCTTTCTCCTTCAGTAGCTCTTGAATCTTTGTACACTCCAAGCTGACAATCTGATACTTGTTTCTCCAAGAGTTCTTTTCACGTTGAGTTTTGTTAAAAGCGACCTGCAGTTTCTCTGTGTCACTTATGAAGTAGAGTACATATTCTTTTAAGGGAAATACTTAGTGACGAGGGTAAGGCATTTTTAACTTGATGGCCCTAGCTTGTACCCATTGGAGATAAGGCTCTGCGGAGATGCAGTTTGGTTTTCCCATAGACTATCTTCCTTTCCTATGAACATGATGTCAGTCATCGGGTATCCAAGCTGACGACGACCTAAAACTGGGTGATAATTGATCCCTCCTTTGGTACCAATGAGGGGTACATTGGGGAAACTTCCACATTTGTGAATAATCTTTATCCTGTCATAGACCCGATTGTACCAATCTATGTCGGAATGAGTAAGGGACATAATCTTTTGCGACCATCGCATACGACTTTTTAGATCTCAAAAAGAAGCAAATTTGGGTAAGTGGGAAATAAAACATTTGTAGAGTAATGGTACACAGCACGTAATCATCCCTCCGCTGTACAAGTTCCTTAAATGCACCGAGTAGTAAGCATATGTTAACAGAGTTGGGACTGGGTTCCCAATTAAGAATATCTTAATAGCGTTTATGTCAACGAAATTGTCAATGCTAGGGAAAAGGAATAATCCATAAGTGAGCAAAAAAAATTATCCTCAAAAGCAACTATGTTTCCTATGCTGGCAAAGTATAGGGCTTTTTCCAACATAAACCTAGTTGGTAGACCTTGAATTCCTCACTTGGTGGTCATGTGGGTTTTGATATCTAATATTTCCAAATAGGTAATTTTTGCAATGATTTGATCTTTAGGAATTTCTTCCAGTCTAGAGAATGGATCCTGGTCAGTGATAGGTAAATCAATCAGATGAGAGTACTCTTCCAATGTTGGTGTGATGTGATAATCTGGAAATGTGAAGCAATGGTACACCGGATCATAGAACTGAACTAATGTAGATAGGACTCCTTCCACCATGTTGACCTTTAAAAGAGACAAAAGTCCTCCGTACTTAGCTCTGAAAACTTCTGGATTAGTAATCAGCCTTTCCAACCTCCTCAGGTCTTCAAGTTTTGGATTTCTGAAGGTGTACTTCTGAGTTTTTCTTCTACCAAAATCCATAATGCGGTTTCTCACAATTGTAAAATCCCGTTTTTTTAGTTCTTTTGAAAAAAATTTGAGAAAAGATTTTTTTTGAAAGCTTTTGATGAATGCATGAATGCAGCAAACACAAGTATATGAAAACATGGGTTTAAGGGTTTATCGTCACGAGCATGAAGCCAAGGGTCTACCCATCCTAAAGGTATGTACTAGGGCTTCCTTTTTTGTGTACCTGTAGAACGGGTTCTAACAAGTTTCTCAAAATCACTGACCCCTCTTAAGAATATTACCAGCAAACCGACTGACTCATTAGAGCTGTAATATCCTTAAGATGAATCTCATTCAAGCGTAGTATCGCGTATCAACTATTTCCGATAGTCACTGCACTACGTCCTAAAAATGGCCAAGGTTAAGTGTTTACTAATCCTCAGTTTCACGGGTGCCAAGTGGAAATGTAATGTTTTCACGACTTGCTCGTTTAACATCAGTAATTCCAAAAGGGTACCTCTACTGATTTGATGGACTTTCAAGTTAGCTTGGTCGGGATTCACTCCCTATAAGCCTTATTGAGTCTGCCACCTCTTATCTTAAAATATGCTCTCAAGCCCACTGAGGACTTTTTGACCCACCACATGTGTATTAATCACATTCCCAAATAACAGTAAATTAAACAAGTATGGAAAATAAAAGATAGTATGATGGAAAATAGTTAATAATATCAAATGACAAAGCAAATAAAACAACAATAATATGCAATGCAAGGCTTAACCCTCTCCTAGATTGGAATACATCCCCAGCAGAGTCACCATTTTCCTATAGCTCGTTTTTGTGACACGACCACCACTGCGTTTAGTGCTACTTTCTGATTTCTATATTTATCCTATGAAGCTTAAAAGGAAGGGGAAGATATCTCAAACTAATCCTGCGTGCAAATTTTTTCCTTAACAAATGCGAAGAGATCGGGGATCGGGGGTTGGTTATACAAAGGGAAGTTGTTAACACCCAGAGTATCTATAGTAATCTATAGGAACCTTTATTTGCATATGTTTTTACTGTTGAATTACTTGGTTGCTTAAATCCATTTACTATTGATTGGGGAAAGTTTCTCCTTTGTGAAGGATGAGGAAATGTTTTTGTTGTTTTTGGGCTTTCTATTATTTTTGAGAAGGTACTGGACCTAAGGTTTTTTATTCGTGTGCTCGCTAAGATTTCGCAAGCTTATGCCTACGTATTCCCGTAAAAAGACTTGGGGAAATCAGAGCGTTCGTAGTTCCTCCTATTTTATGGGAGGAGAAATATTTGGTGTCTTGTTCAAAGCCCATGATTGAAGCTAAAAGAGTATTTGTGTCTTGTGTAAAATCCAATATTGAAGCTAAAGGAGTAATTGTGTCTTGTTTAAATCCCAAGATTAAAGCTAAAGGAGTATTTGTGTCTTGTTTAAAGCCCAAGATTGAAGCTAAAGGATTGACTGAGAGAGAATTTGTCTTCTCTAAAGGGAGATATCTCACCTATCCATCACAAACATTGAGGAATTGATTATAAGGGAAGTTGCTTTAACTGGGATGTGTGGAATCCAGTAATGCCACATCTTCCCTTATAAGTCTTTACATACTAAGAGAGGGACATTGACTTGGATGTGTATAATCCTTAGGTTTTCCAGTTACATCACTTAGATGAAAGAGAAATTTTAGCCATGATAAAGGAAGGACTCCAGCTTGGATTTTGAATCAACAAGTGTGCCACTTACATCAATTATCTAGAAAGGGTTTTAATTGTTTATTTTGAAATTTGATGTATAGAGGAAATATCCTCCTACAGAGAGGACTCAAGGTCTCGTCTGTGGGGATGTTGAATTTTGTGCCTTGATTAAAGCCCAAGGTTGAAGGTGAAAAAGTTGAAAACTGACTCAACTGGGGGAGCATTATATATGTCTTGTACAAAGCCCAAGATTGAGGTTGACTGGTAAAATCATTATATGAAACCTAAGAGGAGGCTGAGGGAATTTAAGTGGAGACTGACTCTTGCTGAGGAAATTTAATTCCAAGAGGGGGTCTAGATTGTTTTGAGGAATAAAAAGAGAAATTAACTCTTGCTGAGGATTAGAGAAGTGTTGAATTATTAGATGCCATAAGGCTTTGATTCTTTTGGGGATTTGTTAAAGGTAACCTAGTCCTGGTTGGGAATTTTAAAGATGAAAGCCAAACTTTGTTGAGGATCAGAAGATGCTTAAAGGATGAGTTTGAATACCTTAGAGGTTTTGACTCTCCTGGGGGAAATAATCCTCTCTTTATTGAACTGTCTCAAGTGTTGATCAAATTGAACAAAGCCCAAAATGAGGCTATGTTCATGGGAGATACTTTGTATGATGCCCAAGAGGAGGCAATGATGCTTGTATAAAGCCAAAGAGGAGGTCACGGAACTAGTTGTTTGAACTAATTTGTGATTGAAAAGATCCTATTGTTTGAACTAGTCTAAACTAAGGATATTTAAATGCTAAAGAAACTCAACAAGATATGTACAAGTATATATACAGACATGTGAACAAGCATATAAACAAGTATGAATTGAATTGAGAAAGGTGGTGGGTCTTATTCTCTGGATAGAGGCCCAAGTGTATTGTGATTGATCAAATGTTTTCTTCAAGTTTAGTGTTTTTGAAGAAATTGAAGATAGTTTTGAAATGATTTTGACTTGATCTCAAGCAAGAGAAAAGTAAAGGTGTTGGGTATTACACTCTAGATAGAGGCCCATGAGTGTTGAAATGAAGTTTGAAAGATTAAATCAAAACAAAACCCTAATTTCATTTTTTAACGGTAGTTTTTTAAAGAAATTCAATAAAAAATGATAAAAATATCAAATAAAATCATTAATCATGTTATAAGCAATGATTAAGATTTTTGAAAATGGTAGTTGATTCACATAAATATTTGAAATCATTTTGGTTTAAGAAAAATAAAAAAGAAATCATTTTTAAAACATTTAAAAACAATTTAAAATAATATTTTTAATATATTAAAAAATATATCAAAATAAAAATTATTTTTGTGATTTTTTGGGTGAATAAAATATTTAAATATGTGAATGATTTTTGTGCAAAAATTCATTTTTAAATAATTAAAATTGATTTATAAAAATAATTATTTAAAATAATATGAAAAATATAAAAAATAAAGAAAATATGAAAAAAAAAAGAAAAAAAAAAGGGAAGGATCAAAAATGGCATAGGTGTGTGTTGAACCCACGCCCTAACACACAAACACACTTGAAAACACACTCTGCAACCACTGGGGTGGTGATACATCCGTGTATCAAACCACCCCTATAAATACATAAGGGTGACTGGGTTCTAGGCCTGGCCAAAGGCGCCATGGCCATGGCTGACCAGGTTTTGGTGGTTTTGCAAGAAGTCCATAACTTCTTCATTTCTCCCTGAAAATGGATGAAATAAAGATGGATCCTACCTAGAATTTCATGAGGAATCCAATGGAGGTCTTAGAATTTTCTAAAAGTTCCTACATTTTAAAACCCGGTAGTGGTTTCAAAATAGGTCATAATTTGCAAGTTCTATGCTATAACTCTATATAATCAATAATAGCATAAAAAACAGTTCAAATACAACAAACATTATATGTATGACACATTCATGATCAATGTACATCAAAGCAATACATATTTCACAAAGTTTAAGTTCTTATGCACTTACCTCTTGAAGCTCCACTTGCTAACCTTCAAGATACTTGTGACAGAAGCAAACCAATGCCTTGGACACTTCTAATAGATCCCTTGGAAGCTTTTAGGATGATCAAAATCCAAAGAAAACCTTTGGAACAGAATCTAGCTCTTTCTTGCAAAATTGGCAAAAGTGACAAAAATGGCAAATCCTTCAAATAATGTTACATTTGAAAAACTTTGCTTGGAACACCTTAAGGATATATATTAGAGTGTGTTTGAAGTTTTGTTTGGCTTTGAAAGGGGCTGAATCAAGACATGGCTTGAAAAATGCAGAAAAGTCAAAATATGTGGTTTTGATGGTTGACTTTCTGATTTTGGTGATTTGAGATTAAGGTGAGGGTTTGGACACCTCCAATGAATGATTTTTGATGTGTTTGGATGGTTGTTTGAGTGGTTTAGGCTCTAGTTTTGAGAATTTCAAGTTTGCTCTTTGAAACTTTGAAATTTGAAGTAAGAGAGGGAGAATGAGAAAACAAGTCTTTGGTATTGTTTTGGTGTGATTCAAATGATCAGAAATTACTCCTATTTATAGGAGAGCAAGTTTTTTTTGGGAGGAATAGTGTTAGATGAGGGATCACTCTATTATCCAATGGATTTTGTCTTGTAGCCCTTTCTTAAATGCCAAGGTACAAAAGTCTCCTCTTATCTTGACTTCAACCAAATTTACAGGTTTAAACACTCATGTTTCTTGACTCATCTTGACTGGTTTGTGACTGATTCATGCCGCCTCTATGCATCACATAAATGCCAAATGCCAAAATTGAAATTCAAGGCATTTGTAATGATGAATTTGCACATGCTAAGTTGAATTCTTGACTTAATGGTCCAAAGTTGAAAACATCAAGTGATTCATCAAGATTATTTCTGATCTTGGAAGAGGATAAAACTTGTAAGGTGACAAAATTGAAGATGAAAATCGTGTGGCACAAGTAATGCACAGAATTTGTCTTGAAAATCTGTTTGAGCAAGGCATGTTGTGAGGTTCATAACTCCTTGCTCAAGTTGAATTAATGAGAGTTCTTGTACTCTTAGTGAAATATTAAGTTTCTCAAGGTTGCCCTTTTTGCAAGTTACCTCATTTTTCTTGATTTTTCTTGATTTATCATGATCCAAATCACAAGTTAACATTGTTCTTGACTTAAAGAGGCCATGTTTGCCAAAAAAATCCCAAAAGTCAAACTTGGTTTTGATCACAGTTGACTTTATATCTAAGATGAAACTTGAACTTTGTGATCCTTTATGAAATCAAGTCCTTGGGCTAAATTGAACCTAATGGATGGATTCTAAAGGTGTTTTTGAGTTTCTTGAATCATGTCCCAAGGTTTGAGATCATGCTTTGCTCAAAAGTCAAAGGTATGGTTGACTTTTTCTTAAAAACCCTAGTTTGTGGTCCAGATGAATTTGAATCCTTATATTGCTTATGAACCAAGTTCTTTGAATCAATTCAATATTTTGAATGGATTAATATGATGTATTTGAGGTCCTTAAAGCATATCTTGAAGTTTTAGATCATGCCTTGCTTCAAAAGTCAACTTAGGGACTGAATTAGGTCAAAACCCTAATTCTTGATTTTGGATGGATGCATCCCCTGAGTCTATTTTGAACTTATGAATGGACTCATGAGGTTATTTTGAGCTTCTTGAATCATATTTTGAAGTATTGGCTCATGCCCAGATGAAGATTTCTCTCTGGAGGCCTTGGTCGACCAAAACTCTAATTTGGTGACACTAGTGATCTTGAGGCCTGATCAACTTGAAATGTGGCATTCCTGTGCTTGATTCTTGGTGTGGAAGACCTCTTGATCCTTAATGGATGTTTGAGAGGCTTTACATGTTGATTATCATGTCAATTCTTGATTGATCATTTGTCTGAATGCTCTGAGAGGGCTCAAAAACCCTAATCCTTGGTTAGAGTGAACACTCACAAATCTTTGAGAGGATTGATGAGGTATGAAAGTACATCCATATTGTGGTGATGATTTGCAAAATGATGTGAAGTCTTATGGTCAAAATTTAGGGTATGACAGTATGCTAACCAGCCTGGGTTCAACACCCATGGGGACCATTTCCTATTTTTTAATGCCTTATTTTCTTGTTTTTCTTCACTAATTCAAAGCATTATAACTTCTTCATTTTTAATCATTTTTGACCCAGTATTTTTGCAAAATGTTCATGATGTTGTCTATTTTCTGTTTGTGAAATTAAATTTTCAAAAATAATTATTTTTCTTGTAATTAGGCATGCTTAAAGTGAGTGATGTTTTTAGGGTTTCTTAAGGCTTATCTTGTTTTTTTATAATGATTCCTTGATTTCCTTTGTACATGCTGCCTTGTATGAACCATATGCATCTTGCATAAACTTTGTATGACATTGTGAACTTGTACATTGTGTTTTTACTTAAGCTTGATGCCTTTTTTATGCATTTTTACATGTTAAAAGTGTATGTTGAACTTTGTCCATACCATGAGCTTTTGCTTGAATATTTTGCCTTAACATGTGATGTTCCTTCCATGTTTACAAAACTTGGATATGTATATGTGGCTTTGTGTTGATTATACCATGCTTATGTGTTCTTAAACACTTAATTTTTGCCTTGAATGTGCCTTTGAATACATGCTTGTATGCTTAAACCTTTGTGGTGTTTCTTATTTGTTAAAGACCATGATTGAACTCATACCATGTATGTTTGGTTGTTACCAACTTGTCTTAACATGATCAATTTGTATCCATGCTTAAATGTTCAATTAATGTCTTAACTTGTTCACATTATGTTTAAATTTAAACTTGTCATCTAAAAGTATGCTCACATGTCATCCATTGTATGTTTGCATCTTCATCTACATGTTATTGTCATAAACATGTATCCTTGTTTAAGTATGCTTTGGTTGTTACCTTTACTTGTCCATCTTTGAACTTTCTCCATTATAAGTGATGTTTTAACTTATACATGTCAATTTTGAACTTTGTCCTCATCCATGTTTAAGTATTGTTATAACTTTTACATGCTAACTTGAACTTTGTTTCCATCCATGCTTAAGTATTGTAATAACTTATCCATGTTTGAAATGTTTAAATTGTATTCATGATTAAGTGTTATTACAACTTATCTTTACTTGCATTGTATTCATGATTAAGTGGCATTTGTAAACTCTAATGCATGCTTGTCCTCATTATGCACTTAAACTTGTTATCCATGATGCCTTAGTCTTATTAGAACTATACTTCATGAATGTTTAGATGTTGTAACATCTTTGTTTATCTTGGTTGTCACCATGTTGTTTTGAATTTCTTCAAACTTTGAATGTGCTTGGTTGTTACCTTGTTTCTTTTATGACTATGTCAAGTCTTTACCTTAGATGTTGTCACACCTATTCTTTCTTTGGTTGTAACCTTGTGCATTATTTTGTCATACTACCATTAACATCATGCTTGAATGTTACTTTGAATACTTACATTGATATCATGTTTGAATATCATACTTATTCATCTCATTCATATTTGATCATACTTCTTTTTAACTTTGTCAAGTTATTCCCCCAAGTGATGTTAGCTTGTTAGCCTGCATCCTTAAGTTGCATTTTATTCCTTAATCCAAGGGAAAGACTCTCTATTGACTCAATGTCATAGGAAGCTTAGCAACACCCAATTCCCTTTGACCTTGTTAGAGTCATTACCTTTCAACTTAGACTTAAGGTAGAAATCACAACTCTTTTGACTTTGTTAAATCAATGTGCATAACACTTACCTCCCCCCTTGAACCTTGATCATAATCAATGTGTTCATTCATCCCTTAGTGAGGTGAACTACAGATGCTCTGATTCCATCCTTGTAAGGATATGTAGGCATAAGACCGCGAAGTTTTGGCGAGCATACTTAGTGACTAAACCCTTAGGCTCCAATAGCAAACAATAACACAAATACTAGCAAGAGGTTCCTATAGAGTACTATAGATACTTAGGATGCTAACACCTTCCCTGGGTATAACCAAACCCCTAACCCCAAAATCTCTTAGCATTATTGTTACATTGCAAACTTAGGGTTTTTTTTATGATCTTTACCCTTTCCCTTGGATAAATCAAAGCTCGGTGGTAAATCTTTAAATATTTTTTATTCAAGATCAATAGCTTGATGTCCAATTCTCATCGCAACAGGTTGGACTCTTTCCAATTTAAAAGGAATAAGCCCATTCTATTGCATGCATAGGATCTTAATGGAGGATGACTTCAAGCCGGTAGCTCAACCTCAAAATCGCTTAAATCCTACCATGAAAGAAGTGGTTAGGAAAGAGGTGGTGAAGATGCTTGAGGCCAGAATGATTTATTCTATTTTCGATAGTCCGTGGGTTAGTCTGGTGCAAGTGGTACCAAATAAAGGTGAGATGAAGGTGATTCAGAAAGAAAAGAATGAATTAATACCAGCGAGAACCATGACCGGTTGGAGAATGTGTATCGATTACCATAGGCTAAACAAAGCTACGAGTAAATATCACTTTCCCTTACCTTTCATGGACCAAATGTTTGAGAGGATTTCTGGTCAGAAATTTATTGTTTTCACGATGGTCATTCGGGTTACAACCAAATTATTGTTAACCCGGAGGATCATGATAAAACTGCTTTTACATGTCCATTTGTGGTCTTTGTTTATAGGAGGATGCCTTTTGGGTTGTGTAATGCATCGGCTACTTTTCAATGGTGCATGCAAGCAATATTTTCTGACTTGATTGAAAACTATATTGAAGTTTCCATGGATGACTTTTGGGTTTTTGGGTCGTCATTCGATATTTGCTTGAAAAATCTGGATGTTGTGTTGGAAAGGTGTGTGAAAACTAATCTTGTGCTTAATTGGGAGAAGTGCAACTTCATGGTTACAGAAGGAATTGTGTTAGGCCACAAAGTTTCTTCAAATGGCCTTGAAGTTGACCAAGCTAAAGTGGAGGTTATAGAGAAGTTGACATCACCCTTGAATGTGAAAGGAATTAGAAGTTTTCTCAGCCATGTGGGGTTCTATCGAAGGTTCATTAAAGACTTCGCAAAGATTGCAAAGCCCTTGAGCAATTTTCTCAACAAAGATAAGTCTTTTAAATTTGATGACTCTTGCAAGCTTTCTTTTAATTATTTAAAAGAGAGTTTGACTACCGCACCCATAATCATGGTTGCCAATTGGAAACTTGATTTTGAACTCATGTGTGATGCTAGTGATTATGTCGTTGGTGCGGTACTTGGTCAAAGAAGAACAAAATTTTTTCATGATATACACTATTCAAGCAAAGTGTTGAACGAAGCTCAAATAAATTATGCCACTACGGAAAAAGAGCTTCTTGCGATAGTGTATACATTGGAAAAATTTCGGTCTTACCTCATTAGGTCTTAAGTGGTTGTTTACACAGACCATGCGGCGATTAAGTATTTCCTAACCAAACCAGATTCTAAGAAAAGGTTTATTAGATGGGTCCTTTTGTTGCAAGAATTTGATCTTGAAATTCGTGACAAGAAGGGATCCGAGAATTTGGTTGCGGACCACTTATCCTGTCTTGTGAATGTGGAAGTAACTAAAAATGAATTTGAGGTTAAGGAAGAATTTTTGGATGAGAAGTTGTTTATCGTTCAAGTTAGGCCTTGGTTTGCCGATATTACAAATCACAAAGCCGTCGGAGTGATTCCAGAAGGCCTAACTTGGAATCAAAGAAAAAAATTCTTGTATGATGCCAAGTCTTTTGTTTGGGATGAGCCTTACTTGTTCAAACTTGGTGTTGATAACCTTTTGAGAAGGTGTGTTACAATTGATGAGTCAAAGAGCATTCTTTGGCATTGTCACAACTCAACTTATGGTGGTCATTTTAACGAATTAAGAACGGCAAAGAAAGTCCTTCAATCGGGCTTTTATTGGCCTTATTTGTTTAAAAATGCTCATGTGCATGCCCAAAGTTGTGAAAATTGCCAACGAAGTGGAGGAATTACAAAACGCAATGAGATGTTGTTACAAAGTATGTCAGAGGTGGAATTATTTGATTGTTAGGGTATTGACTTTGTTGGTCCATTTCCACCTTCATTTTCTTGTGAGTACATTTTAGTTGTTGTGGACTATGTGTCCAAGTGGGTGGAAGCGATAGCTTGTGTTAAAGAAGAAAGTAAAATTGTGATAAAATTCTTGAAGAAAAACATTTTTTCGCATTTTGGTACGCCTAGAGTGTTAAGAAGTGATGGAGGATCTCACTTTTACAACGTTCCGTTAGAAAAAGCTTTGGAGCATTATGGCTTGAAACACAAAGTGACATCGTCATATCATCCCCATGCTAATGGTCAGGTTGAAGTATGAAATTGTGATATCAAGAGAATTCTTGAGAAAATTGTGTCTTCTTCTAGGAAGGATTGGGCACACAAGCTTGATGAGGCTTTGTGGGCTTATCGGACCGCGTTTAAGTCTCCGACAGGTCTCACACCGTTTCAGATAATCTATGACAAAACTTGTCATTTGTCGGTAGAGTTGGAGCATAAGGCTTTTGGGGCCTTAAAATTCTTAAACTTTGATCCCACTTTAAGTGGTGAAAATAGGAAAGTGCAACTTCATGAATTGGATTAATTGCGACATCAAGCTTATGACTCCAACAAACTTTACAAGGAGAAGGTAAAAAAGTATCATGACAAGATTGTGAGAAAAGACTTTCATAAAGGACAAATGGTCTTATTGTTTAATTCGCAATTAAAATTGTTTCCAGGTAAGTTGAAGTCAAAATGGTCTGGTCTGTTTCGGATTAGGGAAATCAAGCACTACGAAGCAATTGTAATTGAAGACCCTTCCTTAAAAGAAAGTTGGACAGTTAATGGGAAAAGATTGAAAGTGTACCTTGGTGGTGAAGTTGTTACGGATGCGAGAAAATTTTCTTTTGGAGATCCTTGAGTCGCTTTCGACCGTCGAGCTCAAACGATGTTAAACAAAGTGCTTGTTGGGAGGCACCCCAAAATTGTGAGTATTCTTGTTTTTTTTTATGCATTTGTTAGTTTTGTTATTGTGAAATAGTGTTGTGATAAACCAAAAATTGAGAAGTCAAAATTTTCGAAGTTACTGTCATGTTCGCCCTGAGTTCGTTGTGCGAACCTGGGGCGAATAAGTTCACTGGGCGAAGAATTATTCGCACTGCGAACGTGGAAGATTCTGGAATGTTAGTAAGTTTTTCCACAACACTTTTGTATTTTACTGTGTAGTACTGTTGCATTGCCTTTTCAATAGTGGACCTGAGGACAGGCCCTTTTGAAAAGGAGAGGCCAGTTATAGTAGTCTCTAGTTGTCTCTAGTTTTTTTTATGGTTGCTTGGTAGCTTCTTTTGAAAGTTAATGTTTCTTTCTTTGATGATTGAATGTGAGAACTTCTAGATTGGTTGTTATTTGCTAAAAGTATCCAATAAAGATTCTCCCAAGTTTGGATGGTGATGATAGTTTTGAACATGTGAATGCAAGCAAGATACATGATTACCTTTTTCTAGGATGCTAGAATGTTTAAGATTTTTTTTCTTTGTGAAAATGTATTTTTGTTTCATTTTGCAACTTTGTTTGAATGCTTGTTTCACTTAGGTCTAATAGCCACATTGTCATACTCCAAATTTTGACCACCAAGATTTCCCATCATTTTGCAAATTGTTACCACCATATGGATGTACCATCATGCCTCATCAATCTCCTCAAGGATTGTTGAGCATTCACTACAACCAAGAATTAGGGTTTAAGCCCTCTCAGAGCCCTTAGACAAAGGATCAATCAAGGAATGACATGATATTCAACTTGTCTAACATCTTAAAACATCCACAAAGGATCAAGAGGAATCTCACATCAAGAATCAAGGACAAAGTTGTGACATTCCAAATGGTTTGATCCTCGAAACACCCGATGTCGCCAAATTAGGGTTTTGGACGACTGGGACCTCTAGAGTGAAATTTTCACAAGAGGATGAGCCAAGACTCCAACATGTGACTCAATATGCTCAAAATAACCCTAAGGATCCATTGGAAAAGTTAAATTACCCTCAGAGGAAGCATTCCCTAAAAGTCGGGAATTAGGGTTTTTACGCGCCGAACCGTTCCAGAGCCAAAAGTTAAAACATGACTTTTTTGGCAAAAATGATCCTTATGATTCATATTTTCATAAAATGTGACTTATAATGACATTTGAACAAGAATTGATCAAGAAATCATGATAACTTGTAAAAGGAGTAACCTTGAAAAATTGAAAAAATTTCTAAGTTATTAAGTTTGAATGGTTTTGGTACCAACTTCCAAGGACAATAACTTCTGATCCAAGCAACCATTTTGAGTGATCCAAAGCCTGATTTGTAGATCTTCCTATATTCTACAAAAGCTTAAACTACCTCAAACTCCAATTCTTCATGGATTTTAAGTTATGGAGTGATCAAAATGACAAAAATGAAGAAAATGACACTTTTTCAACACTTAGTGAAAATCTGCCTAAGTTACCAACCTTGGACACCAATGTTCATGAGGATTTTTCAACGGGATTCAAATAGTTTCAAAACAAACTATGATCACACATGTTTTGTATCATATGCGGGCTCTCTAAAAAGCACAAGAGCCTCCCATAACTCAACCTGAGCAAGGAGATATAATCCCCTCAAAATAACCATTTCCAATTGTCTTGTTCAAGGAAGATTTTGGCTTTTTGCTTGATTTGGAAAATTTGGACAACTCCAAGCCTTGTCATCCATTTGGACACATATGAGGATAAAATCCAAGGGGAATGATCTGATCCCAAAGCCTTCCAAGTCCAAGAATCTACACATAGCCATAACAAACCTAAAAAGGCTAAAAAGTGCAAAAGACTCCAATTTTGTTTCCAAGCATTCAATGGATGCATCAAGGTGGCATGGACTGAGACATTCCTAACTGAATGAGTCAAGATTCAACTCTGAATCAAAGGACCATAGGCCTGTACCCTAACCTCAAGTCAATGGCTATAGGAGACTAAAGAATCCCTTGGATCAACATTGGCCAAAGGCCTGTACCAACTGCTATTCACTATTGATGCCAAAACAAACTTGTTGCACTATAAATAGACCTCAATTCTGATCAGTTTGAGTACACCAAAGCACTACAACTGATGCTTTCCTCAAAATCTCTCTCTTTAGGCCAAAATGCCTTCTTTTGCAAGTCATCTCTGAGTTTTTGAGTTAGAGAGCAATTCCACCATAGCTCATGATCCAAACACATCCAATATGTCATATCTAAGATGTCCAAACACTTACCTTTGATATGAAACACCAAAATCAGAAAGTCAACCTCCAAAACCTCAAAAATTGACTTTTCTGCAATTTTCAAGCCATGCCTTGATTCAGTCACTTCCAAAACTAAACCAGGCCTCAAACACACTCCAAATATCATCCTCAAACTGTCCCAATTGGTTTCCCTCATCTGGAACACCATTTGAGAGAGTTACTATATTGGTCACTTTTGCCACTTTTGTAAGAAAGGGCCTATACTTGTTCCTGAGGATTCCAGCTAGTTTTGATCATCCTAAAAGCTTCTAAGGGATCAATCAAGAGTATTCAAAGCATTGGATCACTTCTGGCACAAGGAACTTGGCAGATATCACAAGGAGCTTCAAGAGGTAAGTGCATCATAACTTAAACTCTCTAAATCATGCATTGCTTTGAGGTCCATTGATCATGGACCTCTCATACATATCGTATGTGTTGTGTTTGAACCAATTTATAATGCTATTATTGCCTGTACCATGAGATAGCATAGAACACGCAAAATTTGGCCTATTTTGAAATCACTATCGGATTTTGAAATAGAAACATTTTCTGAAAATTCCAAGGGCACCATTGGATTCCTCATGAAATTCTAGGTCAGATGCACCTAAATTTTGTCCAAATCCATGGAGAAATGAGAAAGTTAGAGGCTTCACGCAAATTGCCAAAAAGCAGGCCTTGCCTTGGGCAAGGGCCAAGCATGGCGCCTTGGCCAGGCCTGAAACTTGGCACCCCTTATGTATTAATGGGGTGGTTGTGATACACGGATGCATCACCACCCCAGTAGTAGCGCGCATGTGTGTTTGTTGTTGAGGTCGTGGGTTCAACACCCACCTAGACCATTTTATCACTTTGCCATTTTTTTGCTATTTTTCATATTTTTATGGTTTTTGTTAATTAATTCCAAAATTAATTTCTCTCTCAATTTTATATATTTTTTATTGGTTCTTTTTCTGAAAATTCCCAAAAATGTTAAAATATTTTATTCCATAAAAATTTCACAAAAATATTATTTATTTCATATACTTAGTATTTTTGAAAGAATTATGATTTATTTGTTTTTAAAACATTTCAAAACATTTCTTTCTCTTGATTTTGCAAAATAAAATGGTTTCCAAATCATTCTATGAATGAAACATAATTTTTCAAATATTAATCCAAGATCACAACTTGTTTTTCACACATGTTAGATAATTTTGATCATTTTAATTGAATTTTTATTCAATTAAAATACAATTTAAAATCAAAATTAGGGTTTTGATTATTTTCACCCTCACAAATCTTTTTTTCAACACATTTGGGCCTCTAATAGAGTGTAAGACCCATCCCTTATAAATAAAACCTAATTTGGGCCTCAGTCATTGTATAAGTCCCGACACGATTTTCAAAATAACGATGCGATCGTTGTTTTCAATTTGGGCCTCTCCTTGAGTTGTAAGCCCCATCTCTTGTACAAAAATAAATTTTTGGGCTTCTAATAGAGTGTAAGACCCAACCCCCTTTGTACCTAAATAATTTTGGGCCTCAGTCATTGTATAAGTCCCAATGTGTTTTCAAAAACCTCGGCGTGATCGCCGTTTTTAAAAAAAAAATCAATTGGGCCTACCCTCGTGTTGTAAGTCCCATTTCATTTCTTTTTCAAAAAACTTTTGGGCCTCTAATAGAGTGTAAGACCCAACCTTCTTTTGTACATAAAATAATTTGGGCCTCAGTCATTGTATAAGCCCCAGTACAATTTTCAAATCAACGGTACGATTACTATTTTTCATCTGGGCCTCTCCTTTAGTATAAGCCCCAACATTCTTTCCAAAACAACTTTCCATTTTAATCTAGATTCAAATCCTTAGTTGTTATCAAAACTTTCTTTAATTTCTTGAACAACTAACCATACAGCTGTTACAATGGAAGCTTGCTCGCCTGTAAGTTTTAAACAACTTTCTTTTACATACTTGCACATATATATATATATATATATTTGTGTTGGAAGCTTGCTCACCTGTAAGTCCTCCTACCCTCTTTTACATAAAGTATATGTTTCATCTGTATATATATGCTTGAATATATCGGCTTAGAGTTTTCCCCGGCAATTAGGTCTAGAACTAGATAAAGCCAGTGGTCCCTCTTTCAATACAGTCAAAACTAGTTCCCCATAGGAATTCCAGATACAGTCTTGCCTTCTCTTAGGCTTAAACAATATGAAACAAAGAGAAAGGCATTATTCCCTATGAAACTTTTCTCAGACTGTCACTATTAGAAAATTGTCAAAGAAATTCATTTCCCCAGAGAGGATTAATTCTCGGTGAAACCTCTCTTGAATTTCTTCAAATCCTAGAACTGTTCACTAAAGAAAAGATTATTCCCAGTGAAACTTTTCTTGAACTCTTCTTAAGTTTGGACCCACAGGCATTCTAAAAGCATCCCCGTCTCCTCTTGGGCTTTGTATAAGGACCCTCCGGCTTCTTAGAAGTTCTCATGCCTTCTCATGGGCTTAATACAAGGACCCTGAATACCTCTTAAAGGTATAGAACAAAACTTAGTCATCCTTTGTTAGAGCAGTCTTTCCAAAGAGTCAAAACCTCCGACCAATTTTAGGTTTGATTCTCATCCCTTAAAAAATCAGCCTTCTCTTGGGCATCATACAAAGACAAACTCTTCCATACCAGTAGACTTGGACAGTTTAATCTCCTCGTGGATCTTAAAGACATTCTCAAGTTCCCTACAAATACAGGAGAAACCCTGATCATTCGATCAATCTCCAGTAGAGTTTAAAATCCTCACAGGATCTAAAACTCAATCTTTATCCTAAATTTCCCCAGCTAGGGTCATATCATCATCAATAACACTAGCCTATCAGAACCTCAAGGCATCTGATACCTCAACTCTTCTATAAACCCTCAGCAAGAGTTTATCCCACGACTTAGACCTGCCTCTGGATCTCAATAATCCTCAGCAGAAGCCAACCTCCTCTTAGGCTTTGTATAATGATTTTCCTCAACAGAGTTAACCTTAAAAGCACTCTCTTGTTGAGTCAACCACTTTTAGCCTCCTTTTAGGCTTTGTATAATTATCCTTCTTTTCCTTAACAAAAGTCAGCCTCAATCTTGGGCTTTGTACAAGACACCTAAAATATTCTCAGCTGAGTGAGTCAACCTTTTAGCCTCAATCATGGGCTTTGTATAAGACACCATATAAATCTCCCTTAAACAAAGTCAAATCCTCTTTTCAGCCTCAATCTTGGGCTTTATACAAAATCAATCATACTCTCCAACAGACTCAATCCTTTTTAGCCACAATCTTGGGCTTTGTACAAGACATATAACACCTCTCATTAGTAGAATAAGTTCCCCTTTTAGCCTTAATCTTGGGCTTTGTACAAGACACCTACAAACATTCCCCAGTGGAATCAAAAACCCCTTTTAGCCTCAATCTTGGCTTTGTACAAGACAGATAAAATATTTCCCCGGAAAAACCAACTTTTAGCCTCCTCTTAGGCTTTGTATAATGATATCCCCCAAATAGTCAGTTTCTCTTTTAGCCTCAATCTTGGGCCTTGTACAAGACAAATTAAACACTCTCTTGTTGAGTCAGCCTTTTCCAGCCTCCTCTTAGGCTTTGTATAAGGACTTCCCCAGTGGAGTCAATCAATCTCTTAGCTTCAACCTTAGGCTTTGATCAAGGAACGCAAAAATTAACATCCCCTCAGAGGAAATAAAAAATCTCTCTGTAGGAAGATATTTCCCTGTATATCACACACCAAAACAGACATTCAAAACAAACCTTAATCCCAAATATCTGCTGTAAGTGGCGCACTTGTTGATTCAAATATCCAAGCTGTAGTCCATCTCTTATCCTGGTACATCCCCTTCTCTCATCTAATTGCTATAAGCGGCAAGCCTCTGGATTATTTACATCCAAGCCAATGTCCCTCTCTTAGCATGAAAGATTCCTAAGGAAAAATGGCATTGCTCAACACTGAGTTAAAGTTTCCTCCTTTAGGACAAATCCCCTAAAAAGGAAATTATGGCATTGCTGGATTCACATATCCCAGTTAACGTAATTCTCCTTTATAATCAGTCACCCAACAGTTGTGATAAACACACGAGATGTCTCCCTTTAGAGATGACAAATTCTCTCTCAGTCAAACCTTTTAGCATCAATCTTGGGCTTTGAACAAGACACAAATACTCAACCTTTTAGCTTCAATCTTGGGCTTTGAACAAGACACCAAACATCTTTTTCCTCCCATAGAATAGGAGGAACTACGATTGCTCTGATTTCCCTGTTTCTTTAAACAGGAATACGTAGGCATAAGATTGCGAAATCTTAGCTAGCACACTAAACAAAAACCTTAGGTCCCGTACCTTACCAAAAACATCGGAAAAACTCGAAAATCAACAAAACACTCTCTCTCAAACATTCCCAAAGAATTAACTTTCCCATTTACAGATAAACACCATCAAATAGAAAGCAGTAAGGAAAATTGCTAATAACCTGTGGATAAAACATTCGCGTGCAAGGTTAGTTTTAGATAGCTTCCCTTTCCCTTCCAGCTTCACGGGATAAATAAGAAATCATAAAGTAGCACCCCACTCCTACCATTGCGGTGAGGAGAAACCCATGGCGATAAGGTGGTCGCGTCACCGACAAAAATCGCACGCTACAGGAAAATGGCGACTCTGCTGGAGAGCCAAACTAGGACTAGGATTAGAATTCCTAAGAGGTATAGGATGATTAGTTTTAGGTATCATACTATATATATACTGCTTTTCCTACTTGATATCCGTGTTTATTTTTCTGTCAATGGGAATGCGAGTGATGTCGCATGTGGAAAGTTTGAGAGAACCCTAAGATAGGTGATGGCATAGACGGGTGGTCTTACAAGGAGTGATTCCCGAATAAGCGATCCTGGTAGACCATTAAATCAGTGGAGATACCCTTTGCGGATTCAATGTTTAACGACTTCGTCGTGAAAGCAGATTGTCCCAATGTGGTATCCGTGAAACTGAGGATTTAGTAGACATTAATCGTATGGTTATTTGGTAGTGCAGTGACTATCAGGAATAGTTGACACGCGATACTACACTCAATTGAGATTACCCTAGGATGCTACAGCTCGCTCGGGTGAACCAGCTTGTTGTTGTTATCCCAAGGGGGGTCAATGATTTTGGGAACTTTTAACCTGTTCTACAGGTACAAAAATTGACCAGAATACAACCTTTGGGGATGGGTAGAGCCATGACACCATGCTCGTGACGTTGAACCCTTGAACCCATGTTTTTTCAATGTTTTTGTGTGCTGCATTCATGCATTCATTTAAAAAACTCTTAAACAAAGAAAAAAAACTTCTCTTTTCTCTTCTCCTTTCTCTTTCTCTCTCCTTTTCAAAATAAACTAAAACAATAATTGCAAATATCAGAGAGAAGGATTACATTATGGATTTCGGTAGAAGAAAGACGCACAAGTATACCTTTAAGGCTCCAAAGCTAGAGGATTTAAGGGGGGTTGGCAAGGATGATCACCAACCCTGATGCTTTCAGAGCTAAGCATGGAGGACTGTTGTCTCTGTTAAGGGTCCATGTAGTTGAAGGAATCCTGTCTACGCTGATTCAGTTCTACGATCCGGTTTATCACTGTTTCACATTCCCGGATTATCAACTAGCACCAACGCTAGAGGAATACTCTCATCTGACTGGTTTACCCATCAGTGACCAAGCTCCCTTTTTTGGACTGGAAGAAATTCCAAAGGATTAAACCATTGCAAGAGAAATCTATTTGGACGAGTCAAAAGTCAGGACTCAAATGACCACTAAGGATGGAATCCAAGGTTTACCGGCCAAGTTTTTGGTAGAGAAAGCCCTGTACTTTGCCAGTATAAGAAACGTTACTACTTTCGAAGATGTCTTTGTTCTACTCACATACGGGCTTTTCCTCTTTCCCAACATTGACAACTTCGTTGATATCAACGCTGTTAAGATATTTTTGATTGGAAACCCCGTGCCAACCTTGCTCACAGATGCTTATCATTTTGTACACTTAAGGAATTTGTACAGTGGAGGAATGATCACATGCTGTGTACCCCTGCTTTACAAGTGGTTCACTTCCCATTTACCCAATTCTGCTGCTTTTTGGGATCATAAGAGTACTCTACGTTGGTCACAGAGGATCAGGTCTCTTACCAACTCTGACATAGATTGGTATGATAGGATTTATGACGGGATAAGGATCATCGACAAATGTGGAAACTTCCCTAATGTACCCCTCATAGGAACTAAAGGAGGAATCAACTATCATCCAATTTTAGTTCACCGTCAACTCGGATACCCGATGAAGCATATCCTGCAAAATGTTCATCTGGAAGGTCTTTTCTTCAAGGAAGGGGAAAATGACAAAGCACTAAAGAAGGAAATAGTGCATGACTGGCAACATATTCACAGGAAAGGAAGAGAGTCTCTAGGAAGACTATACGGTATCTCTGTGGAACCTTATCTCCACTGGGTACAAACTAGAGCCATCAAGCTGAGGATGCCTTACCCTCGTCAAGAAGTTCTCCCGTTAAAGGAATCGGTCCTTTATTTTATGTCTGATACGGAAAAACTCCAGGTCGCTCTCAACAAAGTTCAATGGGAGAAGAACTCTTGGAAGAACAAATATTGCATTCTCAATATAGAGTGTACCAAAATTCAGGAACTATTAAAAGATAAGGATGCTCTGATTAAGATACTATAACATCATGTTGTAGAAAATCAAGAAGACCGGAGAACTTTGCCCGCTCCTTTCACTTGGCAAAGGACTGACAACCCGACAACGACTAAAGAGCCTCAGTCAAAGAAAAGGGAAACACTGGAACCAACATCTGAGCTCTCTTCAGAGAGGACTCAGGAGACAACACCGTCTTGTGCCTACGTATCCTCAATCTAACGCGAAGGAGGAAGTCAGAGCAGTCGTAGTTCGACCTACGGGTGGAAAAGGTGGAAGGGTGCTCGCCAAGACATCACCGTCTTGTGCCTACGTATCCTCATTCGGACGAGAATGAAGAATCAGAGCAAACGTAGTTTGACCTACGGGTCGGTTGTTTTGTGTGTTTTAGTGGAATACGTCAATGTTCACGTTCTAGCAGTTTAGGTGTTGCCGCTCGTTGTGGGAGTCTTACGCGTTTACCTATTTGCGGTAGAACGAAAATGACGCACCCTTTATGAGTGGAGTGAGGGATATAAGAAGAGAAGATGATTATTTGTTTTTGTCTTTTAGAAGAGAATATTTTGGTTGTTTTGTTTGCGATATGCAAAGTGTTAAAGTCTATGACATAGTGAACACTTTACGTAACGAGTCACACGCCTCGCGCGACAAAGCATACTATGTACTTAAGGCTCATGGCACACAAAGCACATCTTTATTCATTAAGTGTTTTAGCTTTTCTTTGAGAGAGAGAAGAGAGACTCAAAGTGTAAGAGAAAATGAAAGTTAGTTGTTAGTGTGCTCGCCGAGATATCGCATCTCGTGCCTACGTATCCTCAATCGGACGAGAAAAAGGAATCAGAGCATCCGTAGTTCACGCTACTACGGGAAAACATGAACGGTCTCGATCGCATGGGCGCGAGAGAAAGGATGAGACTCACGAAGGTCTACGGGGGAAACTCGGTCCTACAAGTTAGCACGCAATGATGGTCCTAATGATTGAATTATGAGGAAGAAAGGGAAGATTTCTACCTAAGTGAGCATACAAAGGAACTACAAGTAAATGAAAGAGTAAGCAGTGTCAATCAATAATAACATCACACAGTCAAAATAAGAAAGGGGGAGCTTTAGCCAAGGGGTCATATCAACCGAGGCAAACAAGCTAGCTGTGGGAAATAGGGTTACTCACCCAATGGTATCGAGAACCATGGAGAGCAGAGTAAGGAAGGGGAAGATGTGAATCAGATCACATAAGCATCTGCATCGGTCAATGCGAGCTATAGACAAGGTGTGGGGGTCTGATTGCTAGACCCTTTTCCACTTGACCGACTCGATAACAAGAGTAAGAGCTATGTTCAAAGTATCAACATGAAATGCGAGCTATGAATGACCTGGGACTAGAAATGGCGGGAGTCGATTGCAGACTCCCATTTCCGCCTAATGCCTTCTTTGAGGACTTTTCGGGGAAATGGGGAATGGGACGCCTCTTTGAGGTCTTTAGCACAAATATAAACACACACATACAGAGCCTCCTTCGAGGACTTCCAGAATTGCCGGCCAAGTAGCACGGACTCCCAATCCTACTTCTCATGGCATCAAAAGGAAAAAATGCGGAATTAGTAAAAGAGAAGAGAAGTAATACCGAACGGATAGCAATCCGTAGCAACGTAAGCAAAGTATAAGCAAACCGGCAAACTTCTAGTAATCTAGGATAAATGAGCAAAAGTGTCAGCAAGCGGAACGGATCCGTGAAAGACATGGAATCAAATGCTCTTCACCCTTCATGAATAAGAACCATAAAATAAAGCAATAGACCATAAACAGCAGCAACAACAACGCTCCAGCACCTGCATAGCTATAAAAACCAGCAACAAGCAAAAATAGCCTATAACAGCTACTAATTCCAGAACAGGACAAGTATGTATGCAACCAGACAGAATAGCAACATTTTACAGCACACTTTGTGCACATCAGCTATGTATGTAGCAACACCTCTTACCTTTAAACAACTTGTCAAATCAAGTATGAATCACTACAAAGACAACTCAAAAATTAGTCAAAGTAATCAACAAAATAACCAAGGTTAGCAACCAAAATTCAAAAGGAAATTGTCAACAAGAGTCAAGTGAAAATGATACCCAAAATGTAAATAACAATTAATCAAAACTAACATTTAAGAACCACTAACAAAGTTATCAAATGAGACTACTAAGGAGATTAGTCAATGTTAGAACTAAGTCAATTTAACTAAGTCAAGATCAATTAGTTCAAAATAAGTTCAAAATTAGTTTCTAATTCTAAAACAATTAGTGGACCATTAAGCCAAAAACAATGATTACGTAAAAAATCAATTAGTGCAATTAAGCAAAAATCAATTAAGGAATGATTAAGCCAAAAAATAATCGTCCGAAAATAATTATCAAAATCCAATTCCAATTAGCAAAATTAAAACTAAAGTCAATATTAAAAGGTTGATTATCAATTAAAATTGAGGTTAAACTCAATTAAAAACCTAATATATCGTTAGAGCCTAATCTAAAATTAATTCTAAAGCTAAACACTAATTCTAAAACTAATCCTATTTATCCGAGAACAATTAGTAGGTGATTAAGTAAAAAATCAATTAATGAATGATTAAGCCAAAAACCAATCCTCCGAAAACAATTGTCAAAGTCCAAATTCAATTAGTTAAAACCCTACCAATATTAGTCCACAATCGAAATCGAGGGCAACAATCCAAAAAAGTCAATTCAAAGTTAACTTTTAAGATCTAAAAACAAGACTAATTTCTAGTTAACAAATCAAGTCAAGATTAATTTTTAATACTAAAATTACAATGTTGATCTTTAATTAAAATGGAGATTAAGCTCTATTGAAAAGAACCTAGAATCAATATTCAATTTAACATTAAAATCTACGTCAGAATTACTTATCCTAATCTTAAAAAAGAAAATCTAACTCCAAAATATACAGTTCATTCTAAAAAGAAATCCGTCCCAATTAAAAGAGTTAAAAAAACAAACCATAAGCCCAAAGGGGGCGCAGGAGTGTATTGGGAGTGTGGAAATGAACATGAGGTTTGGGATTGGTCCAGCTTGACCCGGTCCAGGCATCAACACAAAGGGTTAAAACCCTAATCTGAAAGGATTGGTCCAACTTGACCCGGTCCAGGCATCAACACAAAGGGTTAAAACCCTAAATCTTTCAGATTAATACAAACCATGCACCATTTCAGCTTCTTCTTTCTCACTCAAATCTCTCCTTCAGCCTTCTCTTCTCTATCACAATCACGCCGCCGTTTCTTTTTCTTCCCTCGCCGCGACCTCCTCTTCAACGCTCGCAATCGAAGTGGAGCAAAACTAAACACAAAGCCTGAAACCACGCACGAACATCCACAGCGATGCGTCAACCAAGCAAAAACCTACTCCGCCGCGCCGTGGCCTTTTGCCGGCGGCGATGGAGCCTTCGCCACATCAACAACGAGTTTCAATTCGTGAATAAAACAAAGCATACACCAGCCGGTATCGCGAACACATCATCAAAACTCAGATCGAGGTTTACTGATTTTACGCGGCCACAGGTACGAAGCTCTCTTTATTCTTTACCCTGAATCCACTCCTGGTTCTTTCTTCAATTTCTCAGCATTCTTCGCTCTTCTACGAATCTAAACACGTTGTTGTTGCGATTGTTGAGTTTGTTCTGATCGTTGAATTAACTTGTTACTGTGAATTTGTTGCAGGTTTCGAATTGTAGATGGGGTTGCTTGTTGTAGTTTGTTGCAGGTTGCGAAGACGGAAATGGGCAAAATGTTGGCGACGAATTTGAAGTGTGAATGCGAAGATGCTGCGGAGGAGGATGAAGAACATTCGTTCTTGGATTTTCAAGTTGTCATGAGATTGAAGGAACTTGTTGTGGAACTGTGATTTTCAGATATTGAGGGTGACGAATTGGTTGCTGATTGAAAGTTGAAGGTTAATAAATTGAAGATGAGAAGAATATTGATTGATGATGAAGGTTCTTGGACTGGGACTATCATGGAAAGGTGAGAAGAGTGAGGAATCGATGGTGAAGAAGAAATCCAAGTCCGGTTTGTTAGAGGTTGTGGTTATGGTTCTCTTGAAAAAAAATGTTAGAAGTTGTGAATGAATTTCGGTTAGGTAGTTAGGATATGGTTATGACAGTTGGTAAGGGGTGGTTTCTGTTGTTGTTAGTTGGGAAATTGTAATTGACAGTTAGAGAAGAAATTGGAAAACCGTTAGCTCTATTTTATTGAAACGGTTATGGTGGGTTTTTTTTTGGTATAGGAATTGTTAGCATTTAGTTTTGTTCTTCTGGTTTTCTGTTGTGAAATTTATCCTCTGTAACTGACTTTTTTCTGATATGAAATTCATATTATGGACTATCATGTAATGTTTCATGCGCCTCAATTTCCTATTTTATGTATGCGCTGCTATGTATTTTTTCTTTTCCTGTCATGTACTCCTTTTGCTGCTGTTATGGGGATGATTTTTACTGCTATGAGTATTCACCTGTAATGTTGGTTAGTCGAAGATAAAATTCTGTTATATTTTCCTGCAGTGAAGTAGACTTTCTTTTTTTTATTTCTTCCAAGAAATGGTCACCTCTTTATGCTCATCCAATTCAGGGCCGGTCCAACAAATTTGGAGGCCTAAGGCAAAATTTATGATAATTTTTTTTTTTTAATTTAAAATATATATTATTAATATTAATAAAATTTATATTAATTTTTTATTTTAAAATAAAAGAAACCATCAACAAATTTCTCATTTTATTTTTTTCAATTAAGTTTCTAAATAATATAAAATTAATTAATAATCTTTAAAACATATTAATTTTATTAATTTAATCCTTAATTAAAATTTAAAAATTATCATATTACTTTTTATCATCTTAATTATGTGAATTAAATTTACTAATATTATGTACTTCTTGAGCTATCTAATAAAAATAATTACTTATTATATTTATATAATTTAAGAGTTATATTAAAAAGCGAGTATTATTTTAGAAACTTAATTTAAAATTATTCATTAAATATATTTATTTTTATTCATGTATAAACAATATTAACAATTTTTATGACAAGCAAAGATATATAACATATCAAAATAAAAATTATATATAATTTTCTAAAATAAAAAATAAAACATAGCATATCAATATCATTGAATGATGTTAAATCATATTAATATTAAAAAGCATAGGAAATTTTGATAAAAGTAAGATTTCAAAATCACAGCAGAGAGAATCGAACTGCATACATACAAAAAGCTGAAATTGTACATTGCCGCTAGACTATATATTATTTAATTCTTTTGTTTGAAAATATTTGTTTACTAGTTATTTGGAGGCCTGATTTGTGGGCCAAAATTGTGAGGCCCAAGGCAATGGCCTTGCTTGCCTTGGCATTGGGCCGGGCCTGATCCAATTGCCCTTCATTTTCGGTAGTATACCCATTCCTGATAGAAGACTCTCGTAATCCACAATCAGTGTGATACCAGTGAAGACAAACATCACACCTCACCCAACTACATGTGTTTAATGCACTGTCAAACTTATAACGCACAAGACACATACATTCCCTGTAAAAACCATTCTTCTGCACACAAACCTTGCAATCACACTTATCGACAGGCAATTGGCATTGACATATACATTCCTACACTTCAAGTTTAGAAACACTTGCGACATCAGAAGATGAAGTGTTATTATCATCTAGGTGAAGATAATGGGTTAAACCAGTTTTAAAACAACAAAATTTCCAGTTGCACTCGATGACACTTCACTAGAATATCCAAGATTACATTAGACATATACGTCAAAACTTTTTGAAAAGCAAATATTTGTCTATGGTTTTAACAATGGATATGAACATGGACCGAGGAAGTGGATATCCGACATGGGTATAGGTTTTGGATGTTTGGCCTTGGAAATTGGTGAAAGGGATTGAATTGGATTTGAAAATAAACATGGATACGGATATGGTTTGATAAACGAAATGAAGTGGATTTAATAAATGGAATGGTTTCTTTTGAATTAGAACACAACTTGAATCCCATGAAAACTTCCAATGCGTCATTTGAATCGTATCTCGAACAAACTGGAATGCACTCATAACCAAATAACATGTAATAACCAAAGCACCTGGCCCGGAATGAAACCAATCTTTCATAGATCTTGAATATACTTGGAATGAATCACATGAACCCTTGTCTTTGCCTATAACCTGCTCCTTAAGCAATGATGATGCTTTGGACGATCAAATGCATACATTTATAGTCCTCCTGAGGAAATCGCTTGAAGGCCACTTAACTAGGGAAATAAACCCCAATTAAGTGATGGCGAACACTAAAAGATGATGCTCTTGATGATTGCATACTCAAACTTGGAGGATCCATATGATAACCACAAGCATGAAGGACAGACCCTAAACCACGATCTTTGTGTCCACTTGAGCCACAACTTGTATGACAACGACAGTCTTGACTTACACCAATGAAAACCTGATCCACTTGAATGGAGATGAAGACCTCACAGCAATAGAGAATCCCTAGCTTGCACAATACTTTGATCCCATGCCTTAGGAGCTCATGTAAATGTATGATTATGAAGTTATGACCTACTGGAAAATGTAAATGGAATGCGAAACAAAAGCCAGTTATTGATGGTATAAATAGGAGGGCAAGTTTTAAGGTGTTACAGCTGCCCCTATTTAATCAACTGTGGACCTGAAGGGATGAGAGCAGCGGCTTTCAGTCGTTCAAGGTAAATAGGGATTGAATACCAACAGAAACTGAAAATTTGCACTCTGGGGTATAAAATAAGGGTAGAAAATCTGATGAGCGTAAGGCTCCACTGGGGATGGAAGGGTAAGTGAGTTTGAAAAGTCCATTAAGGTTAGGATATGACACAGACGGGCGTCAAAGAATGAGGACGAACACGAATGAACGATTCGGTTGATGGCACAGACGAGTATCGAAAGATGATACTTACGCATATCAATGAAAGATGGACTCGGACGAGTGTTTGTGTTGACGACACAAACGAGTATCGAAAGATGATTCGGACGGGTGTCAAAGAAAGATGATAAACATGAACAAGTGATTTAATTAACGACACGGACGAGTATCGAAAGATGATACTTACGCATATCAAAGAAAGATGAACACGGACGAGTGTCAAGAAGAAGATTGAATATCAAAATAACCACACCAAATTCGCAACCTGCGAGGGAGGGACGACTCCGTTGGGGAACCAGTAACAAGAGATGTAAACCATAAACACGGACGGGCTTCAAAATCAATACAAACAAAGTATTAAAACAGACGAAACAAACGAGGACGGGTGCTTAATTGCACTGGGGATAAACAAAGACAAGTGATGAAAGAACGCGGATGAGTGCTTGAGAAATTAGTGCGAGTATATGGACTCTAGGATTATCACAGACGAGTATTAATGATGCCGAACAAACACGGACGAGTGTTGCAAGAACACGGACGAGTGTTTACAAATCCAAAATCAATACGAACAAATATTTATGAAACTGAAACAAATATGGACGAGTGTTGAAAAACCACGGACGAGTGTCTACACGTTCTAGGATCAATACGGACGAGTATAGACTAACCTGAAACAAACACGGACGAGTGTTTAAAGACGACGGACGAGTGTCTACACGTTCTAGGATCAATACGAACGAGTATTGACTAACCTGAAACAAACACGGACGAGTGTTGAAAGACCACGGACGAGTGTCTAGACGTTCTAGGATCAATACGAACGAGTATTGACTAACCTTAAACAAACATGGACGAGTGTTGAAAGAACACTGACGAGTGTCTACACGTTCTAGGATCAATACGAACGAGTATTGACTAACCTGAAACAAACACAGACGAGTGTTGAAAGACCACTGACGAGTGTCTACATGTTCTAGGATCAATACGAACGAGTATTGACTAACCTGAAACAAAACGGACGAGTGTTGAAAGACCACTGACGAGTGTCTACACGTTCTAGGATCAATACGAACGAGTATTGACTAACCTGAAACAAACACGGATGAGTGTTGAAAGACCACTGACGAGTGTCTACACGTTCTAGGATCAATACGAACGAGTATTGACTAACCTGAAACAAACACGAACGAGTGTTGAAAGACCACTGACGAGTGTCTACATGTTCTAGGATCAATACGAACGAGTATTGACTAACCTGAAACAAACACGGACGAGTGTTGAAAGACCACTCTACACGTTCTAAGATCAATACGAACGATTATTGACTAACCTAAAACAAACACGGACGAGTGTTGAAAGACCACTGACGAGTGTCTACGCGTTCTAGGATCAATACGAACGAGTATTGAATAACCTGAAACAAACATGGACGAGTGTTGAAAGACCACTGATGAGTGTCTACACGTTCTAGGATCAATACGAACGAGTATTGACTAACCTAAAACAAACACGGACGAGTGTTGAAAGGCCACTGACGAGTGTCTACACGTTCTAGGATCAATACGAACGAGTATTGACTAACCTGAAACAAACACGGACGAGTGTTGAAAGACCACGGACGAGTGTCTAGACGTTCTAGGATCAATACGAACGAGTATTGACTAACCTTAAACAAACACGGACGAGTGTTGAAAGAACACTGACGAGTGTCTACACGTTCTAGGATCAATACGAACGAGTATTGACTAACCTGAAACAAACACAGACGAGTGTTGAAAGACCACTGACGAGTGTCTACATGTTCTAGGATCAATACGAACGAGTATTGACTAACCTGAAACAAAACGGACGAGTGTTGAAAGACCACTGACGAGTGTCTACACGTTCTAGGATCAATACGAACGAGTATTGACTAACCTGAAACAAACACGGATGAGTGTTGAAAGACCACTGACGAGTGTCTACACGTTCTAGGATCAATACGAACGAGTATTGACTAACCTGAAACAAACACGAACGAGTGTTGAAAGACCACTGACGAGTGTCTACATGTTCTAGGATCAATACGAACGAGTATTGACTAACCTGAAACAAACACGGACGAGTGTTGAAAGACCACTCTACACGTTCTAAGATCAATACGAACGATTATTGACTAACCTAAAACAAACACGGACGAGTGTTGAAAGACCACTGACGAGTGTCTACGCGTTCTAGGATCAATACGAACGAGTATTGAATAACCTGAAACAAACACGGACGAGTGTTGAAAGACCACTGATGAGTGTCTACACATTCTAGGATCAATACGAACGAGTATTGACTAACCTAAAACAAACACGGACGAGTGTTGAAAGGCCACTGACGAGTGTCTACACGTTCTAGGATCAATACAAATGAGTATTGATTAACCTGAAACAAACACGGACGAGTGTTGAAAGACCACGGACGAGTGTGTACACGTTTTAGGATCAATATGAACGAGTATTGATTAACCTGAAACAAACACGGACGAGTGTCTACACGTTCTAGGATCAATACGAACGAGTATTGATTAACCTGAAACAAACACGGACGAGTGTTGAAATATCTATATGGACGAATATTGAAGAAACTGAAATAATCACGAACGAGTGTTGAAATATCAATATGGACGAATGTTGAAGAAAGTGAGACAGACACAGACGAGTGTTGAAGATCAATATGAACGAATATTGACGAAAGTGAGACAGACACGGACGAGTGTTGAAAGAAATGGGGAGTCAATACGAATGAAGTATTGAGGACATAAAATAAACACGGACGATTGTTAAAAAGACAGTGTCTCGAAGACATCAAGATTAACGCATCCAAACCTTGGATGATGAGTGTGAGGGACGACTCAGAGGGGATAAGGAAATCCTAGTCAGACGACTCTGCTAGGGAATGAAGACCAAAAGGGTAAGATTGACGGATTTACTACCCTAAGGATTGGTTAAAGCATCTGCTTGGGGGCTACAGTTATGTCATTTTCTGCTGGGGAAAAGAGAGAAGCCTGAACAGACGACTCTGTAGGGGAATAACAGTAAGATGAACACGTAAGACCGGCAACTTCACCGGGGATAAGGTAAGATTGAACCTCCTAAGTTGAACCACTTTTGTTGGGGGATGTCTGGCAAAGGGAATATCTGAACCTGGCTTATGCTTCAAATGCATATGTTTGAATTTTTCTATGGCGTAATGCTCCATATCAAATGGAAATGCTATGCGTTTTGAGGATGCAATGATTACTACATGCAAGATGCAAAAGAGGCTCCTCAGCAAAATAAATGCTGAGGACATGAAGGCAACTCCGCTGGGGATGATAAACTGGATTATCCTCAGGGTCACAAACTGCGCTAAGGAAGACAAATTGACCGACCTTCCCGATCCAAACCTCTGTTGAAGATGAAACCCGAAGAGAACTTTCACTCCGTTGGGGATTAAGAATGATGATTGATGATGGTGGAACCCAAAGATCTGATACGGAAAAGGCGCCAATAACCATTGGACTTGGAATCTATCGGAGATGTCAACCACTGTTAATTAAGCCGTTGAGAGGATGAACACCAAACTTTGCTTGGGGTGAGCAGTCAATAATACCAAACCTGTCAGGGAATATCATTGAACTTGACCTGCTGTTGGGGAAACGACTTTATCCTGTTGGGGGTGATAGCATACTCTTGCTGGCGAAATTACACTTCCTGTCCTGATGAGGAAAATGGACACCACGAAACTGTGGGGAGGATAAGATCTCTACCAAAGAGAGACACCAAAGAAGTCTCCTGTTGGAGATGCAACATTATCCTGCCTGAGATAGTCAACTTCTAAACACTCACTAGGGAGTAATAAACCAATTTGACTGGGGAAGGCAAATCTCCGCACTCGGGATGGGGAGAGAGAGGTTCTCGATGCTCTGCTGTGGATGCTAGCTTTTATATATTATAGAGAAAGACTTTACCGGGGACAGGAGGTCAAACGAGCCTCTTGCTGGGGATGCCCACCTGCTTGGAGAGCAAGAACAATCCATCTTTACCCTGTCTGGGTGATAACACGAAAACATATCGTATTTTTACTTTGATTTATGTTAAAATCGTATTCCATTTTCGTCTAATCTCCGATTATTCTGAGAATATTTGAGTGTTTTCGCAGGTATTTCAGTTTCCAAGTCAAAAGTATGCAAAGTGTCGAAAAGAAGCAGAACAAGCAAGAAAAGAGCAGAAAAGGACAGAAAATTGCAGAAACCATATTTTGCTGGTGTGACGACCGTCACAGCTCCCTCACGATCGTCATGGACTTAAAAGACATCACACTCGTCACAGCCCTTTCACGATCGTCATGAAATCAAAAACAGAAATTACACGTTAAGCACGGACATGGTCACGAAGCTTCAAATTCAGTTATTGCACGATCACTTTTCCTCCGAGGATTTCTAGGTTCCAAACGAAATAACTGCTAAAGTGG
Source organism: Lathyrus tuberosus (assembly GCA_022829125.1). NCBI lineage: Eukaryota > Viridiplantae > Streptophyta > Magnoliopsida > Fabales > Fabaceae > Lathyrus > Lathyrus tuberosus. The sequence continues at coordinate 5,925,723 of JALAZF010000390.1, forward strand.
TGTCCCTACATTTTCTCCAACCACTGCCATAGCGGAGGCTATATATATGCGAAGGATTTCAAGAACAAAGGGTGGTCCATTTTCCTTTCCAAAGTGCCGTATTGCTGCAGAATTATTTCCAGAATTCTATTCTTGTTTTGCTTAGTTTCCTTTATCATTTCCTTGTCCCCTATTACCACCGAACAAAGTAATAGTTTCTCACATTGAGGAACTATTGCACCTTAGTTTAAGTTTTTGTTTCCTGCCTTCATCATTTTGTTGTTTAAATTTATTCAAGCAAAAGTCTGCCGATCTGTGGAGGAATTGCTTAGACCACATTTACCAGGTTTTTATCATTTCAATTTATAGCAATTGTTTTTCTTTTATCATGTCTGAGTTTAGATTTAATTGTTTATTCGCATTCATGTCTGTTTTAATTAGTATGTCGAGCTAAACCGATTTTATCGGTATGTAATTGAGTAACCGGAATGGATTAAATATTTCTAAGCTAAAATTATAAATCAACTTATTTTCTGGCTTCGATTTCTTAATTTAAAACCAACTTTTATTACGAGAGTAAAAAGGTAACAAAGGTTAAGGTCAAGACCATGAGAGTGTGAGATTTTACCCGGATAGCTGAAATCGAGCATTAGTTTTAAAAACAGCGAGAGCGCTTTAAAGTTAATTAGGACTTATTAGTTTTCAAAAATTATTTTTAAACTCGTATGGGCTAGCGAGAGCAGACATATTGACTTAAAGATATAGTCCGAAGCAATAACCACGAGAGTGTGAGGTGAGGGCTTTTAAACTGGTTTTTTCTACAGAATTATATTGTGATAAATTTTTATACGCTTAGGTTTAATGAAATCCATGATGGTATACTGAATTATATACCGATATCCTAATCATAACTAGTTTATTCCTAAATTTTAATTCCCCTTTAATTTCCCTTTTTGAACCTAAAAACCATATCAGATTAGCCTTAGATTTACATAGTAGCATTAGATAACGGTACGTTCGATTTTTAGTCTTTGTGGGATCGATAATCTTTTAAAACTACGCGATACGACTGTATACTTGCAGTCAGAATCATTTAGGCACACTAAATAGCGATCAAGTTTTTGGCGCCGTTGCCGAGGACTAATTAAGTCGATATCGTAACTCCTTTGTTGCGCCGTATAGACTAAGGCAAAAACCAAATTTCCCCTTTTCTTGATTGTATGCCAAGTACTCGCTCATAAAGCGAAGACTTGCAACCACCAATCGCCGAATTAGAGTGTTTCTTACATTTAAGACGCAGAATACTTGAGTATCAACGCAAGTATAATATTCCCGATCTCCTTGCTCATACTCCTGAATCAGTCAAAGAACGAAACATGGCCGAAGGACCCCAGAACCGTCCTCTTAAGTATTATGCTACCCCATCTGAGCAAGAACCACATAACAACATTGCTGCCCCTGCTATCAACCGAAACGATTTCGAGTTGAAACCCTCATTACTGTCAGCCGTACAACAACATCAATTCTCTGGAAATCCTTAAGAAGATCCTAACGAACATTTGACCAAGTTTGTGCAGTACGCAGACACAGTGAAGGCAAATGGTGTAACTGCAGACGCGATAAGACTACGTCTTTTTCCTTTCTCATTAAGAGATAGAGCTTGGGCTTGGTTGCAATCCTTGCCATCAAACTCTGTTACTATGTGGGATGAGTTAAAAAAGGTATTCTTAGCGCGATATTTCCCCCCAAGCAAAACAGCTATGCTGAGAGCCCAAATTAATAGTTTTCGACAGAAGGACATCGAATCTCTTTACGAAGCATGGGAAAGATACAAAGACATGATGAGGATGTGTCTGCATCACGGTCTTGAAGATTGGCTAGTCATCCACACGTTTTACAATGGTCTCTTGTACAATACAAGATTGACAATAGATGCCGCCGCTGGTGGTACACTTATGGATAAACCTTATGAAGAAGTCTATCAACTGATCGAAAGCATGGCTCAAAACCACTACCAATGGAGAGGAGAAAGAACTGCAGTGGAAAAATCCCAAACAAAAGGTGGAATGTACGAGGTTAGTAGCCTTGATCGAGTCAATGCTAAGGTAGATGCCCTTGCCCAAAAGATTGATAACTTGACCATAACGCCTGCAGCCACCGTGGTTGCTGTAGCTCAAAATTGCAAATTATGCGGAACACCTGGACATGCCGCCACTGAATGTCAAATTTTGTCAGGAGTCTCCAGTGACCAAGTGAATTATGCTCAGGGGAACCCTTATGCAAATACCTACAATTCGGGCTGGAAGAATCATCCAAACTTCTCTTACAAAAACAACAATGCATTGTATGCCCCTGGTCAAGCACCTGCTACACCACCAGGCTACCAAAAGGCTGCCGTAACTGCCCCTAATGTTCCTAGGAAGTCCAACCTTGAACTAATGATGGAAAACTTTATAGCTACCCAGGCTCAAACAAATAAAGACTTCCTGAATCAAAACATACACACTAGTGAGCAAATTAAGCAGTTAGCAAACAAAGTAGACGCTTTAGCCACCCACAACAAAATGCTTGAAACCTAAATTTCACAAGTGGCACAACAACAAGCACCTACTGCTGCTCCTGCGGGAACATTTCCTGGACAGCCACAACCTAATCCGAAAGGACATGCAAATGCCGTTATATTGAGAAGTGGTAAAGAACTAGACGGACCCATTGATCCGAGACTTCAGAACCCAGCCATGTACCAAAGGCCTGATAGCACAACAACTGAGAAGGAAAGTAAACCCAAGGAAAAGGAAGGCAATGACCAAGAGGCTGCAAACAAAGAAAAACCTTATGTGCCTCCACCACCCTATAAACAACCTATTCCGTATCCTCAAAGATTTGCAAATTCTAAAACTGCAGGGCAATTTAAGAAATTTGTTGAACTTCTAAAACAATTAAACATCACGATACCTTTTACAGAAGCCATCACTCAGATGCCCTCATATGCTAAGTTCCTTAAAGAAATACTATCCAATAAGAAAAAGATTGAGGATAACGAAACAGTTACACTTACTGCTGAGTGTAGCGCGACAATTCAAAACAATATGCCTCCTAAGCTGAAAGACCCAGGTAGTTTCTCCATACCTTGTGTAATTGGGAAGTTCGTCATAGACAAAGATGTATGCGACATAGGAGCCAATATTAGTGTTATGCCCTTATCCATATGCAAGAAGCTTGATATGGGAGACTTAAGACCAACTAAGATGTCTGTTCAATTAACTGACTGCTCTATTATATACCCAGTTGGTATACTAGAAAATGTTCCAGTTCGCATAGGACAATTCTATATCCCCACCGATTTCATAATCATGGATATTAAAGAAGACTCCACTACTCCTATCATACTAGGAAGACCATTCTTAGCTACCGCTGGAGCCATTATAGACGTGAAGAGGGGTAGGCTAACTTTTGAAGTTGGTGAAGAGAAGGTTGAATTTATTTTGACATAATTCTTACAAGCTCCAGCTATAGATGACACATGTTATCTACTAGATGTCATAGATGAGTGCGTAAGGGAAATAGAGATGGAACCAACCACATACTCAGATATTCTAAAAATTCCAATACCTCCGATTTTTGAAGATGATAATTGGCATGAACCTTATCAAGACGATAGCCTAAGCGAATGTTTAGCACTTACACCAGATCATCTGCCTTGCCCGAAGAAACCAGCTCTAGAACTGAAAACACTACCCAATAATTTAAGGTATGAATTCTTGAACGCGGAACTCGAACGACCCGTGATAGTCAATGCAGACTTAGGACAGACCGAAACTAAGAACTTTTAGATGTCTTAAGAAAATATCCAACTGTGTTAAGCTATAACATCGCTGACCTTAAAGGAATAAGTCCTTCTATTTGTATGCATCGCATTATGCTAGAGGAAGACTGTAAATCCTCTAGAGAACATCAGAGAAGGATTAATCCGATCTTAAGCACTATAGTCAAGGATGAAGTGAAAAAGCTTTTAGAAGCAGGAATTATATACCCGATATCAGACAGTAAATGGGTTAACCCAGTACATGTCGTACCAAAGAAGGGAGGTGTTACAGTTTTCAAGAACGTAAAAGGTGAGTCTATGACACAAAGAGTTGTAACTGGAAGTAGAATGTGCATCGATTATAGAAAGTTGAACAAAGCTACTCGTAAAGATCATTTCCCATTACCATTCATTGACCAAATGTTAGAACGATTGGCAAAACACTCTTACTTCTGCTATTTAGACGGTTACTCAGGATTATTTCAAATCCCGATACATCTTGATGACCAAGAAAAGACAATCTTCAGATGTCCCTATGGAACATTTGCTTATCGACCTTTGCTGATTCCAAAGATGCATGATGTCGATCTTTGCTGATTTTATAGATGACATTATGGAAGTGTTTATGGATGACTTTTCTATTTGTGGGCAGAGTTTTGAAGGATGTCTATCGAACCTAGAAATGGTACTTGAAAGATGCGTAAAAGTCAATCTCGTATTAAACTGGGAGAAATGCCATTTCATGGTAAATCAAGGAATCGTACTTGGACACGTAGTATCTGACAGAGGGATTGAAGTTGATAAAACCAAGATAGAAATTATAGTAAATCTTCAACCTCCGAAAACCGTACGAGAAATACGAAGTTTCTTAGGACACGCCGGTTTCTACCGACGATTCATAAAAGATTTCTCGAAAATTACCAAACCTCTTACCGGTCTATTAATGAAAGATGCTGAAATTATCTTTGATGAGAAATGTCAAAAGGCGTTTGAACAGTTAAAAATGGCTCTCATCACCACACCTATCATGCAACCACCAGATTGGAGACTACCTTTCGAAATCATGTGTGATGCGAGTGATTATGTCGTAGGTGCAGTTCTAGGGCAAAGGAGGGACAGAAAACTCCATGCTATTTACTATGCAAGTAGAACCTTAGACCCTGCCCAAATGTACTACGCCACCACAGAAAAAGAACTTCTAGCCGTGGTTTTCTCCCTTGACAAATTCCGTTCTTACCTAGTGGGAGCGAAGATCATCATTTAAACAGACCACGCAGCTATTAGGTATTTATTGAACAAAAAGGATGCAAAACCTAGACTGCTAAGGTGGATCCTGCTTTTACAAGAATTTGATTTAGAGATCAAAGATAAGAAAGGAACTGAAAATGTAGTAGCAGACCACTTATCCCGATTAGATGGCATCAAACCAGAGCCAGTACCTATTAATGACGATTTCCCTTATGAACGACTCATAGCCCAACTTGAAGATGATATGTCTAAACTATATTTAAATGAACCAAAAATAGAAGAAGCCGTGGAAGAAATTGACTCACACACAATACTGCCATGGTATGCTGACATAGTCAACTACTTAGCAGCTGGAGTACTTCCACCAGACCTATCTTATCAACAAAAGAAAAAATTCTTTCATGATCTAAAACATTATTATTGGGATGAACCTCTGCTCTTTAAGAGAGGAGCCGACGGTATTTTCCGTCGTTGCGTCCCTGATACTGAAATAGAAGACATCATATCTCAATGTCACTCTGCTCCTTATGGAGGACATGCTAGTACTTCAAAGACATGCGCTAAGATTCTGCAATCCGACCTATTTTGGCCTAACCTCTGGAAGGATGTCCACATTGCAATACTAAACTACGATCGGTGCCAACGCACTGGTAACATATCAAGACGCGATGAGATGCCCCAAAAAGGCATATTGGAAGTAGAAGTCTTTGATGTATGGGGGATTGATTTCATGGGACCTTTCCCATCATCCTTTGGAAATAAATATATACTCGTAGCTGTCGACTATGTTTCAAAATGGATTGAGGCTATAGCTTCTCCTACAAATGACGCACGAGTAGTCATAAAGCTTTTCAAAAACACAGTTTTTCCCAGATTTGGTGTGCCGAGACTTGTCATAAGTGACGGTGGCTCTCATTTCATATCAAAAATATTTGACAAACTTTTATCAAAGTATGGAGTAAGACACCGCATCGCAACACCATATCATCCACAAACTAGTGGACAGGTTGAGGTCTCAAATAGAGAAATAAAACAAATCTTAGAGAAGACCGTAGCCACCTCTAGGAAAGATTGGTCCTCTAAACTTAATGAAGCTTTATGGGCATATAAGACGGCCTACAAAACACCAATCGGAACTACACCTTTCAAACTAGTCTATGGTAAATCCTGCCACTTACCAGTAGAATTAGAACACAAAGCCTATTGGGCTATTAAAACACTAAACTTAAGGTACGATTCTGCAGGTGAAAAGCGAATACTAGATCTGCACGAACTAGAAGAGTTAAGACTAGACGCTTATGAGAACGCAAAAATATATAAAGAACGAACTAATAAATGGCATGATAAGCGTTTATCTAGAAAAGAATTTAGTGTGGGAGACGTTGTGCTCCTATTTAATTCAAGACTAAAACTCTTTCCTGGGAAACTAAGATCTAGATGGTCCGGTCCTTTTGAAATTACCAATGTATTACAGAGTGGAGCAATAAAAATTAAGGGTAGGAATAGCGAACCATTCATAGTAAATGGGCAACGTTTAAAGCACTATCATAGCATTAAAAATAGGGACTATTTGAATAGCCTTAAACTTTTAGAGTTGCCCGCTGATCCCCCTAACTAAAATATCTAATTGATTTCGTCAGGCTTACAACGTTAAAAACAACGCTTAATGGGAGGCAACCCATGATGATTGTTTTTCCTTCTTTATGATTGTTATTTCTTTACATTTTTTATATTTTATTTTGTTTTCAAATTTCTAGTTTTCATTTATATTTTCCTAAATTTTTTTGGAAATTGCTGTGCTAATTATATAATTGCAAAATACAGGATTACAAAGTCTTTCTACATTTTCTGTTCTCCTCTTCTGATTTCATTCTTGCTTAATCACTAAAAAAATGGAGAACGAAGATAATATGTTGGTAGAATTCAGAGATGCAGCTCAGTGGCAACGCTATGAGGCTCTGTCTCTTCGACCCTTCGCCCTGACAAAATTTGCCCACAGACCCACCATGACCTCTTTAGGCATAGGTGAGAGCATTGATTTTCTGTTTAACCAACTATGTTGGGAGGGTTTTGCTACTAAGAAACACAAGACTTATCGTAGACTGACTTTAGAATTCCTAAGTTCAATGAGTTACAATCCTTACTGTGGAAAATGAATTAATAGGGGCCGAATTACTTTTAGGTTGTTTGGATACCACTGCCAGTTTACCATTAAGGAACTGTCGGATCTTTTAGGTTTCCCTGAAGGACCCACCATTTTCTCCGTGGTTTAAGAGGGTTTGATGTTAGTAGGTGAGCTGAATGCCTTCTGGGGTAGAATTTCAGGGAGACCTGATCTTGACATGAACCCTATGCTGTCAACCAAAATTCATAACCTAGCCATCCGATACTTTCATATGATCCTAGCCTACACCCTGTTTGGAAAGCATGAGAATGACAATACTGTATCAAGGGATGAGCTCTTTATTATCTTTTGTGCATTTCAGTCTCGAGAGGTTAACGGACTGACTTTCACGTTTAATAACCTCTGCAAAATCATTAGAAATGAAAACAGCCCAATTCTGATAGGTGGTCTAGTTACCAAAATAGCCGATGCTATGGGATTTAGGACCAGACTTTCTAAAATCAACCCTTTTGGAGACTTTAGGCCTATGAATATCACCTTCTGTTTCAATAAGGCCATGATTAGGAACCAAGTTCCACACCATTTCCAGCTCCTGATCAATAATGTAGTTATGCCACATTTTACTCTACCAAATCATGAACGCACAAGTGTGCACAATGAACACAACTGGTTATATGACCTAGATGAACCACAGCCTGAACCTGAAGTAACCTTTCCTGAGCCTGAAATTGATCCTAAGACACCCCCTCATTACCATGACTTTGACTTTATGGAATTCCAAGATGACACTGACATTCCTAAGGTTGATGCCACAAATTATGCTGCAAATCTGACTACCATCCTTAAAACTATGGATGACTATCATAAAGAGACCACCTCAGTAAAGGGTGAACTGAACACCATGCGACAAGACATTGTCGGCCTCATGGATCTAACAGTTGAGCAATTTGATCATTTGAACCAAGCCATTGCATCTTTGAAGAAACGCCTTGGCTAGATTTTTGAAGCACTGCTTTTTCATGTTTTACTGCTTTTACTTTGGAAATAATTTATTTTCAGTTTTTCCTTTTCTCTTTTTTTTTTATGTTGGGAACAAATTAATCTACATTCAATTTTTATCTATAATTGAATACACTGCTTGTCTTTGCTAGCATATTTTCTGGTTTTAATGAATTATTCAATTTAATGCTTAATATTGATCTTGATGGTATTTAATTTGCTCCTGTCATATTCTATTTTATTTTGTCATTTTATTTATGCTTATGTATGCATTATAGTGTTACCATATGTGCTAACAATTGCCTGTTACAAAAAAGAAAAGAATTGAATGTTTGCTGCTGTCAACCCCCAGATTTTGCTGGTGTCACGATCGTGACGCGGGTTTGGGATGCGTTCTATGTTAAAACAGAAACGTTCCCCTCTTCTTCTTCTTCTTTCTTCCAATTCAAACTCCACCGTCCCACTACCTCCAAAAATTCAAAAACCGTCATACCACTACATATTTGACCAAATTCCATAAATTCCATTACCATTCGTCTTCCTACTCATTATTTAACCACACTCGTACACCATTTTTCTCACAAACCTTCTTTCTCCAAAAACCTAATTTCTTCCATACCTTGTTTCTTTGTGAACCCACCATGGCAAGACAAACTCCAGACCTTTCCACCGTGAATTTCAGAGAAGGAGCAGCCGGAGAACGTCAAAGGGCTAATTACATTAACTTCTACCAACGTTCCGTGCAACCAACTCGTTATGTCGACATTGCATGTCTCGAAGAACTCGGAATGCTTGAGGGAGTTAAATGGATGCTACAAAATGCTGGTGTATGGCAGCTCTGTACTCAGAGCCGGCCTACTTATGAAGCCCTGACGGTCGAGTTTCTAAGTTCGTTCACATACGTAACACCTGTTGATGAGATGGAGCAAGAGATGGATAACCCCCCAGAAAACAAACCACCGCTTGCCAATGATGCTCCTTCGACCTCCAGACGTCGTCGCCGCCCCGACCAAGACCCCGTTACTAATGAAGAAATCTTGAGGGCTATATGGCAACAAAACCAGCTGGCTGCACAGAGAGAAGCACATCAACAGGCGCAACACAATGAAATGATGACTCTCATGCGTCAAATCCAACAAGGGTAAGTTGACCAAGGTCAGAGGCTTGATGGTGTCATCGATGAGATGGGTGCATTGACACTGCGAGTACAGGACTTATACGATTACATCCACCATGTGGGCATTCCAGATCATGTGGCACATCATGGACGCGGGCGCCCTAGAGGCAGAGGACGTGGGCCTCCTTGATTATTTTGTTTGTTTGTAGTTTTTCTTGTTGTTCCCCTTTATATCGCAACATTGAGGACAATGTCCGATATAGTGTGGGAGAGTTAGTCTATTTTCGTTTTATTTCCCTTTTTGTATTTTCCTTTTTCCCTTATCAAAGTCAATATATGAGAATTTTCGTTCAGTATCCGATTTCCCCATTTTATTCTGCCATAACGAAAAATTTTTTACGATTAATGCACATCGTGACATACGAAGCTTTAAATTATGTTAGGAAGTTGGGAAAGTGCTAACAAGATCGATACCGTCTTGACACCTTAGACCTCTTGCGTATGCGATATCAGTTTCAATACTTATTATACCGATACCTTGAGTTCAGTCCTAAAGTAACCCCTAATAGTTTATATTAGCAGTCAGCACCGTCTAAATCACAAAACCACGTGGGGAGCCGATGAATATAAGTGTTTGATGCCCAATCATGAAAAAGAAGATCTTTTCTTATTTGTCTGCTGAGAAATATAGAATATACAACAATTCTTACAGTTGTGAAAACTTACGAGAAAAGAAAGAAATCTGTTGTCGATTGGTTCAGAGGTACCTGATTCTGGACTCGGTAGGGCGAACTACGGTTCGATCCCCCGCAATCTACAAATGGGATGCATAAAGGGTTACCACACTTGTGTATCAGGCCCCGTAAGAAAAAGGGATCAAAGTCACTAACCGGCTACTCCACTGCGTGCGTGAATAAGGCAAAGGGCTTAATGTGACTGCGTTAGAATGAAACCGGGCAAAACAGACGCGAAAACTTCAGGTTGAACTATAATAGAATTATTAGAACTGGATTGCACAAAAGAGAGGTCTATGACAAAGCTTGTCGCTTTGTGTCATTAATGTATTTTTAGTGTTCATGCAAGTACCTGACTTACTAACGTAAATTCCTCCAACATTTTCAAATCCATTGGTGTACCATGTATGTGCATTTGATGAAGTTTGACCGATTTTAACTTGTTGATTGCTTGAGGACAAGCAAAGATTCAAGTGTGGGAGAGTTTGATAACACGAAAAGATATCGTATTTTTACTTTGATTTATGTTAAAATCGTATTCCATTTCCGTCTAATTTCCGATTATTCCGAGAATATTTGAGTGTTTTCGCAGGTATTTCAATTTCTAAGTCAAAAGTATGCAAAGTGTAGAAAAGAAGCATAACAAGCAAGAAAAGAGCAGAAAAGGACAGAAAATTGTAGAAACCATATTTTGCTGGTGTGACGACCGTCACAGCTCCCTCACGATCGTCATGGACTTAAAATACATCACGCTCGTCACAACCCTTTCACGATCGTCATGAAATCAAAAACAGAAATTACACGTTAAGCACAGACGTGGTCACGAAGCTTCAAATTCAGTTATTGCACGATCACTTTTCCTCCGAGGATTTCTAGGTTCCAAACGAAATAACTGCTAAAGTGGTGTCCCTACATTTTCTCCAACCACTGCCATAGTGGAGGCTATATATATGCGAAGGATTCCAAGAACAAAGGGTGGTCCATTTTCCTTTCCAAAGTGTCGTATTGCTGCAGAATTATTTCCAGAATTCTATTCTTCTTTTGCTTAGTTTCCTTTACCATTTCCTTGTCCCCTATTACCACCGAACAAAGTAATAGTTTCTCACATTGAGGAACTATTGCACCTTAGTTTAAGTTTTGGTTTCCTGCCTTCATCATTTTGTTGTTTAAATTTATTCAAGCAAAAGCCTGCCGATTTGTGGAGGAATTGCTTAGACCGCATTTACCAGTTTTTTATCATTTCAATTTATAGTAATTGTTTTTCTTTTATCTTGTCTGAGTTTAGATTTAATTGTTTATTCACATTCATGTCTATTTTAATTAGTATGTCGAGCTAAACCGATTTTATCGGTATGTAATTGAGTAACCGGAATGGATTAAATATTTCTAAGCTAAAATTATAAATCAACTTATTTTCTGGCTTCAATTTCTTAATTTAAAACCAACTTTTATTACGAGAGTAAAAAGGTAACAAAGGTTAAGGTCAAGACCACGAGAGTGAGATTTTACCCGGATAGCTGAAATCGAGCATTAGTTTTAAAAATAGCAAGAGCGCTTTAAAGTTAATTAGGACTTATTAGTTTTCAAAAATTATTTTTAAACTCGTATGGGCTAGCGAGAGCAGACATATTAACTTAAAGATATAGTCCGAAGCAATAACCACGAGAGTGTGAGGTAAGGGCTTTTAAACTGGTTTTTTCTACAGAATTATATTGTGATAAATTTTTATACGCTTAGGTTTAATGAAATCCACGATGGTATACTGAATTATATACCGATATCCTAATCATAACTAGTTTATTCCTAAATTTTAATTCCCCTTTAATTTCCCTTTTTGAACCTAAAAACCATATCAGATTAGCCTTAGATTTACATAGTAGCATTAGATAACGGTACGTTCGATTTTTAGTCTCTGTGGGATCGATAATATTTTAAAACTACGCGATACGACTGTATACTTGCAGTCAGAATCATTTAGGCACACTAAATAGCGATCACTGGGGACTTGAACTCTTGCTAGAGAAAGGACAAATCCAACTCCGGTTGGGGAAACCAAATGTTAGGACTCTCGCTAGGGAGAACAACTTTGTCGGGGACAATACCATCTTGGCTATTTCTGTCGGGGACGAGTAGCAATTCTAATACCTCACTGGGGAACGATACCCTCTGGCGCCTTGTCGAGGAAGAGAAACCCCATGCTGGGAACTACTTTGGCGCTTCACGCTTCTACTGATCAACGGCATGCCAATTATCATAAACGGACTCCCCACTTGTCTCAGACCACCTGGACTACCGGGATAAATCGTCTCAAGAGGATTTTACAGAAAACCCGGCATTCAAAATGTCCCAGGGTATTCAAACTCTCGGAGAGATTTATGGATCTCGACGTAACTGCCCCAGATTGCATAGTTTATGAAGGAATTTGCCTCAAGATGATTCGTAGTGATTTGGAATATTCTGTCCCAGTATTTTGAACCTTAAAGAAGTGCTCCTAATTAATCGTCTTCTAGGGGAGGATAACTTCTCGTGCTCTTGAGGTGGCCTGCCTCGTTACTAGCCTTGAAGTGATTTTGCCCCTGTTTAGCTGAACTTTAGAGAGATTTCTCGACATGGCTGCTCCAGATTAGCTGAATCTTGGAATGGCTTGCCCATTTGGCATGATCATTTGATGACTTGCCCCTGCTCAAGGGAGTCATCTGGCGTTTGCATTTTATCTTGATCAATCTTTCCATTGTAGAAACTCTCCTGATATCAAGTACTTACTCGCAAATAAAACAATTCGTTTTGAAAAGATAATTTTAGTGCAATGCATATGACAACTTTGAAATCCAAGTCTGTTCACTGGAAAATGTCGTGACATATAGTGAACGAATCACTTATCGGCATGTCACATCGATACCAACATGAATGGTAAGAAAAACCTTTTAGGAGTCAGAACTGACGCGATTTTTACTGAAGTATGCTTTCGAAACAACCCTACTTCAATTAGGTCTTTTTAAGGTTGTAACGTGGTCTGGTTCGCGGTTTAAGAAAGAAAGGATATAAGGCTCAAAGTTTTATTTTAACCCGCCTATTCCCCTTGATGTTCTCCAGTCCTACGTTCAGCTAACTTGATACAAGTGCTCACCTTTCAAAAAGGTTAATGAACGGTATGAGGATAGAAGGAACCCACACAGTTTTTGGAGTGACAGTTACCCCTTTTTCTCTTCGCTGTCTATGGTCACACGACTTGTTCTTTGCTCGAGGATTTTCTTTTTTGTTCCTCTTATTTTTTGCTTTTCGTTCTTTTGCTTTTGATTTCCCTGATTTTGCCTGGACTGATTCTTTTTTAATCTTTCGATTTTGAAGTCCAGTGGGATGCCCTAATTTTTGCCTAAGTCACTTGTTTTCAAGTTTCGACTTAGCGGGCTTTCTTTTTTTCGATGATTCTATTTCTTTTGAACAAATCGTGGGACACTGGTTTGTCTGACTTGTTTGGGGTTGTGATTGTCTCGCTCTTCGATTGGTAAGGGATACCCATTATGATTTGATCCTCGAACGGGACACTCCTTTTGAAATTTGAACGCACGATCAAGTTAACTGACACCTACCCTGCCCCTGGGTGAGATTGAGGGTTTTTTTTTGTTTTCAGAAAGAAACTCCTACTACTAGGCTCAACGGGGTTGACAAGGGATTATCTTCCTTATGTCTCCGGTGTTTGGGGAGTAGAAACAATGCTTGTACATCATCAACAGGGTTCTGTTCAAAAGCATACAACCGGAAGCTTTGCGTCTTTCTATTTCGTCATCCTTCCTTGGATCCTGCTTAAACAAGCATATGATATCGATAAAAAGTATGAGTGAACGCGAATGGATTTAATCAAAACCTGCATATTTATTTCATTATCATTATCACTTAAAACAAACAAGTTTTACAAATGAGTTTACACTTTAACAGAAAAGAAACTACAAATGCAAAGAAATGACATGATATAATGATTGCCAGCTTCGAGGAACTGGGCTTTCCAAGCTTGATTTGCTATTGAGCTAGCCATCTTCAGAATTACTCGTCAAAGTCAGCCTGATAATCATCTGCACAGCTGCTCTCGGTGACGTCTTCGATAACATGGACTGATGAACCCACATGCCTGGATGAAGAAGAATTGTTGACCTGAATACCCTGAGGCGTGAATGAGAACATATTGGAGTCAAGAAGTGTCTGAACCTTGCTCTTGAGCATCTTACAGTCTTCAGTTGAATGCCCATGTGCTCCAGCATGGTAGTCACAGCGGGCGTTGGCATCAACCTGATGGGTATGGAGGAATTACTGGATCTAGCTTCTTCGGCACTATAAGTCCACCTTTGATTAGATCTGGCAGTATCTGACTGTATGACATTGGCACCTGAGTGAAATACCTCTCTGGCTTCCTTGGTCTTTGTCGGACAAAAGGATGTTCTTGCACAACTTGATTGTCAACAGGGACTCGCACAGGCTGAGCTTGAGCAGCATTGTTCATTGGAGGTGGAATGACATTCTCAGTTCTCTAAATATTGGCCTCTCCTCTTGTCATGGTGGCCATAGCTTCCATAAGTTGATCCAGTTGACTTTTCATCAACTCAGCACCGGCCCTAGTCACAAACTGATTGTGTTCCCCTGAGTTCATGATTCTGCCAAGATACTGATTCAAGTCCAATACGAGAGTCAGGGAATTAACTGCAGTTCAGACAAAGGATGGAGGAGCTCATTGTTATGGCTTGGAGAAGGATATGCAAAATGATGCAAAATGCAAATGCAATGCAATATGAATGCAACTGACATGGGATCAAAGCTTCCATAAATTCTGGATAATTGTTGTGCTACTGACAGAATAAGCTTATAGGGTCTGCTCTGAAGAGAATACCGGAATACCGGAATATCCGAATAATCAGAATACCACAATGCCAAGATATCGACATAATTAGAATACCAGAATGCCAGAATATCAGCATAATCAGAATACCAAAATGCCAGAATATCGGCACAATTAGAATACCGGAATAATCAGAATCCTGGAATACCAGGCTGATAAGTCCACACGGATAAGAAAACCAGAATACCGAGTAGGCTGAAGGTCAAGTTTACCTGCAAACCTGTAAACACCAGCCCATTCTCACATGTGGGTACTAAAACGCGGGATCCTTAGTTTCGGATTCTCGATTTGAGAAGCAATAGTACACTCATCCTGATGGGTACAATACTATCGCCAAACAAATAGGTCATCCACTGATTCCCCAAAAAATAAGGTCATCCTATAGCAAGTTCCCAGTTTCGGGTCCTCGGCAGGATACGTAATGGGTTTGCCATTTCTAGTCTGCCATTATCGCTCCCTAAAGGAGTGCCTACGCTGAGTCCTTGGGAAATCCTCTTCAGACTGCCTAGCCACCACATACACATGTAATGACCAAGCATCCTTGGAAAGATCTCATCTGGTTTGTGAGCTTAGGCCGGCAACACGTGTTACACGCCACGCATACCAACAAAAGCCCACACTAAAAAACTAGGTACACTCGAGCCTGGGTACCGGGCTCATCTCTCAAAGCACCCTGCCCACCAAACAAGAAACAACAGTCCAGCATAGTATAGAATATATGGCAATAGTAAATGTAAAGCAAATAAATGCAATGAAAGCGATAAACATGCAACAATGCCATAAATAAAGTAAGTAAAGCGTACCAATAAACACCCTAAAACAGAAAACAAACATGCGCTAGGATTGACTCGCTTAGGGATGAGAAAGTCCCCAACAGAGTCGCCAGCCTGCTGGGGAGTCCCAACAAGCTAGGTACCAGCAGTCCCCAGCAGATTCGCCAGCTGTCGCATCTGCGAAAAACAACCGGCAGAAAGGAACAGAAGAGTCGCCACCGAACGTTATTTATCCCGATGCAGGGAAAGGAAACGATCGAAGAAAACCTCAACAAAGGGAAAGACATGGTCATCGCTACCATAGCCTGGGTTCAGGAGTCGGTTACGCGAGAGAAAGGTATTAGCACCCCCTCGCGTCCATCGTACTCGATGGGATCTACGCTTGTTGTTATCGATCAAAGGGTGTAGGTTATCTGAAGATCAACTGCTAAACAGGAAAGGATGAGAAACAGGGAAAACCTGAAGAGGACTCACAAGGATCGTCGCAATCCTATGCATACGTATCTTCATGGATGAATGAAGAATCAGAGTCGACGTAGTTCGACAGACTACGGATTTGTGGGGGGAAGGTTGCTCGCCAAGACATCACCATCTTGTGCCTACGTATCCTCAATCTAACGCGAATGAGGAAGTCATAGCAGTCGTAGTTCGACCTACAGGTCAAAAAGGTGGAAGGGTGCTCGCCAAGACATCGCCGTCTTGTGCCTACGTATCCTCATTCGGACGAGAATGAAGAATCAGAGCAAACGTAGTTCGACCTACGGGTCGGTTGTTTTGTGTGTTTTAGTGGAATACGTCAATGTTCACGTTCTAGCAGTTTAGGTGTTTTCGCTCGTTGTGGGAGTCTTACGCGTTTACCTATTTGCGGTAGAACGGAAATGACGCACCCTTTATGAGTGAAGTGAGGGATATGAGAAGAGAAGATGATTGTTTATTTTTGTCTTTTAGAAGAGAGTATTTTGGTTGTTTTGTTTGCGATATGCAAAGTGTTAAAGTCTATGACATAGTGAACACTTTACGTAACGAGTCACACGCCTCGCGCGACAAAGCATACTATGTACTTAAGGCTCATGGCACACAAAGCACATCTTTATTCATTAAGTGTTTTAGCTTTTCTTTGAGAGAGAGAAGAGAGACTCAAAGTGTAAGGGAAAATGAAAGTTAGTTGTTAGTGTGCTCGCCGAGATATCGCATCTCGTGCCTACGTATCCTCAATCGGACGAGAAAAAGGAATCAGAGCATCCGTAGTTCACGCTACTACGGGAAAACAGGAACAGTCTCGATCGCATGGGCGCGAGAGAAAGGAGGAGACTCACGAAGGTCTACGGGGGAAACTCGGTCCTACAAGTTAGCACACAATGATGGTCCTAATGATTGAATTATGAAGAAGAAAGGGAAGATTTCTACCTAAGTGAGCATACAAAGGAACTACAAGTAAATGAAAGAGTAAGCAGTGTCAATTAATAATAACATCACACAGTCAAAATAAGAAAGGGGGAGCTTTAGCCAAGGGGTCATATCAACCGAGGCAAACAAGCTAGCTGTGGGAAATAGGGGTACTCACCCAATGGTATCGAGAACCATGGAGAGCAGAGTAAGGAAGGGGAAGATGTGAATCAGATCACATAAGCATCTACATCGGTCAATGCGAGCTATAGACAAGGTGTGGGGGTCTGATTGCTAGACCCTTTTCCACTTGACCGACTCGATAATAAGAGTAAGCTATGTTCAAAGTATCAAAATGAAATGCGAGCTATGAATGACTTGGGACTAGAAATAGCGGGAGTCGATTGCAGACTCTCATTCCGCCTAATGCCTTCTTTGAGGACTTTTCGGGGAAATGGGGAATGGGACGCCTCTTTGAGGTCTTTAGCACAAATATAAACACACACATACAGAGCCTCCTTCGAGGAGTTCCAGAATTGCCGGTCAAGTAGCACGGACTCCTAATCCTACTTCTCATGGCATCAAAAGGAAAAAAATGCGGAATTAGTAAAAGAGAAGAGAAGTAATACCGAACGGATAGCAATCCGTAGCAACGCAAGGAAAGTATAAGCAAACCGGCAAACTTCTAGTAATCTAGCATAAATGAGCAAAAGTGTTAGAAAGCGGAACGGATCCGTGAAAGACATGGAATCAAATGCTCTTCACCCTTCATGAATAAGAACCATAAAATAAGGCAATAAACCATAAACAGTAGCAACAACAGCGCTCCAGCACCTGCATAGCTATAAAAACCAGCAACAAGCAAAAACAGCCTATAACAGCTACTATTTCTAGAACAGGACAGGTATGTATGCAACCAGACAGAATAACAACATTTTACAGCACACTTTGTGCACAGCAGCTATGTATGTAGCAGCACCTCCTACCTTTAAACAACTTGTCAAATCAAGTATGAATCACTATAAAGACAACTCAAAAATTAGTCAAAGTAATCAACAAAATAACCATGGTTAGCAACCAAAATTCAAAAGGAAATTGTCAACAAGAGTCAAGTGAAAATGATACCCAAAATGTAAATAACAATTAGTCAAAACTAACATTTAAGAACCACTAACAAAGTTATCAAATGAGACTACTAAGGAGATTAGTCAATGTTAGAACTAAGTCAATTTAACAAAGTCAAGATCAATTAGTTCAAAATTAGTTTCTAATTCTAAAACAATTAGTGGACCATTAAGCCAAAAACAATGATTAAGCAAAAAAACAATTAGTGCAATTAAGCAAAAATCAATTAAGGAATGATTAAGCCAAAATATAATCGTCCGAAAACAATTATTAAAATCCAATTCCAATTAGCAAAATTAAAACTAAAGTCAATATCAAAAGGTTGATTATCAATTAAAATTGAGGTTAAACTCAATTAAAAACCTAATCTATCGTTAGAGCCTAATCTAAAATTAACTCTAAAGCTAAACACTAATTCTAAAACTAATCCTAATTATCCGAGAACAATTAGTAGGTGATTAAGCAAAAAAACACTTAATGAATTATTAAGCCAAAAACCAATCGTCCGAAAACAATTGTCAAAATCCAAATCTAATTAGTCAAAACCCTACCAATATTAGTCCACAATCTAAATCTAGAGTAACAATCCGAAAAAGTCAATTCAAAGTTAACTTTTATAATCTAAAAACAAGACTAATTTCTAGTTAACAAATCAAGTCAAGATTAATTTTTAATACTAAAATTACAATGTTGATCATTAATTAAAATGGAGATTAAGCTCTATTGAAAAGAACCTAGAATAATTATTCAATTTAACATTAAAATCTACGTCAGAATTACTTATCCTAATCTTAAAAAAGAAAATCTAACTCCAAAAAGTACAGTTTATTCTAAAAAGAAATCCTTCCCAATTAAAAGAGTTAAAAAACAAACCATAAGCCCAAAGGGGGCGCAGGAGTGTATTGGGAGTGTGGAAATGAACATGAGCTTTGGTATTGGTCCAGCTTGACCCGGTCCAGGCATCAACACAAAGGGTTAAAACCCTAAATCTTTCAGATTAATACAAATCATGCGTCGTTTCAGCTTCTTCTTTCTCACTCAAATCTCTCCTTCAGCCTTCTCTTCTGTATCACAATCACGCCACCGTTTCTTTTTCTTCCCTCGCCGCGACCTCCTCTTCCGCTTCATCATCGACCTCGCTCATTTAACGCTCACAATCGAAGTGGAGCAACACTAAACACAAAGCCTGAAACCACGCACGAACATCCACAGCGATGCGTCAACCAAACAAAAACCTACTCCGCCGCGCCGTGGCCTTTCGTCGGTGGCGGCGGAGCCTTCGCCACATCAACAATGAGTTTCAATTTGTGAATAAAACAAAGCATACACCAGCCAGTATCGCGAACACATCATCAAAACTCAAATCGAGGTTTACCGATTTTACACGACGATAACGAAACGCGGCCACAGGTAGAAGCTCTCTTTATTCTTTACTCTGAATCCACTCCTGGTTCTTTCTTCAATTTCTCAGTCTTCTTCGCTCTTCTACGAATCTAAACACGTTGTTGTTGCGATTGTTGAGTTTGTTCTGATCGTTGAATTAACTTGTTACTGTGAATTTGTTGCAGGTTTCGAATTGTAGATGAGGTTGCTTGTTGTAGTTTGTTGCAGGTTGCGAATACGGAAATGGGTGAACTGTTTGCGACGAATTTGAAGTGTGAATGCGAAGATGTTACGGAGGAGGATGAAGAACGTTCGTTCTTGGATTTTCAGGTTGTCATGAGATTGAAGGAACTTGCTGTGGAACTGTGATTTTCAGATATTGAGGGTGACGAATTGGTTGCTGATTGAAAGTTGAATTTTAATAAATTGAAGATGAGAAGAATGTTGATTGATGATGAAGGTTCTTGGACTGGGACGATCATGGAGAGGTGAGAAGAGTGAGGAATCGATGGTGAAGAAGAAATCCAAGTCCGGTTTGTTAGAGGTTGTGGTTATGGTTCTCTTGAAAAAAATGTTAGAAGTTGTGAATGAATTTCGGTTAGGTAGTTAGGATATGGTTATGACAGTTGGTTTAGTTGGGAAATTGTAATTGACAGTTAGAGAAGAAATTGGAAAACCGTTAGCTCTATTTTATTGAAACGGTTATGGTGGTTTTTTTTTTGGTATAGGAATTGTTAGCAGTTAGTTTTGTTCTTCTGGTTTTCTGTTGTGAAATTTATTCTCTGTAACAGACTTTTTTCTGATATGAAATTCATATTATGGACTATCATGTAATGTTTCATGCGCCTCAATTTCCTAATTTATGTATGCGCTGCTATGTATTTTTTTCTTTTCCTGTCATGTACTCCTTTTGCTGCTGTTATGAGGATGATTTTTACTGCTATGAGTATTCACCTGTTATGTTGGTTAGTCGAAGATAAAATTCTGTTATATTTTCCTGCAGTGAAGTAAACTTTCTTTTTTTGATTTCTTCCAAGAAATGGTCACCTATTTATGCGCATCCAATTTCCCTTCATTTTCGGTAGTATACCCATTCCTGATAGAAGACTCTCGTAATCCACAATCAGTGTGATACCAGTGAAGACAGACATCACACCTCACCCAACTACATGTGTTTGACGTACTGTCAAACTTAGAACGCACAAGACACATACGTTCCCTGCAAAAACCATTCTTCTACACACAAATCTTGCAATCATACCTATCGACAGGCAATTGGCTTTGACATATACATTCCTACACTTCAAGCTTAGAAACACTTGCTACATCAGAATACATCAGAAGATGAAGTGTTATTATCATCTAGGTGAAGATAATGGGTTAAAACAGTTTTAAAACAGCAAAATTTCCAGTTGCACTCGGTACACTTCATTAGAATATCCAAGATTACATCATACCTGTTCGTCAACACTTTTTGAAAAGCAAGTATTTGTCTATGGTTTTAACAATGGATATGAACATGGATCGAGGAAGTGGATATCTGACATGGGTATAGGTTTTGGATATTTGGCCTTGGAAATTGGTGAAAGGGATTGAATTGGATTTGAAAATGAACATGGATACGGATATGGTTTGATAAACGAAATGAAGTGGATTTAATAAATGGAATGGTTTCTTTTGAATTAGAACACGACTTGAATCCCATGAAAATTTCAAATGCGTCATTTGAATCGTATCTCGAACAAACTTGAATGCACTCATAACCAAATAACATGTGATGACCAAAACACCTGGCCACACTACTACGAAAAACCCATTTAACAACGGTTGGGAAACAACGGTTGGGAATGACATATAATGACGCGGGTGAAGGCGTTGTTATGTAGATTGTCATTGTAAGTTAGCTATTTCTACAACGGGCTGGAAACCGTTATTGAAAGGCAGGGCGCGAGCCATATATCACAACGTTATGATAATAAACCGTTGTGATACATACACTTAGGTACTGGGTTCGAAACCCATCAGCAGCGAAATTATATAAAACATAAATTACTTATGATATCGGTTACAATAGATAACCGTTGTTGTAAGTACCCTAAGTTTATTATATTAAATGTAGATTGCTTGTTTTCCAAACACCTCACTAAATAAATATACATGGATTAAATTTGATGAAGATGTCTATAATGTGCAAATTAAACTGTTCTTGAAAACCAACTTAAACAAACCAATGTTGTTTTCTGATTGCATTCGTCTCATCGTGCATTTCTCGCTCTTTTACATATATTGTGGTTTATTGATCTGACTCCTTCGATATATCGCTATCTTCGATTATAGTTAAATTTCCATAAGATCAACAAGACATTGGATAATCTGCCTCATCTTTGATTTAACTATAATGGAAGATGGCGATGCATCTAAGGAGCCAGATCATTATACCATAATTTATATATAAAAGAACGTGAGATGAATGACGAGAGACATGCAATCAGAAAACAACATTGGTTTGTTTAGGTTGGTTTTCAAGGACTACTTAATTTGCAGATTATAAGTATCTATGTCAAATTAAATGAATGTATTTTAAGTGAGGGTTAGTGAAACAAACAATCTACATAGAATATAATAAACTCAAACAACATTCTATACCAGATCCAGATATTATAAACTCATATAATACGCTTGCTACCACCAGCAAACTTTAAGTGAGGGTTAGTGAAACAAACAATCTAAATAGAATATAATAAACTCAAACAACATTCTATACCAGATCCAGATATTATAAACTGATATAATACGCTTGCTTCCACCAGCATCATCACCCTGTATCATCCCCTTAACCTGAAAGGAAACAAAGCAAACTTCAAAAATAAGCATCCTCAGTTAAAAACAAACCCTAAAACCATTATCCAGTGAAGAGTCAATAGAGGAACAGGAATAACGCACCTTTTAATGAAACTAATCTCGGAACAGGAATCAATTATGATGTTGAACTAGTTTGGGAAGCAATGAATAAGAAATATAAGGAGGAAGAAGCTTACACAAAAGCTTCATACTTCTTATATTTCTTTTCATTGTCTCTAAAACTAGATAAAGTTTGCTAACAATGTTGATTATTCATTTACTTACATCTTGTTTGTGAAGCTATGAAGAAAAAGTACAAGGTGGATGAAGTTTCTATCAAGCTTACGCAAACATTATGAAGTTTCCAAAGCATGGCCTTTGTTAAGGTAGTGAAAACGAATCTGAAAAAATGAGAACAATCAACAAAAATAACAATCCACAAACGAGATAATGGGAAATATCTAAAAATAGATGGAAGAAGAAGAATACCTTAATGTATGAAGCACAAGATTCACAGCTAATGGTGAAAACGAAGAGAAAAAAATGGGTTTTAGGGTTTCACTTTGAAGGCAACAGCGTTACTGTCAATTAAGTGAAAGTTATTTCGCTTATATATGGGTAAACTATTTCACAAAGGTTAACAATAACAACCGTATAGATAGGTATTTATTTATTATAAATATATCACAACGGTTAACCAGAATAACCGTAGACATAACCCTTTTATATGTAAATTTTAAAATAAATAAAAAAGGTATAGATAGGTATTTATTTATTATAAATATATCACTACGGTTAACCAGAAGAACCGTAGTGATAACCCTTTTATTTGTGAATTTTAAAATAAATAAAAAAGAAAAGGTGCGCCTTAACTTCTCACTTAATGCATTTGCAGTTTAAACATCAACAATGTAATTCACAATGCATCTGCAGTTTAAACATCAACAATGTAATTCAAACCCTAATTCAACTATTACATTTCATAACAAAGTAAACATTAAACATAAAGGAGACAAGAAAACATAACATCTTGATATTTCCAAAAAATATCTCTTATTTCAGTTTGTTCTTCAAATTCTTGTTCTTTTTCTTTAAATCCTCATACATAACCTTCAGATAGCCCACAACTTCCAACTCTGACTTCATAATGCTCTCATCGTCATTTGCATCTCTTTCTCCCATGTCTTCATCCCATATGAACAAATTACATGTTTCATCGGTCCTCCAAAATGGACATCTCCAAAAAAGCCTTCCTTTATTTTGTCCCTTCTTGCATTGATACAAAACCATACGACCATCACAACCACAAAAATTTCCAGATCGAGATTTTACACTGGAAGAAGACGTAGAAACACCTTTGGATGATTTTGTCTTCAAATGTGACATTGCAACACCTTAAAGTAGAACATTTTCTTGTTGTTGTTGTCTTCTTCCCGACAATGGTGACGGCGTTGGTGTTAGGGTTGTTTCGTCTTGTTTCTTTTTTCAATGGATAAATTGATATATACTTGGTGTTTAAAATACATAAAAAGAAGCTTCAGTTTGTAAAAACGGTTTTAAGAAAAATCCGTCGTGATATCCTTATTATTTTTTAGTTAAATATTAATAAAACTTAAAAAGGGAGCATTTACGTCAAAGGGATAAACTATTTGAGGGCGATGAGGTTCGAACCCATGATAACTAGATTGTATCACCACGGTTTTCATAACAACCGTTATTATACTCTTGAGATTTCTAATTAAAATAATGTGCGCGGATCCAGTACGCACTATAAGAACGGTGTATAGGATGCCATTGTAAACCTGGCGTTGTTGTTTGGGCGTTGTGTAGTAGTTCCAGGAATGAAACCAATCTTTCATAGATCTTGAATGTACTTGGAATGAATCACATGAACCCTTGTCTTTGCCCATAACCCGCTCCTTAAGCAATGATGATACTTTGGATGATCAAATGCATACATTTATAGTCCTCCTGAGGAAATCGCTTGAAGACCACTTAACCAGGGAAATAAACCCTAATTAAGTGATGGTGAACACTAAAAGATGATGCTTTTGATGATTGCATACTCAAACTTGGAGGATCCATATGATAACCACAAGCATGAAGGACAGACCCTAAACCACGATATTTGTGTCCACTTGAGCCACAACTTGTATGACAATGAAAGTCTTGACTTACACCAATGAAAACCTGATCCACTTGAATGGAGATGAAGACCTCACAACAATAGAGAATCCCTAGCTTGCACAATACTTTGATCCCATGCCTTAGGAGCTCATGCAAATGTATGATTATGAAGTTATGACCTACTGGAAAATGTAAATGGAATGCGAAACAAAAGCCAGTTATTGATGGTATAAATAGGAGGGAAAATTTTGAGGTGTTACAACATGCAATCCATGGCAACAGCTCAGAGACAACAACAAAGTACTGTGATCTCGGAGATCACATATACGCCCATAGTGGAGACGTATGATCATCGGTACAACATGCCTAAAGGTCGTCCCTAGGGCATGCCTCTTAACTTTGTCCCTGAAGGATACATTTCGCCGGTCACTGAAGACCTAGAAACTGCAGCAAGAACTGCTGGGCCTGAAGGTTACAAACTTCGGGAAAGCGAAGACGCAAGAGTGATGACAGCAACTTCTAAAGGTTACAAACTTCGGGGCATGGAAGCACCAAGAGTCACCGCCGTAATAACTATACCACAACCCATGGTACACACTGTCACGGGAGGACAGATTCCATAAGTAATTTCTGGTGGAAACGAAGAGATGTACGACAGAATGAATGAGTTCCAGGAGCAATTCCTGGAGATGCAAAAGGAACTGCATGCCATTCGCAGCCAGGATTTATTTGGAAAGGACGCCGCAGACCTTTGTCTGGTCCCTAATGTGAAAATATCGCACAAATTCAAGGTGCCTGACTTCGAAAAATACAAGGGCAACTCTTGCCCTCAAAGTCATTTGGTGATGTACGCTCGAAAGATGTCAACCCAGACAGAGAATCAACAGCTATTGATCCATTACTTCCAAGACAATTTAGCTGGTGCCGCGTTAAAATGGTACATGGGTTTAAACCGTACCAAGATCGTACTTTCAGAGATCTTGGCGCAACCTTCGTTCAGTAGTACAAGTATAACCTAGACATGGCACCAGACAGAGATCAACTTAGAGCAATGTCGCAGAAGGACAAAGAAACTTTTAAGGAATATGCTCTGAGATGGTGTGAAATTGCCGCTCAGATCTGTCCCCATCTTGAGGAAAAAGAGATGACCAAGATCTTTTTGAAAACCTTAAGCTCATTCTATTACGACCGAATGGTTGCCAGTGCGCCCAGTGACTTCAATGAAATGGTGAACATGGGGGTACTCCTGAAGAAGCAGTCCGAGAAGGACGACTGGTCAAAGGTGCAGAACCATCAAGCAGTACCAAAAGATATGGTAGTGCTTTCCCAAAGAAAAAGAGCAAGATATTGGTAATATCTCTCTCGAAAAGCAAAGGCGAAGGTATCAACCAGTAGCAGTGGTAACTCCCGCTATCAACCCAACGCCGGCTCCAACGTATCAACCTCAGGTTGCTCAGAGCCAACCAAATCAACAACAGTATCAGCAAAGGACACAACAACCTCTTCAGCAGGCTCGTCCATAGTACAACAATAATAATCGTACTACACGACCACCAGGGTTTGACCCTATACCAATGTTGTACGCATAAATGTTTCCACTACTACTGGTCAAGGGGCACGTCCAAACCAGGTCTCCTCTTATAGTACCGGAAAATCTGCCTTTTTGGTTCAAAGCGGATCAAACTTACCCTTATCATCAAGGAGGATCGGGGCACAACATAGAAAACTGTCTCAGCTTCAAATCTAATGTACAGAAGCTTGTCAGGAACGGGGTCTTATCCTTCAAGGATACAAATTCAAATGTTCAGACGAACCCGTTGCCTCAACATGAGAAAAATGCCGTAAATTTGATAGAGGAAGAATTTAACCGTAGTTAT
This sequence comes from Lathyrus tuberosus, assembly GCA_022829125.1. Taxonomy (NCBI): domain Eukaryota; kingdom Viridiplantae; phylum Streptophyta; class Magnoliopsida; order Fabales; family Fabaceae; genus Lathyrus; species Lathyrus tuberosus. Next base: position 5,952,130 of record JALAZF010000390.1, read on the forward strand.
CAAATTCACAATGTACTCCTATTAGGAACCAATCTGGTCAGGATGCATTGTAAACAGAGCGGGTACGGTCATGTAATTTCTCACAATTATCACCAGTGTGATATCTGTTCAAAGAATAATCAGGGGTGTTCCGTAGTGCAATCAGCTCTACAAGAACAGATGGATCTCGGATGGATCCGAGATCATCGAATCCCAACATTGTCCAAAACCACAACTTTCTGGCGATGAATGTCAACTTGGTGGCAATGCACCCAAGACAGAGTCAATATCATAATCTTCCACAGCACGATTACAACTCCTGTCCGATCTGCTCAATAAACAATCAGGGATGCTCTTTTATACAAGAGGCTCTCTAGCGACAGATGGATCTCGGATGGATCCAGGATTACCATGATAGAAGTAACCATCAAGTTAATATGATTCAAATCTTTGATATTCGCTTGATGAATACCAGTCTGGTAGAATTAAACGCTAAGCAAGTCAGGCTCGGTTTTCTGGCTTCACATGATTATCAGGACTGTAAAGTGTGTCGTGAAGATGACCAAGGGTGTACACTTGTCCAAAGAACACTTCAACACTTGTTATACCACTGGTGGCTTTCAATCTACTTGGATGAAGCTACACAATAGATCAGTATGACTGACGGGAATCCTACTAGGCATCAGAGTCAGGATGTCCGCTCGATGGAAACATATCTAGTAAGGTTGCACTGCATACAAAGCGGACGTGGCCAGGTGCCACCACACAACTATGAGCGTTGTAGAGTTTGCTCAGAGAACAACCAAGGATGTTATCTTGTACGGTCAGCTCTTCAAAATCAGTTAGACCAAAAAGAGATTCGACCATGTTTAAGTTCTGGTTCGATCAACGTAATGCAAGGCTATCTTCCTGATCAAAGCAAAGACGTTGTTATAATTTCTAATAATAAAATGACCAAGGACATTTGTGGCATAATCCCTCTACTCGACGAATCGAGAGTTCCTCTCAACAGTAGAAAGGTTCCCAACCAGGAACCAATTGAGGCTGCCTACGATGGTCAGAAAAATAAAAAAGCTCATGTGGTTATCTATCTACCGGAACCAATACCGTACGAATCCGATAAGGCTATCCCTTACAAGTACGGTGCATCAACAATCGAAAATGGAAAAGAAACTTCATTACCCTTCATCGTGAACCTTGCCGACATCAGTCGAGTAACACGGAGCGGCCAAATCTTCAACAGAGGAGTTGGAGAACCCACCAAAGAAAAGGATCCTCAAATAGAAATTTCTAATCAACCAGTCGGGCAATCCAGTAATCCTGACCTTTCAAAGAACAACGATGAGATGCTGAAGCTCATCCAGAAAAGCGAGTACAACATTGTAGACCAACTGTTGCAAACTCCTTCAAGAATTTTTGTGCTATCTCTCTTGCTCAATTCCGAAGTTCACAAGGAAGCTTTGCAGAAAGTCTTATAGCAAGCCTTTATGGAACAAGATGTGACGATAAGACAATTTGACAGCATCATCTCCAACATCACTTCCTGCAACAACTTAGGATTTAGTGAGAAGAACTGCCGGAAGAAGGCAAAAATCATAACATGGCACTTAACATTACAGTCAACTGCCAGGACGATGCTCTAGCTAGCGTACTAGTAGACACAGGATCAGCTCTGAATGTTATGCCAAAATTAACTCTGATGCGACTCTCATTTCAAGGATCTCCGATGAGAGGCAGCGAGGTCATTGTTAAATCCTTTGACGGATCCCAAAAAATAGTTATCAGCGAAGTCGATCTTCCCATAACTATCGGTCCTCACACTTTCCAAGTCACTTTCCAGGTCATGGACATCCGGGCAGCATACAGTTGTTTATTAGGAAGACCTTGGATACACGAAGCTGGGGTAGTCACTTCGACATTTCACCAGAAGCTGAAGTTCATCAAGAATGACAAGCTAGTCACAGTATGCGAAGAGCAGGCCTTAATCGTAAGCAACTTATCATCATCCTCCTGTGTAGAACCAGAAGAATTGTTGGAACCTAGTTCCAAGCATTTTCGGTGAACAATGAGAATCGATCAGAGAAAGGAATGTCGATTTCCTCATACAAAGATGTTCTCAAAGTGATCGAGAGTAACAACGCAAAAGGATGGGGACAGCTTGTCATTCCTACGGATAACAAGACAAAGAAAGGTCTTGGGTTTTCCTCAACCTATACCCAGGCTGCCCAGAAAGATGAAAATTTTCATCCCATTCAGGACTTCTTCCACAGTGAAGGCTTCCTCCACCCGGTGTCTCAAGAAGTACACACCACCAATGAGGGTGACTCCTCCGATACAGATGAAGAGTAGAAGTCCTATCTCAACGAGGACGGTTATATGTCTCAGGAAGAAACGCATACGCCATTTTGCTTTCCCACGCAGAGTCTGAGTTATATACCAAGATCAGACGTCAAGATGATATACGGAGATTGTGATCCTGAGGGATGTCGTGCTCCGCCTAACTCATTAGAGGAGGACACTCTGATGAAAGACAACTTCGATCATGACTATTATGACCCACTGGATGACTTGCCTATCTGGCAGCCGTACCCAGAAGACTTGGGGCATAAGAGTCAGCCAAACGATGCATATCAGCTAAGCATCATTGAAAAGAATACCTGCGTCCCCACCAAATCATGGGATCATTACACAGGATATTCTGAAGATATCCAACACGACGATGAATTTGTAAAGATTGCAGGACAAGAGTTCACCAACTATGCTTTTCCTGAGGTCAACGTCATTGAGAAGGATGATTCCTCCAGTCCTACAGAAATATGGGACACCTTAGGACAGCCGAGTGGCAAGTACGACTTCTTGGTCAAGTGCACCGCTCCTGAAAGCTCTCGTATCAGGCTCGAAGACATCCAACCAACTGGATGGGGAGATCCGCCTGAGAGTGAAAACACTGTGCAAGACGCAACAAAAGAGTTCGTCTACGACAACTCTGCCTGGGAGGAAGACTCCAACGATCCTGCTCCGCCGGAAATCAGCGTCATTTCTGAGGACAAACCAAGAAAGAAGGTACCAGACTTTGTGATTCACTGAGGAGTTCGCCGCTAATGGGTTGCTGTCGATGTCCCAAAAGTCGTCCATAAGTCTAAGTAATTGTCGTCTTTGTTTTAACCTTTCACCCTGCCCAAGTGAAACGGGTGTTTTTATAGGGCTCACTTTCTATAAATGTCCCTCTTCGCTTTGGCCGAAGTGACAGAGTTTTGTTTTATAGGGTTGTAGTTCCAAGAATCGACTAAATCATAAATAAATAAACGTCGTTCTGTAATTTCCGCATTTATTGTTGTTTTTACTTTTCGCTTTTTCAGAAAATGGTAATCCTAAAAACAACTCAAAATAAAAAAACAAGCATTTTTCAGATTGCTTGTTTTAAACCCCGTTGAAACATATGATCCCATGCCTTCTCCCAACTTTGAATTCCCGGTATTTGAAGTTGAAGAAGAAAAGGACGCGGAAATTAAAGAGATCTCCCGGTTACTCAGACAAGAGGAAAGGACCATTGAGCCTCACAAAGAGCCGTTGGAAACGGTCAACTTGGGTTCAGAAGAAGAGAGGAAAAAAGTCAAGATTAAGGCACTGCTCAGTCCGGTTGTCAAAGAAAGTTTGATAAAGCTTCTCAAAGATTTTCCCGATGTATTTTCTTGGTCCTATCAGGACATGCCAGGGTTGGATACCAGCATCGTGGAACATCATTTACCGCTAAAGACAAAATGTTCTCTGGTAAAACAAAGGCTGAGAAGAACTCATCCGGACATGGCCATCAAAATCAAGGAGGAAGTGCAGAAACAGATTGACGCAGGTTTCCTTGCCACCTCAGAATATCCTCAATGGTTAGCCAACATAGTACCAGTTCCGAAAAAAGACGGAAAAATCAAAATGTGTGTGGACTACAGGGATCTGAACAAAGCAAGTCCGAAGGATGACTTTCCCTTACCACACATAGACATGCTGGTTGACAGTACAACAACGTTCAAAGTCTTCTCCTTCATGGATGGATTCTCGGGCTATAATCAAATCAAAATGGCGCCGGAGGATATGGAGAAAACTTCATTCATCACCCCGTGGGGCACCTTTTGTTACAAGGTAATGTCGTTCGGTTTAAATAACGATGGGGCAACCTATCAAAGGGCCATGATTACTTTGTTTCACGACATGATGCACAAAGAAATCGAAGTGTATGTCGATGATATGATTCCCAAATCTAAAATAGAAGAGCAGCATGTGACCCACTTGTCAAAACTATTAGAGCGTTTGAGAAAATACAAACTCCGCTTGAATGCTAACAAGTGCACGTTCGATGTCCGCTCGGGAAAACTTTTAGGATTCATCGTTAGCCAAAAAGGAATTGAGGTTGATCCTGACAAGGTCAAGGCCATTCAAGCAATGCCTTCTCCAAAGACTGAAAAACAAGTCCGAGGATTTTTGGGACGGCTGAATATGACATCGAGTATCATGCTCAGAAAGCCGTCAAAGGGAGTATTTTAGCCGATCATTTGGCTCATCAACCGATTGACAATCAGGAATCAGTCGAATTTGACTTCCCAGACGAAGATGTCATGTATTTAAAAATGAAAGATTGCGATGAACCGCTACCCAGTGAAGGGCTAGAACCAAATTCCTAATGGGGATTAATCTTCGACGGAGTTGTCAATAATTATGGAAACAGAATTGGGGCAATCATCGTAACACCTCAAGGTACCCACATTCCTTTCACTGCCAAACTAACATTCAAGTGCATAAACAACGAGGCTGAATACAGAGCTTGTATCATGGGTCACGACGAAGCGATCGACTTAAGGATCAAGAACTTGGATGTGTATAGAGACTCAACCTTGGTTATCAGTCAGATCAAAGGAGATTGGAACATATACCAATCAGGACTGATTCCTTACAAAGATTACGCGAGAAGGTTGTTACCATTCTTCAACATAATTGAGTTTCATCATACCTCGTGAAGAGAATCACATGGCTGATGCACTAGCCACTCTCTTCCATGATTATTGTAGGTCAATGGAACGACATACCTAAGATTGACATAATGCGCCTAGAAAGGGCCGTTTATATCTTCACGATCGAAGCAGTCATAGACGACAAACCTTGGTATCACGATATCAAATGCTTCCTTCAAAAACAAAAGTACCTGCCTGGGGCGTTCAGGAAAGACATAAAAACTCTCAGAAGACTGGCAGGCAACTTCTTCCTGAATGGTGATACACTCTATAAGAGAAACTTTGACATGGTCTTGTTCCGATGCGTAGACAGACCAGAAGTAAACATGCTGATAAAAGAAATTCACGAAGGATCCTTTGGCACTCATGCCAACAGACACACAATGGATAGAAAAATTATGAGAGCAGGATACTATTGGTTGACCATGGAATCCGATTGCTACAAGTACATGAGGAGATGTCACAAGTGTCAGATATACGCTGACAAAATCCATGTACCGCCAATGCATCTCAAAGTTCTTTCTTCCCCATGGCCTTTTTCTATATGGGGAATCGACATGATTGGCATGATTGAACCCAAAGCTTCAAACGAACATCGGTTCATCCTGGTAGCCATTGACTACTTCACCAAGTGGGTTGAAGTAGTGTCATACGCCAATGTAACCCGACAAGTGGTGGTCCGATTTATCAAAAACAATATCATCTGCGGTTATGGAGTTCCGAACCAGATCATTACTAATAATGGATCTAACTTAAACAACAAGATGATGAAGGAGTTATGTACTGAGTTCAAGATTAAACACCATAATTCATATCTCTACCGACCTAAAATGAACGGGGCGGTAGAAGCGGCTAACAAGAACATCAAGAAGATCGTTCAAAAGATGGTTGTAACCTACAAAGACTGGCACGAGATGCTACCATTTTCTCTTCACGGTTATCGCATATCTGCTGCACTTCAACAGGGGTAACCCCTTTCTCTCTAGTATATGGCATGGAAGCAGTGCTCCCCATAGAAGTAGAGATCCCATCAATATGGGTATTGATGGAAGATAAGCTAACAGAAGCTGAATGGTGTCAGAGTCGACACGACGAACTGAACCTAATCGAAGAAAAGAGAATAACAGCTTTATGCCATGGTCAGTTGTATCAACAAAGAAGGAAAAAAGCGTTTGACAAAAAGGTCCGACCCCGTGTCTTCAGGAAAGGAGACCTCGTGCTCAAGAAGATACAATCATTCCCCACTGATTCCCAGGGAAAATGGACTCCGATTATGACGGCCCCTATGTGGTCAAGAAAGCCTTCTCAGGCAGTGCCTTGAGACTCGCAACCATGGATGGAGAGGAGTTTACCTACCCCACGAATGTTGACGTAGTCAAGAAATACTTCGCCTAAATAAAAAAAAAAAAAAAAAAAAAAAAAACCGTCTCGGTGGATTGAAAACCCGAAAGGGCAATCCAGGCAAAAGTTAGAGACATAAGAAGAAAAAAAATCATCCCGATGGATTGGAAATCTCAAAGTACAATCCAGGCAAAAGGTATGGATTAATGGCAAGTAACTATGTCTGATCAGTTCAGCTCCTCAGGAGTTATGCCATCCATCAGGAAAACTCCAGTCAAGGTCATCTTCGACAGAAGCTCAGGATGTCCAGAATTCAAAGTTAGTAGAAGGATAACGGTCGTTATGTTTCAATGTAGCCCCTTTTCCCTTAAATTACCATTGTCTAAACTTTGTAAATACTCTATGGGATCACGCGATTGGTTGATTTTCATCCTATCAATAAAATTTGAGCCCTAGTGCTTTTGTTTGCAATTCTCATTTGTTTTAGCTTTACAAAATGATATTTTTAACATGATCAACGATTCTTGAAATAAAACAAAAATGAATCTACTTATCAAAATTTTTCTGCTTTTAAAACAAAGATGGCAATTCCTTTTGACTTTGAACATAAAAAAGAACATCGATCGCTTCTCCGAAGATGATTGAACCTCAAAGTACAGAATCAAAGTACTCCTTCTAAACCAGTGCACCTGAATGAAGGATCAATAGTGTCAGATGCAATGTCCCATCTGACATTCCCGACAGACTACGTATCTCTTAAGACCGATTGAACGATTCTTTTTCCCCCCACAGGGATTACTTCTCCTAAGCAAGGCAGAATTGCTATCTTGGACCAATGGTACTTTTTGTCCCCCACCGCGGCCGAGTATCCAGTCATGTTCATCCATTAGTCTGTATGTCGCGTCAATTTTGTCAGCATAAACATACATACATCATGCATTATTGATTCATGTTCATATTCATATTGCATCACTATCACTCTAGTCGGTCTTGTTCCCAAGTTAAAAGTCCTCTCAATCGAGTTGTCAGTCCTTTCCTCGTCAGGGAAAGTGCTACTCAAACAATTCCTCCCCCAGTTTATTTCAGGATTGGAGATGGTCCTCGACCACTTTAATGGCTTGAACCTCTGAAAGGCAAGAAGACATTCGACAAACATCACTCTTCACCATTGAAGATGATAATTTTTGCTTTCAGCAACACGTCGTTTTTCTCCCAAGAAATTCAATATTAATGAAGTCATCGGCACCTCAAATTTGGATTACATCGCATGGCATTTCTCCGAAAAGATCTCGAAGAAAAGTATGGTGTAATGTCCCTAAGCGAAAAACAGTCTCCCAAGAGGCTCATTTTCCCCAGTAGAGTCAACAAATGGCGTCTCCAACAGAGAAGTTTGTACATCTCTACAGCTCAGACAAATGGGTACCCCCAGCAAGTCTGACATCAAAACTTTTTTCCATCAAATGGCGTCTCCCTAGTAAAACTCGGCGAAAAGTTTGATGAAAACCGCTATGCATAGCGTTCCTTGTCAAGGAAGAAACTCGATAAGAAGAAACTGAGACCAGTTCCTTGGCTGAAGACCAGGATAAAGGGGAAGTTTATTTCAAAAGAAAATGAGACCAGTTCCTTGGCTGAAGACTAGGATCAAGGGGAAGTTTATTTCAAAAGAAACTGAGACCAGTTCCTTGGCTGAAGACCAGGATCGAGGGGAAGTTTATTTCAAGAAGAAACTTTGACCAGTTCCTTGGCTAAAGACCAGGATCGATGGGAAGTTTATTTTAAGAAGCAACTTAGACCAGTTCCTTGGCTGAAGACCAGGATCGCGGGGAAGTTTATATCAGAAACTGAGACCAATTCTTTAGTTGAAGACCAGGATCGGGGGGAAATTTATATCAGAAACTGAGACCAGTTCCTTGGCTGAAGACCAGGATCAAGGGGAGTTTATTTCAGAAACTGAGACCAGTTCCGTGGTTAAAGACCAGGATCGAGGGGAGGTTTTACCCTTTTCTAAGCATCATTTCTTAGTAAAAGAAGATGGATGAGCAAACTGCTGCCATTCATAACCACCATCAAAATTTCGGGTATTCCGATATTTAATCCTCCTGCACCCTGAATGCCCGAATACCTCCACCATTCACACCTCCGCGTCCAAGAAGATTAAATAGGGCATCTGTCATACCCCAAATTTTGACCACCAAGATTTCCCATCATTGTGCAAATTGTTACCATAATATGGATGTACCATCACGCCTCATCAATCTCCTCAAGGATTGTTGAGCATTCACTACAACCAAGAATTAGGGTTTAAGCCCTCTCAGAGCCCGTAGACAAAGGATCAATCAAGGAATGACATGATATTCAACTTGTCTAACCTCTTAAAACATCCACAAAGGATCAAGAGGAATCTCACATCAAGAATCAAGCACAAAGTTGTGGCATTCCAAGTGGTTTGAGCCTCGAAACACCCGATGTCGCCAAATTAGGGTTTTGGACGACTGGGACCTCCAGAGTGAAATTTTCACAAGAGGATGAGCCAAGACTCCAAAATGTGACTCAATATGCTCAAACTAACCCTAAGGATCCATTGGCAAAGTTAAATTACCCTCAGAGGATGCATTCCCCAAAAGTCGGGAATTAGGGTTTTTACGCGCCGAACCGTTCCAGAGCCAAAAGTCAAAACATGACTTTTTTTTGGAAAAAATGATCCTTATGATTCATATTTTCATAAAATGTGACTTATAATGACATTTGAACAAGAATTTATCAAGAAATCATGATAATTTGTAAAAGGGGTAACCTTGAAAAACTGAAAATTTTTCCAAGTTATTAAGTTTGAATGGTTTTGGTAACAACTTCCAAGGACCATAACTTCTGATCCAAGCAACCATTTTTAGTGATCCAAAGGCTGATTTGTAGATATTCCTACATTAAACAAAAGCTTCAACTACCTCAAACTCCAATTTTTCATGGATTTTAAGTTATGGAGTGATCACAATGACAAAAATGAAGAAAATGACACTTTTTCAACACTTAGTGAAAATCTGCCTAAGTTACCAACCTTGGACACCAATGTTCATGAGGATTTTTCAATGGGATTCAAATAGTTTCAAAACAAAATATGATCACACATGTTTTGTATCATATGAGGGCTCTCTAAAAAGCACAAGAGCCTCCCATAACTCAACCTGGACAAGGAGATATGATCCCCTCAAAATCACCATTTCCGTCTGTCTTGTACAAGGCAGATTTTGGGTTTTTGCTCGATTTGGAAAATTTGGACAACTCCAAGCCTTGTCATCCATTTGGACACATCTGAGGATAAAATCCAAGGGGAATGATCTGATCCCCAAGCCTTCCAAGTCCAAGAATATACACATAGCCATAACAAACCTAAAATGGCTAAAAGTGAAAAAGACTCCAATTTTGTTTCCAAGCATTCAATGGATGCATCAAGGTGGCATGGACTGAGACATTCCTAACTGAATGAGTCAAGATTCAGCTCTGAATCAAAGGACCATAGGCCTATGCCCTAACCTCAAGTCAATGGTTATAGGAGAATAAGGATTCCCTTGGATCAACATTGGGAAAAGGCCTGTACCAGCTGCCATTCACTATTGATGCCAAATCAAACTTGTTGCACTATAAATAGACCTCAATTCTGATAAGTTTGAGTACACCAAAGCACTACAACTGATGCTTTCCTCAAAATCTCTCTCTTTAGGCCAAAATGCCTTCTTTTGCAAGTCATCTTTGAGTTTTTGAGTTAGAGAGCAATTCCACAATAGCTCATGATCCAAACACATCCAATATGTCATATCTAAGATGTCCAAACACTCACCTTTGATCTAAAACACCAAAATCAGAAAGTCAACCTCCAAAACCTCAAAAATTGACTTTTCTGCATTTTTCAAGCCATGCCTTGATTCAGTCACTTCCAAAACTAAACCAGACCTCAAACACACTCCAAATATCATCCTCAAACTGTCCCAATTGGTTTCCCTCATCTCGAACACCATTTGAGAGAGTTACTATATTGGTCACTTTTGCCACTTTTGCAAGAAAGGGCCTATACTTGTTCCTGAGGATTCCAGCTGGTTTTGATCATCCTAAAAGCTTCTATGGGATCAATCAAGAGTGTTCAAAGCATTGGATCACTTATGGCACAAGGAACTTGGCAGATAGCACAAGGAGCTCCAAGAGGTAAGTGCATCATAACTTGAACTCTCTAAATCATGCATTGCTTTGAGGTCCATTGATCATGGACCTCTCATACATATCATATGTGTTATGTTTGAACCAATTTATCATGCTATTATTGCATGTACCATGAGATAGCATAGAACATGCAAAATTTGGCCTATTTTAAAATCACTATCGGATTTTGAAATAGAAACATTTTCTGAAAATTCCAAGGGCACCATTAGATTCCTCATGAAATTCTAGGTCAGATGCACCTAAATTTTCTCCCAATCCATGGAGAAATGAGAAAGTTAGAGGTTTCACGCAAATTGCCAAAAATCAGGCCTTGCCTTGGGCAAGGGCCAGGCATGGCGCCTTGGCCAGGCCTGAAACTTGGCACCCCTTATGTATTAATGGGGTGGTTTTGATACACGGATGTATCACCACCCCAGTGGTAGCGCGCATGTGTGTTTGTTGTTGAGGGCGTGGGTTCAACACCCACCCAGACCATTTTATCACTATGCCATTTTTTTGCTATTTTTCATATTTTTATGGTTTTTGTTAATTAATTCCAAAATTAATTTCTCTCTCAATTTTATATATTTTTTATTGGTTCTTTTTCTGAAAATTTCCAAAAATGTTAAAGTATTTTATTCCATAAAAATTTCACAAAAATATTATTTATTTCATATATTTAGTATTTTTGTAAAGAATTATGTTTTATTTTCTTTTAAAGCATTTCAAAATATTTCTTTCTCTTGATTTTGCAAAATAAAATGGTTTCCACATTATTCTATGAATGAAACATAATTTTTCAAACATTAATCCAAGATCACAACTTGTTTTTCACACATGTTTGATAATTTTGATCATTTTAATTGAATTTTTATTCAATTAAAATACATTTTAAAATCAAAATTAGGGTTTTGATTATTTTCACCCTCACCAATCTTTTTTTCAACACTTTTGGGCCTCTAATAGAGTGTAAGACCCGTCCCTTGTAAATAAAACCTAATTTGGGCCTCAGTCAATGTATAAGTCCCGACACGATTTTTAAAATAACGGTGTGATCGCTGTTTTCAATTTGGGCCTCTCCTTGAGTTGTAAGCCCTATCTCTTGTACAAAAATAAACTTTTGGGCCTCTAATAGAGTGTAAGACCCAACCCCCTTTGTACCTAAATAATTTTGGGCCTCAGTCATTGTATAAGTCCCACTGTGTTTTCAAAAACCTCGGCGCGATCGCCGTTTTCAAACAAAAATCAATTGGGCCTACCCTCGTGTTGTAAGTCCCATTTCATTTCTTTTTCAAAACACTTTTGCGCCTCTAATAGAGTGTAAGACCCAAACCTCTTTTGTACATAAAATAATTTGGGCCTCAGTCATTGTATAAGCCCTAGTACAATTTTCAAATCAACGGTACGATTACTGTTTTTCATCTGGCCTCTCCTTGAGTATAAGCCCCAACAATCTTTCCAAAACAACTTTCCATTTTGATCTAGATTAAAATCCATAGTTGTTATCAAAACGTTCTTTAATCTCTTGAACAACTAACCATACAGCTGTTACAATGGAAGCTTGCTCGCCTGTAAGTTTTAAACAACTTTCTTTTACATACTTGCACATATATATATATTTGTTTGGGCTGGAAGCTTGCTCACCTGTAAGTCCTCCTACCCTCTTTTACATACAGTATATATTTCATCTGTATATATATGCTTGTATATATCTGCTTAGAGTTTTCCCCGGCAATTAGGTCTAGAACTAGATAAAGCCAGTGGTCCCTCTTTAAATACAGTCAAAACTAGTTCCCCATAGGAATTCCAGATATAGTCTTTTCTTCTCTTGGGCTTAAACAATATGGAACAAAGAGAAAGGCATTATTCCCAGTGAAACTTTTCTCAGACTGTCGCTATTAGAAAATTTTCAAAGAAATTCATTTCCCCCAGAGAGGATTAATTCTCGGTGAAACCTCTCTTGAATTTCTTCAAACCCTAGAACTGTTCACTAAAGAAAAGATTATTCTCGGTGAAAATTTTCTTGAACTCTTCTTAAGTTTGGACCCACAGGCTTCCTAAAGGCATCCCCGCCTCCTCTTGGGCTTTGTACAAGGACCCTCCGGCTTCTTAGAAGTTCTCATGCCTTCTCTTGGGCTTAATACAAGGACCCTGAAGACCTCTTAAAGGTATAGGACAGAACTTAGCCATCCTTTGTTAGAGCTGTCTTTCCAAAGAGTCAAAACCTCCGACCAATTTTAGGGTTGATTCTCATCTTGGGCATCATAGAAAGACAAACTCTTCCATACCAGTAGACTTGGACAGTTTAATCTCCTCGTAGATCTCAAAGAGATTCTCAAGTTCCCTACAAATACAGGAGAAACCCCGATCATTCGATCAATCTCCAGTAGAGTTTAAAATCCTCACAGGATTTAAAACTCAATCTTTATCCTAAATTTCCCGAGCTAGGGTCATATCATCATCAATAACACTAGCCTATCAGAACCTCAAGGCATCTGATACCTCAACTCTTCTGTAAACCCTCAGCAAGAGTTGATCCCCCGACTTAGACCTGCCTCTGGATCTCTATAATCTTAAGCAGAAGCCAGCCTCCTCTTAGGCTTTGTATAATGATTTTCCTCAACAAAGTTAACCTTAAAAGCACTCTCTTATTGAGTCAATCACTTTTAGCACCCTCTTAGGCTTTGTATAATGATCCTTCTTTTCCTCAACAAAAGTCAGCCTCAGTCTTGGGCTTTGTACAAGACACCTAAAATATCCTCAGCTGAGTGAGTCAACCTTTTAGCCTCAATCTTGGGCTTTGTGCAAGACACCATATAAGTCTCCCTTAAATAGATTCAAACCCTCTTTTCAGCCTCAATCTTAGGCTTTATACAAAATCAATCATACTCTCCAGCAGAGCCAATCCTTTTTAGCCACAATCTTGGGCTTTCTACAAGACAGATAACACCTCTCATTAGTAGAATCAGTTCCCCTTTTAGCCTCAATCTTGGGCTTTGTACAAGACACCTACAAACATTCCCCATTAGAATAAAAAACCCCTTTTAGCCTCAATCTTGGGCTTTGTACAAGACAGATAAAATATTTCCCTGGAAAAATCTACTTTTAGCCTCCTCTTAGGCTTTGTATAATAATATCCCTCAAAGAGTCAGTTTCTCTTTTAGCCTCAATCTTGGGCCTTGTACAAAACAGATTAAACACTCACTTGTTGAGTCAGCCTTTTCCAGCCTGCTCTTAGGCTTTGTATAAGGACTTCCCCAGTGGAGTCAATCAATCTCTTAGCTTCAACCTTGGGCTTTGATCAAGGCACACAAAAATCAACATCCCCTCAGAGGAAATCAAAAATCTCTCTGTAGGAAGATACTTCCCTGTATATCACGCACCAAAACAGACATTCAAAACAAACCGAATCCCAGATATCTGTTGTAAGTGGCACACTTATTGATTCAAATATCCAAGTTGTAGTCCATCTCTTATCCTGGTCCATCCCCTTCTCTCATCTAATTGTTGTAAGCGGCAAGCCTCTGGATTATTTACATCCAAGCTAATGTCCCTCTCTTAGCATGGAATATTCCTAAGGAAAAATGGCATTGCTCAACACTGAGTTAAAGTTTCCTCCTTCAGGACAAATCCCCTATAAAGGAAATTATGGCATTGTTGGATTCATATATCCTAGTTAAACCTTTTAGCTTCAATCTTGGGCTTTGAAAAAGACACAAATACTCAACCTTTTAGCTTAAATCTTGGGCTTTGAACAAGACACCAAACATCGTTTTCCTCCCATAGAATAGGCGGAACTACGATTGCTCTGATTTCCTTGTTTCTTTAAACAGGAACACGTATGCATAAGATTGCGAAATATTAGCGAGCACACTAAACAAAATCCTTAGGTCCCGTACCTTACCAAAAACATCGGAAAAACCCGAAAATCAACAAAACATTCCCAAAGAAGAAACTTTCCCATTTACAGATAAACACCATCAAGTAGAAAGTAGTAAGGAAAATTGCTAGAAACCTGTGGATAACCACATATAGGATGGGTAATTGACAACTCCCCATTGTATAACCTGGCCCCGAACTCCCCGAATCTCTTAGCGTTTGTTCAGTAAAACATTCGCGTGCAAGGTTAGTTTTAGATAGCTTCCCTTTTCCTTCCAGCTTCACGGATAAATAAGAAATCAGAAAGTAGCACCCCACTCCTACCATTGCAGTGAGGAGAAACCCTTGGCGATAAGGTGGTCGCGATACCGACAAAAATCGCACGCTACACACATTTGTGAGAAACCTCCATTGTTTAATATATGCATAGGGTGACTGATGAACTTTGTTTAATACATTTGATTCATGCTTAATATTGTAATTATCTTGAATTTGTGGAAGCATTAGAAATGATCAAGGCATTTATTGATATTGAGCCCAACCATATCACAAAAGTAACTTACCCGTGAGTAGTGAGAATTTGCTAACCCCTTTGAGCTTAATAGTTTAGATCCTAATTTAGTGATGAACTTGGTGTATGTACATTAATTAAAAGTTAGTTCATCATTGAATTTTGAGGGATTCTAAAAAAATTTCTTGAACCTTTGAACAAATTGTTTTAAATTGATTTCCTTACCATAAAAAGCAAGGAGCATTCACTTGAGGTTTGGTTGAATTCAAGTTGGGGAGAGTGAAAAGAAAAGTGGTAGGTTACTCATAAATTTTGAAAAAAAATTCAAACAAGCATTGAAAAGTAAATTTTGAGTATGATTGTGAAAAAGAAAAAGAAAAAGCATGCTTGTTTGAAAGGCAAAAATATAGAATGAATAATGTGCATAAAGGAAGTTTGAAAGGGTGAACAATTGAGAAAAGAAAGTGTTGGATGAAGTTGTAGTATGTACATAACCTTGTATTGTGAATGTTTCTTTTGCATTGGTAACTTTAAATCCATGTCCTTAGAAATGTTCCTTTGTTGTGAACCTAACCAAGCTACAACCTTTCAAGCCCTTAGTGATATTTTTGCTTCCATGATTTCATTGTTGATTGATTAGATGAATGTATGAATTGGATTGTTATTTGCATTGTTTGTCAGGTGATTGAAATTGCCCCGCGGTTGCAAACACGTTAATTTCTTCATTTTTATTCAAAGAAGAGTGTTAGAGTGATTCAAGCATGATAATTTAGTTGTTATTTGAAACATTGCATGATATTTGTTTAAGAACTAAATTCTTTTTCATTGTTCGATTCTAGGAAGTTGTGAACATTGCTTGTGCACATTTTTTTGTTTAATTTAAGCCATAAATCCATTCTTGGTTGAATTAAAGGCTTGAGAAAATCCTCTTGTTTTCAATGAGAGACATACTTTGCTTGAGCACAAGCAAAGATCTAGTTGGGGAGATTTTGTTGAATGCCAAACATGCTTTAATTTGATCCATATTTATTGGCATTTTCAACTCTTTTGTAATGTTTCAATGGATTTATTCCATGTTTCCATGCTTTTTTTCAATTATGTACAAATTCCTTTGGTTGCTTTGATTTGTGTGTTATTGTACAGGATTTAGGCATAAAACATCAAAGAGTAAGACACAAGTGAATTAACAAAGAAGCCAAAGAAAAGGAGAAGATTTAGCATGTTCGTTGGGCGAACAACAGTGAGCAGCCATCAAACATTTGTTGGGCAAGGTTGCAGCGAGGTCCCAGCGAACCATCCCAGATTTGAGGCAGTAGCTAAAGGACCATAAGTTCATTATGCGAACGTGTAGCGAAGAAGCTCGTTGGACGAAGAAGTGTTGGCACAACGAACTTAGATATTTCCTCAGGGGCAGTTTAACTGTTCAGAGGCACTTCAGGTGCCATAAAATGGTATTCGTTAGGCGAACTTGGCAGATTATGAAAGTATTATATATGTACTTTTCACACTTTTTAGGGATATAACCCCATTTTCACATAGAAACCTATTTTTCTGCATTTCTTCACCAAAGAGCGATATTTAGCAAATAGAAGCTGGATTCACATCCAAGTTCGATTCTTCAATGTGGATGCTCATTCATCTTCTCTCATCACTTTTAAAGCAAGCTACCATGATTATGGGTAGCTAATTTCCTTTGTATCAAAGGTAGAGGTAGTCTACCTTAGCTTTACGTATTTCTTTTGATTAGCCTTGTATGTGAACAAGTGATAATTAAAATATGATGAATATTTTTGTTCTTAATGATCCATTCTTGTTTTGTAAATCTTAAGACATAGATTTTATGGAACTTGACCTAAAATATTCATCTATCGATTTATAGATTGGAGAGATCGGTCTATGGTTGATATTTGCTTTGTATTGAACTTAAAGCTTACTATATTGGTTGTTATATATAGAGATTGTGTAGCTATGAATACGGTATTTCTCACGACGTCGCTCTAGAGATAAACAGTATTGAGAGAATATGCGATGATATTAATCGGATCCGACTTCACATGCAAGATTAAGAGAATATGTATAAGTCAAGGTAGATGAAAACTATTTTTGATATACTTTGTTAATCAAACTTTAGAATTTAAAGCTTTACTACTAAAATCGTGACAATTTATGAAACAAACTTTGAAAACTTTTTTCTTAAAACGGTAAACTATTGATCAACAAGAATCCCGTATCAGAACAATCCTTGTGGAGACGATAAGAAAAACACCCCTATAGTTGTAATCCAACAATAGGGAGTGACTATCCTGAAGCCAACTCAATCTTCTCTTTCTCCAAGCCATCAATCTCTTTGGAGAGTTCCAACATCTTGGTACGAAGTTGAGCAATATTTTCGCCAATTGAAGCAGACTTATTGTTGTATTCTTGTAGCTGGACTTTGAGTTAATCAATCTTTTTATCGGTTGTATCACTTGCTTCCCAAGTTGTGACGGGGGTTATTCTGTATGTGCATGGAATCTACTGTAGTTTTTAATAAATATCGAACCCACAGGGACTAATAGTCAAACCTATCGTTATATATGCTGCTATGTAAATCTAAGGCTAATAAAATTAATTTTTATGTGAAGTATAATAAGAACATGAATTAAGATTGGATTTAAATAAATAATTGATAAAGGCGAGACCAGAATGCAGTTCTCGACGTATTAATAGTACTCATGCAAACCTTGGCATTTGTTTAGTTTTAAAATTCTTTTCGAAGAAAAGGGAGACTTAAAAACGCTACTCACTCTCACGCAACCCGTGTTATGGAATGACAATGCAATTTCTTTGCTGTCGCTCACTCAATCGTGGGTTCGAACATATTTTTTTAAAATCTACAAGTCCTAATTAATTTAAAAAGAGTTATCGCGGTGTTAAAAAATTAAAGATCCAAACTTTAGTTGTTGGATAACGGTCTCACACCCTCGCGCTATTGACTGGTATCTGAATGTTTTCACCGCGCGTAAAACATTTTACTTTAAAAATCCAAAGTTCATAACCGAAAATATAATTCAAATTAAGAAATCATTTGTCTTTGGTTAACCGAGTCCCGCCGATACGAAGGTCCTCACATTTCGGGCTCAAAACAACTTAGTCGGACATGTTATTAAACATAAACATGCAATTCTTAATATTTGAAATTAACAGCAACATAACTATTGAATTTAATTGAAATAATGCAAACAAATAGAAACAAGTTAAAGCAACAATATAAAGAAACCTGGAAACAAAGCTGGAATTAACTCTGAAATAATCTTCAAGTACAAACGAACAGAATGAAAACAACTTTAATGTCGGCAAGATTGCTTTGATCCAAGCTTACAAGTGAAGGCTTAAAATCTATGGTGTAGTAGCTCCCCAATGTGAGAAGTCTACCACTTTTCAATGTAATTTCTGCTTAAAACTAAGAATATTACTTTGCATACAAACTTGGATACCCAAAATCCTCCTAAAAACCTCTATTTATAGTGTTCCATGACCTGAAGAAGGAGTCTTCTGTACTGAATTTGTGTGGAGGAAAAGTAGGGGAAGTGGGATGGAGAAGGTCAACTCAAAGCTGATATTTTTATGGAACTGGGAGCCATGGCGGGTGTTACAGCCGCCACACTGGCCAAACACGTAGTCTTGGCAGTTAGACCTCATGGCGGCCCCCCTGAGGGTCGTGGCGGGCGCCATGCTGCTTTGACTTGGTCTTTTTTGGTTCTTTCTCTCTTCTCGTGGTCCTTGCCTGTTGCTTAGTCATGGCCAGCTCTGTGGCTAGCGCGCCATGAAGGCTGCCATCCTTGTAATTTTACCATATTTTATTTGTTTCGCATCGTTTCCATTCGGTTTCTTCGTGCAGTTGCTTCTACCTGTGAGGAACCTGAAACGAGAACAAAACACCAGCATAACGCTACAAAATGCTATAAAATGAAATAAAACATGTGAAATCAGGTCAAAATAAATAGTGTAATTCATGTGTTATCAAGTTGCGGAAATGGAATCCTTTACTCCTTGATGTTTAGAGGAGGTCGAGCGCTTGAGATCAACATATTTGCATACTTGATCGAAGAAGGATTCAAACTCAAAGAGAAATTTAAGCAAGACATCGGACGCCCGCTGTTTGTTGAGTTCAGCTAGCAGTTTCCTTATGTTGTTTCCAAGGTGGGCATCTTCTTTGCTATCAGCAAGAAGGTCAGCTTCCAAGAGGTTAGCTTTAAATTATTGGACGAGAAGATTGATGGCATCATTTCTTCTATCATCCAATGAGGAATCTGAGTTCTGAGCCAACTTGGAATCCATCGACAGCCTACGCAACTTCTGTAGTCGTTTTAGTACCTTAGTTGGATTTTTCCTCTTGAGAGCTAAGATTTCTGCCTGGCTGAGAGAAGTGTTCGAAATGGAGGCTTGCAGTCGAATTTAGTTGGAAAAGGCTTTGGGCATCCTGTTTGAACGCTTTCCTGAATAGGGGCAACTTCAATATGGGGAGCAGAATAGTCTTCGTTGTCTGTGGGTTTGTTAGCTTGAGAGTCATTTGGAGCAATATTTTCGTGAACAGACGCAGTGTTGTTGTCCACTCCTTTCATGACATTAGTTGGGTTGGATTCAACATCTATAATCACCTCAGGATGAGGTTGTGCAACATTGGTTGTTGTGTTCAGTGGCTGGGAGACTGTTTGAATGGTCAAAATACCAGAGTCAAGGAAATCTGACCAATGTATGTGGGAAAGTGAAGCAAAAGAAGTGGATCAAAGGATACCTATGGGAGTAACTTCTGGATCATCGGTCACTTCAGGATTTTTCTGAAAGAAGGAGGAAAAAGTGTCAAGAAAAAATTTGGAAAGAAAGATGACAAACATGTGACGAAGAGAACTGGCCCCTACCTTGTGATCATAACCTTCATTGACGGGATTGTTCTGGAGTCGAGTGATGTCTTTGTCAATTAGGGAAGGGTGTTGAGTAGGTTCTTCTCTTCTTTCTTTAATTTTTTTCCTTTGGAGTAGTCTTGGGAGGTTTGGTAGAAGGGTCTGCAGAGGTGTGAATTGCATCCTTTTTAGATGTGGACTTCTTAGGAGTCCCTTTCTTCTGGTGGCTGGCGTCAGACTTTGGTGAAGCTTTTGACCTCGACCTTGAGAAGATAAGGGGTTCACTAGAGTCCTCTAAACTTGCGTCCTTGACTAGAACCAAAGTGAGTTGTGGAATACCCTAAAGAAATGGTCAAATAAGTGGGATGCTAAAAGAGTAATAAGTAATAAGCAAGAATAGTATTTGACAATGATACTTGACTGGGGTAGTAGTAGTCTTTAGGATAATAGTAGTCTTCATGGCAGTAGAAGTCTTTGTCTTTTTCTTCTTCGGTCTAGAAGCTAGGGATTCAGGATCTTTTTTTTCGAATCTAGAAGAAGCAAAACTATGAAGAGTGTTCTCCAGAGACTTCAGCATCAGAGGTTGTTGCCATCAATGTAACATTATCTTGTTCTTCTTCAGAATCTTCTTCTTCTGAATTAGAGTCGTCCCAGGTAGCCATGAGTCCTTTCTTGTCTTTGACAGAATTCTTTTTATGCTTTCTGTCTTTCTTGAGCATGGGACATTCATTCTTTTAATGACCTGGCTCTTTGCATTCATAGCAAATAACTTCTTTTCCAGAACTCGACTTCCTTTGTCGAGATGTTGAGTCAGAACGGCCGGCAATCCTTCTAGCTCCTTTGAACTTTCCTTGACCATTTTGTCTGTTCTTCCAGAGTCTGTTGACCCTTCTGGAAATTAATGAAAGTTCATCATCTTCTGAGTCTTCATTAGAATCTTCTGAGATTTCCTCATCTTGATAAGCCCTTGACTTTTCAGAGTTAGATTTCAAAGAAACTGACTTTCCTTTCCTTTGAGGTTCATCTCCCTCAAGCCCTATCTCATGACTTCTTAAAGAACTAACAAGTTCTTCAAGACTGATTTGTTCATATCTTTAGATAGTTTCAAGGCAGTTACCATAGGTCTCCACTTCTTAGGAAGGCTTCTGATGATCTTTTTGACATGGTCAGTAGTTTAGTATCCTTTGTCCAAAACCTTGAGTACTGTGACTAGCATTTGAAACCTTGAAAACATAGTTTCAACTATTTCATCATCCTCCATTCTGAATGCCTCATATTTCTGGATTAGGCCAAGCGCCTTTGTCTCCTTAACTTGAGTTTTTCCTTCATGAGTCATTATTAGAGAATAAAAAATGGACATGGCAGTATCTCTGTTTGTTATCTTCTCATACTCAGTATAAGAGATAGCATTTAGCAGTATAGTTCTTGCCTTGTGATGATTCTTATAATCCTTCTTTTGTTGATCAGTCATAGCACTTCTTGACACTTTTTCTCCTGCAGCATTAACAGGATGATTGTAGCCATCAACAACAAGATCCCAAAGATCTACATCATAGCCAAGAAAGAAACTTTTGATTCTATCTTTCCAATAGTCAAACTTGTCACCATCAAAGACTGGTGGTTTGGCACTGTAGTGATCTTTCTCTACTGGAATAGCGGCGGCCGCCATTATTTCTCACACGCACACTGGATCGGTACTGAACACGGTTAAGTGTTTGATAAACTATTATCACAATCAGAATCGGAGCTCTGATGCCAATTAAAGTCGAGAAAAACACAAGAAAGGGGGGTTCGAATTGGGGTTTTCAAAAACAAAATCTTTTTACTCACTCAATAAAAATCACCGCTAATGAACAACAAAGAGAAATACACTTCGATTTTTATACTGGTTCACATGAAAATCTCAAAGTTAATCCAGTTCACCTATCAAGGTGATTTCTCCTTATACCCAAGGACTTAATCCACTATAATCAACTGATTACAACTGCACTAGAAACCGCTGATGACTAACAAACCACAAAGACACACAGTCTATGTCTTCTCAAGGATTATGACCTAACTGGTCCCTTAAGGAAATATATACAACAGTTTGATTACAACTGCACTAGTAACCGCTGGTGACTGACAAACCACAAAGACACACAATTTATGTCTTCTCAAGGATTCTGACCTAACTGGTCCCTTAAGAAAATTCAAACAACAGTTTGATTACAAAAGTGTGTTTACAAAGATTGCTTCTACACAAGCAGGTATAAACAAGTTAAAAGTACAGTACACTTAAAGAAAATTCTGCACAAATTTAGACAACAATCTTGTAAAAATTCTTCGTTATTTCGCTTGCTTGCTTGCTTTCTTGCCTGCAGTAATTTTTCAAGTCTTCAAGCCTTTATATAGCCAGTAAAAAAGACCCGTTGAAGGGTAGATCTGGTATTCTTCATGAATGAGCTGGCGACTTGAGTAACGGTTTGATACGGAGGGGACAAGAATCGTACTACCTCAATTTCCTTACTCCACGAAATCCGCTTAGTGGAAGGAATATTGGTTTGTACCATGTACTATTTTTCCCACGTATAAACTTGTTCTTATCTTCTATTCTTCAGTGGCTTCTGGATAAATAGTTGTTTGAAGCATGAGTTAGAAGAGTTGATATTTCTTGAGTTTAGAAACTTCAATCTTTAATCACAAGCTTCATCGCATCAATATCTGACTTGAGATTCTTCAGAGTTTATAGAACCTTTAGCGTTTAATCTTCAGAAGCTTGAGTAGTCTTCAGAAGTGAATTGATCAGAGTCACACGTCAGAAGCAAGAGCCAAGAGAATGTTGCAGCAGTAACATACAATTTTCTTAGAAGCTTCTCATCCGTGAGTTTGAGCAGAAGCAATTTAGATCAATATATTTAGAAACTTGTAACGTTTCACGTTCAAGAGTCAGAATCACAGTTGTTTGCTAAAGATACACAATAACAAACCGTTAGGGTACCAAAATTGTTCTCACACAAATACTGACTTGTTATCATCAAAACTTAGAGATACAAATGCATAACCAAATCTTGTTCTAACATACTTTGTTATCATGTTTGAATATTATTCTTGTTCATCTTATCCATTATCACCCATACTCGTGTTTATTTTTGACTTTGTCAAGTCATCCCCTAGTGATGTTAGCTTTTTAGCCCTCTTTCTTCCTTCTTCTTTTGTTGCCTAAATCCAAAGGAAAGATCCCTTTTGTTGAACTTGTGTCATAGGTAATATAGCATTCCCTCAACTACCCCTTTTGACTTTGTTAAGTCATTTAACCTTTCAACATAGTCTTAGGTTAGAGTTTGTAAACTCTTTGACTTTGTTAAGTCATGTAAGTGTTATTGTTATAAACACTTACTTTCCCCTTGGAACCTTGATCACTATCAAGTGTTCTTCACCCTTAGTAAGGTGAACTACGATTGCTCTGATTCCATCCTTGTTAGGATACGTAGGCATAAGACTGCGAAGTCTTTGCGAGCATACTAGCAATAACCCTCCTAGGTTCCCTATCTCATAAAACCCAAAAATAGAACATTTCCAAACATTAGCAAGCAAATTACCATAACACAAATACTTTCAAGAGGTTCCTATAGGATACTATAGATACTTAGGGTGTTAATACCTTCCCTTAGTATAACCAACTCCCGAACCTTTAGATCTCTTTGCATTGTTGTTACATTGCACAATTAGGGTTTTATTCAACCTGTTCCTTTTCCTTTGGATAAATTAAAGTTCGGTGGTGAACATTCAATGTTTTGTGATTCAAGTTAATATAATAGCTTGATATTCGATTCTCACCGCGACAGAAATGGCGACTTCACTAGGGAGACCCAAGAGGGTTATGCCTAACTTGTTTGTATTTATGTAATTATTTTTTGCTTGCTTGTATTGTTTGTTTTTTGTGTTGCTTAGGGTGGTGACCTTTGTGTGGTGAGGTAAGTCCTAACCCGGACTTGAGTGTACATAAATAAGATAGGATTGTGGTATAATTAAAAGTTAACTGTTGGGAGTAGTCCTAACATAATTAACATATCATATAATCATGCTCAGTGGAGGCCCCTTTGGGATTAGTGATGTCATGCGAGTAGTCATATTGGCATTACTTTTTCCTACCTGGGAGTCTGTGAAGCTTAGGACCTTAGTATCCCTCCACCCCATCTTAGCTTTTTTAGGATGTAGTGCAGTGATTATCTAGGTGTAAATCTGAGGTAGTTGTCATGCAATAGTAGACAAGTTTATCTTGAGAATATTATTAGCCCGCATGAGTAGTCGTGCAAGCCGATAATATCCAAAAGATGAATCGATGACTCTGGGAACTTTGTAGAACCCATTGTACATACATTCATGCTCTGGGAACTTGGCTCCATGCTCGTTGTTGATCCATAAACCTGTGTGTAACCTTGTTTGTGCGCATTGCATCAACATACATTCATGCATTCATGAAAAACTTTTTGTGGTTCAAGGAACTCAGTTGTCAATTTCTTTGCAAAAAATCAATAGGTATCATGGATTATGGGAAGAGAGACACCAAGAAGTACAACTTCAAGAAACCTGGTATGATAGAGTTGAGAAAGCTATGGGCAATGGTTTCCTATCCGGAGGATTCCAGAAAATTCTATGGGAGACTTTTAGGTATTATCAAGACCAAGATGGAAGATGGAGTTCTTGACACACTTGTGTAGTTCTACGATCCCCTCTACCATTGCTTCACATTCCCAGATTACCAACTTGTCCCTACTTTAGAAGAATATTCATATTGGGTTGGTCTGCCAGTGTTGGATAAAAAGCCTTTCAGTGGTTTGGAAAAGATTCCCACACCTCAAGACATTGCAAATGCCATTCACCTAGAGGCATCCGAGATCAAGGTCAATCTTACTACCAAAGGAGGAATCAAGGGTTTGCCTTCCAAAATCTTGATAGAGAAAGCCACTTTCTTAGCCAAGGAAAATAGTATGGATGCCTTAAAAGCTATCCTTGCACTAATCATTTATGGCTTGGTTTTGTTCTCAATCATTGACGATTTTGTTGATGTTATTGCTATCCGAATCTTTCTAATTGGAAATCCGGTACCTACGCTGCTTGGTGACACTTATCACCCATCCATCATAAGACCTTTTTGGGAGGGGGACTATTTTGTGTTGTGCTCCTCTACTCTACAAATGGTTTGTTTCACACTTGACTCGAACTGGACTCTTTAAGGAAAACCCAGACAAGCTCAGATGGTCTCAAAGGCTCATGGCTCTTACTCACACAGATTTGCATTGGTATGACCCAGCTTATGACAAGGGAGTAATCATTGATAGTTGTGGTTTGTTTCCCACTGTACCTCATCTTGGTATCCGAGGGGGATTAGCTATAATCCTATTCTTGCAAGGCGTCAATTTGGGTTCCCTATGAAGGAAAAACCTAGCAACATTTTGTTGGCAGGTTTCTTTTATCTTAACGAGGAAGCTAGTGCAGATTCGAAGAACAGAGTTGTGCATGCTTGGAATCCATAGTAAAAGTAAGAATGATTTGGGGAAGAGGAATTGTGTATTCTTTGAGCCTTTCACTCAGTGGGTTCAATCTAGAGCTCGTGACCTCAAAATACCTTATCTTCTTGAAAGACCTTCATAGCCGATTGTTGCATCATCGTCCATTATTCCTATTGAGCGCATAGAGGAGTATCAAGAAATGTTAGCAAGGATGAAGCTAGAGAGAGATACTTAGGAAGGAAAGTATCATGCCATTAGTGCTGAGAGGATAGAGTTGAAGAAGCAGCTGAAAGAGAAAGATGACTTGATCGAGCTACTTTAGAGGCGTGTTGTGGAGAGAAATTTGGCGCAAGAGAATTTATTTTTCTCTAGCGTGCATCCAGTTCCTAGGGTTCATGAGTATTCAAACATTCCTCCCATGTCAGGTGCTTGGAAGAGGCAGAAGAGGAAGCATCAACAAGGAATGGACCTTACTTAGATGGGATTCCTTAGGACCCATTAGACTTAGCTCTTTCCTCTTGTATTTTGGGTATCTTGAATTGTACTTCAAAGATGTAATTCTTCCTATTATCAATGAAATGAAGTTTTTGTTCCAAAATATGTTGTTCCTTTTAAATGTTTGCAATTTACTTCTTGAGTTCCTTGAAACCTTTGAATTTTCATTGCATTCATGTACATGTCATCACATTTACATTTCTATTGCATAAGCTCATTCCGTTGTCTCCTCTCCAGTTTCCACGCTGAGTCCCTTACACCAGTACAACACCAGAGCTTAAGCCCGACGAAGAATGGCTGAGCAAGAGCAAGAGATTGACAGATTTAGCGGTAAACTTAAAGACCTACAAGGGAACGTAGGGCAGATAATGGAGATGTTTCAAGTGATTCGTGCAAAGATGGATACCCAACCCATAATGGTTTCGAAAATTGTAAATCCTATGGTTGATCCTCAGCCTACAGTAACTACTCCAGCAAATTTTCCTCCTTTTGGTCCTCCTCCAGGTTTTGTGCCTCGACCTGCTACAATTACTACTACTCAACAAGTTGTTCCATTGGCCTCCGAGGTCCCTCATGTAATTCCTACCTTCGCGCAAACTATTATGCATACCCGAGTGCAACCTTACTTTGATGAACAACAAGTGTATGATGTCCCTGATATGTCTGAAGAGGGGGATGAGAGACATGAAAAGTTAAGAGAGAATGTTGAAACCATTGAGAAAAGATTGAGAGCTATGGAAGGTGATCAGATCTTTGGTGCTGCTGCAAGGGAAATGTGCCTTGTTCCAGGATTGGTTATCCCAGCAAAATTCAAAACTCCAAACTTTGATCAATATGAGGGTGCTACTTGCCCGAAGAATCATCTCATTATGTACTATAGAAAGATGGCAGCCCATGTGGATAATGATAAGCTCATGATTCACTGTTCCAATATAGCTTTAAAGGTGCCTCTTCTAAGTGGTACTTAAGCCTAGATCAGACCAGTATCCACTGTTTTCAAGACTTGTCAGATGCTTTCATCAAATAGTACAAGTATAACATGGATTTGTCCGCTCACAGAAGGTAATTGTTGAGCATGTCGCAAAAGGATTCTAAATCACTCAAAGAATATGCCTAAAGGTGGAGAGAAACAACATCTCAAGTTGATACTGTACGACCAGAATTTTATGAGAGGATGGTGGGAAGTGTAACTTCTAGCTTCTCTGACCTAGTTGCTGTAGGTATCAAAGTTGAACTTGGTTTGAAAATGGCAAAATGATCAACGTATTTGGGAGTTCCAACAACAACAACAATGTCAAAAAGTCTTCTAGCAATTTTCACAAAAAGAAAGAAGGGGAAACAAATGCAGTGATGGCTAGTCGAAGGAAGAATCAGTCTTGGAAGAAACAACAGCAATAATAATGTTATGTTCAATAGCCAACTTACCCAATTTAATTCACTCAACAACCATATGTGGCAGCAATCGCGCCTTCATTAAATCAACAAGTTCCCATGTATCAGCCTGTGCAACCAGCTTCTACTTATCAACCAATTCAAGATCCACCAACATATCAATGAGTGTCCAACGCTCTGGCTTATCAACAACAAAGGACTCTGGCTCCACATCAAAATGCTTCCGTTCAAAACAGAAGGCAGGGTGGCAGACCTCCTATTGCTCCCATTCTTATGACTTATACAGAACTATAACCTTCATTGTTGCACAGAGGGTTGGTGACTCCAAGATCTTTGGGTCCACCACCCGATCCTCTTCCACCGTACTACAATGCCAATGCCCACTGTCTGTTCCTTGAAGGTGCTCCAGGACACGATTTAGAAGGTTGGTTTGCTCTGAAACACATTGTGAGAGAGCTGATGGAATAGAAAATCCTCTCATTTGGAGATTCAGGACCAAATGTCAAAAATAACCCTTTGCCTACTCATGGGGCTGTTAACGCCATTGATGAAGTGTCTGATGAAAGTTTGATCCTAGATGTTGCTAAAATCAAGACTCCTCTGCGAGCTTTCCATGCAAAGTTAGTAGAAGCAGGATTGGTCAAGGTTTGCCATGCAGAATGTGAAGAATGTGTTGTCTGTTCTAAAGGATGTGAATTGGTCCAGAAAGACATCCAAAATCTGATTGATGAAGGTTTTTTACAAGTGAGTAACAAAGTGAAAAAGGATGAAGTATCTGTGACTGAGCTTATTTTCAATTTTCCATAATCAAATGACAAAGTACCTGTTTTCAACTTGCAAGAGTCAAGTTCCAAAACACCAGTTTTCAACTTACCAAACCCAGTATTCAACATTCCAGAACCTATTGTTGTTCAGCTGGCTAGTCATCCGAAGCCACTGGTTATCCAAAAGC
This sequence comes from Lathyrus tuberosus, assembly GCA_022829125.1. Taxonomy (NCBI): domain Eukaryota; kingdom Viridiplantae; phylum Streptophyta; class Magnoliopsida; order Fabales; family Fabaceae; genus Lathyrus; species Lathyrus tuberosus. The sequence continues at coordinate 5,980,248 of JALAZF010000390.1, forward strand.
CTAGTCCTTTCCCTTTTGAAGATACCAGAGTAGTACCATGGAAATATGATGTGACAATTATTGACTAAGAATCTGGAAAAGTTATTCAAAAAGAAGGTTTGAAGCGTGTTAATGCAGACATAACCAATATTGCAGGGGAGAGTAAAATGACTCGTAGTGGTCGCATCTACACTCCCCAATTTAATGAAGCTCCACCAAAAGAGACTATTACTACAGTACCCACTAAAGACAAAGAAGTAATTCCAACTGATGAAGACATTGAGTTTCTGAGAATCATAAGGAAGAGTGACTACAAGATCATTGATCAGCTACATCAAAGTCCTTCAAAGATATATATCCGGTCGCTTCTGATGAGTTCTCCAGCTCACAGAAACGCCTTGCAGAAGTTACTAGCTCAAGCTCACGTTACTCATGACATCACTGTTGGCTAATTTGATAGTGTAATTGCCAATATCACTGCTTGTAATACTCTCAGCTTCAGCAGAGAAGATTTACCAAGGGAAGGTCAGAACCATAACCGTGTGTTGCACGTATCTGTGAAATGTCAAGATGATGTTTTAGCAAGAGTCCTTGTAGACACTGGCTCCTCTTTTAATGTTTTAACCAATGGTAAACTTGCTAAGCTAGCTTTCCAAGGGGCAGAGATGAGGCCTACTGCTTTGATTATTAAGGCGTTTGATGGATCACGTAGGACAGTGATTGGGGGAGATAGAACTGCCTCTTTTGATTATCCTGCATGTGTTTGATATTACTTTTCAAGTCATGGACATCAATCCTGCATATAGTTGTTTGTTGGGAAGACCATGGATACATGCCGCTAGGGCAGTGACCTCTACTTTGCACCAAAAGATGAAGTTCGTTGTTGATGACAAATTAGTGATTGTTTTTGGCGAGGAAGACCTTATCATAAGCCATTTCTCTTTGTTCTGATATATTGAGGTTGATGAGGATGCCTTGAAAACTTTTGTCCAAGCTCTCAAAAGAGCCAATGTCGTCCTTATGGAAGTTGAAGAGCCTGTGTGGAAGGTTGGGCCATCCTTTGCATCTGTAAAGAGCATGAGATCAACCATTAAAGAAGGTATTCTTGAAGGCTGGGGGAGGTTATTAATGTCAAGATGAAGCTGGGCCGCTTTGGGTTGGGTTACAAACCAATTACTAATTAAGGAGCATCAACGTCCACCAAGGTTTGTCTGAAGAGTATCCAAGAGGTGTTCGTCAGTGGAGGCTTTACAGTCAATGTAATTGATGAAGACTGTTAAGATGAAGATATGAACAACTTGGTGTTTCAGTGTGATGCTTCCTTAGACAATTAGGAGGGAATTGAGATCCCTGAGATCATTCCCATGTCAAAGTAATTTGTTGTTTTTCTGCTGTTTTCAAAAAAATCCATAGCTCTAACCAAGGCTATTGGATTATTTTGTAGGGCCACCTAGGCACTTTCAAAATTATTATCAATGAAAATATTTTGTTAAATTCTCATTTGTTCCTTTACTGGTTTTTGTTTTTACTTTTAAAGAAAATGGAAATCTTTTCAAAAACTACAAAAAAAAAACATTTTCCTTTTGCATTTCTTTGTCCTTTTAATAAAATCAAATCATTCAAACATGTAGAATAATAAAAAACCTTTTTGAATCCAATGGCTCTACTTCCACTCCTAACTTTGATTCACCCATCTACCCAGCTGAAGAGGAGGGTGAGGAAGATTATGACATTCCTGATGAACTGCCAAGAATGTGCGAGTATGAGTATACAGATATTTAACCACATCAAGAGCAAGTAGAGACGATCAACCTTGGCACAGACGGAGAGAAGAAAGAAGTCAAGATTGGTACAATGCTTGGGGCAGACATCAGAGCAAGATTGGTCAAGCTTCTACAAGAGTATGTGGATGTGTTCGCATGGTCATATCAGGATATGCCAGGGTTAGACACAGACATTATTGTTCATAAATTGCCACTTCGACTAGATTGCCCGCCAGTAAAGCAGAAACTCCGAAGGACGAGACCAGAAATGGCTCTGAAGATTCGAGAGGAAGTCAAAAGGAAGCTTGATGCAGGTTTCTTAGTAGTTTCAAAGTACCCTTAGTGGGTAGCTAACATTGTTCCAGTGCCTAAAAAGGATGGCAAGGTCAGAATGTGCGTAGATTACAGGGGTTTGAACAAAGCCAGTCCAAAGGACAACTTCCCTCTACCACATATTGATACGATGGTGTACAGCACTGCTCGTTTTGCTGCTTTCTCTTTCATGGATGGCTTTTCAAGCTACAACCAGATCAAGATGGATCCTGACGACATGGAAAAGGCCACATTCATTACCCCTTGGGGAAGATATTGGTATAAGGTCATGCCTTTTGATCTCAAGAACGCAGGGGGAACCTACCAAAGGACGATGGTCACCCTCTTTCACGACATGATGCATAAGGAGATTGAGGTTTGTGTTGATGATATGATTGTAAAATCTCAGAGTGAAGAGGGCCACTTGGACCATTTTTTGAAGTTTTTTGAGCGACTTAGAACATTCCAGTTGCGATTGAATCCTGCTAAGTGCACGTTTGGTGTTCGATCTGGAAAGTTACTTGGGTTCATTGTTAGTCAACAAGGAATTGAAGTAGATCTCGACAAGGTCAGAGCAATCCAAGAGATGCCAACTCCACAAATTGAAAAGCAAGTTAGAGGTTTTCTTAGATGATTAAATTACATTTCCAGATTTATCTCCAATATGACCGCTACATGTGAACCTATCTTCAAGCTACTTCGTAAGGATCAAATAATTGATTGGCATTCTGATTGTCAACAAGCTTTTGATAAGATTTAAGGTTATCTGGAAGAACCTCCCATCTTGATTCCACCATTTCAAGGGAAGCTTCTCTTCATGTATTTGACGGTGCTCAGAGGATCTATAGGTTGCGTATTGGGCCAACACGACGAAACCGGACAAAAAGAACATGCCATTTACTATTTGAGCAAGAAGTTCACTGATTGTGAAAGCTGATATTCACTTTTACAGAAGACTTGTTGCGCTCTAGCATGGGCTGCTAAACGTCTTAGGCAGTACATGATTTGTCGCACTACTTTGTTGATCTCTAAAATGGATCCAATAAAGTATATCTTTGAAAAGCCTGCTCAGACTGGAAGACTTATCCGTTGGCACATGTTGTTATCTAAATACGACTTCCAATATGTAACCTAGAAGTCCATCAAAAGAAATGTTTTGTCTGACAACCTTGCAAATCAACCTATCGAAGACTATGAGCCTGTGAAGTTTGATTTCCCTGACGAAGACATCATGCTGGTAAAAGATTGTGAGATCCTAGATCCTGTCGAAGGTCCTGAGCCAGGTTCCCATTGGAAGTTGATGTTTGATGGTTCCTCCAATTACAGTGGGCATGGTATAGGAGTTCTTCTAATGAATCCCAATGGTGGTTACACTCTGTTCACAACGAGGCTATGTTTTGAATGTACCAACAACATTGCAGAATACGAAGCATGCATCCTAGGCATTAAAGTTACAATTGATCTCTGAATCAAGATCCTTGAAGTATGTGGAGACTCAACTTTGGTGATATACCAAGTCAAGGGTGAATGGGAAACTCGTGATGAAAATTTGATCCCATATCGTGCTTACATCGTGGAATTGATCAAGTACTTTGGTGAAATCACCTTCCGTCACATCCCAAGAACGGAAAATCATATAGTTGATACCTTAGCTATATTGGCCTTGATGTGGAAAGTCAGATTCCTTACTAAAGCGCCATTTATTTGGATTGAACAAAAGACTGAGCCTGCCTAGTGTCAACTGGTTGAAGAAGAAACTAATGAGAAGCCATGGTTCTATGACATCAATAACTACTTGCAAAACCAGGAATATCCAGCAAATGCTACAGCTCTGGATAAAAAGACTCTGAGAAGATTGGCATCTAAATTATTCCTTAGTAATGATGAGTTATACAAGAGAAACCATGACATGGTTCTGCTTAGATGTGTGGATAAACGCGAAGCAGACCTGTTGATCAAAGAAATTCATGAAGGATCATTTGGAACCCATGCCAATGGGCATGCTATGTCTAATAAGATCTTAAGGGTTGGATACTACTGGTTAACCATGGAGTCCGATTGTATCCAATATGCTAGAAAATGCCACAAATGCCAAATTTATGCTGATAAGGTGCACGTACCACCAATGTTGTTGAATGTTCTATCGTTACCTTAGCCTTTCTGTATGTGGGGCATTGACATGATTGGGGAAATTAAGCCCAAAGCTTCCAACGATCACCGTTTCATCCTGGTTGCAATTGACTACTTCACCAGATGGGTAGAAGCTGCCTACTATACCAATGTGACAAAACAAGTGGTTGCTTACTTCCTAAAAAAAAAGATTATCTGCCGTTATGGGATCCCAAGCCGAATCATTACAGATAATAGGACAAACCTGAACAACAAAACCATGAAAGAGTTGTGTGAAAGTTTCAAGATTGAGCATCACAACTCTTCCCCTTACCGTCCAAAGATGAATGGAGTTGTTGAAGCCGCAAACAAAATATTAAGAAGATCCTGCAAAAGATGGTGAAAACTTACAAATATTGGCATGAAATGTTACTATTTGATTTGCACGGATACCAAACTTCAGTTCAAACTTCAATAGGGGAAACCTCTTTCTCTTTGGTGTATGGGATGGATGCAGTCCTCCCAATCGAAGTAGAGATACCGTCCATGAGAGTCTTAATGGAGACCAAGCTAGACGAAGCAGAGTGGGTCCAAGATAGGTTTGATCAGCTAAACCTCATTAATGAGAAACGCATGACTGCAATGTACTATGGTCAATTGTACCAAAAGTAGATCAAGAGGGTGTTTGCCAAGAAGGTTCATCTTCGAGAATTCAAAGAAGGAGAGCTCGTACTTAAGAAACTCTTTCCAGTTCACAAAGACTTGCACAGAAAATGGTCTCCCAATTATGAAGGCCCATTTGTTATGAAGACAGCCTTCTCAGGAGGTTCACTAATTCTGAAAAAAATGGATGGCGAAGAGCTTACGCACCCTGTGAATTCTGATGCAGTTAGAAAATATTATGCTTAAATAAAGCCCGCTAAGTCGAAAACCTGAAAAGGAGACTTAAGAAACAATGGGTATCCCGGTGGATGAAAACCTATGAAGGAGATCTAAGAAAAAGTTAGGGATAAGAATAAAAAATAATAAGAGCTCGCTAATTTGAAAACCCGAAAGGGCAGATTTGGCAAAAATGAGCGTCCAGGTGGATTGAAAACCCGAAAGGGCGATCCAGGCAAAAATTAGGGACAAAAGACACTTCACTGCATCAGACGGTGTTTATCATTACAAAAGAATCAAAGTGAAGCTTCAATCCAGCCGCTCTCGTCAGAAGCAAGGTTTTGGGAAGTCTTAGTTATTAGGGCTAGTAATGTCATTCGATTCAATGTAACATTTCCCTATTGCCATTTTAAAATTGTAATACTCAATGGAGCTCTGCCATTTTCAAGTTACCATTCTTGAATAAATACAAACTTTGCCTAATCGATTCTTTTCATTTATGTTTTTTCTACTTTTCCTTGTTATGCAAGATGTCATTTATTTGTTAATAATGAATTTTGAAAGTGAAAAGTTTTGAAATGAAAACATTTTTGAAGACATAATGAAAGAACATAAATTTGCTTTGACACATGGAAGGATTAAAAGAAAATATTTTGTTTCCCCAAGAAGTCTCAAGGTTGTAAAAGCACTTTTAGACCGTTACAACAAAAATCCCTATTAAAGCATAAACTGACAGCACTCTTGGATCGATCCTTTGATCACGTGTGACTATCAAGATTGAAGAAATTCCCCCAGTGTCCATCATTGTGATATATTATATTGGTGTTGAGGATATATTCCTCGGTGAATTTCTTTTGACTCCCCTCTTCCCCAGCGAAGTGAATGTTTATTTCCTTCTCCGTGGGAGTCTCCGTAAACTCCTTGTCTCTCTGTCGAGTCAGCTTTTACATATCATGATCACCCGCATCATGCCTAATCATGTGCATTTAGCATTAACCCAGATCTTTGTTGTTTGTTGTAGCGCATTTTGATCCAAAGTCAAGTTGTTGCTGACATCTTGTTAAAAATCTTTGGTTATCACCAATCCCCTATCAAATTCTAGTTGCCACTGACTTTCTTGTTTGAAACTCTAATTGTTATTGGTATTGGTAATCAGGTTGTCACCAGTCCCTTCTTGAAGTCCAGTTGTTACCGGCATGCTCGTTTTCAAATCCAATTGTTATTTGTATCTGATGTCTATGACCTTTGAAGTTTGGTTATCACCAACGTCCCTTTGAAGTCCAGTAGTTACTGGCCCTAATCTGTTAGAAGATGGTTGTCACCTTTGCTTGCGGTCTAAGTCCAATTATTTTGGTATATACATAAGAGTTTAATTACCCTCTTTTTTCCTGATGTTTCCTGAAGAACATGATTGACTTCTTCATGTTAAGGAATTTCCAGCAACTTGGATGTATTCTGGTCAGAAAACTCTAATGTTTTGTTTGATCTCTTGTTAGAAGATCATTCCAATGTTTGTCTTGGTCCCAGGTGCAAATCATTCTTTGTTTTGTTTGATTTCTTGTTAGAAAATATTTCTGGTTTGGTTCAATCCCAAGTGAAGATCGTTCTTCTTGTCAATTATATTCTAGAGTGTCACCCGGTAATGTTTGAACTTGTTGATCAACCACTTTGGATATCCCCCAATTTGTTTCTGTTTCCCCAGTATATGACTTCCCTAGTGAGTTGTTACCCATTGTCGTTGACATTATCCTTTTCTTTCGTCATTGTCCACATATCACATTTATCATTCATCATAAATCATAATGCTACAACTCATTGCATTTCATAGCATTCTCCCTAGCATGTGTAGCGAGAATTTATTTGTCCATAGCATAGCACGCCGTTGAATCTAGGGGCAAAATTTCTGGTTTTTCTATATATAAATACCTTTCACCTTGATTTCATGAGGATTGTCATCACTCATGCCATCCGGTAAAGTTATTTAAATAGGGGCAACTGTCATACCCCAAATTTTACCCCTAGATTCCATCATCATTTGTATAGCATCCAACACATGTTAGGTGTATCATTCATGCATACTTAACCAATTTATCAAGATATTGCCTTGCTTTGCTTTGTTTGGGAATTAGGGTTTGCATCAAGGAGATTTGGTTGATCAATCAAAGTTTTGGAATGATCATCAATATATCAAGTTCTCTTGATCAAGGGTTCCTTACATCAACAATCAAGTGTATTGTTGCCTCATTACAAGTTCATCAAGTTTCAAATTCATCTGGTCCACAAATTAGGGTTTTTGAGCCAAAATCAACTACACCTTTGACTTTTCACCAAGACATGATCTCAAGCCTTGGGGTATGATTCAAGTCACTCAAAGACACCTTAGGAGTCCATACATAATGTTCAAATAGCCTAAGGGTTTAATTTCATTGAAGATCACAAAGTTTAAGTCATCTGAGTCAAAAGTAAACCATTAATCAAAGTCAAGTTTGACTTTTGACTTTTTGGTCAAACATGGACTTCTCAAGTCAAAGATCATGAAGACATGTGATTTGGATCATGATTAATCAAGAAAATCAAGGAAAACGTCAAAGAATCAGGATTTGTGAAAATTAGGGTTTCATATTTTTTTCTATGTTATGAAGTTCAATGATTTTTACTCAACTTGCCAATCAGATAACTTCCAACCGAAGTAACCATTTTCTTTGCTCCAAAGACCAATTTGAAGAGTTTGTTCCATACTACAACTTTGTCCTTGAGTATGAATTCCTAAAAAAATGCATGGATTGAGAGATATGAGGCCATGAAGTTGGAGGTTCCACACTTTTTGAACCTAGACACTTAGAAAATTTTTCAACAAAATTTGCCTTGTCTTGGAGCCAACTTTGAGGCCATTTTTCACCATGATCCATTTTGATTCAAGAAAAACTCAAAAGGTGAAAGTTGTAGAGGATGTTTCAAGCTTTCCAAATATTCCAAGAACACATTTTTATCATACTTGAGCTAGGAGTTTCGAAGAAGGGAAGTTGGCACTTCAAACTTGAATTATAGGTCATTTCCATGACGTGTTCTTGATAAAACCTTCACCCAAACCTACTCACTCTGGATTTTCAGGCATTCTTGCTTCTAAATCTCAAAAAAATATGAGCTTTACATAGATTAATGATGCATTATCCAAGTGATTAAGGCTTTGTTCAAGGGATCATTCCATTTAAGGTATAAAGATTGTACTTCCATTTTGATAAAGTGACTTTAATCACAAGTCAACTTGTCTTGAGCCCATACTTGGTTGCTTCTGCACCAAACCTTTCTAGAACTCAGAAGCAACATCTCTGAACTTTACAACAACTTTAGAAAAGTTTTGTACTTGTCTTCGAGCCATGAAGATCATGAAATTACCACTTGGTTTCCAACCAAACCAAGAAAACTTCAAACTTTGCCATTCTGCATAATTCTAATCTCCAACTTTTCCCTATAAATAAAGGTCATCTCCTTATCACAAAACACACAACAAACACTTCAGAAAACATCCCAAACACTCCTCTCCTCAACAAACTCATCCAAACCTCCACCTTGTGCCAAAAACCACCAACTTGCTCAAACTTGTCCAAACTCTTCCACAGTCACAAAAGCTTCAAACACGCCATAAAACACCTCATAAAGGTGTTCAAACCCTCATCCTCACCAAAAAATCTCAGATTAAAAAGTCAACTTTCAACTCCAAATTTGTTGACTTTCTACATTATCCAAGACAAATCATTATATTGACCTTTTCCAATCCATCTGAACCTTCAAACACAATCCATAAACATCCCACAAAATGTTCCAAGTGTTAATCCTCAACTGTAACACCATTTTCTTGAGGATCAAGTTTACATTTTTCATGTTTGCAAGAGGATTCGTGCAGGGGAAGTTTTTCCAAAGTGTTTCAAGCATTCCAAAAGCACCTTGGAAGTTCATATAAGCTTCTTGGATCATCAATTAGCTTCTGTAACCAGTAGAAGAAGGCATCGAACCTTTCTCCAATAGGTAAGTACATCTTGACTTACCACTATGTGATTCTGTTGTCATTTGCAAACATTTGAGATACCAACTTGTTTGCCATCATGTGAGGGTCATTTCCCCTCTATCAATTGCTTTGAATTTGGTTTATATGGAATTTCATGTTGAACTCTTGGTTTAGGGTTCATACTGATTAGGTTCTGATTATTTGTTGTGTGTTTAAAATAAATGAATCAAATAATGCCATTAGATTCCTTCTGAAAAACCAAGCATTTTTCAAGTTTACATCATTAAAAAATCTTGAGAAATGAGGAAGTTATAATTTTCAGAAATTTGAAAAGAGTGGAAGGTTGAAGATGATGGCTATGGCACCATTCTTGATTTTCAGAACATGTTTTAAAATATATTTTCTAGTTTCCACTATACTCATGACTTGGGCATTGCGCCACAGTGGAGAGAATGTGTGTTTGAGAGTGTTTGGCATGCTAGAGGTCTGGGGTTTGAATCCCCCTCGCCCCAGACCTTTTGTGTTATTTTATTTTTTTATGGATTACATGTTGGTTTCCTATTTTATTTAATGCTTGCGTGTTTTGTCTGGGCCAAGCAACTGGCCCAGTGGTTAGTGTTTTAACCTGTAGACCCAGATGCGTGGGTTCAACCCTTGGCAGGACCGAAACCATTATATTTTTAGCACTTATCATTTTATGTTTTTTCACATGTTCACTTGATCATATCTCTCAATCTACACATTATTTTAAGCTAATTTTTTATACACTCTCTATTTATTATGCCTATTTTGTGAATCCTTGAAAAAATTCCAAAAATAATTTTATTTTTACACATTTTAACTTAGTCAATGTAAGGCACATTTTTAGGTGATTTTAGGTCTTTAAATGATTCTTTTGATTTGATTCTTTGATTGTGCTTAATTATATTGGTGTTTGTGAATGTTATGAATATTGTGTGAACCTTGTTTGATGTTAGTAACATGATCCTTTAGATTTTTGCCTAAGTTTAGTGTACTTTAATGCTTGATTTTCATATATACATGTTTTGTTTCCTCATGTTGGATTACGAAACTTTTCTCTTGACTTTGGCATGATACCTATACCATATTGAACCTTTGATGTATGCTTGTTATGTGTTTGAATCAACTTTGATCACATATCCATGTATTGCCTTAATTTTGATACCATGACTCTGTTTGGTTCTTAAACTTCATGCTTGCCATGTTAAAACCTTTTGAAGTGCTTAGACTTGATTGTCATCACAATGTACCCACTAACATAAATCTTTTGTTGTTACTTTATGTCTTGAACCATGTCTTATATTGTATTCATGATTAAGTGGTGTTTTACCCTTGTTCATAATTGTTGAATCTTAAATTGTATTCATGATTAAGTGGTGTTAGTTGTCAACCCTAAACCATGTCATAATCTTGACCTTAGCTCATCCATGTTTGATATTGTCATATCCATGTTGGTTTGAATCTATGTTTACATCTATGCTCATATGTTATTGTTATGAACATGCTTTGATATGATACTTGTGTTGTCACCTTGGTCTTGTTAGAACCATGTCACATGTATGCTTAGTTTATGTAGCATCCATGTTTGTATGTTATCCTTGGTTTTTACAGTGATTTGTTTATGACTTTGTTAAGCCTTAGATGTTGACACGTCTATCTTCATGTATTGGTTGTTACCATGCTCATTTTAACTTTGTTATATTTCATTACATCTCATAGTTGATATCATGTGTGAATGTCATCTTTGCCATGAGTTGTATGCCTTGATTAATGTCATGTTTGAATATCCTTTTATCATTCCTTATTCATCTTGGTTGATATCATGTTTGAATTTCATCCTTTGTCATGTTTACTTTATTATCATGTTTGAATATCATTCTTGTTCTTCTCATCAATTATCACTCATACTCATGTTTACTTTTGACTTTGTCAAGTCATCCCCTAGTGATGTTAGCTTTTTAGCCCTCTTTCTTCCCTCTTCTTTGGTTGCCTAAATCCAAAGGAAAGATCCCTTTTGTTGACCTTGTGTCATAGGTAGTATAGCGTTCCCTCAACTACCCCTTTTGACTTTGTTAAGTCATTTAACCTTTCAACATAGTCTTAGGTTAGAGTTTGTAAACTCTTTGACTTTGTTAAGTCATGTAAGTGTTGTTGTTATAAACACTTACTTCCCCCTTGGAACCTTGATCACTATCAAGTGTTCTTCACCCTTAGTAAGGTGAACTATGATTGCTCTGATTCCATCCTTGTTAGGATACGTAGGCATAAGACTGCGAAGTCTTTGCGAGCATACTAGCAATAACCCTCCTAGGTTCCCTATCTCATAAAACCCAAAAATAGAACATTTCCAAACATTAGCAAGAAAATTACCATAACACAAATACTTTCAAGAGTTTCTTAGAGGATACTATAGATACTTAGGGTGCTAATACCTTCCCTTAGTATAACCAACCCCTGAACCTTTCGATCTCTTTGTGTAACACCGTTTTCTACCCCAAGAATAAACACGGGAAAAATACACAATTTAACAAAAGAAACATTAGAACCACCTCAGAAGGGTGCACATTTCTCAATAAAACTCAAAATAACACATTTACTCCGTAAACACGGGTGACCGGTCACCATTTCCACTATGTTTCTGTCACTTATTCGGCATCAATCCATAAAATCAGTAGCACTTTGTTTGTCTTTTCATTGTTTTTCAATTCAATTTTACTTGTCGTATTTTATTCTCGCATTTTATGATTTGTTGTTTTATTTCAATTACGTTGCATTTTATGCTTTAGTTTGGTAGTTTCAATGGTTTCAGGTCAGAGTGGAAAAGCCCAAAGGACTCGTGCGAAGAAAATGGAAGTTCCAGGTATTTAGAAGAGTTTTTGGAATGAAGCAGAGGATGCCTAGACCTAAAATTCAACAAACATGGAAAAATATTGGGCAACCAAGTTCCTTGTCTATACTATGTTGTAGTTCTCTTCACTAGCTTTCTGGCGCTTCAACGGGGACCAAAACAGACTTACGGATCAAAAATTATGATCGAAATAATTTCGGTTATAAAATCCAGCAAGCTGACACGGCCGACAATGTTGGCTGACACGGCCCGTGTCAGCTTTAACGCTGATGTTCTGAATTTTTCCATATTTTCTCCCTATATTAAGTTGTAGGGGCACTTTGGATATTTCCAATCTATCTGGGTGAATTGTGACATTTTAGACTAGTTTTTGGAAGAAGAATAGACACTTTGAACTTTACGAACAAATTTACTATAGTTTTAGGCGATCAAGGAGATTGTGAGAAGGGGATTGTTTATGAGCGGAAGCGATTGAAGAATCAATTTATTCCGATCAATTTGTAATGTCTTTCTTTAATCTTATTGTTGTTTTTATTTTGAATATTATGAGAGGCTAAACCCCCCAATGCTAGGGGGTGTCCCTGAATTCTGATGTAATGAACCTTTATTGAATTATTTGATGAGATCGTGTTTTCTTGCCTTAAAGTTTTGTTATGCAAATTATTTAACATTTATCGATCGGTTAAATTGGGAACGATTTAAGATTAGGGATTTGGCCTAAAAAAACCAATCTATTGATTTTGCATAATAACATTACGGTAGATATTGCTTAGGAATGGGGATATCCTGTAGTGACTTATAAAACTTTGTCAGAACTATTGCTTTATGTTTTTCCTTGACCGCTAAGGAATTAGGGTCAAGGGAGAATATCAAAGGTTTTTCGGTTAAGGAATTTAAGAAAAATATTTGAGGGTTAGTAAAATTAAGGTTTTGAGGCATGTCTGTTTTATGATAATTCAGGGTTCTTACTAAGCAATTTATACACCTTCCCTAGCATGTTTCATCATATTCGTAAAAAGCACTTTTTCTAGTTCTATTTATTTTATATTGTAATTATAATTACTGTCTACCCAAACAAACCCCAAAAGTACTTTTTGTTCAATTGAAATAACACCTACACTTACATATTATACACAATCCTCGAGAGACCGACTCTGGGGATTACCCCAATTATTACTACATCGTTTAATAGTACACTTGCTATCTACCGATCAAGTTTTTAGTGCCGTTGCCGGGGACTGCCAAATTTTAAGTGTTTGTTAATTCAATTGGAATTTTGTCACTCTGTGACTAAAATTTTATTTTTCTGTTATTTTTATTTTCATTTTTTTAACTTTTGGATTATTACTGTTGCTACTAATCCGCGTCTAACATTTTTATGCGAGGAGAATCCTCAGCAAATTTTCTTTTTGACGCAGAAATTGAAAGAACGCTACACGATAGACGTAGGCAAGCAAAACTTGCAGCGTCTGAAGCTGAACCGTCGAAGCACTCAAACTCAGGTTTAGAGTCAGACAAAGATACAGTGCCCATAGCTGGAAATCAACCAGCGGAGAGACTTCTGGGCGATTACGGTGGGGCAAATGCACCGGCTGGTAGGTTGACCATTGTGAACCAACCGGTGAATGTGCCGAATTTCCAGCTGCATCCTAGCACCATCACTCAACTTGAGAGGAGACCTTTCACCGGAAAGGTTAATGAAGATGCTAACAAACATCTGCAAAGATTTCTGACTATGAGCACCACTCTCAAGATTAAGGGGCACACGGAGGAAGCAAAGAAGTTAAGAATGCTTCCTTTCACTCTGGCGGAAGAGGCTGAAGAGTGGTTATACTCGTTATCTGCTGGGAGTATTACCACTTGGGAAGAGATGGAGAAGGCATTTCTGAATGAGTATTGTCCGGCCTCTGTTTATATCCAAAAAAGATATGATATTGTGAACTTTAAACAGAAGGACGGAGAATCTCTCGGAGATGCATACAAGAGGTTCAAGAAAGTTTTGGTAGCCTGTCTGACTCACAACATGGATCAAACTGAGCAGATGCAAGTTTTCGTCAATGGCCTCCAGATAAAGACTAAGCAACTAATTGATACAGCTGTCGGTGGCTCATCTAATTTTACAACAGCCACTGGTGTCAAAAAGATCATTGAAGCCATAGCCGCTAACGAACATTTGGAGTTATATGACCAAAGTGTGAGTAAATCTGAGGGTGTGATTGACTTGAAGTTGAATAATCAGGTTGTGAAGGTGGAAGATCAGATTGCTACGGAAGTTGAAAGAAGGTTAAAGGCTATGAATGTGGGTACTCAACGTGTAGCATAAGTTCAAACTGGTCAACCCATGAGTTGTGAGATTTGTAGTGGACTCCATTATACTGCACATTGTGTCGCGACCCCGCAACAAATTGAAGAGATAAAATTCCTAAAGCAGAATAACCCCTACGCTCAGACTTATAATCCAGGGTGGAAGAATCATCCTAACTTCTCCTACAAAGATCATAATCAACAACAATACCCACAGCAGCAACAAGCCCCCCAAAAAGCACAATGGGAGATTGCCATTGAGAAGATGGCAGCTCATAACATGCAATTTTAGGAAGAGACCCGGAATAGCTATAGGAATATCACAGCCTCTATAAAGAATCTGGAGGTTCAATTGGGTCAGATAGCTCAACAAGTTGCAAATTCTCAAGCACCAGGCGCCCTCCCAAGCGCCACCATACCAAATCCGAAGAGTCATGAGAATGTCAATGTTGTTACAACAAGGAGCCAGAAAGTTGCAGAAGAAGAAGCCAGCTCAACCGAAGAGAAAAGAAAAGAAGCGGTTAAACCTAAGATCAAGTTACGTACCCCTCAAGAGTGACAAAGAAGGAGATACCAGAAAAAGACTTGGAGAAATTTAGCTCATTGGTCAAAAAGTTAGAGATTAATATGCCCTTCTTTGAAGCACTTGAACAAATGCCTCTATATAAGAAATTCATGAAGGAGGTCATTGGGAAAAAAAGCCTAGTGGAGAGGAGGTAAAAAGTCTAAGTGAGGAGAGTAGTGGGGAATCACAAGGTCGGAGAATTCCAATCAAACAGAAAGATCCTGGTTTTGTATCAATCCCATGTACCATAAAGGACAGAACTTTTAAGAGAGTCTTGATTGATTCGGGTGTTAGCGTGAGTGTCATGCCCCTCTCAATTTTCAAAAATCTGGGTATAGAGAAAATAAGTGAAACGGGAACAAATCTGAAGTTTTCCGACCTCACAACCAAGCGGTCATACGGCTTAGCAGAAGATGTACTTATGACTATTGATAACTTCACATATCCAGTAGACTTTGAGATCATTGATCTACATGAGGATGAGGAGACGACTATCATACTGGGTCGACCATTCTTGATGACTAGTCGGTGCAGTGTGGATATTGAGGCTAGTACTTTAACCTTGAAATATTTTGAGGAAGAAGTAACCTTGAAAGTGTTGGAACTCGAGAAGCAAGGTCAAGAGGAAAGTAATCACCCCGCAGTTGAAATGATCCGAACAGTGGGAAAAAGAAAAAGCTCAAAACCACTTCCTGAAAAATTCTCTGGAATAATCCATCGGGTTGCACCATCTGAGTCATCTATTGCACCTAGCAAGACTCCAAAATCTAGTCAAGAAGTCAATAAGAGGAAGAAACATAAAAGAAAGAAGAGAAAAAAACATCAAAGGAAGAATGTGGAAGTTGGATGTGACTTGAATCACAATGTAGCTCTTATTCTTGAATCTGACCGATGCTCTAATGCAGAAAGGTTAAGCAACAAAACGTGTAAGCTGAAGTACCCCCCATAACAATGGGGAGTGACCCGTCGAGCCATGCGACGTTAAAAGAAGCGCTTCGTGGGAGGCAACCCACGGGTTTTATTTCTAAGAGTTTCTGTTGTGTTTCAAGTTTAATTAGGTACACTCACAGTCTTCTACTATAGAAAAAAATTTACAGTAGGTTGACACGGCCGCCCGTGTCAGCTGACACGGCCCGTGTCAGACCTACTGTAACGGAAAAAAAATTTACAGTAGGCTGACACGGTCGCCCGTGTCAGCCCTACTGTAGCCAAAAAAAATTCCTTTTTTTTCTTTTTTTTTCTCTTCGTGGATTGAGGACAGAATCCTGACACGGCCCGTGTTTGGCAGGCGTTCAATTTTTATAACTTTGTCCCTCCGTAGTGAGGCTCTGTGAGTTCCCCTCTCTAGCTTGTTCTAAAACATTAAGGTCAATGTTTAGTCCAAGTGTGGGGGGTTTTATTGCTTTCAGTATTTTTATTCTCAGTTATTTCATTTTGTTCCGTTTATTTGTATTTTGGTTGGTGTGTTTTGTTTTCGTGTGTTACAGATTGAAGGTATTCGTGTCGGATGAATGAGGAGACTTATAGTTAGTGGATGAAAAGGCACAACCCATACTTGCTCTCCACGAAACCCCCGAAAGTTGGTACTATTAAGGTGGATGATTGGACGCGACTTTCCAACACTGGACTGATACGGGAATGCTGTGCACCTGAGACGGAAATGAAGCGACATTACACTAGAGGTACCTTGGAATTTGTCAGTATGTCAAACATGGTGAGGATCATAAAAATCCAAACACCTTATCATCATGAGAGTTCGTCAGGTATGTCTCTGTCACTCTTAGTTTGCATACTCCTCTGTTGGAATTTCAATGCACACATATACACACTGAGGCACTTGTTTGTTTTTAACCCTGAGTCTTTCCAGCCATCCCTTTTTATGTTATCTTTCGTTAACCCCCCCTCGAGCCTTCTTCCCTTTGTTTGTTTATTAACCTCATAATTAAACCATGAGCCCAAACACTCCCTCACCCTGCTCAGATAAGTGTTGTTGATTTTTGATATGTGAAAAATTCTAAGTTTGGGGTTGGGATACCTTTAAGAACTAGGTAAGTGCAAAAAGAAAAAAAAAGAAAGAAAAGTTTTGAAAAAGAAAAAAAAAAGAGAAAAGAAAAAAAAAGAGAAGTAGAATAAAGCACTTACCTAGAGGAGGATTTAGTTTGAAGAAGTCAAAAAGTAAGCTCAAAGAAACAATTGAGTGTAAACTAAAGAATCCTAGTAAAATGGTGCCCGATACCCTTGATTGTGAAATAGAACAAATACCATAGTGATTAGAATGACGACACTGAGTCTGAGCTATAAACCAATCTTTTTTCCGTTTTGTTTGTTTATCCCACCTTGTCCCTAAGCCCCGTTACAACCATAAAAGCCCTCAAAAAGTGTGTGTTGTGTGCGTTTGAGATGAAAATAGATGTTGTTCAAGCTTATGAGTTGACTTTGCATGCTATGATTATTGAGTGTAAACACTTTAACCCGGCAGATTTGGTGAGAGTGTGAAAAGCTGACAGTTAAAGAGGTACTTTGATATGAAAGTGTAGTGGACCGTCAAAATTCATGTTAGAAGGAAATGTTGAAAGAAAAGTGGAAAGATAGTCGCGAAAGATCTCAGCGGTGTTGTGGTAAGATAATTTTGATTAATTGGGGGTGACCTTTCTGCTGTCTCGGGCATTACTTGAGGACAAGCAATGAGATAAGTTTGGGGTTGTGATCGGTCACCATTTCTACTATGTTTCTGTCACTTATTCGGCATCAATCCATAAAATCGGTAGCACTTTGTTTGTCTTTTCATTGTTTTTCAATTCAATTTTACTTGTCGTATTTTATTCTTGCATTTTATGATTTGTTGTTTTATTTCAATTACGTTGCATTTTATGCTTTGGTTTGGTAGTTTTCAATGGTTTCAGGTCTGAGTGGAAAAGCCCAAAGGACTCGTGAGAAGAAAATGGAAGTTCCGGGGATTTAGAAGAGTTTTAGGAATGAAGCAGAGGATGCCTGGACCTAAAATTCAACAAACATGGAAAAATATTGGGCAACCAAGTTCCTTGTCTGTACTATGTTGTAGTTCTCTTCACTATCTTTTCGGAGCTTCGAACGGGGACCAAAACAGACTTACGGATCAAAAGTTATGATCGATACAATTTCGGTTATAAAATCCAGCAAGCTGACACGGCCGGCAGTGTTGGCTGACACGACCCGTGTCAGCTTTGACGCTGATGTTATGAATTTTTCCATATTTTCTCCCTATATTAAGTTGTGGGGGCAATTTGGGTATTTTTAATCGATCTGGGTGAATTGTGACTTTTTAGACTAGTTTTTGGAAGAAGAATAGACACTTTGGACTTTACGAAAAGATTTACGATAGTTTTAGGCGATCAAGGAGAATGGGAAGGGGATTGTTCATGAGCGAAAGCGATTGAAGAATCAATTTACTCCGATCAATTTGTAATGTCTTTCTTTAATCTTATTGTTGTTTTTATTTTGAATATTATGAGAGGCTAAACCACCCAATGCTAGGGGGTGTCCCTGAATTCTGATGTAATGAACTTTTATTGAATTATTTGATGAGATCATGTTTTCTTGCCTTAATCTTCTGTTATGCAAATTATTTAACATTTATCGATCGGTTAAATTGGGAACGATTTACGATCAGGGATTTGGCCTGAAAAAACCAATCTATTGATTTTTCATAATAACATTACGGTAGATATTGCCTAGGAATGGGGATATCCTGTAGTGACTTATAAAACTTTGTCAGAACTATTGCTTGATGTTTTTCCTTGACCGCTAAGGAATTAGGGTCAAGGGAGAATATCAAAGGTTTTTCGGTTAAGGAATTTAAGAAAAATATTTGAGGGTTAGTAAAATTAAGGTTTTGAGGCATATCTCTTTTATGATAATTCATGGTTCGTACTAAGCAATTTATACACCTTCCCTAGCATGTTTCATCATATTCGTAAAAAGCACTTTTTCTAGTTCTATTTATTTTATATTGTTATTATAATTACTGTCTACCCAAACAAACCCCAAAAATACTTCTTGTTCAATTGAAATAACACCTACACTTACATATTATACGCAGTCCTCGAGAGACCGACTCTGCGGATTACCCCAATTATTACTACATCGTTAAATAGTACACTTGCTATTTACCGATCAACGGATTTTCCTCAAAATACTCAAAGGTCATCAAAATATTCAAAAGACATCAATTATAGCAGCGGAACAACCATAACCACACTAACCCAAAACAAAAGGGTTTATAATAAAAACCATAATCTTCAAAAATAATAACAAGAAATAATAAGTTCAACATGGTTCGACTCAACGACCCCGGCCCGATGTTACACTATCAGAGCAATGACCCTCTAAGTCGACCAAAAGCACTAAAACTCCAACAATGTCCTCGAAGGCATCCAGCTAAACCTGGTCACTTGCACGTTACCCATGTGGAGGCAATATTCAAACAGGCAGGGTGAGTAATCACAATTCATTATAATTGATATAAAAACAAGATGTGCATAAAATTGACGTCAACATCATATACAACATCATCAGGATTACCACAAGGCAAACATCATAGATCACGACATCTTAAATTACATCAATGCCAAATAAATGCAATGCACAACAAGACTCATGCATGTGGTACCAATCATCACAAATCGATGTACACTAGGCCATCACCCTCCAAAGATCCTCGTCATTAGGATCAATTCTACACAAGAACCGGAGCACGTCATGCACTCCAATCCACACAATGGGATTAGAGCCACCACTGGACCGAAGTCCTAAAATGCTATGAAATGCATGATACACAACGTCAATATCCTCATCGTCAATAAAATTCATCACGTGCATCATTATTCATCAAAATCTCGTGTTAATCATATTGTCATTTATTCATCAAAACATCACAGAATCATCATCTCATAGCCATCAATAACATCATGGTATATCATCAGAAAAATCACAGCATCAAAACATCAAGACAGCACAGAACTCACAACACAAATTCGCAAACAGCAGGTATTCGCTAGAATGTTCGCTTTGCGAACTCATTCGCTCTGGCGTTTGCTTTGCGAGCTGCCAGCGAACCCCAAAATCCCATACAAAAACCAGAGGGTTTCCATTTTGTCCCTCGCTTGCCACCCTCATTCGCTCTGCGAATCCACTCGCTGGGATGTTCGCTTTACGAATTAAATGTCACACTTCAGAATTCATTCCAGTATCATCAAACAAATTATCGCGCATTCGCTGCGCTGCTCGCTTTGCGAGTCTGGGGCGAGTGTTGGCCTTGCGAAGGAAACGTTCGCTTTGCGAACCTGCGATTTCAGGAAATCACTGCTACACATCAGTAGCATATCAGACCCAAAAGCTCTTACGATTTCAACCCCAATTACCCCAAAAACATCCCTACAACATTCCTAAGGCATTATGGTAATCAAAGGCATAAAACCTACGACTATTAGGCCGATTCGTTACACTATTCGAAACCCCAAATCACCTAAACCTTCACAAACTCTCAAGATTCTCATAAACCCCATAAATCCCTTTCACCACAAGGTCGAAACAACATCGACAGGGGAAATCACCCTCAAGGTCTATTTTATCCGATTCAATTCAACCCTTAATAATCGATTCACAAAATACTCTCAAATCATCAGTTTACTCATAGATCCCATAAACCCACATAAACCTCAAAATCAGCTTTAAACACATCGAAATCCTATATTGAAAACAATGAAAGGCAATACTCCCCATACCTTAGACTGTCGATTCAGAGTTTTCTCTATTGAGTCTTTGGAAACCTTCTCGAATCCTCGCTTTTCCCTTTTTCCTCAGAGCTCTCGCCTTCTCCTTCTTTTCACGATCTAACAAATGAATCCTATTCCTCTCAATTCCCCTTTTTGTTAAACCTTTGGGCTTCTAAAATGGGCTTTTCCAATAATACCCTCACTAATCCTCCTCAAAAGTCCATCTTACCCTTAATTCCTCTAATATTATTTAAATTAATAATAATACTAATATATTCATATTATATACTATTATTTAATTAAATAACCAAAACTCCACGAAAATGCCCACGTCAACACAAACCACCAAAAATTCACAAATATTATATTTAAATAAATTAAATAAATATTCTAACAAATTTGGGGTGTTACAACTCTCCCCCACTTAAAGAATTTTTGCCCTCGAAAATTACCTCAAGGAAATAGAGTCGGATACGACTCCCTCATCTGATCTTCACGTTCCCAAGTCCAACTTTCGCCAACTGGTCCTCCCCACAGTACCTTCACCAAGGTTATCTCCCTACCCCACAGTTGTTTCATCTCTCGACCGTCAATCTGCACAGGTAGAGCTTCAACAGTCAGGTTATCCCTCACTTGTACATCATCCATCTGTATCACATGCGATGGATCCGGAATGTACTTCCTCAACTGAGACACATGGAACACCTCATGCAAATTTGCAAGCGACGGCGGTAAAGCAATCCGATAGGCTACTTCTCCCACGCTCTGCGAGATTTGATATCGACCAACAAAACAAGGAGTAAGCTTCCTAGACTTCAAAGATCGACCCACGCCAGTCACCGACATCACCCTCAAAAACACGTGATCTCCCTCTTGGAATTCAAGTGTCTTCCTTCTCTTATCATGATAGCTCTTCTGGCGACTCTGCGATGCTCTCATCCTTTCTTGGACCATCTTAATCTTCTCAGTCGTCTCTTACACAATCTCAGGTCCGAGTACAGCACTCTCGCCCGACTCATACAAACACAAAGGAATCCTACACCTTCTCCCATACAAAGCTTCATAGGGCACCATTCCAATACTAGCATGAAAACTGTTATTGTATGTGAACTCAATCAATGGTAAATGCTTATCCCAAGATCCTCTGTGATCCAATACACAAGCCCTCAGCAAATCCTCCAAAGGTTGGATAGTCCTTTCTGTCTGACCGTCCGTCTGTGGATGGTAGGCAGAACTCATCCTCAACTTAGTACCCAAAGCATCTTGTAAACTCTTCCAGAACCTAGATGTAAATCTTGGATCTCTATCTGACACAATGCTCGAAGGTATCCCATGTAACTTCACAATCTCCTCGATGTACATCTCGGCTAGCTTCTGCATGGAATAATCAATCTTCATTGGCAAGAAATGAGCCGATTTAGTTAATCTATCCATGATCACCCAAATTGAATCATTTCCCTTATCAGTTCTCGGTAATCCTGACACAAAATCAATGGAAATGCTATCCCATTTCCATTCTAGAATATTCAATGGCTGCATCATACCTAAAGGGTTCTGATGCTCAATCTTTGACTTCTGGCACGTCAAGCACGCATAAACAAACTCTGCGATATCCTTCTTCATACCTGACCACCAAAACAACTTTCTCAAATCCTGGTACATCTTCGTAGCACCGGGATAAATACTCAACCCACTTTGGTGTCCTTCTTCTAAAATACTCTTCTTGATTTCTGGAACATCTGGGACACTTACTCTATCTCGAAACCACATCACACCATTCTCATCAATCCGGAATTCTCCTCCGTTACCTTGATTGATCAATGTCAACTAGTCAACCAACTTTAAGTCAGATTGTTGTCCCACTCTGATCTCTTCCGGAATACCACTCGTCAACTTCAAAATTCCCAACTTCACACTGTCAGCGGTCGCTTCACACACCAAACTCAAATCTTGAAATTGTTCAAGTAACTCCAACTCATTCACCATAAGCATCGACATATGCAATGACTTCCTGCTCAATGTATCAGCCACTACATTTGCTTTACCTGGATGGTAATTCAAATCAAAGTCATAATCCTTCAACAATTCCAACCACCTTCTCTGCCTCATATTTAACTCTTTCTGATTAAACAGATACTTCAAGCTCTTATGATCGCTGAACACTTTGAATTTAGAACCAAACAGATAATGTCTCCAAATCTTCAACACAAACACCACAGCGGCCAACTCCAAATCATGTGTAGGATAATTCATCTCATGAACTCGCAATTGTCTCGAAGCATAGGCAACAACTTGTCCATTCGGCATCAATACTCCACTAAGACCCATCTTCGACGTATCACAATACACCACAAAAGATTCACTCTGATTAGGCAAGATCAACACTAGAGCAGTCGTCAACCTCTTCTTCAATTCCATAAAACTTTCCTTACAAGCTACATCCCACACAAAAGCTTGACCCTTTCGAGTCAACTGAGTCAAAGGTAATGGCAACTTAGAAAATCCTTCGATAAACTTGCGGTAATAACTCGCCAATCCTAGAAAACCTCGTATCTCGGTAGCAGACTTCGGAGTCTCCCACTGTAACACAACATCGATCTTAGAAGGATCAACAGCAATTCCACCACTTGAAATCACATGGCCAAGAAAACTCACTCCCTTCAACCAAAACTCACACTTGGACAGTTTTGCATACAACTTCTTCTCCTGCAATACTCGCAACACCATTCTCAAATGTTCAGCATGCTCTTCTTCAGATCTAGAATATATCAAGATATCATCGATAAACACCACTATAAACTTATCCAAATACTCATGAAAAATATGATTCATGTACTCCATGAACACACCAGGTACATTGGATACACCAAATGGCATCACAATGTATTCTTAGTGACCATACCTCGTCCGAAAAGCCGTCTTCGGAATATCATCAGGCTTAACACGAATCTGATGATAACCAGACCTCAAATCAATCTTGCTAAACACACAGGCATCCACTAGCTAGTCCATCAAATCGTCGATTCTCGGAAGTGGATATTTATTCTTGATAGTCACTTTATTCAACTGCCGATAATCAACACACTACCTCATACTTCCGTCCTTCTTCTTCACTAACAGCACAGGAGCACCCCACGGAGAAACACTTGGTCGAACAAACCTCTTCTCAAGCAACTCCTCCAACTGTATCTTCAGATCACTTAACTCAGAAACTGACATCCGATAAGGAGCCATTGACACTGGACTCATTCCTGGTATTAAGTCCACTGCAAACTCTACTTCAGGTTCTGGAGGCAAATCACTGATGTCATCTGGAAATTCACATACAACAGGTAATTTGACACTTGCAGCTTCACGATCAATCTGCAACGATGCAAACACTGCAAACACCAGGGCTTCGTCTTCCACCAGTTCATCCACTTGCTTAGCAGACAAGAACATTAACTCTCCAGCATCACCAAACTCAGGAAACTCCACAGTCTTGTTATAACAATTGATATGAACACGTTTGAACTCCAACCAGTTCATTCCAAAGATTACATCGATTTGGTGCAAGGGTAAGCACACCAAATCCATCACAAAACTCTTCTAAAAAATCGTCAAAGGACATCTCAAATACACAAAGGTAGTAGTAACAGAACCATTAGCTAGAGTTTCTATTACCATATTACTATTCATATCAGACAAATTTAAACCCAGTCTATTAGCACATTTAAGCGAGATAAAAGAATGAGTAGCACCAGTATCAATTATAGATAACAACTCGATATTATTAATAAAACAAGTACCTCGAATCAGGTTGTCCTTCTCTGGCACTTCTGCACCACTCAAAGCAAACACTCTTCCACTGGTCTGAGTAGCAGTGGCAGTCTTCTTCAGCTTCTAACACTGGGTACTGATGTGACCCTTCTCTCCATAAATAAAATAGATTGGACCATCATCTTTGCAATCAGTAGCTCTATGCCCCTTCTTACCACACCTGTAGCATCTCAACACATTATTAGTACACACATCAGCACGGTGGCCTTGCTCGCCACACTTATAACACTTCCCAGAAGCGGGAGCTGCTCCCCCACTTATCTTTTTCCCATATGAAGCTTTTTACTTCCCCTTGTCAGCTGAAGTTGTATAAGGTTTCCCCCTATACTGCCCTTTCTTCTCACTCAACTGCTTGTAGTGAGCAGATCGAGCTCGACTATCCTCATCGTAGATTCTGCTCTTGAACACCAACTCAGCATACTTGCAGATCTGTTGATACCCAATACCCTGCTTAATTTCTGGTCTCAGTCCATTCTCAAACTTGAGACACTTGGACATCTCAGCATCAGCACAGTTGTAATGCGAACAGAACTTCACCAGTGCCTCGAACTTTGTAGCATACCCTGCCATAGTCATGTCTCCTTGCTTCAGCTCAAGGAACTCCACTTCTCTCTTGTCACGCGCATCCTCTAGAAAATACTTTCCCAGAAACTCCTGCTTAAACACATCCCAAGTTATCACAGTGCCAACATCTGCGAGTCTCTGACGGGTGTTATCCCACCAATCCTCGGCCTCTTCTTCCAGCATATGCTTCCCAAACTGAACTTGTTGTTCATCAGTACACCCCATCACTCGGAAGATCTTCTCGATCGCCTTCAGCCACTTGTGTGCACTTGTTGGATCATGAGCACCCATAAAAGTTGGTGGATTGTTCCTCTGAAACTTCCCCAAAGCACGAAACTCGTCCTAAACTCCACCATTCAGATTGAGTTGAGCCACTACATTAGCAACTGATTCCAATGCATCAGCGATAGCACGATCATTTCTTCCAGCCATCCTGCATACCACCAACAAGGTTAAAAGAAATAAAACATCGATAGTGTACACACACACTCGTCGACTGACAGGGGACTGACATCACATAAAAACCTGACCGGACGGACCGACCTGCTCTGATACCACTAATGTAACACCCTTTTCTACCCGGAGAATAAACACGACAAAAATATAAAATTTAACAAAATAAACATTAGAACCACCTCAGAAGGATGCACATTTCTCAATAAAACTCAAAATAACACATTTATTCCGTAAACACGGGTTTTCCTCAAAATACTCAAAGGTCATCAAAATATTCAAAAGCCATCAACTATAGCAGCGGAACCACCATAACCACACTAACCCAAAACAAAAGGGTTTATAATAAAAACCATAATCTTCAAAAATAATAACAAGAAATAATAAGTTCAACATGGTTCGACTCAACGACCCCGGCCCGATGTTACACTATCAGAGCAATGACCCTCTAAGTCGACCAAAAGCACTAAAACTCCAAAAATATCCTCGAAGGCATCCAGCTAAACCTGATCACTTGCACGTTACCCACGTGGAGGCAACATTCAAACATGTAGGGTGAGTAATCACAATTCATTATAATTGATATAAAAACAAGATATGCATAAAATTGACGTCATCATCATATACAACATCATCAGGGTCACCACAAGGAAAACATCAAAGATCACGACATCTTAAATTACATCAATGCCAAATAAATGCAATGCACAACAAGACTCATGCATGTGGTACCAATCATCACAAATCGATGTACACTAGGTCATCACCCTCCAAAGATCCTCGTCATTAGGATCGATTCTACACAAGAACCGGAGCACATCATACACTCCAATCCACACAATGGGATTAGAGCCACCACTGGACCGAAGTCCTAAAATGCTATGAAATGCATGATACACAACGTCAATATCCTCATTGTCAATAAAATTCATCACGTGCATCATTATTCATCAAAATCTCATGTTAAATATATCGTCATTTATTCATCAAAACATCACAGAATCATCATCTCATAGCCATCAATAACATCATGGTATATCATCAGAAAAATCACATCATCATAACATCAAGACAGCACAGAACTCACAACACAAATTCGCAAACAGCAGGCGTTCGCTAGAATGTTCTCTTTGCGAACCCATTCGCTCTGGCGTTTGCTTTGCGAGCTGCCAGCGAACCCCAAAATTCCATACAAAAACCAGAGGGTTTCCATTTTGTCCCTCGCTCGCCACCTCATTCGCTTTGCGAATCCACTCGCTGGGATGTTCGCTTTACGAATTAAATGTCACACTTCAGAATTCATTCCAGTATCATCAAACAAATTATCGCGCATTCGCTGCGCTGCTCGCTTTGCGAGTCTGGGGCGAGTGTTGGCCTTGCGAAGGAAATGTTCGCTTTGCGAACCTGCGATTTCTGGAAATCACTGCTACACATCAGTAGCATATCAGACCCAAAAGCTCTTACGATTTCAACCCCAATTACCCCAAAAACATCCCTACAACATTCCTAAGGCATTATGGTAATCAAAGGCATAAAACCTACGACTATTAGGCCGATTCGTTACACTATTCGAAACCCCAAATCACCTAAACCTTCACAAACTCTCAAGATTCTCATAAACCCCATAAATCCCTTTCACCACAAGGTCGAAACAACATCGACAGGGGAAATCACCCTTAAGGTCTGTTTTATCCGATTCAATTCAACCCTTAATAATCGATTCACAAAATACCCTCAAATCATCAGTTTACTCAAAGATCCCATAAACCCACATAAACCTCAAAATCAGCTTTAAACACATCGAATTCCTATATTGAAAATAATGAAAGGCAATACTCCCCATACCTTAGATTGTCGATTCAGGGTTTTCTCTATTGAGTCTTTGGAAACCTTCTCGAATCCTCGCCTTTCCCTTTTTCCTCAGAGCTCTCGCCTTCTCCTTCTTTTCAAGATCTAACAAATGAATCCCATTCCTCTCAATTCCCCTTTTTGTTAAACTTTTGGGCTTCCCAATAATACCCTCACCAATCCTCCTCAAAAGTCCATCTTACCCTTAATTCCTCTAATATTGTTTAAAATAATAATAATACTAATATATTCATATTATATTCTATTATTTAATTAAATAACCAAAACTCCACGAAAATGCCCACGTCAACACAAACCACCAAAATTCACCTAAAATTCACAAATATTATATTTAAATAAATTAAATAAATATTCTAACAAATTTGGGGTGTTACACTTTGCATTGTTGTTACATTGCACAATTAGGGTTTTATTCGATTTTTTCCCTTTCCTTTGGATAAATTAAAGTTTGGTGGTGAACATTCAATGTTTTGTGATTCAAGTTAATATAATAGCTTGATATCTGATTCTCACCGCGACATCTGGCATCTCGGCTAAGTTAACATACCTCTGGCCTGATCATGTTAACATACCTCTGACCTTAAATGAAAGCTCAATTTGAATCTCGTTCAAATTAGCATAACTCTGGCCTTAAGCGGTTTAGTTACCTTATCCCCGACCAAAACCGATATCCGCCATGATCCACCCGGGGGTGGCCGGTATGTGTTTAAAATGGCGAGACCATCAATCAGTAAGGCCAGCTCACTAGGGCTTTGAACTTATACGGTACAAACCTTAGCTAAAGATAAAGCTAAGATCCGCTTGGGGCCTGCCATTATATTTAATTTCCATTCGAGCAAATCAATTGTTGTCAAAGAAATAAAGCACAATAAGGCTACAAGACAATTCTCAAAGGACTAACATGGTCAAAAACTAAAAATAATCTCATGTGGGCTCGAAAATTATTGTCAAAAGATGAGGAAGACGTCCAAAATATTACAAAATACATCACTAACGACAAAACGATTGTGAACCAATGCTCTGATGAGAATCATCTCTGATTTTAATCACACCAAAAATTCTCGAGCATTGGACCCTAACTCACCTGATAAAACAAGATTTACTCGAGATTTGCTAACCCGTGTACGTCTAAGGATTTGGTTACTACTGATAGTCGAAAACCCCATTGTCGCTCCCGGGATTTTCATCCAAGTACAAACGCGAAAGTGGCACGGAAACAGAGTCGCCAGCAATGTGTATTTATCCCAAGAGAGGGAAAGGAAACCCTGCTTAAACCTGAGGGAAGGAAAGAACGAGGTCTCGCGACCAAGAGAAATGGGTAAGGGAGTCGGTTACGCGAGGGGAAGGTATTAGCACCCCCACGCGTCCATCGTACCCGATGGGATCCACGCTTACCGTTCCGATCAAAGGGTGTCGTCGACTGGAGCTCCATTGCTACTGGAAAGGAAAAGAAGCGCGAACAGAAAAGAATGGAGAAACGAGGAAGAAAAGACAAAGAAGTGACTCGATAGGACATCCTCGGAGTTCTAGGCCTACGTATTCCCTCAGTGCAATAGGAAAGTCAGAGTCAACGTAGTTCGACGGACTACGGGGAAAGGTTGCTCGTCGAGATATCGCATCTCGTGCCTACGTATCTTCAATCAGACGAGAAAGAAGAATCCGAGCAAACGTAGTTCGGCTCAACAAGGGTTGCTTTGTTTGTGTTTTTTAATGGAAACGTCATAGTGCGTGTCCCAGCAGTTAGGTGTTGCAGCTCGCTGTATGGAGACTTAGGCGTTACCTGTTTGCGGTAGAACGGACATGACGAGTCCTTAAGAATGGAATAAAGGAGATGAGAAAAGAATTGTTTGTTTGTTTTTGTATTTTAGAAAGAAGTGCTTTGATCATTTTTGTGTTAGTAACACGTATTGCATTCAAGTCTATTGCATAAGATCGAATGCATCGCATGGTCATCCTAACAGGACGTATGCTACACACTCTGGAAAGGCGGAGAGAAACTCCCCTCCTTCCATTTCCCACGTTCTAGGCTCGCGTGCAAAATGTGTTAATCCTTTATTAAATGTTTTTTTCTTTTGTTTTAAGATGAGGAAAAGAGAGACTCAAAGGTTAAGAAAGGTAAAAGTCTAAGGGAGACTAAGATTCACCCTAATGTTATCATGCTTGAATGTTCCTAATGGTTTAGTGTGGTTTAGAAACCTAAGTCTAAAAGAAAGGAGAAGAAGAATGAATTCTAACTTACTTCAAAGATTGAAGTTAAGTTAAGAACTCAAAGGGATGAAAAAGATGAAATATCAAAGAAGCATAAGATGCTTATCACAATCACACATTGAAAGCTTAAAAGAGATAAGAGAAGAGGTTGTATATGGGTACACACCCACACACTTGACTTACCATAAGCCCCTGAAAATGTTAGCAAAACTACTTACAAGTAATGAAGTAAGGAAAGACTAACAAGTAAAGATCAAACAAGTTAGGAACTAAAAGAGAAAGGTCCTAAAGGTTGATAAAGCTTCTAGGTCAGAACTTATACTCTAAGAAAGTCCTCTAAGGTTAAGGTACCAAACACAAGCAAACTTTGCACAAACAATGTCTTAAACATCAAAGAAATACCCCATGAAAGTAGTTGATGAAAGATGAATAAAAATGCAAAATGAACATGTATTTATGCTTAATGAAATGTCAAGGTCAGAAGTATACATCATTTATGAATTTCTTATAATGCATATGAACAATCATACAAGTCATGGATGAAATGATTCAAGTAGAAGAAAATAGATGAAGAAGAAATGAAAAGAAGAGAAACAAGTTTCAATTAGATGCACAAATTTACATGTTAAAGATGCATGACATATGAAATGAGTATGGATTCATATATACCAGTAGCATACAATTGATGATATACAAATGATATGACTGAAATGGCATACACAATGCAAACACAAATCATGTAGAGCACAAGAAGAAATGAGATGTGGAATTAGGTCAAAAATGCAAGTTAAAATGCATAAACACACATCAAAGGTAAACACAAACCAAAAGGACCTATAAATGAATCAAGAAGGACCTATAATCCTCTAAACAAACCCTATAATCTCACACAAAGCAGGCATAACAAGGTAGCACAAGTGCCTCATCAAAATCATGTTAGATGGAAGTAGAAGAATATGCACAAATGTTGCTTCAAATGCAAGGTATCAAACAATTACCAAATCACATGAGAAAAAAAATATGAAAATAGGTCTCAATCAACCTAAGTCAGAGGCTAAACATGCATCAAAACTCATGTCAAAACTCAAAAGGAAACATGATCAAAAGGTCTCACAAAGTCTCATTGAAACACATCAAAAGAAAGCTCAAATATGCACATCAAAACCCAAGATAAAATAACTTTTAAAATAAAATGAAAATTTTTTTAGATACTTTAAGATATTGCCTAAATATGACAAAAAGAATGAGTACAAAAGATTGTGTGAGTTAAGAGAAATAAAATGGGGAAGTTCAAGTATCAATGAAGAAAATCATTTGAAAAGAAAATAAAAAGGAAATTCTGAAAATATAAGCAAAAATTAATAAAATAAGAATTAAAAAATGTGAGAAATTATTTAAATGTGTTTTGATGTCATGTGAATTTATTTGGAATTTTTAGGAATGATTTGGTATTTTTAATAAAAGAAAATGAAACAAATATAGAAAAGGAAAATAAAATGTAAAAGAAATAGCGCAGGGGGTGTATGCAAAGTAATTATCTCGTTAAAATGGTTTGGGCTCACATAGAGGGGTGTGCGAAAAGCAATTAAGTCCAGGTCCAAAACAAGTGTTGAAGTATATGCAGTTAAGGTGGAATTCAGTCAAACATTTGACTCAATCAGAGACACATGATCAATCAGTCCACAACAATCAAGAAAAGTACAACAATCCAACGCATCACAAAGCATGCACATGATAACAACCATACACACACACACACGTAAGTATCTGAGACCAAAAATGAAGTCACGTGTGAGGCACATGTCTCATTAATGTGCTGGCAAGCTAGTAAGCGTTGGATCAAACAAAATCAGACCGCCACATTTTAAAATCCAAAACCCTAACTGAAAACTTCCACCGGCCGGAGAAGGACCTCCGGTCATCTTCTCCGGCGACGTACCACCACCTGCAACCTTCAAACTCTCCAGAAATTTACAAGCCATACATCAAAAGAAAGCTGAACTTATGCACATCACGAATCTAACCTTGAAATTCACAGATCAATCATGTATAAAGAGAATCGAGCACAACCATTTTGCCCTAGAATTTGAATCTAAGCACTTAAGGTGCCTATCACTAGCCGGATCATTCACATTGCTTCTATTAAGCTATAATCAACATGAAAAACAACTTAAACACAAGAAAAAGAAGCAAGATCAGTTGAGGAATTTCAAACCTAGAACTGCAAAGAACTTGAATCAACAAGAAAACCAGAGGTGTTGGCTTGTTCTTGAGCTTCCAAGGAGCAAAATAAATGCTTCAATGCTTTGGATCTTGAAGAGAATGAAGAAAAATCCGATCTGCAGTGTGATTGCACTTGAGGAATTGATCTTGTTCTTGTTTATTCTTGAGCAATGATGAACAATTGATGATGATGATGATGATGAAATATGGAAACACTCGTGCAAAGAGAGAGAGAATTCAGAGAGAAACTTGAGAGAGTGATTTGTGAAAATGTGAGAAAATGATGAAGCCCCTTTCAATTATGTTAGAATGAAGTTTATATATGTGTGGTTAGTTCCTAACTAGGATGGTTGATGGTTAGAACTCAGGTTAGACTGAGTTAGTTAACTGAGTTGTGAGTTAACTAACTGAGTGAGGTTGTTAATGGCACGAGTTGGGCTTTGGTTAGAGGGTGGAGAAGCTCTTTTCATTTATGGTGAGGCTGAGAAATGAGAGGTGGTGATGGTTCTGATCTTGCAGCAAGACTTGTAACACAAGTTTATTCATTTCCTTTTTGGTGTATGGAGCAACATGTATACATGAGTGTAAGATGGTGTTGGTCCAAATGAGGAAAAGGTGACTGGTGTGAAGTGTATATGCGTGCAAACAAGCTGAAGCATAAAAAATAATGCCATAACATCTTTATCTTGGCCAGCATGACATCAATGGAACTATGGAAGTTTGATGGAGGATTTCTTCATGTACAAGGCATGAAATGATGCACTTTTGGATGCAATGAAAAGAGGATACATGATAGAACATTGTTGATGTTGATTGCAAGTTGAAACAATGCCTCTAAGGTGATGGACAATGACTTATAACACAAGGATGTGAGACTGCCTCATGGGCGAGGTAAGTTGTGTCACGCATGGCAACATGGTCTATGGAAATTTCAGAGTGAGACCACCATGTTTAAGCTCTCATATGACCTCCATAACTTGTTCAAATGAGAAAATGTCCAACATTAAAGTTGAAAAGGACATGGAGATGAAAAACTTTTATGTTCAACAATTTTTCATTTGAAGCCTTCTTGAGGGAGAAAAAAAGCTTGACATTTGGCACACCAGGTGTTTGACGAAATTATGGCCTGGAAGCCTGAATCTGCCTTGCCATGACTTGAGATTTGCCTTGATTTTGCTCCACTTTGATTGATCATAACTCTCTCAATTTTGATCCAATGGAAGAGTTCTTTATATGGATTTTAAGCTTAAGATGTGATCTTTAATTGGCTGAACTTGGGCTTGAAGTTTGAAGCTTTTATCTTGAAGGAAGAATGCCTTGAAGTGTAGTGCAAAATGGTCCAAACTTGCCATTTTTGGAAACCCTAAGTTTCTAAAAATGGAAACTTTGTACATTTCTTGATTTTTGATGATTCCACCATCATTTCTTGGTCAAATCTTGTCCAATGAACATATGTGACTTGAATTTCATGAATTTGACCTTAAAAAGTCAGGAGTTGACTTTTTCCTCTGCACAGTTGGCTTTTCCCCAAATTTCTTGATTCTCAAGCAACTGACCAATTGAACCTCTTCTTAAATAAGCCAATGGGCAATCTTCCATACTTAGATACTTGATATCATGTAGAAAACATTGAGATCAAGTTTGAACCAAAATTTCATCCAGAGACTGCTTGAATCACAAACCCTAATTTGGACTGTTTTGCTAGGAGATGATGAACTGTCCAACTTTTTGGTGAATTCTCTTCTTCCAATGACTTGTGGGATCAAATGAGGTGATATAAGATATAAGGGACCCTTGAGGCTTGCTTGAAGACCTTAGGCTTTAGCTCTCCTGCTTTGAATAGTCAATGCTCTAAAATCAACTGATCACATGCCCTTTGCAACTTGTATGAAATATGAGATGAAATGAGATATAAATGCAATGCAATGAAACATAAGCTAGGTAACAACAAGAGGGAAAATTTTGGGGTGTTACAGCTGCCCCTATTCAATCATCTGTTAACCTGAGCAGGATGAAAGCAACGGCTATTCAGACGATCAAGGTGAATTGTGATTGAATACCAAAACAACCAGAAAATTTGCTCGCTGAATGAAGAAGAAAAGGGATATAAACCCTTCTGGAAGTATCAGCAAATAACTACATAGATTGATACGACGTGTATCGAAATAGGGATACGGGCAATTATCAATGACCATACGGACGAGTACGGAAAGAAAACACGGACGGGTGTTGAAAGGACACGAACGGGTGTCAAAGGTCAATACGGACGAGTATTGAAGTAAGAGTTCAAACACGGACGAGTGTTGAAAGGACACGGACGGGTGTCAAAGGTCAATACAGACGAGTATTGAAGTAACAGTTCAAATACGGACGAGTGCTGAAAGGACACGGACGGGTGTCAAAGGTCAATACGGACGAGTATCGGACAATCATCAGAGGTACACGACGAGTGACCAAGTCAACGATATGGACGAGTATTGGACGATGATTAATAAAAGGAATACGCACAAGTGTTCGGGTCAACGATACGTACGAGCATCGGACAATCATCGGAGGTACATGACGAGTGACCCAGTCGACGATACGGACGAGTATCGAACGATGATTAACAAGATATAGACGAGTATCTCAAAGGTCAATACGGATAAGTATTGGCTAAAAAGTTCAGACACTGGCAGGTGCAGGAAGGGCAATACAGACGAGTATTGAAATCAGATTCAAGAACGAACGAGTGCTGAAGGGACACGGACGAGTGTCAAAGGTCAATACGTACGAGTATTGGCTAAGATTGTACGATCAAGTGTTGTAGTAAGCTTTGATGGGGTTGCATGACAATGTTTTGTCTGTGAGTTACTCTGGCTTGCAGGTAAATGGTTGAACCTGACTTATGTTTCGTATGCGTATGTTTGAGTTTTGCCGTAATGCTCCATATCAATGGAATGCTACGCTTTAGAAAAATGCCATGCAAACTATATGCAAATGCAAAAGAGACTCCGGACGAGGAATCCAACTCCACGGGGAAAAGATCATTGTTCGATCCTTCAATTACTCTGTGGGGAATAACCCTTCTGCCGGGGATAACACTTACCACTAATTGCCAAAAATAATTGGCTCGCAGATGCACTGAGGTATAATGATCCTGTTGAAGAAGTTTCCACTGGAACGACTCTGCCTTAGAGAGATTATTCTGCTCGTGGAACTTCGCTGGGGATGAGAACTTTCTGAATGACGTTCTGCTGAGGAAAAAAGAGTCATTAAAACTCTGTTTGGGGATCTATCAAACCCAAGATCCTTTGCTAGAGATAATTAGCCTTCTGATTCAACTGGGGCATCAACCGATTATGACACTACTGGGGAACAATTGTTATCGACACAGAAAAGCTTGTAGCTGTTGGAAGTTCTGAATGGGAGAATCGACTTAATAGGATATAACGATACCCAATGGAAATTAATTTGTCGATATCGAATCGTCTTGAGCGACCGTCGGCTGACTGATGGACTCAATCAATCAGTAAAAGTTGTGACAAAAGGGTGACATGGGAACCCTTTCCTGAACATGATTGCCCCGGTATTCTGACTTAGGGTGAGTGATTACTTGTTTGGAAGAAATAGTCCATGCTCTTGTGTTTTTGCAACTGCTTCAATCTTGCTTTTGAGCCTAACACGAGGCTGCTACCTGCAAGCAAAAGATATGCACCTATGCCCTGTGTTAGATATGACTTCTACAACTGAAAAAAAAATCCAACTGTGAACCACCACTTGTTGGGGAGAGCACCCAACAATGCTTTGTGCTGAAGGTGACTTCATGTCAGGCTTCTGGATATGAACCTGCAACAAAAGAAATGCACACATACGCCCTGGATACTGCATGGTTTGAATCCATCGTCTGGGGTTAATCAACAATCAAAGCAATTTTAAATGTTTCCCTGCGCACGTTATTATAAAGCCTCAATGTTTTCAACAATGCAATGTTTTTTATCAAAAATTCGGACGTTTTTTGCAAACAAAACAGTAAAATGAAAATAAATACGAAGCTTTTTGACTGAATAACCAACTTTATTGATTGAAATGCCCAGAATAGGCAAGTACATCAAGAAGCAATCCCTGGAAAGAGGTGATCGCTGAAAATTGAAAAAAAGAAACTATCCTAATGGCTATGTGAAAACATCATTTCACTGAGTTTCAATTCTGCTATGATCAGTATGTCTTCAAGACTTTCTGATTATCTTCACTTTCTGGAGGGGACGATTGGCCTGATTCCTATCCTTTGGAGATTGCCAGCTTGAGTGAAACGATAAGGCAGTACAGATGACTCAGATCGCAGTCTTCGCTTAATCCCTCTTTTGCGTGGACCGCCCTTTTCGGGTTTTCAATCCACCAGGATACCCCTTTTTGTCTGAGTTGTCCTTGCGGATTTTCAACTCACCGGGTGTACAATTTTTTTTTTATTTGTCCCTAATTTTTGCCTGAACCTATTTATTCTGTTTTTATGGTTCGCCGGGATGCCCTTTTTTGCCTGGACTTTTCTTTTTTTTCCGTCCAGCGGGTCTATCTATGCGAAGTATTTTTTTTACTGTGTCTGAGTTGACAGGGGATGGAAAATCTTCACCATCTATGGTTGTAAGCATTAAGGCTCCGCCAGAGAAATAGGAGGAGAGATAAAAAAAGACCTTAACAACCCAACAATGGCTGCCCCTCCTTGCCTCACCTAAAAATGCCTAAAACACATAAATCCCTTACCTATTTTTATCACACCTTGTCATGCCCTAAATTTTGACCCTAGATTTCATCATCATTCTAGGAGCATCATACATTGTATTGCTAACCCTAACCTTGTACAAAGTGCTTTCTATTTTGTTCCATCTGTGAATTAGGGCTTTGAACCAAGAGAATAAAGAGGATCTTTATTTGATCAGTCAATATCTTAGATTGATCACCAACCTACCAAGTGTGCATGCACTCAAGAGGTCTATCTCCATCAAAAATCAAGTGCAAATTTGCCTTATTACAAGTTCATCAAGATTCAACTTCATCTTACCACAAATTAGGGTTTCATCAGACAAAGTCAACTGTGCCTTTGACTTTTGATCAAGACATGATATCAAGCCTTATAACATGATTCAAGATGTTCAAATACATCCTTGGAGTCCATCCATGATGTTTAGAAGACCCAAAAGTTCAAGATCATTGAAGATCACACAGACAATTTCATCTGATACACAGGCCTTTAACTGCAAAGTCAACTCTTTGACTTTTGAGATTTTTGGTCAAAATTGAAGCCCTCAAGCTAAATTTCATGAAAAAATGTTTGATCATTCATTTTGACCATGAAAAATCAAGAATTTGGAGTTTCTTGCAAAAAGGGTAAAGTGGAAGAAAGTTTAATTTTTTCTAAGAATGGTGAAAAACCCTAATTGGGTATCAACTTTGAAAGGTCATAAGTTTCAATCTAGACCACCATTTTTTGTGTTCCAAAGATCAAATTGAATCCCTTACAACATACTACAACTTTATAAATTAGGGTTAATCTCCAAAAAGTGAAAGTATTTTGAGTTATAAAGCCATCAAGTTAGTGGAAAACTTTCCACACTTAGAAAATTTTCAAGACAGTTTTTGATTTCAAAAAGTACCAAACTTTGGAGCCAATTTTCATTATGATCCATTGAGAATCAAGTAATTCTTCAAACATGAAAGTTGTAGATCAAGTTTGGGGCTTTTCAAAAAGTACAAGAACTCATTGATCCCATTTTTGAGTTATGAGTTTATAAGGAATGAAGTTGGCCTTCCATACTCGAATTCTAGGTCATTTTTCATGTCACAACTTTGAGCAAACCCTCCAAAAACCTACTCAATCTCAGAATGCAGATGATGTTGCTTCTAAATCTTCACATAATTGATTATTTACACAGATCCTAAGTTTATTACACAATTGCTTAAGCTTTTGTTCACAAGATCATGCCATTTTGGGAAGAAATGTTACACTTCCATTTTGATAAAGTGGCTTTAATCAAAGTCAACTTTTCTTGAGCCCACACTTGTCTTGTATTCATGATTAAGTGGTGTTAGTAAACCCTAATCCATGTCTATCTTAATTTGTGTACTTGAACTTGTCATCCATGATACCATGTTGATTTTGTTATATCCATGATTGATTTGAATTCTTGATTACATCCATGATGCTTTAGTCTTGTTAGAACTATACCTCATGTATATTTAAGTGTTGTAACATCTTTGCTTGTATGTATTTACCTTGGTTGTCACCAAGTTGATTTGTAACTTCATTAAACTTTGAATGTGTTCTTGGTTGTTACCTTGATCTTTTGTGACTTTGTCAAGTCCTTGCTTTAGATGTTGTTACATCTACTTTTATGCTTTAGTTGTTACCATGTGCTTTAACTTTGTCATACCTCATATGACTACTCACAATTAACATCATGTTTGAATATTACCTTTGATTACTCACAATTAACATCATATTTGAATGTTACCTTTTGTTACTTGCAAATGATATCATGCTTGAATACCATACTTGTTCATCTCATCCATTTGTTCATACTTACTTCCAACTTTGTCAAGTTATTCCCCAAGTGATGCTAGCTTTCATCATCCTTTGTTGCCTTTTGTTTCCAAATCCAAGGGAAAGAATACTTCATTGACTTAATGTCATAAGTAGTTTAGCAATACCTAATTTCCCTTTGACCTTGTTAGAGTCATTAAGCCTTATAACTTAGACTTAGGCTAGAATTTACAACTTTGACTTTGTTAAGTCATGTAAGTGTTAAGACTATAACACTTACCTCCCTTTTTGATCCTTGGTCATAATCAAGTGTTCATTCATCCCTAGTGAGGTAAACTACAAATGCTCTGATTCCATCCTTGTAAGGATATGTAGGCACAAGACCGCGAAGTTTTCCCGAGCATACTTAGTAATAAACCCTTAGGTTCCTATCCTCACCAATAAAACTCAAACACAAGACATTTCAAAGCAAAAAGCAAACAATAACACAAATACATTCAAGAGGTTCCTATAGAGTACTATAGATACTTAGGATGCTAACATATTCCCTAGGTATAACCAACCCTCGAACCTTACAATCTCTTAGCATTATTGTTACATTGCAACTTAGGGTTTTATATGATCTTTTCCCCTTCCTTTGGATAAAATAAAGTTCGGTGGTGAATTTTAAAAGATTTGTGATTCAAGTTAATCAATAGCTTGATATCCAATTCTCACGGCAACAAAAATGACAACTTCACCGGGGAAACCCAAGAGGGTTAAGCCAAACTTGCTTATATTTATGATATTGTTTGCTTGCTATTTGTTTTGATGTTTTACATGGGTGGTTACCTTGTATGTGGTGAGATAAGTCCCAACCTGGACTTGAGCACAAAATAATATAGGAAGGTGGTATATTCAAGAAGGCTTATAGGGAATTGATTCCCGACCAAGCTAACTTGAGAAATCACCACTCAGTGGAGGCACTTTTGAGAATAAGTATTGTTGATCAAGAGATTGTGAAAACAATACTATGTCTTGATTGAACCTACGAAGCTGAGAACCTTTAGTCACCTTTAACCCCACTCGGCCTTGTCAGGAATGTAGTGCGATGACTATGAGGGTGTAGACCCAAAATAGTTGATACGTGATACTACACTCAAAAGAGGTCCTCTTGAGAATATTATTAACTACCGAGTAATTGGGAAACTAATAATATCCGAAAGATGGACTGATGACTTTGAGAACTTGTTAGAACCCGTTGTACAGGTACACAATAAACCATATTACATACCTAATGGGAGGGGTAGACCTTTGACTTCATGTAAGCCTTTAAACATTGCTTGTGTGTGATCTTTGCTATGTTTTTGCATACATGCATTCATAAGCATCATTTCTCATCAAAGTTTCATGGAAATTAGGAACTTTTGTTTGCAAACATCATAGGATTGTCATGGATTGTGAAAGGAAAAAGACTTTGAAGTATACTTTCAAGAGTCTTAAGCTGGATGATCTAAGGAGATTAGGAGCTTTGGTTACAGACCAAGAAGGTTTCAAGAACAAGTATGAAAGGCTTTTATCATTGTTGAAGACTAAGATGGAAGATGGACTTCTCTCCACACTACTTCAGTTTTATGATCCAGTCTATCATTGTTTCACCTTCCCTAACTACCAACTTATGCCTACATTGGAAGAGTATTCTTATCTAGTTGGTTTACCTATCCTTGATGATTTTACTTTTCCTATCATGGAGAAATATCCTAAGGAATAAGACATTGCCAAAGCCACACATTTGGGATTGTCCAAGTCCAAGCCAACATGACCACTAAAGAAGGAGTCTTTAGGCTAACCACAAAGTTTTTGATAGGAAATGCTCAATACTATGCTGATAATTTGAGCATGGATGCATTTGTGGCTATTCTTGACCTACTCATCTATGGTGTATTTCTCTTCCCTAGCTTTGAGGACTTCGTCGACATCAACGCTATCCAGATTTTCCTATAGAAGAACCCAGTGCCTACCTTGTTAGCATATTCTTATCACTCCGTTCACCTAAGGAACTTCCATAAAGGAGGAATGATCACATGTTGTGTGCCATTATTGTACAAGTGGTTTATTTCTCACTTGCCCAAGTCTAGTTCTTTTTGGGATCTCAAAAATGGTTTGTGGTGCTCACAGAAAATTATGTCTCTTACACTCTTTGATATTGATTGGTATAATCGTGTCTATGATGGGGTAATGATCATTGATAGCAGTGGAGACTTTGCTAATGTACCTTTTCTTGGTACCAAAGGAGGGATCAATTACAACCCAGTTTTGGCTCGCCGTCAGCTAGGATATTCTTGAAAGACAAACCCAATGGTGTTCATATGGAGAGTATTTTCTTCAAAGAAGGTGAAGATAGCAAAGAGCTCAAGGAAAAGATTGTGTTTTCTTGGCATCACTTGCATAAGAAGGGAAACAAATACTTAGGAAAACCTAATAGTGTTTCTTTGGAACCCTATCTCCAATGGGTACGAGATAGAGCCATCAAGCTGAAGATGCCTTATCCTCGTCAAGAGCCCATGTCTCTAAATAAAGAGCCCACTCTGATTTTCATGTTTGAAGCAGAGAAGTTGAAGATTGCTTTGAGCAAAGCACAACAAGAAGGAGATGCTTGGAAAAACAAGTATCAAATTGTCGTCGACGAGAAGGCAGAACTCCAAAGACATCTACAGATAAAGACCGAAGAAGCACACTCTAGTAAGAAGATAAAGGCGCAAGAGGATTTATTTTCCTTTAGCCCTCAGTTAACTCTTTGGAAGCTGATAGTGGATAAGCTCATACTTAAGACTCATATGGAGGAGCAGATCAAGAAGCTCAACATGAAGCTGCTAGGAGAATCTCCTTAGGACTTTTGTTAGCTTTTATTTTGCTTTTGTTTAGGACTCTTGTAAGAAGTACTAAATTTGTAATCCTCTATTTTGATTAATAAAATGAGTTTCCTTTGATATTCCCTCTTGATGTTTGGAAATATTTATTAAATTTCACGAAACTTTTGCATTTGCATCTCGCATTCATGCATATGTTGTCATATTTGCATTGCATTTCTTCAAATAAAACTCATTTCGTTTTATCATCCCTAGTTTTCACGCTGAGTCCTCCACATCAGTACAATACCCGTGCTCAGGCCAGAAGAAGAATGGAAGAACACGAGCAAGAGATAGATCGTGTCAACAATGAGTTGGAAGACCTACGTGGTAATGTAGGACAAATCATGGAAATGCTGCAAGTAATTTGTGCCAAGATGGACACTCAGCCAACTGTCATCTCTGAAATTACAAATCTTGTAATAGACCCTCTGACTGCTACTACTACTCCTATTACTTGGCCTCCATTTGGTTTTCCCCATGGTTTTGTAGCCCAGCCACAAATGCCTATTACTACTCAACAAACTGTTCTGTTGACGCAGATGTTCCCAACATAGTTCCAACCTTTGCGCCTGCTGCAGTGCATACTCGTGAGAATAGCCTTACTTTGATGACCTCCAACAGATATATGATATACCTGATGGATCCGAGTACAAAGATGAAAAGCATGAGAAATTGAGGGAAAATGTGGAAATAATTGAGAAAAGGCTAGGGGCCATGGAAGGTGATCAAATATTTGGAGCTGCTGCCTGAGAGATGTGCTTGGTGCCGGGATTGGTGATTTCAGCCAAGTTTAAAACTCCCAACTTTGACTAATATGAAGGGACCTCATATCTTAAAACCCACCTTATCATGTACTACTGTAAAATGGTTGCCCATGTGGATAACGACAAGTTGATGATCCACTACTTTCAAGATAGTTTAAAGGACACTTCTTCTAAGTGGTATCTGAGTTTAGACCAATCACGCATTCGCTACTTCCAAGATCTCTCAGATGCTTTCATTAAGCATTATAAATACAACATGGATTTAGCACCAGACAGAAGACAGCTGCTGAGTATGTCGTAGAAAAATTCTGAATCCTTCAAGGAATATGCACAAAGATGGAGGGAGATTACCTCTCAGGTAGAGCCTCCTTTGTCAGAGAAGGGGTTTATAGACTGGTTCGTTGATACTGTGTGGCCAGAGTTTTATGAGACAATGGTGGGTAGTGTCACTGCCAGTTTTTCTGATTTGGTAGCTGTGGGGATCAAAGTAGAGTTGGGGTTGAAGAATGGAAAGATGAGCAGTTCTGTTAGAAGTTCCAATGGTGCAACTAATCATGCTAAAAAACCTCCTAGCAGTTTTCATAAGAAGAAAGAAGGAGAAACTAATGTTGTAATGTCTGTTCGTAGAGGAAACTTGTAACACCCTTTTCTACCCCCGCAGATGTTGCAGCAGAAACAACTCAAATATCATAGTAAAACATAAAAATTCCCTCAAAGGGTGCACATTTCTCATTTAAATCAAAATAATACAC
Organism: Lathyrus tuberosus; assembly: GCA_022829125.1. Taxonomy (NCBI): domain Eukaryota; kingdom Viridiplantae; phylum Streptophyta; class Magnoliopsida; order Fabales; family Fabaceae; genus Lathyrus; species Lathyrus tuberosus. Next base: position 6,022,847 of record JALAZF010000390.1, read on the forward strand.
TTGCCCTGTAAACAAGGGATTTCCTCAAAATAACTCAAAAGCCTTCACATGGCAGCGGAACTCAAAATTCTCAATTAAAAGGTTTTCAACAAACATCGTAATAATCCAAAAAGGTTTCAACATATAAAACCATATCATCAAATGACAACAAAATAAGGAAAAACATAGTTCGACTCAAAGGACCCCAACCCGATGTTACACTATCAGAGCAAGACCCTCTAAATCGACCAAAAGCAAATAAACTTCAAGGTCCTCGAAGCATTCACAGCTAAACCTGATCACCTGCACGTTACCCACGTGGAGGCAACATTCAAACATGCAGGGTGAGTAATCACAATTCATAATAATCATTATAAAACAAGATATACATAAAATGGCTTTAACTTCGTAAATGACATCATCAAGGCCATCATCAAGGAAAACATCAGGAAATGCCACATCACAAATTCATCAATGCCACATCAAATACAATGCATAACAAGACTCGTGCATGTGGTACCAATCGTCATAATGGATGGACACTAGGCCATCAACCCTCCAAAGATCCCCGTCAATAGGATCGATCCCACAATCGGAACCGGAGCACGTCATAATTACCTCATATCCACACAATGGGAATGAAGCGTCGTCACAGAGTATGCATATGAATGTATGATACACAACATCATTAATCATCATCGTAAAAATTATCATTATGTGCATCATCATTCACCAAAACGTCATGTTTATCACGTCATCATATATTCGTCAAAACATCACAAATCATCATCATCAATATCATCAATAACATCATAGTAAATCATCAAAATATCACAGCACCAAAACCTCAGAACATCACAGCATCATAAACAAATTTCACAAAACAGCAGCAGTTCGCTGCTGAGTTCGCTGTGCGAACACATTCGCTGGGACCTTCGCCTTGCGAAGCTCTAGCGAATCCCAGAATCCCAACAAAGCCCCCATTCTACCTCTCTTCGCCACTTCATTCGCTTTGCGAAGCCCTTCGCTGGGACATTCATTGTGCGAACCCACGACACCACTTCTCAGAAATCAACCCAGAATCATCACATTTATTGCGCATTCACTGCGCTACTCACTTTGCGAGTCCAGGCGAACATTCGCCTTGCGAGTGTTTCGTTCGCTTTGCGAACTAGCGATTGCAGGGAATCGCTGCTATGCATCAGTAGCATACCAGACCCCCATTACATTACGAATTCAACCTCGGTTCGCCTAAAAACATCCCTACAACATTCCTAAGGCATTACAACCATTAAGGACACAAAACCTACAACTATTAGGTCGATTAATTTCACTATTCCAACTCGAAATCACCTAAACCTTCACAAACTCTCAAACTTCATATAAACTCCATAGATCCTTCCCACAAGGTTAAAACTACAACAACGACGGGGAAATCAGCCCCAAGGTCTACTTTAACGGTTCAATTCCACGCTATTGATCGATTCACAAAAATGCCCTTAAAATCATCAGTTTACCTCAAAACCCATAAACCCTCAAAAACCCCAAAATCCACTTTAATCAATCGAATCCTATAATGAAAAAAATGAAAGGCAATTACTCCCCATACCTTAGATTGTCGATCCGATGAGTTCTCTCTTGAGCCTTTGGAAACCTTCACGAAAATCCTCGCGTTTTCCCTTTTTTCTCAGAGCTCTGCACTTTCTCCTTATTTTCACGATCTCCACAAATGAATCCTAATTCTCCTCAATTCCTCCTTTTTGGTTAATTTAACTCTTGGGCCTCAAATATGGGCTTTCTCCATAATGCCCTCACTAATTCTCTTGAATTGTCCACTTTGCCCTTAATTCCTCTAATATTATTTTAAATTAATAATAATACTAATATATTCATATTATATACTATTATTTAATTAAAATAACCAAAACTCCATAAAACCCTGACATCGACACGGACCACCAAAATTCACGGAAAATTCACAAATATTATATTTAAATAAATTAAATCAATATTTCTCATAAATTTGGGGTGTTACAACTCTCCCCCACTTAAAGAATTTTCGCCCTCGAAAATTACCTCAAGGAAATAGAGTCGGATACGACTCCCTCATCTGATCTTCACGTTCCCAAGTCCAACTTTCGCCAGCTGGTCCACCCCACAACACCGTCACCAAAGTTATGTCTTTACCCCGTAATTGCTTCATCTCTCGACCATCAACACGCACAGGCAATGCTTCCACAGTCATATTATCCCTCACTTGTACATCACCCATCTGGATCATATGCGACAGATCCGGAATGTACTTCCTCAACTGAGACACATGGAACACGTCATGCAAATTCGCAAGTCACGGCGGTAAAGCAATTCGATAGGCTACCTCTCCTATCCTCTGTGATATCTGATACGGACCAAAAAAACGTGGAGTGAGCTTCCTAGAATTCAAAGCTCGACCCACACCAGTCACTGGCGTCACCCTCAAAAACACGTGGTCTCCCTCTTGGAATTCAAGTGCTTTCCTCGTCTTATCATGGTAGCTCTTCTGACGACTCTGCGAAGCTTTCATCCTCTCTTGGATCTTCTTAATCTTCTCAGTCGTCTCTTGCACGATTTCAGGTCCGAGTACAACACTCTTGCCCGATTCATACCAACACAACAGAGTCCTACACCTCCTCCCATACAAAGCTTCATAGGGTGCCATTCCAATACTAGCATGAAAACTATTATTGTGCGTGAATTCAATCAACGGAAAATGGTTATCCCACGATCCTCCATGATCCAACACACAAGCCCTTAGCAAATCCTCTAAAGATTGGATCCTCCTTTCTGTCTGACCGTCCATCTGCGGATGATAGGCAGAACTCATCCTCAATTTGGTACCCAACGCATCTTGCAAACTCTTCCAGAACATCGACGTAAACCTCGGATCTCTATCCGACACAATACTCGAAGGTACCCCATGTAACTTCACAATCTCCTCAATATACATCTCGGCTAGCTTCTACATGGAATGATTAATCTTCATCGGTAAGAAATGAGCCGACTTAGTTAATATATCCAAGATTACCCAAATTGAATCATTCCCCTTAGCAGTCTTCGGCAATCCCACCACAAAATCCATGGAAATACTATCCCATTTCCATTCTGGAATCCTCAACGGCTGCATCATATCTAAAGGATTCTGATGCTCAACCTTTGACTTCTGACAAGTTAAACACGCATAAACAAACTCCGCAACATCCTTTTTCATACCTGGCCACCAAAACAACTTTTTCAAATCTTGGTACATCTTCGTAGCACCGGGATGAATACTCAACCTACTTCGATGTCCTTCTTCAAGAATGCTCTTCTTAATATCTGGAACATCCGGAACACATACTCTATCTCGAAACCTCGTCACACCATCCTCGTCAATCCGGAAGTCACCTCCGTTACCTTGGTTAATCAAAGTCAATTGGTCAACCAACTTTAAATCAGATTGTTGTCCCACACTGATCTCTTCCAGAATACCACTAGTCAACTTCAACATTCCCAATTTCACACTGTCAGGAGTCACTTCACACACCAAACTCAAATCTCTGAATTGCTTAATTAGTTCCAACTCTTTCACCATAAGCATCGACATATGTAATGACTTTCTGCTCAACGCATCGGCCACTACATTTGCTTTGCCCAGATGATAACTCAAATCAAAATCAAAATCCTTCAATAGCTCTAACCACCTTCTCTGCCTCATATTCAATTCCTTCTAATTAAATAAGTACTTCAGACTCTTATGATTACTGAACACTTCAAATTTAGAGCCAAACAGATAATGTCTCCAAATTTTCTACACAAACACCACCGCGGCTAACTCCAAGTCATGTGTAGGATAATTCCTCTCATGAACTCGCAATTGTCTCGAAGCATAGGCAACCACTTGTCCATTCTGCATCAATACTCCACCAAGACCCATCTTCGACGCGTCACAATACACCACAAAAGATTCACTCGGATTAGGAAAAATCAACACAGGAGCAGTAGTCAATTTCTTCTTCAATTCCACAAAACTCTCTTCACAAGCTACATCCCACACAAAAGTCTGACCCTTTCAAGTCAACTGAGTCAGAGGTAATGCTAACTTAGAAAAACCTTCAATAAACTTGCGGTAGTACCCTGCTAATCCCAGAAAAATTCGTATCTCAGTAGCAGGCTTCGGAGTCTCCCACTGTAACACGACATCAATCTTAGAAGGATCAACAGCAGCACCACCACTTGAAATCACATGGCCAAGGAAACTCACTTCCTTCAACCAAAACTCACACTTCGACAGCTTTGCATACAACTTCTTCTCTTTCAACACTTGCAACACAGTCCTCAAATGCTCGGCATGTTCTTCTTCATATCTAGAATATATCAAGATATCATCGATAAACACCACCAAAAACTTATCCAAATACTCATGGAAGATCCGATTCATATACTCCATGAACACACCAGGCGCATTAGATACACCAAACGGCATCATAGTGTATTCATAGTGTCCATATCTCGTTTTGAAAGCCATCTTCGGAATATCATCAGGCTTCACTCGAATCTGATGATAACCAGACCTCAAATCAATCTTGCTAAACACACAAGCACCTACTAACTGATCCATCAAATCGTCGATTCTCGGAAGTGGATACTTATTCTTGATCGTCACTTTATTCAACTGTCGATAATCAACGTACAAACTCATACTTCCATCTTTCTTCTTCACTAACAACACAGTAGCGCCTTGCGAGTGTTTCGTTCGCTTTGCGAACTAGTGATTACAGGGAATCACTGCTACGATCAGTAGCATACCAGACCCCCATTACATTACGAATTCAACCTCAGTTCGCCCAAAAACATCCCTACAACATTCCTAAGGCATTACAACCATTAAGGACACAAAACCTACAACTATTAGGTCAATTAATTTCACTATTCCAACTCGAAATCACCTAAACCTTCACAAACTCTCAAACTTCATATAAACTCCATAGATCCTTCCCACAAGGTTAAAACTACAACAACGACGGGGAAATCAGCCCCAAGGTCTACTTTAGCGGTTCAATTCCACGTTATTGATCGATTCACAAAAATGCCCTTAAAATCATCAGTTTACCTCAAAACCCATAAACCCTCAAAAACCCCAAAATCCACTTTAATCAATCGAATCCTATAATGAAAACAATGAAAGGCAATTACTCCCCATACCTTAGATTGTCGATCCGATGAGTTCTCTCTTGAGCCTTTGGAAACCTTCACGAAAATCCTCGCATTTTCCCTTTTTCCTCAGAGCTCTGCACTTTCTCCCTATTTTCAAGATCTCCACAAATGAATCCTAATTCTCCTCAATTCCTCCTTTTTGGTTAATTTAACTCTTGGGCCTCAAATATGGGCTTTCTCCATAATGCCTGTACTAATTCTCTTGAATTGTCCACTTTGTTCTTAATTCCTCTAATATTATTTTAAATTAATAATAATACTAATATATTCATGTTATATACTATTATTTAATTAAAATAACCAAAACTCCACAAAACACCGACATCGACACGGACCACCAAAATTCACGGAAAATTCATAAATATTATATTTAAATAAATTAAATCAATATTTCTCATAAATTTGGGGTGTTACAAAACTCGTCTTGGAAGCATCAACAACAAGGTAAACAATAACACCAATTCATTCAACAACCAGCGTATCAGTTTGCCCCTCAACCATATGTGGCAGTTGTTACCCCTACTTTCAATCAACAAGTACCTGTGTTTCAACAAGCTCCACCAGTTCCTCGGTATCAACAAGCATCCAGCGCTCCTCAAAGGAATCCAGTTCAACACCAGAATAATCAAGGTCAGAATAGAAGACAGAGAGGGAGGCCCCCTATAGCCCCCATCCCTATGACTTACACAAAATTGTATATGTTCCTCATTGAGCAAGGCTTAGCAACTCCAAGGCCTTTGGGTCCCCCTCCATATCCACTTCCACTTTATTATAACCCTAACGCCCACTATCATTTCCATGAGGGGGCTGCTGGACATGATCTTGAAGGTTGTTATGCCTTGAAACATATTGTAAGGGAATTGGTCGAGAAGAAGATTCAGTCCTTTAATGATACAAATCCAAATGTGAAGAGTAATCCTTTGCCCTCCCATGGGGCATCTATCAATGCCATAGAAGAAGAAATTGATGAAGTCTTATTTTGTGATGCGAAGGACATCAAAACTCCATTGCCATAATTTCACGCAAAGTTGGTTGAAGCAGGTTTAGCCAAGGTATGTCACAAGAATTATTCTGAATGCACTGTTAAGCCAAAGGGGTGTGAGAAAGTCCAAAGGGATGTCCAAATTTTAATTGACCAGGGTATACTTCAGATTAGCAAATGTGTGAAGAAGAATGAAGTAGGTATGATTGAGCCAATATTCAATTTACCAACTCATGTGTTCAATTTAGCCGAGCCTACTCACAAAGAAGTTGAACATGTCTTCAATTTGCCTAGACCAGTTTCCAATCTTCCAGATCCAGTTATGACTCCTGTTCAAGGTAAAAAGACGATTCATGTTCCAAAATCGTCTGTTGAGCGAAGACCCACTCCATTTTATTTCAAGAGTACAAAGGTTGTGCCTTGGAATTATGATGTGGCTGTTAATAATCAGAAAACTATGAATCAAGAAAAAGGGCTGAAGGTTGTTAATCATGAGGTAACAAACATAGCAGGGACGAGTGGAATGACCCGTATTGGCCGAATTATAACCCTCTAATCCGTGTGATACCTCAGATGACAAGAGAAACCACTATTGTTCCATCTAAGGACAAAGATGTTGTCTATTTCAATGAAGATGAGGAGTTCCTCAAATTCATCAAGAGAAGTGATTACAAGATTGTTGACCAATTACATCAAACACCATCAAAATTTTCAATATTGTCTCTCCTTATGTGCTCCCCCGCACATCGTAGTGCTCTGCAGAAGCTTCTTACTCAAGCTTAGCTGACACAGGATATTACCGTTGAACAATTTGATAGCGTGATAGCTAACATCGCCACCTGTAATACATTAAGCTTCGATGGAGGCAAATTACCCAAAGAAGGTAACAATCATAATCGTGCCTTGCACATTTCTGTTAAATGTCAAGAGGACACTTTGGCTAGGGTATTGGTAGATACTGGATCATCCCTCAATGTGTTACCCAAAAGAACTCTTGCAAATCTTGCATATGAAGGAGCGGAGATGAAAATTAGTGCTCTTGTTGTAAAAGCAGTTGATGGTTCGAGAAGGACCGTGATTGGTGAAGTGGAGTTGCCCATTCTTATTGGTCCCCATGTTTTTGATATAACCTTTCAGGTATGGATATCAACCCCAATTATAGTTGTTTGTTGGGAAGGCCGTGGATCCATGTCCCTGGGGCAGTGACCTCAACCTTACATCAAAAAATGAAATTTGTTGTGGACAACAAGCTGGTGACTATATTTGGAGAGGAAGATCTTATGGTGAGCAATCTTTCTTCATTCAAATACATCGAGGCAGATGAGGACGTGTTGGAAACTTCTTTCCAAGCGCTTGAAATTGCAAATTCAGTCTTGTTGGAGGCAGAGGAGCCTGTACAGAGGGTTATTCTATTTTTTGTGTCTCTAAAAAGCAGCATTTCCACCATTGAGGAGGGTAAACCAGAAGGCTGGGGTGAAGTCATCAACTTCAAAGTAAAAATGGACGGCTTTGGGTTGGGTTACTAACCAACTAGCAACAAAGCGTCAACTTCAATCAAGGGTCATCCAAAAGAAATCCAAGAAGTGTTTGTCAGTGCTGGTTTCTAAGTGAACGCAATTGACAAAGATTATGAAGATGAAGGCTTAAGCAATTTGGTGTACCGTTCTAATGTGGCTTTGAGCAATTGGGACTCTGTGGAGATCTCCAAAATCCTCCCTTTATCAAAGTAATTTTGTTGTTTTGTCATTTTAATGTTTTCAAAGATCCATAGCTATGCCCAATGCTATAGGATTATTTTGTAGGGGCCCCTTCTGATTTTCAAGTCTTAATGAATGAAGGCATTTTGTTAAAATTCCTGTTTTGTTCATTTACTGCTTTTTCTCTTTCACTTTTAAAAGAAAATGACAATCTTTCAGAAAACCACTAAAAAGAAAACATTCTCTCATTGCTTTACATTTTGTTTTTCATTTTAATAAAAGCGATCATCTAAAAACATGCAGAATCATTGATACCCACATTGAATCCGATGACTCTCCAATCTCTCCTAACTTTGATGCACCCATCAATCAAGCCGAAGAAGAGGGTGAGGAAGATTGCGATATCCTAGATGAATTGGCTAAGAGGCTTGAATATGAGTAAACAAATCTACAACCTCACAAGGAGCAGGTCAAAACCATCAACTTGGGCAGTGAAGATGAGAGAAAGGAAATCAAAATTGGCACCACACTTGGGGAAGATGTCAGGGCAAGGTTGGTCAAGCTTCTCCAAGAATATGTGGATGTGTTAGCATGGTTGTATCAAGATATGCTCGGTTTAGACACAGACATCGTTCTTCATAAGCTACCACTCCGACCCGATTGTCCTCCTGTAAAGCAAAAACTCTGAAGGACAAGACCAGACATGGCCTTAAAGATCAGAGAAGAGGTAAAAAGACAAATTAATATCGGATGTCTTGCTGTTGTAAATTACCCTCAGTGGGTGGCCAATATTGTTCCTGTATCGAAGAAGGATGGAAAAGTTCGATTGTGTGTCGACTATAGGGACTTGAACAAAGCCAGCCCAAAGGATGATCTCCCTCTTCCGCACATTGATACCTTGGTGGATAATACTGCTAGATTCATTGTCTTTTCTTTCATGGATGGCTTCTCAGGTTACAACCAGATTAAAATTGATCCTGATGACATGGAGAAAAATACATTCATCACACCTTGGGGGACCTTTTGTTATAAGGTCATGCCATTTGGTCTTAAAAATGCAGGCGCCACTTACCAAAGGGCGGTGGTTACGTTTTTCCATGACATGATACATAAGGAGATAGAGGTCTATGTCGATGATATGATTACTAAATCCCAAAGCGAATGGTACCATATGGATCATTTATTTAAGATGTTTGAGCGTCTCAGAAAGATCAGATTGCGACTAAATCAAGCTAAGTGTACTTTTAGAGTTTGAAAATCGAGAAGCAAGTCAGAGGTTTTCTTAGAAGACTAAACTACATCTCCAAATTCATCTTCAATATGACTGCTACTTGTGAGCCCATCTTCAAACTGCTCCAAAAGGATCAAGCAGTTGAATGAAATTCTGACTGTCAGCTAGCTTTCGAAGAGATCAAGGGTTATTTACAAGAACCACCGATCCTAATTCCTCCTGTGCCAGGGAAACCTCTCTTCATGTATCTGACTGTGTTAGAAGGGTATATGGGTTGCGTATTGGGGCAACATGATGATATTGGACGAAAGGAGCATGCAATCTATTATTTGAGCAAGAAGTTTAACGACTGTGAAAGTAGATATTCACTCTTAGAGAAAACTTGTTGTGCTTTAGAGTGGGCTTCTAAGTGTCTTAGGCAATATATAATTTCTCACACTACTTTATTGATCTCCAAGACAGATCCAATAAAGTATATTTTTGAAAAGCCTACTCAGACTGGAAGGCTTGCCCGTTGGCATATGTTGTTATCTGAATACGACATCCAGTACGTAACTCAGAAGTCTATTAAAGAAAGTATCTTGTTAGATTACCTTGTAGAGAAACCAATTGAAGAGTATGGGCCTCTGAAGCTTGACTTCCCCGATGAGGACATTATGTTGATAAAAAAGGATTGTGAAGAACCTGGTCCATATGAGGTTCCCGAGCCAGGCTCCCATTGGAAGATGATGTTCGATGGTTCCTCTAATTACAGTGGGCATGGCGTGGGTGCTATTTTGATGAATCCAGATGGTGGTTATACTCCATTCACAGCAAGGTTATGCTTTGAATGTACAAATAACATCGCAGAATATGAAGCATGCATTCTAGGCCTTGAAGCAGCCATTGATCTCCGAATCAAAATCCTTGAAGTGAGTGGAGTTCAACTTTGGTGATATACCAATTTAAGGGTGAATGGGAGACCCGAGATGAAAAGTTGATTCCATATCGTGCTTATATTGTAGAGATGATCAAATACTTTGATGAGATCAGTTTCCGACACGTCCCGAGGTCTGAAACCCATATTGTTGAAGCTTTGGAATGCTAGCCCCCATGTGGAAGGTAAAATTTGTTAATGAAGCGCCACTCATCCGGATTGAACAAAAGATCGAGCCTGCCTGTAACGTCCTGATTTATTTTAATTATTTTTCGTGATTAAAGTTATATGATGTTCTGTATATATGTGTGATTATGTGTGTTTTGGTTGTGTTTGGATTGCCCTTAGTATGGGGTAGTGACTTTAGAATTATAAAGATTAAGGTGTTGGGGGTGTGTGACCAATTATGTAGAACTTGGTGGTGTGGAGAGTAGTACTAATTAAATTATATTAGTAATATTTGGTTGATCATAATATTAGTTGAATAATATTAAATTAATTAAAATATTGATTATTATTATTTTTATTATTATAATAAGTGGATATTAGTAATAATAATAATAATAATAATATAATAACAAGAAAAGGAGAAGAGGAGAGGAGAAGTTGTCAATACGTGAAAAACAGAGAAATGGAGAAGAAGAGCTAGGAAGAGGAAGAGGAATTAGGAAGAATCTCCATTGCTAAATGTCGAGGTTCTTGGAAGAACTCTAAGGTAAGGGTGGGGTTCTAACTATCTAAGGGTTGCCATGATGATTGGTGGGTAGTTTTTATCTTGTAGGGTTCTGAATTTCTTCTCTTTGTTCATGAATGTAATGGTTTTTAATTAGTGATTGATTCTTGATAATTCAATGGATTGTATGTTGTTCTGTTGATTTCTATTGAAAAATTGTGACTGGTGTGATTGTTGTTGTTGAATTCGTTGGATTGGGAGTCGTATGTTATAATGTTAAGTGTTGTACATGTATTTCGTGTGTCAGAGTCGGAACAATGTTATGAACGATTTCGAAAAGGAAAACTTGAGTTTTAAACATTTGAAAAGTGTATTTTTGCTTTGAAAAGTGTTTTGGGCGAATTCTAAGAACAGATGGTTTTGAAACAACTTAAAAAATAAGTTCTGGTGTGAAAATATAGCAGAATTACAGTTTGCAGAAATTCGCAGAGCGAAGGACCCGTTCTGCCGGGCAAAGCGATCTCCTTTGGAGGTCGCCGGGTGAAACTGAGAGGCGAGCAAAGGGTGGAGAATAGGTGCTATTGGAATTTGTATTGGGGGATGATTTCGCTTCTGCTTTGCAGGGTGAGCCTTGGGCAAAAAAGAAATTTTGCTGGGCGAATGAGGGTTTCTCCGGGTGAAGGTGAGTTCACTGGCGTCTCGCTTGGTGAACATTAGGCGAGTAGGGGCAGTGTCTAGTTACCACTGGAATGAACAGAATTTTCTAAAACTTTAAGAATTCATATCTTTTGATCCGTAGGTCCGTTTCAGTCGTCGTTCGAATCGTTGGAAAGCTGGTTCCATGTACTTTCTGTTAAAATTATTTTCAATGCCAGAATTCCAACTATTCAATGCGATAATTGTGTTTCCGTGTACGTTGTGAGGTGTTGAACGTTGAAATGTTGAGTTCGGTTGTGCGAATGTGTGTTGTAGATGTGGATTGCAATTGTTGCATGTTTTGGCAGGTATATGCTGCGTGTTGGATAGTTATGGTATGATGTATTGGCTAGATGATAGTAATATGCATTGGTCGTCTTTATATGTTATCGTTGATGCATAGCATGTTTGCATAAGTTGTATGATAAGTCGTGTGCCCATGTGGGGTGTAAGCGCCTTATCTGGATTCTTTGAAATAGAATCGTATTATTGTTGTTGTTGTTGAGGTAATCGTGTGCCCATGTGGGATGTGAGCGATTACGGGTGTTCATGTGCCTATGTGGGGTGTGAGCGATCACGAATTTCGTGTGCCCATGTGGGGTGTGAGCGACTTATATGGAAATTCCGACGGGAATTATGATCATGAAAAAGAGATCGAATTGGTACCACATGCATTGAGTTGGGTTGTGAGTCTCATTGCATTGGATTGTAGTAGTGATCATTGTTGTGTTTTGTTGGTGGATATTGACTGCGTGGATGTATGTATTGAATGGGTGACTTATGCATGAAATGAACTGTGCTTGCTAATTATCATGTTTTCCTTTATCTAGTTATGATATCTCATGCCTTCTGTTTGAATGTTGCCTCTACATGGGTAACGTGCATATAATCCGCAGTAGGAGACTCGATGTGAGTGGAAGATGGAGTCTTCTATTTATGCATGTAGTGTCGGCATCTGCTCTGATATGTAACACTGGGGTTGTCAGAAAGCTTTTATGAGTATTTGTTTTGTTGGGAATTATTTAATTTTGATATTAATCATGTTGCTTTAAACCGGTTATGTTTTATTACTAATATGACGAAGCTTTTCCGCTGCTTTAATAAAGATGAACTTCAAACATGATTTTACTATTCATAATTAATAAATTTTAAATTGTACGGGTTACATGTTGTTGGTATGAGCAGGTGTATGTTGAAAGTAGCATCCTAAATGCCGTATATTTTATTTTACTCTGATATTTTATTATAATTTCACGCGGTGGTTTTAGGGTGTTACACTGCCTACTGCCAATTAGTTGAAGAGGAAACTGATGGAAAGCCATGGTTCCACGACATCAAGAGGTATCTGCAAAACCAGGAATATCCAGCTGATGCTACCGCTCTTCAACGTGCCTCCAACTTTGTTAAATATTTTATCTTCGTCGTGGTCTTTCTCTATGTGGGGCATTGACATGATTGGAGCAGTCGAGCCTAAAGCTTCCAACGGCCATCGTTTCATCTTGGTTGCCATCGACTACTTCACAAAAAGGGTAGAAGCTGCTTCCTACGCCAATGTGACAAAGCAAGTGGTTGCCCGCTTCATCAAGAAGGAGAGTATTTGTCGTTACAGAATTCCAAGCAGAATTATCAAAGATAATGGAACTAATTTTAACAATAGAACTATGAAAGAGTTGTGTTAATCCTTCAAAATCGAGCACCATAATTCTTCACCTTACCGTCTGAAGATGAATGGAGTTGTTGAAGCCGCCAACAAGAACATCAAGAAAATCCTGTAAAAGATGGTCAAGACTTATAAGGATTGCCATGAAATGCTACCCTTCGCTTTGCATGGATATCGGACCTCAGTCCGCACTTCAACAGGGGCGACCCCATTCTCCTTAGTGTATGGCATGGAATTCGTTCTCCCAATGGAAGTGGAGATATCATCCTTGAGAATTTTGATGGAAACCATGTTGGAAGAAGCAGAATGGATCCAAAGTAGATATGACGAGTTAAACCTCATCAACGAAAAATGGATGAAAGCCATGTGCCATAGGCGGTTATACCAAAAGAGGCTTAAGAGAGCATTCGACAGGAAGGTTCGCCTGCGCGAATTCAAAGAGGGAGATCTGGTACTCTAGAAAATATTTCCATCACAGAAAGATGCCCGAGGGAAGTGGGCTCCCAACTATGAAGGCCCATTTGTTATGAAGACGGTCTTATCAAGAGGTTCCTTAATCCTCAAAACACTGGATGATGAACAGCTTGCACATCCCGTAAATGCTGATGCAGTCAAAAAATATTATGCCTAAATAAAACCTGCTAGGTCGAAAACTAGAAATTGCAACTTAGGCAATAATGGGTATCCCAGTGGATATAAACCTATGAAGGAGATCCAGGCAAAAGTTATGGATGAAAATAAAAAAAAAGAGGGCTCTCTAAGTTGAAAACCTGAAAGGGCGACTTAGGAAAAAATGAGCATCCTGGTGGATTGAAAACCCGAAAGGGCGATTCAGGCAAAAGTTAGGGACAAAAGGCATTTGACTGTATGAGATGGTGTTTACCAATACTGAAGAATCAGCAAAAGATCAATTAGATCACTCTCGTCAAAAGCAAGGATCTGGGGCATCTTAGTTATTAGGGATTGTAGTAGTTGATGGATTATATGTAAACCTTTCCCTATTGCCATTTTCACAAATTGTATTACTCCATGGAGCTTTTTTCCATTTGCAAGCTACCGTTCTTAAATAAAATACAGACTTTGCCTATCGTTTGTTGCCATTTATATTTCTTCTACCTTTTTCTTGTTATGCAAAATGTCATTTATTTGTTAATAAGGAATTTTGAAAATAGAAAGGTTTTTGAAAAGAAAATGTTTTGAAAACATATTGATAAAACATAAAATCTTTTTGACATGTGGGGGGATAAAAAAGGAAATCCTAGGTATCCTTAAGAAGTCTCAAGGTTGCAAAGGCATTGTCATACCATTTGCAACTGAAGATCCCTACTGAAGTCTAAACTGATAGCACTCTTGGAATAATCTGTTGATCAAATATTTAATCATCAAGATTGAGGATGCTTCCCCAGTTTCCATCCTATGGCATTTTTGTTTAAGTTACTGATATTGAGGATTCATTTCCTCTCCAAAGTCTCCCCACAAAATCTTTTTCTTTCTAGGAGTTAGCATTTGCATGCCATGATCATTCATATCAAGTTCAATCATGTGTATTTAGCATTAGATTCATGTCTTGGGTGTTGGTTATCACCAGTTTGCTTTCCCCATGAAGTCAGTTACCATTAACGCTTCGTGTTTGTTAAATCTATTCCCCGGTCGTCACCAATTGTCTTTTCCCTAGTTGTCACTGGAGTTCACCATTCAGTTTATTCTTGGTGTCTTGAAATATTGTTTGTTACCAATATTTCTTTCCCCAGTAAACCTGCTTGAAATCCATTTGTCATTGGTAGCCGTTTTGATTGTCATCGATATTCCCTTGAAGTCTAGTTGTTACTAGCACCCATCCGTCAAAGGCTGGTCATGATACATTTACTCGCGGTCTAAGTCTAATTGATTTCGCACGTACAAAAGAGTTTGATTACCCTGTACTTTCCTGATGGTTCCTGAAGATCATGTTTGAATACTTCGTTTTAAGGAATTTCCAGAAAATTGGATGTTTGAAAACTCTAATAACTTGTGTTGTTAATCCAATGGTTATAAGGATTCTTTTTGGCTCGGTAATCCTATTGTTATGAGGGTTCCTTCTTTATCTATCATTCCTATTGTTATGAGGATATTGTCAACACATTTCTATTAATATGAGGATCTTATCTCATTGTTATAAGGATTCTTTTTCGTTGAGCCTATTGCTATAAGGATCTCATTTTTTAATCCTATTGTTATGAGGAACCTTTTTTGTTGATTCTATTGTTATAAGAATCTGTTTTATCCCCTATTATTATGAGGATCTTGTTACTCACCCTATTGTTATGGGGGTTCTTATTATCCAGTCATGTTGTTATGAGGATTACATTTGTCGTTGATCTCTTGTAAGAAGGTCTTGCTCTTGTTTGATATTCTCAGTAACACCCAGTCATGTTTGAACCGGTTGATCAACCACTTTGAATATCCCCAGTGTTGTCTTCTTTTCCCCAGTATATGTTATCCCCAGCGAGTCTTTACTCATTTTCGTCTTTGTCTGCATTGTGCATTAATCATAGATCATCATACTAGAGTTCATTGCATGTTAGCATTGTCCCTAGCATTGTTTGATAGAGTCACTTTTGTCCATAACATAGCCTGTCATTGCATCTAGGGGCAAAATTTATGGTTATTTCTATATTTAAATACCTTTCATTTTGATCTCATTAGGGTTGTCACTACTCATGCAATCCAATAAAGTTATTTAAATAGGGGCAACTGTCATACCCCAAATTTTGACCCTAGATTTCATCATTATTCTAGGAGCATCATACATTGCATTGCTAACCCTAACCTTGTACAAATTACTCTTTATTTTATTTCATCTGTGAATTAGGGCTTTGAACCAAGAGAATCAAGAGGATCTTTATTTAATCAGTCAATATCTTAGATTGATCACCAACCTACCAAGTGTGCATGCACTCAAGAGGTCTGTCTCCATCAAAAATCAAGTGCAAATTTGCCTTATTACAAGTTCATCAAGATTCAACTTCATCTTACCACAAATTAGGGTTTCATCAGACAAAGTCAACTGTGCCTTTGACTTTTGATCAAGACATGATCTCAAGCCTTATAACATGATTCAATATGCTCAAATACATCCTTGGAGTCCATCCATGATGTTTAGAAGACCCAAAAGTTCAAGATCATTGAAGATCACACACAGTCAATTTCATCTGATACACAGGCCTTTAACTGCAAAGTCAACTCTTTGACTTTTGAGTTTTTTGGTCGAAATTGAAGCCCTCAAGCTAAATTACATGAAAACATGTTTGATCATTGAGTTTGACCATGAAAATCAAGAATTTGGAGGTTTCTTGCAAAAGGGGTAAAGTGGAAGAAAGTTGAATTTTTCTAAGTATGGTGAAAACCCCTAATTTGGTTCCAACTTTGAAATGGCATAACTTTCAATCTAGACCACCATTTTTTGTATTCCAAAGATCAAATTTAATCCCTTACAACATACTACAACTTTATCAATTAGGGTTAATCTCTAAAAAGTGAAAGGATTTTGAGTTATGAAGCCATCAAGTTAGTGGAAAACTTTCCACACTTAGAAAATTTTCAAGACAGTTTTTGTTTTCAAAAAGTACCAAACTTTGGAGCCAGTTATCATAATGATCCATTGAGAATCAAGCAATTCTTCAAACATGAAATTTGTAAATCATGTTTGGGGCTTTTCAAAAAGTACAATAACTCGTTGATCCCATTTTTGAGCTATGAGTTTCGAAGGAATGAAGTTGACCCTCCATACTTGAATTCTAGGTCATTTTTCATGTCACAACTTTGAGTAAACCCTCCAAAAACCTACTCAATCTCAGAATGCAGACCTTGTTGCTTCTAAATATTCACATAATTGATTTTTTACACTGATCCTAAGTGTATTACATAATTGCTTAAGCTTTTGTTCACAAGATCATGCCATTTTGGAAGAAAGGTTACACTTCCATTTTGATAAAGTGGCTTTAATCAAAGTCAATTTGTCTTGAGCCCATACTCTTGTATTCATGATTAAGTGGTGTTAGTAAACCCTAATTCATGCCTATCTTAAGTTATGTACTTGAACTTGTCATCCATGATCCCATGTTGATTTTGTTATATCCACGAATGATTTGAATTCTTGATTACATCCATGATGCTTTAGTCTTGTTAGAACTATACCTCATGTATGTTTAAGTCTTGTAGCAATACCCAATTTCCCTTTGACCTTGTTAGAGTCATTAAGCCTTATAACTTAGACTTAGGATAGAATTTACAACTTTGACTTTGTTAAGTCTTGTAAGTGTTAAGACTATAACACTTACCTCCCTTTTTGAACCTTAGTCATAATCAAGTGTTTAGTCATCCCTTGTGAGGTGAACTACAAATGCTCTGATTCTATCCTTGTAAGGATATGTAGGCACAAGACCGCGAAGTTTTGGCGAGCATACTTAGTAATAAACCCTTAGGTTCCTATCCTCACAAATAAAACCCAAACACAAAACATTTCAAAGAAAAAAGAAAACAATAACACAAATACATTCAAGAGGTTCCTATAGAGTACTTTAGATACTTAGGATTCTAACACCTTCCCTAGGTATAACCAGTCCCCGAACCTTACAATCTCTTAGCATTGTTGTTAAATTGCAACTTATGGTTTTGTAAAGTTCGGTGGTGAATTTTAAAAGATTTGTGATTCAAGTTAATCAATAGCTCGATATCCAATTCTCACAGCTTCAGGGGGATTAACCAAATGATGTTTTTAGCAAGAACAACCACACTCATAGACTTGTGATAATCGAATAGTGTCTACGTGTTTACGTGATCATCGAGATCTCCAGTCCCATCATAGCTTTCCATCTTTTGGGCCTTCTCCAAAGACTTGGGAATTTTGCAGTCGATATTGTGTTTGGTGAATAAATTCCTTCTTCAGTGGACGAAGGTGTGATCACCAGTACTGTTTTCATACCCCAATTTTGACCCTGAATCATCGAATCGATACATTCATCATGACATATGAATCGTCTACATAGCATAACATGCATTTCATCAAGCATAATTTCTAAATTGTCAAACGTAACAATTTTTCGGATCTACAGACAAACCGGACAAACTAATTCTCAAATGTACGTGAAATTAGCGAGTGAAAAAATTCAGAATCGAGCTTGCAAACGTCATTTTTATTAATCTATGTTTCGCGTAGTTTAACCAGACATCCTCGTTTTATTTTTTCGACTATATTTTCAGTCGCATTTTGATCAGTCTGAGCATTTTAATCGGTCATTTTTTTATTTCAAATTTTGATCAAAACATGTATGTTTTCAAGAAGTTTATTTCGCGTTGGTAATTTTGGTGCATTCAATTTAATTTTTCGAGCATTTTTGTGCTCGTTTTTTATTCATTATGAGTCCTTTCATTTTTGTATTTTTGTCAAAATATCACAAAAAAAAATAGAATTAAATGCATAATTAATCAATTTTTATTTTGTTTATTAAAAAGTAATTGATTTTTATTTCATTTAGTTTTAAAAAAATTTTCACTCAAAAAAATATAGACTAAGGTCAATTTTGACATTTGGGTTTTTAGAAAACCCTGGGTAACCTATTATATATAGTTGAGCATTGGCTAATGTTAGAAACACAAAAAAATTTAAAAAATTAAAAAAAAAATCCTAGCCTACCAATAACAACCAAAACAGCTCCTCCATTGGAGATCTCTCTCATTTTGTGATTTCAAAAGTCCAAACTTTTGTTCCACTACATATCTCATTAACTACATAGTCTTCATCTCTTCTTGAAAACCCCCACAAACCTCATACACAGTAGCACACGAGTCTCCAAGTTCATGATCTTATGCTACTATTCATGCAGTATGCTTTCTTTTCTTTGTTTTTCAAACACCGTCTTCAACTCAATCATAACACTTACCATTTGTTTCCATCTTTTTCTCTTCAATAAACCTCCACAACACAACATTTCCAACACTACACAAACATACACACCAAAAGAGGGAAGAGGTTAGAGTTGAAAAACAAAGACTACATCACATAAGTTCATCTCCTAATAGCAGCAACATTTTTCAAAACAAAACAAATGACCATTAAAAGTGAAAGCATCGTCAATAACAACACATTATTCAAACCATTGCCTTGATAACTTCACGAGCTGGTCGTTCAACATTTCATCACCTTCTCCTATTGAGTCTCCCATATTCTTCTTAAACCTCTTCAAAACCTCAATAACATAACACTCCATTTTCACAAAAATCACATTACACCTTCATCATATAAATCCTCTCTCTCAACAAAAATTGAAATAAAAAAAAGTAATAGAGAAAGTGAAAACAAAAAGCTGCAGAAGTGAAGAAAAATGTCAACTCTACAATAATTCATCTGTTCTACTTACTACCTTCCAAAATTCACCACAAAAATTCAATCTTCATCCATTCTTCTTCATGCATGCAACAATTTAATACCACCACACAAGCAGTACACATAAAAAAACCTCTCTTTTTCATTTTATTTAGCATATCATCTCTCTCAAAATTTGAGATACAAAAAGGGAAAAGAAAAACTAAAAAAAGCTCTTCCCCCGAAGAAAGGCTGGAACGTTAACAGCTCTCTCTGTCTTTTTGTTTGTTTCATAACTACACACATAATCACTTCCCTATTGATCTTTTTCTCTCTCTATTCAGTAAAAAAGGGTGAATAAAGAAAACTCAAAAAATGAAGGAAGTTCTTCCTTTTATCATTCAGTAACCTTTCTTTTCTCTTCATAACCACTTGCACTGTTCATAATCCATAGCTCACATCTACAACCATTCAAACACAATGATCTCATTTCTCTATGCGGACACCATATGAAGTGGACGGAGCTTGGTTTTCATCACCACAAAAACACATTTTCTCTTCATGCTGCCATAGCACACCATGAACACAACATAACATAACTTACAAAACCACATCGCAAAACACCATTAACACACCTCTTACAACAACAACACCATAGTGTTGAACAAAAAGATAAGGAGATGTAACTTGCACGTAGTTGCTCTTGTCAGATATGGAAGCATACCCACTGTCGTCGATCACCATAATTCAGTCGTTGCCGGACCTGAACCCTCATTAACCACCGTGAAACACTGTTGAAGTTACCGTGAAAATAATATATCATCGTCGTATAGGGATGACAATTTGGCCCATCCCCGGTGGGTAGGGTAAAAACCCGCAAAAATGGATACGGGTACGAGCTCGGGTAATTACCCACTTAAATAAGCAGGGATGGGTGCGGGGATGGGCACCTTAGTACCCAACCCACCCCATACCCTCACAATATATATTTATATATTTTAATTTATATTATTATATAAAAATAATTTTTTATAAAATTAAAAAAAAATCAATTTTAAACTATTACATATTTAATATAAGTGATCATTTATTTCATAATTGAACAATAAAATTTTTTAAAAATTTTTTAATATTTTTAAAAACTTAAAATACTATGATATTTTATAAATGCGGGTAACGGGTACCGGTACGGACACTTATATACCCATAAGATACGGGGACGGGTGTCAATTTTGATACCCAAGCGGGTATGGGCTCGGGTACCGAGATTTTTTTCAACTGCGAGTATGGGGACGGATACTATAGTAGCATACCCATATCCTGCCCATTGTCATCCCGTCATATTTTATTCCTCTATCCGCCTCTGCTCAATTACTGCCACCATCACAATTCTATCATCATTCAATACACTCCAACAACCTCATTCTGCCATTGCACACAACCTTTATCGGCAACGACATCCTTAATCACCATAGATCCACGTCGCAAGTAACTAATCATTCTTCTACTGTAAGTTTTTAATGCTTGTCTTGTTGTCCATGTTGTGATAAGTGAGATGAAATCGAGTGCGTTGGGATTTAATTTTCATGAAAGAAAGAAATAGGTTGAGAAACAAGAAAGAGAAAGAGGTCTTTGATTTGTTTCTATTCCATTTTTATTTTATTAGTTTGCTTTTTTTTTCTTTTAAAAGAAAAAAGGGGCCTGCCACGTGTCGTTAAGTAGGTGGTGGTTCCCAAAATTTGAAATTCATCAAAGTTCTGCAAAGGGGGCGCCACTTTCCCCTTGCTGAACCTTTTTTTTTATTTTTTTTTATCACTCTTTTTATTATCATTTATTATTTGGGGTTATTGTTTAAGGCTTAGACCATTTGGAATCCATGCTTTTTCTATGTCCATACATTCATGTCAATGATGTACCCCTCATTTCTATGTTTGTTTGTTTCTTGTTTATTTACTTTATTCAATATTTATTTAATTTTTCAAATTTTGATTATGTTTAGTTAATTAAATCATAATTTCATTAATTTCTTTTTATCTTATGTTTTTAAGTAAATTTTGATTAGTTGATTTCAATGTGTGTAGTCTTTTATTAAATTGTTTTTGTCCTTATTCATATGTCGGTGTAAAACAATTTTGGTTATTTCTATCTTTCATTGGGTTGAGATCTCGGAATTTAAATTCAATTTAGATTTCAGAAATCGTTTGGACGCATAGATTCGTATGTTCGGCTTCTTATAGAATAATTCCTACATGGATCCACTTTAAGTTAGCTTAGAGCTACATTCGATGCTCTGAATTTCGGTTGGATTCGGGTTCCGTGGCTTACTCTTGAGCCTTCTTACAATGATCTCTTTTTTTGTGTTTGCATTTACTTGTTTAATGCCTTGTATTTTACTCGCTTTTATATTCCTCAATTTTCAAGTGTACCCCCAACCCTTTGTTTGTAAATTGTTATTTATTTTTTTTGTTTTTATTTCCATTAGCTAGATAATAAATAATTGAAAATTAAAAAAAAAATAACCCTTTTCAAAAAGACAAAAATAAGCGCTCGATCCAACGAGCATTTTTTCTCAAATCAAACCATTTGAATCCATTTCCACTATTCCAACTGTTTCAAACATCTCACCATTCAAATCATTTTCAAACCCTCCAATCACTTCAAACCTTTTTCATAGACGATAAACAAACCTAGATCAACATCGAGTGCATTTTCTCAAATAAGCTTCAAAACATATAAAAATATCAAAATTATTTACGTAAATAAGTTGAAAAAGGAATGAGATGTAGTTATCGTCCTTCCAAACTCTCTCATCATCCAAAAAAAACTTCAAACACATCAAACCTTAATAAAAATAAACCTTTTTTGTCCAATTATTTTCCTTTTTAATAACATGAGGGGTGCTAATACCTTCCCCTTGCGTTACTGACTCTTGAACCCTGATTTGGTTGTGTTAACCAATATCATTGTCATTCTTTTTGGGTTTTATTGATATTTCCCCTTTCCCTCTTTGGGAATAAGTAAAGTTTGGTGGCGACTTTGTTAAGTCCATTCTGCGAGTGTGCGATTACGCTTCGCGAGGTCGTGTTCTCATTTTTCAAGGTACGACAGATGGCGACTCTGCCGGGGATGCCTCCCTAAGTGGGTCAAGCCTAGTTAGGTTGTGTTGTGTGTTTATGTTTGCTTTACTTGTGTGGCTTTTTCTTTATTTTATCCTTTTATTATTGTTATGTAATATGTTGTATGGTTCCATTATGTTGTGGTATTGGATTGATACTCTGATTGCAAACTTTATGGGAAAGACTTTATACTCGAGTCTTGAGTGAAAACATAAGATAGGATGATGGATAAGTAGTACGGACTTTCGAGGTGAATACCTCGTAAGGGTCAGCCTGAGAACCTCACTTAGAGTAGATCCTTTTAAAAGTGTTGTCGTTCAGAAAGAATTCTCTGTAAGCTTCGATGTTTCAAAGGGGTTCATGAGTCTAAGGTCTTTTTAGAACATTGAACCCTTTGGCCAACTATGAATGATGGTTATGTAGTATAGATTCCCGAGGTGTATACCTCGTAAGGGTCGATATGAAAACCTCGCTCAGAATAGATTCCCTTGAAGGAGTTGACGCCCGGCAAGAATTTTCCGTAAGCGAAAAACATTCTTGTGAATCCATGACTCTAAGAACCGTGTCTAGAACCAAAGTTTATGGTTACGTAGTATGGATTCCTAATGTGAATACCTCGTAAGGGTCAGTACGAGAACCTCGCCCAAAGTAGATTCCCTTGAAGGAGTTGACGCCCTGCAAGAATTTGTCGTAAGCGTCAAACATTCCTGTGGATCCATGACTCTAGGGCCCTTTGAGAAAGCCCTAGATCATACCCGATGAGAACCCTTTATGTGACAAGCAATCAAATTAATCTGTTACCTCAGACATTTGAACCTATGCAAAAAAAAATATGGTGTTGCATTCATTCACATACCATTGCATCTACATTCATCAGCATGCATTGATATCATTCAAAAAAAAACTCATTCCATATTTGTCCATAACCAGCCGCTAATTCCCCGGTACCCATATTGAACTTGTGGTAGCTATTAAAGGACGACAGAGTGTTAGAAGCAGGATTAAGCATTAACAAGAAGGAAGATAGACGCCTTAAAAGGATAGGTAGACCAAATTTTGGAAGTTATGGTAGCTATGTCAAATAATAATCTTCAGCATGTTATTACAGAGAATGTCAGTCCCCCATCAGGCTTTACTGTGGTGACTAACCCAATGTACAATCTTCTCCTAGACTATACTCCTCAACAAGTAGATGTTCCTACTCAACCTCACCCAGTGCATACCCCGATATCTAATGAAGTCCCCATGGTGCAGAACAACCCTACTTTTCACATTGAAAAAAGGAAATCCACAATTTACAAGGAACATGCCAAATTATAAAGGTGCCCACCTGAGGGCAAAAATGGAGCGTTCTCAAGTGGCTGAAGTCACTGAAAAAATTTGTGACCTGGAGAAATGATTGAGGCCTATGGAAGGTTTTATCACGTTTCCAGACCTGGTTATACCCTGATAAGGGAAAAATTGTGTTTATAACCAATAGTATTATTTTGTGGCTCTTTTCACTTGGTTTCATTGGAATTTCATGGCAAAACCTTAACTTTAGTGTAAATAATTGATTTTTAGTTTTATCGTGTAAATATCGTATAGTTTGATCATATTCATTTCATTTTGTAGGGTTCCTTGCATAGTTGAAGCATTGGGCACTTAAAAGGAAAAAAGAAAATCTTCAAGATGCATTTTTTAAGGAAATCGAGAGTTTCAGTTTGGGCTCAATGCAGTCAAAGCACGCTTAAAGGCAGCCAGTTAGGGGCTTCCACGCTTAGCGCCAAAATTAGGGCTTAGCGCCATTTATGGCGGTTTAAGTTATTTGTCTGCTAGCTGCGCTTAGCGCCAAAACTCGGGCTTAGCACCAAAACTGGGGCTTAGGGCCATTTATGGTGGTTTAAGTTATTTGTATGCTAGCTGCGCTTAGCGCCAAATCTGGGGCTTAGAGCGGTCTGCTTTTTCAGCTTTGAATAAATATCTTTGCACTTCAGATTTTTAAATAGACATTACATTTTGGAGAGAGAGAGAGAGAGAGAGAGAGAGAGAGAAACTTAGAAAACAACAGGAGAGGATGCTTCTTGAAGATCAAAAGCTGGGTTCGCGTCAACCATTGGGAAATCACGATTGATGCATGTTCATCTTCATTCTTCTCTTTGTATCAAGCTACCACGGGTATCTAAATCCCTTTCTTGTTGGGATTGGATGTAGTTCGTTCTCACTGTATATATTTTTATTGATCATGGCGTTAGTACAATCTATTCATGCATTAGTATCAATGTTATCCTTGTTTACTTGTTTTACATATTGATTTGAAGTGTTATTGAGAAATACTCTTCGAATCTCTGTCTAGGATAATCATTTGTTAGCTGTTAAACTCTAGACATAGATTTAGATTTAACATTCACTTGAGTATCAAGTCTTAATGCTACCGTATTGGTTAACAGGTTGAGAGATCGTCGATTCAACAATAGGGTTTAAATCTCGTAAGGAGTTTAGACATAAACACTTTTGGCAAGCGATACATTATGATATTAATAAATGTTTAGATTGTGTATAACTGATTGGTAAATTACATATTCTATCGATGGATGAGATTCAATCTCGGCAAGCTCTCATCTCTCTGAAACTTTATTTATCATTCATCCATTTTACATTTTGTAGCTTTAAACCATCAAACATCTTGCAAAATTACGCTTAAAACCATAGTAACTGTTGAACGACATTGATATCTCACCAGTCCACGTGGATACGACAAAACAAATACTCACCCTTGATAGCTAATACCCCAAAATTCAAAGTATCTAACTTTGAGAAGTACAAAGAGGATAGCTCCCCAAGACACCATTTGGTGATGTTCTACCGAAAAATAACCTCTCATAGTCACGAAGATAAGCTGATGATTCATTGTTTTTAAGACAGTTTGAGTGGGGCATCATTGAGTTGATACATGAAACTAGAAAGAAGCCATATTCAGTCATGGGAAGACTTGGCCAATGCCTTTTTTGAAGAAGTACCAGTATAACTTGGACATCACTCTAGACTGAAGGCATCTACAAAGTTTATCTCAAAACAGCAACGAGTCCTTTAGAGGATATGCGAAATGATGGAGAGAATTGGCAGCCCAAGTGTAACCATCACTCTTAGAGAAAGAATTGGTTGACATGTTCATGGATACCCTGCAGAGCCCATACTTTGGAATGATGGTATGCAGTGCATCATCAAGTTTCTCTTAACTAGTGATAGTGGGAGAACGCATCGAGAGAGGTCTCAAGGGCAGAAAAATCCAAGATGCCTCGAGCAGCCAGGCTAGCGAGAATGAATCCCTCAGCAGCTCCCAAGAGAAAGAAGAGGATGTAATCAATGTGGTCATGGCAGATGTTGATTATTCTCATGGTGCACCAGTAAGACCTTGTGGTCTTTCATATTTTCAGTGGTCGTCATCTCCAGCATAATGCTACCCTTATGGGCAACTAATAATGCCTAGAGTGTCGTATCAGCATCCTTGGATCGCTCCTCATTCAAATCAGTGAGCCCAAAGTCGAGGATATTAGAATCAACAATAGAGACAGTATAGGCCTCACAACAACCTGGAAAAAAGGAATTCTCCACTTGATCTAATTCTTATGATGTACAGTCAACTTTTGCAGCCTCTGATTCAAAGCTCGTTGGTGGTTGCCAAGTCTCTCAAGCCAGTTTCATAACCATTCCCACATGGGTACGATCATTATATGCAATGTGGTTATCATGTTGGATCAATATGGTAGTCGACCGAGGATTGCAACGATTTCAAAGAAAAAGTACAATAGTTGATTGACAAGAAATACAAAGCCTTTTCAAAAGGAAACTTGTTGGTGAATGTCAACCTCTCACCTTGATAAGTGCGAAGACCTCAAGGGTCATCTCCTGAAGACAGTGGATTAGACAGGAAGTCATCCTCAACGCTGGCATTCATGGGGCATTGCTATTGTCGTACCTCGAAAAATACGATCCTAGCGATGGACGCGGAAAAAAAGTTCGAACATAGTCGCCACCAAACTTTATTTATCCCAAATGAAGGAAAGGAAAATATCAATAAAACCTTTTAAAGGATAAGAAAATGGTCATCGCAACCAAACTCGGGTTCGGGAGTCGGTTACGTAAGAAGGAAGTTATTAGCACCCTCTACGTCTGTTGTACTCAACGGGAACCTCTTGATTCGATTCGTGAGAAAGTTAGCTAGGTTTGCTTGTTATCTTCTAAAGGATTTGCTTCTAAGGGGAAGATGGGTGGTTTTTTATTAGGGTGCTCGGCAAGGATTAGAACCCTTGTGCCTACGTATTCCCTCGTGCAATGGGAAAGTCAGAGCATTTATAGTTCGTGGGACTACGGTTGTTTGGTTTGTATTTTTTTATAGGCGCCAATTGTCCTCACACGAGTAAGAGAACTCGCACCCAAACAATTGAGGAGAAAGGTCAAAGACTTGGTCCCCCCTCACATCACCTTTTAGGAAGTTGTATTTGAATATATGATTAAGTGTATTAAAGAGTTTGATTAAGAAAAGAGGATTTGATTTGTATGTGTTTTAGGGCTTCGATCGCACAAGGCGAGAAAGGAGAGTTTTAGTTGTATTGGATGTTTTAGAGATGACAATTGTTCACACACGAGTAAGAGAACTCGCACCCAAACAATGGAGGAGAAGGATCGAAGACTCGACCACCCTCACTTCACCTTTAGTAGAAATGTGTTTAGATAGGGATTAAATGTTTTAATGATTGCTTGGAAAGAAGTTTGAATGTTGTCGAGTTACAAGTGTTTTAGAGGCGTCAATTGTCCACACATGAGTAAGAGAACTCGCACCCAAACAATTGAGGAGAAAGATTGAAGACTCCATCCCCGTCCCTTTCACATTTTAAGAAATGATGTTTAAGTATTATTAAATGTATTGATTTGATTTGAAAAAAAAACTCGATGTTGATTGAGGTTTGAATTTGCGTGCGAAATGGTTGAGAACTAATGGAAAGGAGGTCCTAATGGTTCGAGGTAAGGTCGATTACGAGGCAAAAGCGCTCAACTTACAAGTTAGGTATGGGACTTGATATATGGGTCAAGTGAATGCTTGAGGATGAATTGGTGGTTAATTGAATTTGTTTTGAAAAATACTTGACGTTGGATCAAGCTTGTTTATTCTTTTGAAAATGGTTGATTTTAATCTTATGGGAGAGGGATACATTTACTCTAAGGGGATAATCATGCCATAATTAAAGTAAGACAAGCACACATATGCATGCAAACCAAAGTTAAATGTGCAACAAGTATCGTTGTATAAAGCCCAAGAGGAGGCTATGTGAGGTTGATTGCGATCATGAAAATAACCGACTTACAAGGTATTGAAAAGGGCTTGACATTAAGTCAAGGTATTAGTTTGAAAAGAGTTTTTGGTTTGGACAAGCATATGATGAATGACATATATAATCGAGGCATGATAATAATTCACATGAGAAAAAAAGTAAACCTCACATAAAATGGGGGAGAAATATAATCAAACATGTTAGTCAAGTTAGCAACCTAATTCTAAGGTTAATCTAAAGAAGAGAATTTCTAAATTAACTAATTATATTTTCTTAGATTTTTAGAGAAAAAAGGAAGTTCTAACAATTAATTAAATTAAACTAAAATATTTAATAAAATTAACTATTAAAGTTAATTAGTATTAAATAAAATGGTTTAATAAAATTAATTAAAATTTGATTAATAAAAAACAAATATTTTTTGGATTTTTTAGAATTAAGTAGGCTAATTTAAAATAACTAACCAAATTAAAACCAATTATTTAATAAAAATAATCGTTAAGTAGATTAATTATTATTAAATAAAAGGTTTTAATGAAATTAATTAAGTTTAATTAATTGATAATATTTTGAGGTTTTTTTTTTAAAAAACAGAAATTAAGTAAAATGTTTTTTTGGATTTTTTTATTAAAAAGTATTATTAAAATAAATCTAATATTAGCACTAAAAAAACAAATAAGAAAAACATAAAGGGCCAAATTGTTAGTTAGCAAAATGGGGGTGTGAATTTGGAAATCACCCCAGGCCCGATATCACTAGCCTACACGCAGGGAGGGTACACCGTGTACCCCAGGTCAAACCTTTACCTAGAATCAATATATGGGCCATTGATTCTTCATGAGTCAAACAACTGACTCTCAATCAAAGGGGCAGAGACGCGCGTGCATGGTAACGTTGATGGGATGCCACACACAGGATTAAGGAGGGAGAAGGATGATGATGCATGATGAATAGATCTGACGGTGACACATGTCACCGTCCTAAATCCACACGCAGGTCAAAAATAAAGGGGAAAGGTCATGTAATATCAACTAAAACAAAATTGCATCAGCTCAGATCTCTCTCTCATTCTTACTTTCCTCTCTATAATTCAACCTCGCCGGAAACCTAAGAAAAAAGGCCGGAGAAGCGGCGGCGCGCGGCGGCCGCCACCGTCTTCTCCAACGACACCACCACCAAACCCCAAACGATCAACATAAACCCTAACTATTTTTCTCTCCTCTACACGAATCCGGACCCAGTTTCTTCTAAAAACTAACCAATCAAACAAATCGGGGTTTTCCCAAATCTAAACCCTAGTTCAAAAAGATCCAGAATCAATCAATCAAACCAAAATGAGCAAATATTCTACTCGAAAGTCGATCAGCAAGCAAAGGTTCACGCCAATGGGGTCTAAAACGAAGGAGAAAGAGATACCAGTTGAAGAACCCTCTTGAAGCACCTCCACACGTACGTAGCTCTTCCTTTCCTTTCTTCTTCTGATTTCCTTTCTTAATGCTATTGGCGTGTTGTTGTTATTGAGTGTTTGTTGGTGTAGAATCTAAACCACGCGTTGTTGTCGTTGTTGCGAAATTGACACAGAGGCTTATTGTTGTTTCAATAACTGTGTGAATCCAAGGTTGATGATTGTCACTGAATCCAACTGAGTTGCTGCTAAGTTGTTGGGATTTTGAGGTGAAGCTGATGGTGTGTTTGTGACGAGATAAAAAAGGTGGTTGAAGAGAAGGTTTGTGTGAGTTTGGAAAATGGAGAGTTTTGGAGGTGGGTTAATGATGAAATGAAAAGTGAGTGGTTATTGTTACGGTTGAGGGCGGTGGTTTGGAGGTATTGTGAGGAAGTTGC
This sequence comes from Lathyrus tuberosus, assembly GCA_022829125.1. Taxonomy (NCBI): domain Eukaryota; kingdom Viridiplantae; phylum Streptophyta; class Magnoliopsida; order Fabales; family Fabaceae; genus Lathyrus; species Lathyrus tuberosus. The sequence goes on from JALAZF010000390.1 coordinate 6,052,526, forward strand.
AGCGTCGGAAGTGGTGATGGGAAGAATGAAAGAAGTTTTTAGTTATCAAAATGGAAGGAGATTTTTTCGTCCACTGATCTTTTTTCACCAGGTCCCCCTCTCCAATTTTTCCTCTCCTCTTTATTGTAATTTCTTCTGCTCAATCTTTAAGTGTGATGTCACTGTTATTTGGTAATAAACTTGCAGGTGTCATTGTGTAGTTGTTGTTGCTTGTGGTTGATGCTTGTCTCAGTTGCTGCAAGTTTTGTTTTTAGATGAGCAAGTCTTGTGTTGCAGGAATTATTGTTTTGACGTGGAGTGTTTGAGCTTTATAAGTGCAAGTTTTGGTCAAGCTTTTTGTGTGCAAGTAGTATGGTTCTGTTTTGCAGGATGTGTCTGGTTCACAGGCTGTGCTTTTGTTTTGTAGTAGGATGGTGCAGCAAGAGGCATATAGGTTATAGTTTGGAGTGGAGCAACAAGATGGTGCAGAATATTGTATAGGGTCATTTGGTCAAAGTGTCTCTTTCTCTCTTTTATTTTTTGGTACAGGCTGTTGATACAAGATGTAGATGTAACTTCTCTTTTTGTTTTTTATTGTGAAACCAAGAGTTCAATGTAAAGGGCTTTGGTTACAATACTTGTAACATGTAACATGGGCTTACAAAAGGAAATGTGGATTGGACCATTATTATTATTACCTTTGATTTTTGGCAATTTAATAAAAAAAATGGATAATGAAAAATTGAAAGTGAAAGGATAAGATAATGATTTTAAATTGATAATTGAAATAAATGGATTGGAAAAGGTGAAAAATAGATATGAAAAATAATAAATAAATAGAAAAAGGATAATTGAAATGGGTAATGGTTTAGAAATGGATTTGGACAAACGGATGTGGATCATTGACAAACGACAAAGTGGACAAAAATGTGGTAAATGGATAAATCGAATCTAGGAAAATGAAAATGAATAATGGGTGAGGAATGAGTTTTGCAATATGCCTCCACGACACTTAAAGTCTTGACAGCTGAACTTGAATGCCACTCATCTTGTACGATATTACAACTTTGAATCCATCTTAGAGTGATATAAACCTCTTTTTCCTTGACCAAGATTAAATCACATCCAACTGAAACCAAAGCAATATTGCACACAATTAACCTGTTATCCCCAAGTGAAACTCAACTGAACGACACTTCTTAAACAACAAAGAGGTAAGAAAACAGCCTGAGATATTGACAATCAGCAGAACCCTAGCTCCTCTGTCTCCACTAGAACCATGATGAAACCTTAATCACTTGATGCCTCTTGAGGAATCCTGAAGCAGATAAACTTGACATCTGCTGAATCCTGGCAGAGGAAAGCCTTGTAATTGGCTGAACTTTGATAGAAAGATACTCCTCCGATTCCATGTCACAAGAGCCTGATGAAATGCATGATAATGCTATGAAGATGGAGGTCACGACCTAGTGGGATGCATAGATGATATGAAAATAAGGGTGTGACAGATGAAAATTATACAGGTAGGACAAATTTGGGGTATGACAGATGCCCCTATCTAATTGGCTTGAACCTAGAGAAATGAACTGCTGCATGGTATTCATTTTAAAGGTGCAAGTCAATTAGATACAAGAAGACCCCAAAAATTTTTCTGACAAGAGATAAAGTGCTATAGAGTAAGAGCTGATAGAATGGGGTAGCAGGGTACCAAATGAACATAATAACTTGAGATTCTATGGGTGGTCGAAGCAGTCCCTTATTCACTAAGGTTCTCCGATGATACCAAAGTTGTATCTTTGAAAAAGGCATGATATTCTCTGGGTGGTCGAAGTAGTCCCTTATCCATTAAGGTTCCTCGATGATACCAAAGCAGAATCTCTGAAGGCAAAAGATTCTTTGGGTCGTCGAAGCATTCCCTCATCCATTAAGGTTCCTCGATGATACCAAAGCAGTATCTCTTAAGGCAGACGATTCTCTGGGTCGTCGAAGCAGTCCCTTATCAATTAAGGTTCTCCGATGATACCAAAGCAGTATCTCTGAGGTAAATTTGCTGGGGGAATAGTTGAGCAAGATTCATGTCGCAGGAAATGTGCTGGATTTGTAGGGGGGAGCTCACAAGAAACTTTCTAAGATAGCTTCTGCTTGGGGAGCAATAAAAGCAACAGCTGTTGGGATTGTCATTATCAACTTCCTAGTTGAAGAATGACTTACTGGGGAATAGAATTCCTTGAGCACGTGCGGGGTATCTTTTAGAAGAGTGTTGCCGACTTTGAGGGGGGACTGGCCAAGATACTTGCGAACTGATCCTGGATCCTGTTATGCTATGTTACTGGGAATGGATATGCCATGCATTGCATGATGCACTGAAACACATACTAAGATGCAACTACCGGGGAATCTAATGCATGTATGATATGATAGTTCTTGATATGATGTTATGCTTGGATGTCATGCACGTGACGATGCAAATGATCAGGCGCGCTGGGGATAGGTTTCCTTGTCGAGGGTATCACCGGGGATTGGATTTGGTAATTGCCAAGTAAAATTGGACCTTGGTGTTATGAGGATGCCAACAACAGTGGAATTTTAGTGGTTGCCAATGAAGACTGGACTTTGGGTCAAACTTCCAGACTAAAACTGGATTGGAGGATAGATTACCAGACGAGAACTGGTGTTTAAAGTTTTGTTTGTCAGACGAGAACTGACTTTTGGATAGTTTACCAGACGAGAATTGGTGAGAAAAGGGTATTCGCCTGACGAGAATTGAGCTTTAAAAGATTTTCCAGATGAGAACTGGGCCTTAAAAGATTTGCCAGACGAGAACTGGACCTTGAATTAGTTTTCCAGATGAGAACTGGGCCTTAAAGTGATTTGCCAGATGGGAACTGGACCTTGAATTGGTTTGCTAGACGAGAACTGGGCCTTAAAGTGGCTTGCCAGACGGGAACTGGACCTTGAATTGGTTTTCCAGACGAGAACTGGACCTTAAAGTGATTTGTCAGACGAGAACCAGACCTTGAATTGGTTTGCCAGACAAGAACTGGGCCTTAAAGTGATTTGCCAGACGAGAACCGGAACTTGAATTGGTTTGCCAGACGAGAACTAGGCCTTAAAGTAATTTGCCAGACGGGAACTGGACCTTGAATTGGTTTGCCAGACGAGAACTGGGCCTTAAAGTGATTTGCCAGACGGGAACTGGACCTTAAAATGATTGCCAGACGAGAACTGGACCTTAAAATAATTTTCCATACGAGAACTGGACCTTAAAATGATTTGCCAAACGGGAACTAGACCTTAAAATGATTTGCCAGACGGGAACTGGACCTTTAAAATGATTTGCCAGACGGGAACTGGACCTTAAAATGATTTGTCAGACGAGAGCTGGACCTTAAAATGATTTGCCAGACAAGAGCTGGACCTTAAAATGATTTGCCAGACGGGAACTGGACCTTTAAAATGATTTGTCAGATGGGAACTGGACCTTTTAATGTTTTGCCAGACGAGAACTGGACTTTAGATTGCCAAGCTAAGTTGGACTTTGGATTGCAAAGCTAAGTTGGACTTTGGATTGCCACGCTAAGTTGGACTTTAGATTACCAAGCTAAGTTGGACTTTAGATTGCCAAGCTAAGTTGGACTTTGGATTGCCAAGCTAAGTTGGACTTTAGATTGCCAAGCCTTGCGATATCAGGCTTTGAGATGTCAAATCTTGTTGGAAGGTTAGACTTGAGGAATGATATGATATGCATGTCTATGCAATGAGTGAAGCGACATGACTAATGCATATGAGTGATTTATGCAATGATATGAAAGTTTCCAAAGATGCCCCAGTAGAGGATAATGGATTAATAGGTTCCTATGCAGCAAGGTTTCTCTTCAGAAGGAAGGCAAAAGGTTATTTGTGGGGTGATAGCATGATTCCCCGACACTCGTCTTGAACTCAAAGGTCACTTGACGGTGTTCGCTTGAGCAGATTGAAAGCAACGGAGATATTTTCCCCTGTGTGGCTCATCCTTCCCCAGTCTAGGTCTATGAAGAATTTCTCCTTGACAGGAAATTGGAAACAACTGTACCATGAGATGATCTCGAGATGGCTTGCCCCAGAATTCCAAGTCGTGAAAGGCTTTGTCCTTGAAAGGAGGTTGGAAGCAGATGTACCATGAGATGAACTCGAGATGGTTTTCCTCACAACTTCAATTCATAAAAGGGTTTGTCCTTGAACGGAAAATTCAGAAGCAGATGTACCATGAGATTACTCGAAATGGCGTGCCTCAGAACAATTGTACCATGAGATGAACTCGAGATGGTTTGTCCCAGAATTCCAAGCCATGAAAGGATTCTTCCTTGATTGACTGGCTCTTGGGGTATTTGGCTTCGAAGTACCCTTGAGGTAGCTTGCCCCAGAATGAGCGTTGGAGCAACTTAACTTGTGTTGATTGAACATTGGATGGGTTTTCCTTTAATCAAAAGAACCCCTGGGTGGCCTTCCCCTGGTTGGTAGAGTCTTGAGATGATTCACCATGTTCAACCTGATTCCTGAATGATTTGCCCCATAATCAACTAATGCTTCGGGGACTTGATTTAAACTGACTGATTCCATAATCATTGGATGTCAATGCCCCTGTTCCATAGTTCAAATCAACGTTGTTGAATAATCTAGCTCTCTTTGATTGCTCCTTGTCGGAATTTCCTTGATACCAAGTACTGACTTGCAGTTAAAATTGTTCATTCACGAATGGTAATTTTAATGCGATGCTCATGCAAGTTTTAAAAAAAAAAATCAATCATTATTGGAATGATGTGACAATGTTGATTTATCTTATGTATGAAAGATATAGCAAGAATATGACAACAAAACAAGTGATTAGAAAATTTGTAGGAGTCAGTTTACGCAACCTTGTTGTAGTATGCTTTCTGAATAAACCCTGCCTCAATTAGGTCTTTTGAGGGTTATAACGTGGTCTGGTTCACGGTTATTTTGAAACAAAGGGTATAAGGCTCAAAACTTGATTTGTACCCACCCCTTCTCTGTGATGATCTTCAGTCCCACGTTCAGTTACATTGACACACATTCATCCTCAAAGAGAGTTCGACAGTGTAAGAGTGAAGATGAGGATTCAAGATTTCCTTGAAATGGAAGTCACCTTATTTTGCTTTTGTCATGATGTCAGTGACCCTTTATTTTTGATATGGTGGTCACTAAATCTTATTTTGCTTCGCTTGAGGATTCGAAAGCCTCTTTTGGTATTGTTTTTTATCTCTATCTTTTGCATGGATTTATTTCACTTTTCGAGTTCATCGGGATTGCCTTGATTTTTGCCTAAGTCTCCTTTTGAGGTGTTCGACTTAGCAAGCTTTTTGCTTTTTTTATTTTGTTTTTTATTTTGTCGAAGGATTGTGACTTCCAAGTTATTGGTCATTGAGGAAAAACGGCATAACTTTTGCATGATCCCTTTAACACGTCAGGATGTGTGCGAAGAGCAGCATATAATTGATCCTTAGATGGGATATTTCATCTTGTAATACGAATGCATCGTCGGATTAACTGAACAACTACCCATGCCCCAGGTTAAGCATAAGGGTTTTTAAATCCGAAGGAAACTCCTACTTCTAGGCTCGAAGTGGTTAACTAGGGGCTAACTCCTTATCTATCCAGTGTTTGTGGATTTGAAACAATGTCTGTACATCCTTGGCAGGATTCCATCCGAAAGCGTAACATCAGCAATTATGGGTACTTCGTTTTTGTCATCCTCCCTCCAATATTTGCTAAACAACAACTTGGTAAAGAAAAAAAAGGACGAGAGGTATATAAATGAATATATTTTTTTGCTTTTTTATATAAGTGAGAAAAATGAGCGAATGCGACGTGATTAATTCCGAAAATGCATGATCATATCATTAATATTACCATTTAAAACAACCATGTTCAAAAACAAGTAGCACTTAACATAAAGAAATTGCAAATGCACATGATAGATGTCCAATGGTTGCCAGCATCTGAGGAAGTCTTCCTGTCTGAACCATTAGCTTTAGGGGATGCCTCTTGAAGTCTTGGAACTCATTTGGGCGAGAAATTTATGTGTACAACCAAGCTTCCTTCTGGAAATGATATGTGCTTTTTGTCAATCAACTGCTGTACCTTGGCTTGAAAAGCTTTACAATCCTCAGTTGAATGCCCCATGGATCCAGCATGATATTCACAATGCGCATTGGGATCGTATCCAGGCGGGTATGGTTTTGGAAATGGCTTGATAGATTTGGGCTCTACCAGTGAGTTTCAGACCAGATGCGGAAAAAGTTGACGGTACGACATAGGAACTGGGTGAAGAGGAGCAGTCCTTCTTTCCAAGTTGTTTTGAGGCCTATGCTAATTCTGATGATGATTCTGATATCCTCGACCAGGGGCTCGTTTATTTGCACGAGGAGAGATCATGGGTTTCTGGTATGACGCCCTAGGATTGACAGGTTGCCCATAAGGATGATATGGCGCTGACAATGATAACTGCCGAGAAGCTGAAGGGCCATAAAGTCTTGCTGGTGTACCCTGAGAATACTCAACATTTGCTATTACTACATTAGTTTCATTATCCTTTTCTTCTTGGGGGTTGCTAAAGGATTCAGCCACGCCATCTTGGTTGCTCGAGACGTCTTGGACTTGTTTAGCTTTGAGGTAACTCTCGATGCGTTCTCCTACTATTATAAGGTCAGAGAACCTTGAGAATGAACTGTTAGTCATTCTTTCAAGATAGGTGGTGTAGCACCCCAAAATTTGCTCTCCTACCTTTAGTACCAACTGGCTTATGTTTCATTTCATTTTTGCATTATAATGTGTGCATATCATTAGTTCTTAGCATGGGGTCAAGGTGCCTGAGGCAAGTTCAAGAGGAGAAGATGTTCTTCAAAGGGTCAAGCAAGAGAGTTCAAGTGGATCACTCTCTCCTAACCAGTGCAGAAACTAGGGTTTTGAGATTCTTGGGTTTATTGCTCCAATGGGCAAGTTTCTTGGGTTTTTATCATCACCAAATGGCATATATTATCTTTGTTGGAGAGGATACACATCATATTCAGAGGAATTTGGATTTGGAGACTGTGTTATTTCCTCCTAGACTGAGGGTACCAAAATTAGGGTTTCCTATAAAGTCAGTTTATTTCTGATTTTTTGGGCAAGACTTGATTCCATGGTATTCCTTGGGTCCCTAAGTATCTAGGAATGGAAGATTGTCCATCAGTTTGGTTCAGGAGAAATTCAATTGGCCAATGGATTGGGAATCAAGAGAATCAGGAGAAAAGTCAATAGTGAGAGGGGAGTCAACTGTGAAAGCTTGAGGTTATCTTCAAGGTTTTCAAGGTCTCACATCCTCATATGGTCTTCAAGAGTCAAGTTTCACACCATTTATCAAGAATCAAGGGTTGGTACAAAAGTTACTAAATATGGAAATGACCTATAATTTGAAAGTTTCCTTTTTGGGTAAGTTCTTACACTACATTCAACTTGACTTTTCATCATCAAGAAAGCTTCAAATGGATTTTCCTCAAACATGAAAGTTGAATATCTTTTTCTCCCCTTTCCAACAAGTACTAGATGGTCTCCATATCATTTGTGAAACTCAAGTTATGATCAGAAGAAGGCAAAGTGGTTTTTTTAGGGTTTTCTCATGGTTCCATTTGCATTTTGGGACATAGTGACCTATAATTGATTACATTGCTTCATGTCACATTCTAACATCAAAGAACACTCCTTAAGGATCATTTTGGGCCTTTGAACCAAGAAATTTCATGACTTATTCATTACTTATTTCACATGGTGCAAAATTGCCAAATTATTAAAAACTCATGAACCAATACATCTCAAGGCCCAAATCAAATTCAGGTGTGATTAGCAATTGAAACTTAAGTGATCCATCATGAAATATTTGGGTGTACATGCATGGAAGAGGGTGTATCTCACATAATTCAATTTTCTAAAATCATCCAAAACTCATTAAGTGAGGAATTACCAAGGCCCAAATGTTGATCAGTGGTTTAACCTAGCCTATTTAAGCTAACTCATGCTAGGGTTAGAGGGGAGGACACGTGATTTGGAGGAGAACCAAAGCTTGAACCCTAAAACTTTTCTTCATTGAATCTCTCAATCCACAATGGCTTTTCACAAGATTCTTTCACAACTTTCATCCTTGGCATCTGCAGAGTACAAATCGTCCATCACTTGAAGCTAATAGCAAGGGATAGAGTCTGCATAATATCAGGTTAGTGCAATTTGTATGTTCCTAAAACTCCTCTTTTTGATGCGCATAATAATCTGTGATTGTTGCTGATCATTCTGGTATTTTTATTTTGTGTTTGGACGCATGGTTTGGTTGTATCGTGTGTTCAAAGTTTTGAATCCAAATCTTGTTTCATTCGTTTCTCTTTGTATGTTGGTTATTTGCAATTTTTGATGTGATATTCTTAACCCTCTCATTTTTCTGATCAGTTTAGTATATTCGCATGCAATTTCTGGAGTTTTTTAGGATGGTGCTCACCGGAGATGACGACCGGAGCTAGGGCTCCGGCGTCTGGTAAGGTCTCCGGCCGGCCAAGGGTTTCAATGAAGAAGATGAATCTTCAGTCGTTGATGTGGTTGATCCAAGGGTTGTCACGCTGCCACGTTTTTTATTTTTCTGATTTTAATTTAATGATCGTGTGTGTGTTTTCCATGCTTATTATGGTGTTCCTTCAGATCATGCCCTCTCATCAGGTTTACTTTCTTACTATGTTGACTAATGTGGCACGTTGGATGAATCGTATGGATGGAAATGTGACAACGAATTAAAAAACCCATGTGTTTCTCACGTGGGAGTGTATGGTACTCTGAGCGTTTACGTGTGCGTGAGTGTACATTAATTATGGTGTGCTTTTTAATCATGGTCGTTAATCATGAATACATGTTGATTTCATTGACTTGATGAGGAGCGCAGGATCAATCTGGTGGTAACTACGCAGTCAACGTGGTTGACTGAAGACCACGCGTGACCTTTTTTATTTTATTTTTTTTCTAATGGATTTAATGTCTGGGCTTCCTATTCACACCCCTCCCTTTCAGCCCAGGTTCTTGTTTCAACGTGCATGCGTTGCTATTTATACCCCCCACCCATTTTCTTCATTTTTATTTTTATTAATTTATTACATTTTCATTTTTATTTTTTAAAAATAGTTTTTTGCATTAAAAAATTCCCAGAAAATTCAAGAAATCACATTTAGCATTTTATAAAATTTTCACAAATTTTATTTTATTATTTTATTTTATTTTTGGTGTCTGAAATAATTATTTGTTTATTTTCTTTTTGAATTATTCATATCATGCATACCTAAACTTGTAGAATTTTGTTCTCATAGCATACAAAACCTTTTGAACTCTTTCTTTTTGTATTTTTTCACCAATACATTGAATTGCATTAAAATATTTTTCTCTCATTTTTAAAATCATTTCATATTGCATTTTAATCCTCCTTTCTTGCATATTGAGTCGTGTTTCTTGTCTGAACCTTGCATGATTGTTTGAGTGACTTATATTTTGAATCTTGGCATGAGTTTTGGACATGTTGTTTGCTTCTGGTTGAGATATGTTGATAATTAATTTGGTGATTTTAGAAGATATTTTGCTAATTGTTTGATTGCTTTTATTTGAGGTCTTGTTGTATGCATATCTCTGATCATGTCTGGTTACCCGTTTGAAAAGGCACTTGTGCCATTGTTTTGGGATTGTGTTTTTTACTTCATAAACCATGTTTAGATTGTTATAGGTCATTTGATTGCCATTATATGTCATTGCCTGGATTTCGTTTATCTCATTTCTTTTACGTATGTCTGTTTTGTACTAACCTTTTATGCAGAGGCTGAGGTAAGTTATTTGAGGGTGTGGATAGTTATCCATGTCCACTCTCACTCTTTCTGTCTCTCATCTTTTCTTTTCTTTAGGCTTAGGTTATCATCAAACCTCACTAACCGCAGGTCACCCATGCATGATAACATTAGGACTCTTAGTTTCCCTTTAGAGTTTCCTTTGTGTCTTCTCTCTTCTCATCTCAAAACTTCTTGAAAACACTTAATAAGGATAAAGTGTATTGCGCACGAGCCTTAAGCATGGGGAATGAGAAATGAGGGGCTTCCTCTCATCTTTCTAGAGTGCTTAGCGAGCGTCCTGTCTTGGGACGATTCGTTAAGTATTCGTCCCTGTGCCCTAGACTTTGGTGCAATGCAAGTTATGAACTAACTCAAATCACTTCTGTCTTAAAAAAATACAAACAAACTTCAAACCTTTTTGTCCTTCGAGATTGTCAAACTAAAGGCTATTTTCAAAAAGGGCACGTTACTTTCCGTCTGAGTCGCAAACAGGCATCGACCCTAACTGCCGGACGCAGACTTAACATCACTCATAAAAAACACAAAAAGAACTTGGTCCGAACAACGTTGACTCTGAATTTCCCATTGCACAAAGGGAGTACGTAGGCTTAGGACGTCGACGTCCTACCGAGTCTGTCTTAGTTTTTCCCTCCCCCGTCTTAGTACAGCCATAGATGATAGGATAACTCACCCTTAGATTAGACAGCAAGCGTGGATCCCATCGAGTACGATGGACGCGTGGGGTGCTAGTACCTTCCCCTCACGTAACCGACTCCCGAACCCAGGTTATGGTTGCGATGACCATTCCTTTCCCTCTTCCTCAGGTTTATGCGGTGTTCCCTTTCCCTCTCTTGGGATAAATTTACACAGCTAGCGACTCTATTTTCTGCGCCACTCTCGCGTTTGTACCTGGATGAAAATCCTGGGAGCGACAGCTGGCGACTCTGCTGGGGAAAGCGGTTGACCTATGCTGGTCCATCCCCTCTAGCGAGTCGATCCTAGCGCTTGTTTGTTTTTGTTGGGTGTTTATTTGTTGTGCTATATTATGTTTTATATTACCATTTTACAGCTTTTACTGCATTGCATTTCATTTTTATTACTGTCATACTGGATATTGCTGTGTTGTGCTGGTTGTTTCTGTTTTGCAGGTTAGGTTGTTCTGAGAGATAAGCCCAATACCCAGGCTCGAGTACACCCTAGGACTAGAGTGGAGAGTAGTGGGACCTACATGCCCGCTTGGTACGTTTGTGTGTTCACGAAATTCACAACCAGATGAGGCTATCTTGGGACGCATTCTAACGTGTGTGTCTTGCGCATGTTAGGATGTCGATCTAGAGAGCTGTCGACTCTGGTGACCGATCATCGAGGACCTTAGTGGAAACATCCCTCTTTAGTGGTGACAATGGCAGACCACATTCTGTGGCAAACCCATTCGCACCCGAGGTCCCACTTTGGAACTCGCATAGGATGGCCCCTATCTTTTGAAGAGAATCAGTGGAGGCACTCCTCGAGGGATGAATGTACTATTATTTCTCGACCTCAGTGCCAGAAGCTGAGGACCTTCCGTTTTAGAGAATCAGTTGAGACCTCCTCGATTAATGATGATGCCAAACCAGAAATGGTGAATGTATCATTATTTCTCGACCTGAGAGCCCGGGATACTGAACATCCTAGTACCCACACATGAGAGGGGATGGGTGTTTGCAGGTTTGCAGGTTTGCAGGTAACCAAAACCTTCAACCTACCCGATTTTTCTGGATTTCTCATCAATGTTTGATTATCTGGGTTCCTGGTTATCTCAGTGGTTCGGTATTTTGGAATTCTGGTTTTCTGGGTTGTGGTTCTCGTTCAATTAACAGCACAGCACATCCAGCAGTGTTACCTTGATCCCATGTTTGCATGAGCATATCATTTTTCTTGCATTCTGACATGTTTGACATTTTTCAGGGCTTGCATCTTACTCTTGATTCCGATTTTCTGAGGTTACCTTGGCATGGATGTCCAGAGAAAGAAGACTGTTGCCTATTCGTTCCCAGATCCAACCTTGACGTTGATTCACAAGCTGATTAGTATGGCTGGTCCCGGAGTTCGTACAGAGTTCAGTGGAGGGTATAGGAGACTTCTGAAGTTTGTCTACAATATCTCCAAGTATGAGAAGGATGCCATTCATACACTTCTTCAGTTTTACGATCCGTCTTTGCGTTGCTTCACTTTTATAGACTACATCTTGGCCCCAACGTTGGAGGAGTTCTCATTTATTTTGGGAATCCCCATCAGGCATGACATAGTATTCTTTTCTGAAGAACACCCCGGGATAAAAGAAATGGCTATTGCTCTTCATATTGGTGAATTCGTTCTGAGCAGTAATATTGAGGAAAAACAAGGAGCTAAGGGTTTCTTATTGAAGTTCTTGTTTGATCAAGCTTGCATACATGTTAAAGAGAAGAATTTGACTGCTTTCCAAGCTATTCTGGCTATGTGCATCTATGGGATTGTCCTGTTTCCCAATGTTCCTGATCTGGTGGATATGCATACTATCAGAATCTTTATTTCAAAGAATCCTATACCTACCTTGCTAGGTGATATGTATCGCTCAGTCCATTACAAGAATGAAAATAGGCGAGGAAAAACTGTGAGTTGTTGTCCACCGCTCTTATCTACTTGGTTTCTGAGCCATCTCCCCGAAGCTGGCACTTTCGTTGATACGAAAGATTCTCTGAAGTGGTCAAAAAGGTTAATGGGCTTGACTGCTGACAATATTTTCTGGTTCAACCGTGACTTGCTAGGAATAGAGATTATTTGCAAGTGCGGAGAATTCCCTAATGTACCCTTGATAGGGAGAAGAGGTGGAATTAACTATAATCCTTCCCTTGTTATCAGGAAGTTTGGTTATCCTTTGAAAGGTCCACCTGAAGAGCGAGATGTCAGAGAGTCCTTATTCTTCAATGGTACTGGGGATCAAGAGATGATAAGGAAGATTGTGAATGCTTGGAAGCAGGTGACCAAGAGGGGAAAAACTTCATTCGGGAAATGTAACAACCGGGCTTTCCCTTCCTATAAAGAGTGGATTAAGAAGAGAGCAGAAGAGGAGCTTCTTCCCTTCCCGGTAGAACCACCATCTTACCCCTTGCTGATTGAGCCTCCTACCACAGTTGAGATAGAGAAGTTTAACAAGTTGCGGGCTGAAAAGGAAAAGCTGTGAGAAGAAAACAGTGAGCTACAAAGAGAGATTTATCAGTTGAAGCATGAGCGGGGTGAAGCTGTTCATATCGCCGAGTTAAAGACAGAGCTTCTCGCTGAGGCAGAAAACGAGCTAGCTGACAAGGTCGCATCCAGGCAAAGGATGAAACAAGCTCTAGATGGTATCAATAAGGTTCTCGAGTCTAAGAAGGAAGAGTTAGACAAGGCTTTGTTAAAAATTCACAGGTTCAATGCTCACCGAGAAACTGCAATGACTGAGAATAAGCAAAAAGGAGACGGTTATCTAGCTCAGATTGATCAATTGAAGTCGCAGCTCAAGAAGAAAGACGCTGAGATCCTATCAGGGGTATTCCAGAGACAAGCAGTCGAGGGTCGACTCAATGAAGCCATAGCCTCCATAGAGGAACTGAAGATCCAAGCTGAAGTGAAGAGATCTAGAAATGAGGGACCTAGTATGGATGGTGTTTCTGGAGAAGACGCTTGGGAGTTACATTGCTGATACTTGGAAGGGATCATGCATAGGAGAGATGTTCTCATTCAAGAGCTAATTCAGAGACCGAAGCATCCCGACACCAAAAAGTTGTTCAAAGAAATTCAAGACTGGAGCAAGAAGCATAATGGATGGGGGGATTGACACTTGTAGGCTTTGATGACATACCATAGTTTTCTATTTTCTTTCATTATTCGGACCACCGCCAGACTTGTTGGTTGGGATCTATGATTATTGTGTTCAGACTTGTTATCTTGGATTTGTGATTGTTGACATTTGGTTTTCCTCTGGTTTTCTTAATATATGAGCAGAAGTTCTGTTCTATCTTGTTGTTAAACTGGAATCAAGGGGGTGGATCGCCCTACGAATATTCAAATATGTTCATTTGCATTTGCATATTCATAATCATTTTGCATAATCATTGTGCATAACAGGTGTTTATCTCCGGTATTCCTATCTTGTTCCAATCTCAGGATTGCAGATCAGCACATTCATCGATATTCTACCAGACAAAATCAGAAGAGACTCATGGATCAGCTACAAAATGAGATGACTGAGATGCGGACTCACATGAACCAATTCATGGATTTGATGCAAGGGGTTGCGCAAGGCCAAGAGCAGTTAAGGACTCTCGTTCAGCCACTGATTGCGAGAATTGATGAAGAGGGTGTCCTTCATGGAGGACTTCATACTGGTGTTACTGGTAATAATGTTTAGAATGGCCCTCCGGGCGGAGGTATTCCTGTTGCTGGTGTTGTGACTCCTCCGGGCGGAGGAGATTTTGTGGTTCCCACTGTAGTGGGAGGAGGTAACGGTGCTGGCGCAATTCATGGCCGTTAGTATGATGATCTTCAGGAAGATGCATTTTATGTGCCAGGTGGGGATGCTGGTCCCCAGATTGACAATGATCAGAGGTTCCGGTTGATTGAGGAACAGCTAAGGGGTGTTGTGAATCAGGATGCTTTGGGTATGGGTCTAGAGGATTTGGGGTTGGTTCCAGGCGTTGTTATTCCGCACAAGTTTCAGACTCCCACTTTCGAGAAGTATAATGGTATGTCTTGCCCTAGGACCCACGTGAGGGCATACGCAAGTAAAATGGCTGCGCATGCGAAGAATGAGAAGCTGATGATGCATTGCTTTCAGGATAGCCTATCTGGGGCATCCCTGGAGTGGTACATGCAACTAGAGAGGAAGGATGTGCATAGTTGGAGAGATCTGGCAGGGGCATTTATTAGACACTATCAATATAACACTGACATGGCTCCTAACAAACACAGCTGCAGAACTTATCACAGAAGAACAATGAGAGTTTCAAGGAGTACGCCCAGAGGTGGCGTGAACTGGCAGCAAGGGTTCAGCCTCCCATGCTGGAACGTGAAATGATAACTATGTTTATGGCCACCTTGCAGGGTCATTACTATGAAAAGCTGGTACCGTGTATGACTGAAAAGTTTGCTGACTTGATCTTAGTAGGAGAGATGGTGGAAAGCGGAATTAAGGCGGGAAAAATATCAGGCGGTGATGGGTCCTCATCTGGAGGAAGTAAGAAGCCTTATGCCAGTGGTTACAAGAAGAGGGAGGGAGATACAAACTCTGTGTCATCATATCATGGTAGAGAAGGACCTCGTCAGAACTTCAATCAACAGGTGGCTTCTGTAACCATCCCAGCAGCACCCCAGCAGCCAGCAGTGTCTCAACAACAAAATCAGGCTCCTCGCCGATCGCAGCCTCTGACTAGGCGTGATAGGCATTTTGACACTCCACCTCTTCCCTATTCTCGATTATTTCAGCACTTGCTAAAGCTCCAGTTAATTCAGAAGAGAACCTTGGCTCCACCCACTGGTAATCCACCTCCCGGCTATGACGCCAACGCCCACTGTGAGTTTCATTCTGGGGTACCCGGACATCATATTGAGAACTGTAAAGCGTTTAAACATCAGGTTCAAGATTTGGTGGATTCCAAAGCCATCAATTTCTCCAATGATGTTCCAAATGTGAATCAGAACCCGATGCCAAATCACGGTGAGCCAAGGGTCAATGCTATTATTAAAGACTGTGAAGACTTGAGTTTGATTTTAGATGTGAACGAGGTTCAAACTCCTTTACGTGTGGTGAAGGACAGACTGTTGAAGGGATGGGTATTTCCCGGCTGTGATGAAGGTTGTGTAGGATGTGTGTCGCAGCCAGGCGGTTGTGTTTTATTAAAAGCAGGTATTCAGAAAATGATCAGCGAAGGGATATTACAGTTTGACAGAGGTTGTAAGCAGAGTAATGTTACTGACAGAGAGATTGATGTTACCACGATAATAATTCCATTCAAGACAATAACTATATCAGCGACGGCGAGACCAGCGCCGGTCACTATCGCTGTTCCTGGACCAGTCCCGTATGAGAGTACCAAGGCCATCCCATGGAACTATGGGGCCGAGGTGTTTGTTAATGGTAAGAAGCAGGAATTGGAAGAGACATCAGCTGTGAATACAGGGGTTGAAAATCTTGTTGAAGCAGGGGCTATCACTAGGAGTGGTAGAGTCTTTATTCCGTCCGAGGATCAAATTGGCAGTTCAAGACAAGACAAAGGTAAACAGATGATGGATGAGTCCGTACAGAGGCAGGAAGCTAATAATTTTATGACAAAGAAGACTGGGGATACTTTCTCAGAAGACGTAGAAGAGTTTATGAGGTTGATCAGGAAAAGTGACTACAAGATTGTTGATCAACTTCACCAAACTCCATCGAAGATTTCCATTCTATCCTTACTGTTGTGCTCTGAGGCGCACCGAAATGCATTGCTGAAGGTTTTGAACATGGCTTATGTACCGCAGGAAATATCTGTTAACCAGCTAGAAGGGGTTATGGCTCATGTGAATGCTGGTAATGGCTTGGGTTTCACCGATTTAGATTTGACTCTAGCTGGGAGGAATCACAATAACGCTCTGCATATTTCAGTGGAATGTCGTGGTTCCTTGATGTCACATGTGTTAGTTGATACTGGGTCGTCTCTGAATGTGCTGCCGAAGAAGGCTTTGATGAAGTTGGATACTCGTGGGTTAATTTGTACACCAAGTGACTTGGTGCTACGTGCTTTTGATGGCTCCAAGAGGTCGGTTTTTGGAGTTAGTTCTGCCAATCAAGGTGGGTCCTGAGATTTTCAACACCACCTTTTACATAATGGATATTCAGCCTGCCTATAGTTGTTTGTTGGGTCGCCCTTGGATCCATGGTGCTGGGGCAGTAACATCTACGTTGCACCAGAAGTTGAAGTATATGGTGGATGGCCACGTTGTGACTGTTTGTGGTGAAGAAGATATCATGGTGAGTCACCTATCGACCTTCAAGTATGTAGAGGTAGATGGTGAAGTACAGGAAACTTTGTTCCAAGCCTTTGAAGCTGTGAAAATTCCCGAGGAACCCCTAAAGGCAGTCAGTCAGCCTGAGGTGGTTGCACAACCTGAAGTTGTCAGACAACCAGAGGTTACAATGTCCTCTTTCAAAGAGGCGCGCGCTATAGTTGAAGCTGGTGGTTCTCAGAAGTGGGGCAGTGTCATTGATGTTCAAAGAAAGCAAGATACTCATGGACTGGGTTACAAGCCACCTAGGCGTCCTGAAGAGCCTCCCAAGTTCTATGGTCTAGTCCGTTTCACCAGTGCCGGTGTTTTCTTCGACAGAGTCAATGCTATTGAGGATGATGGGGATAGTGACTGTGACATGGATGAATGGATCCGTCCCTACACCCCTGGTCAGAGTTTAGGCAACTGGTCCTCCGAGAAAGTCATCCAAGTGACGCGCCCGGAGTAATTTACTTTTGTTTTCTGTTATGTTGAATCCTACGTTCTGCCCAAGACGTAGTGATATTTATTTGTAGGGCTTGGATGTTTTATTTGCTATTTTTATCATCAATAAAGGACGTTTTTTCGTTCAAATATTTCGATCCCTGTCTTTCTATTTTTACTTTTTGCATTAACCCACATCAAAATGGCAATGTGTTTCTTGTTTGTTGCACTCATAATAAACATAAAACATCCATCATGCAGGTTTCTTTGTTCAGATTCCTCCCAGCATGACTTAGCTATGGCCCGATATGACTTCGACAATCCTATCTATCAAGCCGAAGAAGAGATTGATGAAGACTGTGACTTACCAGAAGAATTAGCCAGGTTACTGAAACAAGAGGAAAGGGTTATCTACCTTATCAGGAGGAAGTTGAGACTATTAATCTGGGAACCGAGGATGTTAAACGAGAAGTAAGGATTGGGGCTGCTTTGGAAGACAGTGTTAAGAGAAGATTGGTTGAGTTACTTCGAGAGTATGTGGATATCTTCGCCTGGTCTTACCAAGACATGCCCGGGTTTGACACTGACATTGTTTCACACAGACTGCCGCTTAAAGAGGGTTGTACTCCAGTCAAGCAGAAACTAAGAAGGACGAAACCAGATATGGCTGTCAAGATCAAGGAAGAGGTTCAGAAACAGTTAGACGCCGGATTTCTCGCTGTGACAAATTATCCTCGGTGGGTTGCTAATATTGTACCTGTACCTAAGAATGATGGGAAGGTCAGGATGTGTGTTGATTACCGAGATTTGAACAGGGTGAACCCGAAGGATGATTTCCCGCTCCCCCACATTGACGTGTTAGTAGACAATACTGCTCAATATTCTGTGTTTTCCTTTATGGATGGCTTCTCTGGGTATAACCAAATCAAAATGGCCCCAGAGGACATGGAGAATACTACGTTCATAACACCGTGGGGAACATTTTGCTACAAGGCAATGCCCTTTGGATTGAAGAATGCTGGGACAACCTATCAGCGGGCAATGGTGACCCTCTTTCATGATATGATTCACAAGGAGATTGAAATCTATGTTGATGACATGATTGCGAAGTCACAAACAGAGGAAGAACACTTGGTAAACCTCCAGAAGCTGTTTGAAAGGTTGAGGAAGTTCAGATTGAGATTGAATCCGAACAAGTGCACTTTCGGGGTGAGGTCTGGTAAATTGCTGGGATTCATTGTTAGTGAAAGAGGTATCGAGGTTGATCCTGCAAAGATAAAAGCCATACAGGAGATGCCTGAGCCAAGGACAGAGAAAGAGGTTCGTGGTTTCTTGGGGAGGTTAAATTACATTGCTAGGTTCATCTCTCATCTGACAGCCACGTGTGAACCAATTTTCAAGTTGTTAAGAAATGATCAAGAGGTCAGGTGGAATGAAAATTGTCGAGAGGCATTTGAAAGAATAAAGAAGTACTTGCAGGAACCTCCAGTCCTTATGCCACCAGTGTCTGGGAGACCGTTGATTATGTACCTTACGGTTCTTGAGAATTTGATGGGTTGTGTGCTCGGTCAACACGACGAGACAGGTAGGAAAGAGCACGCCATTTACTACCTGAGTAAGAAGTTCACTGATTACGAATCAAGATACTCTATGTTGGAAAAGACATGTTGTGCGCTCGCTTGGGCAGCCAAGCGCCTGAGGCAGTATATGTTAAACCACACAACCTTGTTGATTTCGAAGATGGATCCGATTAAGTACATATTTGAGAAGCAGGCACTTTCTGGAAGGATAGCCCGTTGGCAGATGGTTTTGACAGAATACGATATTCAGTATGTTTCCCAGAAGGCCATTAAGGGAAGTGTTCTGTCAGAATACCTTGCTGAACAGCCGGTCGAGGATTATCAGCCAATGAAGTTTGAGTTTCCAGACGAGCATGTTATGTTTCTGAAAATGAAAGATTGTGAAGAGCCTCTGCCTGATGAAGGGCCTGAGATTGGGTCTCAATGGAAGATGATTTTTGATGGGGCTGTCAACTCATATGGTAATGGAATTGGGGCAATCATTACGACCCCGAAGGGTTCTCATATACCTTTCACTGCCCGGTTAGCATTCGTGTGTACCAACAACGAGGCGGAGTATGAAGCATGCATCATGGGGTTAGAAGAAGCAATTGATTTGAGAATTAAGAACCTCGATGTCTATGGTGATTCCGCGTTGGTAGTTAATCAGATTACATGATAATGGGAGACTCGTCAGGCGAATTTGGTGCCTTACAACAACTATGCCAGAAGGTTGTTACCTTTCTTTGACAGGGTGGATTTTCATCATGTGCCCCGAGCTGAGAATCAGATGGCCGATGCGTTAGCAACATTAGCATCCATGTATAAGGTGAATCGTTGGAATAAAACTCCGTCGATTAGAATTATGCGTCTGGATAGACCAGCTTTTGTGTTTGCAATTGAAGAAGTGTCTGATGGCAAACCGTGGTATTATGATATTAAGGTTTTTCTGAAGAGACAGGAGTATCCAGAGGGTGCCTCCACCAAGGATAAGAAGACTCTGAGAAGGTTGGCAGGAAACTTCTTTCTGAACAAGGACGATGTGTTATACAAGAGAAACTTCGATATGGTCTTGCTACGTTGTGTTGATGAACACGAGGCAGACTTGTTGATGGAGGAAGTTCACGAGGGTTCTTTCGGTACTCATTCCAGTGGACACGCCATGGCTAAAAATTTGTTGAGGGCAGGATATTATTGGATGACTATGGAGTCTGATTGTTTCAAGTACGCACGAAAGTGCCATAAATGCCAGATTTATGCAGATAAGATGCATGTACCGCCTACGCCTCTAAACGTGTTATCATCTCCTTGGCCTTTTGCAATGTGGGGCATAGATATGATTGGAAAGCTTGAGCCCACTGCTTCCAATGGGCATCGTTTCATTTTGGTTGCCATTGACTATTTCACAAAGTGGGTGGAAGCAGCCTCGTACGCCAATGTCACCAAGCAAGTGGTAGCCCGGTTTATAAAGAAGGATATCATCTGTCGTTATGGGGTCCCGGACAGAATTATTACTGATAATGGCTCGAATTTGAACAATAAGATGATGAAGGAATTATGTCAGAGTTTTAAGATCGAGCATCACAATTCTTCTCCATATCGTCCGAAGATGAATGGTGCTGTTGAGGCGGCGAATAAGAATATCAAGAAGATTGTGCAAAAGAACGTGGTAACATATAAAGACTGGCATGAGATGCTACCTTATGCCCTACATGGTTACCGTACTTCGGTGCATACGTCAACTGGGGCAACCCCTTTCTCATTGGTGTATGGTATGGAAGCAGTTTTACCCTTAGAGGTCGAGATTCCGTCTTTGAGAGTTCTGGCAGATGTGAAGCTTGATGAAACTGAGTGGGTGCGTTCCAGATTGGATCAGTTAAACCTTATTGAAGAAAAGAGATTGGCAGTCATCGCACATGGTCGGTTGTATCAGAGCAGGATGAAGCACGCCTTTGACCAGAAAGTGCGTCCTCGGAGTTTTCAGACAGGTGAATTGGTTTTGAAAAGGATCCTTCCTCCTCAGACAGATCACAGGGGCAAATGGACTCCAAACTACGAGGGGCCATATGTAGTGAGAAAGGTTTTTTCTGGTGAGCCTTACTACTTTCAACTATGGATGGCGAAGATTTTACATCCCCTGTGAACGCAGACGTAGTCAAAAAATACTTCGCATAAAAGAGACCCGCTGGACATAAAAAGAAAGTCCAGGCAAAAAAGGGGCATCCCGGCGAACCATAAAAAGGAAAAGGTTCAGGCAAAAGTTAGGGATAAAATGTAAAAAGAAATGTGTAAACCCGCAAAGTTGAAAACCAGTAAAGGCAACTTTGGCAAAAATAGGTATCCCGATGGATTGAAAACCCGAAAAGGGCGATCCAGGCAAAAGTTAGGGATTTGTAAGCGAAAGGCTATGGTCTGTGTTCGATCTGTGAGCACTTTCAATACCTGGAAAATCTGAAAGAAAGGAATCAGTACAGTTAGTCTCTTTGAAGATCAAGACATTTGTGGATAAGCAAGACATATGGGTCATAGATGAGTCGAATCATGGTGGATATCTGTTCCCGTATTGCCGACATATGTATTTTCCTTTTGTTTTTGCGCAATTACCTCTTTTTAGGAATTGCTTCCGATTGTAAATGCCTATTTACAGGCCACTTTTCTCAATAAAATATTCATTTCACTCAAAGAGCTTTCCGTTGTTTGTTTTACTTTTACTATTTTGTTTGCAAAAACGTCCGATATTTTTTATAAACATTGCATATAAAACTTCGAGCTTTGCAGAGGATAACGAAAAGCAGTAGAAATTACTTAGGCATTAATGGTGATAGTCATGTTGTGGCATATTCTATTTGTTGTTATTTGACTTGCAGGGCAACAGCATTGTACTCCCCCGGTAGGGTTGCTCTCCCCAGTATTGAGATTGCACCTTCCCTCAGCAGAGCAGACCTTCCCCAGCAGGATACCTAGAAAGTATTTTCTCTGAATCAAGACGCTATCTCCCCACAAAATCAGGGTTTTCACTTCCCCCATCCAGTCAGGAAGCGTGCTTTCGCCGACAATGTCATATTCTAGTCCCCAGCAAGGTGGGAGTAAATTCATTCTCCCCACCAGCAGGCTAAGTTTAGCAGTATCCCCAAGCAGGATGGTATTATGGACTGTTTTCCCCAAGCAGGATGGTATTATGGGCTGGCATCCCCCAGCAGGTTCTGAGCCCAATTGGATATTAGCAATCTTTAGTAACAGACTTCCGGTTCCGTTATTGGCGTTCATTCTCAACTCCCCCAACAGAGGAGAAATCTCAGGTTTTGGATGTTACCTTCAGTGAAAGACAGGTGTGGCCCCCAGTAGTTCTTTCGGGATTTTATCCCCAGCAGGAGTTGTTGATCCGAAGAGTCGATCAGTATGACCCTTCTCAGCAGAGTTCTTGGATTCAGAGGACAATTTATTTTTGTCATCCCCAGCTGAATTGTCCTTTTCTCTCCAGCATTTATTTTGCTGGAGGGACCCCTTTTGCATATCATAAGCATTGGCATTGCATCCTCAAAACGCGTAGCATTTCCACTTCGTGTGGAGCATTACGGAAAAATTCAAACATTTGCATTCGAAGCATAAGCCAGGTTTGATGCTTTCCTTGCCAGTTCTCTTTCCCAGAAGAGATGGCATAACTCAGGAGATTTTGGAGGGATGCGTTCCTCATACTTGTGGTCCCTGGCAGAATCTTTTATTTAGACTTCTCCTTTCCCCGGCGGAGTCATCTTATTTATGGATCGTGAGTCCGTTAGAAGTTTGCCTTTGTTTGGCCTTTCTCTTTTGTGAAATCCAGTTCTCGCCTGGTAGTCAGTTCTCGCCTGACATATTTTGTTTGCCAATTTCCCTTTCTCAGTAGGGTGGTCTAAATCAGAAGTTTTGTTTCACGGTGAACTCCACTTTATGTTGGTTATCCTTTGCGGATACAATTGAGGTTGTATTCGTTTTGTGGGTGCGATTGAGGTCGTATTCATAGTTTCTTTGTGGGTAAAGTGATTGAGGTCAGTCTTCCTTTGCGGGTGCAATTGAGGTTGTATTCATTTTTTATGGGTGCGATTGAGGTCGTATTCATATTTTCTTTGTAGAGTGATTGAGGTCAGTCTTCCTTTGCAGGTGCAATTGAGGTTGTATTCATTTTTGTGGGTGCGATTGAGGTCGTATCCATATTTTCTTTGTGGGTAGAGTGATTGAGGTCACTCTTCCTTTGCGGGTGCAATTGAGGTTGTATTCGTTTTTGTGGGTGCGATTGAGGTCGTATTCATATTTTCTTTGTGGGTAGAGTGATTGAGGTTAGTCTTCCTTTGCGGGTGCAATTGAGGTTGTATTCATTTTTTATGGGTGCGATTGAGGTCGTATTCATATTTTCTTTGTAGAGTGATTGAGGTCAGTCTTCCTTTGCGGGTGCAATTGAGGTTGTATTCGTTTTTGTGGGTGCGATTGAGGTTGTATTCATATTTTCTTTGTGGGTAGAGTGATCGAGGTCAGTCTTCCTTTGAGGGTACAATTGAGGTTGTATTTGTTTTGTGGGTGCGATTGAGGTCGCATTCATATTTTCTTTGTGGGTAGAGTGATTGAGGTCAGTCTTCCTTTGCGGGTGCAATTGAGGTTGTATTCGTTTTGTGGGTGCGATTGAGGTCGTATTCATTTTTTCTTTGTGGGTAGAGTGATCGAGGTCAGTCTTCCTTTGAGGGTACAATTGAGGTTGTATTCGTTTTGTGGGTACGATTGAGGTCGTATTCGTATTTTCTTTGTGGGTGGAGTGATTGAGGTCAGTCTCCCTTTGAGGGTACAATTGAGGTTGTATTCATTTTTTGTGGATGCGGTTGAGGTCGTATTCGTATTTCCTTTGTGGGTGCGATTGAGGTCGTATTTGTCTTATTTTTTAGGGTATGGTTGAGGTCATATTCCTTATTTTTCAGCACGCTCCATCTCGTTATTCTCACCATTAGCAAATTTTTGGGGCCCTTTTGGTATTCAGTCCCCGTGTATCCTGGAATGTCTGAGAGTCGTCGCTATCATACCTTCAGGACCAAGTTGATTGAATAGGGGCAGCTGTAGCACCCCAAAATTTGCTCTCCTACCTTTAGTACCAACTGGCTTATGTTTCATTTCATTTTTGCATTATCATTTGTGCATATCATTGGTTCTTAGCATGGGGTCAAGGTGCCTGAGGCAAGTTCAAGAGGAGAAGATGTTCTTCAAAGGGTCAAGCAAGAGAGTTCAAGTGGATCACTCTCTCCTAACCAGTGCTGAAACTAGGGTTTTGAGATTCTTGGGTTTATTGCTCCAATGGGCAAGTTTCTTGGGTTTTTATCATCACCAAATGGCATATCTTATCTTTGTTGGAGAGGATACACATCATATTCAGAGGAATTTGAATTTGGAGACTGTGTTATTTCCTCCTAGACTGAGGGTACCAAAATTAGGGTTTGCTATAAAGTCAGTTTATTTCTGATTTTTTGGGCAAGACTTGATTCCATGGTATTCCTTGGGTCCCTAAGTATCTAGGAATGGAAGATTGTCCATCAGTTTGGTTCAGGAGAAGTTCAATTGGCCAATGGATTGGGAATCAAGAGAATTAGGAGAAAAGCCAACGGTGAAAGGGGAGTCAACTGTGAAAGCTTGAGGTTCTCTTCAAGGTTTTCAAGGTCTCACATCTTCATATGGTCTTCAAGAGTCAAGTTTCACACCATTTATCAAGAATCAAGGGTTGGTACAAAAGTTACTAAATATGGAAATGACCTATAATTTGAAAGTTTCCTTTTTGGACAAGTTCTTACACTACATTCAACTTGACTTTTCATCATCAAGAAAGCTTCAAATGGATTTTCCTCAAACATGAAAGTTGAAGATCTTTTTCTCCCCTTTCCAACAAGTACTAGATGGTCTCCATATCATTTGTGAAACTCAAGTTATGATCAGAAGAAGGCAAAGTGGTTTTTTTAGGGTTTTCTCATGGTTCCATTTGTATTTTGGGACATAGTGACCTATAATTGATTCCATTGCTTCATGTCACATTCTAACATCAAAGAAAACTCCTTAAGGATCATTTTGGGCCTTTGAACCAAGAAATTTCATGACTTATTCATTACTTATTTCACATGGTGCAAAATTGCCAAATTATTAAAAACTCATGAACCAATACATCTCAAGGCCCAAATCAAATTCAGGTGTGATTAGCAATTGAAACTTAAGTGATCCATCATGAAATATTTGGGTGTACATGCATGGAAGAGGGTGTATCTCACATAATGCAATTTTCTAAAATCATCCAAAACTCATTAAGTGGGGAATTACCAAGGCCCAAATGCTGATCAGTGGTTTAACCTAGCCTATTTAAGCTAACTCATGCTAGGGTTAGAGGGGAGGACAAGTGATTTGGAGGAGAACCAAAGCTTGAACCCTAAAACTTTTCTTCATTGAATCTCTCAATCCACAAGGGCTTTTAACAAGATTCTTTCACAACTTTCATCCTTGGCATCTGCAGAGTACAAATCGTCCATCACTTGAAGTTAATAGCAAGGGATACAGTCTGCATAATCT
The DNA here is from genome assembly GCA_022829125.1 of Lathyrus tuberosus. NCBI lineage: Eukaryota > Viridiplantae > Streptophyta > Magnoliopsida > Fabales > Fabaceae > Lathyrus > Lathyrus tuberosus. Next base: position 6,077,976 of record JALAZF010000390.1, read on the forward strand.
CAGGTTAGTGCAATTTGCATGTTCCTAAAACTCCTCTTTTTGATGCGCATAATAATCTGTGATTGCTGCTGATCATTCTGGTATATTTTATTTTGTGTTTGGACGCATGGTTTGGTTGTATCGTGTGTTTAAAGTTTTGAATCCAAATCTTGTTTCATTCATTTCTCTTTGTATGTTGGTTATTTGCAATTTTTGATGTGATATTCTTAACCCTCTCATTTTTTTGATCAGTTTAGTATATTCGCATGCCATTTCTGGAGTTTTTTAGGATGGTGCTCACCGGAGATGACGACCGGAGCTAGGGCTCCGGCGTCTGGTAAGGTCTCCAGCCGGCCAAGGGTTTCAACGAAGAAGATGAATCTTCAGCCGTTGATGTGGTTGATCCAAGGGTTGTCACACTGCCACGTTTTTTATTTTTCTGATTTTAATTTAATGATTGTGTGTGTGTTTTCCATGCTTATTATGGTGTGCCTTCAGATCATGCCCTCTCATCAGGTTTACTTTCTTACTATGTTGACTAATGTGGCACGTTGGATGAATCGTATGGATGGAAATGTGACAACGAATTAAAAAACCCATGTGTTGCTCATGTGGGAGTGTATGGTACTCTGAGCGTTTACGTGTGAGTGAGTGTACATTAATTATGGTGGGCTTTTTAATCATGGTCATTAATCATGAATACATGTTGATTTCATTGACTTGATGAGGAGCGCAGGATCAATCTGGTGGTAAGTACGCAGTCAACGTAGTTGACTGAAGACCACGCGTGACCTTTTTTATTTTATTTTTATTTCTGATGGATTTAATGTCTGGGCTTCCTATTCACACCCCTCCCTTTCAGCCCAGGTTCTTGTTTCAACGTGCATGTGTTGCTATTTATACCCCCCACCCATTTTCTTCATTTTTATTTTTATTAATTTATTACATTTTCATTTTTATTTTTTAAAAATATTTTTTGCATTAAAAAATTCCCAGAAAATTCATGAATCGCATTTAGCATTTTATAAGATTTTCACAAATTTTATTTTATTATTTTATTTTATTTTTTGCGTCTGAAATAATTATTTGTTTATTTTCTTTTTGAATTATTCATATCATGCATACCTAAACTTGTAGAATTTTGTTCTCATAGCATACAAAACCTTTTGAACTCTTTCTTTTTGCATTTTTTCACCAATACATTGAGTTGCATTAAAATATTTTTCTCTCATTTTTAAAATCATTTCATATTGCATTTTAGTCCTCCTTTCTTGCATATTGAGTCGTGTTTCTTGTCTGAACCATGCATGATTGTTTGAGTGACTTATATTTTGAATCTTGGCATGAGTTTTGGACATGTTGTTTGCTTCTGGTTGAGATATGTTGATAATTAATTTGGTGATTTTAGAAGATGTTTTGCTAACTGTTTGATTGCTTTTATTTGAGGTCTTCTTGTATGCATATCTCTGATCATGTCTGGTTACCCGTTTGAAAAGGCACTTGTGCCATTGTTTTGGGATTGTGTCTTTGACTTCATAAACCATGTTTAGATTTTTATAGGTCATTTGATTGCCATTATATGTCATTGCCTAGATTTCGTTTATCTCATTTCTTTTACGCATGTCTGTTTTGTACTAACCTTTTATGCAGAGGCTGAGGTAAGTTATTTGAGGGTGTGGATAGTTATCCATGTCCACTCTCACTCTTTCTGTCTCTCATCTTTTCTTTTGTTTAGGCTTAGGTTGTCGTCAAACCTCACTAACTGTAGGTCACCCATGCATGATAACATTAGGACTCTTAGTTTCCCTTTAGAGTTTCCTTTGTGTCTTCTCTCTTCTCATCTCAAAACTTCTTGAAAACACTTAATAAGGATAAAGTGTATTGCGCACGAGCCTTAAGCGTGGGGAATGAGAAATGAGGGGCTTCCTCTCATCTTTCTAGAGTGCTTAGCGAGCGTCCTGTCTTGGGACGATTCGTTAAGTATTCGTCCCTGTGCCCTAGACTTTGGTGCAATGCAAGTTATGAACTAACTCAAATCACTTCTGTCTTAAAAAAATACAAACAAACTTCAAACCTTTTTGTCCTTCGGGATTGTCAAACTAAAGGTTATTTTCAAAAAGGGCACGTTACATTCCGTCTGAGTCGCAAACAGGCATCGACCCTAACTGTCGGACGCGGACTTAACATCGCTCATAAAAAACACAAAAAGAACTTGGTCCGAACTACGTTGACTCTGAATTTCCCATTGCACAAAGGGAGTACGTAGGCCTAGGACGTCGACGTCCTACCGAGTCTGTCTTAGTTTTTCCCTCCCCCGTCTTAGTACAGCCATAGATGATAGGATAACTCACCCTTAGATTAGACAACAAGCGTGGATCCCATCGAGTACGATGGACGCGTGGGGTGCTAGTACCTTCCCCTCGCGTAACCAACTCCCGAACCCAGGTTATGGTTGCGATGACCATTCCTTTCCCTCTTCCTCAGGTTTATGCGGTGTTCCATTTCCCTCTCTTGGGATAAATTTACACGGCTGGCGACTCTGTTTTCCGCGCCACTCTCGCATTTGTACCTGGATGAAAATCCTGGGAGCGACAGGTGGCATGCAGACTGTCCAAGAACATGTCAATCAATTCTTTGTCCAAGAGTGGTGGTTGTACCCTAGCTGCCAACTCTCTCCACCATTGTGCATAATCCTTAACGGATTCACCGTTCTTCTGAGATAGGCTTTGCAGCTGCGTGCGACTGGGAGCCATGTCCAAATTGTACTCATATTGCTTTAGGTAAGCATTGGATAAGATTTTCCATGACTGGATACAGCTTCTTTCTAAACCCATGTACCAATTCAAAGATGCACTACTCAAACTGTCTTTAAAACAGTCAATCATCAACTTGTCATTGCGGACATGAGAAGTCATCTTTCGACAGAACATCGCCAAATGACGCTTCGGGCAACTGAGACCAGCGTACTTCTCGAAGTTGGGTACTTTGAATTTTGGAGGAATTACCAAGTCTGGCACTACGCACATATCAACAGCATCGAGCCCAGAAGTATCGTGTGCTTTCATAGCTTGAACTTTCTCTTCGAGGGAACAAAACCTTTTATCCATGGAATCGGTCAGCGACATCATCTGAGACTGAACAGGGATGTTCACTCGTGGAGGATGATCACCAGGTAGACAATCATACAATGGGTTAGTCAACACAACAAAACCTGATGAGGGGTCGAAATCCTTCATCCCATCATGTTGAAATCTATCCTCTTACATAGCCATCACAACTTTCAAATTTTCTATGCTCCTCTTATCTCCGCTTGAACTTGCTTTAAATGTTTTGCGGTTACCACAGGTTCAGTATGAGCGTTGGGAAATTAGCTGGCAGGAAATGGACAGAGGATCGGATGAGTTTGTTGGAAAATGATATGCTAATGTCAGGAGTATGCAATGCAGGGTTCCAGGATCAAAACAACATCTGATTCTGAGGAAGGAGTTAGACACAAGATATCTCTGATTACAGGACCCCCTACAGGTAGGTTCTAAACGGGTAGATGCCTAGAGTTATGGATATCTTTCAAAGACATTATAGCCATGACGAAGGAACATCAGACGATAATATCCTTGAAAGGATCTCGTCTAGGTGAGGTCTTCGTTTCTTCCCCACGAGAAAGACTCCTCGGAGGCGTCCACTACACAACCATCGACACACGGGTTCTAAGTAGGGTTCTCAGAATCCTAGATCGAGGTCGAAAATATTACCGTCAGGAAGTAATACGTTCGAGGGATCTCATCTGATTGTGGCGTTCGCATTAACCCACAAAGAGTTAACACTACTAACCACCATGGATAAATGGGTTAATGGTCCTTGGGATCAATGATTCAGGCTCGAAAACATTATCATCGTGACAAAGTAACATCAAAACGATAACATTTCCAAGGGAATCTACTCCAAGCGGGGTCTTTGCTTTGGCTCACGCAGAAGAGACCACGCAAGCCTCCACTACACAACCACCATCCTAATCCTAGGTTTATACTCAGACTCGGGTGTAGAGTCGTCTCACAAAGCACCAATGATCATAGGACCACCACAATGTCATAAGAGATAATGATAGGATATAATAACAATAAGCAAGCAAGTAGATAATAGATAATCAAACAAGCAAGCAAACAAACAAGAGAAGATAAACAAACAAGCGGATCTAACTCTCACGAATCGAGTCAAGTTAGGCTTGACTCTCTCTAGCATATGACTATGCTTTATTACCCAGCAGAGTCGCCATCTCTCGTACCTCGAAAAATGCGATCCTCGCGATGGACGCGGAAAAAACGTTCGAACAGAGTCGCCACTGAACTTTATTTATCCCAAATGAAGGAAAGGAAAATATCGATAAAACCTTTTAAAGGATAAGAAAATGGTCATCGTAACCAAATTTGGGTTCGGGAGTCGGTTACGCAAGAGGGAAGATATTAGCACCCTCTACGTCCGTTGAACTCAACGGGAACCTCTTGATTCGATTCGTGAGAAAGTTAGCTAGGTTTGTTTGTTATCTTCTAAAGGATTTGCTTCTAAGGGGAAGATGAGTGGTTTTTTATTAGGGTGCTCGGAAAGGATTAGAACCCTTGTGCCTACGTATTCCCTCGTGCAATGGGAAAGTCAGAGCATTCGTAGTTCGTAGGACTACGGTTGTTTGGTTTGTATTTTTTATAGGCGCCAATTGCCATACACGAGTAAGAGAATTCGCACCCAAACAATTGAGGAGAAAGGTCAAAGACTTGGCCCCCCTCACATCACCTTTTAGGAAGTTGTATTTGAAAATATATGATTAAGTGTATTAAAGAGTTTGATTAAGAAAAGAGGATTTGATTTGTATGTGTTTTAGGGCTTCGATCGCACAAGGCGAGAAAGGAGAGTTTTAGTTGTATTGGATGTTTTAGAGATGACAATTATTCACACACAAGTAAGAGAACTCGCACCCAAACAATTGAGGATAAGGATCGAAGACTCTACCACCCTCACTTCACCTTTAGTAGAAATGTGTTTAGATAGGGATTAAATGTTTTAATGATTGCTTGGAAAGAAGTTTGAATGTTGTCAAGTTACAAGTGTTTTAGAGGCGTCAATTGTCCACACACGAGTAAGAGAACTCGCACCCAAACAATTGAGGAGAAAGATCAAAGACTCCATCCCCCTCCCTTTCACCTTTTAAGAAATGATGTTTAAGTATGATTAAATGTATTGATTTGATTTGAAAAAAGAGCTCGATGTTGATTGAGGTTTGAATTTGCGTGCGAAATGGTTGAGAACTAATGGAAAGGAGGTCCTAATGGTTCAAGGTAAGGTCGATTGCGAGGCAAAAGTGCTCGACTTAAAAGTTAGGTATGGGACTTGATATATGGATCAAGTGAATGCATGAGGATGAATTGGTGGTTAATTGAATTTGTTTTGAAAAATGCTTGACGTTGGATCAAGCTTGTTTATTTTTTTGAAAATGGTTGATTTTAATCTTATGGGAGATGGATACATTTACTCCAAGGGGATAATCATGCCATAATTAAAGTAAGACAATCACACATATGCATGCAAACCAAAGTGAAATGTGCAACAAGTATCGTTGTATAAAGCCCAAGAGGAGCCTATGTGAGGTTGATTGTGATCGTGAAAACAATCGACTTACAAGGTATTGAAAAGGGCTTGACATTAAGTCAAGGTATTAGTTTGAAAAGAGTTTTTGGTTTGGATAAGCATATGATGAATGACATATATAATCGAGGCATGATAATAATTCACATGAGAAAAAAAGTAAACCTCACATAAAATGGGGGAGAAATATAATCAAACATGTTAGTGAAGTTAGCAACCTAATTCTAAGGTTAATCTAAAGAAGAGAAATTCTAAATTAACTAATTATATTTTCTAAGATTTTTAGAGAAAAAGGGAAGTTCTAACAATTAATTAAATTAAACTAAAATATTTAATAAAATTAACTATTAAAGTTAATGAGTATTAAATAAAATGGTTTAATAAAATTAATTAAAATTTGATTAATAAAAAACAAATATTTTTTGGATTTTTTAGAATTGAGTAGGCTAATTTAAAATAACTAACCAAATTAAAACCAATTATTTAATAAAAATAATCATTAAGTAGATTAATTATTATTAAATAAAAGGTTTTAATGAAATTAATTAAGTTTAATTAATTGATAATATTTTGAGGTTTTTTTTTTTAAAACAAAAATTAAGTAAAATGTTTTTTTTGGATTTTTTTATTAAAAAGTATTATTAAAATAAATCTAATATTAGCACTAAAAAAACAAATAAGAAAAACAGAAAGGGCCAAATTGTTAGTTAGCAAAATGGGGGTGTGAATTTGGAAATCACCCCAGGCCCGATATCACTAGCCCACACCCAGGGAGGGTACACCGTGTACCCCAGGTCAAACCTTTACCTAGAATCAAGATCTGGGCCATTGATTCTTCATGAGTCAAACAACTGACTCTCAATCAAAGGGGCAGAGACGCGTATGCACGGTAACATTGACGGGATGCCACACGCAGGATTAAGGAGGGAGAAGGATGATGATGCATGATGAATAGATCTGACTGTGACACATGTCACCGTCCCAAATCCACTCGCAGGTCAAAAATAAAGGGGAAAGGTCATGTAATATCAACTAAAACAAAATTGCATCTGCTCAGATCTCTCTCTCTCATTCTTACTTTCCTCTCTATAATTCAACCTCGCCGGAAACCTAAGAAAAAGGGCCGGAGAAGTCGCGGCGCGCGGCGGCCGCCACCGTCTTCTCCGACGACACCACCACCAAACCTCAAACGATCAACACAAACCCTAACTATTTTTCTCTCCTCTACACGAATCCGGACCCAGTTTCTTCTAAAAACTAACCAATCAAACAAATCGGGGTTTTCCCAAATCTAAACCCTAGTTCAAAAAGATCCATAATCAATCAATCAAACCAAAATGAGCAAATATTCTACTCGAAAGTCAATCAGCAAGCAAAGGTTCACTCCAATGGGGTCTAAAACGAAGGAGAAATAGATACCAGTTGAAGAACCCTCTTGAAGCACCTCCACACGTACGTAGCTCTTCCTTTCTTTTCTTCTTCTGATTCCTTTCTTAATGCTATTGGTGTGTTGTTGTTGTTGAGTGTTTGTTTGTGTAGAATCTAAACCACGTGTTGTTGTCGTTGTTGTGAAACCGACACGGAGGCTTGTTGTTGTTTCAATGACTGTGTGAATCCAAGGTTGATGATTGTCACTGAATCCAACTGAGTTGCTGCTAAGTTGTTGGGATTTTGAGGTGAAGATGATAGTGTGTTTGTGACGAGATAAAGAAGGTGGTTGAAGAGAAGGTTTGCCTGAGTTTGGAAAATGGAGAGTTTTGGAGGTGGGTTAATGATGAAACGAAAAGTGAGTGGTTATTGTTACGGTTGAGGGCGGTGGTTTGGCGGTATCGTGAGGAAGTTGCAGTGTCGGAAGTGGTGATTGGAACAATGAAAGAAGTTTTTAGTTATCAAAATGGAAGGAGGTTTTTTTGTTCACTGATCTTTTTTCACCGGGTCCCCCCTCTCCAATTTTTCCTCTCCTCTTTATTGTAATTTCTTCTACTCAATCTTTAAGTGTGATGTCGCTGTTATTTGGTAACAAACTTGCAGGTGTCATTATGTAGTTGCTGTTGCTTGTGGTTGATGTTTCTCTCAGTTGCTGCAAGTTTTGTTTTTACATGAGCAAGTCTTGTGTTGCAGGCATTATTGTTTTGACGTGGAGTGTTTGAGCTTTATAAGTGCAGTTTATGGTCAAGCTTTTTGTGTGCAAGTAGTACGGTTCTGTTTTGAAGGATGTGTCTGGTTCACAGGCTATTCTTTTGTTTTGTAGCAGGATGGTGCAGCAAGAGGCGTATAGGTTATAGTTTGGAGTGGAGCAACAAGATGGTGCAGAATATTGTACAGGGTCATTTGGTCAAAGTGTCTCTTTCTCTCTTTTATTTTTTGGTACAGGCTGTTGATACAAGATGTAGATGTAACTTCTCTTTTTGTTTTTTATTGTGAAACCAAGAGTTCAATGTAAAGGGCTTTGGTGACAATACTTGTAACATGTAACATGGGCTTACAAAAGGAAATGTGGGTTGGACCATTATTATTATTACCTTTGATTTTTGGAAATTTTATAAAATAAAAAAATGGATAATGAAAAATTGAAAGTGAAAGGATAAGATAATGATTTTAAATTGATAATTGAAATAAATGGATTGGAAAAGGTGAAAAATGGATATGAAAAATAATAAATTAAAAAAGGATAATTGAAATGGGTAATGGTTTTGAAATGGATTTGGACAAATGGATGTGGATCATTGACAAATGACAAAGTGGACAAAAATGTGGTAAATGGATAAATCGAATCTAGGAAAATGAAAATGAATAATGGGTGAGGAATGAGTTTTGCAATATTCCTCCACAACACTTAAAGTCTTGACAGCTGAACTTGAATGTCACTCATCTTGTACAACATCACGACTTTGAATCCATCTTAGAGTGATATAAACCTCTTTTTCCTTGACCAAGATCAAATCACATCAAACTGAAACCAAAGAAATATTGAACACATTTAACCTGTTATCCTCAAGTGAAACTCAACTGAACGACACTTCTTAAACAACAAAGAGGTAAGAAAACAGCTTGAGATATTGACAATCAGCAGAACCCTAGCTCCTCTGTCTCTACTAGAACCATGATGAAACCTTAATCACTTGATGCCTCTTGAGGAATCCTGAAGCAGATAAACTTGACACCTGCTGAATCCTGGCAGAGGAAAGCCTTGTAATTGGCTGAACTATGATAGAAAGATACTCCTTCGATTCCATGTCACAAGAGCCTGATGAAATGCATGATAATGCTATGAAGATGGAAGTTACAGCCTAGTGGGATGCATAAATGATATGATATGTAAGACTAGGGTTAGGGTGAAAATAAGGGTGTGACAGATGAAAATTATACAGGTAGGACAAATTTGGGGTATGACAGCTATCGTTTGCATTTGTATTTTCTTTGTCCGTTAAATTCTATTTGTTTTTAAACATTGTTGTTTTTATTGTAATATTAATTAAGTGATCATGCATTTTCTTAATCAATCCATTTGTATTCACTCTTGCTATTTTTCTTTAATTTATACAAAAAAAAGTACACAAAAAAAGCAATATCAACTCTTCTCCCAATCAATTATCTTTATCAAACTTTTGTTTAAGCAAAGATTAGAGGAGGATGATGAAAACCAGATATCCGAAATTGTTGTGGTATGCTTTCGAGTAGAACTTTGTCGATGATGTAAGGCTTTGTTTTAAATCCCCAAACACCGGAGAGATAAGGAGTTAATCCCTAGTCAACCACTTTGAGCCTAGAAGTTGGTATTTCTTTCGGAACCAAAAACCCTTAATCTTAACCATGGGAAGGGTAGTTTTTTTAGTTAATCTGACTTTGCATTCAAATTGCAAGAGAAAACATCCGACCTAAGGAGATCAACCACATGTTATCTTTCACACACATCTTGAAATGTCGAAGAAGTCGTGAAAAAACCAAGAGAAATTATTTTGGTTGATCATATTCCACCAATAATATGGCAGTCACCACTTCAGTAAAATCAAGAAAATCAAAAGAAAAGTCCACTAAGTCGAACATCACAAAAGACGACTTAGGCAAAAAGCAGGGCATCCCAGTGGACCTGAAGCTTCAAAGAAGCGGTCCAAGCAAAATTAGGGATAAAAATCAATCTAAACAGGTCATAAAATCTTCAACAAAAATAAAGAAAACAAAATAAGGTGACTACCATATTCAAGAAAATCTTACCTTGAATCTTTATCTTACATCGTTGAATCCTCTTAGAAGTTAAATGTGTGTGTCAATTAATTGAACGTAGGACTGGAGATCATCAAGAATAAGGGTTAGGTTAAAATTAAATTTTGAGCCTTATATCCTTTGTTTTAAAAACCGTGAACCAGGTCACGTTACAACCCTTAAAAGACCTAATTGAGGTAGGGTTTTTTTCTGAAAGCATACTACAACAAGGTTGCGTTAACCTAACTCCAAATTATCTTTTCTAATCATTTGTATTTATCACACCACCTTGCACACTATGAATGGCTAGATAAGCTTTGCGTTCTGGTCATTGACCCGTTCACTGTATATCACCGTCATTTCAATAATGATTGATTTCAAAAACTTGCATATACTTTGCATTAAAATTACCATTTTTGGGTGAGCTATTTTAATTACAAGTGAGCATTTAGCATCAAAGGACTCCCAACAAAATGCAGCCAGTTGAGGAACTTGATCAGGTGAAACATGTCCAAAAATAGGGGAAAATCATTTTGAAAATCGATCAATCTGAGGCAATCACCTCAAGAGTCGGTTAGTCAGGAGTAAATAATCTTCAAGACTCAGACTAGGGTGAGCCACCATAAAAAGATCATTGAGTCTAACTCTCCAAAGGACGGGCAATCAGAAGTCTACCATTCCAAGAATTGGATAATTAGGGGCAGACCACTACAATATTCAAACATTGGGGCAAGCCACCTCAAGCTCATGGTTGTTTCCAAACTCCTTTAAGGAGAACCTCTTTAAAGACCCACCAGACTGGGGCAAGATGAGCCACATAGGAGTAAGTACTCTCCATGCTTTCAAGTTACTCAAGCAAGCAAACCATATGTCAGCAATCGTTGAGTTCAAGACAAGTCTCGAGGAATCATGCTAGTACCCCATCAAACAACATTTGTCTTTTGACAAAGAAGCTTTGCTGAAAAAGGAACCTTTCATCCAATACCCACCATAGGGTCATATTGGAAACCTTCGATTCATTGCATTAATCATGTCGCTTCGCTTTAGCGTTAAGCCATGCATATCATCTCATTCATCGAGCATATGCCCATAGCAAGAAAAATCAAACCTCAAAAACCAGTTCTTGTCTGGTAAATTATTTGAAAGTCAGTTCTCGTCTGACAGTCTGTTTTTAACTCCAGTTCTTGTCTGGTGGCGTTTTCTTAAAACCAATTCCTATCTAGTGGCCGATTATAAAACCAGTTCTAATCAGGTGGCCTATTTTTAACTCCAGATCCTGTGTGGTAGTCAGCTTTCATTTCGAAACCACTTCTCATCTGGTATCCTATTTTAAAGTCAGTTCTCGTCTGACAAACAAAAAAATAAAACACCAGTTCTCGTCTGGTAATCTACCCTTCAAGTCCAGTTCTCGTCTGGCAATTCATCTTCTAAGTCCAATTTTCATTTGGCGCCCTTAAACCATTCCATCTTTTATTGGCATAAAAGTCTAGTATCATTTGGAAAACTTTGTTTGAAGCCAGTATATATTTTACTGATGCATGCGGTCGAAGTCCAGTGGCATCTGGAAAACTCCGTTTAAAGCCAATAAATATTTTACTGATGCCTGTGGTCAAAGTCCAGTCTCATTTGGCAAATTTTGTTTGAAGCCGGTAAATATTTTACTAATGCATGCGTTCAAAGTCCAGTCTCGTCTGGCAAACTCTATTTGAAGTCGGTAAATATTTTACTGATGCCTTCGGTTAAAGTCCAGTCTCATCTTCCAAACTCTATTTGAAGCTGGTAAATATTTCACTGATGCCTACGGTCAACAGTCTCATTTGGAAAACTTCGTTTGAAGCCGGTATATATTTTACTGATGCCTGCGGTCGAAGTGCAGTCTCATCTGGCATTTCATTTTAAAGTCCAGTGTCATCTGGCATTCCGTATTTTAAAGTTCAGTTCCATCTGGCATTCTGGCATTTTAACGTCCAACGACGCCTCGCATTCTGTCATTTTAAAGTCCAGCGTCATTTGGTATTTTGTCATTTTAAAGTCTAGCACCGTCTGGCATTTCCCCAACGTCTTTTATCCAGTATAATTGCTATCCCCAGTGAGTTTTCACCCACCTCATTTTCCTTTTCATTTCCTGTTGGCAACCGTTACCATATTTCCATCATTCCCCACAGGTCCACTTTGTCATTCTTCATCCATGATAAAACATCATGCTAGGGTTCATCTCATATAACATAATATCCCTAGAAAATAAAAAAAAAATAAAAAAAGAGTCCTTCATGCATTTATAACATCTCATGTCATCTGCATTTAGGGACAAAATCCGGATCTTTTAGTATTTAACTATCTCCCATTGAGATCATATGAAAAACGTCTTTCTTCATATTCTCTGGTTGAAGATACTTAAATAGGGGAAACTATCTTACCCTAATTTTGACCCTGAATCATCGAATCGATACATTCATCATGACATCTACATCTTCTAAATAGTATATAATGCATTTCATCATTCATAATGCCTAAATTGTTAACTGTAACAATATTTTGAATCTACAGACAGATCAGTGAAACAGAATCTCAAATGTACGTGAAATTAGCCGGTGAATAAATTTCATAATCGAGCTTGCAAACTTCATTTTTATTAATTTACGGTTCGCGTAGTTTAACCATGCATGGTCGTTTTATTTTTCGACTACTTTATTGGTCACATTTTTACAAGTCTGGGCAATTTAATCGATCATTTTTTATTTTAAAATTTGACCAAAACATGTATGTTTTCGAGAAGTTTATTTCGCGCTGATAATTTTGGTGCATTCAGTTTAATTTTTCGAGCATTTTTGTGCTCTATTTTTATTCATTATGAGTCCTTTTATTTTTTTCATTTGTCAAAATAACACAAAACAAAATAATAGAATTAAGTGTATAGTTGATTAATATTTATTTTGTTAATTTAAAAGTAATTGATTTTTATTTCATTTAGTTTTAAAACTTTTTTCACTAAAAATAATATATCTAGACTAAGGTCATTTTTGACATTTGGATTTTTAGAAAACTTAGGTAACTATCATATATAGTTGAGCATTGCCTAATGTAAGAAACACAAAAAAAAACATAGCCTACCAATAACAGCCAAAGCAGCGCCCTTATTGGAGCTCTCTCTCATTTTGTGATTTCAAAAGTCCAAACTTTACTTCCACTACATATCACATAAACTACATACTCTTCATTTCTTCTTGAAAACCACACAAACCTCATACACAGTAGCACATGAGCCACCAATTTCATGACCTTATGCTACTATTCATGCATTATGCTTTCTTTTCTTTTTTTCAAACACCATCTTCAACTCAATCATAACACTTACGATTTGTCATTTTTCTCTCCAATAAACCTCCACAACACAACCTTTCCAACATTACACAAACATACACACCAAAAGAGGGAAGAGGTTAGAGTTGAAAAACAAAGATTACATCACATAATTTCATCTCCAAACAGCAACAACATTTTTCAAAACAAAACAAATGGCCATTAAAAGTGAAAGCATCATCAATAACAACACATTCTTCAAATCATTGCCTTGATAACTTCACGAGTTAGTCGTTCAACATCTCATCACCTTTTCCTCTTGAGTCTCTCATCTTCTTCTTAAACCTCTTCAAAACCTCAACAACATAACACTAAATTTTTCACCAAAATCACACTACACCTTCATTATATACTTCCTCTCTCTCAACCAAAATTGAAATAAAAAAGGTAATAGAGAGAGTGAAAACAAAAAGCTGCAGAAGTGAAGAAAAACGTGAACTCTACTATAAATCCCCCATTCTACTTGCTACCTTCCAAAACCCACCACAAAAATACATTTTTCATCCATTCTTCTTCATGCATGCAACAACTTAATACCACCATACAAGCAGTACACATAAAAAACCTCTCTTTTCATTTTATTCAGCATATCATCTCTCTCCAAATTTGAGATACAAAAAAGGAAAAGAAAAACTAAAAAAAGCTCTTCAGCCAAAGAGAGGCTGGAACGTAAACAAATCTCTCTCTCTCTCTCTCTCTCTCTCTCTCTCTCTCTCTCTCTCTCTCTCTCTCTCTCTCTCTCTCTCTCTCTCTCTCTCTCTCTCTTAAAACAAAAAAGGGTGAATAAAGAAAACTCAAAAAGTGAAGGAAGAACTTCTTCTTCCTTTTATCATTCAGTAACCTTTCTTTTCTCTTCAAAATCGCCTGCACTATTCATAAACCGTAGCTCACACCTAAAACCATTCAAACACAATGAAACCTCTCTCATTTCTCTATGCAGACACCATATGAAATGGAAGAAACTTGGTTTCCTTCACCATAAAAACACACTTTCTCTTCATGCTACCATAACACACCATGAACATAAGATAACATAACCTACAAAACCATATCACAAAACACCATTAACACACCTCTTACAACAACAACATAGTGTAAAACAAAAATAGAAGGAAATGGAACTTGCACGTAGTTGCTCTCGCCGAACATGGAAGCAGAACGACTGTCGCCAATCACCATGATGCAGTCGCCACTGGACCTGCACCCTCATTAACCACAGTGCACCACTGTTGTAGTCACCGTGTAAACAACACATCGACCAACAAACAAACATTTTCTATCTAGAATTACGTAAGTCTTGAGTTCTCTATTGCACCCGGAGATACGTAGAAGCTAGGTTCAAAGTCTCGTCAGGCATCCTAATAAAAAATATTTTTTTTTGTCCTATTCTTTTCCCTTTTAATAATTTGAGAAGCCTAACATTTATAAGCTCACACTAATATGTACAATTAACCAAACGGTTCCCGTTGAGTACAACGAACATGAGGGGTGCTAATACCTTCCCCTTGCGTAACCAACTCCCGAACACTGATTTGGTTGCGATGACCAATATCATTGTCGTTCTTTTTGAGTTTTATCGATATTTCTCTTTTCCTTCTTTGAGAATAAATAAAGTTTGGTGGCAACTCTGTTAACTCCATCCTACGAGCATGCGATTGCACTTCGCGAGGTCGTGTTCTCATTTTTTGAGGTATGTCAGTTGTGCCTGTTTCCCCTTTAAGAACAGTGAGAGGAACATCTCTTAGGATGGTGGTGATTTTCATGTGGTGTGTGGTTGTTACTCTGCCTCCAGAGTCTTGCTTTTTATGACTCAGTGTTGACGGAAGTATCCCTCAGAGCGGCTCCGGAATGGCCGTGTTGCAACACCTCTAGTTAAGGTATGATCTGAGTAAAAATCTCTTGTTAGTTCTCTTCGACGTAGAGAAGTCTTGTGTTTTGCAGTTGTAACAGACTGAAGATGTTTAACATGAGTTTCTTTGTATCTATTGCTCCGAACGATGCTTGAAGTTGCTGAATATCATTCAACGGTGGTGGAACCGAAGATTGAGGAGGAGGAAGTTGATGTTGTAGTAAAGGAAGCAAAAATTTAAATGGATAAATATGATGTTGTAACGAAGGAATTAGAAGACACTCTTGAACAATCGACTGAAAAGTCGCAATCTGATGTGGTATTGAGATTAGTTAAGGAATTGCAATTGAGGCTTGTGGATTTTGGTGCTGAGGAGGTTCTTCAGACGTGAGAGTGAGAACTGGTGATGTGTTATCTTGGAGGATTTGAATTGTTAATCAGACATTGAGAATGGTGTTGAAGTGACAAGTTGCTTTAGAATGAGCATAATATAGAAGATTAAAAAAATCGATGAAAAGCTTGTGAGAAACAAAAGTCGATTGATACCACAGACGACACCATTATTTTGTACTATAGCAGATAATAAATGAGTAGCCAAAGATTACCAGTGTGGAAAGGCTTCTGGTACAGTGGTTGTGGTCTCTGGTGATCAGAGAGGAGAATACCTGAAAGATTATCACTCTGACGCTCAAGTTAGTAATTAAGAGAGATGGAGTTGTTACAAGTGTGAATGAGTGAATACCTGGATGTCACTCAGTGTCACAATTATATTGGAGAGATGGTTAGAATCGTTCTCAATTAATTTGATGTGGGACACAAAAAACCATCAAAACCGTCACGACTGTCAGATGCATATCAAAATGGTGAGGGAGGTTGTGCTCCTACATGAAGTTCTAGAGCGGAGGTCCACTGGTACGTCAATTAGTTGAGTGTATTGGCCGGATTGGACTGATCTTAATAGACATTTGCCCAGCCTAAACATGATATGTTTAACACTATTTTTAACTTATATAAAACACATTGTATCAACCAATCCAATGCATAGTACATTTCGTAATATTACTAGAGAAATTTAGAAGAAAAAAATATCAAAAATTATTTGCATGTGGGGCATATCTTGGAGGATTTCTTATCTCACCCTATGAGGTGGAAAAACACCCTATGGAAATTCAAAAATGCCCCTCAAATTTCAGAGATACATCTCCGGACGCACCATGCACTAGTTTTATGATGCATTAAACGAGCGGCACTGTGACGCCCCCAATCTATACCCCCAAATAAGTAAAGCGGTAAAAGAAAATTCAAAATTTTGTCAGAGTATAATTGAAATTCACAGCATAGACCGAAGGGTCACATCAATTTGAAACAATACATACAACACCTGCTCATAAAGATATGCAACAGTGGGGTAGCAATCAACAGAGGAACTCAATTCCTTACACCCACATTTCAGTATTAGAATAAAAGCGGAAAATCTAAAACTGAATAACATATATATATATATATATATATCACGTGAAGAGTTGTCATACATCAAGTTATACATGCACAAGACAAAAGATATATATATATATATACATGATACACAATAATCACTAACGGCCTCCCTAACTACCTGGTGTCACATATCAGAGCCGACCGACAAAAGAATGAAGACGCAAAGCTTCACAAAAATACCTCCAGCGACTCTAATCTGCAATGCCTCATAGAGCATTATAAAACAGCAGAAGGGTGAGAAAAACAATCATAATACAATTGCATATAATTATATATTAACACAAAAATGCACATAGATTTCTCACCACAAACGTACACCAGAATCCAAATACCACAAAACATCATACATATTTCATTTATCTAACAACAATGCATATTAATCGTACACAATGCAATTATCACCAAGAATATCAATTCATCAATTCCACACCCGATTAATCCATTCACAATTCTCACACATAGTCAATCATATTTATGATTTATGCAAATGCACAAAGACCGACACAACGACTCTATACACATGCCATGCGGTACCTACTCCCAATATTTTTCATCACTAGTTCACTCAGGAACTATTGGAACCATCGCTCGTTACATCACTGTAACTCCTCGTCGGGCATACGATGTTCCTCCGTCGCTTTCGGTCCTCTTTGTATAAGGCTCACGACATTTATGGATCGCTTTTGGTTCTCTTTATATAAGGCTCACGATCCGATCGCTCACACCCCACATGGGCACACGATCGTCTATAACCATCGCTTTCGGTCCTCTTATTTTTAAGGCTCACGATCCAATCAGATCGCTTTCAGTCCTCTTATTTTTAAGGCTCGCGATGTTATAGCAGATTCCCTCTGGAATCAATCCGTCACTCAGGACGTCACAACAATGCATATCATGATGCTTGGCATACAATGACTCATGACATTTAATATGCACACATAAATGCATTCCTCTATATCGACAAAATCACACTTTGCACTTATGCCCAAAACAATGCATTTAATTTCCATACGGCCACAATTCATCACAACACTCTCTAAACACATACATTTACATCATACAACAGCAGCTTGTACACTACACACCAATTACGCACCATTATAACGACAAAAGTCGACAACCGACACTATTCCCGATTTTCCGACATAATTAAACTAGCTACTAATCCTAAAAAAAACATTCTTATAAGGAAGTACATCTCATTAGCTTCCTATCGCTTCGAACGGCGGCCAAAACGGTCTTACGGTTCGAAAGATATGAATTTTCAAAGTTTTGGATTTTTCAAATTTTTGCCTTGGTTAATCGGTTAACCCATTTGGTTAACCGGTTAACAGTATGAAACTCACGTAAACACACTCAAATTTTTCACGTGTTAATCGATTAACATATTTGGTTAATCGATTAACACTGCTGCAGAACCACCAAAAACTCTGTTTTAATGACAGAAAAACCAACCAAAACCCGATTAAATCCCGTAGACTCATTCCAACAATTCCACCCGATTAAATACCAGCCAATGACAATTATACCAGACCTATCCAAACATCATTCAATCAATCACTCCTCAATTCACACCAAATTCCTCAATATATATCAAAAATGCAAAAGTTACAAAATCAACCAAATTCAATCAAACAATCATACTAAATCACGGCCTAACCTCACTCGACTCCACTACGCGACTTAATCCGACTTTCGTCCGCGAAAACATCGATTTCTATTCATTTTTACTCATTTTCAACCTAGAAATGAAAACTATGGTAAACCAAATAAACATTCAACCACATACATACATAATCATACACAAGCATAAGATAATCGAGTTTCACACCCTTACCCGATTAAATCGATTCTAGAAGTTGTTTTCTTGAATTTTCCAAGTTTTCTTACTATTTCTCTTCTTCTTCTCTTTTCTCTCCTTTTTCCTTCTTCTCTTTTTCTTTCTCTCTATTTTTCTCTCTTTCTATTATATTCTTACTACTTAATTAAAATATCATGAAATGACTAAAATACCCCCACACTCAATTATCTCGCAAACGTTCCCAAAATCCGATAAAATATCACAACATTGAAAAATAACATATTTTCAGATAAAAGTCGAAAATAAAATAAAATAATAATAAAATAGTCAAACGACTCGATTAAATAAAACGCACACAAAACTGGGGCGTTACAACTCTCCCCAACTTAGAAATTTTCGTCCTCGAAAATATACCTGAGACGAACAACTCTGGATACGACTCTCGCATCCGACTCTCCAACTCCCACGTCAAATTGCCCTCAGCAGCGCCTCCCCACGCCACTTTCACAAGTGCAATATCCTTGCCTCTCAACCGCTTCACCTCGCGATCCAAAATCCTAACTGGCAATGCCTCGACCGTAAGGTTCTCCCTTACCTCAACCTCGTCCATCGGAATCACATGCGACGGATCCGGAACATACTTCCGAAGCTGTGAAACATGGAACACATCGTGCAAATTCGACAGATTCGGTGGCAACGCCACCCTATAAGCCACAGCACCCACTCTCGCGGATATCTGGTAAGGACCAATAAACCGAGAATTAAGTTTCTTCGATTTCAATGCACGATCCACACCCGTTACCGGCGTAACCCTCAGAAATACATGATCGCCCTCTTGGAACTCAAGATCCTTCCATCTCCGATCATGATAACTCTTTTGTCTACTCTGAGAAGCCTTCATTTTCTCACGAATAGACTTCACTTTCTCCGTCGTCTATTGCACCAACTCTGGTCCAACCACCAAACTCTCACTAGATTCGTGCCAAGACAAAGGTGTTCGACACCTTCGTCCATACAAAGCCTCAAAAGGTGTCATTCCAATACTCGAATGGAAACTGTTATTATACGTGAATTCAATCAATGCAAGATAACTATCCCACGCACCACCTTGTTCCAAAACACACGCTCTCAACAAATCTTCCAACGACTGAATCGTCCTCTCCGTCTGACCATCCGTCTGCGGATGATAAGCCGAACTCAATCTCAATATAGAACCCAACGCCTTCTGTAAACTTTCCCAAAATCTCGAAGTAAACCTTGGATCTCGATCCGAAACAATACTCAATGGAATCCCATGCAACTTCACAATCACACTGATGTAAATCTCCGCCAACCTCTCCAAAGTAAAACTGATGTCAATCGGAATAAAATGAGCCGATTTAGTCAGCCTATCAACAACCACCCAAATAGCATTATGCCCTCACTGAGTATTTGGCAACCCCGTTACAAAATCCATCGAAATGCTATCCCACTTCCACTCAGGAATATCCAACGGCTACAACAAACCACTAGGCCTCAGATGTTCCACCTTCGATTTCTGACAAGTCAAACATGCATAAACAAACTGAGCCACATCTCTTTTCAATCCATACCACCAGAAAATCTTCTTTAAATCCTGATACATCTTATTCGCTCCTGGATGTATACTCAAATTACTCCGGTGTCCTTCTTCCAAAATCATCCTTTTCAACTCCGCATCGTCAGGAATACAAATCCTACCTCGGAATCTCAAAACACCATTAATATCCACTTTAAAATCACTATTCGCATCTTTTTCTCCCACCAACATCAAATCCACAAATTTCACATCCAGCTTTTGTTTCTCACTAACAATCATCAGAAAATCATTAGTAATCGTTAGCATTCCAAGCCTCACGCTATCCGACGTAACTTCACAAACCAAACTCAAGTCTCTAAACGATTCCAAAAGTTCCCACTCCTTAACCATTAAAGCGGACATATGTAACGATTTCCGGCTCAATGCATCGGCTACCACATTAGCTTTACCAGGATGGTAATTCAAGCTAAAGTCGTAGTCCTTCAAGAATTCCAACCATCTACGTTGCCTCATGTTTAGCTCTTTTTGATCAAACAAATATTTCAAACTTTTGTGATCACTAAAGACTTCAAACCTGGCACCGTAGAGATAATGCCTCCAGATCTTCAACACAAAAACCACAGCCGCTAATTCAAGATCATGAGTAGGATAATTTTTCTCATGAACTCTTAATTGCCTTGAAGCATAAGCCACCACCTTACCTTCCTGCATCAGAACACCACCTAGACCAATCAACGAAGCATCACAATAAACCACAAATGGCTCATTAGGATTCGGCAAAATCAGAATCGGGGTTGTCGTCAATCTTCTCTTCAGCTCATTAAAACTCTCCTCGCACCGAATATCCCAAATGAACTCTTGCCCTTTACAAGTCAACTGGGTCAAAGGAAGTGCTAGTTTAGAAAAATCTTCAATAAACCTTCGATAATATCCGGCCAACCCCAAAAAGCTTCGAATTTCAGTAACAGATCTCGGAGCCTCCCATTGTAGAACTGCTTCTACTTTAGATGGATCCACAGAAATACCATTACCTGAAATTACGTGTCCAAGAAAACTCACCTCCGATAACCAGAATTCACACTTAGACAATTTGGCAAAAAGCTTCCTTTCTTTCAAAACCTGCAAAACAATACGTAAATGTTCTGCATGCTCCTCCCGAGACTTAGAATAAATTAAGATATCATCAATAAACACCACCACAAAACGATCCAACTACTCGTGGAAAATACGATTCATGTACTCCATAAACACACCTGGCGCGTTAAAAACCCCGAACGGCATCACAGAATATTCATAATGACCGTAACGTGTCCTAAAGGCCATCTTCTGAATATCTTCTTCTTTCACCCTAATCTGATGATACCCTGATCTCAAATCAATCTTACTGAACACACAAGCACCAACCAACTGATCCATCAGATCATCAATCCTTGGAAGAGGATACTTATTCTTAATCGTCACCTTGTTCAACTGACGATAATCGATACACAACCGCATACTTCCATCTTTCTTTTTCTCCAATAAAATTGGAGCACCCCAAGGAGAAACACTAGGTCTTACAAACCTCTTTTCCAACAACTCACTCAACCGTTTCTTTAACTCAACCAACTCAGATGCCGACATACGATAAGGTGCCATAGAAACAGGTCTAGTACCAGGAACTAGATCTATAGAAAACTCCACCTCTCTCTTTGGCGGCAAGTCCGAAATATCCTCAGGAAACACTTCAGGAAATTCACACACAACAGGAAACACATCAAGTGAAACTTGACTATCCACAGTCAACGATGCAAACAACCCAAACAACTGAGCTTCCTCCGCCAAAAGTTTCTTCAACTCTTTGGTAGATAAGAAACTCGAGTCTTCGTCTTCCTCAAGAGAAGGAAACCTTACCAACTTATGATAACAATCAATACGAACTCGATTGAATTGCAACCAATTCATTCCCAGAACCACATCTAAACCCTCCAATGGCAAACACACTAAATCCATCTTAAAGTCTTTACCATAAATGGTCAAAGGACAACTTAAACAAACCAAAGAAGTAGTTACTGACCCCATTGCTGGAGTATCAATAACCATCTCACCATCCATCAAGGACAACACAAGATTCAAACGCTTCGCGCACTCAGACGAAATAAACGAATGAGTCGCTCCAGTATCAATAATAGCAACTAAAGGCGTACTATTAATAAAACAAGTACCTCTGATCAGATGATCTGCACTTGAAGTCTGAGTACCTGCCAAAGAAAATACCTTCCCACTAGATAGAGCTTGCTTCGGTTTCTGACACTTTGTACTAATATGACCAGGTTCACCACAGTTGAAACACTTAACCACATTCTTCCTGGCACAATCAGCAACAACATGTCCTACACCTCGACAATTAGAACACTTCCTCAAATCTTTCTTACACTCGGACTGACGATGTCTCACATCACCACACCTAAAACATCTCAGAGGCCCAGACATACCTCCTCCACCTGACCTTCGATCAAAAGTACCCCTTTGTTTACCTTTATAAGCTGGTGTCACATACGGACCACCACGGAACTGTTGTTTCCCTTTCCTGTCACTTACACTCTTGTAATGTGTAGAATGAACCTTACTATCCTCTTCATAAATCCTACAACACTCCACCAAATCAGCAAACCTCCTTATCCTCTGATAACCAATTTCCTGCTTAATCTCAGGACACAATCCACTTTCATACTTCACACACTTAGAAAATTTTGTGGTCGCTTCAGCATAATGAGGATAAAACTGCACAAGTTCCACAAACTTAGCAGTATAATCAATGACAGACATATTACCTTGTTTCAGTTCCAAGAACTCAATTTCCTTCTTTCCCCTCACATCCTCCGGAAAATACTTCCTCAGAAACTCCTGGCTAAACAATTCCCAAGTTACCTCTTCATCACCCGCTTCTAACACAGGATGTGTACTAACCCACCAGTCATCCGCTTCTTCCTGTAACATGTGAGTTCCCAGTCTCACCTTACTGTCCTCAGCACAATCCATAACTCTAAAAATTCTCTCAATCTCTTTCAGCCAAATCTGTGCACTATCAGGATTATGTCTCCCTTTGAAGACAGGTGGTCTATTCTTCCTAAACTCATCATTCTCTCCAACATTAGGTGCACCCTGCACAGCACGTGTCATAGCTTGCATAGCAACAGCCAAAGCAGCATCGTTCCTACCAGCCATATTCTGTTAATTTCCAATAACAGCACTTATGGTTAAACAAACAGCTCACTCCAAACACAACGACAAACAAGGACTGACACAACTGACACGGACTAGCTCTGATACCACTTAATGTGACGCCCCCAATCTATACCCCAAATAAGTAAAGCGGTAAAAGAAAATTCAAAATTTCGTCAGAGTATAATTGAAATTCACAGCATAGACCGAAGGGTCACATCAATTTGAAACAATACATACAACACCTGCTCATAAAGATATGCAACAGTGGGGTAGCAATCAACAGAGGAACTCAGTTCCTTACACCCACATTTCAGTATTAGAATAAAAGCGGAAAATTTAAAACTGAATAACATATATATATATATATATATATATATATATATATATATATATATATATATATATATATATATATATATATCACGTGAAGAGTTGTCATACATCAAGTTATACATGCACAAGCCAAAAGATATATATATACATGATACACAATAATCACTAACGGCCTCCCTAACTATCCGGTGTCACATATCAGAGCCGACCGACAAAAGAATGAAGACGCAAAGCTTCACAAAAATACCTCCAGCGACTCTAATCTGCAATGCCTCATAGAGCATTATAAAACAGCAGAAGGGTGAGAAAAACAATCATAATACAATTGCATATAATTATATATTAACACAGAAATGCACATATAGATTTCTCACCACAAACGTACACCAGAATCCAAATACCACAAAACATCATACATATTTCATTTATCTAACAACAATGCATATTAATCGTACACAACGCAATTATCACCAAGAATATCAATTCATCAATTCCACACACGATTAATCCATTCACAATTCTCACACATAGTCAATCATATTTATGATTTATGCAAATGCACAGAGACCAACACAACGACTCTATGCACATGCCATGCGGTACCGACTCCCAATATTTTTCATCACTAGTTCACTCAGGAACTATTGGAACCATCGCTCGTTACATCACTGTAACTCCCGGTCGGGCATACGATGTTCCCCCGTCGCTTTCGGTCCTCTTTGTATAAGGCTCACGACGTTTATGGATCGCTTTCGGTCCTCTTTGTATAAGGCTCACGATCCGATCGCTCACACCCCACATGGGCACACGATCGTCTATAACCATCGCTTCGGTCCTCTTATTTTTAAGGCTCACGATCCAATCAGATCGCTTTCAGTCCTCTTATTTTTTAAGGCTCACGATGTTATAGCAGATTCCCTCTGGAATCAATCCGTCACTCAGGACGTCACAACAATGCATATCATGATGCTTGGCATACAATGACTCATGACATTTAATATGCACACATAAATGCATTCCTCTATATCGACAAAATCACACTTTGCACTTATGCCCAAAACAATGCATTTAATTTCCATACGGCCACAATTCATCACAACACTCTCTAAACACATACATTTACATCATACAACAGCAGCTTGTACAATACACACCAATTACGCACCATTATAACGACAAAAGTCGACAACCGACACTATTCCCGATTTTCCGACATAATTAAACTGGCTACTAATCCTAAAAAAATCATTCTTATAAGAAAGGACATCTCATTAGCTTCCTATCGCTTCGAACGGCGGCCAAAACGGTCTTACGGTTCGAAAGATATGAATTTTCAAAGTTTTGGATTTTTCAAATTTTTGCCTTGGTTAATCGGTTAACCCATTTGGTTAACCGGTTAACAGTATGAAACTCACGTAAACACACTCAAATTTTTCACGTGTTAATCGATTAACATATTTGGTTAATCGATTAACACTGCTGCAGAACCACCAAAAACTCTGTTTTAATGACAGAAAAACCAACCAAAACCCGATTAAATCCCGTAGACTCATTCCAACAATTCCACCCGATTAAATACCAGCCAATGACAATTATACCAAACCTATGCAAACACCATTCAATCAATCACTCCTCAATTCACACCAAATTCCTCAATATATATCAAAAATGCAAAAGTTACAAAATCAACCAAATTCAATCAAACAATCATACTAAATCACGGCCTAACCTCACTCGACTCCACTACGCGACTTAATCCGACTTTCGTCCGCGAAAACATCGATTTCTATTCATTTTTACTCATTTTCAACCTAGAAATGAAAACTATGGTAAACCAAATAAACATTCAACCACTTACATACATAATCATACACAAGCATAAGATAATCGAGTTTCACACCCTTACCCGATTAAATCGATTCTAGAAGTTGTTTTCTTGAATTTTCCAAGTTTTCTTACTATTTCTCTTCTTCTTCTCTTTTCTCTCCTTTTCCCTTCTTCTCTTTTTCTTTCTCTCTATTTTTCTCTCTTTCTATTATATTCTTACTACTTAATTAAAATATCATGAAATGACTAAAATACCCCCACACTCAATTATCTCGCAAACGTTCCCAAAACCCGATAAAATATCACAACATTGAAAAATAACATATTTTCAGATAAAAGTCAAAAATAAAATAAAATAATAATAAAATAATCAAACGACTCGATTAAATAAAACGCACACAAAACTGGGGCGTTACAGGCACCCTATATTAACACATCAAATTAGTCTGGAGATGCATCTCCGGGAATTTTCAACAAATATATTGATTGTTGATTAGCCCAGTGGATTTACCGGAGATGCATCTACAAAGGTTTAGGACAGAATTTTGAAATTTCTGTCAACTTTGTCCGATATTTCTGGAGATGCATGTCCGCAATAAGTTGATAAAACACTCACCTACATGATCACACGGTCATACTTGTTTTCTACTCCAAACCCTTACCAAAAACTCTTTCATTCTCAATCCACATTTTCACTCCAAATCTCCAATCTTGTGTTTTATCACATCAAATGGAGAAAAATAAGTAAGAATTACAAGTAAAGATCATTTATTTCAAGCCTCATTGCTCACATTATTCTTGTTTTAAATCTGGAAACTGTGCGTCATCAATTAACTTTATGTAATTGTGTATTAATATTAATGAAGTGTAATATATACAATTTCAAATATTTTAATACATTTTTTATGTTTGCCAAACAAAACGCTCAGATTTTGTTTTTTGTCTAGTTCAAGATAGGTTCTGGAGAAGTATCTCTGGAATAATTTAATAAAGTGGTACTGAAAATGTATCTTTGAAACTAGCACTGATGCCTCATAGAATTTTTTAGGTCCACATTTGTCTACAACTTCTATAAATTAGGGGCTCTTGTTTTTTATTTCATACAATTAGAAAATTTCTCAAATGTCTACAACTTCTATAAATTATGGGCTCTTGTTTTTTATTTCATACAAACAGAAAATTTCTTAAATGTCACAAATAAACATCATCTGGTATGTCGCAAATATCTCATTCTCCAGCACGACACCCAGGCGAAAGTTTAAGCTCAATGAGTACACTCTTTTGCACATCTGCAATATGAAGTGTTTAATCTTCTACCTTACGAAGATAATCGAACAATTGTGAAGCTCGAGTAATGTTCATCGTCAGTTAACAATGAAGGCAAGATTTAGTTCATCAATTATGAGCTCAAGACGGATGCAGGTGTATGGGCTATGTGGAATACATTTTTCCGTTTCAAAACAAAAATTCTGCTCAAATTGGAAGCAACAATTTCAAGATCGGTCAAAGATATTGTGAAGATGTTGAAGCATCCACTTGGATATTGAAATGTAATGTTTCATTTTATATTGAAATCACTTATGTTATAGTGATTTTATGTTACGAATGGTAATTTTATTTTACCAAAATACAAGTTTTTGATTTTCTGTTTCTATTACACATATGTCACGGAGATGCATTTACGGACAGATTTCAGAGATATATCTCTGGGTTAAAAAAACCCAACTACTAGAACGTCACTCAGAATTGACCTATGTTGTATGTGCTTGAAATACGTCTGGAGATGCATCTTTAAAATCTAAAAACATTTTAGTATTTACACGTGGTGCACTAGTAATATTTGAAGCATGTAGTTTAAGTCATGTAGTTTAAGTCGAAAATGAATGAAAAGGCTTGAAATACAATGTACAATAAGGTCCACTCACTTCTTAGTAGCTAATATAAATCATTTTAGTTAAAGGAGTCAAGCAGAACTGATGTGCAAAAAGAAATATGTACACTGATTTGTGGCTCTACAATCAAATTTCATATATTGATGTATTGTTGGCATCACATTCAGCAAACGCTGCGGCTAATGCTTTTGTTTGATGGGGTCCAGGAACAACTAATCACAGAACATGCATAACATTATAGTTAAAGGAGTCAAGCAGAACTGAAGTGCAAAAAGAAATATGTACACTGATTTGTGGCTCTAAAATCAAATTTCATATATTGATGTATTGTTGGCATCACATTCAGCAAACGCTGCTGCTAATGCTTTTGTTTGATGGGTCCAGGAACAAACTAATCACAGAACATGCATAATAAGTGGTATCCAGAATCTTTGACAAGACAAAGTTGTACGGAGAACGATAGGCCCCAAAGAGCAATTTTTCCTTCTAAAGATGCAGTGTTGTCACATCGTGGTTTGGCATTGGAGCAGAAACAATTGAAACCCTTTTCTCTAAGCTGTGTCTGTATATGTTTAGCAGAAAATTATGACAATCAATATTCCATTTCCATTGAAAAATAAATGGTTATTGTGTGGCAGAAGGTGAAGGCAGTCCCTTTGCGTGTTGACTCTCCATCTCAAGAACCATCAAGGATTTTTGCCTCTGATATCGGTTTCTTTTGGCGGCTAATGCTGCAAATTAAACAATAAAAAGGTCAACAGATAACAGAGCGATTAAAACAAATAAAACAATTCTGTTGCATCTCTCCATTTCTGTCAGAATTCATTCCTCATTTGTCACATGATTTCTCTATAATTATAGAATTACGGCGAATGTGGATTTTGTGCCCTAATCTTTTCAACTTGGTCTAAAATATACTGATTCGTGGAATTTTGGTTGTAAACTCAACCCCGCAAATTAGTAGTGATCGCCAAACTTTATAAGACCTAATTTGACTATATCTCTGATCAATGTTTGATTGGTCGAATAAAAAATCAATAGGCTCCTCCTTGTACCATATTAAAAAAGAAATAACAAGAAAGGTACAACCCTTTGTGCCCAAAACCAGACAACTTGGGCATGGCCAAATGAAATGGAGATTCTCCTATAACATGAGACACTGGTACCATGTTGAAAAAGATAAAACTGGAAAGAAACAATGTTAGCAAACCAAAATAAGCATGAGTAGACAGTCAGTCTGCTTGGCAAAGATGAAATTGAGTTTCTCGTTAGTTTTTTATTCCATGTCAGAATATGGGAGGGGGATATTTCAATAGTTATAGGTAGAGCCATCCCAAAAATGAATTTTAAGTGAATAAATTAAAAAGACTTGGAGCTAAATGGCCTTCCAAAACATGATTTTTTAACATAAGAATGTGCTCAAGGAGAAACTTGGATTTATTTTCTCTGGTTGAGATGAAAGACCGGAGACTCAAGTATTTCTTGAGAATCGAGGTGGCCAACTCAGAACAAGGTATTTTTATCTCTTAGAGGAAGTATATGATCGGTCTTTTGCAGGGAAACAGACAAAATTTGATGCAAACCTACCGGTGTTTCCGTCAAGTAAAATCACTGGATGACTTTCTAAGAGAAAAGTGCTAAGGTTGACAAGGCTCATTACCAGAGATTAATCTGGAAGTTGAGTTACATGGCTCACACTAGGCAAGATTTAGCATATGCAATCAGTGTTATGATTAAAAAAAATCAACTATTTGTATTGCTTATAATTTTTTTCAGGAGCATAACGTGATAAAACAAATTGATATAGACCGACATTTCATCAAAGAGAAGCGGGAAAGTGGATTGATAACTACAGTCAGCATGGCTTCTGAAATTCACAGAGCTTACCAATCAAAAAAATCGTCCAACTTATTTGCAAGCTGAGAATGATAGATATCAATTCACCAGCTTGAGGGAAGTGTAGTAAATAAGATCTTATATTTTGTAATTATCTGTACAGATCGTATTCAGCCAATTAATTAGGCTTGTTTGGTATAGCGTAGTCAATTTAAACAATTTAGTAATTGCACTTCCATTATGTTTTTGAAATAAAATTCAGAAAATTGTTTTTCAATTCCATATTAATCTTCTTGAAATCATAATTACCTGTTAATTCATGAGGTAGAGCAAAGTCATAATCATTCCTTCTCCTCCTGATATAGATATAGACCAGCAGTAGTGTTAAACAGAAAACAAAAAGACTAGACAAGCCTATAGCAATTTTTCCATCAGTAGATAATCTTCCATTCTTCCAAAACATAGGACAAGCTGGCAGAGATGGTACACCGCACAAACCTTCGTTGCTGGAGAGGCTACAAAAAGAAAAACACAACAAATTGAAGACCAGAGATTATTTCTCGTTGAAATACTTAAGTACATTTAATTGCACCATAAATAGGTACATCATAACCTGGTACTTGGTTGATACACTACATTACTATTTTTATACCTAAGTAAACCCTAGGATCATACAACTACTACTATTCTAAAAATTCCCCAGCATCTGTGTAAAGCTAACAGGTTTGCAATGGTAATCATTTCATTTGTTCATTTTATAAAATGTTTTTCAGTAAACACAGGAAAAATCACAACTATGGCATCATATTGAAGGTAAATTAATGTTGATGATTTTTCAAATCATGCAACATAAAAAAATAACAAAACTCGAATATCCTTGCCCCAAAATTGGTAGTTCAACTACAAAGCTGAAGAAACAACCGACAATGGAAGGAGATAGAAGGATCTTTGCATAAGATTTTAGGTTTAGCATTAAATGTTCATGACAGATGATACCATGAGCCTAAGAGGGTGTGGCACTAATAGCAGCTTATTTTGGACAAGTGCACACCAACAAAAAACCTCACACAAACACAAGAAAAACATACAGGACCAATTAACATTTGGAAGATAAGTCATCAGATATTTCAATCAGAACACATTACATAGAAGCAGACATAGTAAAGCTGTCGGATTAAAGTGACATACTCAATGGCTCCACCATGCACACCAATAGAATAGAGTTCATCCGGCACTTGTCCTTCCAATAAGTTACCATTCAATAGCCTGGCATGACAAAATGAATTAAAAAACAGAACACAGCAAAAATTGTGAGGATAAAAGGAACACCTGTTTAAGACTCACTAGAGCTCAAGTGCAATCTACCATTTCGTCTCTACAATGTCTGTACACTTAGAACAGTCTGTTTTAAATAGAAACAAACAGAATGATAAACTGAAACTGATGGAATTTTTTACAAACTCGGAGGATCCATTTTCTGTACAGTGTGAATGAAACAACAGTATAACACTCCCTCTACCCATTTTCTATACAAGTGTTTTTTTAGCAAAAAAATAATGTCTCAAAATAAGTGTTTTATTTTATCAATGTAACATTAATTCTTTTATAACTAATAGTGTTCAATACTTCCAAGTCATTATATTCTACTATATTTATGACAAATGACAATGGTCAATCCCGTTAGGCAACCAAGATAATTTTGTAAACTTGTACACAGACATACTCATTTATTGTTTTTCTTAATTTATATGAAAAAACCTTAGAAACTCATATTATAGGATGAAAGGAGTACATGACAATGGATGGAGATGAACCTCTTTGCAAAATGACGGAAAGATAAATGATAATCTCGGAATTGAGAATACCCCCTATTGAGATGAGAACAAGTTCTCAATATTCAGTCCCCACAGAATCCAAATTCCAACAATCACTTATCTTACCCATCGCGTCGTCACTTACTTCCTTTATAACCCCCTCACTTCCTTTCCTACCCTCCAACCCCAGAGTGCCACATGTCCATTTTGTTATAATTTCCCCTCTCCCTTATAATCATTTAACTTTTATACTCACTGCACTTGGTCACATGCCTAACAATACCGCCCCCAACCAGGGACAGATCTGTGTGTTACTAATTGATACTCCCTCCGTCTCATAATAAGTGTTTTATTTGAGCTTTGCGCAGTTCTTAAGAAAATGATTAGATATATTGATTTTAATACTCCCTCCGTCTCATAAAAAATGTTCTATTTGAGCCATGCGCGGTTCTTTAACAAAATGATTAGATGTGTTGGATTTAGGGAAAAAATTAATATCATTTACTAGAATACCCCTATTAAATGTAGTTAATAGAGTAGTTAAATAAAGTGAAAGTTAATTAATAGGGGTATAGTAGTGAAAAAATAGTAATAAATGTTACATTGGTAATGTAAATGGACAATTAATTTGAGACAATGAAAAAGTGCAAATGAGACACTTTTTATGAGACAGAGGGAGTAATAAAATTAGTATCTTTTACTGAAATACCCTTATTTATTATAGTTAGTGGAGTGATTGAAAAGCATGAAAGTTAATAAATAAGGGTATAGTAGTGAAAAAAATAATAAATGTTGTGTTGAGATTCTAAAGAGACATTTATTTTGAGACATAAAAAAAGTGCAAATAAGACACTTTTTATAAGCCGGAGAAAATAGTATGATAAATAAGTAAAAATCTGAAACACTTTTAAAATATACATTAAGAGCAATTTTGTAACGAGTTAATGTAATTACATTTTTAAATGTACAATGCTATGATTTTTGGAATCTTCAATTTTTTTGTGATAACGATGTTTTTATTTTATCAATTATGCATTGTATTCTTTGTATAAATATTTATAACATACGAATTTTCTCTCACTAATCAAATTTTTTGGATCCATAACTGCTCCCAATGAAATCACCTTGTACTCAAGGTGAAAAGGATGAACTACAGAAAAATAAATTGCCTCAGTGTCGACCCAAAATTTGGCCTCCTATTTTGCCTTTTTGCATGAGCATGTGCACTCGCATTCCTATCATACGCATCGGCATTTTCCTCTGTGAATTTATTGCAGGTACACATTTAAATCTCCGCAAAATCTCAGGACTATGAATATATCCCCGAAAAGTCATCATAGCATCAATACGGGCAAAACAAGAGGTTTTTTATGCCCATTCATCAAAGCAAAGGGTCGAAGTTCAAAGCCACGGCCATAGCACCTTGTTTCAAGCCAAATTGGGCAAATTTTGTTTGTGTTAATCGATTAACACTATATGATTAATCGATTAACACCTGAAAATTTTGCAGAATTTCAACATTCCACAGCACTGCAGCATCTACACTCTTATCTTTTGGTCTACATCATTCTAGTATCTTGTGGAAGGTTCTAAAGATGTGATTACACCAGAAAATGTCAAGTACATTTGCTACACTACCTCACTTTCAATTATGTTCACCATACACCCTCATTTCCAAGCATGTGAACCATTTGACCAAGTGAGTTGCATTGGGATTTTTCAACCGAGTTAACAAATAACTAACCGAGTTAGACCCCAACTCAGTGAGTTGGGTCTAACTAACTCCAAAGCAAATTTCAAACCATCCATAACTACCTCCAAACCAAGTTCCAAACCTCCACTAACTCCAAACCTACACTCTATATAAGAAAACCTTCACCTTGATGCAAAGCATCCTTGATCATTCTCTCATTTTTTCATTCTTCACTTTCAATTTGCTCTGCATTTTCTGCAACTCTTTCTCTCACAATCATCATCATTTTCTTCCCAAACCTTCACTAGAGCTCATTCGTCCATTAAGGCATAGTAAGCTTTGCATTAAAGCTTGCTATTCTTTGAGCTATACCTCCATTCCAATCCATTTCATCTTTGAATTCTCCAACAGCATCATCATTTACTTCAATTCAAGCTTTGGAAGTTGATCATTGAAGGAGTTTTGGTGCAAAATCCGGATTCGAAGCAATTTCGCATTATCTTCGGTTTTCTTTCTACGGATTGCTCTAGATCTTGGTATTTTTCTGGTTTTCTAAGCTTCTCTCCATCACATTGTGATTACAACAATTAACAAGGCAAATCTCAACCTTGTAGGTTGGTGGATCTCACTTAATTTATCGTTTTCGATCGATTTCGCGTTTTTGCAATTTAGTTTTTAATTGATGTTTTGCTTGCTTTGCACGATTGATTCTTTTAGCTTCCATTTGCTATGAATTAACATGAATTTTGCATTTACTTTCATGCTATGATCCATTGCAATTGCGTGCGAAAAGTGATTCCGAAAAGCGCTTCTCGAAATTTTGTTTTTGCTATTTTTACAGTGTTAATCGATTAACACCAGGAGGTTAATTGATTAACACTTTTTTACAGCGCTGTTAATCCATTAACAGAAGGTGTTTATCGATTACAGCTGTTGCAGAAGGTGTTTTTTGCTCGTTTTTTAGCTTATCTTGATTCCTTTCCACATTTAACTTCCATGGCTTGACATATTTGATATTTGTGGATTTTTCTTGAGTTGTTTAGCCCCGGTTACAGTATGTATGCGAATCTTTGATGCACGATTTGTTGGTTATGTAATTGTTTGCATTCTTAATGTTGTGTATTCATGTTGCTTTGCAATTTCATCACATGATTTGAGGCACTTCTTGCATATTTTTGCTTATGTATTAACATGATTAATGCTTAGTAATGCATGCTAGCTTGTTCTTGTTAATGTTTTGCAATTTCAACTTAATGCATTAGATTTGTTTCTCCTTGAGCAAATTTAATCTTGCTCAACATTATTCCACACTTTTGCTTTGATAATCTTTCAACTTGCTTGAAAGATTATTGGCATGTTTCTTCCCTTGGATTGATTGATCGAAACCTAGTTTTGATTAGTTAACTGCTGCCCATTCTCTTCTTTAGGATCTCCTTGAAGCCTTTCTTTCTTGATCCTGCTGAGCCGGAGGTCTGCACAACGCATTGAAGCACTGTACAAATTGCGTCGTTATTCTGTCGGTTTCAATTTCTGCACTATGCTTTGAGTGCTAGAGAAGAGATGAGAGTGGAGAATTTCTATACTCATTTTGGTTATTTTGGGTAGGGGACGAATGACCATGTGCCTGGAATAATCATCTCTATCTCCAGACTGTAGTGTCTCTCATTCTTCAGAGGAGTCGATCCTTGATCACTCATTCTTGAACCAATCCCTCTCTTTCTTGTTGGGTTAATCACCTCTTTGTTCATCACCTATTCCTTTGGTTAATCACAGTTCGTCTGTTAAAGTCAATCGCTCTTTCTGTTTGGGTTCACAACCTTCTCTTGGTTTATCGCCCGTGCTTTTGGTTGATCACAGTCCGTCTGTTAAAACCAATCGCTCTTTATGTTTGGATTCACAACCTTCTCTTGGTTTACCGCCTGTGTTTTTGGTTGATCACAGTCTGTCTGTTAAAATCAATCGACTCCTTTGGGTTAGCAACCTTTCTTTTGGTTCGAACACCCACTCTTTTGGGTTGGCAACCTTTTTTTGGTTCAATACCCTTTGCTTCGGTTACTACAGTCTGTCAGTTAATTCGCCGAACCCCTTTCGGGTTAGCAACCGTCACTTGGTTCCACGCCCGCTCTCTTGGGTCACAACCTTCGCTTGTTTCATCACCTGTTCTTTGGTTAATCACAGTCCGCCTGTTAAAACCATTATTTCTTTGGGTTAATCACCTCTTGGTTCATCACCTATTCTTTGGTTGATCACAGTCCGCCTATTAAAACCAATTTTTCCTTGGGTTAATCACCTCTCGGTTAAATACCCATTCTTCTGGTTAATCATCGTCCATCGGTTAAAACCCCAATTTTCCTCTTCTCCAGCGAAGTAGTATCTTTTCTTTCCTTCGATTAATCACAGTCTGTCTGTTAACATACCAAATCCCCAATGGGTCCAACACCTTGTCTCGATTCAACACCCTTGCTCTTACTCTTTATTTTCTTATCTCTATCTCTTGGTTTCGACACCATTCCTTACCTTTTTGCTCTTGGTTTTGACACCATTCCCCTTTCTTTCTCTATCTTTGTTCCCCGAACTACGGAGCTCTGAATTCCTCATTGCAATGTGAGGATACGTAGGTACGAGATCGCGAGATCTTGGTGAGCAACCTTCCTTCGTTTTCACCCTTCTTCCAACCTTCTACCTTTTCCTTTCCTCCCTTGGTTCCATGAACTACGGAGCTCTGAATTCTTCATTGCACTATGAGGATACGTAGGCACGAGGGCCCCAATCCTCTGCGAGCACTCTCTTTCTCCCTTTTCCTTCCCTTTCTTTAGCGAGTAGTCTTTAGATAGATAACTCATCCGAGCCTAGAAGCAAGCAGAATGGTTCCCGTCGAGTACGACGGATGCGTGGGGTGCTAGTACCTTCCTCTCGCATAATTGACTCCCTTACCCATT
The DNA here is from genome assembly GCA_022829125.1 of Lathyrus tuberosus. Taxonomy (NCBI): domain Eukaryota; kingdom Viridiplantae; phylum Streptophyta; class Magnoliopsida; order Fabales; family Fabaceae; genus Lathyrus; species Lathyrus tuberosus. The sequence goes on from JALAZF010000390.1 coordinate 6,113,398, forward strand.
TCTCTTCTCATGTATTTTATCGATATTTTTCTTATCTTTTGGGACTAAATAAAGTTCGGTGGCGACTCTATTGTATCTTTGAGTGTGCGATTCACTCAAGTATAATCCCGCTAGCTTCACCTAAGTCTTATAACTTGAAGTCTTGAAGGACAACCAAGCTATGTGTGAAATTGAAGAACTTCCACATGGTAATTGAAGAACTTCCACATGGTCGAATGCTCTGTTTTGGGTTGTTTCTATGGCCAAAAAATAGGGCCTGCCTGCCTATGTAAGTTAATCTATTTGCCACACAAATTATAACACTAAGGCATTAGTTTGTAAACTTGCTGATACTCCTTTAGATCCAAATGAAAAACTTATGCTAATCAGAGAATGGTGAGAAAATTGAATTACTCCCTCCATTGTCGAATATAAACAATAAAAAAATAACATTTGGCGGTCTTAAATATAAGCAAAATTCAGCTAACTCTACCACATTTAATGCTATTGCATCTAAAATACCCTTAAACTAATGTAACTTCTATTTTTCAATAAACTCTTTTACTTTTGTGGAACGAGTTTCCATGAAGGGAAATTTAGATAATACAACCACATTTTTATTACTTCAAGAATAATTCTAAATGAAAAGAACTATTTTTCTTAAAGGATGTGAAGCATGGTAGTTAAAATCCCAATTTGAATAGTAAAATCCCATGATTTTGCGATTATGTTTGTCCTCAAGGATGAAGAGTATGCACAATACACAATTCTATTTTGGTGGAATTGCCCCTATTAATCGTATAATATACGATCTTTGAAACAATTCTGCAATTATGCTTATGCATGAATTTAAATTTTATAAGTATTTGAAGTGTGATTTAAGGTTTTAATAATCTTACTAGTGAGCTATGCTTATGACTTAACTTTAAATTTAGACGAGTATTTCAAGTGATTTAAGGTTTTCTTTGTCGTACTAATGTTATTTTATATCAGGGCCGGCCCAATGATCTCGGAGGCCCCGTTCTAATTTAAAAAATGGGTCTCAATTTAAAAGAAAAAATATTATAATAATTAAAAAAAACTCACAAAAATACAATGATGTATTAATTAAAAATAAATTTAGTTATAATTATTTTGAGTTTTGATCAATCTCAATTTTTTTTGTATATATTGAATTTTTATCATATCATTTTTTTTTATATTTATTGAGTTTTTATTATAACATTTTATTTATTTTTATTAATATTTATGATAAAAAAATTGAAGTTTTCCAATTTTGGGGCCCTCTATAATTTGGGGCCCTGTGCAGTAGCACTTACTGCACTTGCACAGGGCCGGCCCTGTTTTATATGCATATATAAGAATTTATACTATAAAGTTTTATGATTTTGTATAATCTTATGATTAGTGGTACGATTCCTAAGATTGGAGGGAGTATTTTATTATGCCACGATTTGGCATGTCCTATAAATGATTTGCACCAAGTTGTATATGTGAAGAACTTGATGCATATAACATGTATGATGTATGTACCAAGTTGAAGGAAAGTGCAGAGATTTTCCCATTTCCTGAAAGAATTGTATGATGTATGTACCAAGTTGAAGGAAAGTGCAGAGATTTTCCCATTTCCTGATTTAATTCTTTCGCTGTATTCATGAATATGATTATTTTTATTAGTTGTCCATATCTGATAGTAGGACACTGTTGTCAATCAATGCCTAAAGGCTAAAACTATAGGATCCAGTTTTGTTTGTATTAACAAGGTTTAAATATGTAATTCACCTCAACAAATATACCACCTGAAATTTTGTTTGTTTGGTTTTGCTCTATGCAAATATATGTTATTTTGCTTTTGGTTCTGGTTCTTTTGTTTTGGTCCCTGTAAAATTGATTGACTCATATTGGAATTGATCCTTGTAATATTTAAAATATTTAATTTTAATCTTTTCAATATAAATATTCGAGGGGCCAATTCTAATATTACATGCATACTACAGGCATCAATTCAAATATAAACAAATTTTGCTAAAGACTAAAACAAAAGGCCAAAAGCAAAATGACATATTTGCAAGGACCAAAACCAAACAAACAATTTTACAGGAACTAGGTATATTTACAAAAACCAGTTATGTATTTAAATCTATTAACTTAAGTGTCAATCTCTCCAACAATTCAGTTTCATCTAACAATTCATTATCTCAAGAAAAAGACAACCGTGATAAATATAATGATTTTGTCAACATGTATCCTAAGATATTAAAATGGCATTTATTACTTTTAATTAATTAAAAAATTATTAAATGTTTTTGCATAATCCCTTTTCTTGGATCGTGTAGTCCTAAATGCAGCTTTGCTTCGACCTATGGTGAAGGTAGACGCAGACTCGTCTTTGATAGAGTATCTTCTTGAATTCACAAGTATTTTTTAATAATTATTGATGAATTTTATTGCTAATCTGAATGTCTTACAATAGAAGAAAAAACCATAGTCAAATTAGGTAAGTAGTAACTACTTTTCCTATATTTAAATTAAATAATAATAATCCTGTTTAATAAGTAAATTCTATTTTAACCTAAATCTTATCCTAAAAGTACTGAAATTCAAATTTAAAAATTCTGAAATACGTTATTAGAATATACATGCAAGGGTACTAATGTAATATCATAATGGTTAGTTAGATGTGAGCTGTCAGTTAGTTAGGGTTGTTGTAATTCTGTTACAGTAGTGTAACAGAATCTGTTAGACAATCATGATTCAAGGGATACTATATATATACCCTTATCATTCCCATTATAACTAACTTTTACATAATGGAATAACTGTTTTCTCTCTCTCTCTCTGTTTCTCTCTTCTACAACTGTTTCTTCTTCGTCTTCCTAATTCTCAGTTTCTAACATGGTATCCAAGAGCTTCTGATCTTTGGAGCCTGTTTCTTTTGCGCAATGGCCACACCTTCGATTTCGCAATCCTCAACATCAAATTCTGCTGCTGCAACAACCTTCACACAGAAAATCTCTGTGAAATTGGATGATTCTAACTACCGTCAATGGCGCCAACAGGTGGAAGGTGTTTTGCGAGGTACGAAGATGGTGAAATTTGTTGTTTCACCTCAAATTCCTGAGCGATACCTTTCTATTGTTGATCGCGACTCGGGAACTGAAAACCCTAGCTTCATCGCTTGGGAAGAACAGGATGCTTTGCTGTGCACATGGCTTCTATCTACAATTTCTGATTCTCTCCTCTCACGCTTTGTGCTACTGCGCCATTCATGGCAGGTGTGGGAAGAAGTTCACTCCTACTGCCACACGCAGATGAAAACATGTTCTAGACAGTTGAGATCTAAGTTGCAATCACTGTCAAAAGGAACACGCACCATTTCAGAGTTCCTAGCTCGTGTTCGCACCATTATTGACACCTTGATGTCAATTGGTGATCCTGTTCTTCATCGTGATCAAGTTGAGCTTATTTTAGAAGCTCTTCCCTCTGAATTTGATTCAGTTGTTGCTGCTGTTAACACCAGGCCTGAATTTGTGTCACTTGATGAGCTTGAATCTCTCCTTCTTGCCCAAGAATCACGCATTGAAAAGACAAAGAAAGAGGTTACTGAAGTTGTTTCAGTCAATCTTACACAAGGCAATGCTCCACCTAATCCCTCTGCTCCTGCTGAATCCATGGATCCTTCTCAATTTGACACTTCAAATGGTGGTTTTGGTGGAAGACAAAGTCAGTCTCGTGGCAGAGGCCAGCGTGGTGGACGTTTTCGTGGCCGTGGCAATGGTGCACGCCATGGCTACAGAGGTATGGTTCAATGTCAGATCTGCCACAAAATTCGACATGATGCAAGTTACTGCTACTTTCGTCACAGTCAGGATGTTTATGGTCATCCTCCTACTCCTGCACACTTTGGCATGCCTCAGTCAAATGTGTGGACTCACCCTGGATACAGGGCACCTAACTCTCATTTTTATCCAACTCCTAGACCTGGAAATCCTTCTGCTCAGCCTCAGTTTACAACACCAAGGCCTCAAGCACTTGTAGTTGGCACTGACTACACTCCCTTTTACAATCAGAACTGGTACCCTGACTCTGGAGCCACTCATCATGTCACTCCTGATGCTGCCAATCTAGTGGAATCTATTTCTCTACCTGGATCTGATCAGGTTCATGTAGGAAATGGGCAAGGTTTGGCTATCACATCTCTTGGCTCTATGACTTTTTCGTCCAATTTATGCCCTAATAAGTCTCTCAAACTCTAATCTTCTTTTAGTCACTTCTATCACTAAGAATTTGGTTAGTGTCAGTCAGTTTGCCAAAGATAACCATGTCTTTTTTGAATTTCATGTTGATGTTTGTTTTGTAAAATGTCAGGCTACCTCTAAGGTGTTGCTGAAGGGCTCATTTGGTAGTGATAGACTTTACAAGTTTGACAGCTTTCCTCTCCCTGCTTCATCTTCACAAGTGCTTAGTGTTGCTCATCATCCAGCAAATTCCTCTAGTTCATCTTTGCACTTAGGGACTAGTCTTAATTCTTCTGCTCAATGTAATAATGTTCATGGCTCAAATTCTAGTTTGTATCAAATATGGCATCAAAAATTTGGGCATCCTAGTCATGATACTTTAAAGCATGTACTTCAACTTTGTAATATTCATATTCCTAATAAAGCACTTACAGATTTTTACAATGCTTGTTGTTTGGGTAAAGTTCATAGATTACCCTCTGTTGCCTCTACTGCTGTCTATGCAAGACCCTTAGAATTAATTTTCTGTGATCTTTGGGGACCCTCCCCTATTCCCTCTTCTTGTGGGTTTACCTATTTTCTTACATGTGTGGATGCTTATAGCAGGTATACATGGGTGTATCCTCTCAAATTAAAGTCTCACACACTTAACACATTTGTTCAGTTTAAGGCACTTGTTGAACTTCAACTTAATCTGAAGATTAAGGTTGTCCAAACTGATTGAGGTGGTGAATTCAAGCCTCTCACTCATTTTCTGACCTCTCATGGCATCATACACAGAGTTACTTGCCCTCACACTCATCATCAGAATGGCTCTGTGGAAAGAAAGCACAGGCACATAGTTGAGACTGGTTTGACACTTCTAGCTCAGGCCAAATTGCCTCTACATTTCTGGGATCATACTTTTCTCACAGTCACTTACCTTATCAATAGACTTCCTTCACCAACCTTGGCAAATGTCTCCCCTTTCTTTCTTATCTACTTTAAATATCCTGATTATCAATTTTTGAAACCTTTTGGTTGTTCTTGCTTTCCTCACTTAAGGCCTTACAACTCCAACAAATTTGCCATGCACTCTACTGAGTGTGTGTTTCTTGGCTATTCTTCCTCCCACAAAGGCTATAAATGTATGGATTCTAGTGGTAAAATTTTTATCTCTAAGGATGTCTTGTTTAATGAAATCAGATTTCCCTTCCCTGATTTGTTTCCTACAAGTCAGTCTGCATCTCCCACTGTTTCACCTAGTTTACCTCAATTTAGAGCATCTGTGCCTAGGCCCTTGCAAGTTCATCCACCTACTACTCAACCTTTATCACTTGTGCCAACCACTAGTCATTCACCCTTTACTTCACAAAGCTCTCATGATTTGGTTGCCTCCAATTCTTTTTCTACACCTACCATGGCTGGGCATTTTGATTCAATCAGTACAAACACCTCCACACCTACATCTTCTACCCCTCATTCAGTCCCTAATCCTGCTGACCTTCCCCAGCCTATGCCTATAACTGCTGTTCCCTTTGACTCTCAGCCTAATTCTCAGTCTCAGGCCACTATGGATTCCCCTGTTTCATTTCCTGATCCATATCAGTCTATGTCAGACAGTCCCTCTTCCCCTTCAACCATTGGTCCTACTGAATCCTCATTTTTACCCTCTCTACCTCAAAACACACATCCAATGGTCACCAGGGCCAAAAATGGCATTGTTCAACCAAGGCTGCATCCCACACTTCTCCTTACACATCTTGAGCCAACATCCTATAAGCAGGCTATGGCTGCTCCTGAATGGCTGGCTGCTATGAAGTCTGAGTATGATGCATTGATGAAGAACAATACTTGGACACTTGTTCCCTCACCAGCTCATAGAAAACCTATTGGTTGCAAGTGGGTTTTTAGGGTAAAGGAAAATCCAGATGGGTCTATCAACAAGTACAAGGCTAGATTGGTGGCAAAAGGGCTTGATTACACTGAAATTTTTTCTCCTGTTGTTAAACCTATCACTATTAGGGTTGTGTTAACTCTGGCTATATCTCATAAGTGGGCAATTCAGCAACTGGATGTTAATAATGCTTTCCTAAATGGCATTCTAAATGAAGAAGTTTATATGGTGCAACCTCCTGGTTTTGTACAGGGCAATGTTAACATGGTCTGCAAGTTACACAAGGCTTTATGGCCTTAAGCAGGCCCCTAGAGCTTGGTTTGAAAGGCTCAAAGGTGCCCTTCTTTCCCTTGAATTTATAGCCAGCAAATGTGATCCATCTTTATTCATTCTGCATTCTACTAAGAATTTCACTCTTGTCTTAGTATATGTGGATGATATCATAATTACTGGCTCCTCCCATCAGTTTATAAAATCCTTAGTGTCCAAGCTAAATCTGTCTTTCTCACTAAAGGATTTGGGACAGCTTGACTACTTCCTTGGTATAGAAGTGCATCATCTTGCTAATGGCTCTCTTCTATTGTCCCAAGATAAATATGTGAGGGATCTATTGACTAGAACAAATATGCTTGCAGCCAAGGGTATTGCTTCTCCCATGGCCTCTATAGCACTAAACTATCTAAAGTTGAGTCTGCTCAAGTAAGTGATCCAACCTATTCCAGGTCTGTTGTAGGGGCTCTTCAGTATGCCACAGTTACCAGACCTGAAATTTCCTATGCTGTCAATAAGGTGTGTCAGTTTTTGTCTAATCCCTTAGAGGATCATTGAAAGGCAGTTAAAAGAATTCTGAGGTACTTGCAGGGCACTTCTAGTCATGGTCTTCTTCTGGCTCCTGCAAACCTCAGCACTCCTCTTACAATTACAGGCTTCCGTGATGCTGACTGGGCATCTGATCCTGATGATAGGAGATCTACCTTAGGAGCTTGCCTATTTCTAGGTCCTAATCTTGTTTCTTGGTGGGCAAAGAAGCAGACCCTTGTTGCCAGATCCAGTGCTGAGGCAGAATATAGGAGCCTTGCTCATGCCACTGCTGAAATATTATGGCTTCAGTCATTACTTTTTGAGCTCAAAGTTAAGCATAAAATTCCAAGAGTTCTCTGTGATAATCTAAGTGCAGTATCCTTGGCTCACAATCCAGTTCTACATTCCAGAACTAAACACATGGAGCTAGACATTTTCTTTGTAAGGGAGAAAGTTATCAACAAGAACCTCATTGTCACTCATATTCCAGCCTCAGATCAATGGGCTGATGTTCTGACAAAGCCCCTATCTACCAACAGATT